>JAOEGL010000002.1:115082634-116334334 GCA_034509955.1 Urosaurus nigricauda | reverse complement strand
ATCACAGGGAGGAAAACCAAGTGTTCTTCTAGGTGTTGCTGGACTGCAGCTCCCGGTGTTACTCGCCACTGGAGGTACTAGCTAGGGCTGCTGGGACTAGTAAGGGACTGCACAGTTCTCATCCCTAGACTAGTGCAGCTCCTGGTTAGGCGGGAATAAAGCCACAGGAGAACTCCTGCCAAGGGACTATCAGCAATGGAGATCCTGTTGACTGCAAGGGCTTTGACATGGGTCTCGCTCGACACTAAAGAGAGTGGAAAGACAGGCACCTCTTAATCACTCCAAAACCCATGTATGCCATGCATGGGTCTCTTCTCCTATGCTTTATCTTTGTAAGAACACTTTGAGGTAGATTGTACCGAGAATCATTTTTGACGCCTCAAGACTAGACTCTGTTCCATCCAAGTCAGTTCCAGTCTAACACTCCATCTACTGCAATGAGACACAATAGGAAAGAGAAACTCTTGGCCGGAGGGCAGTTCCAAACATACAAAGCCTACGTCATCATTGTAAAGTCCAGGTCTTTTAGAAGGCACAACTCACTTGTTCTCCTTGGAAAAGTGGTGTGTCATTGTGACATTTGGGCTTCAGTGCACATGACCCCAAAAGGAACGGTACCACATCAGGGCATCTTGCAGGTGTCAGTCTTTGCAAGGCTCTCAACAGACGTGGGCTTCACTCCAGAGCAGCAGATCTCTGTAAGTCATAATAATAATAATAATAATAATAATAATAATAATGTACAAGCGATGGCAAATCAAGCTGGCTTGGTTTCAGTTGTGTCAAAGAAATAGCCAGCAGATCACTAAAGTATATTAATGACGAATTACTTACAGAAACTGGTTTCCATATTGTGAAGAAGGATAGAAGAACAAGATTAATTGGGTTGTAGGGAAAATGCAATAACCAGAGCCGGGAAACATGACTGGACTACAACTTCCAGAATGCCTCAGCTAACATGTCCAGAGGCACGCAAAAGTTTTTAAAAATGGAAAATACACATAAGATGTAACAGTACAGTAATGGCAAACGTGAGATTCAAGAAATTCTCTTCTTGTTCATTTGCAGTCTGAGACATTCTTTACAATGGTTTTATTGTAATTTTTTTCACAATTTAATGGTTGTATTGTAATATGTTTTTTTTTTAGAATAAAATGGTTTTATTGTAAAATGTTTCTTTTATTATATTTTTATTAAATTTTAAAATAAAGCATACAAACATACCATACATAGAAAGACAATGAATAAACAACTTGCACACAATACTAACAAATACCACATCGACATCTCGATAAACGTGTATTCCTTTCTTCCTCTACGCAATTACTAAAGACATATTGGCCAAAAAAAAAAAGAAAAAAAAATAGATATTCATATCATAGTACAAATTACCTTACTTTCCTATTTCTTGGGATTTCCCTTTTTCAACCTTATCTATATAAACGTGTGATCTGTATAGGGTGGCATTACATTTTTTATTCTTTGTTTATATTTCTTACAAATCACCAATGTGCTCACCTCTTAAGTGCCCTTACGGGCCTATTTTGCAAGTCCTGCTCTTTGCCTGATAAAATCAGATTGAAATCAATTTTAACATATCCTTCATTAACTAAAAAGAAAATTACTTATTCTTAATTTCTACCAAGTTCTCTCAAAACAGATAGCTAAATTGCTCCCAAAATTGGGTTAACAAACCAAGATGAAAAATCAAAGAAACTCAACTACTCAACTACTCTGATTTTCTTTATTTTCCTTGATGGAAAAAAAAAAGAAAGAAAAAAACTACTGCTATACTACTGGTCAACCAGCTTTAAACATTGATATAGTAGATATCCCCGAATATTTTTCTAAAAAGTCCAAGACCTCTTTCCATGTATTCAAGAATTTTTCATTTTTATCAATTCCTAATTTCTTTGTTAATTTATCTAAATTAAGTATCTCATATAATTACGGTTACCATGTATAATATCAGATTTCTAGATTTTCTTTCCATTTCTGTTTCAAATGCCATAGTCATGTTTAATAAATATATCTCTGGCTACATCTCAAATTGTTTATCCAGGATTTCCATCATTGCTTTATGTATATTTTTCCAATATTTTTGTGCAACTTCACACCCCCACCACATATGGTAAAATGTCTCTTCTTTCTTTTTACATTTCCAGCATCTTGAGTTATTCTTTTTATATATTTTAGTTAGCTTCACCGGGGTTAAATACCACATGTAGAACATTGTATCATAATTTTCTTTTAGATTTTGTGCCAGTGTGAATTTATTCGTGTATCTCCATGATTTTTCCCAGTTCTCGAAATCTATATTATGTTCTAGAAATTGACTCCATCTTATCATATTATCTTTAACCTGTTCTTCCTCTAGCTCCCTTGCTAATAAGGTTTCATAAAATCTCTTAATTCTTTTCTTTCGTCTAATTCGTTTCTCTCTACTGTAATCCCGTCTTCTTTCAGGTCCTTTTTCATTTTCTCTTCTAATTGTTTATGTGAAAACTAATCTATTTTTATTCCTTCCTTTTCTAATTTTTCCTGAGATTTTATCTTATTAATTGTATTGTTGTCATAATTTATAATTTGATTATATATAATCCAAGTTTTCTCCCCTGTTTTTTGTTTCCGAAAACAAGGCTTCTTGTGGAGATGTCCATCCCGGTATTTTGATGTAAAATCTCTTTTTACATTGTAGCCATAGGTTTAAAAGCCCTTTTCTAATGTGAGGTTCATTGAACTCTTTCCACTCTTTCCACTTTATTTTTCTTATATATCATAAAGACATGCCAACCTTGTTGAATATTGTGCCCTTCCAATGCTAATATTCTATCGTTTTGTATTAGAACCATATCCGTTAGCCACACAAGTCCGCAAGCCACAGTAGTATAATTTCAGGTCTGATACGCCCAGTCCTCCTCTCATCTTTGAATCTGTCATTAATTTCCATTTGATTCTCGGTTTCTTTTTTAACCATACAAATTTTGGTTAATTCCTTTTTCCAGTCCACAAATTGTTTTTAATAACTATTTTTGAAACAAAAATAGTAATTTTGGCAGTATATTCATTTTAATTAATGCGATCCTACCTAACATTGACAACTGGAGCTTAGACCATTTTTCTAAGTCCTTTTTACATTCTGTCCATTTTTGCATGTAATTGTTTGCAAAAAGATCTCCATTGTTTTTTGCTATCCATATTCCTAAATAATTCCTTTTTTACAACTTGTCCATCCTGTAATAATCATTTATATCTTTTCTTCTTTTTTAGAGACGTTCTTTAATAGCATTGAAGTTTATTCTTTAGATAGGTTAAAGCCTGCTACTTTACCAAAACTTTCCAAGGTTTCCAATACCTCTTTTATGTTATTTATTGGGTATTCTACAAAAATCGCTATTTTTTTATATTCATTTAATATTCATTTTGATTTATAATATTTTTATTGACCCTTGACCCTTGACCCACCTTAAAATGAAATTGAATTAAAATTTAAAAATTTTCATTTTATTTTTCTATTAATTTATTTATATTTATATTAAAATTTTAAATTAAAATTTTAAATCAAAATTAAAATCTAATTAAAAATTAAAATAAAATTAAAATTTATTTTATTTTTTATTTTTAAATTAAAATTAAAATTTCTCTTTTTAGGATTCCAATCCACACTGAGGAAATAATCCAGTTTGACAGCACTTTAAGTCCCCTGGCTCAATATTAGGGAATCCTGGGAAATACAGTTTGTTGTAGCACCAGAGCTTTCTGATAAAGGAGGCTAAATATCTCCCAAAACTACAATTCCCAGAATTCCCTGGTATTGAGCCGGGGCCATTAAAGCATCGTCAAACTGGATTATTTCTGCAGTGTGCTTTGGCACCTGAGGCAGAAAATCCCACAAGACCCTCTTTTTGTTAGTAGAAAGCAAACTTTTTCAACCAAGGCTCCCGCGAGTTACTGTGATTGGCAGAAAAAAAAATTATTTTTTTTTCTTTTGAGCTGTAGGTATGACGTATTTTTCCTGGAGATCTGAAAATTATTTCAAGAATTCCTCCAGGGTAAAAATGCTGAGAAAGGCTGGTATAAAATACCTCTTTCCCTGGTGGAACAAAAGACAATGATACAGAATTAATAATAATATGCAAGCTTTCCAGAACACCAGAGGTCTCCAAGAAGTGGTCCCTTCATCTTGCCTAGTGGTGTATGCTCAGGTCCAGCCAAATTTTTCCATTCAAAGTTTTGAGTTTAACTGATGTTTTATATGATTATATAGACGTTGGGTATTTTTAGATTGTTGTTGTGAATTGCCACATTGGGAAATTTCCCCATAACAGTCAGAGCACCATCATACCTATCTATCCATTTTAGCTGATTCGTAGCAATTGAAGTAGAAAGGAAGAAAGCAGGAGGAGGAGAGAGAAACTGGGACATTTTAAAAATAGCTGGGAAAAATGGGATGACAGAAGATTAGTTGGTACTGTCTCTGTCAAAATGGGACAGTTGGTGGGTTAGTCGCCAGAGAGGTCAGGGACTACCCAACTACCCAAAGGTCAGGGACTACATTTGCTACTCAACAGACTTTGGAAAGCCATTCCCTGCAACACACACATTTCACACACACGCACACACACATAAACTTAAAGTGTGCCATTATGACCTCTAGTGGACATGGTGAACAGCTTTACAATGCTCATGTATGTGATGGAGAGATCTTTCTCCAAACCAGGAAGAGGAAATAAGCTTCAGTGTTGAAAAAGAAAAAGGCCTCCCTTGGATTTAAAACAGTCCAGCAAAAGATTTTAAAATAGTGAAACTGCCCCAGACAGCACCAAGTGAAAACTAAAAAAAGTCCCAAAGTTCTGCAAGACGTTAGAAGTGGGCAGCCCTTGGTGCTATAAAAACAATATAGCGCACAAGCTGTATTTTCCCACCCAATACCTACACATTCCTATCAAGGTCCACTGTTTAAAGACAGTTGAGAGTATGGATTCCAAAATACAATGTCTTCCAAGATGTCACACTTACTTTTATTCAGTGTGTATTGCGTGCCCCCATACACCCCAAAGTTTCCCAGTTTGGCAGTTCCATTATTTAGCCATTCCCTTCCTAATGAAATCCAGTACATCAATATGATGGGAATGAAATACTCATCTTTTACAGCTACTCTGGAGAAAAGACCAATTTTCCTAGGAGATGCTTCAGAGCCTCTATTACTTCTTTATTCCTGAGGCTGTAGATGTACGGGTTAGACATTGGGGTGAAAATAGTATAGATAACCGCAAAGATAGCCCCTCGCTGGGATGAATAGCTAGATGTGGGCAGGAAATAAACTCCAATGGTAGCCCCATAGAAGAGGACTACTATGGTAAGATGAGAGCCACAGGTAGAGAAGGCTTTCCCTCTCGCTGAAGATGAAAACTTGATCACGGTTGCCACAATGCGAATGTAAGTGAGAATGATGAAGACCAAAGGTCCAAGGATGATGACTCCAGCTTCAAAGAAGATGGCTCTTTCATTGAGGCTGATGTCTGAGCAGGACAGCTGTAGCAAAGGCTGATGATCACAGAAGAAGTGGTCCAGGTGGTTCTCCCCATGGTAACTGAGGTGGAGGAGGAGCCCTGCATGGAGCATGGAGTGTAGTGTAGAAAGGGTCCAGCAGCCAGCCACCAATTGCCCACAGACTTTCTGGTTCATCACTGTGGCATAGCGGAGAGGATTACAAATGGCCACATAGCAATCCAGAGCCATGACACTTACCAGGAGATGGTCGGTGACAGCAAACACATAAAAGAAGAAGAATTGGGCCATGCAGGCATAGAAGGGGATAGTCTTGGAGGAGGAACTGAGATGAGCCAGCATCTGGGGCACTGCGACTGAAAGGAAGCCCACATCTACTACAGACAGGCTACGTAGAAGGAAGTACATGGGAGTCTGAAGACGAGCATCCAAGGTGATGAGAACCACCATCATGATGTTTCCCATTAGTCCTGCCACATACATTAGCAGAAAGAGGAAAAAGAGGAGAGATTGTCTTTCAGGCTGGGAGGAGAAACCCAGAAGAACAAAAGCATCAATGTCGGTGTCATTCTCACAGTCCATGAGTTCTGCAGAGAGAATCACAGCACACAGATGGCATAGTTTCAATGGACATTGAGCACAACCAGTTACTACAACTAAAGCCCATCCCTGAAAGGGAATTTCAGAAATGTTTTAAGATGCCATTTCAATAGAGATGCTGATTTTGAATATTTCTGCATGTAAAAAGACCATCCATTCACCTGGAGAATGTTATTACATATACATCAATGACTTGGAGGAAGGGATAATAACAATATTAACAATAACAACAACAACAATACAGTGGGCCCTTGTTATACATGGGGGATGCGTTCTGGACCATTCCTGCATATGGAAAAATCTGCAGGACCTCAAGTCTCATTGACCCTAATGGTGGTGTGCTGCTGTGTATGGAGCTGTGCCTGTGCTGCAAATATACATGCCAATATACAGTACATACATGCCAAGATCCTTAGAAGTGTTAGGAAAACAACCTGCTCTCTTGATCCCTGTCCCTCGTGGCTAGCAGCGCAGGGGGGATCGGCGGTTACATCACTGCTACGCCGGATTTTAAATGCATCTTTAAGGGAAGGGCATTTTCCTGATAGCCTTAAATTGGCTATCGTAAAACCAATACTGAAAAAGCCCTCCCTTGACCCCCTGATACATAATAATTATCGGCCAATATCATTGCTGCCATTTTGGGGGAAGGTGATCGAGAGGGCGGTTGCGATCCAGCTTCAATCGCTCTTGGATGATACGGATTTTCTAGATCCATTTCAAACCGGTTTTCGGGCGGGCTACGGGGTTGTGACTGCCCTGGTCGCCCTGGTCGATGATCTCCGTCTGGGCATCGACAGGGGTAGCGTGTCCCTGTTGGTGCTCTTGGACATCTCAGCGACTTTCGATACCATCAACCATGGTATCCTTCTGGAACGCCTGGCAGAGGTGGGAATCGGAGGCACTGCGCTCCAGTGGTTCAGGTCCTACCTCTCTGGGAGGTTCCAGATGGTGCAGCTGGGGGACGTCTTGGGCCCTTGGGCCCTTGTTTTTATATAAATTTATATATATTTATATTAAAATGTTAAATTTAATAATTTAAAATTTATTTTATTTTGTATTTTTAAATTAAAATTAAAATTTCTCTTTTTAGGATTCAACTTGGCACACTGTCTCCCAACTGACCGCTTCTCTTAATTGTTGCATGAATAAAGCAGGAGGAAAGACAGGCTTTGTTTGGGTGTTCTTGTTAGAGATGTGGAGAGACTCACTGTGTCCACTACCACCACTTGCAGAATGGAGCCACATGGTCAGGACGCCAAGAAGAAGGTCTTCTCTCCCTCTGGGGCCTGGACCAGGCAGAGGGACTGGAGGGAGGGCTTGGGTTCTTTATACATAGTTAAAAAGGAAGCCTCCTGGGGCAGATGGCACAGTCCTGGGAACACTTCCCTAAATAATATAGTCTTGAACTCAGTTTTGAACCAGGTTAGGAAAGTGATGAGGCATGCATGTGGGGGAAGAAGGTTCCAGGAGTGAGAGGCAGCAAGTGAGAAGGGATGAATCCGGGACATGGCAGTGGAAATCCTCGACTGGGACAGGAGACCTTGGTACGAGAAGGAGGGTGAGGAGAAAGAAGTTCAGACAAGTAAGGAGGGGCCAATCCGTGGAGGGCTTTGAAAGTCAACAAGAAAAGCTTCTAATGGATGCGAAAGGGGAAGGGGAGCCACAAGAGGAGAAACATGGTCAAAGCGGGGAGCGGATGTGATGATACGGGCAGCTGACTACTGGAAAAAAACATATTACAACAAAACCTTTACATTAAAAAATATATAAAACCATCAAAAATATTGCAATAAATCCAATAAATTCTAAAAAGTTTACAATGAAACCATTAAATTCTTAAAAAAACATATTACAATCAAACCATTAAATTCTAAAAAGACACATTACAATAAAACTATTAAATACTAAAAAAAATCAGAAAAAGCCATTAATTTTTTAAAAACCTATTACAATGAAACCATTAAATTCTTCAAAAAAATATTACAATAAAACCAATAAATTAATCCTACCCACATTCTCCACATACTTTGACTTATATTGGCCTGATGGAAATCCTTAGCTGACATGCAGATTTTCTTCACTGCCGTAAATTGGCTTCTGTTAATTGTTGCATGAACAAAGCAGAAGGACAGACAGGCTTTGTTTGGGTGTTCTTGTTAGGGACGTAGAGAGACTCACTCTGTCCACTACCATCACTTGCAGAACAGAGCCACGTGGACAGGACGCCAAGAAGAAGGTCTCTGGAGCGATCACTGCAAGAGTCTTCAGGCCAGAAAGGAAAATTCCTTCACAGCAGCAAATGATCTTCAGCTCCTTGCTTGTTGAATAAAGACAGAGGCACTGCCAGTCTTCACTCGATACGAGGGCTTTCATCTTCACTTGCAATATATACAAAGATATGTATATTGAGTATTGGACAGCCATCACAATTATTCACTATCTCTCTCTCTCTCTCACCAACAAACTGCTACACCAACCACCACTCCACAACAACCCACACTGGAGACATTTCCCATCTCCCTTATAAAGGTTCAAATGCTCATTGCATCACCCATCCCAGGTGTGCATATTACCAAGTAGTTAACTTACACACACCTGCCACTGGAGCTTAGCCTCTTTCATTACTAAGCTTACAGCTCCATCTTGTGGTCACATCCATGTCATTTCCTGACAGTTCCCCCATTTTCTTTCTTTCTTACTGGGACCAGGGGAGGGAAATAATTATTGATTTATTATTAAATGTATTGATTTAGTCTGGATCCCATCTTTTTCTCATCATGAGATTCAAGGTGGGACTTGTATGGAATTATGCATGACAGCATTAATAGATGCATATATATTGTTAGGGACATTGCAGGGTCGAAACCTTCCCCACTCAATATCCTCTTTGTGTGTGTGTATTCCAGGACTGAAGCTCAGATGTCAGAGGGACAAAAACAATTATGTAAGCAGGAAAGAAGATATACATTTGGAAATCTTATTCCCACAGACATATCACTCAAATGTTTAAGCTTTTCAAATTGTGAATGGAATCTCCATCGGTGATTATTATTATTATTATTATTATTATTATTCCTGATGTGGCAAAATCTGTGAGCTCTGGATTACTCTCTGCCATCAATCTCCTGGATATTATCTCCTGAAGCATGGATAATTCTAGCTTCTGTGAATCACAACATTAACGGTAGTACACATTGGCTGTGTTTGACACTGATGGTCCAGGATTTTTAGTTTCACTGATTTAGTCAAAGTAGGCACAGCCATAAATTCCCTGCCTTGTCAGCTCACTTGAAGGACTTCTGGGCTGTTCTGCAACTCACAGCCTTGCAGGTAAAGGCTGACGGGCTGACAGGTCTTCTGTTTCTGTGTTGCTGCCGGGGTCCGTGCTCCTTCTGGGGCTGATTGTCCCCGGCAGCAGCACATCACAGGAAGGCCCGTCAGCTCCAGCCGGGAGCTGGAAAGGCCCGGAGGAGGAGGAGGAGGAGGCACGGCGCCACTCGCTGCCGCTGCTGCCGGACTCCCGGGCCCTCCATTCCCTGTTGTAAGGAAGGCCCGTGGGACCTGGGAGCAGAGGCAGCGAGTGGCGGTGATGCAACGCCGCAAGCCCTGGAAGCAGCAGCAAGGGAGGCAGTGGCGGCAGTGGAGAGCCCTTCTCCAATAAGGGGGGAGGGAAGGAAGGGAGAAGAGAAGCGAGGGGGAAGTTGGAAGGAAGAGGAAGGAAGGAAAGAAGGAGGAATTGGCGAAGAAGGAAGGAAGGATTCCGGCCCCCAAAAGGACCGGTGGAGTAATTTCTGTGTGCGTGTTACTTTTTTTTTCCTTCTGTAAAGAAGGGAAAAAACCCAACACACACACACACACTAATCCACTAGTCCTTTTGGGAGGGGGGGGGGAATCCTTCCTTCCTTCCTTCCTTCCTTCCTTCCTTCCTTGCATTTCATGCCCAAGGTTGCACAAGATTGCATTTGCGATTAATTGCTCAAGATTGCATTTGCAATCAATACCCCCACCCCAATTAAAAAAAAAAATGATTCTGACCAGCATTCCCATTTACTGGAAAGGCTTCAGAATCGCATTTTCCGAAAAAGACCAGTTTAAAACTAGTGTCAGGAAAGCCTGGTTTATTTGCTTTTAACCCAGTCCTTTCCTCCACTGATCAATCCAATGAGGATCGTAAATCGATTCGAGTGTGAATGACGGTGGTATAGCCCACTTCACACTTTGAATCAGAATGTAGTGGGAATGGGGGCCCTTCTTTCTCTTCTTAAAATCTTTATTGGAGTGGGTGGATGGGTAAAAAATAAGGAGTAAAAAATAAAAATAGAAAGGAGGAAATACTGAACCTCTCCCCTCTGTGTGCACTAATCCTGATTTCAGTTTGGACCACACACATATTTATTATTGAAGGTTTTGTTGAAAGTGATATTTAGCTGCACAGTTAACATTGCATATAATTTTTGACCCTTCTTCTAACCAATGACCAGCAAACCATCTTTAAAATTATTGATAGTTTGTTGAATGAGATTCAGATATCTTATACCAATGATAGCTGGAGATGTCTTCCTGTCCCTAGTGGGTGACCCAAGACATTTTACAGGGCTTTTTTCATTTTTCAGAAGCCTGCAAAATGTTTGCAACCAGTGTTTCCCAAAGTTTGGTCCCCTGAAGTCCAAAACACCTGGAGGACCAGAGTTTCAAAATCACTGGTCTAAAACATTATCCATTAAATAATTCTAGCTTTACAGAAGGAACATGATTGAAAATGAGAGAAAGAATACATAACAAAGAAAATGGCTGGTGTAAAAGAAAAACAGACTTGAAGGTTTGGGGAATCTAAAAGTGAAAGAAATTTCGAGAAGCTAAGGGATGAATAGGGAAACACATCAGCAGAAGAGTTCAGGAAGAGAATACTTGGAGCTAAGAAGTCCAGAATGAAATGGCTAACTATCTAGACTGCCAGGAAGGACACTCAGGTCAAGAGAAAAAGGATGGAGGTGCTGTCAAATGCTCCATATGCCGCAGAGCAAGCAGAGGGGACAACTCCTACCACCCTGTTTAGCAAAAGACATGTCAGATCCTAGATCCCAGCCAACGGTACTTCACAAAATAAAACAAAAAGCATTCATCAGGATTTGAACCCAAGGCTTCCTGGCCCTAGTCCAACACATTATCCAGTAGATCACCAGTTCCAAACTGTGCTCTGAGGAGCCCTTAGGGCTCCACATGCACTTTCTAGGTGCTCCGCAACCATCTCCAGGACAATGAAAGAAATAAAAATTGAAGGAAATTAAAGAATAAGAAACAAAAAGGAACACTACTTCTAAAAACCATTAATTTATAAGACATAGGGGTATGCTTCTTAGGGGAGCCATCATATAAATTGATTCTAAAAAGAGCTCCGTTAAGTCAAAAAGGTTGGGAACCCCTGCACTAGATAATGCTAGCTCTTCAGAAGGAACATGAGTAAAAGTAAGAGGGAGAGTGTGTGGGGAAGAAAATAGCTAGTGAAAAAGAAAAAATAGAGTTGAGGGTTTGGGGATCTTAAAGGTGTGTTGAAGATGAGGAAGCTAAGGGATGGATAGGGAAAGCAGAGGCAGAAGACTTCAGGGAGGGAATACCTGATATTCAGAATGCAATGGTTATCTGGGCTGCAAGGAAGGATGCTGAGTTCAAGTGCTGCCAAATGATCCACATGTGGCAAAACATGAGTTAAGAAGAGGAGACAACTCTGACTAGCTTATTTATTTATTCTTATTTTAAAAATGAAGTTTCCCATTGCCTTAGGCTAGCAATTCCCAAACCCATTTCTATCTCACCAGCAACTGTGTTGCTTTCCAAGAGCTGCTGCTGATGCCATATAAATATTAAATGAAATCTATAGAAGTACAGTCGTCCCCTGGGTTACGAAAGGAATCCGTTCCGGGATTACTTTCGTAACCCGGAAGCTTTCGTCCCTCCCATCATTTGCAGCGCCCCGACCCAAATTTCTACGACACGCCCCACATTGCCACAGCAGGGTATAATTCATGACTGTGTCCCTCTGAACAGATCTTTTCTTGGTCCTCCATTTGTTTTTGACTTCAATTTCCAGAAACCCTAGCTACCATAGTGCAATCTAGAGTAGTGCAATCTAGATTTGTAGGACAGTCATCTGGAGGACACATCCTACGGGTGGCATCTACCCTGCATTTGTAGGGCCCAGGTCCTACATTTCTAGGACCCGACCTATATTTCCAGGACACGTCCCACATTGCCACAGTAGAGTAGAAATCATTATTCTGTTCCTCTGAATAGATCTTTCTCTTGTCCTCCTGGTATTTTCAATTTCAAATTCTGGAAGCCATAGATAGCTTGTTCGTGACGTTCAAAACCTCTGGAGGTCTAAAATTTGAGAATGGCTGACTTCGAAGGCCTTTATCACACTGGGGCTAATTTTGGCATTAAAGAGCGATTCAAGTCCATTTCAATCATACCGGAAATCAAGCGAAAATGGAGAGTCATTGCGCGAATGGTCACTACACGCAATTGTGGAAATAAAGCGGTGGGAAATGCATTGTCACTGAAATCCCCAAAGGAAAGAGATGTGTGTTAATGCTTCTTTGTGACCTCTTGAATGGAAGCTTTGTACGGCGTCATGTGAAATAGTTTCATGTAATCACGGGATTTTTCCAGGATATTCATGGGATAAATGCCCAATCTCTTTCGTATGATAAACTCCTAAGCCATGGAGTGTCCCTTCTCTTATTGTTTATTGGAAACCAGTAGTGGATTAGCAACTCAAAGGCCAACACATTTCCAGGACATGTCTTACAAGTGGAGAAGAGTAGGGCAATCTGGATTTCTAGGACAGCTATGTGGAGGACACATCCCTCCCATCATTTGTAGTCCCCCGACCCAAATTTCTAGGACACCCCCCACATTGCCACAGGAGGGTATAATTCATGACTGTGTCCCTCTGAACAGATCTTTTCTTGGTCCTCCATTTGTTTTTGACTTCAGTTTCCAGAAACCCTAGCTACCGTACCTTGCTCAAGAGTCAGGAGTTGTGGGAGGTGAGGTTCAAAACATCTGGAGGTCCAAAGTCTGGGAATGGCTGACTTCTAAGACAGAGAGTTTTCCAACTCTAATTGCTCAGTGGGAACAAGAATGGGCTCATGAACAGAAAGACGAACACATTTCCAGGATATGTCCTACAAGTGGAGAAGAGTAGGGCAATCTCGATTTTCAGCACAGCCATGTGGCGGAAAAGTGGAGGCAGCCCAGGATTTGTAGGACCCCTGTCCTACATTTTCAGGAGCTGAGCTTAATTTCCAGGTCACATCTCCCATTTCCATAATAGAGTAAAATTCATGATCGTGTTCCTCTACACACATCTTGCCGTGTTCCTCCAGGTGCTTTGACTTGAACTCCCAGAGGCCCCAGCTAGCTTGGCTCCGCTTTGACAGAGGAGCAGGCTATAAATCAAGAATGTTTGGGTATGGCTGAGTTCTATGTCACAGAGTCTCCCAAGATTTGTCGGTTTGAGGGAAGCAGAATGGGGCTAGGGACTGAAAGGCCAAAGCAGGAGAGATGGTAGAATTGTCGGAGCCATCCTCCATTGCCAGCAGCCGTCCTCCATATTCAGGTGGCATACTTGATCTCCAGGAAAGGTCCCCCATGTACACAGTAGGTTTCGTTTGTTGTAGAGCAGCAAATTTCTAGGGCTTCCCCTGATGAATGTGTTTTGAGGAGATCCCTGAATGTGTGGGATGCATGTCAGATTGGTAGGGCAGTGGTAGAGGCAGATGAGATTCCAAGGGGGTACGTTTGGAAGTTTGTAGGATGGTCCTGCATTGGAGGCTGGTTTTTTGTAGGGGAATGAATATCTGTAGGACGTCCTCCATGTGGAGGCTGGCTCTACATAGGACAAAGTAGTCTTGTAGGACAGTCCTACATGTGGAGGATGGTCCTATGTATGACATTTCAGATTTGTAGGAAAGTCCTACATGTGGATGACAGTCCTATGTCGGATATTTCAGATTTGGAGCACAGTCCTACATTTGGAGGGCAGTCCTACATTTGTAGGACGGTCCGACATTTGGAGGACGGTCCTACATTTGTAGGACAGTCTTACAATTGGGGACTGTCCTACATTTGGAGGACGGTCCTACATTTAGAGGACGATCCTACATTTGGAGGACGGTCCTACGTAGGACATTTTAGGATTGTAGGATAGTCCTAAATGTGGAGGACAGTCCTGCGAAGGACATTTCAGTTTCTTAGGACAGCACTACATGTGGAGAACAGTCCTACGTAGCACAATCTAGATTTGTAGGGAAGACCTACATGTGGGGGTATGGTCCCCTGTAGCACAATCCAGGTATGTAGGGCTGTCCAACATTTGGAAGATTGTAAGACAGGCCTATATGTGGAAGATGTCCTGTCTAGGGCAACCCAGGTTTGTAGGAGAGTTCTACATGTTGAGGACAGTCCTTTGTTGGAAAACACAGTTTTGCAATGCAATTTTACATGTGGAGTACATTCCTACATACGGTGATCCAGATTTGTAGGACGGCCCTACATGTGGAGAGTGGTCCTGTGTAGGGCAATTCATATTTGGAGGAGAGTCCGACATGTGGACGGCAGTCCTACGCAGGAGCAGCCAGAGTTGTAGGACAGTCCTACATGTGGGAGACGAGCCTCTATGAGGCAAACCACAGTTGTACTACACCCCAAGAGGTCCGGCACAGTCCAACGCAACAGAATCCTTTTTTCTAGGAATGTCTTACAACTCCATTACATTTCGGAAACCTAGATTTCTACCACAGCCATGTGGAGGACACAGCCTACAGATGGAGGCTGCCCTCCACGTTTGCAGAACCTGACCCAAATTTCCAGCATATCTCCACCATTCCCAAAATAAAATAGGATTCATTATTTCCTCTTTCCTTGCTTCTCTAGGTGGTTTAAACTTCAACTCCCAGAAGTCCTAGGTAACTTGGACAAGCGCCAGCGGTTGTGCAACCTAAAGTCCTAAACATCTTGAGGGCCAAATTTTGGGAAGGGCCTACTTCTCACTGAGAGAGTCTCCTAACTCTTCTTGGTTAGTCAGAAGCAGAATCGGTCTATCGACTCAAAGGCCGACACATTTCCTGTACGTGTTCCGGAAGTACAGAAGAGTAGTGCAATCTAGATTTGTAGGACAGTCATCTGGAGGACACATCCTACGGGTGGCATCTACCCTGCATTTTTAGGGCCCAGGTCCTACATTTCTAGGACCCGACCTATATTTCCAGGACACGTCCCACATTGCCACAGTAGAGTAGAAATCATTATTCTGTTCCTCTGAATAGATCTTTCTCTTGTCCTCCTGGTATTTTCGATTTCAAATTCTGGAAGCCATAGATAGCTTGTTCGTGACGTTCAAAACCTCTGGAGGTCTAAAATTTGAGAATGGCTGACTTCGAAGGCCTTTATCACACTGGGGCTAATCTTGGCATTAAAGAGCGATTCAAGTCCATTTCAACCATACCGGAAATCAAGCGAAAATGGAGAGTCATTGCGCGAATGGTCACTACACGCAATTGTGGAAATAAAGCGGTGGGAAATGCATTGTCACTGAAATCCCCAAAGGAAAGAGATGTGTGTTAATGCTTCTTTGTGACCTCTTGAATGGAAGCTTTGTACGGCGTCATGTGAAATAGTTTCATGTAATCACGGGATTTTTCCAGGATATTCATGGGATAAATGCCCAATCTCTTTCGTATGATAAACTCCTAAGCCATGGAGTGTCCCTTCTCTTATTGTTTATTGGAAACCAGTAGTGGATTAGCAACTCAAAGGCCAACACATTTCCAGGACATGTCTTACAAGTGGAGAAGAGTAGGGCAATCTGGATTTCTAGGACAGCTATGTGGAGGACACATCCCTCCCATCATTTGTAGTCCCCCGACCCAAATTTCTAGGACACCCCCCACATTGCCACAGGAGGGTATAATTCATGACTGTGTCCCTCTGAACAGATCTTTTCTTGGTCCTCCATTTGTTTTTGACTTCAATTTCCAGAAACCCTAGCTACCGTACCTTGCTCAAGAGTCAGGAGTTGTGGGAGGTGAGGTTCAAAACATCTGGAGGTCCAAAGTCTGGGAATGGCTGACTTCTAAGACAGAGAGTTTTCCAACTCTAATTGCTCAGTGGGAACAAGAATGGGCTCATGAACAGAAAGACGAACACATTTCCAGGATATGTCCTACAAGTGGAGAAGAGTAGGGCAATCTCGATTTTCAGCACAGCCATGTGGCGGAAAAGTGGAGGCAGCCCAGGATTTGTAGGACCCCTGTCCTACATTTTCAGGAGCTGAGCTTAATTTCCAGGTCACATCTCCCATTTCCATAATAGAGTAAAATTCATGATCGTGTTCCTCTACACACATCTTGCCGTGTTCCTCCAGGTGCTTTGACTTGAACTCCCAGAGGCCCCAGCTAGCTTGGCTCCGCTTTGACAGAGGAGCAGGCTATAAATCAAGAATGTTTGGGTATGGCTGAGTTCTATGTCACAGAGTCTCCCAAGATTTGTCGGTTTGAGGGAAGCAGAATGGGGCTAGGGACTGAAAGGCCAAAGCAGGAGAGATGGTAGAATTGTCGGAGCCATCCTCCATTGCCAGCAGCCGTCCTCCATATTCAGGTGGCATACTTGATCTCCAGGAAAGGTCCCCCATGTACACAGTAGGTTTCGTTTGTTGTAGAGCAGCAAATTTCTAGGGCTTCCCCTGATGAATGTGTTTTGAGGAGATCCCTGAATGTGTGGGATGCATGTCAGATTGGTAGGGCAGTGGTAGAGGCAGATGAGATTCCAAGGGGGTACGTTTGGAAGTTTGTAGGATGGTCCTGCATTGGAGGCTGGTTTTTTGTAGGGGAATGAATATCTGTAGGACGTCCTCCATGTGGAGGCTGGCTCTACATAGGACAAAGTAGTCTTGTAGGACAGTCCTACATGTGGAGGATGGTCCTATGTATGACATTTCAGATTTGTAGGAAAGTCCTACATGTGGATGACAGTCCTATGTCGGATATTTCAGATTTGGAGCACAGTCCTACATTTGGAGGGCAGTCCTACATTTGTAGGACGGTCCTACATTTGGAGGACGGTCCTACATTTGTGGGACAGTCTTACAATTGGGGACGGTCCTACATTTGGAGGACGGTCCTACATTTAGAGGACGATCCTACATTTGGAGGACGGTCCTACGTAGGACATTTTAGGATTGTAGGATAGTCCTAAATGTGGAGGACAGTCCTGCGAAGGACATTTCAGTTTCTTAGGACAGCACTACATGTGGAGAACAGTCCTACGTAGCACAATCTAGATTTGTAGGGAAGACCTACATGTGGGGGTATGGTCCCCTGTAGCACAATCCAGGTATGTAGGGCTGTCCAACATTTGGAAGATTGTAAGACAGGCCTATATGTGGAAGATGTCCTGTCTAGGGCAACCCAGGTTTGTAGGAGAGTTCTACATGTTGAGGACAGTCCTTTGTTGGAAAACACAGTTTTGCAATGCAATTTTACATGTGGAGTACATTCCTACATACGGTGATCCAGATTTGTAGGACGGCCCTACATGTGGAGAGTGGTCCTGTGTAGGGCAATTCATATTTGGAGGAGAGTCCGACATGTGGACGGCAGTCCTACGCAGGAGCAGCCAGAGTTGTAGGACAGTCCTACATGTGGGAGACGAGCCTCTATGAGGCAAACCACAGTTGTACTACACCCCAAGAGGTCCGGCACAGTCCAACGCAACAGAATCCTTTTTTCTAGGAATGTCTTACAACTCCATTACATTTCGGAAACCTAGATTTCTACCACAGCCATGTGGAGGACACAGCCTACAGATGGAGGCTGCCCTCCACGTTTGCAGAACCTGACCCAAATTTCCAGCATATCTCCACCATTCCCAAAATAAAATAGGATTCATTATTTCCTCTTTCCTTGCTTCTCTAGGTGGTTTAAACTTCAACTCCCAGAAGTCCTAGGTAACTTGGACAAGCGCCAGCGGTTGTGCAACCTAAAGTCCTAAACATCTTGAGGGCCAAATTTTGGGAAGGGCCTACTTCTCACTGAGAGAGTCTCCTAACTCTTCTTGGTTAGTCAGAAGCAGAATCGGTCTATCGACTCAAAGGCCGACACATTTCCTGTACGTGTTCCGGAAGTACAGAAGAGTAGTGCAATCTAGATTTGTAGGACAGTCATCTGGAGGACACATCCTACGGGTGGCATCTACCCTGCATTTTTAGGGCCCAGGTCCTACATTTCTAGGACCCGACCTATATTTCCAGGACACGTCCCACATTGCCACAGTAGAGTAGAAATCATTATTCTGTTCCTCTGAATAGATCTTTCTCTTGTCCTCCTGGTATTTTCGATTTCAAATTCTGGAAGCCATAGATAGCTTGTTCGTGACGTTCAAAACCTCTGGAGGTCTAAAATTTGAGAATGGCTGACTTCGAAGGCCTTTATCACACTGGGGCTAATCTTGGCATTAAAGAGCGATTCAAGTCCATTTCAACCATACCGGAAATCAAGCGAAAATGGAGAGTCATTGCGCGAATGGTCACTACACGCAATTGTGGAAATAAAGCGGTGGGAAATGCATTGTCACTGAAATCCCCAAAGGAAAGAGATGTGTGTTAATGCTTCTTTGTGACCTCTTGAATGGAAGCTTTGTACGGCGTCATGTGAAATAGTTTCATGTAATCACGGGATTTTTCCAGGATATTCATGGGATAAATGCCCAATCTCTTTCGTATGATAAACTCCTAAGCCATGGAGTGTCCCTTCTCTTATTGTTTATTGGAAACCAGTAGTGGATTAGCAACTCAAAGGCCAACACATTTCCAGGACATGTCTTACAAGTGGAGAAGAGTAGGGCAATCTGGATTTCTAGGACAGCTATGTGGAGGACACATCCCTCCCATCATTTGTAGGGCCCTGACACAAATTTCTACGACACGCCCCACATTGCCACAGGAGGGTATAATTCATGACTGTGTCCCTCTGAACAGATCTTTTCTTGGTCCTCCATTTGTTTTTGACTTCAATTTCCAGAAACCCTAGCTACCGTACCTTGCTCAAGAGTCAGGAGTTGTGGGAGGTGAGGTTCAAAACATCTGGAGGTCCAAAGTCTGGGAATGGCTGACTTCTAAGACAGAGAGTTTTCCAACTCTAATTGCTCAGTGGGAACAAGAATGGGCTCATGAACAGAAAGACGAACACATTTCCAGGATATGTCCTACAAGTGGAGAAGAGTAGGGCAATCTCGATTTTCAGCACAGCCATGTGGCGGAAAAGTGGAGGCAGCCCAGGATTTGTAGGACCCCTGTCCTACATTTTCAGGAGCTGAGCTTAATTTCCAGGTCACATCTCCCATTTCCATAATAGAGTAAAATTCATGATCGTGTTCCTCTACACACATCTTGCCGTGTTCCTCCAGGTGCTTTGACTTGAACTCCCAGAGGCCCCAGCTAGCTTGGCTCCGCTTTGACAGAGGAGCAGGCTATAAATCAAGAATGTTTGGGTATGGCTGAGTTCTATGTCACAGAGTCTCCCAAGATTTGTCGGTTTGAGGGAAGCAGAATGGGGCTAGGGACTGAAAGGCCAAAGCAGGAGAGATGGTAGAATTGTCGGAGCCATCCTCCATTGCCAGCAGCCGTCCTCCATATTCAGGTGGCATACTTGATCTCCAGGAAAGGTCCCCCATGTACACAGTAGGTTTCGTTTGTTGTAGAGCAGCAAATTTCTAGGGCTTCCCCTGATGAATGTGTTTTGAGGAGATCCCTGAATGTGTGGGATGCATGTCAGATTGGTAGGGCAGTGGTAGAGGCAGATGAGATTCCAAGGGGGTACGTTTGGAAGTTTGTAGGATGGTCCTGCATTGGAGGCTGGTTTTTTGTAGGGGAATGAATATCTGTAGGACGTCCTCCATGTGGAGGCTGGCTCTACATAGGACAAAGTAGTCTTGTAGGACAGTCCTACATGTGGAGGATGGTCCTATGTATGACATTTCAGATTTGTAGGAAAGTCCTACATGTGGATGACAGTCCTATGTCGGATATTTCAGATTTGGAGCACAGTCCTACATTTGGAGGGCAGTCCTACATTTGTAGGACGGTCCTACATTTGGAGGACGGTCCTACATTTGTGGGACAGTCTTACAATTGGGGACGGTCCTACATTTGGAGGACGGTCCTACATTTAGAGGACGATCCTACATTTGGAGGACGGTCCTACGTAGGACATTTTAGGATTGTAGGATAGTCCTAAATGTGGAGGACAGTCCTGCGAAGGACATTTCAGTTTCTTAGGACAGCACTACATGTGGAGAACAGTCCTACGTAGCACAATCTAGATTTGTAGGGAAGACCTACATGTGGGGGTATGGTCCCCTGTAGCACAATCCAGGTATGTAGGGCTGTCCAACATTTGGAAGATTGTAAGACAGGCCTATATGTGGAAGATGTCCTGTCTAGGGCAACCCAGGTTTGTAGGAGAGTTCTACATGTTGAGGACAGTCCTTTGTTGGAAAACACAGTTTTGCAATGCAATTTTACATGTGGAGTACATTCCTACATACGGTGATCCAGATTTGTAGGACGGCCCTACATGTGGAGAGTGGTCCTGTGTAGGGCAATTCATATTTGGAGGAGAGTCCGACATGTGGACGGCAGTCCTACGCAGGAGCAGCCAGAGTTGTAGGACAGTCCTACATGTGGGAGACGAGCCTCTATGAGGCAAACCACAGTTGTACTACACCCCAAGAGGTCCGGCACAGTCCAACGCAACAGAATCCTTTTTTCTAGGAATGTCTTACAACTCCATTACATTTCGGAAACCTAGATTTCTACCACAGCCATGTGGAGGACACAGCCTACAGATGGAGGCTGCCCTCCACGTTTGCAGGACCTGACCCAAATTTCCAGCATATCTCCACCATTCCCAAAATAAAATAGGATTCATTATTTCCTCTTTCCTTGCTTCTCTAGGTGGTTTAAACTTCAACTCCCAGAAGTCCTAGGTAACTTGTGCAACCGAAAGTCCTAAACATCTTGAGGGCCAAATTTTGGGAAGGGCCTACTTCTCACTGAGAGAGTCTCCTAACTCTTCTTGGTTAGTCAGAAGCAGAATCGGTCTATCGACTCAAAGGCCGACACATTTCCTGTACGTGTTCCGGAAGTACAGAAGAGTAGTGCAATCTAGATTTGTAGGACAGTCATCTGGAGGACACATCCTACGGGTGGCATCTACCCTGCATTTTTAGGGCCCAGGTCCTACATTTCTAGGACCCGACCTATATTTCCAGGACACGTCCCACATTGCCACAGTAGAGTAGAAATCATTATTCTGTTCCTCTGAATAGATCTTTCTCTTGTCCTCCTGGTATTTTCGATTTCAAATTCTGGAAGCCATAGGTAGCTTGTTCGTGACGTTCAAAACCTCTGGAGGTCTAAAATTTGAGAATGGCTGACTTCGAAGGCCTTTATCACACTGGGGCTAATCTTGGCATTAAAGAGCGATTCAAGTCCATTTCAACCATACCGGAAATCAAGCGAAAATGGAGAGTCATTGCGCGAATGGTCACTACACGCAATTGTGGAAATAAAGCGGTGGGAAATGCATTGTCACTGAAATCCCCAAAGGAAAGAGATGTGTGTTAATGCTTCTTTGTGACCTCTTGAATGGAAGCTTTGTACGGCGTCATGTGAAATAGTTTCATGTAATCACGGGATTTTTCCAGGATATTCATGGGATAAATGCCCAATCTCTTTCGTATGATAAACTCCTAAGCCATGGAGTGTCCCTTCTCTTATTGTTTATTGGAAACCAGTAGTGGATTAGCAACTCAAAGGCCAACACATTTCCAGGACATGTCTTACAAGTGGAGAAGAGTAGGGCAATCTGGATTTCTAGGACAGCTCTGTGGAGGACACATCCCTCCCATCATTTGTAGTCCCCCGACCCAAATTTCTAGGACACGCCCCACATTGCCACAGCAGAGTATAATTCATGGCTGTGTCCCTCTGAACAGATCTTTTCTTGGTCCTCCATTTGTTTTTGACTTCAATTTCCAGAAACCCTAGCTACCGTACCTTGCTCAAGAGTCAGGAGTTGTGGGAGGTGAGGTTCAAAACATCTGGAGGTCCAAGGTCTGGGAATAGCTGACTTCTAAGACAGAGAGTTTTCCAACTCTAATTGCTCAGTGGGAACAAGAATGGGCTCATGAACAGAAAGACGAACACATTTCCAGGATATGTCCTACAAGTGGAGAAGAGTAGGGCAATCTCGATTTTCAGCACAGCCATGTGGCGGAAAAGTGGAGGACAGTCCTACATGTGGAGGATGGTCCTACGTATGACATTTCAGATTTGTAGGAAAGTCCTACAATTGGAGGACGGTCATATGATTGGAGGACGGTCCTACATTTGTAGGTCAGTCCTACATTTGGAGGATGGTCCTACAATTGGAGGATGGTCCTACAATTGGAGGACCATCCTCCAAATGTAGGACAGTCCTCCAAATGTAGGACCGTCTTACAAATGTAGGCCCTCCTCCAAATGTAAGACTGTCCCCCATATGTAGGACTGTCCTCCAAATGTAGGACTGTTCTACAAATGTAGGACCGTCCTCTTATTTTAGGACTGCCCTACAAATGTAGGACTGTGCTCCAAATCTGCTTTGCAACTCCCTTGCCCATGATCCAGTTTTCTTGGCTTCTAGCAGCCAAGTATTCCATGAAGTCTGCATCCTTTTGCAAACCCGATCTAGGAGAGGGGAAAAGAAAATTCCCTGTTCTCTACAATCCTAGCATTTACACCATCCCATGCACATGCTAAAAATGTCTGCAAGGTTTTTATTTCCCTCTTAAAGGGCAGTCTCTAAGATTCCTTTCCGAAAGCTACCTTCTGGGTCCAAGGCTGAGACAGTGTCGCTCACCTCTTGGTCCAGGGGCTGGGTTGTGACTGAGGCAATGTTTTTCGTTCTAGGAACACATCTCCCACTGCCATTCCAATGTAAACCTCGGGGATGGGATGAATGACCTCTAGGATTCCCTTTCTCTGGCATGCCTGGCTGGAAAGGTTTGCAATGCTTGGGGTTTTCTGGCTGAATCCATGCCACGTTTCCTGGGGTTTTGACCCTCTTGGCCCCTGGGTGCTCATATGGAGCGTGACCATTATCCTCCTGCTTGTGGACAGTAGTCCGACCTGCAGCAGGGGTGTTTCTAGAAGGAAGGAAGACATTTTTCCTTCGATGTGGGCTATGAGGGTTTGCCTTTCTGAGGTTTGTGGGGCCGTTGCTGGTTTTTGGCCCTTGAGGCTGAGGGGAAGGGACCTTCTCAAGAGTCTCTGGGAGCTGTTGTCTCTTAGGGAGACTGGGACCCTCGGAAGTCTCCATTTCCCTTTGAGTGGGGCTTTTAGGAGGACCTGGGAAGCGTCTTCTTGGGAAACTCTCCCTATTCTTCTTTTTATTCTCCCTTCTTATAACCTCAGCTTTTTCTTTCCTTTTTGCTACCTTTAAACGGAACTCATGCGAAAGACACTATAACTTTCCTAAATAGGTATCCAGCCCCTCATATGATGTTGTTTCTAAGCGGTCCAAAACCTCCTTGCTTTTGGGATGAAGTCCATTATATAGCTCACTGATAAAATCCCTCTTCCTTTCCCCAGAGGGAAAACCTATCTTAGCCAGCAACTTCTTTCTGGCAAGGTATGCCTCTGGATCTTCATTTGTTCTTTGTTCCTGTTCATAATAGAGATCCCAAGCCCATTTTCCTGGCCACAAGAGGCTCAAAATGTGGCACATCCAAGGGTATCTTCCTGTGGACAGAAGATCACAACACATCACTGTTTCCTCTAGTTTATTTCTGTCTAAGGGAGACATACAGAATCTGGCGATCTGGGTCAAATAGAAGCCATTTGCTGATGGTGGGAGGCTATTCGCAGCTTGCAACATCCAAGTGATGGAAGTTTCCTGATTCAAGGGACCTAACACTTCTGCCATTGCACGAACTTCTGAGATGGGAAAAGGGGCTGGTTCTTGTTTGCATGATTCTTCCAATTTTTGGATTCTGTTTAAAGCATCCTTAAGGGAGGCTGCTAGATGGGAATTCTCTGCCTTGAGGTGGCTGATTTGGACTGCCAGCTCTCTTTCCATTTTAGTAGGGGAGCCCTTGGAATCTTGAGAACTTTCTGAGAAGGGACCTGGGACCTGGCTGTCCTTTTCTTTGGAGGACCGTCCTCCAAGTCTGTTGCAAAACACTTAAAGGCTTCTATGTGATGGGCTCTGGGTTTAAACCCAATGTCAGCCCGAGTTGGTGGGAACCTTAAAAGGTTTTTCCCCTGTGGAGCTTGAGTTAAAACCACTTGCTCCAAATTAAAGCAACCAAGACCCTTTAAGGAGCTTCTTGGTCTTTTCTTCCCCTCTCTGCCAAGGGAGAAGTTCAAAGCCAGGCAACCTCTAGGGTTCTGACTTTTGGGGTTTTTCCTCTATACTACCCTCCAAAAATTACTGTTGGAGAGCAGACCCAAATGTCCAGGGGGATAGCTAAGCCCTGATCTTTGGAGGGAAAATGGCTATTCTCTCCCTCCGCTTGCTTCCAATCCTTCAAAACACAGAAGTGACAGGCTGGGGTTAAAACCTGCAGCCAGATGGGGTGTTCCTTAAAAGGCACACAAGAAAAGAAGGCTCTGGGTTTTAAACCCACTGAGCTGGATGGGCTGAGACCTTAAGAGGTGTACCCATAGGGGAAGCTAGGAGTTAAAACCCACTGGCTTCAAACAGAACATGCCAAGACCTTAAGGGTTCCTTGGCTCTTCTGCCTTTACTAACCTCTCTATGACTGTTTGTACATTTTCCATGTTGAGTCCTGCCCTAGGAGGGATTTTAGAACCTTTGAACAAGCTTTCCAGTGAATCCTCACTCCCAGCGAATATGGGAACCTTCACTTACAGTCTCCCACGGACTCCTACTCTTGATTCAACTCTCTGCTTTACAAAGAGCTAACATTCTGTGACCCTCTCAGAGGCGTCCACAGAACCCTTAAGTTGAACCCCTGGGAACCTTCTGTCACTGTTGGGATTCCTCCCTCTCCTAATTCTGTTTGTGCCATTGTGCACTTCTTTCTCTGTTGTGTCTTCCAAACACAAAAACTCAATGGGTCAGGGAAAGTTTCCACTAGACCCAGCTAGGAATGGGGGAAGCCTATCTTCCCCTTCACTAGAGAAATCTCTCGCTGGGGGCTCCTGCAGTGGCACTTTCCCAGCGCCTTCTTCCAGCTAGATTCCAACCAAAAACTTTCTAATTCACCTCCACCGAGGTCTATCAATGCAATTTCTCCTTTGGGCACTTGGTTTTACGGTGCTTGGATCAAGGACGTCTCCTTGTCCCCCCTACCTCGTCTCACCAAAGGTTTTCTACGGCTATCAAATGGGTTTGTGGTTCTGAAACTTGACTCTATTGTTTAATTTTTGTTAGCAATGGGGTCAAAAAGGGAAACTTATCCCTGCCTTTTTTTTCCCACCCACAAGTTGGGCAAAACAAAAAATAGGGCGTCGGGCAGACCTACTCCGACTCCAGGCCCAAGGATAGCTATACGTTCCTCTCCGGATTGCTCACGCCAAGCCGGCTGAAGAGCGTACGACCAAAGACAGAAAGGGGGGATAGCCACCCACGACAGTCCTTTTGCCCTTATGGCCTTTCACACAAGAAACACAGTCACGCAGCTTCCTATTTATCTCTGCATCTGCAACAATTCCTTTTTGAGTCCCCGTTCTCTCTGCGTTCCGAGATGTGCACAGTCTGATTGCGCGGTCGGAGTGTTCAGATCTCAGGGGACGATTACTTTGCCCAAGCTTTCTCCACCAAATTGTAGCCAAGAGCCTAGTTGGGGAATTATACTATTAGCTCAAATTGCAAGATGGGTCTGCTACAACAACCCTGCGAGGTCGCCCCCCGCTGTGTATACCAAGAGGGCCAGGGTTCAAGGAATTCTGCAGAGACAGGCTTGTCTAATTAAAGTCCAATTTATTTAAGAGGGAAAAGACACTCACACAATGCACTTACACACACAAACATACAAGGCTGAGGAAAGTCAGTAGTTAGCGTTGGGAATAGGTTTGAGGCTTGACTAATGGTGATGCTTACCAAAGCGGGGATTCTCCTCGGGGATCCGAAAGAGACAGTGATTTCTGGGACAAGTCCACTCCGCTTGAGTGGCTCTTGCTGGTGTCCAGGTTCAGAGATCAGACTGACGTGGAGTATGCAGACCTCTGGGCTGGCACACTGAGTGCCCGAAAATTGGGGGTTCTTATAGGGAAAATATCCCCTCTGGCAAAGGTGCTTAATGGTGGGCTGATTGTTTGTACAATAGGGTCTGATAGACTCAGAGGGATTAATCCTTTGTGGTGGCAGCCTGAAGGAGATGACTCAAGGCTCCCCGGATTGTAAGGGAGATGTACGAGGAGGACAAACATTACACCTCCTAATGACTAGATCACAATCTGGAGCGACTCCCTTTTACTATCTGGTGATGGTATTTGTCTGAGAGGATGTGTCCACTATGCTATAATCCTCTCTTTCCTGTTTGACCAGTCCTTTCTGGTCTGGCCAGTTTCCAGGCTTGACCAGCAGACAGGGTTCATCTAGGGGTCATATAAATGTATATCATTTATGCCATGATTTTATACAGGGCACTATGGGAAACACCTACAGCCCTAAACATCTTGAGGGCCAAATTTTGGGAAGGGCTTACTTCAAAGTCATTAGGGCTTATTTCAAAGTCATTAGAAACTCAGGTCTCATCTCAGCCCCTGGATCTCTCCTCTCTGGGCTCGTATCTCTCCCTGACCACGCTAAGCAGTTTCTATCAATGTCTCTCCTGTCATCTGCCCTTCAATCATATCTTCGACTTGGGAGCGCATGAAGTTCATCTGACCAAGTTCTATAGACTTGGTATTTCGCTCTTAGGTATAGTGGATTAACGAAATATCCTATCAAATATCCTATCGCCAGAACTTGGCTGAAAATGCAAACTAATAAATTTCCAGCTTTTCTTGACTTTTTAGTCATCATTCTTGCTTGTTCTTGCCAGCTTTTCTGACTATAATTGGCCAGCTGGTCTTGTAACTCTTTGTTTTTGTTTGCTAAGAACTCTTTTTCTTTCATTGTCTCACCAATAATATAGCTGGGAATGGCTCTGGCAGATAATGTTTGATTTACTTCCGAGTAGGAACACCTTAAAGACTGGTAATTCAGGAGGCAACAAATGATTCATTGCTTACTCCTGCAAGAGCAATTGGTTGGCCTCGCTGTACTTTGAAAAGTAAAGTTGTGTTTTACAATAACATCCAAAATCCACAAAACAGTGATACCTTGTTTGGACCAAGCAAAATTCCCAAAATAGTGTTCCCTCCTTATAAACAGATTCAAGCATCCACAGCTTGAAAATATCCTTCCAAAAAAACATAAATTCCAAAAAGCAAATCTTGATTTTTCCATTTCATGTAAGGGACATCATTTTACACGGCTATTGTATTGAATGAGACTTGAGCATCCATAGATTTTGGTATCAGCAGGGGTCCTGGAACCAAACCCCATTGGATAACAAGGTGTTAGCCACTGTAAACTCTTTTGTGGATTTGGGGTGTTGTTGTACTTTGCTACGTGCCTAACACGGATGGCCTGGCTATGTTTTAAGGTTATGTACTGGACTGAAAACTTGTCTATCTCTTTCCAAGATATGCCAACGTATCCCACCGTCCCAAAGGACTCTGGAAGGATGCTCGTAGCCAATCCCAGTGTGGCCTACACAAGGCATACATGATACACCATGGCTTCCATTATGATGCGCCTTTTGTTCCGCAGCTGTTTAGGATTCAGAAGGGAAAGTCAGTTAACAGTTGAGCATGAAGGACCATGAATGGTTGCATATTTCATGTCTTTATACAGGATCCAGGTTTCCTTCTAGAAAAGAAGAGAGGGTGGTTGTTTTTTTCTGGGATTTTCTGCCTCAGGTGCCAAAATACCTTCACTAGCTTGGGTACCTTCTTTGTCATCTTGGCAGCTGTGAATGATACTCCACCATGTTTGCCAAAGGTGGGTGATGTCAAGAAGCTCGTCAGCCCAATATCAGAACAAGCTGGGACATCTGAAGGAAGCCGCTTCCAACAGAAGCATTCTTTCTTCATGTATTGTAAGTACTGCATATGAAGTTTTTTTCAAATGAATTCATTATTGAGAAGGAGGAGAGAGATATGGTTTAAAGTGATCGAGAAGCCCATCCCAGGGATTGTTCCCAGGTAAGAGATCTGCAAGAATGAGCTTCCGGAACACTCAACGTTTAAATGCTGCTGATACATTTCAGAAGAAGGCCAAAAACCTTTAGACCTGAGCAGCTCAGCCTCAACTGAATGAAATTTGTTGAGGTATTCTGACCTGTCTCTCTTTCCCCTTCAGTCTAAGTTCAACCATAGCCTTCAATGGGGCTTTCTAGATTGGCAGGAAAGTGTGACATGAAGTTGCCTTTTCCTTAATGCTTAGCAGCTGCACCACAGCCTTTAGATGGAGCTGCGCTGTTCCGCAGTTTTTAAAAAAGAAGCTGGGAAAACCAGCACCTTTTTAAAGGTGCTTCTTCTCCCCCTAAAATGCAAAAAAAGCGTTTTCATGGCACACTTTCCCTTTTTCTCATCTAAAGGCTAGACTTTCATGCAGCCATGAACACACTTCTTTTTGCCAATCTAGATCAGGCCTATGTGTCCTTCTGGAACATGGACCACTACTGTGATGAACTTACATGCTGTACAGACCAGCAAGCCGTCCTGCACCTGAACTAGGGCTGCGATAGGGCTGGGCGTTTCCATGCTCAAAACTCTACGTTCACTCACCGGGCGCCATCTTGGCACGCACCCATCCAGATGGCATGCGCCATGAGGATGTCCCTTGTGCACAGCATCCAAACAGCTCTCCTCATGAGGGACATCATAATGCTGCCCTGGGGTGCTTATGGCACCCCTTGTATAGCGCAAATAGGAGCTGTGTTAACATTGCTTCTTTTTACATTGGGTTGGGGTGTAGTATGTGTTTGCCACATCCCCAATCCAACGCTTCCAGGGGCGGCATAGAGCTGCCCCTTACCGGGCTCTTTATACAGCCCCTTAGTTTGCCACAGAAGAAACAGGAGGGGGCTAAGTACGTCTGTCAATCTGAAGCCCCATTCACACTATTAAAATAAATCTAGGATGTATCCTTGTTGGACATCTGTTGTTCACAGATGTCCTTAATGCACTCTGTGCACTTTGTTTGGTGGAGTGTCTGACAAAAAATCGAATTTACTTGGGATATTTGATATGTTCCCCCCTCCCCCCCAAAATAAGATCCACAGTGTGGGCAGTGCGAATGAACACGCTTTCGAATCGATTCAGATTGCTCTATATCGTTCCTTCCCAAAATGGAAGGGAGAGATTTCCTAAGCAGGGGCATAATATTTGAAATGGCAGCTCCGTTTTAACCTCAAGGAATGGCATGCGTGAATCACTCAGGGTTAAATGGACTCAAAGAGACTCACGAAACCAAAACAAATAGGGGAACAAAGAAACCCAATATACATTGCCACGGCAACACAGACCTCCTAGAGAAAAAAACCCAAGCGTGTGAATGGCACTTGAGGTTCCTCTGTCTCATGAAAGGTGAGATGTTAGACTTTGTTGCTGGTCTCCACAATGAAGAGACCGTCTCTTGTTGGCTTCTGGACTCCTTCACCTGGTTCTGGCCCTAAACCTCAGAGGAGATGGACCTTACTCAGGTAGATGGGATGACTCCATTCAAGCTACACTGCATGGAATTCCCTTCATAAGAGGTAAATATGAAGAAGAAAATGCTCAGTGGTGTCCCGCTTCATCAGATGATTGTCGCTGCACATCTACGTTGTTTTGTTTCCAATGATCAAATAATTGATTTATCACTGCAAAATTTCAGATTCTTCCAGATAAGTCCTTTTATGAGTTCTTATGGACACATAACACTCCAAAACCTTCAGCCAAGCAATCACCAGATATGAATGAAGTTTTTTGAACCGAAAGCTTGTAATACATCTTAGAGGAAGCCCTCTTATTTCGATTATTTAATGATTGATCTATCATTGTATTATCTTGCAGAGGACTCTTATGGACACATTAAAAAAAAACCTACAATGACTTCATCCAGAGATGACCTGTGTAGGAATAATGCTTTTTTGAAGCAAAAACCTAGAGGAGTTTCTTATATATCTCAGAAGAAGCCTATGGACCTATGCCTGAAGGAAAAAGGCAGACACTTATATTGCAGTTTTCACTGACAAAATAGATCAGCAAAATTTCTAGGAGAAGACAGAACCAGCCAAGCCTGAAAAACATCAAAGAGCCTTTGAGAAACCCACTGAGGTATTCTTATATCTCCTCCTCCTCTTTGACTTTATTTCCTTCTCTTTCTCTTGTAGTCACTTTTGCTAGTAAGCCTCCATTGTCTTTCATTTCTTTGCTTTGCAGCATCCAATCAGATCTTAACAAGAATTCAAAGGATGAAGACATTCCTAAGCAAAGATATAGCGAATTCATGTGAATTCGAATTGGCTCCAATTGGCTCCATTCGCAATAAAGAGAAATTCCTCCCGTCTGATAAACACCTGAAGGAGCACGGAAAGATGTATGTAGCGGAACAGGATCATGAATTATACTCTACTATGGAAATGTGGGAAGTATGTTGGAAATCTAGGTGGGGTCCTGGAAATGTAGGACGGGGGCCCTACAAATGCTAGGAAACCTCCACCTGTAAGTTGTGTCCTCCCCATGGCTGTCCTACAAATCTAGATTGCCCTACAGTTCAGCACTAGTAGTACATGTCATGGAAATGTGTTGACCTTACAATTCATAGACTGCTTCTTGTTCCCACTAACCAATAAGAGGTGGGATGGACTATGACTTAGATGTCAGCCATTCCCAAACTTTGGACTTACAGATATTTTGAACAAAAGCTCCCAGAACTCCTAACTCTTACCCAAGCTAGCTGGGGCTTCTGGGAGTTCAAGTAGAAAACACCTCGAGGAACACGGAAAGATGTATGTAGAGGAACTTTGTAAATGTGGGACGTGTCCTGGAAATGTGTTTGCCTTTGAGTTCCTAAGCCCATTGAAGTTCCCACTAAGCAATAAAAGTTGGCACACTCTATGACTTGGGAGTTTTTCACACAAAGGAGATTGTGAATTTATCCCATGAATAATCCCGGAAAAATCCCATAATTGCGTGAAATTGCTTTATATGACGTCATACAAACGCTTTATTTCCTCAATTGCGTGTGATAACCATTCGTGCAATTATTCTCCATTTTGGCTTTATTTCTGGGATGTTTTAAATATGCTTTAACTTCCTTTTTAAGCCGAAATAAGACCCAGTGTGATAAACTCCTTCGAAGTAAGCCATTCCCAAACTTTGGACCTTTGGATGTTTTGAACTTCACGGACAAGCTACCTAGGGCTTCGAGATGCTGAAGTTGAAAATACCAGGAGGACGAAGGAAAGATCTATTCAGAGGAACACAATAATGATTTCTACTCTACTTTGGCAATGTGGGATGTGTCCTCGAAATATAGGTCGGGTCCTGGAAATGTAAGACAGGGTAGCTTCCGCCTGGAGGATGTGTCCTCCACATGACTGTCCTACAAATCTAGATTGCCCTACTGTTCTGCTCTTGTAGATCATGTCCAGGAAATGTGTCGGCCTATGAGTCAATAGACCGATTCTGGTTCCGACTAACCAATAAGAGTTGGGGAGACTCTCTAAGGACCTTTTCACATGAGCAAAATTTGAAGTGTATGCAGGGGCAAACATGGGGTTTCAAGTTGTTTTATCACACGACACCAAACCCAATCAAGAGTCAATTGGGGGTCATTCCAGGGTGAGGTAAAGTTTCAAGTTGTTTTATCACATGATGCCAAACCCAATAAGGAGCCATCTTAAACACAATAGGGGGTCATTCAAGGGTCATTCCGGGGTTAGGTAAATTCGGGGACAAAGAGGATTGATATAATCCTGGAAAGACCCTGGATTAACCCCCGACTGTGTTTAAGATGGCTCTTGATTGAAACCCTCATAATTGCCCCTGAATTGGCTTCACGTTGACCCTAGGATGACTTCAAATTTTGCTTGTGTGATAAGGTCCTACGATAGAAGCCCTTCCCAAAATCTGGACCACCAGACATTTGGGGCTTTAGGTTCCAGAACCGCTGTCTCTTGGTCAAGCTATCTGGGACTTCTGGCGTTGAAGTTGAAACCACTGAGAGAAGTAAGGAATAATGAGTCCCACTCTAATGTGGAGTCGAAGGCTTTCATGGACCGCATCCATACTTTTTTTGTGGAGCTTTCGGGCTATGTGGCCATGTTCTAGAAAAGTTCCTTTCTGATGTTTCACCAGCATCTGTGGATGGCATCTTCAGAGAAGATTTTGGCCACACAGCCCAAAAGCTCCACAAAACAAAAATCCCACTCTACTTTAGCAATGTTGGGGGTATCCTGGAAATTGAGATCGTGACCTGGAAACGTGGAAGAGAGCCATCCAAAGTTCGGGCAGCTTCCATCTGTAGGCTGTGTCCTCCACATGGGTGTGGTAGAAATCTATGTTTAAAAACTGTTCTGGAGTTGTAGAAATGCCTAGAAAGAAAGATTGTGTTGCATACGACTGTGCCGGGACTCTTGGGCTGTCCTACAACTGTGGTTTGTCCTGCATAGGGCCATCCTCCACATGTAGGACTTCCTAATGAATCTGGATTGTCCTACATAGGACCATCCAACACATGTAGAACTATCCTACAAACCTTGTCCTACATAGGACCATCCTTCACATTTAGGACTGTCCTGAAAACCTGGAATATCCTCATTACGACCATTCCCCACATGTAGGACTGCCCTTCGGACCTGGATTGTCATACATTGGTCTATCCTCCACATGTTGGACTAATAAATAGTAGTAGTAGTAGTAGTAGTAGTAATAATAATAATAATAATAATAATAATACAAAGTTTATTTTTGTATCCTGCCTTTCTGCCTGGGCAATCAGGGTGGCTTACATGAAATAAAATATGTTGAAATAAATCAATATCTGGATAAAAAAGAGACACCCCCCCCCAAAAAAAGAGAATTAAATACATTATGATTTAAAAGAAAAGAAAGCCATTAAAACAACAACACAATATTAAAACTTAAAAGTGCGACTTTCTGAGGACAGTATTGGATGGAGTGGGGAGAGCTCAAATGCATTGGAAAGCTCTATTCAAGGAAAGCCTGCCGGAAGAGATGCGTCTTGACAGATTTTTAAAAAGCTGCCTAAGCTCATTATTTGACGGATCTCATCCGGCAAGGCATTCCATAGCCTGGGAGCGACAGCAGAAAACACCGTCCAGGAGGTTTCAAACGCTGCAGTACATTCCTTACAGAGGACCTGAGGGTATGGGGCGGATTATATGGAAGGAGGCGATCCCTTTGATAGGTTGGCCAAAGCCATGTAGGGGTTTAAAGGTAACCACAAACCAACAAACTGTCCTACAAACCTAGATTATCTTACGTAGGATCATCCTCTAAATGTAGGACAGTCCTGCAAATGTGGATTGTCCTACGTAGGGCCTCCTCCACATGTAGGACATCCTACAACTATTCACTGCTCTACATAGCAACAGCTGCCATGCTACAAACTTTCAAATATATCTCCTAGGATTCTCACCTGCATCTACCACTGCCCAACAAATCTGACACGTATATGTAGGACCATCCTCCACATGTAGGACTTCCTACAAATATTCATTGCCTTGCTTAGGAACAGCTCCCAATGCAGGACAATTCTACAAACATCCAAATATACCTGCTAGGATTCTGATCTGCATTTACCACTGCCCTACAAATCTGACACGTACCCGACATATTCAGGAATCTCACCAAAAATTCTTCATTACGGCAAGCCCTAGGAATCTGTTCCTCTAAATGAAACCTGTTGTGTACAAATGCTGGGAAACCTCCACCTGTAGGATGTGTCCTCGATATGGCTGTCCTACAAATCTAGATTGCCCTCCTATTCTGCAATTATATGACATGACCTGTAAAGGTCTTGGCCTTAGAGTTTGCAGACCGAATCTGGTTCCCAGTAACCAATTCGAGTTGGGAGACCTTATGATTTAGACGTCAGCCATTCCCAAATTTTGGAGCTCCAGATGTTTTGAAGATAAGCTTCCAGAGTTCTTCACTATTATAGCCCGCTCCTCTGTCAAGCAATCGGAGCGGAGCCAAGCGAACTGGGGCCTCTGAGAGTTCCAAGTTAGTTGTATGTAGAGGAACACGATCATGAATTTTACTCTTTTGTGGAAATGTGGGACATGACCTGGATATTAAGCTCAGGTCCTGAAAATGTAGGACCGGGGTCCTACAAATCCTGGGCTGCCTCCACGGAATTGTGGAAATAAAGCGGTGGGAAATGCATTGTCACTGAAATCCCCAAAGGAAAGAGATGTGTGTTAATGCTTCTTTGTGACCTCTTGAATGGAAGCTTTGTACGGCGTCATGTGAAATAGTTTCATGTAATCACGGGATTTTTCCAGGATATTCATGGGATAAATGCCCAATCTCTTTCGTATGATAAACTCCTAAGCCATGGAGTGTCCCTTCTCTTATTGTTTATTGGAAACCAGAAGTGGATTAGCAACTCAAAGGCCAACACATTTCCAGGACATGTCTTACAAGTGGAGAAGAGTAGGGCAATCTGGATTTCGAGGACAGCTATGTGGAGGACACATCCCTCCCATCATTTGTAGGGCCCCGACCCAAATTTCTACGACACGCCCCACATTGCCACAGGAGGGTATAATTCATGACGGTGTCCCTCTGAACAGATCTTTTCTTGGTCCTCCATTTGTTTTTGACTTCAATACCTTGCTCAAGAGTCAGGAGTTGTGGGAGGTGAGGTTCAAAACATCTGGAGGTCCAAAGTCTGGGAATGGCTGACTTCTAAGACAGAGAGTTTTCCAACTCTAATTGCTCAATGGGAACAAGAATGGGCTCATGAACAGAAAGACGAACACATTACCAGGATATGTCCTACAAATGGAGAAGAGTAGGGCAATCTCGATTTTCAGCACAGCCATGTGGCGGAAAAGCGGAGGCAGCCCAGGATTTGTAGGACCCCTGTCCTACATTTTCAGAACCTGAGCTTAATTTCCAGGTCACATCTCCCATTTCCATAATAGAGTAAAATTCATGATCGTGTTCCTCTACACACATCTTGCCGTGTTCCTCCAGGTGCTTTGACTTGAACTCCCAGAGGCCCCAGCTAGCTTGGCTCCGCTTTGACAGAGGAGCAGGCTATAAATAAAGAATGTTTGGGTATGGCTGAGTTCTATGTCACAGAGTCTCCCAAGATTTGTCGGTTTGAGGGAAGCAGAATGGGGCTAGGGACTGAAAGGCCAAAGCAGGAGAGATGGTAGAATTGTCGGAGCCATCCTCCATTGCCAGCAGCCGTCCTCCATATTCAGGTGGCATCCTTGATCTCCAGGAAAGGTCCCCCATGTACACAGTAGGTTTCGTTTGTTGTAGAGCAGCAAATTTCTAGGGCTTCCCCTGATGAATGTGTTTTGAGGAGATCCCTGAATGTGTGGGATGTATGTCAGATTTGTAGGGCAGTGGTAGAGGCAGATGAGATTCCAAGGGGGTACATTTGGAAGTTTGTAGGATGGTCCTGAACTGGAGGCTGGTTTTTTGTAGGAGAATGAATATCTGTAGGACGTCCTCCATGTGGAGGCTGGCTCTACAGAGGACAAAGTAGTCTTGTAGGACAGTCCTACATGTGGAAGATGGTCCTACGTATGACATTTCAGATTTGTAGGAAAGTCCTACATGCGGATGACAGTCCTATGTCGGATATTTCAGATTTGGAGCACAGTCCTACACTTGTAGGGCAGTCCTACATTTGTAGGGGAGTCCTACATTTGTAGGGCGTTCCTACAATTGGAGGACGGTCCTACAATTAGAGGAGGGGCCTACATTGGAGGACGGTCCTACATTTGGAGGACGGTCCTACATTTGGAGGACGGTCCTACATTTGGAGGACGGTCCTACATTTGGAGGAAAGTCCTACGAATGACATTTCAGGTTTGTAGGACAGTCCTACATGTGGAGGACAGTCCTGCGAAGGACATTTCAGTTTCTTAGGACATCACTACATGTGGAGAACAGTCCTCCGTAGCACAATCTAGATTTATAGGGAAGACCTACATGTGGGGGTATGGTCCCATGTAGCACAATCTAGGTTTGTAGGGCTGTCCTACATTTGGAAGATTGTAAGACAGGCCTATATGTGGAAGATGTCCGATCTAGGGCAATCCAGGTTTGTAGGAGAGTTCTACATGTTGAGGACAGTCCTTCGTTGGAAAACACAGTTTTTCAAGGCAGTTTTACATGTCGAGTACAGTCCTACATACGGTGATCCAGATTTGTAGGATGGCCCTACATGTGGAGAGTGGTCCTGTGTAGGGCAATTCATATTTGGAGGAGAGTCCGACATGTGGACGGCAGTCCTACGCAGGAGCAGCCAGAGTTGGAGGACAGTCCTACATGTGGGAGACGAGCCTCTATGAGGCAAACCACATGTGTACTACACCCCAAGAGGTCCGGCACAGTCCAACGCAACAGAATCCTTTTTTCTAGGAATGTCTTACAACTCCATTACATTTCGGAAATGTAATGAATATCTGTAGGACGTCCTCCATGTGGAGGCTGGCTCTACATAGGATAATGTAGTCTTGTAGGACAGTCCTACATGTGGAAGATGGTCCGACGTATGACATTTCAGATTTGTAGGAAAGTCCTACATGCGGTTGACAGTCCTATGTCAGATATTTTAGATTTGGAGCACTGTCCTACACTTGTAGGGCAGTCCTACATTTGTAGGGCGGTCCTACAATTGGAGGACGGTCCTACATTTGGAGGACGGTCCTACATTTGGAGGACGGTCCTACGTAGGACATTTCAAGTTTGTAGGACAGTCCTACATGTGGAAGATGGTCCGATGTATGACATTTCAGATTTGTAGGAAAGTCCTACATGCGGATGACAGTCCTATGTCGGATATTTCAGATTTGGAGCACTGTCCTACACTTGTAGGGCAGTCCTACATTTGTAGGACGGTCCTACATTTGGAGGACGGTCCTACCTTTGGAGGACGGTCCTACCTTTGGAGGACGGTCCTACCTTTGAAAGACAGTCCTACCTTTGAAAGACAGTCCTACGTAGGACATTTCAGGTTTGGAGGACAGTCCTGCGAAGGACATTTCAGTTTCTTAGGACAGCACTACATGTGGAGAACAGTCCTACGTAGCACAATCTAGATTTGTAGGGAAGACCTACATGTGGGGGTATGGTCCCATGTAGCACAATCTAGGTTTGTAGGGCTGTCCTACATTTGGAAGATTGTAAGACAGGCCTATATGTGGAAGATGTCCTATCTAGGGCAATCCAAGTTTGTAGGAGAGTTCTACATGTTGAGGACAGTCCTTCGTTGGAAAACACAGTTTTGCAAGGCAGTTTTACATGAGGAGTACAGTCCTACATACGGTGATCCAGATTTGTAGGACGGCCCTACATGTGGAGAGTGGTCCTGTGTAGGGCAATTCATATTTGGAGGAGAGTCTGACATGTGGACGGCAGTCCTACGCAGGAGCAGCCAGAGTTGGAGGACAGTCCTACATGTGGGAGACGAGCCTCTATGAGGCAAACCACAATTGTACTACACCCCAAGAGGTCCGGCACAGTCCAACGCAACAGAATCCTTTTTTCTAGGAATGTCTGACAACTCCATTACATTTCGGAAATGTAATGAATATCTGTAGGACGTCCTCCATGTGGAGGCTGGCTCTACATAGGACAAAGTAGTCTTGTAGGACAGTCCTACATGTGGAAGATGGTCCTACGTATGACATTTCAGATTTGTAGGAAAGTCCTACATGCGGATGACAGTCCTATGTCGGATATTTCAGATTTGGAGCACAGTCCGACACTTGTAGGGCAGTCCTACATTTGTAGGATGGTCCTACATTTGGAGGACGGTCCTACAAATGGAGGACGGTCCTACATTTGGACATTTCAGTTTCAGATTTCAGATTTGGAGCACAGTCCTACATTTGTAGGGCGGTCCTACAATTGGAGGACGGTCCTACATTTGGAGGATGGTCCTACAATTGGATGGCTGTCCTACATGTGGAGGACGGTCCTTCATTTGGAGGACGGTCCTATATTTGGAGGACAGTACTATGTAGGACATTTCAGTTTTGTAGGACAGTCCTACATGTGGAGGACAGTCCTGCGAAGGACATATCAGATTCTTAGGACAGCACTACATGTGGAGAACAGTCCTACGTAGCACAATCTAGATTTGTAGGGAAGACCTACATGTGGGGGTATGGTCCCATGTAGCACAATCTAGGTTTGTAGGGCTGTCCTACATTTGGAAGATTGTAAGACAGGCCTATATGTGGAAGATGTCCTATCTAGGGCAATCCAGGTTTGTAGGAGAGTTCTACATGTTGAGGACAGTCCTTCGTTGGAAAACACAGTTTTGCAAGGCAGTTTTACATGTGGAGTACAGTCCTACATACGGTGATCCAGATTTGTAGGACGGCCCTACATGTGGAGAGTGGTCCTGTGTAGGGCAATTCATATTTGGAGGAGAGTCCGACATGTGGACGGCAGTCCTACGCAGGAGCAGCCAGAGTTGGAGGACAGTCCTACATGTGGGAGACGAGCCTCTATGAGGCAAACCACAGTTGTACTACACCCCAAGAGGTCCGGCACAGTCCAACGCAACAGAATCCTTTTTTCTAGGAATGTCTTACAACTCCATTACATTTCGGAAACCTAGATTTCTACCACAGCCATGTGGAGGACACAGCCTACAGATGGAGGCTGCCCTCCACGTTTGCAGAACCTGACCCAAATTTCCAGCATATCTCCACCATTCCCAAAATAAAATAGGATTCATTATTTCCTCTTTCCTTGCTTCTCTAGGTGGTTTAAATTTCAACTCCCAGAAGTCCTAGGTAACTTGGACAAGCGCCAGCGGTTGTGCAACCGAAAGTCCTAAACATCTTGAGGGCCAAATTTTGGGAAGGGCTTACTTCTCACTGAGAGAGTCTCCTAACTCTTCTTGGTTAGTCAGAAGCAGAATCGGTCTATCGACTCAAAGGCCGACACATTTCCTGTACGTGTTCCGGAAGTACAGAAGAGTACTGCAATCTAGATTTGTAGGACAGTCATCTGGAGGACACATCCTACGGGTGGCATCTACCCTGCATTTGTAGGGCCCCAGTCCTACATTTCTAGGACCGGACCTATATTTCCAGGACACATCCCACATTGCCACAGTAGAGTAGAAATCATTATTCTGTTCCTCTGAATAGATCTTTCTGTGGTCCTCCTGGTATTTTCGATTTCAAATTCTGGAAGCCATAGGTAGCTTGTTCGTGACGTTCAAAACCTCTGGAGGTCTAAAATTTGGGAATGGCTGACTTCGAAGGCCTTTATCACACTGGGGCTAATTTTGGCATTGAAGAGAGATTCAAGTCCATTTCAATCATACCGGAAATCAAGCGAAAATGGAGAGTCATTGCGCGAATGGTCACTACACACAATTGTGGAAATAAAGCGGTGGGAAATGCATTGCCACTGAAATCCCCAAAGGAAAGAGATGTGTGTTAATGCTTCTTTGTGACCTCTTGAATGGAAGCTTTGTATGGCGTCATGTGAAATAGTTTCATGTAATCACGGGATTTTTCCAGGATATTCATGGGATAAATGCCCAATCTCTTTCGTATGATAAACTCCTAAGCCATGGAGTGTCCCTTCTCTTATTGTTTATTGGAAACCAGAAGTGGATTAGCAACTCAAAGGCCAACACATTTCCAGGACATGTCTTACAAGTTGAGAAGAGTAGGGCAATCTGGATTTCTAGGACAGCTATGTGGAGGACACATCCCTCCCATCATTTGTAGGGCCCCGACCCAAATTTCTACTACACGCCCCACATTGCCACAGGAGGGTATAATTCATGACTGTGTCCCTCTGAACAGATCTTTTCTTGGTCCTCCATTTGTTTTTGACTTCAATTTCCAGAAACCCTAGCTACCGTACCTTGCTCAAGAGTCAGGAGTTGTGGGAGGTGAGGTTCAAAACATCTGGAGGTCCAAAGTCTGGGAATGGCTGACTTCTAAGACAGAGAGTTTTCCAACTCTAATTGCTCAGTGGGAACAAGAATGGGCTCATGAACAGAAAGACAAACACATTTCCAGGATATGTCCTACAAGTGGAGAAGAGTAGGGCAATCTCGATTTTCAGCACAGCCATGTGGCGGAAAAGTGGAGGCAGCCCAGGATTTGTAGGACCCCTGTCCTACATTTTCAGGAGCTGAGCTTAATTTCCAGGTCACATCTCCCATTTCCATAATAGAGTAAAATTCATGATCGTGTTCCTCTACACACATCTTGCCGTGTTCCTCCAGGTGCTTTGACTTGAACTCCCAGAGACCCCAGCTAGCTTGGCTCCGCTTTGACAGAGGAGCAGGCTATAAATCAAGAATGTTTGGGTATGGCTGAGTTCTATGTCACAGAGTCTCCCAAGATTTGTCGGTTTGTGGGAAGCAGAATGGGGCTAGGGACTGAAAGGCCAAAGCACGAGAGATGGTAGAATTGTCGGAGCCATCCTCCATTGCCAGCAGCTGTCCTCCATATTCAGGTGGCATCCTTGATCTCCAGGAAAGGTCCCCCATGTACACAGTAGGTTTCGTTTGTTGTAGAGCAGCAAATTTCTAGGGCTTCCCCTGATGAATGTGTTTTGAGGAGATCCCTGAATGTGTGGGATGCATGTCAGATTGGTAGGGCAGTGGTAGAGGCAGATGTTTGGAAGTTTGTAGGATGGTCCTGCACTGGAGGCTGGTTTTTCGTAGGGGAATGAATATCTGTAGGACGTCCTCCATGTGGAGGCTGGCTCTACATAGGACAAAGTAGTCTTGTAGGACAGTCCTACATGTGGAAGATGGTCCTACGTATGACATTTCAGATTTGTAGGAAAGTCCTACATGCGGATGACAGTCCTATGTCGGATATTTCAGATTTGGAGCACAGTCCTACACTTGTAGAGCAGTCCTACATTTGTAGGGCGGTCCTACATTTGGAGGATGGTCCTACAATTGGAGGACAGTCCTACATTTGGAGGACGGTCCTACATTTGGAGGACAATCCTACATTTGGAGGACAGTCCTACGTAGGACATTTCAGGTTTGTAGGACAGTCCTACATGTGGAGGACAGTCCTGCGAAGGACATTTCAGTTTCTTAGGACAGCACTACATGTGGAGAACAGTCCTACGTAGCACAATCTAGATTTGAAGGGAAAACCTACATGTGGGGGTATGGTCCCATGTAGCACAATCTAGGTTTGTAGGGCTGTCCTACATTTGGAAGATTGTAAGACAGGCCTATATGTGGAAGATGTCCTATCCAGGGCAATCCAGGTTTGCAGGAGAGTTCTACATGTTGAGGACAGTCCTTTGTTGGAAAACACAGTTTTGCAAGGCATTTTACATGTGGAGTACAGTCCTACATACGGGGATCCAGATTTGTAGGACGGCCCCTACATGTGGAGAGTGGTCCTGTGTAGGGCAATTCATATTTGGAGGAGAGTCCGACATGTGGACGGCAGTCCTACGCAGGAGCAGCCAGAGTTGGAGGACAGTCCTACATGTGGGAGACGAGCCTCTATGAGGCAAACCACAGTTGTACTACACCCCAAGAGGTCCGGCACAGTCCAACGCAACAGAATCCTTTTTTCTAGGAATGTCTTATAACTCCATTACATTTCGGAAACCTAGATTTCTACCACAGCCATGTGGAGGAAACAGCCTACAGATGGAGGCTGCCCTCCACGTTTGCAGAACCTGACCCAAATTTCCAGCATATCTCCACCATTCCCAAAATAAAATAGGATTCATTATTTCCTCTTTCCTTGCTTCTCTAGGTGGTTTAAACTTCAACTTCCAGAAGTCCTAGGTAACTTGAACAAGCGCCGGCGGTTGTGCAACCGAAAGTCCTAAACATCTTGAGGGCCAAATTTTGGGAAGGGCCTACTTCTCACTGAGCGAGTCTCCTAACTCTTCTTGGTTAGTCAGAAGCAGAATCTGTCTATCGACTCAAAGGCCGATACATTTCCTGTACTTGTTCTGGAAGTACAGAAGAGTACTGCAATCTAGATTTGTAGGACAGTCATCTGGAGGACACATCCTACGGGTGGCATCTACCCTGCATTTGTAGGGCCCCAGTCCTACATTTCTAGGACCCGACCTATATTTCCAGGACACGTCCCACATTGCCATAGTAGAGTAGAAATCATTATTCTGTTCCTCTGAAGAGATCTTTCTGTGGTCCTCCTGGTATTTTCGATTTCAAATTCTGGACGCCATAGGTACTTGTCAAGGATGATGGGAGTTGCAGCTTGTCTTATACTTGCTTTCACTCACCACCTTGTTATGCAGCGGAACAGACCCGCTTTGATCTGTGGTTTTTGCTTCTTCCAAGCTTGCAGAGCTTCTGAGATTAGGCTGAAGACCTCGACAAACTCTTTCAGCCTTCTCACTTCTCTCTCAGACATGTCTTCAAACGTCTCCTTGGATCTGGTAGCTTTTGTATCTTCTCTTTCACAAGATTCCAGGCAACACAGTAGACTTGTATAAAAGATCTACTTTATTTGACTATATACACTAAATGCCCTTCACCATACAATCTTTGCTATATAACTCTATACAAATGCTCAGTTCAACTATTTTCTACTATACTCCACTATACTCCACACTACTCCACAACTCCAAATTACTCCACAACTCCAAACTACTCCACAACACATTGGTATACAGTGTCCTCATTTATAGTCACTTGTGGATGTTTTACACATTCTGATTGGCTCACAATGTTCATCCCATACTTAAGTCCAACCCAAGTATTTCATCATACTGTCTTGTACCGTAATTGACTCTCAGGTGTTGCCAATATGTATCTTGTCATTTATCCTTGGCATATGTCCTTGGCTTCCAGGACTTCTAAATTACATTATCCTTTTCACCTGTGTAACTTCTCAATTGCTTTTGCTTAGTCATTTTGACTTTCACATACATATTTGATTTCTACTGTATATCCCATGTTGCATTTTCCTTAACAATCCCCTCCGAAATAAAATATTGTATGTGTCTTACAATGTCATTCCAACCAATAGTGTCAGTCTTTCATGTTTTTGTACAGTCAATGCTTTTGTGAACAAATCTGCTATGTTATGTTGTGTTTCAATGTATTTCAATTCTATTTCTCCTCTTTGAACCATGTCTCGTACATTTTGGTATCTTACGCCCACATATTTCGTTCTGTTTTTTAAACTCTCAGCTTCAGCCATTGCTATACACGATTGTGAATCTTCTAGTGTTTCCACTGGCATTTTGAACTTTTCATTTAAATCATTTAACAATTGTACAATCCACTGTACCTCATTTACTATCTCATTCAATGCTGCGAATTCTGCTTCACTCGTACTTAATGCTACGTTAGTTTGTTTTCTACTTCTCCAAACTGCTACACACAAATCATCAACATAAATCACTAACACTATGTTTCTTTTTTTATAAACACAAGCATCTGCTACGCTTCTTTTATATGCTAGCTTTTCAAGTTCGTCATTAATGCACAAATTCCATGCTCTGGCACTCTGTTTTAGACCATATAGAGCTTTCTTCAACTTGTAAACTTTTTGACTACTTTGTTTTTCAAAACCTTGTGGCTGTTCCATAAATATTTCTTCATCCACGCTAGCATTTAAATAAGCTGTTTCAAAATCAAAATGTTCTACGACTAGATTTCTTTTTTCTGCAATAGCTAGAACCATTCTCAAACTCTCTGGTTTAACAGTTGGTGAATAAGTTTTATCGTAGTTCTCAAACTGCTGTTGTGCAAAACCTTTAGCTACCAATCTTGCTTTATACTTAATACTTCCATCTGGCATGTCTTTCCTTTTGTATACCCATTTACAACCTATAACTTTCTTGTCCTTGGGTCTATCTACAATTTCAAAAACATTTTTATTTACTAGGCAATCAAACTCACTATCCATTGCATCAAGCCATCTTTCCTGTTCCTCTTTAGGAAAATTTTCCAATTCCTCATAACTTTCAGGTTCTTCCATTACTAAACAAGCTCTTGCCTGTGTTATAACAAATCTATCTGGTGGCTTTCTGGTTCTATGACTACGCCTTGGAACAAATTCTGTTGTTCTGCCTTTTTCTTCTTCACTTTCTGTACTAGAAGCTATAGTTCTGCGGCTAAATCTTTTATCTTCAGTCATGCGAGTAGTAATAGGCCTAGACTGGTTCTCATCATCAGAAGTACTAACATCAGAAGTCTTTTACTTTTGGGTTCACCTTTTCTCCTAAAACAAGCAGGTGTGTAAACATAAGCAAACTGACCAAAAACTCTTAAGTACTTGTAATTTGGAACTCTGCCATACAATACCCTGTAGGGAATGTCTTCAATTTCTGAATGATACAATCTATTACTAATATGTACTGCTGTTAAGGTTGCTTCTGCCCAAAAACTATCTCTCACCCCGGCATCAGCCATCAAACAAGCAGTTATTCTTTTTATGTCCTGTATTTTTTTCTCTGCTAATCCATCCTCATTAGGACTCGCAGGATTTGTAGTTTCATGCGATATCCCCTCTTTTTGAAACCAGTTATACAATTGATTAGACAAAAATTCTCCTCCTCCTCTATCTGTAACAATAGTGCTGACTCTGCTATCAAACTTCTTTTCCACCATTCTCACCCATTCTTTTAAGCTTTGCCCAGCGTCAGATTTGTTTTTCAATATCCTTACAAATGCAAACCTTGTAAATCTGTCTACAATTACTAGAAAATATTTGCTTCCTCCTAAAGATAAACAATTAGCTTGGGCAACATCCGCATGTACAAATTGAAATGGCCTTTGAGCAATTCTTTTTGTCTTTTTGGCCACTGGAAATGCTTTAACTTTTACTTGTTTACATACTGTACAGTCCAAATGATTTTTGCATTCTGCAACTTTTAAATCTGTACATATTCTAATTAAATTCATTCAACACTTGAAACTGGCATGCCCAAATTTTCTGTGGAGCTCATGTATGCAGTCTTTGTGCATTGGAACATTGTTTATGTTATTAGCATTTTCAACCTTGTAGCTATCAATATTGTCCTCCAAGAAATAAAGTTTATCTTTTTTCAAGCCTATGCCACACAATTCCCCATTTAGATTTATCTTACACAAGTTCCTTTCAAAGATGACTGTGTAGTCTCTGTCTGTTAATTTGCTAACTGATAACAAATTATTTTCTAACTCCTTCACATGTAAAACATCAGTAAAGTTTTCTTTTAGCCCGGGAATGTAAACTGTTCCCCCCCTTTTTTTTTAAACTGTGCTAACTTCATTCCCATCAGCCATGACTACAGCATTTACATTAGCTGATCTTCTATTGCTTATTAAATCAATATTGTTACACATATTACTTGTTGACCCTGAATCAATTAACCACACAGAATTATTACTTTGTTTTTCCTTAACCATTGTTGCAAACCCCTTTTTGTTGCCATTGTCCTTCACAAATGGCGGTTTGGAATATTTTTGATACTGATACTGTCTCGGCTGCTATCTGCTCTCTCCTTGTTTGCTTCTCTCAGCAGCCAATTGTTTACAACGTCTCTGCAAATGACCAATCTTCTTACAATAAAAACACCTCCATTGCTCCCTTGTAGAAGCTGCTTCGTCCTGCTTTCTCACATCTGGCGTTGTTTGTTGTTTCGGCACTGTCTTTAAACTTGCGGAGTCTCCCTGTTCAGATTTTCTCCTCTGATTCTCCTCCAGTATTCTAGCCACAATTAAGTCTCTATTCAACTCAGTCTCTGGTAGATTTTGCAGACTGTTCATAATGTTGTTCCAAGATGAATCCAGTGACTCTAACAAAATGTAGCATTGCTGCTCTTTGCTAATTTGCACTCCCCTCAATTCAGCTTGTACAAATAAATCTTGCATCATTTTCAAATGCTGTATAACACACTGCCCTCTGGACATCTTTTGCCTGTATATTCTTTTAGACCATAACATTTTAGCAAAGGCAGTACTAGGAGTGTGTAGTCTTTGCAAGGTCTCCCACACTTCTTTGGCGGAACCTTTATCTCTGACATCATTAATTATGTCCTCCTCAAGCATGAGGTATAGACAGGCTTTGGCTTTGTTATCTCTCTCTCTCTCAGCTTCATTGGCATCGGCTGCAAGCCCTCTTTCAACTGTCGTCCACAAACTTTCCTTAATCAGTAGAGACTGATCATATATTTTCCAGGTAGAGTAGTTACTTTTATTTAACTTGCTAAACTTCAAGATCTCCATCTTAATTTGTGCAGTGACTCAATTTGACACAGTCCTTCTGAGTTTGCACAGCTGCCCCGTCTGGGCTTAAACAAACACAAAAATTATTTACTCACGAAGCTTGTCAGTACAGCGTAAACAGCTTGCTCTGATCTGTCATCCACAAAACTTTCTTCTACCTCTAGAAAGTTCAACTTCTGTGGATGCTGGGTGCTCTAGTATCTGGGCCCATAACCCTTGTCAAGGATGATGGGAGTTGTAGCTAGTCTTATTCTTGCTTTAACTCACCACCTCGTTGTGCAGCAGAGCAGACCAGCTTTGATCAGAGGTTATTGCTTTCTTCTAAGCATGCAGAGCTTCAGAGAATAGGCTGAAGACCCTGACAAACTCTCTCAGCCTTCTCACTCCTCTTTCAGAGATGTCTCCAAACGTCTCCTTGCTTCTGGTGGCTCTTGTATCTTCTCTCTCTCAAGACACCAGGCAACACAGTAGACTTGTATAAAAGATCTACTTTATTTAACTCTATACTAAATGCCCTTCACCACACAATCTTTGCTTTATTTCATTATCTACTCTACTCTATACAATGTTCAACTCAGCTATTCTCTACTCCATACCACTCCACACAAACCATTGGCATACATTGTTATTATTATAGCCACTTGTGGGTTTTACACTCATTCTGATTGGTTCACATTGTTCAACCCATATTTAAGTCCAACTCAAGTATTTCATCATATTACCTTGTACACTTTTTGAATCTCAGGTGTTTCCAATATGTATTCTATAATTCTGTCCTTGTCATTTGTCCTTGGCTCCCAGGACTTCTAAATTACATTAGCCTTTTCACCTGTGTAGCTTCTTAATTGCTTTTGCTTAGTCAATGTGACTTTCACATACATATTTTATTTCTTCCACTGTATGTCCCATGTTGCATTTTTCTTAACACGAGCCTCCTATCCTAAATCACATCACTGAACTAAAGAAAGCTGGATGAGTGGAGAGGAAGGGAGAGGAGCCAAGCATGGGGACATTTCTTTATTGAAGGCCTGTGGCCTCTGTTCAGGTGTGATAGATACTTTGATACTTGGCACAAATTCATGAGCTTGGAATTACTTCATTTGAAACTACTTAGTTTAATTTAAAATGTACAGTACGTCCTTAGCATGTGGCACTGGAATCACAGAAACCGAGAAGTAGATCCCCCATGCCTTGAATTCTTTCCTCCCATAAAGCAATATCACCACCTGCTGGTAGTAAATGAAATGGAGGAAGATTATTCACACACAACTCCAAAGGCTTGGACATGGGTTTGATTTAATCTCTTTTTTTATGCATTTTACACTTTGTTCCACTTCAGATATTTTGACAGCCATATGCTTATGATTGAAGGAAAATCTATAAGCTGACTAAAAATGCTCCCATCTCCAACTTGAAAGGAGAGAAGAACACATCTGCTATTTGCCTACTGATTCGTTTCAGTTGGTTTATTCATCCCAATCCCTCCAAAAGGAAACACCTAGTTATATTTTTGTACTGGTTTTCATAATTGTTTGCAAGCAGTGTGCAACATATTAGGCAAAAAAGTAAACTAAATCCAACCTGTCTCTACGCCCCCCCCCCCAATAATAAAATATCACAGCAAAAGTTATTTTACAGATTAAATATAAAACAGCCTTCCACAATTGGTCACGCCAATAAGGAATTATGGGAATTGCGTCAAATTTAGACCTCAACAGATTGGGGAGGTGTGATATAAAACAATGGTAAAAGCACCAGGATACAGAATTTGAAGAAAGTATTTAGAATACTGCACTCTATCACCCTATTTGTTTGATTTGTATGCAGAAAATAGCATAAAAACAACAGGATTAGACTCAGAAGGAGGAGGAGTAAGGATAGGAGGAAGGAGCAACATAAAATATGCACAAGACACCATACTACTACTTGAAGGCATCATAGAGTTAGAACAATCAGTGAAAGAAAAAAGTGCAAAAACAGGCCTGCTCCTAAACATAAAGAAAACAAAAAGAATGGCCATGGAAGAAGTACATAAATTCTACCTAGACAATGAGGAAACCAAAATAGTAATAGAGCTTTCATATCCAGGATCAAACATTGATCAGAATGGAGACTGCAGTCAAAAAATCAGAAAACTAGGAATGGGAAGGTCAGCTATGAAAGAACTAGACAATATCCTAAAGAGTAAAGCATGAACAAATGAACACTAAAGTTCAAATCATCCAAACCATCGTATTCCCCCTCCCTATGTATGGATGCAAAAGACAGTGAAGAAAACAGATAGGAAAAGTATCAACTTATTCAAGATGCGGTGATGGAGAAGAATGCTGAGGAACAGATCAAGCCTGATGATCAAACTGAGGCTGTCATACTTTGGTCATATCACAGATCACGAGAAAAGACATTAAAGCTAGGAAAGGTGGAGAGTAATAGAAAGAGAGAAAGACCACACATCAGATGGATGGACTCAATGAGGAAGGGAGGTCACATGCATGGATTTGTAGGAACTAGACAGAGAGGCTAGGGGGTCTTGGAGATGTCTCATTCACAGGGTAGCCATGAGTTGAGGGCAGTTAACAACAACAAACTTAGAATACTTAAAAGCTCTGGGAGACTGTTTTTAAAAACTTCACACATCACCTAGAAGGCAACAGAAAAACACCAACATTATTCAGACAGAGTACCACAGCATTTAAAAAAAAATCCTCCCAGGGCACCATCTGCTTCATCTTAACTTGCTAGGGGAATCAAGACTACCAGATGATGACAAGAAACTATGAAATTATAGTAGGAGTGTTTTGGTAGACACCCAAATCGAGGGCCTGAGACAGGTGCTTCTGTCTGCCTCATGTAGAGCTGGTCCTAATGCCATGGAAGAGAATGAGGATTTTAAGGACCATCATGGTGGGTAGACATATCTACCTTCAAAAATGGGGTTGCATATATAATAGTAGGGGCTTTTCACACTATATAATTACACCACTTTAACTGCTATGCTTCCTTCTTATGGAATCTTGGGATTTTCAGTAGAAGGAGAATTGTTTAGAATTCTTTGCCAAATAGCTCAAGTGTCTCACCAAACTACAAATCCAAAGATCTCATAGGATGCAGCCAGTGAGGTTAAAATGCAATCACCCTGCAACAGTGGTGTAGTGTGAAAATCTCTCAGATAGATATTGAAAGACTCTTCAGTCTAGATACTCTCAAGCTAGGTCTTCCCCCTTTTTAAATCAACAAGATATATATATATATATATATATATATATTTGTGTGTGTGTGTACATTTTTCACCTTACAGTCCACTTCCTTCAATAATTCATTTTTCATAATGCATTTTTCACCTTACATTCCACCTCAATTCCACAACCAGTTAACTAAAAAAGGTTTCAGTCTCCTATCAAGCCCTAGAGGAGAACTAACTTTGAGGATATTAATAACTGAATTTTCCACCCTCAGGCTGAACAAACCCTTCCCTAAACAGACAAATCCATTTTCAAATGTTTATCACAGGAAACACTCTTATTTGCTTGCAGAACAACACAGGTGTAGCTGAACTGCCTCCACTCTTAAAATATTTATCAGCATATACAAGTCCTGTTTTTAAATTTCAGGAGTGATCAAAATAACTCAACATAAAACATTCTTAAAACAACCATCACCAACAGTAGCAAACAAAACATTCAGCCTCCAGGAAAATCACTGCTTCACGGGGGACAAATCTTGCTTTACAAGAAAACGGCAGAAAACTACCAAAAGGCTTATTCCCACTTGAGGTATAATCCGCGTTGGAACCTGGCTCCACTCCCCTAAGTAAAGTGGTTCCAAAAGGCTCCTCATTCCCACTACGAAAAGAGACATTTTCATAGTGGGAACAGCTTTTTTAGCTGCGAACGGCTTTTTTAGCTAGGAACGTTGTCATTCCCACTGGAGGAGACAGGGAAGGTGGCAGCCCTTCATCCCATTCTACCTGGAATCCCTTCCCACTGGATTCTCTCTCTCTTCTTCCTTTCTCTCTTCCTTCCTTTCCTCCCTTCCTTCTCCAACCTCTCTTCCTTCTTTGTCTCTTTCCTTCCTGCCTGCCAGGCCTCTGCTGCTTCTCCGGGACAGATTGGCCTTCTGGCACTGCTGCTGCGCTGCCACCACTTGCCCTATACTGGCTGGCAGTGCAGCAGCACCGCTGGAAACCCCACCAGTCCCGGAAAAGTGGCGGAGGTGCGGCACCAATACTGGAAGCCCCATCAGCTCCGGGAACAGCAGCGGAGGCACAGCACCAATACTGGAAGCCCCATCAGCCCCAAGAACAGCAGTGGAGGCCCGACAGGAAGGAAGAAAAAAGGCAAGGAAGGAAGAAAAAGGAGGGGGAAAGGGGGAAGGAAGGAAGTCTCGCCAGCACCAGGCAAGTGACAGCGGTTTTCTCTGGCAATGAGGACCCAGGAGGAGGAGAAGGAGGAGGGCGAGTGTTTTTTTTGTTTTTATTTTTGTTTTTATTTTTGTTTTTGTTTTTGTTTTTGGAATAGAAGTGATCGCAAAATCACTCTATTGCTAAAGCAATCCCCCTAGAATTGATAGCAAAATCAATCGCTAAAGCAATTACTTGCTTAAACAATAGATTGATTTTGCGATCAATTCTATCACACACACAAAAAAACCCACGATTCTCATCTGGCGTTCCCACTTATTGGGCACACTTCAGAATTGAGTTTTACTAAAAAAAAAAAAAAAAAAACCCTCTCCCAAACTAGTGCCAGGAAACTCTGGACTATTTCTGTTTGCCTCACACCTTTCTTCCTCCAATTGATCAAATGAGGATCGGAAGCGTGTCCAAATGTCAACGAGGGTCATATAGCCCGCATCATGCTTCGCAGCAAACTGTAGTGGGAATTAGTAGGAAAAGACATGATGAAAAGGGATTCCTAGATGCTAAGCGGAGCCATGAGAACATCTATTTTGCCCAGAGGTTATTTTCCCTGTGGCAGATCTAGAAATAAGTTACTTTTTGGAACTTTTGGTCTCAAAATCATCCAATCCGCAGTGACCAATGACCATGTTGGATGGAGCATTTTGAACACTGTAGTCCCTTAAAAAGAACTTTATCAGTCTCATACTTTAAAAATGCACTGAATGAAGAGGTGCATCTTCAAGCTTCAACCTGTGGTCCCAGAACCTTCATTACAATGCAATTCTATATTTCCTGTGCAATGTATAAATAAATGTTTTACAGCACAATCTAAGACATGTATATTAAAATATAAATCCCAACAGATATATAGTCCATATATATAGGATAGCAGGCTTGTTACTTGGGGAAAAATTAAGGGAAGTACCTCTTCCTCCAGTATATAATTAAAATATGGTATTTTAACTATAACAACGGCCATCAACATGTTTTAAAAAGTAGTTTTGACAGATTGACAGGTAACGAGGCTATCAATTGCAACTAGCCATTGCACCTTCACAGGGGTAAAGAGCATGATAGTCACCCCCAAACTGCTTAGTGTGATATGAAGTGGTATATAAATGAAGCTGCTATTGCTATTCTCTCCTCTGGAGATTTGGAGTAAGGTGTCATCTATATGCTGATGATATCCACTTCTATCAATCCTTTCCACCAAATTCCAAGGAAGCTGTTTCTGTCCTAAACTGGTGTCTGGCTGCTGTGATGGACTGCATGAGGGCAAACAAATTGAAGCTTAATCCAGACAAGACAGAGGTGCTCCTGGTCAGTCAAAAGATTCAGCCTGTGTTAGATGGGGTTAGATTTCCCCCTGAAAACTCAGGTTCATCGTTTGGGGGTACTTTTGGATTCAACACAGCCTGGAAGCCCAGGTGTCAGTGGTGACCTGGAGTGCTTTTCCACAGCTAAAACTTGTGCGCCAACTGCACCCATTCCATTCATTGAGTTTGTACAATGTGGCTATTGATTTGTAAAGTTACAAAATATACTATGATGAAGGATCATCACCAAAGTTTTTAGAGATTTTGGCTGAAAATAATTATAACCGCTTGCCTCTCACAGTAGTTAGAAAAGCAGAACATTATCAGCAAAATAACAAAAGCTTCAGAATGTCTATATGCAGTTAGTGAACAGCAACCTAAGGTGATTTTTATAGAGTTTGAAAAAAAAGTTAACTTTTTGGAACTACAGCGCCTAGAATCTCCCAGGATCGTGAAGTTAGCTTTTCCAAGACCTGGTCTTACAGTATCATGGGAAACCTTCTACTCTTTCATACGAGGCTAAATTGGAAGTATAATTTAAGGTCAATTCAAATGCAATCATGGGTTTTATGTTATTGCAAATTAACTCTTCGCACGCAAATTCGGGCAAGAGGGAAGCCAATTCGAATGCAATCATGGGTTTTACTTTATTGCGAATTAAAGCTTCGCATGCAAATTCGGGCAGGAGGGGGTTATTTTCGGGTAATGGAAAGTAATTCCGAACGGAGCAGGGGTTCTTCTGAACGGAGCAGGGGTTCATGTAAATTCGCTAAACAAGCGAATTTACATGAATCCGCATTGGCTCCATTTGGAGTTGGGAGAAATTCCTCCCGTTTGAAAGAGTCCCGCGTGTCACAATTGCCACACAGTTGGGGGATAAACTGGTAAAGTGGAGGAAGCTGTTCCATACAAAGTGGGAAGCCCACAAAAACCCTCACACATGCACATGGTTTTAAAATCTACAAAACAGTGATACCTTTATTGGCCAACCAAAATACACAAAACACATTTTGCAAGCTTTTGAAGCTCCACTGGCTTCTTCATCAGGCAAAGATGTTAAAAATCATCTTTGTCTAATGAAGAAGTCAGTGGAGCTATAAAATCTTGCAACATATATTTTGTGCATTTTGGTTGGCCAATAAAGGTATCGTTGTTTTGCAGGTTTTAGATGTTATAATACTTTGCTACATGACCTACATAGCTACCCATGGGTATGTACATAGTTTTGTTTCAAATTTTTTTAACTCTTTTAATCTGTCTTTTTAACTTGTTAAATTGTTGAGATTATGTTCAATCTTTTTAAAATTGGTTTTATTATTCTCACTGTTTTAAATGTCCGATTGATTATGTTGTATGCTACTCTGAGATATCTAGATATTTGAATAGAGGGTCAAAGAGACTGAGAGACAAAAGCAGAAAGCCGGATGAAGTGGTTTGAATGTGACAAGAGTTCCTGAAAGCTGGTGATGGACTGCAGAAAACATTCATAGTAAGAGTCTCCTCCTTCAGTTTAGCAACTGGTACTATAGTGACTCTCTGGTCTGCTGAGATACTCAAAATTATTTTCTAACATATTGTTTGTTTGTTCACTGGATCCTCCTCTGAACAAAATCTTGTCAAGAAAACCCCATGATGGGTTCGCCTTAGGGTTTCCGTAATTTGAGAATGATTTGAAGGCACACAGCAGACCCTGTAGAGACCTGGATCATGGGGATTTTGTCCTCCTCAGGCCAAGATTGTGCTCCCTGGAAAATGTACCACCTTTGAGTTTGTTAACAACTACACTTGAGTTGATCTCAATCTATGGCAAACCTATGGATAAGACATCTTCAAGACCCTTTATCCTCCACTGCTCCGCTTAATTCCTGCAACCCCATACAATACCTGTGACCTCCTTAATAGAGTCCCATCCATCTAGCATGCGGTCTTCCACTCTTTTTACTTCCCTCTTTTTACTTTCCTAGCATTGTTTTTTCCAGTGAGTTCTCCCTTCTGATGATGTGCACAAAGTATGACAGTTTTGTCATCTTGGCTTCCAGAGAGATCTCTGGTTTGATCTGATCTAGGACCCATTTGTTTGTCCTTTAGGCCACCCACGGGATCCTCAACACTCTTCTCCAGCACCACATCTCAAATGAATTTATTTTCTTCCTATATGCTTTCTTAACTGTCTAGCTGTCACATCCATACAGGGTAATAGGGAATATAATGGCTTGTACGATTCTAACTTTTGTGCTCAGTTGTATATCTTTGCACTTTAGAATCTTTTCTAGTTCTTTCATAGCTGCTCTCCCCATTCTTAATCTTCTTCTGATTTCCTGACTGCCGTCCATGTTCCTATCAATGTTTGATCCCAGGTATGAGAATTCTTTTACTATTTCCATTTCCCCATTGTCTAGATTAAATTTGTGTAGATTCTCCATGGTTATTATTTTTGTTTTCTTTATGTTCAACAGTACACCTACCTTTACACTTTCTTCCTTGATCTTCCTCAGTAGGTGTTCCAGGTCTGTGATGTTTTCTGCTAGTACTTTGGTATCATCTGCATATCTTTGATTGTTGGCATTTCTTCCTCCTGTTTGCACTACTTCTTCTTCTGTATCCAGGCCTGCTTTTCTTATAATATGTTCTGCATACAAGTTGGACAGATAGGGTGAGAGGATACAGCTTTGTCTGAACCCTTTGCCAATTGGGAACCATTCTGTTTCTCCATGTCCATGTGCATATAGGCTATACACGTGGACATCATCAGATTGCCAACACAATCTTAGTGTGCTGAAACTACTCATGAGACTCATGACTCATGAGCTGAAAACTGCCTTAGCAGGAGAAATGAATGACACTTGATTGGTATCTTAGAAATAAAATTCTGCCCCTGAACTTTGCAACCTGTATAAATTATGTAAAGAATGTAAATTGGCATGCTTTTGGTATTGCAAAAGATGATAAAGCTGTATACTGGTGGCCAAGACTAGACCAGGCACCAACTGTGGCACAGATCAGAAATTACTCATATGAAAAATAAGAGTAAAACTCAAGAAGAAAACAAAACTAGTCACCATACCAAAATATGATCTAAATAATATTTCAACAGAATTTACTGACAACATAAGAAACAGATTCGCACTATTAACCATACTAGACTCACCCGGGAGTTTTGGTGGCCTCGAGTTCGGGCAGAGGTGGCCAAGTATGTGGGCACGTGCCCAGTGTGTCATCGGGCCAAGGACCATCTGGGTCAGCCGGCGGGGTTGCTGATACCACTGCCGACGCCGTTGGGGCCCTGGAAGGTTGTGTCCATGGACTTTATCACAGATCTGCCCCTCTCTGCTGGCTGCACCACCATTTGGGTGGTGGTGGACTTACTTTCAAAGATGGCACACTTCGTACCCTGCGCTGGCCTTCCCACGGCGAAGGAGACCGCCCGGATGTTCGTTCAGCACGTCTTCCGGCTCCATGGCCTTCCCGAGGGAGTGGTCTCAGACCGCGGCAGCCAGTTCACTGCCTGGTTTTGGACCAGTCTGCTCCGCCTCTTGGACATCGCGCCTCATCTGTCGTCGGTGCATCATCCCGAGTCCGACGGCCAGACAGAGAGGACTAACGGGACTCTGGAGCAGTACCTCCGTTGCTACTCCAGCTATCGGCAGGACAATTGGGTCGACCTGCTCCCACTGGCCGAGTTCGCCTACAACAACTCAGTCCATGCCTCGACCCAGCAGACGCCTTTCTTCGCCACTGGGGGCTTCCATCTGCGAGGGTTCCCGGCGGTGGCTCCAGTCTCCGAGGTACCTGCAGCGGATCAGTGGCTCCAGGAACTCCAAGCACCACAGTTCTTGATGCAGGAGCAGCTTGAGGTGGCCCAGGAGGCTTGTAAGCGGGGAGCGGATCGGCACCGTCAGGAAGCTCCTCCATTACAGGTGGGAGATTCGGTCTGGCTTTCCACGCGCCATCTGCCTCTACAGTGGCCCTGTAGGAAGTTGGATGCTCGGTTTGTGGGGCCCTACAAGATCGTGGCCCAGGAGAAGCCGGTGGCGTTCCGGCTCCAGCTTCCTTGGACTTGGAGGATCCACCCGGGCTTCCATCGCTCCTTGCTGCTCCCGTCCTCCGAGGTTTGAACTGATGCTGGCTCTACGCCCCCACCTGATCCAGTCCTGGTCGATGGAGAGCAGGAGTTAGAGGTGGCTCAGATTTTGGACTCTCGTCGCCGCTGGGGGCACCTCCACTAATTAGTGGACTGGGTGGGCTATGGGCCAGAGGAGCACTCTTGGGAGGACGCGTCGGACGTCCATGCTCCGCGCTTGGTCCAAGATTTTCATCGCCGCTTCCCGGACCGGCAGCATCCTCCGCAGATGGAGAGAGAGCATTATGGGAGGGGGAATCATGTCATGGCCAGCCAAGTGTTGGAGTCAGAGGATGAGGAGGAGGAGGACATGGCTCCTCGGGAGCAAGAGGAATTGGAGGCTAGGCCAGGTCCCAATTCTGCCATGCCAGACCCTAGCCCTGACAGTTCAGCCCCAGGAGTGGAAGCACAGCCAGGCTCTGGCACTGTGGAGCTCCCTTCAGGGGCTCAGCAGATGAGTGTCGGCTCCATGGAGGAATCTGGCTTGGAGATTCTGTCCTTTAAGGAACGAAGGGCTGAAAGTGCTTGCTCATGCCGATCTCGCAGGCTGGCTGAGAAACAAGCTCTTAATAAGGCTCAGCTGATACCAGGCAGGGTGTCGGCTACTTAAACACCTGTGAGAGGCCATCCCTTTGCCAGAACTTATTGTAAGTCTCTTGGTGTGACTGTGTGCTGGCTTCGTGTCTCTGGAACTCTGGTTTGCCTTGACTTGGAACGATATGGATTTCTGCTGCTTTCTCCTTGCCCTGACCTCGGACCGGACTGACTTCTGTGATTTCCCCAACCCTAACGCTGGCTCTGGCTTTTGGACTACTCTTTGGATCACGTTTAGACTTGTGGAACTGACTTATGAGCTATTGTTGGTGAGTGCTGGCGGCAGTCCGGGACAGTAGGACTGTCCTACAAATCTCTATTGTCCTACGTAGGACTGTCCTCCACATGTAGGACTGCCCTACAAAATTGAAATGTCCTACATAGGACCACCCTCCAGATGTAGGACTGTCCTACCTGTCTGGATTGTCCTCCGTACGACTGTACTCCACATGCACAACCTGCCATTCCAGTGGTCACAAAGAAGCATTGGCACGCATCTTGTTAGTTTTGGGATTTCTGTTACAGTGCATTTCTGATACCTCTTTGTTTCCGCAATTGCAGGTGATAAACATCCACGCAATGACTCTCCATTTTCTCTTTATTTGCAGGATGCTTTAAATGCCCTTTCAGCTCTCTTTAATGCCAAAATGGGCCCCATTGTAATAAAAGCTTTCAAAGTCAGCCCTTTCCCAACTTTGCACCACCAGAGTTTTGGAACCTCAGGTCCCAAAACCTCTGAGTCTTGGACAAAGTAGCTAGAGCTTCTAGAAGCTGAAGTTGAAAATGCCTTGAGACTATCATAGAAATCAGGATTGTCCTACACAGGGCTGTCCTCCACAAATAGGACTGTCCTACATATCTCAATTGTCCTACTTAGGGCCATCCTCCACATGTAGGACTGTCCTACAAATTTCAATCGTCCTACGTAGGACTGTCCACCACATGTAGGACTGTCCTACAAATCTCAATAGTCCTATGTAGGACTGTCCCCCACTTGTAGGACTGTCCTCCACATGTAGGACTGTCCTACAAATCTGGGCTGTCCTACGTTGGGCCATCCTCCTATGTAATACCGCCCTCCACTTGTAAGACTGTCATAGAAATCAGGATTGTTCTACATAGGGCTGTCCTCCACAGGTAGGACTGTCCTCCACATCTCAATTGTCCTACGTAGGGCCGTCCTCCACATGTAGGACTGTCCTACAAATCTCAATCATCCTACGTAGGACTGTCCCCCACATGTAGGACTGTCCTCCACATGTAGGACTGTCCTCCACATGTAGGACTGTCCTACAAATCTGAGCTGTCCTACATAGGACCATCTTCCAATGTAGGACTGTCCTACAAATCTCAATTGTCCTACGTAGGACTGTCCTCCACATGTAGGACTGTCCTACAAATCTCAATTGTCCTACGTAGGACAGTCCTCCACATGTAGGACTATCCTACACATCTCAATTGTCCTATGTAGGACAGTCCTCCACATGTAGGACTGCCCTACAAAATTGAATTGTCCTACATAGGACTGCCCTCCAGATGTAGGACTGTCCTACCTGTCTGGATTGTCCTACGTACAACTGTCCTCCACATGCAGAACCGTCCTATAGATCTGGATTGTCCTACGTAGGACTAACCTCCCATGTAGGACAGTCCTACAGACTTCCAAATCAATCACCAAGCTCTCTCCTCTACATCTCCCACTGCCCTACAAATCTGACATTCATCCTACTCCTCCAAGTATCTTCTAAAATTCTCTTCACCAGGCCAAGCCCTAAAAATTACCTCTTCCAAACAAGCACCCTCAAACTCATTAATTCTACTCTGTTGGGTACAGGCGGATATTTCTGTGGATATCTAGAGATTTCAACTGAAAATGGAGGATGGCTCAGACAGTTCCGCAATCTTTTCTTCTACAGGCCCATTCTGGTTCCGACAAACCCACAAGACATGGGACACTATATCACTTAGAACTCGGCTATTCTCAAACTTTACACCTCCCAATGTTTCAGCTCCCAGAACTCCTGATTTTTACGCAAACTTACTGGGATTTCTGGGAGATCAAGTCAAACACAACCGGAAGAACAAGGAAAGATGTACACAGAGGAACACGACCATCATTTCAACTCTACCAAAAAAATGTGGGACCTCTCCTGGAAATTTAGGTCGGCTCCTGAAAATGTAGGACGGGGGCCCTACAAATCCTAAGCGGACTTCACTTGTAGAATTTGTCCTCCACATGGCTGTCTAACAAATCCAGACCTCCACTTGTAGGACATGTCATACAAATGTGTTGGTCTTTCAGTTCCTAAGCCTCTTCTGATTCCCACTAAGCAATCAGAGTTTGTACACTCTTTGATTTAAGAGTTTATCCAATGAGGGATATCGGGAGATTATTCCATGAGTATCCCCAAAAAATCCCATTATTGCGCAAAACCATTTTGCATGACGTCATACAAACCCGCCATTCCAGTGGTCACAAAGAAGCATTGGCACGCAACTTGTTAGTTTGGGGATTTCTGTTACAGTGCATTTCTGATACCACTTTTCCGCAATTGCAGATGACAAACATACCATGGAGAGAAGCAAGGAAAGATCAAATAGTGAACCCTAGTCTTTTTTGGCAATGCTGGACATAGGCTGGAAATTTAAGTCGGGTCTTAGAAATGTGCAAAGCAGGTATCCAAAGTTAAGGTGTCCTCCAGCTGTAGGATTTGTCCACATGGCTGTGGTAGAAATCCTGGTTGCCGTAATGCTCTCGACTTCTCAGACATCCCTAGAAAGCAGGATTGTGTTATGTAAAGCTGTGCCCAGAGTTTTAATCTTTCTGAAAGCTCTGCTTGTCCTACATAATACCGCCCTCCACTTGTAAGACTGTCATACAAATCAGGATTGTCCTGCTCAGTGGCTGAGCAGCGAGGGAGAGCTTTGTGAGTGTGGCCTGAGTCAGCCTCCGGACCATCTTCCCTAAGCAGCAAAGCAATGTGGAGGAGACCTTTGGGCAAGGCTATAAAGCCAGCCCAGGACCATCTGTTTCCTCAGTGGCTGAGCAGCGAGGGAGAGCTTTGTGGGCGTCAGACCCTGGACAAAACTATCTGAAATTTAAAGTTTTACTCTTGGTCTTCGTCTAGCCTTTTTTTTCCATAGAGGAGTTACAAAGCAAGTATCAGGTAATGCGGGGTTCTAAGTAACCTTGCGTACCATTCCACCAAGTGCAGATCCCTTTAGAATCTAGTTGGGTTCCCAATCTAGATATTCTAGGGATTTAATTTCTCTTTTTTAATTTCTCTTTCGAGAAGTTCATTAATTATAATGGGGCTTGTCATGGGTTTTTGACTTCGATACAGGTCCTTTACATGTGTGAGATGTTTAAGGATTTGGTTGGGGCTAGAAACCGTAGAGCAACCACTGATTTTTGGTGGTAGCCCTATTTAGGGCTTCAGCTTGTATAGTAATCTCCTTATATCCCCGAGAAGCGAAAGTATTGAAAATCGTAGTAAGTTAATAAGAGGAAAAATTATTAATTTCAGGGATTTATACAGTTAATTTTATGAATAAGAACTGGTTCTATTCGGGTTTTTGTTTTTTGTTTTTCCTCTTTTTCCCTATGAAATATGGGCTCCATTTGTAAAAGATAATTGTTGTTATGTGTTGAATAACTAAAAAAGAAAAAGAGAAAAGGGGAAAGGGGAGAAAAAGAAAGAGAGAGAGAAAAGTAGAATAAGTTTTTGTTAGTTTGTTTGTTTTTTCCTTTTCTTTTTCAAAAATGGCTTCTGGTACAAGGTCAAAGTTGCAGTCACAAGGGCAATTTCAGACATTTTCTAATATAAGAGGGGAGTCCTCAGAATTTACAAATATACAGACCGACATTAATGTCATAATCTTGCAGGAATTAAGAGAATTTAAAAAAACCTTCAAGAAAGAAATATAAGAAGAATTAAAAGAGACTAGAGAAAAGTTACGTGTAGACATGCACAAGGAGGTAGAAGAGTTGGCAAAGAAAATAGATAATGTAACAGAAGAACTCAGAGATTTAAAAACGGAAGTGGATCAGTTATCAATAAAGACAAAAGAGGCAGAGAGAGCAACAGAGATAACAATGATTGAACAACAAATCTGCAACCAAAATATATTAATACAGGAACTAAGACAAAGAGAAAGATGCCTCAAATTCAGAGGGGTACCAGAGGAAGAGAAGGAACAATTACTGGAACGTATAGTACCTGAGCTTGCAGTTTATTTGGACATAGCGGAAGATACATTGGATTTGCAGCTTGAAAAAATCTTTAGAATTAACTCTAAGAAAGCAAGTGAGAAAAAATTAGACAGAGACATAGCGATTTGGTTCACTAATACCAGGATAAGAAATAGAATTTGCCAGCAAAATTACGAGGAAAAACTAATCATTGATGGGAAGGAAATAAAAATTTACAAGGATGTTCCAGCACAAATACTAAGAAAAGGACAGGATTACAAATTTCTTACTAATGCCTTATGGGAAAACGATATTGGATTTAGATGGGGAAAAGTTGAGGGAGTTACATTTACATACAAACAAAAGAGATATAAAATCAATAATGTAGAGAAAGCTAAAGACTTCTATAGAAGAGTTTTGGATAAGAGAAAGGCAAAAGAAGAAAGTAAAAGGGGAAAAAATCACAAGGGGACACTACTGATAAGGAAGCAATAATAGAAGAATTTAAAGCATTAGAAAGGAGTAACAAACAGAAAGAAACAGAAAAAAGGAAAATAGATAGAAAAGAGACAAGTAGAAGAGACTCAGAGGAAGAGGGAGAATTAGATAAACCAGAAGAAATATCTGAGGAAGAGGAAGACGAATAACAACCGGAAAAATGGGGATCAAAATAGGATCTCTAAATGTGGGAGGCATGAATAAAGCATACAAAAGAAAACTGATTTTTCATTATTTAGAAAAAAAGCCATTGTGATATTTGTTGCATACAGGAAGCTAAAATAAGAGAAAATGAAATAAAGTATTTGAAAAATTCCAAACTAGGGAATATGTTTTGTTCCTTGGATAAGAATAAAAGAAGAAGGGGAGTGGTAGTGTACATAAATAAAAATATGAAACAAAAGAATTATTTAAAGATGAGGATGGAAGATTCATAGCGGTTCAAATAAATACTCAATACCAAAGACTAGACGTTATTTGCATTTATGCACCGCTTGAAAAAAAAGATGCTTTTTTCAAGAAACTGTGTCAGGAGCTAAGTAAAACAAATGGAGATAGAGTAATAATAGCAGGTGACTTTAACGGTGTAATAAAACCAAAAAGAGACAGAGGTTCAAAAAAAAAGATTCATAATAATCAAGGGAAGTTACCTTTAAGCTGCTTTGAGTTGTTTAACGAATATAATTTGACAGATATATGGACACATATAAACAAGGAAAAGAAAGGGTATACATACTTTTCGGAAGTACACCAATCGGCATCGAGAATTGATATGTTCTTTTACAACAAATGCATTATTACCACTTGTAAAAAAAATGGAAATAACTCCTAGATTAATTTCAGATCACAATATGATAGAAATGGAAATAAATTTATTGAATAAAAAGACAGAATGGATATGGAGATTGAATGAAGAATTAATTAAAGATGAAAAATATGTGAACAATTTAAAAAGGGAAATTAAAATGATTATTAAAGAAAACAGTACGCCTGAGGTATCATATAGGACGGTATGGGACACATGCAAGACAGTAATCAGAGGATTACTGATAAAGAAAGCATCTGATAGAAAAAAAGACAAAGTTAAGAAAGAAGAGGAAATTAAACAAGAGATAAAAAGGATGGAAGAAAAATTACAAATAAATCCTAGGGACAGCAAGATAAGGAATAAATATGAAGCTTTAAATTATAAAATACAAAAACAGGATACAGATGAAATAGCAAAAAAATGAGAATAGTTAAGCAAAAATATTTTGAACACGCAAATAAAACAGGACGATGGCTGGCCTACAAATTAAAGAAAGAAAAAGAGAGAAAATTAATAACTGAAATTAATATAAAAGGGAAAAGGATAACTACACAAAAAGAAATTAAAAGAGCCTTTCAAGAATATTACTCCAGTTTATTTAAAGATAATACGGAAGGTGTTGAAGGCTTACCACATTTAAAAAAAATAAAAGAATATTTGGACAAGAAGAACATAAAAAAAATTACGAAAGAACAAAATGAAATATTAAACGCACCCTTTACGGAAATGGAAGTCTTAGAGGCGATTAAGGAACAAAAAAATGGAAAAGCTCCTGGACCGGACGGGTACACGGCATATTTTTATAAGGTATTTAAAACAGAAATTGTTAAAATATTATGTGATACATTCAACAATGTAATTATAGATGGAAAACCAATCACATGGAACCAGGCGGACATGGTCCTAATACCGAAGGAAGGAAAAGACAAAACAATGGTGACAAATTATAGACCTATTACCTTAATGAATCAAGATTACAAAATTTATACATGGATTTTAGCAAGCAGATTAAAAAAAATTCTGGATAAAATAATACACAAAGATCAACATGGGTTTTTACCTAGAAGACAAATTAGACATAATATAAGAATATTGTTATCTGTCATAGAATATTACTCTTTACACAAGGAAAAAAAAATCAGCCTTAGTATTTCTCGATGCCGAAAAGGCATTTGATAACGTGAATTGGCAATTCATGCTGGAGGTCATCGAAAGAATGGAGATGGGAGAAAGGCAAACATAAAACAAATTTATTCACAACAAAGTGTTCAAATATTTGTTAATGGGGAAAAAACATCGAATATAAAAGTTAATAAAGGCACGAGACAAGGATGCCTGCTATCTCTGTTGTTGTTCATTACTATCTTAGAAATTCTAAATGACTCAATCAGAGCCAATAGCAAAATCAAAGGTCTAAAAATTAAAGGATTTGAATATAAACTAAGAGCGTATGCAGACGATATAGTCATAATATTAGAAGATCCAGTAAAAAAAGTAGAATATCTTTTGAAGGAATTAAAGGAATTTGGAAATGTATCAGGATTTAAAATTAATAAGGAAAAAACCTTGATGCTGACTAAAAACCTAAAGGAAAAAGAAATAAAAGAATTAAAATCAAGATCTGGAATTAAGGTGGGGAAAAAAGTGAAATATTTAAGGGTTTGGATAACGAATAAAAATGCAAATTTGTTTGAAAATAATTACAAACCCGTGTGGCAGAAAATAAATGAAGATCTAATACAATGGAATAAATACAATTTATCATTTCTTGGGAGAGTCGCAACTATAAAAATGGCAATTATTCCTAGATTGTTTTTATTTATTAATTTACCAATAATCGTAAACGAAAGAATATTTAAAGAATGGGAAAGGACGATGGCTAAATTTGTGTGGAGAGGGAAGAAGGCAAGAATACAATGGAAGATACTAAAAAAAAAAGAAGATCACAGGAGGTTGTGCAATGCCTGATTTAAAATTGTACTATAGGGCATGCAATGTAGTTTGGATCCAAGAATGGATAACTCTCCAAAATAAACAACTGTTGACTTTAGAGGCTTCTAATTTAAGGCTGGGATGGCACGCCTATGCATGGTATAGGAAAGATGTAAAAGATAAGGAATTTCATAAGCATTTAATAAGACGAACTCTGATGAAAACATGGAATAAAATAAGAACTGGATTTTATCAGGGCATACCACTTTGGGTATCTACACAAGAAGCGTTCTTTGGAAAAGGGGAGGAGAATGCAGATTGGATAAGATATAATGATATATTAAGAAAAGATAGTGCCGAAAGAAGGGAACTACTCTCAAGAGAAGAATTAAAAGCTAATGGAAAAGACATAAACTGGTTAGGATACCTAAAAATAAAACAAAGGTATAAAGTTGATTTACAAGAGGAAGGCTTTGAGAAAGAATTAAACGAATTGGATAAACTCATAGGAGAAAAAGATAAAGGGAAAATGTCCAAATTATATAAATTATTTTTACAGAGAGAATTAGAACAGGAAACGGTTACATCGTATATGATCAAATGGGCACAAGAAATAGGTCACGAAATACCGTTAGAAAGCTGGGAGGTGGCATGGAAAAAGTCCAGCAAATTTACTGCCTCGCAAGATCTTATAGAAAACTACATAAAAATAATCAACAGATGGTATTATACTCCATTGAAAATAGCTAGAATGTATAATCTGAAAGATAATAACTGCTGGAAATGTGAAAAGGCAAAGGGCTCTTACTATCATATGTGGTGGGCTTGCCCGAAAATAAAAAAATTTTGGTCAAAAATACACAAAAAAATGCAGCAGATACTACAGATTGAATACCAATTGGTTCCAGAATTATATTTATTGAATATAACTGCGATGCTAGAAACAGAAATAGAAAGGAAATATTGGAGAATAATTTTATACTTAATAACAGCTGCCAGGATTTTACTGGCAAAATACTGGAAAATGAATTACATACCCACCTTGGACGAATGGATTCAGAAGGTAGTAGAAATAAAAGACATGGATTGTTTAACAGCTTTGTTAAATAAAAAATCTAAGGAGGAAACCGAAAAAGAATGGGACCCGATTAGAAAATATTTGAAACGGAAATGGGATATAAATGAAAATCTGATATAAGATAGAAAGTATACAGGTTGGTTAGAGACACTAAGGTAATTACGGGGAGGTTGGCACTTTTTGGGAGGTTTTTTGGGAAGGGGAGGGTTCTTTGTTTTTGTGAAAACTTTGCTGTTTTTGTTTCTATTATTATTTGTAATGACTTTAAGAAAATAAAAAAAAAATCAGGATTGTCCTACCTAAGGCTGTCCTCCACATATAGGATTGTCCTACAAATCTCAATTGTCCTATGTAGGACCGTCCTCCACATGTAGGACTGTCCTACATATCTCTATTGTCCTACGTAGGACTGTCCTCCACATGTAGGACTGCCCTACAAAATTGAATTGTCCTACATAGGAGCGCCGTCCAGATCTAGGACTGTCCTACCTGTCTAGATTGTCCTATGTACGACTGTCCTCCACATGCAGAACAATCCTATATATCTGGATTGTCCAACGTAGGACTAACCTCCCATGTAGGTCAGTCCTACAGACTTCCAAATCAATCGCCAAGCTCTCTCCTCTACATCTCCCATTGCCCTAGAAATCTGACATTCATCCTACTCCTCCAAGTATCTTCTAAAAATCTCTTCACCAGGCCAAGCCCTAAAAATTACCTCTTCCAAACAAGCACCCTCAAACTTATTAATTCAACTCTGTTGGGTACAGGCGGATATTTCCGTGGATATCTAGAGATGTCAACTGAAAATGGAGCACGGCTCAGACAGTTCCGCAATCTTTCACTCTACAGGCCCATTCTGGTTCCGACAAACCCACAAGACATGGGACACTATATCACTTAGAACTCGGCTATTCTCAAACTTTACACCTCCCAATGTTTCAGCTCCCAGAACTCCTGATTTTTACGCAAACTTACTGGGATTTCTGGGAGATCAAGTCAAACACAACCGGAAGAACAAGGAAAGATGTACACAGAGGAACACGACCATCATTTCAATTCTACTAAAAAAAATGTGGGATGTCTCCTGGAAATTTGGGTCGGCTCCTGAAAATGTAGGACGGGGGCCCTACAAATCCTAGGCGCACTTCACCTGTAGAATTTGTCCTCTACATGGCTGTCCAACAAATACAGATCTCCACCTGTAGGACACGTCATACAAATGTATTGGTCTTTCAGTTCCTAAGCCTCTTCTGATTCCAACTAAGCAATCAGAGTTTGTACACTCTTTGATTTAAGAGTTTATCCCATGAGGGAGATTGGGAGTTTGTTCCATGAGTATCCCAAAAAAAATCCCATTATTGTGCAAAACTATTCTGCATGACGTCGTACAAACCTGCCATTCCAGTGGTCACAAAGAAGCATTGGCACGCATCTTGTTAGTTGCGGGATTTCTGTTACAGTGCATTTCTGATACCACTTTGTTTCTGAAATTGCAGATGTTAAACATCCGCGCAATTACTCTCCATTTTCTCTTTATTTGCAGGATGCTTTAAATGCCCTTTCAGCTCTCTTTAATGCCAAAATGCGCCCCATTGTAATAAACACTTTCAAAGTCAACCCTTCCCCAAATTTGCACCAAAACCTCTGAGTCTTGGACAAAGTAGCTAGGGCTTCTAGAAGTTGAAGTTGAAAATGCCTTGAGGACAAAGGAAAGGTCTGTTCAGAGGAAAGCACTAATGTGGCAATGTGGGACATGTCCTGGAAATATAGGTCGGGTCTTGAAAACGGCGAAGTGTCCTCCGCATGACTGTCATACAAATCAGATTGTCCTACCATTCTGTACTTCAAGCACATGACCAGGAAATGTGTTGACCTTTGATTCGGTAGACTGATTCTCCGTACGAGAAACCAATCTGAGTTGGGACCCTCTATTTTTTTGAAGTAAGCCCTTCCCAATATTTGGAATTCCCCATGTTTGGGACTTTAGATTCCAGAACCGCTGTCTCTGGGTCTAGATAGCTGGGACTTCTGGGAGTGGAAGTCAAAACCACGGAGAGAAGCAAGGAAAGATCAAATAGTGAACCTTAGTCTCTTTTGGCAATGCTGGACATAGGCTGGAAATTTAAGTCGGGTCTTAGAAATGTGGAAAGGAGGTATCCAAAGTTAAGGTGTCCTCCAGCTGTAGGATTTGTCCTCCACATGGCTGTGGTAGAAATCGTGGTTGCCGTAATGCTCTCGACTTCTCAGACGTCCCTAGAAAGAAGGATTATGTTAGGTAAGGCTGTGCACGGAGTTTTAATCTGTCTGAAAGCTCTGCTTGTCCTACATAATACCACCCTCCACTTATAAGACTGTCATACAAATCAGGATTGTCCTACATAGGGCTGTCCTCCACATATAGGACTGTCCTACAAATCTGAATTGTCCTAAGTAGGACCGTCCTCCACATGGAGGACTGTCCAAAAAATCTAAATTGTCCTACATACGACTGTCCTCCACATGTAGGACTGTCCTACAAATCTGAATTGTCCTACGTAGGACTGTCCTCCACATGTAGGACTGCCCTACAAATCTGAATTGTCCTAGGTAGGACTGTCCTCCACATGTAGGACTGCCCTACAAAATTGAATTGTCCTACATAGGAGCACCCTCCAGATGTAGGACTGTCCTACCTGTATGACTGTCCTCCACATGCACAACCATCCTATATATCTGGATTGTCCTAAGTAGAAGTGTATTTCACATGTAGGACTGTCCTACAAATGTGAATTGTCCTACGTAGGACAGTCCTCCACATGTAGACCTGTGCTACAAATTTGAATTTTCCTACGTAGGACTATCCTCCACATGTAGGACTGGCCTACAAATCTGAATTGTCCTAGGTAGGACAGTCCTCAACATGTACGACTGCCCTACAAATCTCAATTGTCCTACGTAGGATTGCCCTCCACATGTAGGACTGCCTTAAAAATCTCAATTGTCCCAGGTAGGACAGTCCTCCACATGTAGGACTGCCCTACAAATCTGAATTTCCCTATGTAGGACTGTCCTCCACATGTAGGACTGCCCTACAAATTTGAATTCTTCTACATAGGAGCGCCCTCCAAATGTAGGACTGTCCTTCCTGTCTGGATTGTCCTAAGTACGACTGTCCTCCACATGCACAACAATCCTATATATCTGGATTGTCCTACGTAGGACTAACCTCCCATGTAGGACAGTCCTAGAGACTTCCAAATTAATCTGGATTGTCCTACGTAGGACTAACCTCCCATGTAGGTCTGTCCTACAGACTTCTAAAGTCCTACAGCTCTCTCCTCTACATCTCCCACTGCCCTACACATCTCACATTCATCACATTTCAGCACAGCCATGTGGCGGAAAAGTGGAGGCAGCCCAGGATTTGTAGGACCCCCTGTCCTACATTTTCAGGACCTGAGCTTAATTTCCAGGTCACATCTCCCATTTCCATAATAGAGTAAAATTCATGATCGTGTTCCTCTACACACATCTTGCCGTGTTCCTCCAGGTGCTTTGACTTGAACTCCCAGAGGCCCCAGCTAGCTTGGCTCCGCTTTGACAGAGGAGCAGGCTATAAATAAAGAATGTTTGGGTATGGCTGAGTTCTATGTCACAGAGTCTCCCAAGATTTGTCGGTTTGTGGGAAGCAGAATGGGGCTAGGGACTGAAAGGCCAAAGCAGGAGAGATGGTAGAATTGTCGGAGACATCCTCCATTGTCAGCAGCCGTCCTCCATATTCAGGTGGCATCCTTGATCTCCAGGAAAGGTCCCCCATGTACACAGTAGGTTTCGTTTGTTGTAGAGCAGCAAATTTCTAGGGCTTCCCCTGATGAATAGTGTTTTGAGGAGATCCCTGAATGTGTGGGATGAATGTCAGATTTGTAGGGCAGTGGTAGAGGCAGATGAGATTCCAAGGCGGTACGTTTGGAAGTTTGTAGGACGGTCCTGCATTGGAGGCTGGTTTTTCGTAGGGGAATGAATATCTATAGGACGTCCTCCATGTGGAGGCTGGCTCTACATAGGACAAAGTAGTCTTGTAGGACAGTCCTACATGTGGAGGATGGTCCTATGTATGACATTTCAGATTTGTAGGAAAGTCCTACATGTGGATGACAGTTCTATGTCGGAGATTTAAGATTTGGAGCACAGTCCTACATTTGTAGGGCAGTCCTACATTTGTAGGGCAGTCCTACAATTGGAGGATGGTCCTACATTTGGAGGACGTCCCTGCATTTCTAGGACTGTCCTACATTTGGAGGACGGTCCTACATTTGGAGGATGGTCCTACGTAGGACATTTCAGGTTTGTAGGACAGACTTACATGTGGAGGACAATCCTGCGAAGGACATTTCAGTTTCTTAGAACAGCACTACATGTGGAGAACAGTCCTACGTAGCACAATCTAGATTTGTAGGGAAGACCTACATGTGGGCGTATGGTCCCATGTAGCACAATCCAGGTTTGTAGGGCTGTCCTACATTTGGAAGATTGTAAGACAGGCCTATATGTGGAAAATGTCCTATCTAGGGCAACCCAGGTTTGTAGGAGAGTTCTACATGTTGAGGACAGTCCTTCGTTGGAAAACACAGTTTTGCAAGGCAGTTTTACATGTGGAGTACAGTCTTACATACGGTGATCCAGATTTGTAGGACGGCCCTACATGTGGAGAGTGGTCCTGTGTAGGGCAATTCATATTTGGAGGAGAGTCCGACATGTGGACGGCAGTCCTACGCAGGAGCAGCCAGGGTTGTAGGACAGTCCTACATGTGGGAGATGAGCCTCTATGAGGCAAACCACAGTTGTACTACACCCCAAGAGGTCTGGCACAGTCCAACGCAACAGAATCCTTTTTTCTAGGAATGTCTTACAACTCCATTACATTTCGGAAACCTAGATTTCTACCACAGCCATGTGGAGGACACAGCCTACAGATGGAGGCTACCCTCCACGTTTGCAGAACCCGACCCAAATTTCCAGCATATCTCCACCATTCCCAAAATAAAATAGGATTCATTATTTCCTCTTTCCTTGCTTCTCTAGGTGGTTTAAACTTCAACTCCCAGAAGTCCTAGGTAACTTGGACAAGCGCCAGCGGTTGTGCAACCTAAAGTCCTAAACATCTTGAAGGCCAAATTTTGGGAAGGGCCTACTTCTCACTGAGAGAGTCTCCTAACTCTTCTTGGTTAGTCAGAAGCAGAATCGGTCTATCGACGCAAAGGCCGACACATTTCCTGTACGTGTTCCAGGAGTACAGAAGAGTAGTGCAATCTAGATTTGTAGGACAGTAATCTGGAGGACACATTCTACGGGTGGCATCTACCCTACATTTGTAGGGCCCCAGTCCTACATTTTTAGGACCCGACCTATATTTCCAGGACACGTCCAACATTGCCACAGAAGAGTAGAAATCATTATTCTGTTCCTCTGAATAGATCTTTCTGTTGTCCTCCTGGTATTTTCGATTTCAAATTCTGGAAGCCATAGGTAGCTTGTTCGTGACATTCAAAACCTCTGGAGGTCTAAAATTTGAGAATGGCTGACTTCGAAGGCCTTTATCACACTGGGGCTAATTTTGGCATTAAAGAGAGATTCAAGTTCATTTAAATCATACCAGAAATCAAGCAAAAATGGAGAGTCATTGCGCGAATGGTCACTACACGCAATTGTGGAAATAAAGCGGTGGGAAATGCATTGCCACTGAAATCCCCAAAGGAAAGAGATGTGTGTTAATGCTTCTTTGTGACCTCTTGAATGGAAGCTTTGTACGGCGTCATGTGAAATAGTTTCATGTAATCACGGGATTTTTCCAGGATATTCAAGGGATAAATGCCCAATCTCTTTCGTATGATAAACTCCTAAACCATGGAGTGTCCCTTCTCTTATTGTTTATTGGAAACCAGTAGTGGATTAGCAGCTCAAAGGCCAACACATTTCCAGGACATGTCTTACAAGTGGAGAAGAGTAGAGCAATCTGGATTTCGAGGACAGCTATGTGGAGGACACATCCCTCCCATCATTTGTAGGGCCCCGACCCAAATTTCTACGAAACGCCCCACATTGCCGCAGCAGGGTATAATTCATGACTGTGTCCCTCTGAACAGATCTTTTCTTGGTCCTCCATTTGTTTTTGACTTCAATTTCCAGAAACCCTAGCTACCGTACCTTGCTCAAGAGTCAAGAGTTGTGGGAAGTGAGGTTCAAAACATCTGGAGGTCCAAAGTCTGGGAATGGCTGACTTCTAAGACAGAGAGTTTTCCATCTCTAATTGCTCAGTGGGAACGAGAATGGGCTGATGAACACAAAGACCAAGACATTTCCAGGATATGTCCTAGAAGTGGAGAAGAGTCGGGCAATCTCGATTTTCAGCACAGCCATGTGGCGGAAAAGCGGAGGCAGCCCAGGATTTGTAGGACCCCTGTCCTACATTTTCAGGACCTGAGCTTAATTTCCAGGTCACATCTCCCATTTCCATAATAGAGTAAAATTCATGATCGTGTTCCTCTACACACATCTTGCCGTGTTCCTCCAGGTGCTTTGACTTGAACTCCCAGAGGCCCCAGCTAGCTTGGCTCCGCTTTGACAGAGGAGCAGGCTATAAATAAAGAATGTTTGGGTATGGCTGAGTTCTATGTCACAGAGTCTCCCAAGATTTGTCGGTTTGTGGGAAGCAGAATGGGGCTAGGCACTGAAAGGCCAAAGCAGGAGAGATGATAGAATTGTCGGAGCCATCCTCCATTGCCAGCAGCCGTCCTCCATATTCAGGTGGCATTCTTGATCTCCAGGAAAGGTCCCCCATGTACACAGTAGGTTTTGTTTGTTGTAGAGCAGCAAATATCTAGGGCTTGCCCTGATGAATGTGTTTTGAGGAGATCCCTGAATGTGTGGGATGCGTTTCAGATTTGTAGGGCAGTGGTAGATGCAGATGAGATTCCAAGGGGGTATGTTTGGAAGTTTGTAGGATGGTCCTGCATTGGAGGCTGGTTTTTCGTAGGGGAATGAATATGTGTAGGAAGTCCTCCATGTGCAGGCTGGCTGTACATAGGACAAAGTCGGCTTGTAGGACAGTCCTACATACGGTGATCCAGATTTATTGCACAATTTGAAAAAATGGTTTCAATACCACAGGGAGGAAAACCAAGTGTTCTTCTAGGTGTTGCTGGACTGCAGCTCCCGGTGTTACTCGCCACTGGAGATACTAGCTAGGGCTGCTGGGACTAGTAAGGGACTGCACAGTTCTCATCCCTAGACTAGTGCAGCTCCTGGTTAGGCGGGAATAAAGCCACAGGAGAACTCCTGCCAAGGGACTATCAGCAATGGAGATCCTGTTGACTGCAAGGGCTTTGACATGGGCCTCGCTCGACACTAAAGAGAGTGGAAAGACAGGCACCTCTTAATCACTCCAAAACCCATGTATGCCATGCATGGGTCTCTTCTCCAATGCTTTATCATTGTAAGAACACTTTGAGGTAGATTGTACCGAGAATCATTTTTGACGCCTCAAGACTAGACTCTGTTCCATCCAAGTCAGTTCCAGTCTAACACTCCATCTACTGCAATGAGACACAATAGGAAAGAGAAACTCTTGGCCGGAGGGCAGTTCCAAACATACAAAGCCTACGTCATCATTGTAAAGTCCAGGTCTTTTAGAAGGCACAACTCACTTGTTCTCCTTGGAAAAGTGGTGTGTCATTGTGACATTTGGGCTTCAGTGCACATGACCCCAAAAGGAACGGTACCACATCAGGGCATCTTGCAGGTGTCAGTCTTTGCAAGGCTCTCAACAGACGTGGGCTTCACTCCAGAGCAGCAGATCTCTGTAAGTCATAATAATAATAATAATAATAATAATAATGTACAAGCGATGGCAAATCAAGCTGGCTTGGTTTCAGTTGTGTCAAAGAAATAGCCAGCAGATCACTAAAGTATATTAATGACGAATTACTTACAGAAACTGGTTTCCATATTGTGAAGAAGGATAGAAGAACAAGATTAATTGGGTTGTAGGGAAAATGCAATAACCAGAGCCGGGAAACATGACTGGACTACAACTTCCAGAATGCCTCAGCTAACATGTCCAGAGGCACGCAAAAGTTTTTAAAAATGGAAAATACACATAAGATGTAAAAGTACAGTAATGGCAAACGTGAGATTCAAGAAATTCTCTTCTTGTTCATTTGCAGTCTGAGACATTCTTTACAATGGTTTTATTGTAATTTTTTTCACAATTTAATGGTTGTATTGTAATATGTTTTTTTTTTAGAATAAAATGGTTTTATTGTAAAATGTTTCTTTTTTTATTATATTTTTATTAAATTTTAAAATAAAGCATACAAACATACCATACATAGAAAGACAATGAATAAACAACTTGCACACAATACTAACAAATACCACATCGACATCTCGATAAACGTGTATTCCTTTCTTCCTCTACGCAATTACTAAAGACATATTGGCCAAAAAAAATAAAGAAGAAAAAATAGATATTCATATCATAGTACAAATTACCTTACTTTCCTATTTCTTGGGATTTCCCTTTTTCAACCTTATCTATATAAACGTGTGATCTGTATAGGGTGGCATTACATTTTTTATTCTTTGTTTATATTTCTTACAAATCACCAATGTGCTCACCTCTTAAGTGCCCTTACGGGCCTATTTTGCAAGTCCTGCTCTTTGCCTGATAAAATCAGATTGAAATCAATTTTAACATATCCTTCATTAACTAAAAAGAAAATTACTTATTCTTAATTTCTACCAAGTTCTCTCAAAACAGATAGCTAAATTGCTCCCAAAATTGGGTTAACAAACCAAGATGAAAAATCAAAGAAACTCAACTACTCAACTACTCTGATTTTCTTTATTTTCCTTGATGGAAAAAAAAAAGAAAGAAAAAAACTACTGCTATACTACTGGTCAACCAGCTTTAAACATTGATATAGTAGATATCCCCGAATATTTTTCTAAAAAGTCCAAGACCTCTTTCCATGTATTCAAGAATTTTTCATTTTTATCAATTCCTAATTTCTTTGTTAATTTATCTAAATTAAGTATCTCATATAATTACGGTTACCATGTATAATATCAGATTTCTAGATTTTCTTTCCATTTCTGTTTCAAATGCCATAGTCATGTTTAATAAATATATCTCTGGCTACATCTCAAATTGTTTATCCAGGATTTCCATCATTGCTTTATGTATATTTTTCCAATATTTTTGTGCAACTTCACACCCCCACCACATATGGTAAAATGTCCCTTCTTTCTTTTTACATTTCCAGCATCTTGAGTTATTCTTTTTATATATTTTAGTTAGCTTCACCGGGGTTAAATACCACATGTAGAACATTGTATCATAATTTTCTTTTAGACTTTGTGCCAGTGTGAATTTATTCGTGTATCTCCATGATTTTTCCCAGTTCTCGAAATCTATATTATGTTCTAGAAATTGACTCCATCTTATCATATTATCTTTAACCTGTTCTTCCTCTAGCTCCCTTGCTAATAAGGTTTCATAAAATCTCTTAATTCTTTTCTTTCGTCTAATTCGTTTCTCTCTACTGTAATCCCGTCTTCTTTCAGGTCCTTTTTCATTCTCTCTTCTAATTGTTTATGTGAAAACTAATCTATTTTTATTCCTTCCTTTTCTAATTTTTCCTGAGATTTTATCTTATTAATTGTATTGTTGTCATAATTTATAATTTGATTATATATAATCCAAGTTTTCTCCCCTGTTTTTTGTTTCCGAAAACAAGGCTTCTTGTGGAGATGTCCATCCCGGTATTTTGATGTAAAATCTCTTTTTACATTGTAGCCCTAGGTTTAAAAGCCCTTTTCTAATGTGATGTTCATTGAACTCTTTCCACTCTTTCCACTTTATTTTTCTTATATATCATAAAGACATGCCAACCTTGTTGAATATTGTGCCCTTCCAATGCTAATATTCTATCGTTTTGTATTAGAACCATATCCGTTAGCCACACAAGTCCGCAAGCCATAGTAGTATAATTTCAGGTCTGATACGCCCAGTCCTCCTCTCATCTTTGAATCTGTCATTAATTTCCATTTGATTCTCGGTTTCTTTTTTAACCATACAAATTTTGGTTAATTCCTTTTTCCAGTCCACAAATTGTTTTTAATAACTATTTTTGAAACAAAAATAGTAATTTTGGCAGTATATTCATTTTGATTAATGCGATCCTACCTAACATTGACAACTGGAGCTTAGACCATTTTTCTAAGTCCTTTTTACATTCTGTCCATTTTTGCATGTAATTGTTTGCAAAAAGATCTCCATTGTTTTTTGCTATCCATATTCCTAAATAATTCCTTTTTTACAACTTGTCCATCCTGTAATAATCATTTATATCTTTTCTTCTTTTTTAGAGACGTTCTTTAATAGCATTGAAGTTTATTCTTTAGATAGGTTAAAGCCTGCTACTTTACCAAAACTTTCCAAGGTTTCCAATACCTCTTTTATGTTATTTATTGGGTATTCTACAAAAATCGCTATTTTTTTATATTCATTTAATATTCATTTTGATTTATAATATTTTTATTGACCCTTGACCCTTGACCCACCTTAAAATGAAATTGAATTAAAATTTAAAAATTTTCATTTTATTTTTCTATTAATTTATTTATATTTATATTAAAATTTTAAATTAAAATTTTAAATCAAAATTAAAATCTAATTAAAAATTAAAATAAAATTAAAATTTATTTTATTTTTTATTTTTAAATTAAAATTAAAATTTCTCTTTTTAGGATTCCAATCCACACTGAGGAAATAATCCAGTTTGACAGCACTTTAAGTCCCCTGGCTCAATATTAGGGAATCCTGGGAAATACAGTTTGTTGTAGCACCAGAGCTTTCTGATAAAGGAGGCTAAATATCTCCCAAAACTACAATTCCCAGAATTCCCTGGTATTGAGCCGGGGCCATTAAAGCATCGTCAAACTGGATTATTTCTGCAGTGTGCTTTGGCACCTGAGGCAGAAAATCCCACAAGACCCTCTTTTTGTTAGTAGAAAGCAAGCTTTTTCAACCAAGGCTCCCGCGAGTTACTGTGATTGGCAGAAAAAAAAAATTTTTTTTTTCTTTTGAGCTGTAGGTATGACGTATTTTTCCTGGAGATCTGAAAATTATTTCAAGAATTCCTCCAGGGTAAAAATGCTGAGAAAGGCTGGTATAAAATACCTCTTTCCCTGGTGGAACAAAAGACAATGATACAGAATTAATAATAATATGCAAGCTTTCCAGAACACCAGAGGTCTCCAAGAAGTGGTCCCTTCATCTTGCCTAGTGGTGTATGCTCAGGTCCAGCCAAATTTTTCCATTCAAAGTTTTGAGTTTAACTGATGTTTTATATGATTATATAGACGTTGGGTATTTTTAGATTGTTGTTGTGAATTGCCACATTGGGAAATTTCCCCATAACAGTCAGAGCACCATCATACCTATCTATCCATTTTAGCTGATTCGTAGCAATTGAAGTAGAAAGGAAGAAAGCAGGAGGAGGAGAGAGAAACTGGGACATTTTAAAAATAGCTGGGAAAAGTGGGATGACAGAAGATTAGTTGGTACTGTCTCTGTCAAAATGGGACAGTTGGTGGGTTAGTCGCCAGAGAGGGACAACTACCCAAAGGTCAGGGACTACATTTGCTACTCAACAGACTTTGGAAAGCCATTCCCTGCAACACAGACATTTCACACACACGCACACACACATAAACTTAAAGTGTGCCATTATGACCTCTAGTGGACATGGTGAACAGCTTTACAATGCTCATGTATGTGATGGAGAGATCTTTCTCCAAACCAGGAAGAGGAAATAAGCTTCAGTGTTGAAAAAGAAAAAGGCCTCCCTTGGATTTAAAACAGTCCAGCAAAAGATTTTAAAATAGTGAAACTGCCCCAGACAGCACCAAGTGAAAACTAAGAAAAGTTCTGCAAGACGTTAGAAGTGGGCAGCCCTTGGTGCTATAAAAACAATATAGCGCACAAGCTGTATTTTCCCACCCAATACCTACACATTCCTATCAAGGTCCACTGTTTAAAGACAGTTGAGAGTATGGATTCCAAAATACAATGTCTTCCAAGATGTCACACTTACTTTTATTCAGTGTGTATTGCGTGCCCCCATACACCCCAAAGTTTCCCAGTTTGGCAGTTCCATTATTTAGCCATTCCCTTCCTAATGAAATCCAGTACATCAATATGATGGGAATGAAATACTCATCTTTTACAGCTACTCTGGAGAAAAGACCAATTTTCCTAGGAGATGCTTCAGAGCCTCTATTACTTCTTTATTCCTGAGGCTGTAGATGTACGGGTTAGACATTGGGGTGAAAATAGTATAGATAACCGCAAAGATAGCCCCTCGCTGGGATGAATAGCTAGATGTGGGCAGGAAATAAACTCCAATGGTAGCCCCATAGAAGAGGACTACTATGGTAAGATGAGAGCCACAGGTAGAGAAGGCTTTCCCTCTCGCTGAAGATGAAAACTTGATCACGGTTGCCACAATGCGAATGTAAGTGAGAATGATGAAGACCAAAGGTCCAAGGATGATGACTCCAGCTTCAAAGAAGATGGCTCTTTCATTGAGGCTGATGTCTGAGCAGGACAGCTGTAGCAAAGGCTGATGATCACAGAAGAAGTGGTCCAGGTGGTTCTCCCCATGGTAACTGAGGTGGAGGAGGAGCCCTGCATGGAGTGTAGTGTAGAAAGGGTCCAGCAGCCAGCCACCAATTGCCCACAGACTTTCTGGTTCATCACTGTGGCATAGCGGAGAGGATTACAAATGGCCACATAGCGATCCAGAGCCATGACACTTACCAGGAGATGGTCGGTGACAGCAAACACATAAAAGAAGAAGAATTGGGCCATGCAGGCATAGAAGGGGATAGTCTTGGAGGAGGAACTGAGATGAGCCAGCATCTGGGGCACTGCGACTGAAAGGAAGCCCACATCTACTACAGACAGGCTACGTAGAAGGAAGTACATGGGAGTCTGAAGACGAGCATCCAAGGTGATGAGAACCACCATCATGATGTTTCCCATTAGTCCTGCCACATACATTAGCAGAAAGAGGAAAAAGAGGAGAGATTGTCTTTCAGGCTGGGAGGAGAAACCCAGAAGAACAAAAGCATCAATGTCGGTGTCATTCTCACAGTCCATGAGTTCTGCAGAGAGAATCACAGCACACAGATGGCATAGTTTCAATGGACATTGAGCACAACCAGTTACTACAACTAAAGCCCATCCCTGAAAGGGAATTTCAGAAATGTTTTAAGATGCCATTTCAATAGAGATGCTGATTTTGAATATTTCTGCATGTAAAAAGACCATCCATTCACCTGGAGAATGTTATTACATATACATCAATGACTTGGAGGAAGGGATAATAACAATATTAACAATAACAACAACAACAATACAGTGGGCCCTTGTTATACATGGGGGATGCGTTCTGGACCATTCCTGCATATGGAAAAATCTGCAGGACCTCAAGTCTCATTGACCCTAATGGTGGTGTGCTGCTGTGTATGGAGCTGTGCCTGTGCTGCAAATATACATGCCAATATACAGTACATACATGCCAAGATCCTTAGAAGTGTTAGGAAAACAACCTGCTCTCTTGATCCCTGTCCCTCGTGGCTAGCAGCGCAGGGGGGATCGGCGGTTACATCACTGCTACGCCGGATTTTAAATGCATCTTTAAGGGAAGGGCATTTTCCTGATAGCCTTAAATTGGCTATCGTAAAACCAATACTGAAAAAGCCCTCCCTTGACCCCCTGATACATAATAATTATCGGCCAATATCATTGCTGCCATTTTGGGGGAAGGTGATCGAGAGGGCGGTTGCGATCCAGCTTCAATCGCTCTTGGATGATACGGATTTTCTAGATCCATTTCAAACCGGTTTTCGGGCGGGCTACGGGGTTGTGACTGCCCTGGTCGCCCTGGTCGATGATCTCCGTCTGGGCATCGACAGGGGTAGCGTGTCCCTGTTGGTGCTCTTGGACATCTCAGCGACTTTCGATACCATCAACCATGGTATCCTTCTGGAACGCCTGGCAGAGGTGGGAATCGGAGGCACTGCGCTCCAGTGGTTCAGGTCCTACCTCTCTGGGAGGTTCCAGATGGTGCAGCTGGGGGACGTCTTGGGCCCTTGGGCCCTTGTTTTTATATAAATTTATATATATTTATATTAAAATGTTAAATTTAATAATTTTATTTTATATTTTTAAATTAAAATTAAAATTTCTCTTTTTAGGATTCAACTTGGCACACTGTCTCCCAACTGACCGCTTCTCTTAATTGTTGCATGAATAAAGCAGGAGGAAAGACAGGCTTTGTTTGGGTGTTCTTGTTAGAGATGTGGAGAGACTCACTGTGTCCACTACCACCACTTGCAGAATGGAGCCACATGGTCAGGACGCCAAGAAGAAGGTCTTCTCTCCCTCTGGGGCCTGGACCAGGCAGATGGACTGGAGGGAGGGCTTGGGTTCTTTATACATAGTTAAAAAGGAAGCCTCCTGGGGCAGATGGCACAGTCCTGGGAACACTTCCCTAAATAATATAGTCTTGAACTCAGTTTTGAACCAGGTTAGGAAAGTGATGAGGCATGCATGTGGGGGAAGAAGGTTCCAGGAGTGAGAGGCAGCAAGTGAGAAGGGATGAATCCGGGACATGGCAGTGGAAATCCTCGACTGGGACAGGAGACCTTGGTACGAGAAGGAGGGTGAGGAGAAAGAAGTTCAGACAAGTAAGGAGGGGCCAATCCGTGGAGGGCTTTGAAAGTCAACAAGAAAAGCTTCTAATGGATGCGAAAGGGGAAGGGGAGCCACAAGAGGAGAAACATGGTCAAAGCGGGGAGCGGATGTGATGATACGGGCAGCTGACTACTGGAAAAAAACATATTACAACAAAACCTTTACATTAAAAAATATATAAAACCATCAAAAATCTTGCAATAAATCCAATAAATTCTAAAAAGTTTACAATGAAACCATTAAATTCTTAAAAAAACATATTACAATCAAACCATTAAATTCTAAAAAGACACATTACAATAAAACTATTAAATACTAAAAAAAATCAGAAAAAGCCATTAATTTTTTAAAAACCTATTACAATGAAACCATTAAATTCTTCAAAAAAATATTACAATAAAACCAATAAATTAATCCTACCCACATTCTCCACATACTTTGACTTATATTGGCCTGATGGAAATCCTTTGGTTCCAAAGCTGACATGCAGATTTTCTTCACTGCCGTAAATTGGCTTCTGTTAATTGTTGCATGAACAAAGCAGAAGGATAGACAGGCTTTGTTTGGGTGTTCTTGTTAGGGACGTAGAGAGACTCACTCTGTCCACTACCATCACTTGCAGAACAGAGCCACGTGGACAGGACGCCAAGAAGAAGGTCTCTGGAGCAATCACTGCAAGAGTCTTCAGGCCAGAAAGGAAAATTCCTTCACAGCAGCAAATGACCTTCAGCTCCTTGCTTGTTGAATAAAGACAGAGGCACTGCCAGTCTTCACTCGATACGAGGGCTTTCATCTTCACTTGCAATATATACAAAGATATGTATATTGAGTATTGGACAGCCATCACAATTATTCACTATCTCTCTCTCACCAACAAACTGCTACACCAACCACCACTCCACAACAACCCACACTGGAGACATTTCCCATCTCCCTTATAAAGGTTCAAATGCTCATTGCATCACCCATCCCAGGTGTGCATATTACCAAGTAGTTAACCTACACACACCTGCCACTGGAGCTTAGCCTCTTTCATTACTAAGCTTACAGCTCCATCTTGTGGTCACATCCATGTCATTTCCTGACAGTTCCCCCATTTTCTTTCTTTCTTACTGGGACCAGGGGAGGGAAATAATTATTGATTTATTATTAAATGTATTGATTTAGTCTGGATCCCATCTTTTTCTCATCATGAGATTCAAGGTGGGACTTGTATGGAATTATGCATGACAGCATTAATAGATGCATATATATTGTTAGGGACATTGCAGGGTCGAAACCTTCCCCACTCAATATCCTCTTTGTGGGTGTGTATTCCAGGACTGAAGCTCAGATGTCAGAGGGACAAAAACAATTATGTAAGCAGGAAAGAAGATATACATTTGGAAATCTTATTCCCCATATCACTCAAATGTTTAAGCTTTTCAAATTGTGAATGGAATCTCCATCGGTGATGATGATGATGATGATGATGATGATGATTATTATTATTATTCCTGATGTGGCAAAATCTGTGAGCTCTGGATTACTCTCTGCCATCAGTCTCCTGGATATTATCTCCTGAAGCATGGATAATTCTAGCTTCTGTGAATCACAACATTAACGGTAGTACACATTGGCTGTGTTTGACACTGATGGTCCAGGATTTTTAGTTTCACTGATTTAGTCAAAGTAGGCACAGCCATAAATTCCCTGCCTTGTCAGCTCACTTGAAGGACTTCTGGGCTGTTCTGCAACTCACAGCCTTGCAGGTAAAGGCTGACGGGCTGACAGGTCTTCTGTTGCTGTGTTGCTGCCGGGGTCCATGCTCCTTCTGGGGCTGATTGTCCCCGGCAGCAGCACATCACAGGAAGGCCCGTCAGCTCCAGCCGGGAGCTGGAAAGGCCCGGAGGAGGAGGAAGAGGAGGAGGAGGAGGCACGGCGCCACTCGCTGCCTCTGCTGCCGGACTCCCGGGCCCTCCATTCCCTGTTGTAAGGAAGGCCCGTGGGACCTGGGAGCAGAGGCAGCGAGTGGCGGTGATGCAACGCCGCAAGCCCTGGAAGCAGCAGCAAGGGAGGCAGTGGCGGCAGTGGAGAGCCCTTCTCCAATAAGGGGGGAGGGAAGGAAGGGAGAAGAGAAGCGAGGGGGAAGTTGGAAGGAAGAGGAAGGAAGGAAGGAAGGAAGGAAGGAGGAATTGGCGAAGAAGGAAGGAAGGATTCCGGCCCCCAAAAGGACCGGTGGAGTAATTTCTGTGTGCGTGTTACTTTTTTTTTCCTTCTGTAAAGAAGGGAAAAAACCCAACACACACACACACACTAATCCACTAGTCCTTTTGGGAGGGGGGGGGAATCCTTCCTTCCTTCCTTCCTTCCTTCCTTCCTTCCTTCCTTGCATTTCATGCCCAAGGTTGCACAAGATTGCATTTGCGATTAATTGCTCAAGATTGCATTTGCGATCAATACCCCCACCCCAATTTTTTTTAAAAAAAAAAACATGATTCTGACCAGCATTCCCATTTACTGGAAAGGCTTCAGAATCGCATTTTCCGAAAAAGACCAGTTTAAAACTAGTGTCAGGAAAGCCTGGTTTATTTGCTTTTAACCCAGTCCTTTCCTCCACTGATCAATCCAATGAGGATCGTAAATCGATTCGAGTGTGAATGACGGTGGTATAGCCCACTTCACACTTTGAATCAGAATGTAGTGGGAATGGGGGCCCTTCTTTCTCTTCTTAAAATCTTTATTGGAGTGGGTGGATGGGTAAAAAATAAGGAGTAAAAAATAAAAATAGAAAGGAGGAAATACTGAACCTCTCCCCTCTGTGTGCACTAATCCTGATTTCAGTTTGGACCACACACATATTTATTATTGAAGGTTTTGTTGAAAGTGATATTTAGCTGCACAGTTAACATTGCATATAATTTTTGACCCTTCTTCTAACCAATGACCAGCAAACCATCTTTAAAATTATTGATAGTTTGTTGAATGAGATTCAGATATCTTATACCAATGATAGCTGGAGATGTCTTCCTGTCCCTAGTGGGTGACCCAAGACATTTTACAGGGCTTTTTTCATTTTTCAGAAGCCTGCAAAATGTTTGCAACCAGTGTTTCCCAAAGTTTGGTCCCCTGAAGTCCAAAACACCTGGAGGACCAGAGTTTCAAAATCACTGGTCTAAAACATTATCCATTAAATAATTCTAGCTTTACAGAAGGAACATGATTGAAAATGAGAGAAAGAATGCATAACAAAGAAAATGGCTGGTGTAAAAGAAAAACAGACTTGAAGGTTTGGGGAATCTAAAAGTGAAAGAAATTTCGAGAAGCTAAGGGATGAATAGGGAAACACATCAGCAGAAGAGTTCAGGAAGAGAATACTTGGAGCTAAGAAGTCCAGAATGAAATGGCTAACTATCTAGACTGCCAGGAAGGACACTCAGGTCAAGAGAAAAAGGATGGAGGTGCTGTCAAATGCTCCATATGCCGCAGAGCAAGCAGAGGGGACAACTCCTACCACCCTGTTTAGCAAAAGACATGTCAGATCCTAGATCCCAGCCAACGGTACTTCACAAAATAAAACAAAAAGCATTCATCAGGATTTGAACCCAAGGCTTCCTGGCCCTAGTCCAACACATTATCCAGTAGATCACCAGTTCCAAACTGTGCTCTGAGGAGCCCTTAGGGCTCCACATGCACTTTCTAGGTGCTCCGCAACCATCTCCAGGACAATGAAAGAAATAAAAATTGAAGGAAATTAAAGAATAAGAAACAAAAAGGAACACTACTTCTAAAACCCATTAATTTATAAGACATAGGGGTATGCTTCTTAGGGGAGCCATCATATAAATTGATTCTAAAAAGAGCTCCGTTAAGTCAAAAAGGTTGGGAACCCCTGCACTAGATAATGCTAGCTCTTCAGAAGGAACATGAGTAAAAGTAAGAGGGAGAGTGTGTGGGGAAGAAAATAGCTAGTGAAAAAGAAAAAATAGAGTTGAGGGTTTGGGGATCTTAAAGGTGTGTTGAAGATGAGGAAGCTAAGGGATGGATAGGGAAAGCAGAGGCAGAAGACTTCAGGGAGGGAATACCTGACATTCAGAATGCAATGGTTATCTGGGCTGCAAGGAAGGATGCTGAGTTCAAGTGCTGCCCAATGATCCACATGTGGCAAAGCATGAGTTAAGAAGAGGAGACAACTCTGACTAGCTTATTTATTTATTCTTATTTTAAAAATGAAGTTTCCCATTGCCTTAGGCTAGCAATTCCCAAACCCATTTCTATCTCACCAGCAACTGTGTTGCTTTCCAAGAGCTGCTGCTGATGCCATATAAATATTAAATGAAATATATAGAAGTACAGTCGTCCCCCGGTTTACGAAAGTAATCCGTTCCGGGATTACTTTCATAACCCGGAAGCTTTCGTTTCCCGGGGGACCGCTAAACTCAATGGACCGCGCGGCCGATTTAAAGGGGCCGCGCGGTTTTTTTATTCGTATCCCGGGGGATCTTTCGGATCCTGGGGGATATTGTAGCGGTCCGGCGGCTTTCGGATCCCGGGGTTTTCGCAACCCGGGGGATTCGTAAGCCGGGGGACCACTGTACTAAAAAGACATGTAGGCACTGAATTTCTCCCTGGCCCTACGTGTATCCAACCTGCAGCCCCAGATGAAATTTTGGCACTGAATCCAAGCACCAACTAAAATGGAAGAGGGTCACAACCTGTTTGGGTGTCTAACTAGATAGATACTGAATTTAAAGATATAGCCATATTAGTCTGTAGAATCAGTACATAGAGAGATCTTGTAGCCCTATTGAGACAAACAGAAAGATAGATACTGCTTAAAGATCAATACTGAAAGCTCCCTGGGGAGTGTCTACAGGCAATTTAGCTCCTGGGATGCTACTATCCAACTCCAACATAAATCTAAGCTTAAGGGGGTCACATGGGCATTGTAACTACTTCCATTGGAACTACAAGTTAACAAGCCAGTGTTCCAGATCCCATTCTTTGGTATCCAGGAAAGGTCCCCCATGTACACAGTAGGTTTTGTTTGTTGTAGAGCAGCAAATATCTAGGGCTTGCCCTGATGAATGTGTTTTGAGGAGATCCCTGAATACGTGGGATGCGTGTCAGATTTGTAGGGCAGTGGTAGATGCAGATGAGATTCCAAGGGGGTATGTTTGGAAGTTTGTAGGATGGTCCTGCATTGGAGGCTGGTTTTTCGTAGGGGAATGAATATCTGTAGGACGTCCTCCATGTGGAGGTTGGCTCTACATAGGACAAAGTAGGCTTGTAGGACAGTCCTACATGTGGAGGACGGTCCTACGTATGACATTTCAGATTTTTAGGAAAGTCCTACATATGGAGGACAGTCCGATGTCGGACATTTCAGAGTTGGAGCACAGTCCAACATTTGGAGGACAGTCCCACATTTGGAGGATGGTCCTACATTTGGAGGACGGTCCTACATTTGGAGGACCGTCCTACAATTGAAGGACAGTCCTACATTTGATGGACGGTCCTACAATTGGTTAGGACCGTCCTACAATTGGAGGATGGTCCTACATTTGGAGGACAGTCCTACATTTGGAGGACGGTCCTACATTTGGAGGACAGTCCTACATAGGACATTTCAGTTTCTTAATACAGCACTACATGTGGAGAACAGTCCTCCGTAGCACAATCTAGATTTGTAGGAAAGACCTACATGTGGGGGATGGTCCCATGTAGCACAATCCAGGTTTGTTCGGCTGTCGTACATTTGGAAGATTGTAAGACAGGCCTATATGTGGAAGATGTCCTATCTAGGGCAATCCAGGTTTGTAGGAGAGTTTTACATGTTGAGGACAGTCCTTCGTAGGAAAACACAGTTTTGAAAGGCAGTTTTACATGTGGAGTACAGTCCTACATACGGTGATCCAGATTTGTAGGATGGCCCTACATGTGGAGAGTGGTCCTGTGTAGGGCAATTCATATTTGGAGGAGAGTCCGACATGTGGACGGCACTCCTACGCAGGAGCAGCCAGAGTTGTAGGAGAGTCCTACATGTGGGAGACGAGCCTCTATGAGGCAAACCACAGTTGTACTACACCCCAAGAGGTCCGGCACAGTCCAACGCAACAGAATCCTTTTCTCTAGGAATGTCTTACAACTCCATTACATTTCGGAAACCTAGATTTCTACCACAGCCACGTGGAAGACACAGCCTACAGATGGAGGCTGCCCTCCACGTTTGCAGAACCCGACCCAAATTTCCAGCATATCTCCCCCATTCCCAAAATAAAATAGGATTTCCTCTTTCCTTGCTTCTCTAGGTGGTTTAAACTTCAACTCCCAGAAGTCCTAGGTAACTTGGACAAGCGCCAGCGGTTGTGGAACCTAAAGCCCTAAACATCTTGAGGGCCAAATTTTGGGAAGGGCCTACTTCTCACTGACAGAGTCTCCTAACTCTTCTTGATTAGTCAGAACGAGAATCGGTCTGTCGACTCAAAGGCCGACACATTTCCTGTACGTGTTCCAGAAGTACAGAAGAGTAGTGCAATCTAGATTTGTAGGACAGTCATCTGGAGGACACATCCTACGGGTGGCATCTACCCTGCATTTGTAGGGCCCCAGTCCTACATTTCTAGGACCCGACTTATATTTCCAGGACACGTCCCACATTGCCACAGTAGAGTAGAAATCATTATTCTGTTCCTCTGAATAGATCTTTCTGCGGTCCTCCTGGTATTTTCGATTTCAAATTCTGGAAGCCATAGGTAGCTTGTTCGTGACGTTCAAAACCTCTGGAGGTCTAAAATTTGGGAATGGCTGACTACGAAGGCCTTTATCACACTGGGGCTAATTTTGGCATTAAAGAGAGATTCAAGTCCATTTAAATCATACCGGAAATAAAGCGAAAATGGAGAGTCATTGCGCGAATGGTCACTACACACAATTGTGGAAATAAAGCGGTGGGAAATGCATTGTCACTTAAATCCCCAAAGGAAAGAGATGTGTGTTAATGCTTCTTTGTGACCTCTTGAATGGAAGCTTTGTACGGCGTCATGTGAAATGTAATCACGGGATTTTTCCAGGATATTCATGGGATAAATGCCCAATCTCTTTCGTATGAGAAACTCCTAAGCCATGGAGTGTCCCTTCTCTTATTGTTTATTGGAAACCAGTAGTGGATTAGCAACTCAAAGGCCAACACATTTCCAGGACATGTCTTACAAGTGGAGAAGAGTAGGGCAATCTGGATTTGTAGGACAGCTATGTGGAGGACACATCCCTCCCATCATTTGTAGCGCCCCGACCCAAATTTCTACGACACGCCCCACATTGCCACAGGAGGGTATAATTCATGACTGTGTCCCTCTGAACAGATGTTTTCTTGGTCCTCCATTTGTTTTTGACTTCAGTTTCCAGAAACCCTAGCTACCGTACCTTGCTCAAGAGTCAGGAGTTGTGGGAGGTGAGGTTCAAAACATCTGGAGGTCCAAGGTCTGGGAATGGCTGACTTCTAAGACAGAGAGTTTTCCAACTCTAATTGCTCAGTGGGAACGAGAATGGGCTCATGAACAGAAAGACAAACACATTTCCAGGATATGTCCTACAAGTGGAGAAGAGTAGGGCAATCTCGATTTTCAGCACAGCCATGTGGCGGAAAAGTGGAGGCGGCCCAGGATTTGCAGGTCCCCTGTCCTACATTTTCAGGACCTGAGCTTAATTTCCAGGTCACATCTCCCATTTCCATAATAGAGTAAAATTCATGATCGTGTTCCTCTACACACATCTTGCCGTGTTCCTCCAGGTGCTTTGACTTGAACTCCCAGAGGCCCCAGCTAGCTTGGCTCCGCTTTGACAGAGGAGCAGGCTATAAATAAAGAATGTTTGGGTATGGCTGAGTTCTATGTCACAGAGTCTCCCAAGATTTGTCGGTTTGTGGGAAGCAGAATGGGGCTAGGGACTGAAAGGCCAAAGCAGGAGAGATGGTAGAATTGTCGGAGCCATCCTCCATTGCCAGCAGCCGTCCTCCATATTCAGGTGGCATCCTTGATCTCCAGGAAAGGTCCCCCATGTACACAGTAGGTTTCGTTTGTTGTAGAGCAGCAAATTTCTAGGGCTTCCCCTGATGAATGTGTTTTGAGGAGATCCCTGAATGTGTGGGATGCATGTCAGATTTGTAGGGCAGTGGTAGAGGCAGATGAGATTCGAAGGGGGTACGTTTGGAAGTTTGTAGGATGGTCCTGCACTGGAGGCTGGTTTTTCATAGGGGAATGAATATCTGTAGGACGTCCTCCATGTGGAGGCTGGCTCTACATAGGACAAAGTAGTCTTGTAGGACAGTCCTACATGTGGAAGATGGTCCTACGTATGACATTTCAGATTTGTAGGAAAGTCCTACATGCGGATGACAGTCCTATGTCGGATATTTCAGATTTGGAGCACAGTCCTACACTTGTAGGGCAGCCCTACATTTGTAGGGGAGTCCTACAATTGGAGGACGGTCCTACAATTTGAGGACGTCCCTACATTAGGAGGACAGTCCTACATTTGGAGGACAGTCCTACATTTGGAGGGCAGCCCTACGTAGGACATTTCAGGTTTGTAGGACAGTCCTACATGTGGAGGACAGTCCTGCGAAGGACATTTCAGTTTCTTAGGACAGCACTACATGTGGAGAACAGTCCTACGTAGCACAATCTAGATTTGTAGGGAAGACCTACATGTGGGCGTATGGTCCCATGTAGCACAATCTAGGTTTGTAGGGCTGTCCTACATTTGGAAGATTGTAAGACAGGCCTATATGTGGAAGATGTCCTATCTAGGGCAATCCAGGTTTGTAGGAGAGTTCTACATGTTGAGGACAGTCCTTCGTTGGAAAACACAGTTTTGCAAGGCAGTTTTACATGTGGAGTACAGTCCTACCTACGGTGATCCAGATTTGTAGGACGGCCCTACATGTGGAGAGTGGTCCTGTGTAGGGCAATTCATATTTGGAGGAGAGTCCGACATGTGGACGGCAGTCCTACGCAGGAGCAGCCAGAGTTGGAGGACAGTCCTACATGTGGGAGACGAGCCTCTATGAGGCAAACCACAGTTGTACTACACCCCAAGAGATCCGGCACAGTCCAACGCAACAGAATCCTTTTTTCTAGGAATGTCTTACAACTCCATTACATTTCGGAAACCTAGATTTCTACCACAGCCATGTGGAGAACACAGCCTACAGATGGAGGCTACCCTCCACGTTTGCAGAACCCGACCCAAATTTCCAGCATATCTCCACCATTCCCAAAATAAAATAGGATTCATTATTTCCTCTTTCCTTTCTTCTCTAGGTGGTTTAAACTTCAACTCCCAGAAGTCCTAGGTAACTTGGACAAGCGCCAGCGGTTGTGGAACCTAAAGCCCTAAACATCTTGAGGGCCAAATTTTGGGAAGGGCCTACTTCTCACTGACAGAGTCTCCTAACTCTTCTTGGTTAGTCAGAAGCAGAATCGGTCTATCGACTCAAAGGCCGACACATTTCCTGTACGTGTTCCGGAAGTACAGAAGAGTACTGCAATCTAGATTTGTAGGACAGTCATCTGGAGGACACATCCTACGGGTGGCATCTACCCTGCATTTGTAGGGCCCCAGTCCTACATTTCTAGGACCCGACCTATATTTCCAGGACACGTCCCACATTGCCACAGTAGAGTAGAAATCATTATTCTGTTCCTCTGAATAGATCTTTCTCTTGTCCTCCTGGTATTTTCGATTTCAAATTCTGGAAGCCATAGGTAGCTTGTTCGTGACGTTCAAAACCTCTGGAGGTCTAAAATTTGAGAATGGCTGACTTCGAAGGCCTTTATCACACTGGGGCTAATTTTGGCATTAAAGAGAGATTCAAGTCCATTTCAATCATACCGGAAATCAAGCGAAAATGGAGAGTCATTGCGCAAATGGTCACTACACGCAATTGTGGAAATAAAGCGGTGGGAAATGCATTGTCACTGAAATCCCCAAAGGAAAGAGATGTGTGTTAATGCTTCTTTGTGACCTCTTGAATGGAAGCTTTGTACGGCGCCATGTGAAATAGTTTCATGTAATCACGGGATTTTTCCAGGATATTCATGGGATAAATGCCCAATCTCTTTCGTATGAGAAACTCCTAAGCCATGGAGTGTCCCTTCTCTTATTGTTTATTGGAAACCAGTAGTGGATTTGCAACTCAAAGGCCAACACATTTCCAGGACATGTCTTACAAGTGGAGAAGAGTAGGGCAATCTGGATTTCTAGGACAGCTATGTGGAGGACACATCCCTCCCATCATTTGTAGGGCCCCGACCCAAATTTCTACGACACGCCCCACATTGCCACAGGAGGGTATAATTCATGACTGTGTCCCTCTGAACAGGTCTTTTCTTGGTCCTCCATTTGTTTTTGACTTCAATTTCCAAAAACCCTAGCTACCGTACCTTGCTCAAGAGTCAGGAGTTGTGGGAGGTGAGGTTCAAAACATCTGGAGGTCCAAAGTCTGGGAATGGCTGACTTCTAAGACAGAGAGTTTTCCAACTCTAATTGCTCAATGGGAACAAGAATGGGCTCATGAACAGAAAGACGAACACATTTCCAGGATATGTCCTACAAGTGGAGAAGAGTAGGGCAATCTCGATTTTCAGCACAGCCATGTGGCGGAAAAGTGGAGGCGGCCCAGGTTTTGTAGGACCCCTGTCCTACATTTTCAGGACCTGAGCTTAATTTCCAGGTCACATCTCCCATTTCCATAATAGAGTAAAATTCATGATCGTGTTCCTCTACACACATCTTGCCGTGTTCCTCCAGGTGCTTTGACTTGAACTCCCAGAGGCCCCAGCTAGCTTGGCTCCGCTTTGACAGAGGAGCAGGCTATAAATAAAGAATGTTTGGGTATGGCTGAGTTCTATGTCACAGAGTCTCCCAAGATTTGTCGGTTTGTGGGAAGCAGAATGGGGCTAGGGACTGAAAGGCCAAAGCAGGAGAGATGGTAGAATTGTCGGAGCCATCCTCCATTGCCAGCAGCAGTCCTCCATATTCAGGTGGCATCCTTGATCTCCAGGAAAGGTCCCCCATGTACACAGTAGGTTTCGTTTGTTGCAGAGCAGCAAATTTCTAGGGCTTCCCCTGATGAATGTGTTTTGAGGAGATCCCTGAATGTGTGGGATGCATGTCAGATTTGTAGGGCAGTGGTAGAGGCAGATGAGATTCCAAGGGGGTACGTTTGGAAGTTTGTAGGATGGTCCTGCACTAGAGGCTGGTTTTTCGTAGGGGAATGAATATCTGTAGGACGTCCTCCATGTGGAGGCTGGCTCTACATAGGACAAAGTAGACTTGTAGGACAGTCCTACATGTGGAAGATGGTCCTACGTATGACATTTCAGATTTGTAGGAAAGTCCTACATGCGGATGAGAGTCCTATGTCGGATATTTCAGATTTGGAGCACAGCCCTACATTTGTAGGGCAGTCCTACAATTGGAGGACGGTCCTACATTTGGAGGACAGTCCTACAATTGGAGGACAGTCCTACATTTGTGGTGCTGTCCTACATTTGGAGGACTGTCCTACATTTGGAGGACGGTCCTACGTAGGACATTTCAGGTTTGTAGAACAGTCCTCCATGTGGAGGACAGTCCTGCAAAGGACATTTCAGTTTTATTAGGACAGCACTACATGTGGAGAACAGTCCTACGTAGCACAATCTAGATTTTTAGGGAAGACCTACATGTGGGGGTATGGTCCCATGTAGCACAATCCAGGTTTGTAGGGCTGTCCTACATTTGGAAGATTGTAAGACAGGCCTATATGTGGAAGATGTCCTATCTAGGGCAATCCAGGTTTGCAGGAGAGTTCTACATGTTGAGGACAGTCCTTCGTAGGAAAACACAGTTTTGCTAGGCAGTTTTTCATGTGGAGTACAGTCCTACATATGGTGATCCAGATTTGTAGGACGGCCCTACATGTGGAGAGTGGTCCTGTGTAGGGCAATTCATATTTGGAGGAGAGTCCGACATGTGGACGGCACTCCTACGCAGGAGCAGCCAGAGTTGTAGGACAGTCCTACACGTGGGAGACGAACCTCTATAAGGCAAACCACAGTTGTACTACACCCCAAGAGGTCCGGCACAGTCCAACGCAACAGAATCCTTTTTTCTAGGAATGTCTTACAACTCCATTACATTTCAGAAACCTAGATTTCTACCACAGCCATGTGGAGGACACAGCCTACAGATGGAGGCTGCCCTCCACGTTTGCAGAACCTGACCCAAATTTCCAGCATATCTCCACCATTCCCAAAATAAAATAGGATTCATTATTTCCTCTTTCCTTTCTTCTCTAGGTGGTTTAAACTTCAACTTCCAGAAGTCCTAGGTAACTTGGACAAGCGCCAGCGGTTATGAAATCTAAAGACCTAAATATCTTGAGGGCCAAATTTTGGGAAGGGCCTACTTCTCACTGAGAGACTCTCCTAACTCTTCTTGGTTAGTCAGAAGCAGAATCGGTCTATCGACTCAAAGGCCGACACATTTCCTGTACGTGTTCCAGAAGTACAGAAGAGTAGTGCAATCTAGATTTGTAGGACAGTCATCTGGAGGACACATCCTACAGGTGGCATCTACCCTGCATTTGTAGGGCCCCAGTCCTACATTTCTAGGACCCGACCTATATTTCCAGAACACGTCCCACATTGCCACAGTAGAGTAGAAATCATTATTCTGTTCCTCTGAAGAGATCTTTCTGTGGTCCTCCTGGTATTTTCGATTTCAAATTCTGGACGCCATAGGTACTTGTCAAGGATGATGGGAGTTGCAGCTTGTCTTATACTTGCTTTCACTCACCACCTTGTTATGCAGCGGAACAGACCTGCTTTGATCTGTGGTTGTTGCTTCTTCCAAGCTTGCAGAGCTTCTGAGATTAGGCTGAAGACCTTGACAAACTCTTTCAGCCTTCTCACTCCTCTCTCAGAGATGTCTTCAAATGTCTCCTTGGATCTGGTAGCTTTTGTATCTTCTCTTTCACAAGATTCCAGGCAACACAGTAGACTTGTATAAAAGATCTACTTTATTTGACTATATACACTAAATGCCCTTCACCATACAATCTTTGCTATATAACTCTATACAAATGCTCAGTTCAACTATTTTCTACTATACTCCACTATACTCCACACCACTCCACAACTCCAAATTACTCCACAACTCCAAACTACTCCACAACACATTGGTATACAGTGTCCTCATTTATAGTCACTTGTGGATGTTTTACACATTCTGATTGGCTCACAATGTTCATCCCATACTTAAGTCCAACCCAAGTATTTCATCATACTGTCTTGTACCGTAATTGACTCTCAGGTGTTGCCAATATGTATCTTGTCATTTATCCTTGGCATATGTCCTTGGCTCCCAGGACTTCTAAATTACATTAGCCTTTTCACCTGTGTAGCTTCTTAATTGCTTTTGCTTAGTCAATGTGACTTTCACATACATATTTTATTTCTTCCACTGTATGTCCCATGTTGCATTTTCCTTAACACGAGCCTCCTATCCTAAATCACATCACTGAACTAAAAAAAGCTGGATGAGTGGAGAGGAAGGGAGAGGAGCCAAGCATGGGGACATTTCTTTATTGAAGGCCTGTGGCCTCTGTTCAGGTGTGATAGATACTTTGATACTTGGCACAAATTCATGAGCTTGGAATTACTTCATTTGAAACTACTTAGTTTAATTTAAAATGTACAGTATGTCCTTAGCATGTGGCACTGGAATCACAGAAACCGAGAAGTAGATCCCCCATTACTTGAATTCTTTCCTCCCATAAAGCAATATCACCACCTGCTGGTAGTAAATGAAATGGAGGAAGATTATTCACACACAACTCCAAAGGCTTGGACGTGGGTTTGATTTAATCTCTTTTTTTATGCATTTTACACTTTGTTCCACTTCAGATATTTTGACAGCCATATGCTTATGATTGAAGGAAAATCTATAAGCTGACTAAAAATGCTCCCATCTCCAACTTGAAAGGAGAGAAGAACACATCTGCTATTTGCCTACTGATTCGTTTCAGTTGGTTTATTCATCCCAATCCCTCCAAAAGGAAACACCTAGTTATATTTTTGTACTGGTTTTCATAATTGTTTGCAAGCAGTGTGCAACATATTAGGGAAAAAAAGTAAACTAAATCCAACCTGTCTCTACGCCCCCCCCCCATAATAAAATATCACAGCAAAAGTTATTTTACAGATTAAATATAAAACAGCCTTCCACAATTGGTCACGCCAATAAGGAATTATGGGAATTGCATCAAATTTAGACCTCAACAGATTGGGGAGGTGTGATATAAAACAATGGTAAAAGCACCAGGATACAGAATTTGAAGAAAGTATTTAGAATACTGCACTCTATCACCCTATTTGTTTGATTTGTATGCAGAAAATAGCATAAAAACAACAGGATTAGACTCAGAAGGAGGAGGAGTAAGGATAGGAGGAAGGAGCAACATAAAATATGCACAAGACACCATACTACTACTTGAAGGCATCATAGAGTTAGAACAATCAGTGAAAGAAAAAAGTGCAAAAACAGGCCTGCTCCTAAACATAAAGAAAACAAAAAGAATGGCCATGGAAGAAGTACATAAATTCTACCTAGACAATGAGGAAACCAAAATAGTAATAGAGCTTTCATATCCAGGATCAAACATTGATCAGAATGGAGACTGCAGTCAAAAAATCAGAAAACTAGGAATGGGAAGGTCAGCTATGAAAGAACTAGACAATATCCTAAAGAGTAAAGCATGAACAAATGAACACTAAAGTTCAAATCATCCAAACCATCGTATTCCCCCTCCCTATGTATGGATGCAAAAGACAGTGAAGAAAACAGATAGGAAAAGTATCAACTTATTCAAGATGCGGTGATGGAGAAGAATGCTGAGGAACAGATCAAGCCTGATGATCAAACTGAGGCTGTCATACTTTGGACACATCACAGATCATGAGAAAAGACAAGCTAGGAAAGGTGGAGAGTAATAGAAAGAGAGAAAGACCACACATCAGATGGATGGACTCAATCAGGGAAGGGAGGTCACATGCATGGATTTGTAGGAACTAGACAGAGAGGCTAGGGGGTCTTGGAGATGTCTCATTCACAGGGTAGCCGTGAGTTGAGGGCAGTTAACAACAACAAACTTAGAATACTTAAAAGCTCTGGGAGACTGTTTTTAAAAACTTCACACATCACCTAGAAGGCAACAGAAAAACACCAAAATTATTCAGACAGAGTACCACAGCATTTAAAAAAAATCCTCCCAGGGCACCACCTGCTTCATCTTAACTTGCTAGGGGAATCAAGACTACCAGATGATGACAAGAAACTACGAAATTATAGTAGGAGTGTTTCGGTAGACACCCAAATCGACGGCCTGAGACAGGTGCCTCTGTCTGCCTCATGTAGAGCTGGTCCTAATGCCATGGAAGAGAATGAGGATTTTAAGGACCATCATGGTGGGTAGACATATCTACCTTCAAAAATGGGGTTGCATATGTAATAGTAGGGGCTTTTCACACTATATAATTACACCACTTTAACTGCTATGCTTCCTTCTTATGGAATCTTGGGATTTTCAGTAGAAGGAGAATTGTTTAGAATTCTTTGCCAAATAGCTCAAGTGTCTCACCAAACTACAAATCCAAAGATCTCATAGGATGCAGCCAGTGAGGTTAAAATGCAATCACCCTGCAACAGTGGTGTAGTGTGAAAATCTCTCGGATAGATATTGAAAGACTCTTCAGTCTAGATACTCTCAAGCTAGGTCTTCCCCCTTTTTAAATCAACAAGATATATATATATATATATATATATATATATATATTTGTGTCTGTGTGTGTGTGTGTGTACATTTTTCACCTTACAGTCCACTTCAATAATTCATTTTTCATAATTCATTTTTCACCTTACATTCCACCTCAATTCCACAACCAGTTAACTAAAAAAGGTTTCAGTCTCCTATCAAGCCCTAGAGGAGAACTAACTTTGAGGATATTAATAACTGAATTTTCCACCCTCAGGCTGAACAAACCCTTCCCTAAACAGACAAACCCATTTTCAAATGTTTATCACAGGAAACACTCTTATTTGCTTGCAGAACAACACAGGTGTAGCTGAACTGCCTCCACTCTTAAAATATTTATCAGCATATACAAGTCCTGTTTTTAAATTTCAGAAGTGATCAAAATAACTCAACACCAAAGTTAAAACCATCAGTCTTAAAACATTCTTAAAACAACCATCACCAACAGTAGCAAACAAAACATTCAGCCTCCAGGAAACCATTAAAAATCACTGATTCACGGGGAACAAATCTTGCTTTACAAGAAAATGGCAGAAAACTATCAAAGGGCTCATTCCCACTTGAGGTATAATCCGCGCTGGAAACTGGCTCCACTCCACTAAGTAAAGCGGTTCCAACAGGCCCCTCATTCCCACTACGAAAAGAGACATTTTCATAGTGGGAACAGCTTTTTTAGCTGGGAACGGCTTTTTTAGCTAGAAACGTTGTCATTCCCACTGGAGGAGACAGGGAAGGTGGCAGCCCTTCATCCCATCCTACCCGGAATCCCTTCCCACTGGATTCTCTCTCTCTTCTTCCTTTCTCTCTTCCTTCCTTTCCTCCCTTCCTTCTCCAACCTCTCTTCCTTCTTTGTCTCTTTCCTTCCTGCCTGCCAGGCCTCTGCTGCTTCTCCGGGACAGATTGGCCTTCTGGCACTGCTGCTGCGCTGCCACCACTTGCCCTATACTGGCTGGCAGTGCAGCAGCTCTGCTGGAAGCCCCACCAGTGCTGAAAAAGTGATGGAGGCACAGCCTGGGGCTGGCGGGGCTTCTGGCGGTGCTGCCAGGCCTCCACCACTTTCCCAGGGCTGCAGGGCTTCAGGTGGTGCTGCTGTGCTGCTGGCCAGCACGGGCAAGTGGTGAAGGCCCGGTACCAACACCAGAAGCCCCATCAGCCCTGAGAACAGTGGCGGAGGTGCGGCACCAATTCTGGAAGCCCCATCAGCTCCGGGAACAGCAACGGAGGCACAACACCAATGCTGGAGGCCCCATTAGCCCCAAGAACAGCAGCAGAGGCCCAGCAGGAAGGAAGAAAAAAGGCAAGGGTGGAAGGAAAAGGAGGGGGAGAAGGGGAAGAAAGGAAGCCCCGCCAGCACCGGGCAAGTGGCAACGGTTTTCCCTGGCAATGGGGACCCGGGAGGAGGAGAAGGAGGGTGAGTGTGGGGTTTTTGTTTGTTTGTTTGTTTGTTTTTGTTTTCGGAATAGAAGTGATCGCAAAATCACTCTATTGCTAAAGCAATCCCCGTAGAATTGATCGCAAAATTGTTAAGGTGAAAACTAATAAAGCCATTGATAACCAACTGATAACCAATAATCTCTGCTATTAATGATCAATAATGAACAGTTTAGCCATAGTGAGAAATAGAGCTAAAGGAAAAACTTGTCCTTTTGAATCTGGCTTGTAGCCCCCACCTTAGGAGGGAAGAGGGAAGCAAATGTGTGCTAATGGCAACAAGTGTTCCTGATAAGACTAAAGACTGGCTGGATGCCCAGAAATCAGAATGTTACAAGGACTAAGCTAAAAACAAAAGGTTTCTGTCAGTAAGCCTAACAGATAGATAGTGATATATAATGAAATGAGGAGCAAATAATATATATATAAATGAATGTTAAACTACGCATGCTCAATGAATATTTTGTGGGTTAATAAAAACTGTTTACGCCATGTTTGGGACATTCAGTCATGGGATGACCCTTGATTGGATCTCTGCATGCAGACTGAGACTGTTTGGAATAAATTGGATCTGTTTGGAAATTTTCACACAGCCTCCCTTGCATAATTGGTTGTGAATGGGTTAATTGACCCTTTGTTTACCGTAACAAAATCAATCGCCAAAGCAATTACTCGCTTTGACAATAGATTGATTTTGCAATCAATTCTATCACACACACAAAAACCCCACAATTCTCATCTGGCGTTCCCACTTATTGGGCACACTTCAGAATTGAGTTTTACTTTTAAAAAAAACTCTCCCAAACTAGTGTCAGGAAACTCTGGACTATTTCTGTTTGCCTTGCACCTTTCTTCCTCCAATTGATCAAATGAGGATTGGAAGCATGTCCAAATGTGAACGAGGGTCATATAGCCCGCATCATGCTTCACAACAAACTGTAGTGGGAATTAGTAGGAAAAGACATGATGAAAAGGGATTCCTAGATGCTAAGCAGAGCCATGAGAACATCTACTTTGCCCAGAGGTTATTATCCTTGTGGCAGATCTAGAAATAAGTTACTTTTTGGAACTTTTGGTCTCAAAATCATCCAATCCGCAATGACCAATGACCATGTTGGATGGAGCATTTTGAACACTGTAGTCCCTTAAAAAGAACTTTATCAGTCTCATACTTTAAATATGCACTGAATGAAGAGGTGCATCTTCAAGCTTCAACCTATGGTCCCAGAACCTTCATTACAATGCAATTCTATATTTCCTGTGCAATGTATAAATAAATGTTTTACAGCACAATCTAAGACATGTATATTAAAATATAAATCCCAACAGGTATATAGTACATATATATAGGATAGCAGGCTTGTTACTTGGGGAAAAATTAAGGGAAGTACCTCTTCCTCCAGTATATAATTAAAATATGGTATTTTAACTATAACAACAGCCATCAACATGTTTTAAAAAGTAGTTTTGACAGATTGACAGGTAACGAGGCTATCAATTGCAACTAGCCATTGCACCTTCACAGGGGTAAAACGTATGATAGTCACCCCCAAACTGCTTAGTGTGATATGAAGTGGTATATAAATGAAGCTGCTATTGCTATTCTCTCCTCTGGAGATTTGGAGTAAGGTGTCATCTATATGCTGATGATACCCACTTCTATCAATCCTTTCCACCAAATTCCAAGGAAGCTGTTTCTGTCCTAAACTGGTGTCTGGCTGCTGTGATGGACTGCATGAGGGCAAACAAATTGAAGCTTAATCCAGACAAGACAGAGGTGCTCCTGGTCAGTCAAAAGATTCAGCCTGTGTTAGATGGGGTTAGATTTCCCCCTGAAAACTCAGGTTCATCGTTTGGGGGTACTTTTGGATTCAACACAGCCTGGAAGCCCAGGTGTCAGTATTGACCTGGAGTGCTTTTCCACAGCTAAAACTTGTGCGCCAACTGCACCCATTCCATTCATTGAGTTTGTACAATGTGGCTATTGATTTGTAAAGTTACAAAATATACTATGATGAAGGATCACCACCAAAGTTTTTAGAGATTTTGGCTGAAAATAATTATAACCGCTTGCCTCTCACAGTAGTTAGAAAAGCAGAACATTATCAGCAAAATAGCAAAAGCTTTAGAATGTCTATATGCAGTTAGTGAACAGCAACCTAAGGAGATTTTTATAGAGTTTGAAAAAAAAGTTAACATTTTGGAACTACAGCGCCTAGAATCTCCCAGGATCGTGAAGTTAGCTTTTCCAAGACCTGATCTTACAGTATCATGGGAAACCTTCTACTCTTTCATACGAGGCTAAATTGGAAGTATAATTTAAGGTCAATTCAAATGCAATCATGGGTTTTATGTTATTGCAAATTAACTCTTCGCACGCAAATTCGGGCAAGAGGGAAGCCAATTCGAATGCAATCATGGGTTTTACTTTATTCCGAATTAAAGCTTTGCATGCAAATTCGGGCAGGAGGGGGTAATTTTCGGGTAATGGGAAGTAATTCCGAACGGAGCAGGGGTTCTTCTGAACGGAGCAGGGGTTCATGTAAATTCGCTAAACAAGCGAATTTACATGAATCCGCATTGGTTCCATTCGGAGTTGGGAGAAATTCCTCCCGTTTGAAAGAGTCCCGCGTGTCACAATGGCCACACAGTTGGGGGATAAACTGGTAAAGTGGAGGAAGCTGTTCCATACAAAGTGGGAAGCCCACAAAAACCCTCACACATGCACATGGTTTTAAAATCTACAAAACAGTGATACCTTTATTGGCCAACCAAAATACACAAAACACATTTTGCAAGCTTTTGAAGCTCCACTGGCTTCTTCATCAGGCAAAGATGTTAAAAATCATCTTTGTCTAATGAAGAAGTCAGTGGAGCTATAAAATCTTGCAACATATATTTTGTGCATTTTGGTTGGCCAATAAAGGTATCATTGTTTTGCAGGTTTTAGATGTTATAATACTTTGCTACATGACCTACATAGCTACCCATGGGTATGTACATAGTTTTGTTTCAAATTTTTTTAACTCTTTTAATCTGTCTTTTTAACTTGTTAAATTGTTGAGATTATGTTCAAGCTTTTTAAAATTGTTTTTATTATTCTCACTGTTTTAAATGTCCGATTGATTTTGTTGTATGCTACTCTGAGATATCTAGATATTTGAATAGAGGGTCAAAGAGACTGAGAGACAAAAGCAGAAAGCCAGATGAAGTGGTTTGAATGTGACAAGAGTTCCTGAAAGCTGGTGATGGACTGCAGAAAACATTCATAGTAAGAGTCTCCTCCTTCAGTTTAGCAACTGGTACTATAGTGACTCTCTGGTCTGCTGAGATACTCAAAATTATTTTCTAACATATTGTTTGTTTGTTCACTGGATCCTCCTCTGAACAAAATCTTGTCAAGAAAACCCCATGATGGGTTCGCCTTAGGGTTTCCGTAATTTGGGAATGATTTGAAGGCACACAGCAGGCCCTGTAGAGACCTGGATCATGGGGATTTTGTCTTCCTCAGGCCTGGATTGTGCTCCCTGGCAAATGTCCCACCTTTGAGTTTGTTAACAACTACCCTCGAGTTGATCTCAATCTATGGCGAACCTATGGATAAGACATCTTCAAGACCCTCTATCCTCCACTGCTCCACTTAATTCCTGCAACCCCATACAATACCTGTGACCTCCTTAATAGAGTCCCATCCATCTAGCATGCGGTCTTCCACTCTTTTTACTTCCCTCTTTTTACTTTCCTAGCATTGTTTTTTCCAGTGAGTTCTCCCTTCTGATGATGTGCACGAAGTATGACAGTTTTGTCATCTTGGCTTCCAGAAACATCTCTGGCTTGATCTGATCTAGGACCCATTTGTTTGTCCTTTAGGCCACCCACGGGATCCTCTTCTCCAGCACCACATCTCAAATGAATTTATTTTCTTCCTATATGCTTTCTTAACTGTCTAGCTGTCACATCCATACAGGGTAATAGGGAATATAATGGCTTGTACGATTCTAACTTTTGTGCTCAGTTGTATATCTTTGCACTTTAGAATCTTTTCTAGTTCTTTCATAGCTGCTCTCCCCGTTCTTAATCTTCTTCTGATTTCCTGGCTGCAGTCCATGTTCCTATCAATGTTTGATCCAAGATAGGAGAATTCTTTTACTATTTCCATTTCCCCATTGTCTAGGTTAAATTTGTGTAGATTCTCCATGGTTATTATTTTTGTTTTCTTTATGTTCAACAGTACACCTACCTTTACACTTTCTTCCTTGATCTTCCTCAGTGGGTGTTCCAGGTCTGTGATGTTTTCTGCTAGTACTTTGGTGTCATCTGCATATCTTTGATTGTTGACATTTCTTCCTCCTGTTTGCACTACTTCTTCTTCTGTATCCAGGCCTGCTTTTCTTATAATATGTTCTGCATACAAGTTAGACAGATAGGCTGAGAGGATACAGCCTTGTCTGAACCCTTTGCCAATTGGGAACCATTCTGTTTCTCCATGTCCATGTGCATATAGGCTATACACATGGACATCATCAGATTGCCAACACAATCTTAGTGTGCTGAAACTACTCATGAGACTTATGACTCATGAGCTGAAAACTGCCTTAGCAGGAGAAATGAATGACACTTGATTAGTATGTTAGAAATAAAATTCTGCACCTGAACTTTGCAACTTGTATAAATTATGTAAACAATGTAAATCGACATGCTTTTGGTATTGCAAAAGATGATAAAGCTGTATACTGGTGGCCAAGACTAGACCAGGCACCAACTGTGGCACAGATCATAAGTTACTCATATGAAAAATAAGAGTAAAACTCAAGAAGAAAACAAAACTAGTCACCATACCAAAATATGATCTAAATAATATTTCAACAGAATTTACTGACAACATAAGAAACAGATTCGCACTATTAAGCATAATAGACCAAGAACCAGAGAAACTATGGTCTGAACCCAGGAACATAATAAAAGGATAATGCAGACAGACACTTTCAGTAGACAAAAAGAAAGAGAAAAAGACATGGTTGACAGATAAAAAGCTACAAGCAATAAAAACGAAGAGAAGAAAAACAAAAGGGAGATAGGAACAAACTAAGATCAATGAATGCAAGAGTACAACGGCTAGTGTGAAAAGATAAAGAAAATTATACAACAACCAGTGAAGAGAAAAAGAAGGAAAAAAACCAAAAAGGGAACAACAAGAGGTCTATTTCACAAGATCCAGGAAATCAAAGGAAAATCCAAACCAAGGACCAGGCGCTCCATGACAATAAAAATAACATAATTCAAGACAAGGAAGGAATAAAAAGGCATTGGATGCAATACACAGAAGAGTTATATAAAAGAGATGACGACATGAAGGACACATGGAATGAAGAGCCATATGAAGATGAACCTCAAATTCTAAAAAGCGAGGTTGAAGCTGCAATAAGACAAATGGTAAAAAAACAAGTCTCGAGGAACAGATGCTATTCCAATGGAACTGCTGCAATCCACATTGACAGAGCCAACTCTAATGCTAACCAACATATGTCAACAGATATGGAAAACAAAACAATGGCCAACAGATTGGATGGACAACAAAAAAGGAGATACAAAAGACTGCAATATCTATAGGACCATAGCACTGATCTCCCACATAAGCAAAATTACGCTCAAAATTCTACAACATAAACTCCCAGAAATCCCAGAGGTCCAAGCAGGGTTCAGGAAAGAAAGAGGCACTAGGGACCACATTGTAAACATATGTAAACACATTGTAAACAAAGCCTTCAATTGCATAGATCATGAAAGTCTATGGGACACCCTTAAAAACATTGAAGTGCTAACACATCTGATAGTCCTGATGGGGAATCTGTACTAAGGACAAGAGGCTACTGTCAGAAAGAACATGGAAAAACAGAATGGTTCCCACTACTGAGTATTCCTCACCTAAGAAAATCATATGACATTCATGGGGTCATCATATGTTGACAGACAATTGGAAGGTGTTTGTGCACACACATAACCTCTCATGGCTATTGCAATAGAGGCAGTGCCTGTCAAGGGAGTCACAGAACTCTCCACAGGGCCATAAGCACTGAGGAAGAAATGAAAAGGACTGCAATACCAAAAGCATGCCAATTTACATTGTTTACATAATTTATGCAGGGTGCAAAGTTCAGGTGCAGAATTTTATTTTTAACATACCGATCAAGTGTCATTCATTTCTCCTGCTAAGGCAGTTTTCAGCTCATGAGTCATGAGTCTCATGAGTATTTCAGCACACTAAGAATATATTGTGGGTACCAACACAACACAGCTGCCATAAAAAATTTTTTTTAATAAATCAGAGTTAGACCAGACCCCAAGGGCCATCCAGTCCAACCCTCTGCCATGGAGAAGATACTATTGAAGTACCCCCAACTGAGGACCATCTAGCTTCTGTTTCAAGATCTCCAAAGAAGGAGACTCCAGCACACTCTCAGGTAGTATATTCCACTGTCGAACAGCTCTTACTGTCAGGAAATTCTTCCTAATGTTGAAGTGGAATCTCCTTTCCTGGAATTTCAATCCGTTGCTTCAGGTCCTATTTTCTGGAGTTGCAGAATACAAACTTGCTCCAGCCTCAATATGACATCCTTTGAAATAGTTAACTATCATATCACCTCCTAACCTTCTCTTCTCCAGGCTAAACATCCCCAGCTCCATAAGTCTCTCCTCATAGGGCATGGTTTCCAGACCATTCGCCATTTTGGTCACCCTTCTCTGGATACGCTCCAGCTTCTCAACAACCTTCTTGAACTGTGGTGCCCAGAACTGGACACAGTATTCCAGGTGAGGCCTGACCAAAGCAGAATAGAGTACTATTACTTCCCTTATCTAGACCAACGATTCCCAAAGTGGACAGTATGCGCCTCACCCGGGAAGTGTTGGAAGATCTAGCGGGGCAGTGAGGGGGGAAAGGAGGCAGGAACCAGGTGATGAGGGGGAAAGGGTGTGGTGGTGGTGGGGCTTCAGTCAAAGTACTGGTGCTTAAGAATGACAGAGAACCAGTGATCTTTAGGACTGTGGTGGGAATGAAAGCTGCATAAAACATTTTTTTAGTGCCCCTTAAAAACACCACATAACTTCTATGATCGCTTTGTGTAGTGGTGTCTCCTGCTCTTTGCATGCCCCCATGAGCTCACTCCCTTAGTCATGTCTTTTGCTAGTAGTGGCCATTTGGGAAGTTCTTGTAAGGCTTAACCATAGAGCAGTGACTCCCAAACTTTGGTCCTCCAGATGTTTTGGACTTCCCAAAAGCCCCAGCCAGGTAGGCCAACAGTAAGGAATTCTGGGAGCTGAAGTCCAACACCTGGATGATCCAAGTTTGGGAACCACTGGCACACAGCATTGCTTCTGTGGCTTTGAACAGCCCCATTTTGGGACAGACTGACTTGACTGGAGCAAGGAGCTCATGGTGGTGTGAGAGAAGTGGTGGCAAAAAGCAGCTTTCAAATTTGGGACCCTGCTTTAGCTTTGTGAACTGTGCTGGGACTTGGCTGACATGTTGAAGCTGCGCTGGTGTGCCTGTTTTCTTTCATTGGACAGGCCAAAGGAAGAGGCAGCAGGAGAAGCAATGCTGGGTGGGGCAGAGGGGGACATGAAGCTATGTGAACAAAGCAAATCTTTGAGGAAGGAGGAGGAGTATCCGGGGTCAGTTCTTGGAAAAAGTCCTTCGCCTTGGAGTAGCTTCTATAGTTAAAATCTCTCCAGTTCCCCATCTGCACCATTCTCCAGTCCAGAGCACGTGGCTTCTGTAAATCCCCTACCCACATACCCTCTCCACCCTGATGAAGGATTGAGACTCTTTCCTTGCTTGGGAGAACCTTTTCCCTTTGCACCTGGTTACCTTCAGAGCAACAACCGAGAGGACTCTTGCCTGCATTGACACTTGCCACAAGGTCAGCATGGGCAAGACACTTCTTGGTCACTGTTCAGCCAGCTGCTTGGTTGCTGCTCCCAAGGTGACCAGGAGCAGAGGGAGCAGCAACTGAGACTGGTTGTTTTGAATTTGCAGAAGAATTTGTGTGTGTGTGTGTGCTAGGTTAGTCACTTAAGAGGAAAGGGGGTGGTAGCTCATAAAAGTTTGGGGGCCACTGATATAGGCACTATCACATTGTTGACTCATGTTCAACCTGTGGCCTACTAGGACTCCTATCGGTAGATCCCTTTTGCATGTACTATTGTCAAGCCAGGTATTCCTTTGCCACCAGGCAGATAAGGTTGTTAGCATTATGGACAAACATTAACAGCTAGTGGTGTTAGCACCAAAGGTGTGAAAGAACTAACTTGTATTAGTAACCTTCTTGGATACATTTGGCATTCACTTTCTAGTTTGAGGCTGGGAAATTACATCACGGATAGAATGGATGGGAAAGTGTAGACCAGGCTTCTATCCCCAGCTTGGCCATGAAACCCACTGGGTGACCTTGGGCAAGTCACACTCTCTCAGCCTCAGGAGAAGGCAATGGCAAACCTCCTCTGAACAAATCTTGCCAAGAAAACCCCATGATGGGTTTGCCATAGGATTGGCATAAGTCAGAAACGACTTGAAGGCACACAAGCCTGCTTATACAGTTCTCATAGCTACTGGGGGAAGAAGGAACATGTTTGCACACTTTGAGGTTCATTTCTTATACACTATATAGAACCCAACTTGCAGTTGCCTCACACCCCAGCCAAAGCTTCATATATGCCTAGCAACTGGGATGTAAGGTGCTTGCCAGCTAACCGATAGGTCTGGGTAGAATTTTTTTTGAGGGCTCAGTTCTACTACTGACTGAGGGCATGGTGGACTCTATCAGGAAAAAGTCTGGGACGCTTCTCTGCTCTGTAGCATCTGCTGCAATATTTACCACCAATAAAGCTTATACAGTGTTGTGTGTCAGTGTTCAGCATCAATGTACCCTTGGAGAGGCCTGAAACTACACCCAGTTCCAGAGAAAAACATTCAAGAATATGACATCCACCATCAAACTGCAGAGTTCATCTGTGGACAATGAATGAGTTATGACCTGAAGTTTACTGCAGTGAAGGAATACCTTAGAAAATATCATAAAGATACTCAGAGTCATGCTTTTCGACAGTGGCGACAGTGAAAGTAATCAAGGCTGTGGTTTTTATAGTTCAATCTACAGACATCAATGAAAGCTTTAATCTGAGGGGTAGCATGTGAAAATTATGTAAATTCAAGAGAATCTGTTTTAATTCTACTACATCCAGCTTTAACCTTTGTGTACTTTTTCTCCTTCTCTTACTTTGACTCTCCCTCCCTCTCCCTCTCTTTCACACACATACGTTGGTACTTGGGGGAACTCTAGAGAAATGAAGGTGTGAGGTGAAAGCTAGAATTTCTGCCAGCACTCTTATTTTTGCAGCTTTCTCAGCAAAGGCATTAAAAGTGTTATTTAATATTTTAAAATAACCTTTTAGCTCTTGGCTAGTTATTGCAGGTGTTCTCCTCAGGCAATGAACTGGGTAAGGCAACAGTAGAGTATGGATCAATATTTCAACCAGCAATGTCTTTCTGCTTAAGGATATGGATCCATTTAGTAGCCACTACTACTTTGTATGTTCTAAACATTTACTTGAAAAACAGATAAGAACTGACACCTTTTTTTTTTTTGGCTTTTATTACAAGCATATAATATTAATTGGCAGAACACTGAATACAAGCTTCACTATCATAAAATCAAAACATTAAGCAATAATCCCCCAAAAGGCTTATTCAGACAAAAACTAGCCACCAATAGTACAAAAGTTACACAGCAACACAAAGCATTAAAAAAAACTTTAATGTAAACTTTCAAATGAACCCAAGCCAAAAATATGATTCTTTTTTTAAAAATACGGCAAGAATTTTCAGTAACTTTATTATGCCACATGGTGAGGATAAAGGCTTACACGGCTGCACTGGCTTATTGTCCCAAAACTCTAAAATTATCTTGTTGCAAATAAATAGTATTCCTCACTCTGTCCTGCTGTTTGGCTGTTAGACTGGTCACTGCCATTGAAACAGGACCTTCTGCAAGAACCCATACTCAGTGGGTATGTTTAGGCAGAGCATCTTGCTTGATTCTCCTCGGGCAAGGAAATATTCCCATTCCCACAAAATGTCAGGAGGCCACAAAAGCATCCTGATAGGTTCGGTGTTCATGGACATTAAGAGAACTCTATACAGATGCATTTGGCCAAACTACACAGTCAGGTCCAAAACACATTGCAGATATAATCCATTTTGAGACCGCTTTAACTGCCCTGGATCACTGCTATGGACTTCTGGGAACTGTAGTTTTGTGAGACATTTAGCCTTCTCTTTCAGAGAGCTCTGGTGCCACAATATACTACAGTTCCCAGGATTCCCTAGCACTGAGCCAGGGCAGTTAAAGCGGTCTCAAACTGGATTATTACTGCAGCGTTTGGACCTTAGTAACAGACTGAGGCACCTGCCAAATCCAGATCTGGGAACTCAGATATTTGCCAAAAAACATCAAAACATTGGGGCAAGGGGGGAACAAGTGGTGGACAAAAGGGAGTCCCTAATATTTCTCCTATTGCATTTCCTTTCCAACCTCCCAACCCCTCCCTCAGCCAGGGTTCTGGATACAAGTTTCCAGGCCAGAGTAGGGAAGGAAAGGGGAATTTTTAAGTGTCTCCCTTTTCCTCCACTGCAAGTTACCATCTTTCCATTGGCAGCTGCTCGGCAAAGACCCTGAATCTCAGAGCCAGGTCTGCTGCCAACCATACAGTTACAGCCTTTGTAAGCCACTTTTCAGGCTATTGCCTGTGCTCAGTAAAGAGCAAAGAATTTCAAGCTTGAATGACAACAGCCAATTTTAGGGTAAGAAACAAATTCCTTGAGAAATGTGTATTTTGCTGCCACCTTCCATTACCAGAGGAAAGTGTGTTTCCAAGCCAACAGTATGCATTTTAAGAAAAATGTTGTGTTCCCTGTGCACATTTTGACTAGAAGGTGAATATATCCACTTGCAATTCTGACATGCAATGGCCTGCTTGTGTGCCCCATCTTCTTACATTTTAAATCTGAGGCCACACACATACACACAAATATATGGTAAGTTAAGGTATCATGTGAAGTGTTCAAAACCAGAGCAATTACCTGAGGAAATACAGAAACACGATTTTTCTGTAAAATACAGTTTTAACCATCTGCAGGAAATGCATTTTTTATGTACTGGTTAAAGTATAAAGTTATCAAAGAGTCATAGTCTAGATGTATAAACTGGTTGGCTTTCTCCTGTTGCATTTAAACATACAGCTCAGTTTCAAATAACTGCAAATAGGCTAACTTTGCAAATAGATTTGTTACTCCATTGGAAAAGAAACAGGACAGTGAATCTCCCAAGACTAATTAGATTGCTATGAAAACAGTTAAGAGCCAGGTAAGGTTTCAAAAGGCTCAAATAGTATAGAGGAAACGACAACAAAAAAATAGCACCATCATATTTTGTAGTCTGACATTTTAAAAACAATTTGTATCCCCCCCCCCCAGGTTAAAAGTTTGTATCTGGAGCATTGCACAACCGCTAAGAAATAAATATTTCCATGTTTAATGGTATACAAAGAGAGAGAAATACCAGACGTACCAATGGCACACACATAAATTTCTGAAAGGCTTGCAAGCCTTGCTGATCACTTCTACATTTACGTTTAAGAGTTCTTGCCAAATCATCTTTAAAAATATTGTTGACAGGTAGTCCTTGCACACAGACACAACTCCCAAATTTCATTTAAAAAAAAAAAACAGGAAGGGGGGAAGGGGAAGAGAAGAGCCCATTTGAATGTACACTTAATACCACCTAAATTCCTTTTCAGAGCTGTGGTTAGTAGATGCTACATTTACCATTTAAAATGTATGCCTAACAAAGCATGTTTCAAACCTATTGCACAAAAAGCATAAAGTAATGCTCTTTATCCATACCAAAAAAAAAAAAAAAAAAAATCAAACAAGGCCAAGCTAAATGTTATCCTATATAAGTAGTTGTCACCAAACCCAACCATGGCTGCATTTCACCTTGCTCTAGTATAACTTACCCAGGTCTCATGTCATGGCATCCTCAATTTTCATGCTCCACAACACTGGTTGCCATAGGAAGGGGGCAAAAAAATACACAACGTTTAATTTACAGTAGAGATTGTGAAGTGTTTTGGAGGGAGTTAGCATGGTTGTCCCTTTTAGTAACAGCCACTCATTTAGTGCAACATCTGATTTGGCCCTCACAAAAAGAAAAAAGAAGAAGGACGAAGCTTGTAAAAAACATCTCACAATTTCATTTTATATGCCCATAAATAAAGCTGGACCATTAAAACCAAAAAAAAAAAAAAAAAATACTTAGATGGTAAAAAGTATGATAGAAGGCTTAAAATAGAATAAATAATTTTATAAAGTTAACTTTCAACCCCCCAATCTTATTTAAAATTCAATATTATATATTCTGATTTCTCTATTTTAAAAGAAAATTATACCAAGTGAGACCATAAAACTGTTGTTATGCTTGTCTCTTTGTTGCTGAGGATAATGCAACAAGAAAAATTTACTGCATTTATTTACCAGCGGTAAGCAGTCTTTTAAAAAAAACAAAGAAATAAAAAATTAAAAAATGACTTCACAGTTATTTTATATATCACTTTAATCAACCAACACAAACTCAGTGGCGGCCGAAGGAAGTCCCAGCCACTTGAGCTAAATACGATTTGAAGACCTTAAGCCAGAAAGATCAACAGAACGCTTTGCCAACATAACCATTGTGCAACCTGTCCCTTAAAAGCTTCACAGAAGAGAGACAATTTCTATCACAAGGATCTGCTCTGTTGGTATTCACTGTAGCTTTTTTTCTGATAATACAAGCCAGCTAGGTCTCTGAAACAAACACACCCCAAGGGACACAGTTTCCATAGAAAAACAAGTATTCTGAGAAGCTGTTTTGAAAAAGAAAAAAACCCAAGTATTTTCTGCCAAGGATGTTTTCATCAGGCTGTTATAAAAGCAGAGATAAATACTCATATAAGATCAACAAAACCAGCATAGGTGTCAACTGTTGGCCTTGTTTTCAATGCACCTGACTAGATATATATTTAAATATATTTATATAGCACCGTATCAAATTCAAGTGATTCAAAATTTTTGCTAGAAACTTAGCAATACAGATTCTGTAGACTGTTGCAGTCAAGAGTTGTGGGGTTGTAGTCTGCATCGTGATACCATTTAATCCCTCAGCTCAAGTTACACAGGATAATATCTGTATTCAGAATTTTAAGATGGCATTGATCTTACAGTTCATCTGTGTATCTAGTCTGAGGTAGAATGAATAGTTGGATATGGTCATTAAGCACTTCAAATGCTTAACTGAACCAAGGGAGTATTAGACAGGGTCACCAAGTTTAAGGCTCACTACGAAAGTGTTAGCCAATATATTTGCAGATAGCACCAAGTGGCCTATGAATTAGGGTGGGAAGGAATCCTTACGTTTAAGGCTCTCCAAGCACATGCATTCTTGTATAGACCTCCAAATTCCATGATGCTACAGTTTTCCATTGACCAATTTTTTTTAAAAAAAATTGCAAGATACTTTCTGAGCAATGGCCAAGCAATAGGTACTATGAAATAAACTGCTGTTTATCATAAAAAGATGATCTAAGAGCTAGAAGTTAATATTTTAAGGGCACTTTCCAATGGAACATTGTCCAACATGTAACACACTAAAATGAATGGAAGGATCACAACAGTGCAATTGCACATTCACTGAGAAATTACTGTCCCATAAAAAGTGGGTAAATATCCTAGATAATTAATGTATTCTTTGCAATTTCCATTCATTTTGCCAGAACATTCCAGAAAAAATTTCTGTTGAAAAAGTACCCTATGTCTTTCTCTCCCACCCCTTTCGGCACCTAAGCCAACCCTTGAATAATCATCCCAACATTTTAACTTGCTCCTATTTTGCCCTCCATTTGTCTCCTTAAGCTTTCACCTATTCATGTTTGCCTGTATGAGGCTAAACATAAAGATGTCCACAGAACTCACCTTAAACAGACAGGTTAGCAGCATACCTATGTGCTGACAGCAGAAGTCAGAGAAGCAAGCGTAAAGAAGGGCAATATTTGGGGAAAGCTTGATAACGATTTCTTAGTCTAGCTGATACAATGGAAAAATGAGGACTGAGAAAATAAACCCTTCTATAAGAGAGAAATAAAACTGTATGTAGAGCTACATGCAGCAGCGAGTGTGCATATGAACACTCTTGAGTGAAGTCCATGCTGGACCATATAAAATTAATGAAATGATCTCAGGAGAGGAGTGTCACTTAATTGTTATTAATAAAGAACAGATCATTTGTCACCCAGTCATATTTCTCAAAGAAGCAAATTTGAAGAACTAATCCCTTTTTTTAAAAAAAATCTCAAATTGCTTAAAAATCAAACAGCATTTATCTCTTTAAGCTACTCAGTCCTCTGGTGAGAAATATACTTACACAGCTCAGACTTGACAATGTGTTCCTAGGAAGCTGGATTTATTATTATTACTACTATGATTAACATTGATAGATCTGACCCTATAAAGATAGTTTCAGTAAATAACCAGGCTAACACAATAGTCTGGTTTAGGGAAACCTAGAAACCAGCAGGAAGGTCAGCCTGTTAATGCATGTCACAGAAAGTGTGCTGTAGCATTAATACAGTGTGTTATTCAAAGGAGCACTACTGGAATTCAGGTAGTTAAGGCTGCCAACAGCTTATTTCATTTACTGAAAAGGCAAATCCCCTAGTCTAATATCTCCCTCAGCTCTGTAAGTGACATATACCCTAAATGAAGGTTCTTTCTAAATGCTCAGCACTTTTATGCGAGCTGATAAAAACTGCAACAGAATAGAATGAGCTAAAATTCTTCCAATAACCTCAGTCAGATGAACCAGCAGAAGAACACAAGAGCATAATCCAAAACAGCATCATGCAGCAAAATCACTGCCAACTGTTAGATCTTTGTAAATGTTAAATATTCCACATGGGGCTAACTAACAGGGGCCATGAGGTATAATGAACAGAAAACCTTGCAAAAAATACACCACATTTAAGTTAAGTTGTGAAGTAATCTAAATGCTGTTTGGAAACAACAAATCTTAAACGACGTCTTAATCTTAAGCCATCTTCTCCACAACATCTTAAACCTATTTTGCATCTTTGCAAGATGATGACTGAGAACTGAGCTTCACATGGGAAACCATGAAGTGTTTTCAGCGTTTGTAAACTTCGTGCTGGTAGCATCCTCTCAAGTTACGAATTTTTTTTTCCTTTTCTTTTTTGGTAAGAAAAAGTATAAATATTTTTCTATCCAGAAAGTTGGGTTAATGCATCCCTCAGAGAAAGATTCAAGATGGTTGAAGGGAGAGCACGACTTTTTTCAGGAATGGATTCTGCTGGTCTGTGTCTTGGGTAAACTGTGTGATGCACTAAGAAGGTGCCCAATGATAGTCTCTGCAAAAAACCGTCCAGAAGGACAAAATAGTTCTCACAGCAAGTCCATTTTGGGTCTGTAATGTAGCAGTAGAGGTGCTTTCTGAAAGATAAAATAAACATACCAGGTTGCAGAAATGACTACTTCAATCACAGCTGTGTAGAGAATGTAAGAAAAACAGCCCATGTGCATGAAACTTGACACTGATTTAACTACTGATGGTGAATGTTTTTAACTTGAGAAGGAGGCATTCCCTAGCAAATTTGTTTGTAAACTGGAGTACCCCCACAGCCCAAAGTCCTTGGAACATGTTCTCCCACCTTATTCCCTACATGAAGATATAGAAAAGACTTCACATTAGCACAGAAGCCTCTGGAGATTCTTCTCTACTTATACTAAGTAGGATGCTTGCCAAGTTAAACAACTGAAAAAAGATTCACACACACAGCTTCCAGCCTAATGCAAGGAGAAAGGAGAGCCACAAGAACTGAAAGGCAAATGCAGTTCTCAGGTGTCAACTGGCTATTCCTGATTTAAAAGACAAAATGAAAGTCTAGAAAATCAAAGTAAGATGTCAATTGTATCAATCAGTCTTAAACATACCTTAAATCTCCATCTTGTAACAACTACAAATTTGAGAGTGTGGTCCTTGCCAAGAATTTCTTCATTGCATAATATATCCAGCTAATAAAAACAAAAAGTTTATGGATCAAAGAGTTCAGTTTAACAATTCCAAATTATGACACAATCAAAAACAAACATTAAGAGAATATGACAGCCTGAAGATAAAATTATTGATATCACCCAATTCCCTTGCAGGCAGATGTCTCGTCAAGCAATCCTACAAGGTTCCTATGGACAAAAATTAAAAATCCTTTAAAGTACAGTAAACTTATTAAGAACTCAAGCCCCAAGTAACAGTGACACTTTACACAGAAAAGCTGGCAAATATACAGTACCTATATTCTACTGCTGAGCTTGTCTGTTGTATGGAGGTAACACTTCTGTACTTAAATAGGGTTGTTCAAACCTGCTTCAGGATTTTTAGAAATTTAACTGCACACTGTTTTCTGCTGGTGCACAGAAAAATTAAGTATTCACTCATGATCTCTCAACAATGGCTGAGTATCTTCATCCTTATGGAAAATAATTCCCACACCATGTCTTTAGTTTATTAAAATAAGCATGTACACAGAGTGTGCCTGCTAAAATAATCCTGGAAAAAAGAAATGAGGGATTGCTTTACAGTGCAAACAGGCTTGAGTGTTAGTTGGTTTCCAGGTAATCTTCAGTGTGAAACAAGTAACCAGTATGTGAACACAACCAGTAAATACGTAATTATCCAGAGAGAAAATCACTACAAGATCCATTTCCAGGTATCCAAAACTGTGAGAGAGTTGACAATCAGCACAAAAAGAACAACAACAACAACAACAACAAAAGTACAATAGCCTTTTGCGGCAAAGAGTTCCTCATTAGATGTCTGATGTTTAGATTTGATTCAATTTGATAACAGCTGTCTAATTTTAAATGACCAAACCCCTAGAATACAATGTATGGTCCAAAAATATTCAGCACTGCACAGAGCTTATCTAACTTACACCTAATGGTACACTCCTTTTTGTTCCAATAATCCATTCTAACTCGCCTTGATTATACTTACCTATCACAACTCCAACGTGTTACACTACAATTTACACAGAGTCCATATGAAAAGTAATTACAGTGGGCCCTCGGTATCTGCTGGAGTTTGGTTCCAGGACCCTGGCATGGATACCAAAATCTGTGGGTGCTAAAGTCCCATTATGTACAATGGCATAGAAACATGGCATCCCTTATATAAAACAGCAAAATTAAAGTTTGCTTTTTGGAATTTTTCGTGTGAATATTTTTGAACCGTAGTTGGTTGAATCCACTGATGCAGAATCTATGGATACAGAGAGCTGACTATATTCATACTATCATGAATATTCATACTATCATACAGCCATGAGAAACATATTCCCTAGCAGGGTTTTCCCAACAAGCAGCAAGAAATCCAATTCTCCTTCCAAGAATTCAAGTGGCAAGCTTGTCTCTTTCACCCTCTTCTTTATCTAAGTTAGGGATAGGAATTGTGTGGCCTTCCAGATGTTTTTCAACTGCAAACCACCGCGGCCACAGTCAATGAAAAGAAATGCTGGGAGCTGCTGCTCAACAGCATCTGGAAGACGACTGTGTTCTGACTACTCCCCTAAACCTACAATAAAAAAAATTAAAAGCTTTTCTATGCTGACTGGACAAGTGTAAAATTTGGGACTAATATTAATTAGTTCAGGCCATCACAGATACAAAGAAAGGCCAGAAAAGTGAAATCTGAAGGGACAGCCAATATATCCTCAGGTGAGAACAAGCAGCATGCAAAGGAGACACTAGAGTTGCCAGTAAGGCTAGCATGTCTGCAGGTCACTCAGTTTACCAGGACCTGCCAATATCATGACTTCTCATGCCCACAGCAACATCCATGGTTCTTCCAAGTTGTCCTTGCAAGCTATTCATGAAAGCAGACTCTAAATGTATTTGTGACACATTGTAATATGATAATATTCAAATATAACAACAAGGGTAATAATAATAATAATAATAATAATAATAATACTGCAATTTAACACAAAACCCTTTGAGGTCCAATTAAAAGTTGATATCTCACTTCATTCCAGTCCATAAAAATCTTCCTTAAAAACGAGCTGCCACTAGTAGAATGCCAGATAGGCATATGGAGATCAGACAAGACCTTTTTTCAAATACACAGGTAATAAAATTAGTCAGGGGAATAACAGGTGGCACAAATCAGAAGACCCATCCATAAAATGCAAACAGATTATGTGGTTATCTGTACAGGTATTATTTCAATTAATGGCAGGGCATTTTTTTACCAGACACTCATTATAACAAAATTTTATTTTGAAGCATGCACTTTGGAATTCTGTGCTTGCAATCACAAGTCATATGGGATCTAATAAAAATTCAACAGTTCAAATCAGGAAGCTGATGTTGTGTGCTTTGTTTTGAAAGCAAGCTTCTGCCTTCAGATGCAAAAAAAAAAAAAAAAGCCCAAAGGTATCATGGTTGTTTGGAAGATTTCAGTGGTTTGGGAGAGTGTCACCTTGCACAACTCCCTACCCAAAGCCCCTCTCAACCATGTCTTAGTAGGTGCACAAACAGAAATGCTTTCAAGTGGATATTGAGGGAAAAGAACAGGAAAATACATTTTTATTATTTTAAGTTGTTATTCTTCCTTGAGAACTGATATATACAGTAAGCTAACAATATTTTATTAAAGTAATAACATAGAAAGCTTCAGAACTGTTTTTTTTTAAAGAAATCACTTTTAAGGGGCCATTTCAATATAAACTACAGTATTTAAATCTCCAAAGAAGGGGGGAGAATCAACATTAAAGTTACAAGATTATTAAAAGCTTCAGTGCATGTTTTTCTTCGTAAAAAAATTGTATATTACCTCATTAAATGAAGAAAGATTAAGTTTTTTGGCAATGAACTTCTTTAGATGCAAGACTGTAGCTTGTGCTGAGCAGCGAATCCATTTTCTTTTTAGTCCACGTAATTTGCTGCTGTTGCATTCCAAACAGATGCTTACCTTTAGGGGGAAGTAAATGGTCAGTACTTGTTAAGAGGCACCTCCTCCTCTTCTAAGTTCTCCTTTTGTAACAGCAAAACCAACAAGAAGAGCAGCCTGAACTAAGTAAGAGTTTGTTTTATGTTTTAAAAAAGGCAGAACCATTCTTCACTGGTAGAACACTCTCTTTGACTAGTGGACTAAATATTTAATTTCTGACATCTCCAGTAAGAGAGAGAGAGAGAGAGCAGATGATGAGAAAGGCCTCTACCTCAAATATAGACACCAGCTGCAAGGGAGAATACAACAACGCCATATGGATGAATAGTCTAACTTGACAAAATAGAACAAACAACCTTTCTAGCTCCTTCATGATCTGTGAAGGCAAAAAGTGGAATAACAGCCAGATGGTAGTACACAACCTAGTACTAGCTATTCCTAATTCTAAATAGAGAGATCACTTCACACCGTAGCTACTTCATACACTTCTTCAAACACCAATAGCACTAGCTGGGAAATCTGAAACAAACAAAATTGGTGTTCCCTATTGAAAATTAGAGAACAATAGAAAATATTTTATCTTATTAATAAGAAGTGAATGCAAGGGAAGAATGAGCAAATCCTTTTTGGTGGCTATATTTTTATAGCTGCTGAAGCCAGGTGTCAGATCACCTCACAAGAACAAATTATACACACACAAAAAAGCTTAACAGGCAGTGATAGGTAAAGACAACCTACTTCAGCAGGGCAAAGAAGGAGAACACATACAGCATACAGTGTTTTTATTCTGGGCAGGAACAAGGAACATTTACTCTGTTAAGGCCCACAAGATCATCTGTGGTTGAAATAAAACTGAGGGTCATATACGCCTGCCCATTCCTATATAAAAGGCTGAGGTCTAGAATGTAATGACAAATGCCTAGGACCATAAAAGCCATCCACAGATGCCCACCTTAGAAGGAGTTTCACCTCCAGGGTAACACAGTAGCCAACAAATACCATGTGTTCTTGAAACCAAGTACCTACTTGATATGAAATGTTTATGGGTTTGTCCTATAAATAAATAAACCCATATTACCACCACCAGAAATGTACACTCTGAAAAGAAACAGCATTATCTCTGTACTGATCCTACTTCTCATCTTGTTGTTGCTGTTGTTGTTAAGAATTCAAAGATCTTCTTCAGTACCTGTTCATCACTTCTGTGATAATCATTATCTTCTTCCTGTTTCTCTTCTGATGTTTCTTTGTTTGTAGTCTCATCTGCTTTTGTTTCCCCTAATGGAAAAAGCATAGAACATCTGTAATAAAGTGGAAATCTTTAAAGATAAAAAATCACATATGAAATAAAAGGCAATCAAAATCCACAGCCTTTTCAGAAGTGAGCCAGTCAGCTACATAGATTTCAATTCATGCATAATACTAAGGGTAATGCAAGCTATACAGGGGAGATGCACTATGTCTGAAGTATTTCACAAGAAACATAGCTACTATCAGAACCTTGGATGGATTACTAATTTTACATCCAAAAGGGATTAATAGTTTTGCATAAACAACCATCAAATGAACTGGGTTTTCATTGCTGTTCATGTACACCAGCTTTCCTCAATCTAGTGCCTCCCAGGGTGTTTAGCTATAATCCCCAAAATCACGAGCCATGATGGCAGTTGTAGGCAAACACATTTAAAGGGTGCAGAAAGGTTGATATAATCTGTTTACCATCAAAGCTCACATTTCACTTCCCAACATGGTTTTATGCCTCTTCTTTTTCACAACACCCACCATATTTCAAAAGATCAAGCAGAAAGCTATGCAGCATGTAACTTACATTTCTTGTTTTTAACTGAACCATATGGAGAATTAACATTTCTCCAAGGTCAAGAGAAGTGGATGCCACCTGAGAGATCAAGGCATACTTTCCCCATTGATCTCATGCACTCCACGCCTCTACACATGTACAGTATACACCTGAGCCAGCTGAAGCACAGACAAAGGGTGCTTTATCTCCTAAAACAAAGGCTGTGTCAAAGGTTCTCTCTCATGAATCTCAGCATCTTAACTCTTGCAGGAAAGGCAAGGCATAGGCATTTGGATGTGAGCAGCTAAACAGACTGCAGTAAGAACTCAAGCTTTGTGGCTATTCAGTGAGACAAAGATGATTAAGAAGCTCTTTATCACTTTCATAACTTATGTATGGGGTGAGGCCTATATTGTGAGTTCTTCAGCCTATGGTCTGCTTAAAAATTAAAAATTAATCAATCTAGGCTCTATATTATTATTAATTTTTGAAGCATGAATACACTGAGATCCATCCTCAATACTTCAGGTATTAAGTTTGCAAGATAAATTGCGTTTCAAAAAATATATATACTATATAAACTCAACAAAAGCTGTTTAAGAGGCCAAATTATGCTGGTCTGTTTCCTGTCAAGATTCTTGCAACCAGTCTCATGCTTTGATAGACTGCTATAACAGCACTCAGTTCACTCAATCCCTAGCACAGGTAATTTTAGGATTAGGCCTTAAATTCATTTTAGAGCCTCCTCATTAGCACAGCTGCAAATAATTCAAGATCATGTTCCTCACAAGTGGGACACAGCCAAGTTTTGCTTGATGACTAGGATGCCCTCATGCACATAATACCTGGCAAAGGAACCACAGAACATTACAGAGAAAGGAATTTGTCTTTTCTATACTGATTTTATTGGAGCATGTGTTTTATTTTTTAACTTTTAAATAATTTTCTATTCTTTTAATTGTTTAATTGGATCCAGCTTGTGTTAAATGGGGTCACACTCCCCCTGAAGACATAGGTTAGCAGTTTGGGAGTACTCTTGCACTCAGCTTTGAACTTGGAGGCCCAGGTCACTACTGTGACCAGGAGTGCTTTCGCACATTTAAAACGTGTGTGCCATCTGCGCCCATTCTTTGAGAAGCCAGATCTGGCCACGGTGGTACATACCTTGGTTATATCCCGTTTGAACTACTGTAATGGGCTTTATATGGGGCTGCCTCTGAAAAGTGTTCGGAAAATTCAGCTGGTTCAAAGAGCTGCTGCCAGGCTGTTAACAGGGACAGATTACAGAGACCATATAATGCCCCTGTTGAAACAGCTTCATTGGCTGCCAGTTTGTTTCCGGGTATAATTCAAGGTGCTAGTCGTCACCTATAAAGCCCTACATGGCTCAGGTCCACACTCTTTGACAGACCGTTTCTCCTGGAATGAATCAGCCTGGAGTCTGAGATCCTCTAGAGAAGCCCTTCTCTCCATCCCAACATCATCACAAATACAGTTAGTGGGAACGCGTGACAGAGCCTTCTCAGTGGCTGCCCCTAAACTCTGGAACTCCCTGCCCAGGGAGATCAGAATGGCTCCTTCCTTGATGGCCTTCTGCCAGCAGGTGAAGATCTACCTGTTCACACAGGCGTTTAAAGAATTGTTATGAAGACTGGCGGGGATGTTGAACCATTTTTTAATGTTTTAATCGTACTGTTTTTAATGTTGTGAAGCCACTCTGAATCCCACTCCTTGGAACAGTGTGGGATACAAATAAATATAAAATAATAATAATAATAATAATAATAATAATAATAGTGGTGATTTTGTTTTTGAAACTGCATGGGTAGATAATAATTGATTTGCTTCTGTGAGCTATCTTGGGTCCCACTCTGGGAGAAAGGCAGCAGATAAAGTAAATAAATACCAGAGAAGTACTTAGCTATCTGAATGGCAGTTATACTGAATAGGACTGGATCAATGGCATTAAAACCCTCTTACACCAGCACAAGCAGTAATATTAGGATACCACTTGTATTCTTTAACTAGTAACAGGATTTTCAGTCTGAATCCTAAGAGGTGTCATGTGAAGTAGTCTCTTGCCACAACATGCCATTTAAGTGTCACAGCACCCCTTTTGGAATAGCAAAAAGACAAACATTGCTGGAATTTGCTTTGGTGCCAGCAGTTCATAGCACTGCGCTATTGACAAGGAGGTGTATTACATGAGAGTCATTTCATCATTTCACTGGCATTGAGACAGACTCACTAAGGCTCCACAGACTCAAAACCACTTATTGATTCAGGAGCCTTTGTCAAACTTATATCTGTCTTTAGAAGCTACTAGCATCTGCAAAGACTAAATGTCTATACCTAATAATGTATGTCTGTGAAAACCATGGAGCCAGTTCATACACTACAGAAACAAAAGGCCAATAACTGCTTGCAAAGACCAGTTATGGAGAATGTTATGAATGTAAAATTTGTTACAAGTACACAGAAAGTCAATGCATATAGTGCCAATCAGATATGTATTTGTGCTAAAAAAAATTTTAAAACATGCATTACAGAGGCTTATATTTTGTTCAGTAAACACAATAGAAACTAAGGATGGGAATACTGTGGCTCTTTTTCAGATGCTGTTGAACTTCAATTCCCGGCATTCTTCACCAGTAGCTATGCCTGTTGGGTACTTATGGACCATTCAACACCTACCCTTGATACAGAGTGATCACCAGACTCCACCAACATTTTAATTAAGAAGAAATAAAAGAGCAATTTATTTCTATTGGTGAAATAATAATCCTGCTAAAACAGAAAACACACGCAATGTCTACTTACCATTCCGGTGAGATTCTAAATGTTGCTTGGCTGAGCATGTCTCCCCTTTGATGTCACCTGGTACTTCCATGCCCAGTTTGTGGTAGAATTCCCTCTGCTTTCTCATTTCCGCTGTTTAACATTTTAAAATAGTGTATTTAACAGTAGATTTAAAAACTCAAGGAAACAAATAATTCTTCTCACTCTTTCAAAAAATGTATCAAGAGCACCCCCTAATGTTCAGCTGCTTTTCTGTAGTCATCTCATCATAAAACATCTACTCTCCCCTTTTTATGAACTTCTAAAGAGTTTGGGGGTCTTGTTTTAAAATACTTTTGTTCTCTGACTTGCATACTTGATAAGCTGTACATGGCAAGTCTAAGAACTGGGAGGAAAACCTATTTATAAATTTTAACCAGTTTACACATTTTTGGAAGTCTTTTGTGCTTTGCTTAATGTTTGTACAGTGGGTCCTTGTTATCCACTGGGGTTTGGTTCCAGGATCCCCAGTGGATACCAAAATCTGTGGATGCTCAAGTCCCATTAAATACAGTGGTATAGCAAAATGATGTCCCTTATATAAAATAGAAAAACAAGGTTTGCTATTTGGAATACAGTATATAATTTTTGAATATTTTCAAACCGTGGATGCTTGAATCTGTGGATAAAAAATCCCTGGATAAGGAGGGCTGACTGTAATGCATTTTTGTAATGCAACTTTTAAGCAAATGTAACTATGGTATTTACTACCCCCAAAGATAGAGATTGCTATCTTTTCACCAGTAAATGTCTTCAGGTATGCATCACAATGTAAAAAGAAACTGGCACATGCTGATATTTACTACTAATTCTTGAGATTCAAGAAGTAAACTGGTGAATGACAGAAATGTTCACATCAAGAGATTTGTTTCTAATATTTACTTTGTGGATCTCAGATGAGTATCAGATGAGTATCCACCATTTGCATAATAGAAATGGGGATAATATTGGACATATTCTGAAGACTTGACTGTTTTAATATTTACTGACAGATATCAAGAATGTCCTGTATATTCCCCTGAAATTGTTAAAACTGTTAAGAATTATCTATTAAACACCTCAATTTCCCATAACTACCAAATTGATGAGCAAAAAGAAATTAGACATCTCAGATGCTATATTGGTCCATGTTCAGAGCTCTGAAGATAATTCCTTTTTAAGGCGAAGAGGTAAAAACGGCCATTGGACACATTTTTCCTTCCACTGTATAGCTCTTCAAAGGTGATTTGGATCACAGATCAGCATTTGGGGGGGGGGGGGGTGCAGGGAGGTTAGACTTCCCAGAATCATAGAATCACAGAATCATAGAGTTGGAAGAGACCACAAGGGCCATCCAGTCCAACCCCCTGCCATGCAGGAACTCCCAATTAAAGCATCCCTGACAGATGGGTATCCAGCCTGTCTAAAGACCTCCAAAGAAGGAAACTCCACCACACTCTGAGGGAGTGTGTTCCACTGTTGAACAGCCCTTACTGTCAGGAAGTTCCTTCTAATGTTGAGGTGGAATCTCTTTTCCTGAAGTTTGCATCCATTGTTCCGCGTTCTAGTCTCTGGAGCAGCAGAAAACAAGCTTGCTCCCTCCTCAATATGACATCCCTTTAAGTATTTAAACAGGGCTATCATATCACCTCTTAACCTTCTCTTCTCCAGGCTAAACATCCCCAGCTCCCTAAGGTGTTCCTCATAAGGCACAGTTTCCAGACCCTTCACCATCTTAGTTGCCCTCCTTTGGACACATTCCCCTATAATGTATATTAGGAAGCCTACAATTATTTCTACTGAATGTTATATTAGGAGCTTTAATCAAGAATGATCTTTTACTGAGAAATGATAATACTAGCTTACCTTCTTGAAGACCTGGAACAAGTTTGTAAACAATATCTTGCATCGTTCTGTCATGACTAGCAAATTTTAAAAAAAAACCCACAGGTTAAAGAGTTAGATTTGCCATGAAGAATTCTTGTGCTAAATATTTATTTATTATTCAACTTTACTGTTCAACTATTTACTTTACTATTCAACACTGAATGACAAAACTAAGACAAAAACTTCATCTCTTCCTTCAAGGTACATGTGAAAATGTAGCTTTAAAAGAACAAATTGATAATTGTGCTGAGCAATCATGTGATGAAAAATAATTTATATGCAAACATTTCTGAATCACCCCATTGTTTAGCAAAGTTTTCCTAGCAGAGCTCTATATGTATTATCTTTAATACCATACTTACCCAATATACTGTAGTGGATGGCTCTGATGTATAACTATCCTGCATGTGGGACAGGTATTATTTTCCTCCAAATACTTTACCAAGCAACTCCTGCAAACTGTTCAAAGAAATATTACAGTTAAGATGATTCCCAGAAAACAAGAAAATGTTTTATTCACTTACCAGTGTATAAATAGATATTCAATGATTTGCAAAATTGCTTTGTCAATTATTAAATTGAATCTTATTAAGTTACATATTTCAGTGACTATTTGTATTCAATTTCTAATACTAACAAGTGTAACAGTATCTAACCAATAAGCATTTACAAACTCAATACTGTACCCTGTATTAAGTCCTAGCACTCTCATTCCTTTTCAGATGAGATCTGACTCCCTCTTCAAATTATGTCAGCACACTGGTAAAAGGATTTGGACTAAAAATGCTAATGTAAATGCTTAGAAAATGAAAAGTTGTTTTTAAAAAATCTGATGTGAGTTTGACTAGAACTCTAAAGTGATTAAAATTAGAAAGAGACATTTATCTGAGGGCAGTTTCTTCAGCACAGAATATCAATTTAATGTTGGTTTCTAATTATGAAACAGCAATGCCATTTTCAATTTATAAACAATTTGAGCAAATATCCAACAATATGCCACACTTGGTTTATACCAAGCTAATTTTTAACTGTTGTATTCTGATAACAAACAACAAACTGAAGGCTGTTCAATACCATTTTGTTAACATTTTACAAATGTTAATAGCTCTGATCCCAATGCAAAACACTGTCTTCTTTCATAGCTGGCAACTTTTTAAAAATGTGGTAGTACTGAAGTTCAGAGCCAGAATGGCATAGTGATTTGAGTGTTGGGTTCAATTTCCAGCTCAGCCATGAAATCCACTGGGTAGCCTTAAGCAATCCACATGCTCTCAGCCTCAGAGGAAGGCAATGACAAACCTCCTTGGCAACAAATTTTGCCAAGAAAATCCCATGATAGGTTTGCCTTAGGGTCTCCATAAGTCAGAAACGACTTGAAGGAACACAACAACAACTGAAGCCTGTCTACCACAATCTGTATTTATATATATCTCACAGAAGTTATGTCCGTTTTAAAATGTAACATGCAGGGGTGTCAAAAACACATTCTGGGACAGTATTTGATGGCAGCTATGCTGAAACATCCCAAGGCCATAAATAAGCCTGTGGAGGGGTATAAAGAAAATGAGAACTAATTGCCAAAAAATCCAAAACAAACCCAAGTATTTATTACTCATCAATGCAGAGCAGATCAGTCACAGCTTCATGATGACCAGAGATGGGAAGCAAGGCAATGTGCCTTCCAGATGTTGTTGAACTGCAACTCACGTCAGTGCTCAACCAATGGTGAAGGATGAGGTGTTCAAGAATAGCTGGTGGGCTTCATATTCTCGATCCCATTACTGATTTAAACACACTGCCTTACTACTGTACAAAGAGGTCTTACCATCTTGGTGGCAAAAGGCTAGCCAAGTTCTTCTAATAGAAAGTAAGTACGGGTTCCAGCCAACTGCTAGATTTTACCTGTAATTTTAATTTCCCTGTATACATGATCTGTCCTTTGATGGGAATCAACAGATACCTCGTATTTGGCTTAGTCAAATATGACGAGGCCAGAATAAGAGGACAGAGATGGTATATCAAGTATGCACACAACTGAAGACAGACCACATTTACAGCTCAGTATGGGCTGTAATTTGAAATTAAAATCATATTTATTAAGATTAATTTATTCAAATCAGTCTTAATTTCGAAATCAAATTCAAAATCCCAATCCACACCGAATCAAACACAATGTCATTAGACACAATTATTTTCATACTCACAGGTATGTAAGCATTCCGTTACAGTGGTAGCATCAATAAGATAACCATTGCAAAGGCGGCAGGTTATATGGGCATTGATGTCCCAAAGCTTAATCTTCCTTGTCAGCATCTTTGGTGTCTGTAAGAAAATTAGGGTACTTAGTTTTTGAAATTGTGCATATAAACAGGCCCTGTTAATTTAGGTATTTGGCTTCCACAGTAAACCTCCAATATAGTATTGCAGGATGAGGATTTTCAATAAAGGATGGGGATTTTCAGAGTAGCTTTCCTCCTAACAAAATACTAATTAACAGGAGAATCCAGAACGATGAAAGCATGTGCAGTGGTCCTTTTGTATCCTATTCAGTTCTATAGAGGAGATGCTATACAGAAATACTATTAATGTTCCTGAGTTTATATTAAAGATTATCCACAAAGACACCAGAGCTCCTCCTGAGGAATTCCTCTGAATTTTCCCAATAAAGCTACAGAGGGGAAGCTTGCCAAAGTAATTAGCCTTTGGCTCTTTGAGTATGTATGCTTTGTTATGTATGACAGAGGTCCCTGGATTTCAGTCATGGGTAAAAGGGGAGTGTTTTTTTGGTAATAATCTCCAACATGAAAGCATGAAAATCTAAATCTAGAGCACTCTGTTTCACCAAAACCAAGGTTTTCTTTTCTTTCAGAATTAAAAAATCAGATAAAAATCCAATCATGGTTATTATCTTAATGACTGATTTAACCAGATGCTGGTCGGGAAGACATTTAAAAAAAAAGTTCTCCATCAGAATGTTAGATTTCGCCTTGTATCACCAAAAATACTTTCACCACAGATAAATCTTACAAACCTCTACGTCACCCTTTGGAACTCCCTTCCACAGGAAACTAGATTGGCCCCCTTTCTATTCTCTTTTCGTAGGAAGACAAAATAATTTCTTTTCAAGCAGGCTTTTCATGCATTTTTGCAGCCAGGGAGGCCGCTTACTGGTGTGCTTGCTTGTTATGTTTATCATGGTTTTACATTTATAAGCTTATTTTATAAGGGATTTTGCATGTTTATTTCTTCTATTAGTATGGTGTTTTAATTGTGTTTTAAAACTGTACTGTTATATTGTTTTTGCTTTTAAGCTTTTGTAAGCCCCCTTGGGTCCAAGTTGCGAGAAAGGGGGTATACAAATAAAATATTAAATAAATGCTCCAAAAAGTTTGCAAGAAATTGAAGCAACCCTATTGAAAAATATTGGGCTGGGTCCAAACAAATGGAATTGCTTCTTCCAAAAGAAGTCACTCTTTATTTCCAATCAAGATTTCTGATCAGTGGAGGAGGTGGTTTTGCAAATCAGAAATATTGTTGGAAATAATGGTGAGAGTTGTCATGGGCAGGGAATCAATGAAAAAATCCCTTCCTTTCATTTCTGCCAGAAGAAGCAGAATCCAGTAAGTGATTGATCCATGAGAGGAAACAAACTATCCAGTCCACTCAGCCTCAACATTTCAGGAAAGCAGATCAAATTTAACACATTATTTTTATTTTTAAACTTTTTCAAAATCTACCAGAAGAAGGCAAGAACAATGATTCACATTTTCAACTGGAAAAATTTGCACCAGCAAAAGAAGAATGTAGTGTTAAATAATTAAATCTGGAGAGAATGCTCTTTTTTTTTAACCATCTGTTACAACGGTCTCTTACACGGCAGGTGTCAACAAATTTAAGACGCTTTCCATTAACTGTTGAGACTCTTTGGCTCAGAAATCATTGCAATTAAATCTTGGAGTACAATTCATATTTTAGCTGCACTAAGATATTCAATGTATTTGTGTGTCCCCAAACTATTTTCAGAGAATTCTTTACATATTATATTTCTTCTCTTTGAACATGTATGCAATTCAGTAAAAGTAGCCAGCATGTGTCAAACATAAGAACAGTCTGAATAAAGAAAGGAAACAGGAAAAAATATTCATTCCCATTCCCGTTCCCATTCTGACCCTTTTTTAAAGAGGCTTCCCCCCTCAAAGTACTCAGGAAATTATTGGAAGCAAATCATATAAATGTTTTTGTGCTCAACAGAGAAACTGCAGCTATATCAACACAAAACAATCTTAGCACTAGTAATTCCACAAATCAGATCCTCAATCATTCAGACTATTAATAGCTAATGGGGAAGAGAGTTGAGAGAAAAACACACGTCTTCACCTATTAGTAAACATAGCAACCACTACAGCCAAGCATTCTCCTACCATAGAGCTAGTGTGGTGTAATGGTTTGAGTGTTGAACTATGACTCTGGTTTGATTCCCAGCTCAGCCATGAAACCCACTGGGTGATCTTAGGCAAGTCACATGCTCTCAGCCTCAGGGGAAAGCAGCAGCAAACCTCCCCTGAACAAATTTTGCCAAGAAAACCCCCTGATAGGTTTGCCTTAGGGTCGCCATAAGTAGGGAACTACTTGAAGACACACAACACACCCAATATAACAAACTTCTGAAGCAGTTAGAGAAAAGAAGAGGAAAATGTACAGGTAAAGACAAAACGTCCTCGTATATCTGTCTCCATCTCCTCAGTTTGCCAAGTCTTTGCAGAGCATAAATTAATCCTCCTCACCTCTTACAGCAGTTAATCCTGCAAATTAACTAGATGCTCTGTAAAAATGTATTTTCTTCACTAGAGGACACTTTCCAAAACACATGATATATAAACGGTGTACCACAGATCTGAGAGATCTAATGCTTAGAGGTAAAGCTAAACAATTTTATCTAATCCTCAAGATATACAACATAATCCTAGCTAATTTGGGAAAACAGATAAATCATGTGCTTTGGGGAAAGCAGGCACCAGCAGTTTATTTATTTATTTTTTATTTATGGTATTTATACCCCGCTCTTCAGCCTTAATGGCTATCAGAGCATCTTACATTTATTAATTTTCATTAGACGGTTCCCTGCCCTCAGGCTTACATTCTAAAAGTAACAAAGTTTTGATTTTGTATGAAGTAACAAAGGCAGCAGTTCACGCCACAACCAGGATTCAGTCTTCTGTGCATGGGGACTCCTACACACAACGTCATGGCAGATCTGGCTCTCTCTGGCTCTCTCTTTTTCCTTTTCTCCCCTCTCTCCAATGAGATGTGATGGTGGGAGCACTCCCACCATCACATCTGGTTTGGTCCTTAGTTACCTAAGCATTTTTGTTCCTTGAAATAGCAATTTTCTAGCCCCACAGAAGAGCCACTATGTTCCCAAATACTATACACACACACACACATATTTATTAGGAATAGGGTTTCCTAACTTATGGTCTTCTTTCCTTGGGTCAGATGGCAGCTTCAGACCACACAACCATGTCATTCATTTCCAGATTTCCTTCTATTATCCTATACATTATTTTTAAATGTCTTTAGCATAGAATAAAACAAACATTTATTCTAAGTAAATGACAGCTGCAATATTCTATTAATTTGTGTAAAACCCAAGCATTTTCTACTCCTTTTTAAAAAAATTCTTGGAAGAAGCTTACATTTTCTCCCTGTTTAAGCATCTTAATCAAAGGTGGGCATTTTGTATAGTACCAAGAACAACTTCTACACAGTATTCCGGGCGCAATACAAAGTGTTGGTTATCACCTTTAAAGACCTATATGGCTCGGGCCCAGGTTACTTGAGAGAACGCTTCTCCCTACATAATCCGCCCTGCACCCTAAGAACTACCGACAAGAAGTTGTTAAACTATCAACATATGAGACTAACATCTACGTCTCGCCTTGCATTCTCAGCTGTGGCTCCAAAGTTGTGGAACGACCTGCCGGAGGAGATCCGTCTGATACCTACATTGGAGGCGTTTAAAAAAGCGCTGAAGATGGATCTCTTCCGGCGGGCATATCCACCTGATCTTATTTAATTCCTTCTGTATTGAAACTATCCCTGAAGTCACAGGTTTTATGATGTAATATGTTTTATTGTGATATTCTTTTAATTGTGATTTTATTGTATTGTATTTTATCATGTTGTAAGCCCACCTCGATCCAAAGGGAGAGGCGGGAGATATAAATAAATTATTATTATTACTATTATTATTATTATTCAACAATCCAGATGGCAGCAGATAGGCTTATGAATTTGTGTTGCATGCAACAAATATTATGATTGTGGTTGCCAAGGTATTCCTCCTATAATACTGTTAATAAACATGTAGGTTTTTGCTGCTGAGTTGGGGGTTTTTTAACCAAAAGTGGTGACATTCAGAATTTCAAATATGAGCCAGCAGTCATGTTATCTTAATTCTCATATTGTGACCACAAGAAAAAATATGAACTTTCTTGCAAGTTGTACAACCAGCACTAGGAGAGTCTGCATCAACCCCATGGGGATACCTGTTAGTGAAGGCTCACTTTGAAGAATGGTGAACAAGTTTTGTCTTTATTCCAATGCTCATCTCAAGTGTAGCATTCTGTTTTTAAGATGGAATAGCATACAATTCCCTAAGAGAAAACTGAGCGATGAACAAAAGCCCACAAGAATGCTGGAAAGATTTCACCTGTTTCCTGTTCACTGAAGAATCACACCTGCTCTTAACTGCCTATCAGCCATTTCTTGATCATCATCCTTAGGCTTTTGAATGTTTTCCTCTGTCCATTTCACCTTACAAACATAAACTTCATATAAAAACTTTTCTGTCAACTTACAAAGTTTAAGCATAGGGGTGGGGGGACATTAGTTACCTAAGCATTTTGTGTTCCTCGAAATGCAATGAAACAATGAAAGATTTCCTTGTATAAAAAGAAATCCCTTAGTACCAAAAAAAGGATGGCTAAAGTGGAACAGTTCAAGGGTTCTACTGTAATGTCATTTAAATTAGATGTTGGGATTTCCATTAAAATTTTGTAGATGGAAAAACACTACAATAATCCACTTGAAAAAGATTTTCTCCACATAAAAATCTCAAGATTAAAAACAGTGATCTTTTTCTCCTTGAATTTCTACATAACTGTCATGTCATAACAAAGCCACCATAAAACCAGCATATACCTGATGTTACAACCAGTTATATGTATGTGGGGTTACAATTGCAGTTTTTGTATATAACTAAATATTCCTCAAGGAGAAACGCTCATTTAAAATTTTGACTAGATCTCCAGAAGCAACAGATTTAGTTTTTCAAAACTTTTTTATTTTCAGTCTGTTTCTTATTTGTTCTCTCTGAAGCAAGTTGTACAATTTCACTAGTGAAGTACTCTCTTCCAAATTGTTCTGATATCAGCCACAGTCAAGACACAGTATTGTTTTGCTATGGAACACGTACCTCTTAAAACTGCATTTCTTTTCAGAGTCTGCCATCCAGAAACCTTAAACGACAGAAAAAACAAACAATCTGAAAGTTAATACTACAACTGCCAGAGCAAATCTCAGTAAATTTAGTCTTTTAAACAAATATCTAAATACATATGTGGATTGAGGCTGTCATTCAAATGATATGTATTTGCCAGTTAGGAAAGGAAAGTTATACGTATTAAGCCAACACACTAACTGAATCCAAATTTAGGAGTCATTCTCCTCTGCCACCACAGGGTGACAGGAATGAGAATCCTTTCTCATTTTTGCTACTGAAAGTTTGTCAGCATAAAATCAAGCCGTCATGCTATCAAAAGACAAGCTATTTTTGCTACTTAAAATAGGGCCTTAGATAAAAATTTCTCCCAAGACCCCATATAGTCCAGTTAATTCACAGATCCACACGATCCAGTTCATCTCAGTTTAGCAGACTTAAGTATTAGGACCCATCTTATTTATACAATAAATATTTATAACAGTCAATAATGAACAAAGGTTTTTCATTTCTAGGTAGGCTGACCATATTTCCTTCAGACAAAAACAGGACATTAGGATGGCAAAAACGGACAGAGTTATGTTATAGAATCATAAGAGTAATATTCCATATTCTTGAAAAATGAATATTTATCTGATGAATTAAATGTACACAGCAAATTTTAGTCTCTCAACACCTTATCATAAAACTTCTCAAACTCCATGACACTTTTTTTTAACAACCACAGTTTGAAACAGGGATCTTCAAACCACTGTTGCAACATAACAGGGCATTTTTCTTAAAAATGGGACAAAATTGATATTTATATTAAACTGACAAGACGGTTGGGATATAAGGGAAGAAAAGCCCGTAATGCCCAATTTAAAACAGGCTTATAGTCAGCCTATGTTTAGATCTGTTTTACATTTCCTGATCCCCAAGATTGTTTGTGGGACAAGACTGGCTATGATTTGCCAGCCCCCCCCCCATCAGCTGGTCTATGGTTTGTGCCCTCTCTTTACCAAAACATGATGCCTCCTGTATCCATGGCATATCGAGTACTCTGCCACTGATCTGCAGTCCTTTTCTACCTATGATTTTTGCAACAACCAAGGTCCAAGGTCCTATTCCACTACTACACATATTCACAAAGTACTGTACACCCATGAAAGATAAGGAATTACTCCAAATGTACCTTAGCTATATATCTAACTCCTACAGAAAGTGAACTAATATTATTATGTTTATAATTAGAATGAGTCCCGACTAAATACAAGCTGGCAACCTTTCAGAGTATTTTCTTAATAACCTTCTTAAATTAGAAAAATCAGAATACTCTTCAAGGTTAATCATCTGAAATCTTCTAGTTAATAGCACATGCCTCTGAGCTGAAATAGCTTTAGAAGCACCTTCTTGAATCAGTGGTGGAATGTACTATTAATATGTTTAAACATTTCTGCTCCCAACAGCAAGGCAGTGCTTAACTCCCAACAGCAAGGCAGTGCTTGTATGAAGGTGGGAAACAAAGTGAGGCAAGAATTTAAATTTTGCCAGGGGCTTCCTTGTGAGAAAGTGGGAAACGGAGTGAGGCATGAGTGTAAATTCTTGCAGAGGCTTCCTTGCAAAAAAAGTGGGAAAGCAGGAGTTTAAATTCTTGCAGAGGCTTCCTTGTAAGAAAGTGGAAAATGCAGTGAGGCAGGAGTTTAAATTCTGGAAGAGGCTTCCTAGTGAAAAAGTGGGAAATGGAGAAAGGCATTTTAAATTCTGGAAGAGGCTTCCTTGTGAGAGGGTAGGAAACAGAGTGAGTCAGAGAGTTAAATTTTGGCAGAAGCTTTCTGATCTGAAGATGAGAAACAGTGTGAGGTTTACATTCTGACTGTGGCTTTGTGGCAAGATTGACTTCCGTGGGGGTCTTCCATGAAGGCATTGGCTTGCTCGCTATTGCCCTGGGACCGATTCTCAGCCTGGCTATCACAGGCTTTTAAAAAAAAGTTCCTTCCTTTCAATCTGCAGTTGCTCAAATCTGCAGATATCAAACCCGCATATACCGAGGCCCACTGTACATGTATCATACAATTATGCTCACTAAAAGAAACAAGAAAAACAAACACTGCTACAATTTTTTTTTTGCTAATGAATGTGTAAAAACATTTACACTCAAGGAGATGGGCACAGAGATTATTTCAAACAGATGAAAAAGCTACAGCAAATGGTAACCCAAAACAATAAAGGCCTAAAACACCTCTCCCATTTGAAAAAGCTAAAAAGACAACTATGGCTTCTCCAACATGAATTAGTTTGTGTGTAGAATAATCACATATACACAGATAAAGTGGTTACACTCATCTTTCAGCACTCTTTTTAAATTAGTTTTTTACACTACCTTGCTACATCCTTAGTACTTTTACTTCCAAAATCACTACCAATTAATTAGATATATATATATATATAGTCCTCCCTCTGTTCTCACAACTCGCATCCCTTGCTTATGAGCGAGGGATGACCTGGGGGGAAAATGGGGTGCGCAGCCACATACCAATGGAGCTTGAATAAAAGCGAAATTTGCGAGCGGGTCTGGAACTAATCCCCCATGAAAAAGGAGGGGTGACTATATATACAGTGGGCCCTAGGTATCCTCTGGTGTTTGGTTCCAGGACCCCCCTGTGGATAACAAAATCCATGGATGCTCAAGTCCCATTAAATACAATGCATAGTAAAATGGTGTCCCTTATATAGAAAGGCAAAATCAAGATTTGCTGTTTGGAATTTATATCTCTTTAAAATATCTTCAAGCTGTGGAAGTTTGAATCAGTGGATAAAAATTCTGTGGATAAGGAGGGCTCCCTATAACTTATTCTGCGGTCACTAACCCAACAAGTATCTGCTCAAAAAGACAACTGGTTATCTGATGTGCATCTTAGATAGTTTAGTTTCTATTGTAGTTCATGTTGTACACTAGTTAAATATTTAAAAAATTAAAAATGTTTTAAGACTGAACAGACAACTAACAAGTGACAAACTAAGTATCATTCATTCAAACACTTATTATTACATAATCATGTGCCATTTCTTTCACCTTCTCCCCAGCTTCATTTAGTGAACAGATGGTGCCAAGGGAATGAATCAGAGCTGTCTAGTTAATGAAGTTGTGCAGAGAAGTCCAACTTCATTTGCTGCTAAAGCTGCAACGCTGACACTCAATGAGGGGAGAAACATACAATACTCAAATCCATACTTGCCTCTTCTACAGCCTTCCTTGTGCCATACTATGTAAGACACTGAACTTAATTTGGCTGGTGACCTCAACTTATATCTGTCACTTTACAGAGAGATAAGAAGCAAGTCCACAGTGGATCTAGAAGATGGACGATGATCACAACAGCATTTCATCTTGAGATGTTTGACACATCCTATGCTTCAAAGCTATGGTAGGAAGACAGTTTCATTAGGATAATGTAAAATTTTGATTTTACAAAAAAAAGGGGGGGTTATCATGTTTCTAGACAGATTGGGAACAGGCTAAACTCTAGACATGCAAAGAGCACTGAAGAACTGACTCTAAGAGCAAGATGTTGATCAAAGAAGAGACAGTTCCATTGCTTAGAGAAGATGGTGAATTTTAACAAATTACTGAGAAAAGGTGGAACTATTCAAGTGGATCCTAACAGGGAAGATCTGTTCAACTTGGCACAAGTAGAACGAATGATACAGGGAAGGAATTGTGGCCCAAATAGGCAATAGCAAGAGAAAAGAGCAGCCAATTTCTTTCAACCAGCGGTCCCCAAACTGTGCTCTTTAAGAGATTTTGGACTTCAGCTCCCAGAAGCCTCAGCCATGTTGGCTGAGTCTTGGATTCTGGGAGCTGAAGTCCAAAATCCCTTAAAGGGTGCAGTTTGGGGATCACTGCTTTAAAAGTATGTGAGTCTCACAGACTAAACAGATCAGATAGGACAGTTATACCACAATGTACTTACAGAGCTTGTGCACTATAGTTCTGGAACAGATGATTAAATGATCTGTTTATTAGGAGCTAGAAAGTAATGCACCAACTACAAGGCATCAACAAGAGCTTGTAAAGAATATAGCATGCAAGACTACTCCTTTTTCACCGAGTTAATAGTTTTGTTAATCAAGGCAATACTATATAGCTTTGTCCAAGCCATGTGCTCCTTAACATTTTTTTTTTTATATAAACAATATAAAGTCATGCATTTAGAAATCAAAGACACAAGTAAAGGATGGAGCAACCTGGCTTGACAGCAGTACATATAAAAATACCTAAGAGTGTCAGTGGCTCATAGATTGAATATGGATCGCAATACAGTGCAGCAGCTACAAAAACTAATGGACTTCCATGGGCTGCATTAACAAACACACAGCATCAAGAGAAAGTAATCATAATGTTCTATCCTGCATTAGCTGAATTGGATTTGTAGTGTCATATCCAGTTTTGGATCTGGAGCTATTCAAGTGCATCCACACACACACAAAAATCAATCCAATTGGTGAGAGGTCTGGAAACCAAGTCATATCATGAACAAACAGATAAGAGAGCTGGGTATGCATAGTTTTTCATAATATTACATTAACATTTCAACATTTGAAAAGCCATCAAACAGACTTTTCTCTATTGTTTCACAGGACAAGACTACAATAAATCAGTAGAAATTTCAAGGAACTAGACTAGAAAAATGGGTAGAAAATCTTCCAGTGCTATGAACCTGCAGTTTTAGAAAGTGAACTGGAAGCTGCACCCAGAGCACTTGAGAGAAAGTAATCACCTGGAATAGATGGCACACCAACAGAGCTGCTTCAAGCTACAGAGACAGAAACTACCCAAGTTCTAACTAATATCTGTCAACAAATATGGAAAATGAAATAATGGCCCACAAACTGGAAACACTCAATTTATATTCCAATCACCCAATAAAGAGGCATTGCAGTAACCAAAGGGCCATTGCATTAAAGCAATGCTCAAATTCTACAACCAAGATTTTGGAGACAACAGACAGATACCTTAGCACTAGCCAATGGGAGTGAAGCCAGGGAGAGGTGGGGACTGCTCCCAGGAGTGAGTATATAAGAGGGAGCAGCAAGTTTGAAAGGGGTTATTGATGTTTAGTGTGCCCTGAGGGGTGAAAAGCCATTGAGGCTAGGTTAGGCTGTTGTGAGGGGCATTTGGAAAAGATTTTAGGTATCCAAGGAAGGGACAAAGAGTGTCTTTAATTATACTGTTGTAGTGTCCTGCAGGAGAAATAGTGTTTGGTGATTAGTGGAATCACAGGTAATGAAAAGGGTTATAAGATACAAAAGTTTATTAAGGGTTCTGTAAGAACTTAGGGGTGAAACAGACAACCCTGATGGGGTGGATTGGAGCCACCCTATTTACGATGGATTGGGGCTGTGGCAAACAGATGCATGGCCCTAATTGAACCAGTTTCTGACCGACTTAGGAGTGGAAAAAATATGCTATTTGGGACAGAAAAAAGCTGCCCCTTTGTCTCTGGAGCCGGCTTTTTGACCGCTCCGGAACATGTGGCATCTTAACACCACGCCCCGATGTTGCTTGTAAGTGAACATATATGTAAGGCTACAAAGAAATAACTACTAAGACAAGCTAAATAAACTGTTAACTTGTGTAACTAATAAAGTATTTATACATTGTATCCATTGTGAACACCATCCACTAAAAGAGATACTGTATTCAGCCTGACTTGTAAATACACTCCACCCTCCATATTTGCGGCTTTAATATTTGCAGATTTGATTATTCGTGGATTTGATTAATATGTTCTCTCTAGGAATATCTAGGTCCTCCAGGGCAACTCTATAGTCAACTTTAACTAAAAGTTGCCCTGAAAGACCTAGAGATTCCTAGAGAGAATACTCTACTAGGCCTTTGTAGCTCCTCCAGCAAAGTTCTATGGTCAGTGTCTGTTGGACATTGACCACAGAGTCGCACTGGAGGACCTAGAGATTCCTAGAGAAGTTTCCTCTCAGGTAAAAAAAACATGGTGTTTTTGTTATTTGTGGTTATTCCACATTCACGGGGGTCTCGTGCCCCTAACCCTAGCAAATATGGAGGGACAAGTATAAATGTATTACTTTGTTTCAACAAGAAGTGATTTCAGAAACACATTAAAAAATGCAACCAACACTGAGAAAAGTCTTTTAGGTTTGGGGCACATTAGATAGTGGGGGTGTGGCTGTCAAAAAATAGTTGGTGACAAGTTGGGGAGAAAAATTTGAAACCCAGAGGGCTGGCATCTAAAGAGAGTTACAGTTCAAGAGACACTTAACAGAGTCCTGAGTTCAAGTCTCACACGAAATGACCGGTAGGATAGTGGCCACACCTTAAAAATGAGTGAAGGAGTTTGAGAAATTTTGGCAGTGCCACAATGTCGCTGTCACCAAGACTTTTACTATATATGAGTGAGAATGTCCAAGCTGGGTTCAGGAAAGGTATATTACACATATACATTGGACAATGAAATGCACCAAGGAATTTCAGAAGAAAATTATCCTGTGCTTTATAGATTATAGTAAATCCTTTCAATTTGTATAACATGAAAAACTATGGACCACTCTTAGAGAAATGGGTGTGCCAGAACATTTGATTATCCTGATTATCAGGACAAGAGGCTACCATTAGGATAGAATATGTCAGAAAGGGAATGCCTTACCATTTACAAAGGGGGTCAGGCAAGGCTGCATTTTATAACTCTATTTGATTAATTTATATACTGAACATATCATATATAAAGCAGGCTTAAACCTAGAGAGAAAGGGTGTGAAAATTGAAGGATGGAACATTAAACAAGATATACAGATTACACCATACAAGCAGAAAACAGCAAAGACTTAGAACAATTACTGAAGAAAATAAAGGAAGAAAGTAAAAAGGCAAGTTTACAGTTGAATATTAAAAACAAAAACAAAAATAATAACCACAGATGATTTACATAACTTTAAAGTAGACAAAGACATTGAAATAGTTCAAGAATTTCCAAACTTTGATTCACTCACTAATCAGAATTTAGAATGCATTCAAGAAATGAGAAGAAGACTAGGACTTGGAAGGGCAGCTATGAATGAACTAGACAAAATCCTGAATGTAAAGTTGGAAACAAATTGAAGGTACACAATACACAGAAAGATATATCGCTCAATACTAAAGTTAAGATCGTTCGTGCCACTGTACTTCCATTTCTGTGTACAGTTGTGAAAGCTGGAAAGTGAAGAAAGCTGACAGGAAGACATCAATACATTTGAAATAGGATACTGGAGAAGAGTTCTACAGATATCATGGACTAATAAAGACAAATAAATGAGCATTTGAGCAGATCATGTCAGAACTCTCCCTAGAAACTACAGTCACTAAACTGAGACTGTCGTATTTTGGAATATCATGAGAAGACATGACTCACTAGAAAAGGCAGTAAGTAGAAAGTAGTACGAAGAGAGAAAGGCCGCATTCCAGAGGGATAGAATCAATAAAGGAAGTAATGACCCTGGATCTGCAAGACCTGAGGAAGGCTATAGATGATAGGTCAACTTGGAGGTCTCTTATTCATAGGGTCACCTAACAACAAGAACAACAAATATTTTTCCATGGAGCTCTGTGCCTCTCTCTGTGTTTATCCTTTTGTACTGCAATTGCTCATGTTAGATACAGGCTATGGAGTTTATCACACGAAGGGAATTGGAAGTATAATCCAATGGCAATCGGAATGCAATCATGGGGTTTTGCATGATTGCGTGAAAGCTGATCACACACATTTTCGGGCAAAGGGAAGTACTTCCGAACGCAATCATGGGGTTTCACGTTATTGCGTGAGAAACTATCACACACAATTTCGGGCACTGGGAGACAATTTTGGGCAGTTCCGAATGCAATGCAGCGTCAATAAGCAATCATGTAAATTCGCTGAACTAGCGAATTTACTCAATTCCAAACTGGCCTCACTTCCATTTCTTTCGAAACTGAGAGAAATTCCTCCCGTGTGATAAACTCCTATGAAGGTCTATTCTTCTAAGGAGGCAAGCACTGACAAACTCTAGTGGTCAGAAAACAGAGAAAACAAATGAACACGCTGCTAAGCTTGTTTCTATTTCACAAAATGTCTCACTTCTCAGTCATAAGGACAAGTAGTACGTACATCTACATCCATCATAAGAAAACCCTATGAAATGCATAGAGTTGCTGTAAGTCGACAAGTGACTTGAAGGCACAGACACAGACCGCACACGTTGACACAACTAATCCCACTGCATTGCAGAATTCATCAAAAATTTGTTCCCAGTAATCCAAACAGCATGAGAAGCTAATCATAAGTCTGGAGGGCATGGGACACTTTGCCAGTCATTTTAGGGCCAAAGGTTAAAAGAAACAGAGAAAGATGCATTAGTGGGAATCCTTATTCTAAATTCAAATTGGGAATTAGAATCCCTTATTTAGCAGCTGTGATAGAAATACCTGAGGTTCAGAAACAGCCTTCCAATAAAGTATATAAAATCAACAGTATAGTCTGCATCTTCTACCTTTCAGGTACTTTTCTTCCCTTTGCACCTATTTTGCATTCCTGTTAAGAGGCCTCACCCTCCAAAGTGTGTAGAGATCAATAGGGTAGAGGCAAAGAAGAAAGCCAGATTATATTGCTCAAAGAAATGGCAGTCGCTGCACAGACATCATGAAAACTATCCAAAAACACAAAACAAAACAAAAAACCTCAAGTCAATTCAGGTTTTCTAAAATTATCAGACTTATTTTTGAAACATAAAGAAATTTCACCACTCCGTTGGGAGTGCCCCACTGCATTACAAAAACATTCCCAAAAGAGTAATGGATACAAAATATGAAGTACATAGAATCATCAGACAACAACAAAAGTAGGCACGGTGAAGAAAAAATGTTAGATGGGTTTTTAAAAAAGAGGAACAAGGCTTTGCAGGAAATGCCCTTAAAGCATTTGTAAACTCCTGGACTTCTAGTTATGGGAGGGGGAAAGCAAACATGCCTTTCCCAAACAGACTGGCACCAATACCAAAAGATTTTAACAATGTACCTATATTATGTGTACACACAAGTAGTTTGTATAATACACAAAGCCCAAAGCTTGTAGAGCTTTAAAGGCCACCACAATTATCTTGAAATAGACTTGGACTTTACTGCTGCCATCTGTAAACCACAGGCATACTGCTACACCCTTAAACACGGAACTTCATATACCCCATTGTGCTCAGAATCAACTGGTTTTTTAGGAGAACTGGAAGTACAACATTTTCTATATCTCAATTGCAAGGCATAAGTAAATAGCATGGATTAGACGTGTGAAATCAAAGGGTAAATCCATTTTGGAATGCCACTGCAATCTGATCATATTTACAACTAGAGAACTGTTCGTTCACGTTAAGAGGCTTGGCCCATTTGCTGCTTCTCACTGGCACCTTTTCCTCAAGAGCCACCTTATGGCTTTTACCTTTTGACTCATTTCATGTGAGCTGGAAATGCTAGAGTCTGACACACAAGAACTCAGTGCTAGAGGCTGGAAAAGGCACTTTTGTGGACTACAACTCCCAGAAGACCCCAGGCAGCAAGACCTGAAGCCAGATTTGCTGGGGTTAACACTTAATCTTTCATATAATGGTTACATATTTTGGACTCTCAGCTGCAGCCCCACACTCCAGGAATGTTAGGGTCCCATGGGCTATATACAGCCACTAGGGCTATTTTATGTACCCTAGATTATTCCCTGAAAAATTTTATCTGATATTAGGCTCATGGGAGACCTTTGTTCAGCAAAAGGTTGCCTGAACTTGACCTCCAGATCACTTCGTGCTGGGAACATTTATTTATTTATTGTACTTATAGCCCACCTTTCTCCCAAATCTGGATGCAAGGTAGCTTCGATCCCAATAAAAGGATCGCCCTTGGGCCTAAAATAGCCCAAAGAGAGCCAAAATATGGCAAAACTCCCCCAAATCCCCTAAGGGCATTTAGGGGGCCAAAAACCAGAATCCAGGTGACAATGTAGCTCCCCCAACCATTGCCCATCCCTGCTGAAAATAAACCCGGGAGCTGGCACCATTTGATTTCTTGGACTTACTTCTAAATAGACTGTGCTATCATCCAAAGGTTAGAGTGTGCTGTCAAATCTAACCATCCAAGTTGAAAAGTAAGTTATTGCTGCCGCCACCTGCTGTAGCACAGTAGTTTTGTTGCTGCAATTGTTCTCAAGCTCATGTCTGTGAGTTTAAATCCAGTTTTCCATTTATGAAGGGGCCATGTATTCATGGACAAAGAACACAAGCTTTCTATCTAGAAAGTCCCATACTTGGTATGCAGAAAGTCCCAAATTCAAATTGAAGAAAAAGGAGTGTGAAAAGTCAATGAAGTGCAGAGTAGAGTTTGAGGAGATCATACTCAGACAGGTGAACACATGGCCTGACTTAGCATAAAAGCAGCTGGATCATAAAGGTATTTCATATATTCAATACAAAAACCTAACAACTTGAGAGGCAAATGAAAAATCTTATCTGGGAAACCGCAAACAGTAACAGTCTCAACTTTAATAAATAAATCATTTTGCAGAAATCATTCTGAAAATATGAGCAACCACTTACTTTAAGCCAGTTGTTAGGATACTGTATATTGGCTATATCTAAACCACTTTTATTTTATTTTGCTCCTATAAGAGCCAGCATGGTGTAGCGGCTTGAGTTTTGGATTAGGACTCTGGAGACCAGGGTTTGTATCCCGACTCGGCCATATAAACCCACTGGGTGACCGTGGGCAAGTCAAACTCTCTCACACTCAGATGACAGCTATGGAAAAACCCCTCTGAAGAAATTTGCCAAGATAAACCCATAGTAGTTTCGCCTTAGGGTGGCTATAAGGCAACAACAACAACAATTAATTACTATGCTTGCTCATGACTGACCAGCCTGAGTAACTGTTTCAATGGTTAAGGCCACCTCCTTCCTATTCTGCTATGGCACCATCCTATACTTCAGGTACGATGAGACCTATAAAACAGCATGGAACAGGATGCAAGCATGGCATCATTGACATGGGTAAGGAGAACTTGTTTCCTAACCAGCTCTTTCATGGAGACTCCTACTTTAAGCAGTGATTTGAAAGCACCAAAAGTTTAGCAGGTCAATACTGAGTGGGTTCAAGATAAAAAGCCCAGAGTATGTGACGTGAAAGATAAATCAGGGATGAAAAACAATGGCAGTAGGAATAGGACAAGTAGAGGATGAAGAGTTCAAAGCTTGATTTCATCCAAAATCACTGAGATTGGCAGGAGGGGAACAGGAGTAACAACATCCAGTGACAACAGGTATTCAGACCCAGCAGTGAAGCTTGGGTAATATAACTACAGCCTAGTAGTTATATTGGACACGGGAATATTGGACACTGATGTATGGAAGCATTTGAAATCATCTGAAGACATGTGCTGCTGCTAAAAGCCTCCGCTCTGTTGGCAAGATTGACTTTAAATACTCTACAATTACTTGAAAGTGATATATAAGAATATTCAGCTTGCAAGTCTGAAACCACATTATATCTTCATGCAAAACTTGAGTTTTCTGCATTACCTATTCAGCTAACAAGTGTGTCTTTTGCAAACAGCCAGCTACCATTCAACGTTGCAGACTTCTATTTAGGACTGGAAATGGGAACTTCCCATCCACAGGCTGAATTTAACTTGTAGACCCATCTAAACCATCCCTAACTGCACTGCCCTCTTTTATCAGTTCTGATACGTACAGTTCTGTGTGGGTATATGCCTTCAAATCACCTGTAAACATATGGAAACCCCATGAATTTCAAAGACGTTTTTAGGCAAGGAATTCCCCCACGTAGTTTGGCCAGTTCCTTCTTCTGAAATATAGTCTAGAGCACCTGGTATTAATTGGTGGTCTCCCATCCAAGTACTGACCCTGCTTAGTTTCCAAGATCAGACGGGTGCTTTTAGGGCAGCCATTCACAAACTTTGGTCCTCCAGGTGTTTGGGACTTCAACTCTCAGAAGGCCAAGCCAGCTTGGCCAGCAGTCAAGAATTCTGGGAGCTGAAGTCCAAAACATTTAAAGAACCAAAGTTTGGGAACCATTGCTTTAGGGTATTTAGGCCCTATACTTACAAAGCTGCCAAACTGTTGTTGTCCTTTCCCTTCCTTTCTTGCCCATCCATGGCACAAGAATTTCCAGTGCAAGCTCCCACACTTCCTGCATTCCAGAAAATGCAGCTGCTTGGATGGCTGCATCCGAGAGCCTTCTGCTTTATTCTTGTGTCTCCAGGCAGCCTTCCTTCAAGCCCACTAGATAGAGCGGCCTTCTCTAATTCCCAAGGTGAAAAGACACACAGAGAAAAATAACTGAGGGAACTTTCTTAGAGGGCAAATGCTTCTTAAAAGAGCAATGCCTTGAACACTTCTTAAAAGGGGAACATCAGTGCTGGATGGCAGTAACCATTTGGGGAAAGAAGAACAATGGTTTGCGATGATCTCTGTGTAAGCCTCAGTGTTCAGCAAGCATAAATGTACTGAAGTCTCAGGATTTGGGGTGGTTGATAATGTGGGGTAGGGAAGAGTGTTGTTGTTGTTGTGTGCCTTCAAGTCATTTTGGAATTATGGTGACCCCAAGGCAAACCATTGTTGTTGTCGTTGTCATTGTTGTGTGCCTCCAAGTCATTTTTTACTTATGGCGATCCAAGGGTGGACCTATGGTGGGGTTATCTGGGCAAGTTTCTTCAGAGGGAGTTTGCCATGGCCACCCTCTCAGGCTGAGACAGTGTGGCTTGCCCAATATAAACCAGTGGGCTTATGCAGTTGAGTCAGGATTCAAACCCTGGTCTCCAGAGTCCTAACCCAGAGACCACTACACCACACAAGCGTAAGGAACTGTGAAAAAGAACAAATTGATGAAATGGGTACATGTTTGTGTGTGGGAATGGGCTACATGTGTATTAGGGATAGAGAGTCTGAAGGGAGGAAGAGTGTGGATGGCTCTGCCCTTTTGGGGCTCTGGTCCTACTCATTGCCAGTATACACCTCTCTCTTCCACCACAATGCTTCCCTGGACCATAGAATCATAGAATCATAGAATCATAGAATCATAGAGTTGGAAGAGACCACAAGGGCCATCCAGTCCAACCCCCTGCCATGCAGGAACTCCAAGTCAAAGCATCCCTGACAGATGGCCATCCAGCCTCTGCTTAAAGACCCCCAAGGAAGGAGACTCCACCACCCTCCGAGGGAGTGTGTTCCACTGTCGAACAGCCCTTACTGTCAGGAAGTTCCTCCTAATGTTGAGGTGGAATCTCTTTTCCTGCAGTTTGCATCCATTGTTCCGCGTTCTAGTCTCTGCAGCAGCAGAAAACAAGCTTGCTCCCTCCTCAATATGACATCCCTTCAAATATTTAAACAGGGCTATCATATCACCTCTTAACCTTCTCTTCTCCAGGCTAAACATCCCCAGCTCCCTAAGGCGTTCTTCATAGGGCAAGGTTTCCAGACCCTTCACCATCTTAGTTGCCCTCCTTTGGACATGCTCCAGTTTCTCCACATCTTTTTTGAATTGTGGTGCCCAGAACTGGACACAGTATTCCAGGTGGGGCCTGACCAAAGCAGAATAGAGTGGCACTATAACTTCCCTTGATCTAGAAACTATACTTCTATTGATGCAGCCTAAAATTGCATTGGCTTTTTTGGCTGCCGCATCACACTGTTGACTCATGTCTCTTCCAACTCTATGATTCTATGATTCTATGATTCATGTTCAGCTTATGGTCTACTTGGACTCCTAGATCCCTTTCACATGTGGTCTCATTCAGCCAGGTGTCCCCCATCCTATATCTGTGCATTTCATTTTTCCGCCCTAAGTGCAGAACCTTACATTTCTCCGCATTGAATTTCATTTTGTTAGCACTGGCCCAGCTTTCTAGTCTATTCAGGTCATTTTGAATTTTGATCCTGTCCTCTGGGGTATTAGCTACTCCTCCCAGTTTAGTGTCATCTGCAAATTTGATAAGTATGCCCCCAATTCTGTCATCCAAATCGTTAATAAAGATGTTGAATAGCACTGGGCCCAGGACAGAACCCTGTGGGACCCCACTGGTCACTTCTCTCCAGGATGAAAAGGAGCCATTGTTGAGCACCCTTTGAGTTCGGCCAGTCAACCAATTACAAATCCATGTAACAGTTAACTTGTCTATCCCACATTTTGCAAGCTTGTTTGCAAGAATGTCATGGGGAACCTTGTCAAAGGCCTTACTGAAATCGAGGTATACTATATCCACAGCATTCCCTTCATCTACCAAGCTGGTAATTTTATCAAAAAAAGAGATCAGGTTCGTTTGACATGACTTGTTTCTCTGAAACCCATGTTGGCTTTTTGTGATTATGGCATTGGCCTCTAAGTGTTCACAGACTCTCTGCTTAATGATCTGCTCTAGAACCTTTCCTGGAATTGATGTCAGACTAACTGGACAATAATTGTTGGGATCCTCTTTTTTTCCCTTTTTGAAGATGGGGACAACGTTTGCCCTCCTCCAGTCTGCTGGGACTTCTCCTGTTCTCCAGGAGTTCTCAAAGATTATTGCCAATGGCTCTGATATTACATTTGCCAGTTCTTTTAATACTCTAGGATGTAGTTCATCTGGTCCTGGAGATTTATATTCATTTAGGTTAACCAGGTATTCCTGTACTACCTCTTTACTTATTCTGTGCTGAATTTCCTCTATTCTGTCTCCTGTTCCATTATCCTTAGGTTGAGCACCCTTTGCCTTTTCTGAGAAGACTGAAGCAAAGAAGGTGTTGAGTAATTCTGCCTTTTCTCTGTCCCCTGTTAGCATTTTGCCATCTTCTGCACGCAGTGGCCCCACTGTTTCCTTCTTCTTCCTTTTGCTGCGGACATATCCAAAAAAGCCCTTTTTATTGTTCTTAACCTCTCTAGCAAGCCTGAGTTCATTCTGCGCTTTAGCTTTTCTGACTTTACCCCTACATGTGCTGGCTATTCGTTTGAATTCCTCTTTCGTGATTTCTCCATTTCTTATACATGTTCCGTTTAAAACTTAGCTCAGTTGAAAGTTCCTTAGTCATCCATCTTGGCTTCTTGAGACATCTTCCATTTTTCTTCCTCATTGGAACTGTTTGAAATTGTGCCTTCAATATCTCCCTTTTGAGAAACTCCCATCCATCTTGAACTCCCTTTTCTTTTAGTATTCCTGACCATGGGATTACTCCCAGTATTTCTCTAAGTTTATTGAAATTAGCTCTCCTAAAGTCTAGAGTGCGTGTCTGACTATGCCTAGCTTCTCCCTTCCACTGTATTACAAACTCCAGGAGAACATGGTCACTTCCACCTAAGGATCCAACCACTTGCACCCCATCAACTAGGTCTTCCCTGTTGGTTAAGATCAGATCTAAAATGGCTGATCCCCTTGTTGCCTCTTCCACCTTTTGGACAATGAAATTGTCTTCCAGGCAAGTGAGGAATTTGCTAGACTTTGAGGATTTGGCTGAGTTTGACTTCCAGCAAATATCAGGATAGTTGAAGTCACCCATCACTACTACATCTCTCCTTTCTGAGTATGTGACTATCTGTTCTAGAAAGGCATCATCCAATTCCTCTGCCTGAGTCGGGGGTCTGTAGTAGACTCCCACAGTAACATCCCTGTTATTTCCCTCTCCCTTAATTTTTATCCAGATGCTCTCCACCTGGCTTCCAGTATTGACTTCCTGCATCTCTTCACTGGTGTAAATATCCCTGACATATAATGCTATTCCTCCTCCTTTCCTGCTTATATATCACTTTCCTGGACCAATGTAGCCCTCAAAAAGAAAAGGGATTCCCAGCCCATATCTAGATTAAGGCTGCATCCACACTGCAGGAATAATCCAGTTTAACACCACTTTAACTGCCATGGCTCCATCCTATGGATTCTGAGAATGGTCGTTTGTTGTGGTCACAAAGCTGACAAAGAAGATGAAATGTTTCACAAAATTACAATTCCCAGAATTCCACAGCATTGAGCCATGGCAGTTAAACTGGTGTCGAACTGGATTATTTCTCCAGTGTGGATATAGCCTATGATTCTATATTTTGTGGACAAATTGTGGACATGCAAATACAGAGCATTATTATCATTATTATTATTTGTCCATAACATGTCCTTTCTGGAGGCATACATGATTATTTTTCTGATTAAACATCTATTTTGTTATCTTCTCATTATTCTGTGCTCCCTAATTCACTGAGGACACTTCTAAATCAAGAGAATTTATATTCAGAAATCAATACAAAAACAATTTTAAGATTTGGTCCCTCAGATTCCTATTGATCAAGCATCAGTGTAGAGGAAAGACATAAACATTAAAAATGCATAAAAAAGACACAATTCTGTCTTATGAATTTAAACAACTTCTGTTTTGTTTCTGTAAAAAAAAAACCTCAAAAACAAAAACAAAGCAGCATTTGCTTGATGTCCTGAGATTTGGTAAACTCAAGCTTACACTTCACACAAAAAAAAGATTCAAACAAAAACATGCTTCTCTCAGTGACAGAAATGCTGTGGTCTCCAGCTATAATCAAACCTAATGGCAACTGCTCATTTGAATCTTTTGGCACCCTCATCTCTCACAATTCCTTCTCTGCATCCTTCTCTGCATCATACAGTGTCTAGATTAGGCCTGCACAACATACGGCCTGGGGGCCGCATGCGGCCCACCAAAGGATTTCAGGTGGCCCACAAAGCTGTGGAACTACTTCAAGGGTCCTCTGTTGCCTGGCTTTCTTCTGAGAAAGAGGCCAGGCAGAGGAATAGGAGGACGGTCACAAGCTTGCCCTGCAAGGCTCCTCCACTGCCCCTGGAGGAGGAGGATGGCCAAACAAACCCTGCAAGGCTCCTCTGCTGGTCAGCTTTCTCCCAATAAGAAGGACAGGTGGATGATGGGTAAACTCTTGCCCTACAAGGCTCCTTCTCCACCTGGCTTTCTCCTGAGAAGACCAGGCAGTGGAGGAGGAAGGGGCAAACATTTGTTCCTCAAGGCTCCTCCATCACTTAGTCTGCTCCCAAGCACAGGTCCGGGCAGAGGAGGAGAAAGACAGACAAGGCTCCTCTGCCGTTTTGCTTTCGCCTGAGAAAAGAGGTCTGGGCACAGGAGGAGAAGGATGGAATAAATACTAATTGATATTATTAATTAGTATTAATTATTAATATTTAGCCCTGAGAAGTTTAGCCTATTTTAATTTTGCCCCCTACGTACGTCCAAGTTGTGCAGGCCTGGTCTAGATCGAGGGAAGTAATAGTGCCACTCTATTCTGCCGTGATCAGGCCTCACCTGGAATACTGTGTCCAGTTCTGGTCACCACAGTTCAAAAGGGATGTTGAGAAGCTGGAGCATATGTCCAGAGCAGGGCAACCAAACTGGCAAGGGTCTGGAAACCATATTTTATGAGGAGAAACTTAGGGAGCTAGGTATGTTTAGCCTGGAGGAGAGACAGTTAAGAGATGATATGATAGCCCTTTTAAAGTATTTGAAGGAGTTTCATATTAAACTTGTTTTCTGCAGCTCCAGAGAATAGGACCCAGAACAATGGATGCAAACTACAGGAAAAGAGATTCCACCTCAACATTAGGAGGAACTTCCTGGCAGTAAGAGCAGTTCGACAGTGGAAGACACTCCCTCGGAGAGTGGCGGAGTCTCCTTCTTTGAAGGGCTTTAAACAGAGGTTGGATGGCCATCTGTGAGGGCTACTTTGCTTGTCAAGAGGTTTGGATGGATGGCCATTGACATCTCTTCCAACTCTATGATTCTATGATTCCTATTTTCATCCCTAGTACCAGTTCTAAATTGTAAGCTCCTTGGGGTCCTTCTCCTCAACACTCTTCTACAGTGCTTAAAATATAAATAAAATTATATATTTTCCTATTAATACATTATTTTATATTCCAATGTATTTTTCTAGGAAAAGCTATTACTAGAAATACATAATATTAAAAACTGCAACAGCAGGAGACGGAAAGTATGAGTTTCCATTAAGTATACCAACATTCTCTCAGAGTCTATACACTCTTTGTTGTTTCTTTGCTACGTCGGTTAGTTCCACTTGCATACATAATAGCCATTTTTAATTTCTGCAGGTACAAAGCAGGCAAAGTCAAACACTTTTTACAAAATTCCGGTTACTTTAATGGGACAAGCCTAAGCTTGTGTATAAACTATCTAATGAAATCAAATTAAACTGAAAGTTCTTTGCCTTCCCTGGATTAAAGCTCCAGGTTCCTAACATATACTGTATATTTCTGCTCAGCGAAAATCTTTCATGTCTGACTTTATAGAGCACTCTTTTTTCCAAGAATACCCTAGGATCTGCATCTTAAAGGGGAAGTACAACATTTGGCACCAAAGCAATTTGAAAAATTCTGTTTTGGAGCCAACATGGTACAGTGCTTTGCCTGTTGGCCTAGGATGCTGGGAGACCAGAGTTCAAACTTCCTTTTGCCACGGAAACTCACAGTAGTAGTTATTATTATTATTATTATTATTATTATTTCTTACCCATCCCTCTGAGCGGGGTACAACATGTTAAAAATATATGCAGTTAAAATCCTCCAACATACCCACCTCCCTCCCCTTAAAACAATATTCAACTAATCATAGTTAAAACAATCAAGATCTAAAATACAATTTGGACAAGTCTTGCTTCATAGGAATGCAGTGGCAAAGACCTCTAAATAGATATTGCCAAGAAAACCCTAGGACAGGGCCACCATAAGTCAGAGTTGACTTGAAGGCACATAACATCATGATTTTGGAGTTGCACTTCCACAGCACAAAGTTGTCAGCTAACCACAAAAAACTCAACTCAGACATACATATACATATACATATATATTCTAAATACAGTATAGCCGTATCTGTGGCCAGAATTGTGTGCAAAGGCCATACATTTGGGCTGCTATCAGATGTAGTGTGTGTGAGTGTATGTGTGTGTGTATAAGACAAGAGCAATATTTCTCTAAGGGCATAAACTATAATTATTTAAGTATGCCTTACAGACATCAACTGAGGCATGACACCACACATATAAAACCATCACATGACAGTGTGCCGTGTCTCCATATTTCTGTGAAGGCACATTGAGCAGGACAGAAGAGAAGATGGAGGAAAGGAAACAGATCTAGTTTCCATGGAGCTTCCATGGACCTTGGGACTATCATTCCCTTGCAACCTGACCTACCTACTAGGGTTGTTGTGAAGATAAAATGAACAGGGAAATTACCACATACACATCTTAAGTGCACTGGAAGAAAACTAGGATATAAATGTAACAAAAAGCAGTGTGGCAGTAGTAGCAGCTCTCACACTAAGATAAGTCGAACATAATGTTCTGATTATCTGTCAAATTAATGTTCAGGACTATCCGCCAAAACAAGATCTAAAAGTGAATTTTGAGGCTCACTTGAAGAAAACAGTCTGGCAAAGATGGAGATTGGTATTACATCCCAAGAAGCAAAATATGGCTAAGAAGGTTTTTCCACCCTCAATAGTCAGTGTTTAAATGCAAAATACAGAGATTCTCAGGGAAGGTGGCAAAAAGGGAAAAGAGCTTGAGCCCCCGTTTGTCTGCATCTGAAACATAAACCACAGGTAACACGAAACCATGTTTTAGTTTTCGTCTTCTCTGAAAAAATTTATCTGTGTATCCTTAGGCATGCATCTCTACTCCACCAAAACTGGTTCCCACTGCAGCTTAAAACAGCTAAATGGCTTGCAAAATCCAAGAGGCAGTACTTAACAGAAATAAATGAATAAATAAAATGTACAGGCTGAGTCTCCAAAATGCTTGGGACCAGGGGTGTTTGGGATTTTTTTTTAATTTTGGAATACCAGTATTTGTGTATACATACATAATGAAGTATTTTGGAGATAGAACCCAAGTCTGGAGACAAAATTGATCTGTGTTTCATATACACCTTATGCACATAGCCTGAAGATACTCTGATACAGCATTTTTAAAAACATTATGCATGAAGCAACATTGTCACTTTCTTAGCCACCCGTGAAAAATATTTTTGGAATATTTCAGATTTTGGAAATCCAGATAAGGGAGACTCAACCTGTATGAGCCAATTATAGAAAACCGAAAAATACATATTTTAAGAGCAGCAAATAATAAAAATAGTTTTTAAAGCATCTCAAAAACCTCTTCCCTTCCCCTATCCCACAACTACAGTATTCCCTATGAACTGGAGGCAAAGGGGAAGCCTCTGAGGTAGATGGCAATGTTCCAAATTCTTCCAATCTACCAGACTTTCTGGCATTCCAGCTGATGTAACTGGTTGTCATCACCGCTCTTCACTAACTTAGCTGAGCCTCATCCAGGCACAAGAGATTCTTAAAATGAAAAACTGGCAGTTCTTTAAACACATTAATCAATGTTAGATGCATACTCTGTCACAGCAATGTTAGCCTAGGTTAATTTCTAAAGAGGCAATCTGTAATAATAGAAGAGGGTGTATCTGTGTTTCTGTCAGGACCATAGCTCCCAGAACACAAAACCCAGACATCTGAACATTGGCATGTTACTAAGGAGACCCTTGGGATGAGCATCTGGGTTTATTTTGTTTTTTTAAACATACCTGTATTAACTGTCAAGAATGCGTTTGCATGTCTTAAGCCTGTAGGACCATCTTCAGTCATTAGGTTCAAAGTTCCCCAAGCAGCATATAGGAATACTGTCTGAAACGAAGAATAAGTACAGTGGGCCCTTGGTATCCACTGGGGTTTGTTTCCAGGACCTCCATGGATACCAAAATGCATGGATGCTCAAGTCCCATTAAATACAAGGGCATCATAAAAATTGTGTCCTTTATATAAAATGCCAAAATCAAAGCTTGCTTACTGCAATTTATATTTTGGGGGGAATACTGCAAGCCATGGATATTTGAATCTGTGGATAAAGAATCAGTGAATATGGAGGGCCAACTGTAATCTAAGAGATAGAGCTCTAAGATAGCCCCTAACTAATCTGGGGCAGACCTTCTCACAAGTATGGGGTAGGAAGACCTCTTATCTCAGAGAATTCAAGAGGTAAACCATTGCAATGGCATCCATGACTACAGCTCCTATCTGTGTCTTCAGGCAGGCGGGGCAAACAGAGTATTTTCAACTCTTGCAGCTGTGTAGCCTTGTTTGAAGGTTTTGTTTTATTAAACTAAGGGCTGTTCCAACCTGTACAAATCTAAGGGTTTTTCCTAGTACAGTAATAAATAAAGGCACTGGGTTCAAACAACAGTTAGGTGGGGAAACCTGATGCATGGTAGAGTGATTGTGATTGCTTTCTAAACCGGAAGCCTAATGGAGTAATGAAGAACAACAAAGGCACCAGCAAACAAACTCTGCTTGAGGGCAATTCGATTTAACCATGCATAAGTGCAGAAAAGATTTCAGCCTCTGCTGTTCCTGAAATCCACTCTTGTATAGCCTGAGCCAGGATAGGTTTTTTTCAAGGCCAAGCTACTCACTGTTAGTTCTTCATGCCGCTTACTGGATAACCCACTGCATTTCAACACCTTTTTTAAAGTTCAAAGCTAATGAAACCTCTGACAAAGCCATTCTGATAGTAAAAGAAAGCCCCGATTGGATAATGATTCAATAATACTGTAATCCTGCAAGACGCTTTTAGCCACTGTGCTCTCTCTCTTTTTCTTCCTTCAAAATTAGCATTCTAATATACACTAACAGAATATGGCAAGCTGTGACTTTATACTCTTCACAATAGCAATCAGCAATATATACCATAGAAGGGAGGTGTACATGAACTCATCCTATGCTCAGGGGTTATGTTGACACCTGCAAATCAGAAATTTAGACATAACATCTTCTCAAGAAAGATTTATCCACTTCAGCCAGTTCATTTCCAGCTCGCCATATGACTTCCAGAGCTGGAAGAGATCTGTCTTATCACTAAGAAGGCCGTCAAGACAGATCTCTTCTGGCTGGCCTTCCCAGACTGACACCTGAAGAAGAACTTTAGCCCTGCCACCTTTAATTGGCCTACTTCATTTTGCCTATTTAGCTAAAGTCACTGATGTGACTATTTATTGTTGAATTTAATTTTACGCTGGGAGGGTTAGGGATTAATGTATTTTATCATGTTTTTTATTTATACTGTATTTTACTGTGCCATGTAATTTTATCTATGCTGTAATCCTGCCTCGATCCGCAGGGAGAGGCGGGAAATACAAATAAATAATATATTATTATTATTATTATTATTATTATTATTATTTAAACTTGACATGAAATTAAGAGAAAGCATCTACAAGCATCTATCCAATTGGGGCTTTCTTTTAATTTGGAATAAGATCAAGAACCAGACTGGATCAAGTTCAGTTACAAAATTCTTAAGAACAGCCCTTTTAATTTGTTTGGCCTGTTGCAACATTCTTGAAAGGCTTCTCACATGAAGAACTTCTAATAAATTTGGAGAATTTGAATAAACTTCTAATAAATTTGGATAATCTAACTGCCTGCAATTGACACAATAAATAAACAGTTCTAAACAAACCTGTATCATAAATTTATAAAGAAACAGTAATTTCCTTTTACCAGGTAAACAGAAGGCTGTGTGACCACAGAATTATTGGCCAACTCATAAAACAACATTTTCCAGGATTCTTTGGGGATGCCATACCGACTAATGTGTTCAGTACAAATACAAATATACTCCCCATGCCTTTCATTCAGCCTTTTAAAAGGACTGCTTTCTTTCCTAGCATACAAGGCTAGTCACAACATAAAAGGCCTTGATAAAATTAAATACTGTGTCATTCAAGAGTCAATAAGAAGATGGTTCTTAACATCCTACAAAGAGAACATCTTAGTAATAGGTTGGGCTTCTCATTCAAGTTATTATTGGTGTTAAAGATAGTGATAATGATGTGAGAACTATGGAAAAATAATGGGTTCATGTTAAGAGGCTTCAATACCTGGCAGATTAGGAATAAAGGTTGCATTTTTAAACTATGTTTCTGCTTTTTGTAATTCTACATTTTCTTGTTAAGTTAGTATTCTATTAAGGATTAGCTGATTCATCACCCATCCCCAATAAACTGTGTGATGTGCTGACTCCTACACTTTCATTAAGGTGTTCAGGGGGTTGTTGTTTTTGTTTTGTATATTTAATAATAAGTCAGATTTCAAGCCAACACCCCTCCTCCCCTATTTTACACTAAAAAATAGTCTTGGAATCTGATTCTTTAAGAGAATAAGCCTAAAGGCTGAAACTGTTCTGTTTCTGTTGAACTGTAAGCTGTGCTGGGCATCTTTACACCTAAAGAACAAGGTATAAATGCTTTAAACAAAAGCACAGTATAAAAGAGAATGGGAGTCTATCACAGGAATTCAGAACAATCTTCTTGCCACTTCTAATGCTTCACATAGACACATTAAATGAAGACTGTATTCTTATCAAGAAATGCCTCTTCTAGGTGTTTTCTGTAAAGCAGGACTTTTCAGGTCATCTAATATAGGGGACTGGACAGTGCCATATTTGTGCCCACTGGCTAGAATTGCTTCTTTCTTTCTTTCCTTGAAACTCACTGCAAACTGGTAACTGATTGCTCACAGACCACCACCAGGCCATGGATTACCACGTAAAAGAGCACTACAGTGGGCCCTTGGTATCCATTGCAGTTTGGTTCCTAGACCTCCCACGGATATCAAATTCCATGGATGCTCAAGTTCCATTGTAGGTAACGACACAGTAAAATGGCACCCCTTATATAAAAAAGCAAAATCAAGGTTTCCTTTTGGAATTTATGTATTTTTACGATTGAATCAGCTGTCTATGATTGAATCAGTGGATAAAGAATCCGTGGGTATGGAGGGCTGACTGTACTTGAAAGCATCATGAAGATTCAGACGTTACAGTGGTCTCTCCATATTCTCTGGGGTTAGGGCTGAAGGACCCCCGTGAATGTGGAAAAACTGCAAATTAAAAAAAACCACATTATTTTAACCTGAGGGAACACCTCTCTAGAAATCTCCAGGTCCTCCAGTGCAATCCATGGTCAACATCTGTCAGAAGCTGGTCATAGCTGATCATGTATTGTATACCGAATTAGTTTTATTGTAAGCCGCTTTGATTGTTAACAGAAAAGCAGGTTAGAAATAAATTTTGATTATTATTTATTATAGAATCATGCTGGAGGTCCTACAAATGCCTAGAGAACTGTCCCCCTAGGGATTTCAAGGTCTTCCATTGCAACTCTATGGTCAACCTGCAGCAGAGTTGAACTGAAGATTCCTAGAGAGAACATATTAAATCCACAAATAATGAAATCCACAAAAATCAAAGCCGCAAAGGGCCAACTGTATATTCAAAAAACTTGCATAAACATTCATTGCAGACATTACACTAAAAATAATGCTAAACAGATACCAAAACCTACCTACTTCACAGCATACCTAATATCTGTGAGGAGAACATGAAACCAAAGCACTATCTTTGTTAGTAAAAAAGACTTCATTGTCAGAGATGTCCCTCTTATGAATACATCTTCCTGAACAGCTGTGACTGTGTGTGCACATGGATGTGCACGTGTGTGTGTGTGTGTGTGTGTGAGAGAGAGAGAGAGAGAGCACACAGCATGGTAGATAAAAAAATCAATGCTTTTTTTTAAAAAAATATCTATCTAAAGACGGTTTTCTATTTAAGATACATTACAGTTCATCATGAAATTGGGATTCATTTTTAATTAAGTAGCATGACAATGTATATTCACGCAATGGGTAAAATTTGGGGTAAATGAATTCCATTAATTCATTCACAATGTCATGCACTTCCCGAGGTTTCTGTAAGATTATTGGGCAATTTTTCTATCTGCAGGATATTACAACAGATGTCCGGTTATACAGTTCTCAAAACTGTGAATTTGTGTTTGCAGAGATCACAAGCCCATTGTTCTTTTGCAAACCTATGCACACAGAATCAGTCCCTTGCCTCTTAAGTGCTAAGTTTCAAAACATTCAATGAGAATAGATCTGCAGAAGAAGCAAAGTGTGAGAGGGGAAGGGAAAGCGGTAAAAATGAAAGTGAAATCTTTTGATCTGAATACTCCAAACGCAGGTCTTGGGATAAGCGTTTTAGTTAAACTGAACTATTTAAATTGCTATTATTAAGCTAATGATTATTTTTTGCCTTCCGATAAAATACAGCAGAAAAGTTGTCTGCATATGAACAATTAACCTATTAAAAACTGGAGATAGTTCACTTCACAATAATTACCTATCTATGATCTGTTTCTAATAGTATAACAAAATCAGTATTTTTATATATAACTGTAAAACTAATCGGAAAATTTGTTATTCTAAAAATGAAACCTTCATCTGGTTGTAAATATTAAGTTTATACAACCAAGAATCAGTCTTCAGTAACTCTGACTTATGTAAAATATAAATTAAGCTTATAACGAGGAAGAGTGCCCTTTTTGAAGGGGGGAAATCACATGATTAAATCGAGTCTTTCTGAATAGTGATTTATATCATGATTTAAATCAAACACACACAGACACCAACCTTCAAGTCACCTGGATTTCATAGGGTTTTCTCAGGCAAATAATACACAAAAGAGGTGGTTTTGCCCATTCCTTCCTCTGAAATATAGTCTATGACACCTGGCATTCATTAGTGGTCTCCTATCCAAATACTAACCAAGGCTGACCCTGCTGAGCTTTCAAAATCAGATAATCTGGTGCCTTTAGAGTATACACTATAGGCTTACTGAAGACTACTGAGCTGTTTACTTCCTGGCATTGTACAAAACTGCTTTTTTAACTGCAGTGGGTCTCACCTACTAGTCCTGCCAAACCCAACACATTACAGCTGACACTCCACCTTGGAGTTATTTTACCAGGTTCAGCCCTATAGATCTTGGAAGGCAGAGGGGCAGTAAATGCATCCTTATCAAAGTAGTCAATAAATAATTTGAGGATATATTCAAAGCTTTTGAAAAGGGGGGTGGGGAGACCTGAACTGCTTGCTCCATGACTAACCTAGACCTGTTCTACAAGTGAATTATGTAAACGTAAAGAAACTAGAAAGAAAGAAAGCTGCACTTATCTAAAGTTTGTTGAATCTGTCAAGATAGAAAACATTGCTACACAAGCCTTTTTCTCAAGGCCTTTAAATTAAGAAATATGAAACTGACGCTCAGGTACACTGATTCACAATTGTGGAGGTGACTGTAGCCTGATGTCTATGGGGCTTTCTAGATTGGCAGGAAAGTGTGACATGAAGTTGCCTTTTCCTTAATGCTTAGCAGCTGCACCCCAGCCTTTAGATGGAGCTGCGCTGTTCCGCACTTTTTAAAAAAGAAGCTGGGAAAACCAGCACCTTTTTAAAGGCACTTCTTCTCCCCTGAAATGCAAAAAAGGCGTTTTCATGGCACACTTTCCCTTTTTCTCATCTAAAGGCTAGACTTTCACACAGCCATGAACACACTTCTTTTTGCCAATCTAGATCAGGCCTATGTAGAATACTCCAGGTCCTCCGGCGCAACTCTGTGGTCAATATCTGCCAGAAGTTGATCACAGAATCATGCTGGAGGGCCTACAAATGCCTAGAGAAGTGTTTTCTCTAGGAACTTCTAGGTTCTCCAACACAACTCTAATTGTGGGATGGTAATGGGGTAATTATGGGATGGTTCTGGAACTGACCCTAGGGTGATAATCTCACTAGAGATTCTTAGAGAGTACATATTAAAACCACAAATAATCAAATCCGCAATAGTCAAAGCCACAAATGTGGAAGGCTAACTGTATACTCCTACAGCAGCTTTGTTCACTAAAGATGAGAAAACCCAAGCTACAGAAATAAAACAATTCTGGGTTTGTTTTATTTATAAATAGAATGCCAGATGAACCTTCAGTTTCATACTTGATATAAACGAGTAGTCCAAAATGTACAGTTTTACAATAAATGGTGCAAATGGATTTGTCTGGGATGCAGAATTAAAGCAATGAAACAATCAGAGAGAATCAGGAAAGAAGCAGCACTGCCACTTGGCTTTCTAAGTTTCTAAATTCCAGCTTTATATTTTCAGTAGGGGAAAAGAGATCATCAGAAACACCACGCCTATTCTTTGCCAGTAATGTCAGGAGGCAACATATTACTCTCCTGAGGGCCCTTCTTAGCAAGGGCCAACCTACTCTGGGTCACAGGTAGAAGGAAGGTTTCATCCTCGCTGCAACAGTGTTCTCAGATTCAGCAATCCTATAGGAATAAAGTTATCTAAAAACCAATTTCACCTTTTTACCTACTTTGAGAATTTGGCCTGAACACTGCTAACAAACACTTGAGATTCACTGCAAGACTTAAGATGTCACAAGTCAAACTTAAGCCAGTTAAAATCCAGCTATATTTAATTATAGCTGAACATGTTCAAAATCCCCTCACCTCCACTTTTTACCATTTCAGCTTTACGCAAAGTCACAATAGTGAATATGTGGCACTAAAATTGCTATGGGAAGAATGCCTTTAGGACAGAATTATGACTTCACAGGGAAAAGCCCCTGGATTAAACATCTTATTGAAAACCTCAAGAGCAGCCAAACTCAAAGTCAGAAAATCTTACAATGAATTCTCCAAGGTTAACTTGCATATTGAATAAAGCAAGGAAGATCTTACCCAAGGGCTCTAAGCCACAAATACAGTCATCTTGGTGCTTGCTATATTCAGCTAAAATAATTATTTGGAAAGTGACTAAGGCTAGGCAAATAAGACTTTCCTCATGCGTATGTGGTGATACAGACGGTGGTCCCCATTTTCATCAGAGACCAACTTCCGAACATCAGTTTTCAGACTGGAACAGGAAGATTCTCTCCACCTTATTTTAAGCTCTCATTTCAGTTGAATTTCATTTTGAGACAGAACATAAGTAATCTCAAAAAAATCTGCAGTAGTAAATAAGAATAAAAGTAAAAAGACGCAGATATTAGCTGAGATTGTATCCCTTTTCCAGCATCCTTATCAAAAAGGAAAAGCCCACAGCAGAAGCAGCAAAGGAAAACACATAAACAGTATCAAAGGTGAGAGCCCTATGACTCTGAAGACCAGAGTTCACATCCCAGCTCAACCATGGAAACCCACTGGGTGACCTTGGGCAAGTCATACTCTCTCAGCTTCACAGGATGGCAATGGGAAACCCCCTCTGAAAAAATTTGCCAAGAAAATTGCACGTTCGGTTCACCCTAAATCAGAAATGACTTGAAGGCACACAACAACAACAAGCAATGCTGACAGGAGACAGAGGCAGCTTTGATGGCCTATTCCTTGAATGCCTGGGCTGGAGAGGGATTGCCGGTGGAGCCGAGAGGCCGTGGGGTGGTTTGTGTCATCTGTGCCAGGACACCAAACCACCTCTCCCATACTGTTTTGGCTTTTCCCACTGAAAGGCAAGAATATGTAGCCAAGAATTGTCTGCTTTCCTCTCCTTTAGATACCACCACTTTTCAAACATGGAGTATAAAAAAACCTGTGCATGGAACAGACTATTACAGAAACAGTTTGCCGCCGTAAGATCCTGGTCACTGACTACCTACTGCTTTCAAAGGGCAAGCTATTTCATGCCAGCTGAAGCATTCAAACTGTCAAAAATACCTGTCCATAATGCACACTGCAGTCACCTAACTTTAAAGTTATAAAGATATGAAGGATAGCTGTTAGTCTGGCATGTGTAAGAAAAGACCCCAGCTTTCCCTCCAAGTTGTTCTAATAGAAAACATTCCTGGACATTTCAACCTAGAAATCCAAGCTCAGCAATGAATTTCAGCAATACCCCAACCAAGGGATCGTAACCCTTTCAAAGAATAGAGTGCTGATCCTCTCCAATTCAGAAGACCTATTACTCATCAATAAGACAGTACTCCTTGGGATTTATTTCTGCAGATAATGTCTCAAACAAACTCTGCACTTGTGTTATGAAGGTGAAGGAAAGAACAGTTACAGCTCCAAAAGATTTCATTTTAGCAATACTATCTATACCAAGTCTCCAGGCACTGCCACTGAGACTGCCTAATTTGGGCCAGATGAAATGTAAAATTGGCAATGGGCACTTCAGAAGGTAAGACTTCATGTGCACAATGGAAACAAAAAGAACAAAACGGCACCCTTTCATATTATTTAAGTGCATTACCATTCACAAAGATTACCATTCACAAAGGATTTGGGCACAGGTATACCTTCGTAAATGAAGCAGATGTGTTCCTGGGCATCAACAGAAACTCTGATATCAGAAGCAGAAATAACACAGAAATAAAAGGGATTCCTGCATCACAGAAAAGAGTAGTTTAACATGCTCCAGCAATTGTTCTATTCAAAACTAACAACATGCATGCTATGTGAAAGCTTAGGTAACCCTTGCACAAGTAAACAAACACATTATGAACCACCTGAAAATGTCTTACAAAATGCATCCGGATATAATTTGTTGTTGTTGTTGTTTTTCACCAGCCTCTATTTTTCTTATAGTCCCCATTTCAGTGGCCAAACTTACAGATCTGCCGTATATACTCGACTATAAGTCGATCTCATTTATAAGTCGAGGGCAGGTTTTGGGGCGAAAACTATGGATTTTCATATGACCCGTGGATAGGTCGAGAGTAAAACTGAGGGGCAAGTAACAAAGGATCTAAGGGATGGAGCAAGGAAAACAATGACAACGAATTTACAAGATACAAGCTGGCGTAACTGTTTGTGTTCACATTAAACAAGCCTGAATAGATGAGAGAGTAAAGGAGGTTCAGTGCTTCCAGGACAGATATTACTGTTGCCTTTCACCAGGGGATAATTCATTTTCTCGAGTTAAAATAGAGTATTTACATTGACCTATGGATAAGTCGACTCAGGTATTTTGGGTCAATTTTTTGACTAAAATGTCCAGACTTATACATGAGTATATACAGTATGCTTTTTTTTACATACTGGCTGTAACAGGTGGGGCAGGCTTATTTACTCTTCTCTCCATTTCACTGTTCATACATGCTAGAGCTATCTGCTGTTCTGGAAACATCTCCTGTTTACCTTGACTGTTTTAAGGAGGTACATACAACTACAATGGGACTGGCTACAGTAAAATACCATTCTTTCCAGCTCATACAATACAATATTTTATTGTATTGTTTATTGCAGGCATGCTGCTTGCAACCTGACGCTGGAAGTCTGTGGTTTTTCAGCCCTGCTTCATCATTCTCCCAGGGCCAATGCTGCTAAAAATCTTCCAGCTATATTGAGGATGTGAATGAATGATGGTTAGCAGACAAAAAACGTTTTTGTAAAAAAAGGAGCTTCTTTGTCAAAGGCTTTGTTAACAGAGCAGTATAGGAGAGCATATTAACTCAAGGATAAGGCCATTTAATATCTATAGGGCAAAATACACTGAGAACCAGCAGGCCACAATAGGCTAAGGATGGTAGATTTATGACTAGATGAAAGAATACTGATGTTTTAGCACACATTATATAAATGCAGAAGGGTGCATCATATATATCCTTGATACATATAAAATCTTTTTGGATTTGACACTAGGTGCAACAGCAGTGATCTGAATAGGTGAAGAGACTGCATGCAACAATGATGTGATATATTATTTTCAGGGTGTCTAACGAAGAGAGATGTTAGAAAAGGATACTCACTATGGTATGAAATTATAAGATTAAATTAAACAAAGATTGTTACAGTATGTAAGAAAATTTATTTTATCCAGCCTTTCTCCCAATATGGGACCCAACGTGGTCCATCAGACAGTCATAATTTATTACAGTCCACAGACCCAAAATCTATACAAAATGTACATATCATCCAATTCCCCAAAATAAAATTGCCCACAAGAGTCACCGAAGTTGCTAAATCTAACTCTTTCTATGCTACATACTCCTTTACAGGTAGAATTCAAAGATATAGCCATGTTAGTCTATAGAATCAGTACTTAGAGAGATCTTTAAGACTAACTGAAAGAAAAAAATTGGCAGCATGAGCTTTCCTAAAATTCAGTCTACTTCATCAGATACATTGGGTGAAAATAGTGGGTTCTAATCCTAGCTGCCTCAGAGAGAAATTTGGGAACCACAAGAGTGACATTCAGGCATTTATCTTCCAGCAAGAATTTTATATAAAAAGGGGTCTGATTTTACATTGATCTTACTTAATACTGGATAGATTTTGGCTTGTCGGAACTGATTGTAAAGACTACAGTAAAATAAAATATGTTGCATAGACTCTTCTTACATGGGCGTCTTCTTTCAGTTTAAGGAACACCAGCAAATCTACCACAAAGTAGTTTTATGGAATATACATTGCACCTTGCCTTAGAGAAAAAACGGCAATACTTGCCTAGAGACAGGCTCACCAAATAACTGGCAATATAGAAAGGGGGATCATAATGTATGTGTATCAAACTGGAGAAAAAAGAGACATAAGTGGTTTATAGTAAAAGTTAAAAGTTTTTTAAGTTGTGGAATAAAGTATAAATATTCTGGATTTTTAAACTAATCTGAGCAAAAGCATCTTTTAAACATATGGGATTTATGTAACTCTAGTATCTTTTAACAGCAGTTCCTTGCTATGGCAAGAACTATGAGCTGTGGTTTTGCCTTTTATTCAAAATTCTAGTGGGATGGATGCAGGGCGAATAAGACTAGAGCACCCAAAGTAACCTGAAATGACTGATAAGGCCTGCTGCCACACTGTAGTTTGAAACCGCTTTAAATGTCATGGTTCCATCTTATGAAACCCTGGGATCTGTAGTTTGTTGTGGCACCAGAGCTCTCTGGCACAAAACTACAAATCCCAGAATCCCATAGCGTTAAGCCACAGCAGTTAAAGCGGTATCAAACTGCAATAACTCTGCAGTGGAGTTGGAGTCATACTTGCCTACAAATTTGCAGCAGAACCCTGAAGACAACTTAGTCCCTTTCAACGTGGCAAATTTCCATTCAGAATGCAGTTTCTAGTTTTCTTATTTTGATTCTACTTTTTGTTTCTTATTATTTAATTTCATTCAATTTTTATTCTATTTTTTTATTTTCCGGGAGCGGCCGCAGAGTGCCTGGGAAGTGTACACGGAGCCCTAAGGGCTCCTCGGAGCACATGTTGGGAACCGCTGACTTTTTAGTCAAATAGGGGGACAGAACTAGAACTTATGTGATTAACATGAAACACAAGAGGAAGTATTCAGACAGATATACAAAATGAAGTACAGCTGTAACTCTAAAGAAAAATGGAAGGGGACAGAGTTCAATTAATTAGCCACAGACAAGCAAGGGAAGTCTCAAATATGTCTCCTATCTGTTGTAACTCTTGGCTAGAATGCAGCTGAAGGCCTCACTCAATTCCTGGCTAGGGAGCTGGTGCCGGCTGTACATTTGTTGTATGCCCTCAAGTCATTTCCAGCTCATGGCAGCCCTAAGGTGAACCTTTCATGGCGTTTTCCTGGCAATATTTGTACAGAGGAGGTTTGCCATTGCCTTCCCCTGAGGCTGAGAGAATGTGACTTGCCCAAAGTCACCCAGTGGGTCTCATGGCCAACCTGGGAAGCAAACTATCACCTCCAGAGTCATAGTCCGATACTCAAAACACTACACCATACTGGAGGCCCATAGCTAAACACTGCATCAGGGCAGAAAGTAACTCTTCAACTGTCTTCGCTGTGGCTGCATCTGCACTACAGAAATAATCCATCTTGACACTACTTTAACTGTCATGGTACAATGTTATGGCATTCTGGGATTTGTAGTACTGTGAGACATTTAGCTTTCTCTGTCACCACAAACTACAGTTCCCAGGATTCCATAGCACTGAGCCATGGAAGTTGAAGTGTGTCAAACCAGATTATTTGTGCAATGCAGATGCAGCCTACATATCTCTGCATATCTTTATCATCTCCTGTCTCTCTCTGCATAACGTCAGTCAACTTCTCAATCTCTTCATCCACTTTCCCACTCAAAACATCCTTGGCCCATTTTAGATTGGCAAAAAGAGGTGTGTTGAAGGCTGCCTGAAAGCCCAGCCTTTAGATGAGAAAAAGGGAAAGTGTGCCATGAAAACACTATTTTGGAGTTTTAAGGGAGAAGAAGTGCTTTTAAAAAGTAGTTTGATTTCCCCACTACTTTTTTTTAAAGGGTGCAGCATTGCTATTGCATCTAAAGGCGAAGGTGTAGTTGCACGGTTAAATGGGGCTCTGTATCTTTAAAGCACCCATTTAAAGGCAGCGATACAAGTGCGAAGGGAGTGAAGATGCCAAGACAAGAAGAGACCTTCAGAGCCCGGCCAGAGTGCGCCTGCACCTTCCTTCACCTCCTCCCTTTGGCTGAGAGACTGTGACTTCTAGGGAGACAGCAGGGCACTGCAGGCGCTCAGCCAGGCCAGGGCAAGCTGGCAAGAGGAGGAGGAGAAGGGGAGGGACCTGGAGCACCTCCACTTCCCTGTTTCCCTGCAAGTCACACTCTCTCAGCCGAAGGGGGGAGGAGAAGTCAGGCCCAGGCACATTCTGGCCAGGCTCCAGGGCTCTCTCCTGGCTGCCTTCCTCCTCCCTTTGGCTGAGAGAGTGTGACTTGCAGGGAAGCAGGGCAGCAGAGGGGCCCCATGTCCCTCTCCTCCTCCTCCTCCTGTTTCCAGCTTGCCCTGGCCCAGCATCAGGAAGACCTGGAGCACCACCGCTGCCCTTCCTCCCTGCAAGTCACACTCTCTCAGCCAAAGGGAGGAGGAAGGCAGCGGGGAGGGAGGGAAGGAGCTAGGAAGAGACCCCCGGAGCCTGGCCAGAGCGCGCCTGGCCCTCCTGTTTCCTCTTCAAAAAGAAGGCTGGAAAAGTAGGACGTGTCCTGGCAAAGGAGGACGTGCCTGGTCAACTTGGAAAAGGGGGGCCTCTGCTCAAGAATGGAGGACATATGGGAATCCCTCCTGGACAGAGGGCTGAAACCTCAAGACAACTCAATATAATGCTCTGACAGAACACAGACTACAACTCCCATGAGCCTTTGCTACCATTTCCCAAGATGCCTTAATTTGTAACAGAAAGCCGACCAGTATGTTCACATGTGATGAATTCTTTCGTATTGACTCTGCATTTTCTTTTTGTGTAGATGCTCTCTTGTCTTGTGTGTGATGAGCTTGTGCGTAATCACGTGCATTTCCGAACTGACCTCACTTTCTCCCTCTTTCGGAATGGTCCTGTACTCCCCCATGTGATAAGCTCCGACTGTATGATGTACCTGCGCAATTGCGCAATTCGCAGCTAGCAAGGGAAAAAAATGTTTAAAGCGCGGCTAAAAGCCACATTCCTTGCCGCCCATGTAGCTGCTCCGCCTGTGTTTGTAGCGTTTTGACAGCTTCCCATGTAGTTGCTGAGCCACAGAAAAAACCTCAGTCTAGCTGCCCTGTACTTTTTAAATGCACACCTGGGGCTTGCTGTCTAGCTGCTAAGCATTAAGGAAAGTGCAACTTCATGTCACACTTTCCTGCCAATCTAAAAAGCCCCCTTGGGAGTTGAAGGAAGGATACAAAACCAGCATCCTTTGGTCCTCTGAGATAAAGGAGGTTGTGATCCAAAGTTAAACTGAGTAAAAATCCCATTTGAGGCAAGGCAAACAAAATTTCAATTATGTTTTTTTAAAAGTGTTTGAACCATGCACCCCTCCAAATGTACACTTAGCACAGCCATGACATTAATCACTGATCACCTAACAAGCAACAAAGACTCCCAGTAAAATGCAACCAGTAAATTATGTTTTTCTCCAGTTTCGTCCATTCGAGCACAGGTAGGCTAGTAAAAATCTATGTGGTTAACTAGTTTAATGGACCTATTTGCAAGTCTGTAGGGGAAATGCTCTAGTTAGGTGAATGATTTCCTAATCACTATGCTACTTCCTAGACTTCAGTCTAGTTCCTCAAATGCATTTGGTAGAGACAGTGGGTTCTAATTCTAGCTGAGGTAAGTAGGTTTTTTACATCTAGTCAAAAAAAATGTATTAAAATCATGCTACTGAAATCACCAGAATGCAGGCTGTGGTTATTAGGCTGCACAGCACAAAAGACCAAAACCTGCTAATCTTATTCCTATGGAGCAAGAGAAATTTTGTGCTTTCCATTTATTATTGATTTATCAAATTTTAAACTGATCTAAATTATATTTTAAATGTATCTTTATGCATACAGTATACTGGCAAACCACCTCTGAGTATTCTTCCCCCCCTCCCCCAAAAGTCCCTGAGAAAAATGCATGGGGTTGCAGTAAGTCAACGGGTGAACTGAAGGCAAATACACACATAAACTATTCCTAGCGTAGCTCAGTACTTTCAACTCTTATCTTCCAGTCATTACAATGCATTTAAAGAAAAATATTCTGGGAGGAGAAAAATTGGAGAAGCCAACATATTTTTTTAATTACTGTGCTTTTTAATTTAGACTACTTTTCCTAGTTTCATAGAATCACAGAGTTGGAAGAGACCACAAGGGCCATCCAGTCCAACCCCGCTGTCATGCAGGAACTCTCCATCAAAGCATTCCCAACAGATGGCCATCCAGCTTCTGCTTAAAGACCTCTAAAGAAGGAGACTCTACCACTCTCCGAGGGAGTGTGTTCCACTGTCGAACAGCCCTTATTGTCAGGAAGTTCCTCCTAATGTTGAGGTGGAATCTCTTTTCCTGGAGCTTGCATCCATTGTTCCAGGTCCTGTTCTCTGGAGCAGCAGAAAACAAGCTTGCTCCCTTTTATTCAGAAAGATTTTTAAACAGGTCAGATTGACAATACAAAATTAATCCATTTTTTTAAAAATGGGCATAATCCTGAGAAACGGTAGAATAAATGTCCCATTTGCATTAACAGTTTTACAGAACCGTAGTATTAGTCACTTTTAGGTCACATTGATTTCAGTAGCGGAAAGTTAAATGCTATTTAACTTGGCTTCTGAAAGTAAACCCAAACTAATTTAAATCTAATTTAAAATATGCTTCTTATTTTAATTTTTATGAAGCACTTTCCAAACTATTAGTTGCACCCAGAATAAATCTAAAAAATAACAATATAATTTTTTTGAAACAACAACAACAAAAACCTATTGATTCTCAGTTGGTCTGTGCTATAATCCTGACCAGTGGAATTGCTATGCTACACGCCTCCTCCTCTTCAGCTCACCCCCAAGTGTGGGGCTCCAACCAGCACAGAACCCTTTGTTGTTAGTTGTTAGCTGCCCTTTGACTCTCTAGTACACTCGTCCCTCCACATTTGTGGCTTTGACTTTTGCGGATTTGATTTTTTACAGATTTTAATAATATGTCCAAACTATGACTATTTAGGTCCTCCAGAGCAACTCTATGGTCAACTTTAACCAAAAGCCATCCTGAAAGACCCAGAGACCTAGAGAGAACACTCTAGGTTGCGAGATTAGTTATAGCAAGAAATTGGAAAACAAAAATAAATGTAGAATTGGAAGGTTGGTATAAAGAAGTTTGGAAATTAGCAATTACTGATAAATTAACATGTAAATTGAGGGTAAAGAAGGGATTATGGAAAAGAAATGATTTTGATGAAATTTGGAAAAAATTTATTGAAAATGTTCTAGCAAAAGAAGATGGGAAATTACCTCCAAGGGATGAATTAAAATTTTGGATGGAATATAAAGATGGGAATGACTCTGGGGGAGGGGGGGAACTGAGGTGATGTACAGGGGGAAAAAAGAACAAGCAAAATGTTAAAGTATATAAGTATGAAAGTATGTTATAATTTGTTTTTTATGTTATTTTCTTGTAAAATTTCAAAAATACTAAATAAATTTTTAAAAAGACAGAACACTCCACTAGCTATTTGTAGCTCCACCAGCGCAATTCTATGGTTACCGTCTGGCAGATGTTGACCATAGTTCTTCTGGAGGATCTAGTTCTCTCAGGTAAAAACACAGTGTTTTTGTTATTTGCAGTTTTTCCACATTTACATCCTGTGCCCCTAACCCCAGCGAAAGTGGAGTGAAAGGTGCATTGTGTTCAACTTCTAGTACTGTATTTAACTTCTAGTTCAATGTCTAATTCTAGTTCAACTTCGACACATGGCAACCGTTTGGGTGAGACCTTTCCAAGACTCCCTGGCCTTAGTCTCTCTGATCAGGTCCTACAGGCTCAGGCCCATGTCCTACCTGATTGAGTCTACCCATCTGACATGTGGTCTTCCTCTCTTTCTCTCCCTTCCACCTTTCCTAGCATCATTGCCTTATCTAATTATTCATTTTTCATTTGTCCTCATGACATGGCCAAAGTACAAGGGAAGATGTTTAACATCTCCCGGCTCCGAAATGCAGGCTTGAATTTTTCCATCCTTCTCCTCTGCAATTTTTACCCTTATACAGCCAGGATTTTTCGGTTTGGAATTTTGTGATTCTCTTTTCTTCAATTTTAAATTGACTATCTAATTATTTTAAATTTGCTGAGATTTAATCTTGCTTTAAGGGGGGGAGTTGGGCGAAGGGATGGGATATTTTAATTTGTACTGTTTTTAACCTGCTGTAACCCGTCCCGATTGCTTGCTCAGAGGGGCAGGCTAGAAATAAAAACTATTATTATTATTATTATTAGCCTCATTTTAGATATCCTGGCTTCCAAGGAGAATTTGGGCTTGATCTGTTCTAGAACTCGTTTGTTTTCTTGCCCACCAATGGTATTCTCAGTACTCTTCTCAAACACCACAACTCAAACGAGTTGATTTTTTTCCCATCCGCTTGTATTGTCCAGCTCTCACATCCGTACATGGTGATGGGGAATACACCATTCTGTTAAAAAGAATTAGCCAGAGATCTCCTGCAAATCACCCAGAGACAAACCACTAGATTCATATCTGTCTTCTGCCTAACAATCTCAACATTGCCCATAGAAGTGGAGAAGGTAGTCTTGAATACACGCAACACTCTTCCCATTCCACCACTGAAACCTCTACTGTGTATCATAGTAATAGAGAATTCAGAGCTGATGCCAGCTGCCAGTTCAGAACCTGTATGTTTTACAGATATATAGCTTTGGAGAAAGAAGCAGAAGGGCATCTTTTTTCTCACTCCCTCATGACAGCTGCCCACAAGCCATAAGGAGCAGAGATCCCCTAACCTTATGGCATACATCCTCCCTATACCTATCCCCCCGCTGCTTCTCATTATAAGCTCTTCTCCACTCCATCCCACTCCCACTTTAATTTCTACGTCCATTCCTCCTTCTCTTTCTGTTTCTCAGCAGACACCCTAATATTCCAGGTTTCATCTGCTCTCAGACATAAAATGACAGACGTAAATAGTCAGTCAAATGTTTAAATCCTTAACAGCTTTTTTCTCAGTCCCAGAGTAGGAAAGAACTCGGCTGAAAGCTGCTAATGGAGAAATTCATAATTTTAGTGTAGCTGTGATTCAGCTGAATACATATGCCAGGCAAGAATTTTGGGATGCACCCCTAAATTCCTTCTCCAGCTATCAACTACTTTATATATTTTTTCTCTCTGTGTACCCCTAGCTTTGGAAATTCACGGGACCTGGTCAAACTATTTATTATAATACCTTGTTTTTTAATGCTCAAATTTTTGATCTTCTGCATACCTAGTGAGTCACTTATGAAGCAACCACTCACTTATTTTGGCGTAACCCATTCTGCTCCCAAATATATGTGTTTGTGTTGTGTGCCTTAAAGTTATTTCCAACTTATGGAAACCCTATGGCGAGCCTACCATGGGGTTCTCTTGGCAAGTTTCTTCAGAGGGGGTTTGCCATTGCCCTCCTCTGAGGCTGAGAGAATGTGACTTCCCCAAGGTCACCCAGATATAAAGACACTCAACTATTCAAGATTGCTATTCAAGGGAATTGCCACTATGTCCATTAACGTGAATAATGTTTCTTTCCATTTATTCACCTTAGTACCAAGATGGTCCCTAAATGGCTATGTTGTCTCCCGAGACCTGGTAAAAGTATCATGAAAATCAAAATGTATTCCTGCTATCCTTGAGTTCAGAGCCGAGTGCTGAAGCATCTACCGGTAAGCAAATAATATGCTGACCTGAGATTTACTTCTGTAAAATTTTATCATCATTTGTTCAAACCATAATACAAGATGATCCAAATGAAGAGTGAGGAACGGTTGGAATAACAGTCAACAGGACATCTATTATATGACTTTGCCTTCAGAGAAGCTAAGGCTGCTTACCTTTTGGAAATTTACTCACTGTTGGATTTTTTTATTGGTTGTACCTTGCATCAGGTGAAGGCTTCTAGTCCCTAACCCTACTGAAGAAGTCAGGGTCAAAAAGAGTAACATAGCATTGGGCCTAGTATAACTACAGAGGTTGCAGACAGTGGCAAAGGTCATGGCCTAGGGATGTCTATGCCACTAGGAACCAGATGCTGATAAAGCATAAAGAAATAGCCTGCTGCAGTGTTAGCACATGTCCCTTTAAAAACCAGTTTTTTGCTTTTTAATAACTGCTCTTACTTATCTAGTTTTCCTGCTTTAATTTTTTTAAAAAGAGAAGTTATTGAACATGTATGGTGTTCCAGCATAAAAAACAACAACCAAAGGACCTTTCACTGAACTATTCACATTTACATTCACCCTAACTAATATTTCAAGTTAGTTCAAAACTGCAATGATATATATTATGTTAAATTTGTTCTTGTATTAAACCGTTCAAAGAACAGTTTGTTGATCTAGTAAATTTAAAACTTCAAGCAAACAAACAAACAAACAAACACTTTGCATTACGGTGGTCCCCCGGTTTACAAATACCATGGCCTACGAAAACCCCGGTCTACAAAAGAGCCGGGGCTGGAAAAACGGCCCCGGTTTACGGAAAAACCCCGGTTTACAAAAAGAAAGCGGTGGGAAATTCAAATGGTGCAAAGTGCAGCTATTGGCTGGTTTAAGGGGCCCCAGTTTACAAACTTTTTGGTTTAAGAAAGGGGTGCTGGAACGAATTAATTTCGTAAACTGGGGGACCACTGTATTTGATGGGGAAACTGATTAAACCTTTTTGACAAGTCAAATGCCCTATATCTTACTTAAGAGCAAGGTCCTTCTAGAGCAGTAGTTCCAGTCAACTCAGCGTGGTATCCTTCCATGGGCTGCTAAAATGAGTACCCAGTTTGTTGGTGGCAATTAGCTTACACATTGTAAAAAACTAAGGTGTGCTTTAAGTGCACTGATAAGCAGTATAGAAATGCACTTGCTATTGCTATGCTTTGGACTTAAGCTCCCAGAATTCCTTACTGCTTGCTAGCTTGGCTGGAAGTCCCAAAACATCTGGAGGACCAAAATTTGGGCATCTCTGTTCTAAGGCAGGCCTGAACAACATACGGCTTGCAGGCCACAGAAGGCCCACCAACTCACCCCCAAATCTCCTCTACAGCCCCAGCTTTCTCCTGAGGAGACGGCTGGGCTGGGGAGGTGGAGGACAGGCATCCATTTGCCGGTCCTCCTCCCCCCCCCCAGTCCAGCCATCGACTCAGGAAAAAGCCAGGCTGTGGAGGAGACTGGGGGCAAACAGCTGCCTGTCCTCCTCCACCCCAGCCCAAGCATCTCCTTGGAAGAAAGCTGGGCTGTGGAGTAGTGGTGTCAGGACTGTTGGTGTCAACTGGTGTGTGTGGGTGGAAGCCTTTCCCTCCCCCCTGTCCCCCATGCCCTCCAAGTTTTATGAGGTGGCTGCCCTGCACAGGCCTCAAAGGCCATCACTTCACACACACACCCCATGCCCTCTGCCAGGGACCTCAGAAGTCACCACCTCACCCCCTCCTTTCACGGAGGTTGCATAAGGGAAGTAGAAAATTCTGACCTCCATAATGACAAAAAAAAAAAAAAAAAAGAGGGGACATACACAGGCACAAGCCAGACTTATTCTTGAGTAATTCACTAACAGGATGCCAGCCTATATGCAGCAAATGTTTCTGCTAGTGCACTTGACAAAACTGTGCAGTGTGAGTAATAGTAATTCATCCATAGAAAGCAATGTGCAAACACCTAGAAATCATGTTACAATCAGAGTTTCTATAGTGGCTCAATAGTTTAAGGATGCACATTTCTCACATTTCACAGGAATACAGCAGGAAACATCAATACAACTAGACCATGACTGCAGGGTAAAATGCACTATACAGGCTTCAGAATGCTCCCTGCATTTACCCACAAACATGTGGTCATCTCATGCAAAACTCTCTTCCTGAATCCTCTTCCAACTATCACTACGAGTCATAATTTGAAAACTGGGAACCAGTCTTGTAAATGTGTACTTTCCCTACCCCTTACTTCTGTGATCTGCCATCCTTTCACTCATTTTCATTTCAAAAATCTAAATCCTTTTTGCCAATCAACAAGCTTAAAATGGGAATGCTGGACAGGAGTGTCACATCCTTTCCCACATCCTAAACAAGACCAAACAAAACCTCACACACACACTGCATATTGATCAAAATTAACAGGCACAGTGCTCTGCATGTCACAAAACAGACAACAGTTGAATTTCTAATTGCCCCATGGCGACAATCTTTCTGAAGAGAAAGTGTGATAATGCAAAAGAGTGAGCAAGAACGCTCTTGGCCATTTTTACAAAACACAAAAGGATTTCTTCCTGCTCATTATAGAAGACATATATAAGATTGCAGTCATAAAACACGCTACGTAGGGAATAAGTTGACCAAACAAAGCTGGGCTTCCTTCTATGTAGGCATGGACAAATCACACTGGAAGGTTAAGAAAAGAAACAACAACAAAATAGGTTTTTTGTCTTCTCTGCCTAAAGGAGCTATCACAGAAAAACACATAACATGATGGCATCACACTGTGCATCCCTCCACATTCTCTCAACAATATTAGGAGCTTGGGGACAGTCATGGTAGAAGGCATATATAACATGATCTGTTTCCACAAATACTGGTATGTAATACTGTCGAAGACAGGAGAGACTTGACACAGGCTTTATGTTTTTAGCAGTGCTCCTGTGTTTCTGATAACATCTAGCTCTCTTTCAAACCTACAACAAACTCTATTTCAGTTTTTTCACCTCTCCTTTAATGCTGGGTGTCGCTACTTTCAGGTAACATATACTGGTTCAGAAATAGAGGAGTAAATTCTGACACTGGAATATCTTGCAAAAATGATTTCTTAGCTTTTTCATAAACTAAATGCCTCGGTTCATGCTCTATCAATCCAGAATAATCTCTAGTATTACTTGACTACCTAGCTAAGTAAATAAACTACATTAGCAGAAAATCTGAACACATTTCATTCCCTGTGATGCTCTGAACCTTCGATCATTTCACACCTAATTAGGAATGTGTCAAAAACACTGAGATTAGAGGTACTGTTGTGCAGAGTTACTGTTAGCACACCATTGTTATCAACTGCCAACTCAAATAAACAGTTGGCGCATTTAAGAAGATACTCACTCCATTCTGCAAATATTCTGCTGAAATATATCAAACGCCAATAGTACTCACTCATTTCATAAATTGGCTAATTAAATTGGTTTTATAGATTTCGGACAGAGCCTGCAAAAAAAAAAAAAATAGCAGAAACCAGAACCTTGTAAATTTTTTACAACCCCCATCAGAGTAAAGGAAACTTCATCCTATCTACTAATGTAAAACTAGTAAGTGAATATTCAGTTCTGTAAGTAGAGAGCAAGATTTCTGACAGACACTAGAAGTTCTCCTTCCCCCAAATCTAGGATTGGCATTTGTCCTAGAAAACCTGGAAAATCCCAGATTGAAGGGACTAAAAAAATGTCCCAACAGGCTTGGCCAGTGAAAGCAATAAATCCCAGATTTCTCCTTTGTCGCAGGCCAATGGGTAGGTTAAAATGTAGCAGTGGCGATGAAGCAGGAAACACTGCAATAAGATTGACACTGGCAAGAGCCTCATCCTGCCCTGAAGGGTGCAGTTGCTACTACATAGGCAGCATGGGGGAAACTTCACTTCCAAACAGCCTTGGGAGAGTAAAGCTAGTCCTTTTACTTTCTGGGGCTGCTTGGAAGTCCCTTTCTCTTCACAACAGCTAGGGAGAAAAAGAAGAAGAAAAGGGCTCTTAGCTTGCTACAATGAGACCTCAGTATCTGAGAGGGATCCGTTCCAGACACCCACCCACCCCCCATGGATAGCAAAATCCACAGATGCTCAAGCCTACGTTGTCCCCAAAGGCAGCACTTGCATATGGCTATGCCATCATTAGGAACAACAGGACTTCAGGTAAAGTCCCATTGTCCCTAAAGGCAGTGCAGCTGCATGCAAGCGCTAGCCCTGGGAACAACACAGGCTTGCTGAAGCTCAGATCTGCGGAGGCAAGTCCACAGATACTGAGGTACCACTCTACTGGTACCGAAGCTGAAACATAATGGGAGAAAAAGTGCAATGATTAATGTGTTGAATTTGCATACTCAGAATGCAAATGAATAATACACATAATTATAATAATTTGCATAATATGTAAAATAGATGCAAGGATATGAGAGACTGGAATATGGCAACCTTATCAACATACAAGACTGACGTGGCAAGAGAACCTTTTCACAATCAGTCCATCTCACACAGTCCATAATTTAGCTCATACATGTAGCTTGGCAGGTCATATCCACACCGATATTAGCCCTGGAATTCTGGTACACATGGTCTAGAATCCTACAGGTGTCTGGCCCATAAGTAAGTTCCCCTATAGAAGCAGTTGGACTTTTTGTTTTTGGTCAAATACTTAACATCTACATCCAGTTCAAAGTTCCAGAAGCAGAGTTGCACAAGCAAGGTCACTGCACATTCCTATGTCCATTCTCAGCCAATGTGTATTTGTCCACTTCTCCTGTTATTGGTGGTTTGATCCCTGTAGTTGTGCATTCCACAACTAAATGCAGGAGTTGCACAGCACAGTGTTCAGCTCTGAATGCAGAGATTTATGGCATGTAGTCACACTGTATGGTGCGCAAGACAAACCAATTGTTACAAAAATCTGAAAACACAGTCTCCCTACAAACACACCCCAAAGAAGTATTCAATTTATTTGCCAAATTATTAGCCTACTCCCAAACCAGCCAAGATGATTATTTAGCATGTATGCAGATGGCCAAACTTGCAGTCCACAGTAGCATGATAGCAGTAAAACTCTGAAAGGGACTCATATATACATACACCTCTCGAAACGGGACATGAAGTGAGCCCCAAGCATTTAAGATAGTTCAAAAAACCTCCCAAAAACTGATTATTACAAAAGTGCAAAATTGTTTTATACTGCATTTAACAATTAAGATGACTCATTTGCTCATATCAAAGATCAATACTGTAACATAAAGAAAGCCAAGATATACAAGCAGGAAAATCCTGGTGCTTGTAGTAAAATAAGATCAAAGCTACATGTTTCAGTGATCCTGAAGACTCGAAAAATTGAGAAATATGCACAAAGATGGAGAAGCAAATGTTGCTCCCATTTGTTGTTCTTGTTGTGTGCCTCCAAGTCATTTCTGACTTATGGCAACTGTAAAGCAAGCCTATCATGGTGTTTTCTTGGCAAGATTTGTTCAGAGAGGGGTTGCCGTTGCCTTTTTCTGAAGCTGAGAGTGTGTGACTTGGCCAAGTGGGAGTTTGAATTCAACACCCAAGCCACTACATCACACTGGCTATCATTCCAATAGCCACAGTTTTTCACCTGCAGCTGCCTATCACCCAGTTATCATTCAATTTATATAGCACTTGTCAGAGAAAAGCAGATAAGGGAAGAGTTAAGAATTTTTCATACCTGCCATTTCTTATCCTCAAATCATATCTTCACCAGACCATTTTTTCAACTTTTTGACAGAGAGCAGACTTTGGGTCTAGGTCTCCCCCATGACAGGGTTGCCTTAGGGTCACCATATGTTGGGAACAATTTGAAGGCACAAACAACAACAACAACAACAACCTCCCTGGATGTTCAGTTATGATCTCAGAGACCGGCCAGGTAAGAGGGTAACCACTGCAAAACCTCTCATTCATTTCTGTCCAAAAACTTGGAAGCAAACCTAATAATTAGATTTCTATCAGTACAATTCATGCTAGCTTAGGTATTAGTAAAATATTTTTGATGAACTAATGTGAATCCAAAGTTCCTGGGAGTGCAAGTTATTCTCAAAAAAAAAAAAAAAAAAAGCAAAGAAAGAAAGAAATCAACATAGTTCCTCATTAAATGGCACCACTTCAGACAATCTTCTAAAAGCTAATTTTTCCCTTGACATTAATCACTCCAGAACAATATGGTACAAATGTTCAAATGTATCAAGACAGTAGTTCTCTTTATTATTATTTTTAAAAAAAAAGTTAATCCAGTTCAAAATAGTCCCTGTTTAATAAGAAAGATTTACCATTTGCTATGCTACTTAACAATGGAAACTAAGTAAGAATTGCATACAGGTTGATTCTCCCTTATCTGGTATTCCAAACGTTTAAATACAGTACTCCTAAATCCAAAATTATTCACATGGGTGGCTGAGATAGTGATACCTTTGTTTTGTGATGGTTCAATGTACACAAGCTTTGCTTCATGCGCAAAATTATTAATAATATTGTGTAGCAAATTACCTTTGGGCTATGTATCTAAGGTGTAAACAAGACTAAAGTAATTTCATGTTTAGACTTGGGTCCCATCTCCAAGATATCTCATTATGTACGTACAAATATTCCACAATCCGGGGGGGGGGGAAGGAACCCTAAAACACTTCTGGTCCCAAGCATTTTGATTAAGGAAGACCCAATCTATTTATTTAATAGATGAGGCAGAAATCAAAGATTACTTAAATGGAAGCTTTTCCTAGTACAGGTATTTAAATTAAGATATTATGGAACACTGGTATAAATGTTAGCAAACTAAGTTTACAATGCAAAGGCACATAAAATAGTTTACAAACTCCCTGTAAATTGCTTGGAGAGAAGACTTGGGAACTGCACGTAAGCACCAAATACTTCAGAACACCACACTATGAGTTTATGCTTTCTGAAATTACACATACAATCCACGCAAAATCAATTCACTATCTGCTTAAAACAAATTAATTATCTGCTTAAACAATTTATAACTAACTTTTCAAACAAAACTCTTTCTAATCTGGAGTTTTGATTTGGGTATTTAATGATACAAGACATAGGTTTAAAACTATGTACAATTCAGCTATCAATGTGCACAGAAAGAAATTGAGTTTCTGTAAAAGACTGAGATTTCAACAGCCAGGTTTGCTTCTACCAAAGAAATGAAAGTCTTGCAAAGCCTTACTGGCCATGGCCACAGAGAACAAACCCCACCACAAGTAATTTTTCTGCAAGAGAAACACACTTAGAGTTTTCCTGCTTTGTTCAGGAGAATTAACAGTATCCCAAGAGCAATGCAATTTATCTCACACTAGGCCTACACATGTATTACACAGATACCATTTCCATGGCTCATGCACAACACAGACCAGTTCGCTACATCTGTCAGATCTTAGTTAAAGCCACATAATTACACATCACCATTTGCTCTCAGACATGCTCACTGGAAGCACTGCATATACATGCTATACTGTCTCCTTTAACAGATGATGATGATGAAAACTCAGATAATTTGGCTGCTTACAATATCAGCTAATGTGTGAAACACGTTCATTTCTGTCACACTTCAGCAAGGACTGAACCAAGCCCTCTTTGGAGGACAACCACATTTCCCAAGGTTAATATTAAGAAAGCCAAAAACCAAGGTTACACAGTTCCAACTGGTGAGCCTTCCACACAGACAATGCCATCCATATCTGGAGGAGCATAAGGGCACATCATCAACTACTATCACTTCAAATAGCAACACTCACACCATAATGGAGCTCAAAAACAGCCTGCTGCTTGCCAGATATGAAGATCATATGGGATATATTTTAATGATGTGTTCACTTGTATCCCATTGTATGCCATTTGTATCCCAAAAAAGTGCTCTGTTTGCACAATTAGCACTTTTACAGTTTGAAAAGATGGTGGCAATTTATACGTAAGAAAGATTCACAAAGTTGTCACTTGCGTGTAGATAAACCATCTAAAATGTACATTACAACCTATAGGATTTTTACTTCAGAAAACCATTAGCATATGTTAAATGATCAGTTATTTTTTTTAAAAAAAATACCATTCATAATTTTAAAGAATGGCTCAAACCGAACAATGCATTTAAAATATTCATACACCTCTACCTTCAGCAGTCTTATCTTGAGAAAGGAGATGCCTAATTATGTGGCGCTCATGCATTTTTTTCAAGGATAAAAGAGTAGTTTGGTTCAGTTCTGAATTAAGTATCACTGCTATCAAGCGAAGCCCTGAAGACACATAGGATGTTCTGTTTCGTTTTACCAAGCCACCTGTTGGTATGAACCTCTGCATATGCAGATTTGACAATCTACTCACCCACAAGGAATGTTCCTGATCCCAGGTGTGGCTATTTGCAAGGCTAGGCTATGGATGTTAAAAGTGGTTCCAAAAGAAAAACAATTTTTTTTTTGCATTTTTTTAGTACAGGTATGTGGTTTTACAAGTGAGACCCTATCTGCCGTTACTTTTCTAAAGGGGATGCCTGGAAGCGGAAAACTGAGAATGCAGAGATCAGTATGAAGGTGGCTATGGTTTTCTGTCACACAGAGGAAGACAGTTCTTTTCAAAAACAGGAAGAAGATTAATACAAAATTGAGTCTTTCAGCAAACAATCTCAAGCATTATGTTGTAAAGCAGTGACTTGGAATCAGTAGCTTAGAATAGCTTACTATGAATCGTTTCCACCTCTGGATATTACTAGGTACACGCAGCACATGTCAGCAGACCATGGCTGGCATTCAGTATTGCCGTTACGGATTCGTAAGCTAGACGTCTGGATCTGTAAGTGATCTGTATTCACTATGACTACATAGTCTTACTGTGAACCTATGTAAATTCTGTGCAAGTCCATCTTAAGAGGCTGGCAACAGATGGGACAAAAGTGGTCCATTCAGCAAGCAATCGGGGCGCAAAAGGAGAATATTTCCACACCTTCACACCAGTGAGTGAGGCCGCAACCTTGAGAAGCAGGACTTCTGTCACAAGTCCTTGTCACTCACTGGTAGAAAAGGGGTGGAAATGTTGTCCTCCCTCCACCCCAATCACCAGCTGATGGTCTTCAGGTAGGGGTCAGGCCAGGAGACATTATTTAGTTACATCTCCAGTCAGTCCAGGGCTCCAGCATATATCTACCTACTTGAAGACTAGTTTTGGCAATGGATTCCACTTCACAATCCCTTTACTCACAGATCCCATTGCTGGCTCAAATGTGTATGTTCGATTTTTATTTTATCAAACACCAGCAAATTGAACTTATTTCAATTATTAGCAATACCAGACTGCGGAATGACCTGCCGGATAAGATGCATCTTATCACGACCCTGGACGGCTTCAAAAAAAAGCCGCCAAGACGCATTTCTTCCGACAGGCCTTTCCAGACAGCGGCTAACCTTCCCTGGTCTCCAAGACATATCCAGCCTTCCCCAGCCACATCAGATATCACCTCAAGGCTGCCCACAAATTTGGATTTGGATATATTGTTCTTTGTTTTTATTGTTGCTGTTTTAACCTTGCGCGAGTTTAATCTTATTTTAAGGGGTGGGAAGAGGAACTGGGATCCAATATTTTAATTGTAGTTATTTTTAAATGTTGTACCCCGCCCCGATTGCTCGCTCAGAGGGGTGGGTTATAAATTATTATTATTATTATTATTATTATTATTATTATTATACTGAAAGACTGAGAATTTACATGCATCTGAACTGATTGGCAGCTTTTGAGTACAGAAATGTGAGTCACTCAGCATGAAAGTTCTATCCTGCAACATGGTGCAAAAGTCTGATATTTTCACGTGCATTTCATTCAGGAAAGGGAATCATGCAGCCTCCAGATGTTGTTGCACAGTGATTCTCAGCATTCATCACCATTGGCTATGCTGGGAGTTGCAGTTTTGCAACATCTGGAGGGACATTTAATGCACACCAAATTAGTTGCTCTAATGGCTTCACCCTTGGTAAATTCTATAAGTTCAATCACATTACCATTGAGAAAAAATGTAGATGGGGCAACAACAAGACTCAATCCGAATCTGACTACAACAGTGGCTGGTTTTCCTTTTTTATCTCTGAGGGCCATCGGTATCTAGTAAAAGAACGCTAGCTGATGATCTCCAGTTTATGAACTGACACACATCATTATGGAATTTTAGGGTTTTTTTAAAAAGTTAAAACATATATAGTGTACTCAGTATTCACTGATGATATCTGTTTTTCAGCCCCCCCCAACTCATTGTGATCCCATTTGTAGAAAGGCTAGAACAGGCCACTGGGATTTATGGCACCATCAGACAGGAAAACCTACACAGGTTTTCCTTAGGACAATCTATACATAAATCTATTTAATTTGCATGTGTGTGTGCACACACACACATCTTCAAGTCCCCTGTCAACTTATGGTGATCCTGTGAATTTCACTGGGGTTTCTTAGGCAAGGAATCTGCATGTGGTTTTGTCAGTTATTCCCTTTGAAAGACAGACTATAGCATTGGCGATCTGCCATCCAATTAATAACCAGAGGTGACCCTTCTTAGCCTCCAGGATCAGACAAGATCTAGTACTGTATCTTTAGGATATTTAGGCCTAATTATAAATATATACGTTAATAAAAATAAAAAGGGCCAGGGCCTATACTTCTGCCAGCACACCAGATCATTAGACAAAACTACCCCAAGACATCAGGGACAGAAACTAGAACACAGCAGAATGCCATCACCTCATATGGGTACTTTGTTCTTGACTTTGGGCATATTGCTGTAAAAGCTGTCAATACACTGACATGCCAAGACTCAAGGTCTCTACCATCAGGGCAATTTGACATTTCCATGGAGGGGACAGGATGCAGCATGAGCATATTTCACTCTGCGTTTCTTCACAGATAATCCTGGAGAGAAGTGAATTGTGGGGTGCCACTGGGTTTTTTCCTGGGCCCAGTGCTCTTCAACATCTTTATCAACGACTTGGATGATGGAATAGGGGGCATGCTTATCAAATCTGAAGATAACAACAAATTGGAAGGGGTAGCCAATACCCCCGAGGAAGGATCAGACTTCAAAATGACCTTAACAGATTACAGCTGGGCCAGAACTAACAAAATGAATTTCAACAAGGTACTACACTTGAAATGAAGAAATGCAAGGTACTACACTTGAAATGAAATGCACAAATAATAGGATGGGTGTAAACTGACTTGACAACAGTACCTGCAAAAGGGATCTAGGAATCTTAGTAGACCACAAGCTAAACAAAAGCCAATATGATCCTAAGATTGCATCAATGGGAGCATATCATCTAGACTGATGGAAGTAATATTGCCACTCTATTCTGCTTTGGTCAGACCTCACCTGAAATACTGTGTACAGTTCTGGGCACCACAATTCAAGAGATATATTGATAAGCTGGAGCATGTTCAGAGGAGGGCAACCAAAATGGTGAAAGGTTTTGAAGGATGTCATATTGAGGATGAAGCAAGCTTGTTTCCTGCAGTTCTATAGAACAGGACCCAGAGCAATGGATATAAACTACAGGAGAAGACATTCCACCTAAATATTAGGGAAAACTTCCTGAAGAGTAAGAGCTGTTCAACAGTGGACAGTACCTCAGAGTGTGGAGAAGTCTCCTTCTTTGTGGTATCATAGTTGGAAGAGACAAGAACCAACCAGTCCAACAGAGGCTGGATGGCCATCTGTGAAGAGTGTTCTTCCTGCATGGCAGAATGGGGTTGGACTGGTTGATCCTTGTCTCTTCCAACTATGATTCTATGACTCTATGTGCCAATGTATGTATACACATGTATATATACAACTATATATATATAACATATAGTTGTGTATGTGTGTGTGTGTATATATATATATATATAATGAGATCAGCTTCACAGCAGCCAACTTTTTTGCATGACTGCCCCAACTCGAGATCAAAGTACTGTATGGAACTATACTACTGCATTTTTTAATGCATATGCAGCATGCTTTTGGCTTATTTCAGGGTGCTTTTGCCTTTGATCTTACAGTCTAGACAACTGGCAGGACTGCAGACTTGATTCTATGCATGTATATTAGCTTTATGCTGCCTCATATTTAGACGTGTATGTTAAATTCATGGTATCTCGTTTTTTTAAAAAAAAAATCAAATTTAAACTGACCTTTAATATCTGGATATTCTGGGACGATGACAACAATTGTACTTTGCTGAGTGACAATCATTTTACATTTACAGTTACAGCATTTTAACACCAAAGCTTCATTGACACCGAATTATATTAAATTTGGAAGTGGCCTAGAACTTGATATAAAGTATTCTCAAGCGGAATGACCAGAGAAAGCTGAAATGTGTATCAATGCATTTTCTTTTATTTGGCATGCTCCATATATTAAGCCCTCAATTTTAGAAAAACTTCACAAAAACGCCAAAAATCTAATTATGCATTTCCTCACAACTCATGCAAATGTGTTAGAAAGCTGGCCTTAACTTTAAACACAGGAATCAGTTCTGCATCTGAGGAAGTAGATTTTAGTCTAGAAAAGCTCATGCTGCCAAAGTCTTTCTTTCAGTCAGTCTCAAAGGTGCTACATGATCTCTCTACATAACCAAAAATGCAGTCTTCCCACCTAAAGCCTGAAATGACATCAACCACACTTCAACCACTTCATTCCACATACTGTGTAGGTCAACTCTTATTCATCAGAGAGCATTCAAGCATCACTTCCCACTACCACCAGCAGCCTGAAGTGGCAGAAATCCAGGAAAGTTTTTCAAGATGGGATTGTTCCGCAAGGTAGTGATAAGATTATCTGTTGGGAGGAGGTAAAAATGAGATACTTAAGAGTGAAACGGAGAAAGGGCGTTATTAACAGCAGCCCTGGTAAGGGTTTTATCTTAATTTTATCTGTTTATTTGCACACACACACACACACACACACTATTTGTATTGTGAGCACCTGAGAAACAATGTAATTATATAATATGTACTATTACAGTGTAATTTTAAATATGCAATTACTGGAACGCTGCTCATTCTGAATTTTAGGGATAAAGCGGGCAATAAATGGGGTTAATTATTTCCTGAAAATAAAAACAAAAACAAAACAGCACTTTAATATTTGTATTCAAGCTAAAATCCTTTTTTGTTTGAACATCACAGTATTCTCATGCTGAACAAGACTGCTTCATAAAAAAAAAAAGCAGTGCCCCTGAATTCCAATCCTATAAACAAAGAAGCAGGTAAAACAACTCCATTATTTGGGACAAGAAAAGCTACACTGGGAAAACTTCATTTGAGGTGAAGTATTGGGCCATTTGTACTGGCCATCCCAAGACACTGTGCCAGAAGGGCAACATAACATGGGCAATATATTTGCAATTCGCTCCAACAGACCACCTAGTACCTGCCTGTAAATGTCTTTCTCAGACAAAATTCAGACTGTGGTAGAGATGGGCTGGGTTCAACATTAGAAAGACCTCAGTTATGCAGCACAGTGCCCACCAAATGACTACCACACAGGCCCCTATATCCAAAAAGGACAGAGTACCTCAACTGGAACTGACTATAATCGGAGCTCAGCTGGCATGAAGCATTACAGAACCAAACTACCCCATTCCTTTCACCTATGAGGAATGTTTCTATGGCTGCATGGGTACCAACTACTCTCTGCACTGATCAAGGCTACACACCACTCAAACACCTATGCTACCATGAGAATCAGATTTTAAAGTATGCACTGTATGAATGTGCTTAAAACTTGTAATTTAGTTTTTCAAACTAAGGATATATGACCTAGTCACAGTGCCCAAGTACAACTTCCTTGTAGAATATATGGTCGTGTTCAGCCTTCTTTAGGAGCATACTGCATTCGTCTCCAAGCACACAAAGCGTACCTGAAAATGAAGTTAGCAAAAGACTTGCAATGCAGTGTCAAAAGCATTTCCACACTACAGTACTGAGACCTAAGCAATGAAGTTTGACTTTTTTGAGCTCCTTGGTTAAATCTAGTCAGAAAAGAACTTCAAAGGCCATCTCTTTTATCAGTCAGTGAGTGCAATTGGATTATTAATACATACATATCTAGATCAGGAGTCCTGGTTTTCTACAGCCTTATCAGAAGCTCCTCAATCGGAAGAGGACTTAGAATGAGTCGACTTGTTTGAAAGACAGCTGAATGACAACTGCCAATCTTTCCCTGGAAGGCAGCAATATATGAAAGTGTCCCAAGGAGTATTCCCACTGCGTGTGATGGAGACCAGCAGGACAACCTGACCAGTGCTCCACATGAGCTAGCTTAGTGCCCTGAGCCATATTTAAATATTGCCCAGAGCCCTTTGACATGTATATAAGAGCCCGTAGACAAGTAGACAGAGTAAAAACTTTGAAAAATCTTCAACTGGGCCATTTCTTATATCACTGCAATACAGTCGCAAGGCTGTATCTGACACCTTCTAGCAAACTGCACTTAAGACCACATTACAAGAGTCTAAAAATTACGTCAAAGACCACTTCACAACACCTAAAAGAAACAAATCTGAAGTGTGTATGTGTGTTCTCCACACATGTATACTTAGTCACCTCTGAGATTATGGGGTAGTGACAAACATATGCCAAATTTACAAAGGTATTTGCCTTTTCTATGGGAAGTGGCAATTAGTATATGGAAGTACAGTGACATTATTATTCTAATGGTAATATTAGCCAATGACTAACAAAAACAATATCTATTGTTAAGTTCTATTCTATGACAAATCTCTTAGCCAAGCAGATCATCACAAGTTAGAACCTAAAACTTGCAAATCATGAGTAACAGAAAACTAGAATTGAAGCTACGAAGAGAAGCTTCTCGCAAAACTACTAAGAGTAAGATTTATTTATATGTTCCTTTTCTTGGGATGCCAAGCTTTATATTGCTGCTGTATTTAAGTCAATACACAAGTCAGTATGTATGTTTAAGTTTGATATATTGAATTAAAAATACAGATTTCAAGGAGAAGCAGCAACATAAAGCTTGCCACCTCCACAAAAAGGAAAATATTTTAAAAACAGATCTTACTCTTTGTGTTTCTCAACGAAGTAAACTTTTCATACAGCAATACATTTATAAAATATAAAAAATATTTTGAAACTTTAAAAAATGTCAATGCTTACCAGAGGATTTTTAACAATTTATCTTGAGTGTATGAAGTTCAAAGTGCACTTATAAGTAGCCATAACATGTGTATTTACCACAGCAATACAAAAATTTAAATGCCAATATAAAGTGATTTTCGCATTTCAAGGATGAATTGAAAAGAGTGTTTCTCCAGCAATTATGTCCCATAACTAGAAGCTAGAAGTTTTCCAGTTCATAACATGCTACTCTCCTTTAAACCATGTTGCCACCACACTAGTTTTATATTTTTGCAAAACTCTTAGAAAAAACAAACCATTCAAAACTGTTTCTGAAGCAAAGTTCATCAGGTATTGATAGTTCTTCTCACCTACCGGTTTTATCACCTTCTCTCATATCTCCCTCTCTCACACACACATACACTATCACAGGCAAAAGAAATGGTAAAAAATAAGCCCACTATGGGAGAGCATTTAGCTGAGTGCTAGAAGTGAGCTTTCTTTCATGGGTAAATCCAACAGCTATTCTGAGAATTACAAACTCCTGGACTACACAACTCACAACATAGAAACACGTTCACTCGCATAGACACCTGAGGCCATAAACACTTTTAAACACCCAATGGCTTCAACACAGGCAAAGCTGCAAGGTAGTTACTGCCACTACTGCGCCAAGACTTCTGCAAAAAAGACTCACAACTGTGCAACAACATTCACTTGTGCCCTGAAAGGACTCCCCCACTCCTCACAATAAAACACACTTTTTAAATTCCCTTGACATATAGAAACCCAACTGGCAGGCTCTTAAACTAAACCATCCAGGCAATGGGCACAGCCACACCAAAGAGGTGAACAACCCCTTAGTCACTCAACCCCCTGCAAGCCAGACAACTTACTCTTTCTCATAACTTGGGGGCAGAGTGCTGGGGAGAGACAGCATGAAATTATAGGTTTTTTAAATGCAAGGTAGGAGTCCTTTCCAGAGTATGAGGAGGAGAAGGGAGAAATAGGGCTTCTGGAAAAGAGAGGCATCCTAAATTCTTGAGGGGGAGTGGAAAGGACTGGAAAGGGGAAGGGGTGGGAGAAATTAAAAGGTAATATTTGGGGGAAGGGACTATAGCATGACTGGGGGAGACACATCTGGAGAAAGTCTTCCCATCTGAATGGGGAGGAATTCTTCCCATCTGAAGGTGGGGAATCCTCCCATCAGAATGGGGGGGAAAGTCTTCACATCTAAAGGGGTCAAACTCTTAACATCTGAAGAAGGGGAAGTCTTCATCTCTAAAGGGGTAAGTCTTCAGGGGGAGGGATTTCACCTCTAAAGAGGTTAAGTTTTCACTTCTAAAAAGGAGGAAGCCTTCATATCTGAAGGGAGGAAAGTCTTAACATTTGAAGGGGGAAAAGTTTTAAGATTTAAAGGGGGGAACCTTCCATCTGAAGGGGGCAAAAGTTTTCCCATCTAATGGGGGAAAGTCTTCCCATCTCAAGTCAGCAAAGTTTCAACTTCTGAAATGGGGTAAAAGTCTCACCTAAAGGGGGCAAAAGTCTTCCCATCTAAAGGGAGCAAAAGTCTCCACATATGAAGGGTGAAAAGTCTTCCTATCTGAAGGGGGAAAGTCTTCCTATTTAGAGGTAGGAAAGTCTTCCCATTTGAAGATGGGAAAGTCTCAACATTTAAAGAGGGGATTCCTCCCATCTGAAGGGGGAAAGTCTTCACATCTGGAAGAGGAGGTAAGTCTCAACATCTGAAAGGGGGGGGAAAGTCTCCAACAACTGAAGGGGGGGGGAGTTTTCCCATCTCAAGGGGAAAAGTCTTGACCTCTGAAGAGGGGAAAGTTTTTACATTTAAGGATTGGACATTCTTCTAAAGGGGGTCTTCCCATCTAAAGGTGTCAAAGTCTTGACATCTAAAGGATGGGGGGGGGAGTCTTCACATTTAAGGAGGGTGAAATCTTAACATCTAAAGGGGGCAAAAGTCCTCCCATCTCAAGGGGGCCAAAGTCTCCACCTATGAAGGGGGAAAGGTCTTTTCCTCTTAAGGGGAACAGTCTACACCTTTGAAGGGAGGAAAGTCTTCCCATTTGAAGGGAGGGAGTCTCAATATGTAAAAAGGGGGGATCTTCCCTCTAAAGAGGAAAAAGTCTTCCCATTTGAAGAGGGGAAAAAGTCTTAACATCTAAAGGATGGGGGGGGGGAGTCTTCACATTTAAAGAGAGGGGAATTCTTAACATCTAAAGGGAGCAAAAGTCCCCACATATGAAGAGGGGGAAAGTCTTCCCATCCCATCTTAGGGCCTTCACCTTTGAAGGGAAGAAAGTCCTAACATTTGAAAAGGGGGGGGGGGAGTCTCAACATCTAGAGGGGAGCAAGTCTTCCCATCTAAAAGGGAAAAAGTCTTGACCTCTGAAGTTGGGGGGGGGGGAGGTCTTCACATTTAAAGAGATGGGAAATCTTAACATCTTAAAAGGGGGGGAGGCAAAAGTCACAGAATCATAGAAGAGTTGGAAGAGACCACAAGGGCCATCCAGTCCAACCCCCACCTGCCATGCAGGAACTCCCAACCAAAGCATTCTTCTAATCAAGTCTTCTAATCTCAAAAGGGCAAAGTCTCCACACCTAAAAACAAAAAAAAGGGGGGGTGGGGGGAGAAGAAGACCACCACCTTCTTCTTCTGCAGCAGTCAGAGGAAGTTATAAAGAGAGAGAGACCCATATATACCCCCCTTCAAACCAATCCCCCCACAATTACAAATGACACCCAGAGAGACCCCTCTGTATGGGATGGGAGGGGAAGGGAGGGATAGGGGAGAGAAGTAAAGGGGAGGGAAGGGGAAAGAAGGGAAAGGGAGAGAAGGGGAAAGAAGGGGAGGGGAGGGGAAAGGAGGGGAGGAAAGGGAAGGGGAGAGAAGGGAAAGGAAGGGGGGAGAACTGAAGGGGAGAGAAGGGAAGGGAAAAGGGGGGTCCCACCCTTCCACATCTCCCCCTGAGCCCCTTCCCCACAGATACCTCCCCCAACCCCTCTCTCTCTCCCATCTCCCCATAGATATCCCCCCCTCCACAACAACCCACAACAACACTCACAGTGCCACCAAAGCATGGGAAAGCTCCTCTCTCCCCCACCTTCACCTTCTTCTTCTTCTCCTCCTTCTCCTTCCTTCCTTCCTCCCTGGCCCACAAAAAAAAGGGGGGGGGGGAGGGAGGTCAGATTAGGAAGGGGAGAAGGCCCTCTGTGGTGGTTGTTGTTGGTGGTGGGTCTGAATGGCTTAGAAGGAGGAGAAGACACTGACCTGGCTGGGGAGGAGGAAGAGGAGGAGGAGGGAGCACCAGCAGCAAGGAAGGAAGGACTAAGGAGGCTCCTCCAGCCACGAGGGTGAATGCTGGGGCTGGTTATTATTTGATAAGGGGAAAGCCAGGTCCCTTTTTTTCCAGTTTCTTCTCCACCAAGGGAAGGTGAAAGGGGAGAGAAGAAGAAGAAGAAGAAGGTGAGGAGGAGGGAAGGAGGGAGGGAGGGGGGGACTGGAATTATTCCGGTCGGGAGTTAGTACAACAAAGAGGCGGAAATAGCCGAGCGGAGCCGAGCGAGGCCCGAGACTGAGGCCTGAGCATGCGCAGTGGTGGCGGAGTGGATGGAGAGAGAGAGGAGCCCACCACCACCACTAGCAGCAGCTGAGCTGAGGGAGGGAGGGAGGGAAGGCGCGCGCCCGCGCTCTCCTCCTCCTCTCCTGACTGCCCTCGCGCGCGCGCGCTCACTGAGTCTCACTCCTCTCTCTCTCCCCCCTCCCCTTTTCTCAACTGTGGTGATGATGAGGATTGATAGTTTGGTGGTGGTTTGAATCTTGGGGGGGAGGGGCTCCTCAGAGGCAGGCAGCAGCAACGGTCACCTCACCCACCACCACCACTAGAGGCCGTCCCTCAGAGGGAGGGGAGGAATTATTATTATTATTATTATTATTAGGCAAATGGTGGCACTGGCAGGAGGAGGAGAAGGGGGCAAAAGTCCTCCACCACAGTAGTCACAAACAAGGGACACAAACACACCTGTCCACACACATATATGCACACACAGACACCTACCCACACATACACACCTGCACCCACACACACCTACCTACCTACACACTTGCATATATGCATTTACACCCAGACACCTACCTACACATATACACCAACACACACACACCTACCTACCTACACATCCACACACCTACATATATGCATTTACTACCTACACATACACACCAACATACACACACTTACCTACACACACACTTGCATATATGCATTTACACCCACACACCTACCTACACATACACACCAACACACACACTTAGCTACCTACACACACACACTTACATACATGCATTTACACCAACACACACACACCTACCCACACACACACACTTACATATATGCATTTACACCCACACACCTACCTACACACACACCTATATCCACCTCCTAGACACACTTGCACACCTACACACATGCACCTGTCAACACCCACACACCTACATATACTCACCCACACCCACAGGCACCCACCCACACATACACACCTGCACCCACACACACCTACCTACCTACACATCCACACACTTACATATATGCATTTACACCCAGACACCTACCTACACATATACACCTTCACACAGACACCTACCTACACATACACACCTGTACCGTCACACCCACCTACACACACACACACCTGTATCCACCTCCTAGACACACAGTTGTACACCTACATACACACATCTGTCTACACACACCTACATATCCTCATCCACACCCACAGACGCCTGCACCCACACAACTACCTGCACCCCTACATACACATCCTCACATTTACATATATGCATTTACACCCAGACACATACCTACACCTACATGGTTACGTATACATATCTACGCCCAGACACCTACCTACACATATACATACTCCTACATATAGGCACCACATTCTCACACACATTTACCTATACATAGAGATGTGTACCCAGGTACACCTACACATAAACACCTCTACATCCACACATCTGCCTCTACACACACACCTAGACACATTTGCACATCTACACACGCTTTTTCATTAGGCAAAGGTTTTAAAAATAATACAGGAGAAAGAAAGAAAAATGGTGATGATGTTGGTGGCTTACTGTGGAGCTCCTCACAGACCCCTGCTGAGCACCTCAACATTTTTGGCCCTCATCTCTGTCATACTCCTTATGCCCTATGGTAGAAAGAGCACCTTGAGTAGTGAATTAGGAGTAGCAAGGCCTGTGCGGAAACTATGATAAATAAATAACTCCCAAGGTAGTTGGGTCAGATGTAAAAGTGTTGGATCAAAAATTTATTATTATTTATTATTATCAAGAGGCTTTCCCCAAGATGAGTGAGTGTGCGGAGGTGTCATTACACTATATGCTTTTGGGTACCGTTTCACAAAGGTGCAAGTTGGATTCAGGAAAGGAATCACATTGCAAATTTGCAATGGATAATGGAGCACACCATGTGCTTTATAGACTACAGTCAGCCCCCTGAATCAACAAAACCTTTATCCACAGATTCAAGCATCAGCAGCTTGAAAATATCTAAAAAATATATAAATTCCAAAGAGCAAAGCTTGATTTTTCCATTTTACATAAGGGACACCATCCTACTATACCACTGGATTTAAGGGGAATTGAGCAGCCATGTGTTTTGGTATCCAGGGAGGTAATGGAACCAAACCCCAGCGGATACCAAGGGCCCACTGTATAGTAAAGCTTTGACTACAGCCAGCATGGCATAGTGGTTTGAACATTGGACTATGACTGGAGGCCAGGGTTCGATTCCCAGATCAGTCATGAAACCCACTGGGTGGCCTTGGGCAAGTCACATGATCTCAGCCTCAGGGGAAGGCAATGCAAAACCTCTGTGAAGAAATCATGCCAAGAAAACCCCATGATAGGTTGTCCTTATGGTTGCCATTGAATTGGAAGCAACTTGAAGGCACACAATAACAAAAAGCTTTCACTGCATAGATCAGCAAAAGCTATGGCTGGTCTTAGAGAGGAATGGGAGTGCCAGCACACCGGATAGTCCTGGTGGGTAACCTCAGAAGAGCCTGCTGCCAGAACTGAATACAGAGAAACAGAATGGTTCCCAATTGGAAAAGGAAGCTGTGGGTGCTTGAATCCATGGATAAAGGATCTGCTGATACAGAAGGCTGACTAGTCTATAAAGCACATGCAGATTTTCCTCTGGGATTTCCTGGTGTGCTTCATTATCCATTGCGTTTTTGCAGTGTGCCTCTTCCTTTCCTGAATGCAAGGCTGTATTTTGTCACCCTACATATTCAACCTGTATTCAGAAAATGTCGTACGCAGAGCAGGATTAGACTCGGGCAGGAAAAGTGAAGATCGGAGGAAAGAACATTAACAACCTACCATATGCAGATGACACCACACTACTAGCAGAAAACAACAAAGATCCGGAACAATTACTAGCCATGAATTGAGATCCACTTGAGGGCAGTTAACAACAACAACCACTTCCCAGATTTTCCTCAGTCTATAGGAACATTAAAACAGAGACGGCCCACTTGTTGGACTGCAGCTCCCAACATCCCTCCCCATGGATGTGCCAGCTAGTCCCACACCTATGCATTAGAAAAATAGAGCAAGCTGCATGTGAACCCCAGTTTCATGCAGTTCATCATCCTCTGTCCTGTGGAAGAGAGCTGCTCGATATGCCCTGCCAAGCATTTCCAGTTTCTGGGCATTAGCCTGGCAAGATACAACATGGGTGGTCCCATCGTACCACCAAGGAAATATGAAAGATGCAAAATATAGTGATGCACTTCAGAGGGTGAGCATATGAAAAATGTCTCTCAATAACCATGTACAGGAAGTGTAATGGGCGGAGTTGACTATTTCTCCTCCCTTTGATTCAACCCATGTGCTTTTCTATTTCACTACATAGAATCATAGAATCACATCTGTCCAGAGTTCTACCAATTCACTCAGAATATCCAGTTCTGACTTCCATGTTCCATTCCATGGTCAGGAACTAGACTTCCATTCCATTCCATGGTCAGGCTCCCTGTTGCTCCAAGCTTTCAGGAGCTTCATAAAGTTGGAAGAGACCACAAGGGCCATCCAGTCCAACCCCCTGCCGTGCAGAGACACAAAATCAAAGCGCCCCTGACAAATGGTCATCCAGCCTCTGTTTAACAAAAAACCGAATGAGACACCACTCTCAGAGGGACTGTTCCACTGTCCAACAGCTCTTACTGTCAGGAAGTTCTTCCTAATGTTGAGGTGGAATCTCTTTTCCTGTAGTTTGAATCCATTACTCTGTGGCTGCAGAAAACAAGCTTGCTCTATCATCAATATGACCTCCCTTCAGATATTTAAACAGGGCTATCATATCACCTCTTAACCATCTCTTCTCCAGACTAAACATACCCAGCTCCCTAAGACTCTCCTCATAGGGCATGGTTTTGAGACCCTTCACCATTTTGGTCACCGTCCTCTGGATACACTCCAGGTTCTCAACATCTTTTTTGAACTGTCGTGATCAAAACTGGACACAATATTCCAGGTGAGGTCTGACCATAGCAGAATAGAGTGGCAGTATTACTTCCCTCAAACTAGATACTATACCTCTGTTGATGTAACCTTGAACTGCATTGCCTTTTTTTAGCTGCCATAGGAGCTAATAAGGAGGAGTGAGATTCCACAGTAAACTACTCCTACAGTGAACTACTCCTACGTGGGACAGCCTGAAGAATCTTGCCATAGAGTTGCTTCCCCTGAGCCTCCAAAGGGCCCAGATTTTATTATTGATTGCCTTCATCCCATGGCTCTTCAGATCACAGACCATGAAGGAACTGTGAAACCTGTCACCAAGAATGTCATTCAAAGCCTAAATCCTATTGTTACTCCTCCCGACTATAACTGCACTGAATTGATGGGATTTCCCTATGTGTTAGAAAGCCAGTGTGGTTCAATTTCCAGCTCAGCCATAAAACCCACTGTGGGCAATCACATGCTCTCAGCCTCAGGGGAAGGCAATGGCCATATAGATCCTTATTTTAGGAACTAATCCTGAAAGAAATCCCAGTTTTCTTTAGTAAATTTAGTTGTTTTACTTATGGCTGAGGGACTATGGAAGCTGGCAGAAACCCCACTATGCCCACAGAACATGAGATGCATTGCTAGCATGAAAGGTATGCCTGTGGAACGTTCTGACCCGTTTGTTACCAATTCTGCAGGCAAAAATATAGCAGTTGAACAGTCAAACTGGGACACAGCTGTGGATGAGACATGGAAGACACAATAGAGGAGCACATGCTGCTTCTTATGCTCTTCTGCCAACTAACTGCACTTTTACTCCAACCACAGACCTAGTATATTTCCCTTCTGTTGTTTTAAAATAGCAGTCCCTGCATTGAAAACCCTTTTGCCCCCCTGATCATGACAGAGCACATAATATGGAATATGGAATAATTCAGTACACAATTCAGTCACATCAGCATCATTTACTTACCACACAGAAAGGCCATAACTTAGATTATAGGATGCATGGCATAAGGCAGCCAGTATAGTGTAGTGGTTTGAATGTTGGTCTATGACTCTGGAGACCAGGATTTCCGCTCGGCCATGGATAGCCACTGGGTGAACTTGGGCATGTCACTCTTTCTCAGCCTCAGAGGATGACAAAGGCAAATCTCCTCTGAAGAAACCTGCCAAGGAAACCTCATGATATACTTTATATAATGATATACTTCACCTTAGGGTCACCATAAGTCGGAAATAATTTGAAGGCACACAACAACAACAGTGGAATAGGGCTGTATTTGTCCCCGTGCTATGTGCACTTAGAGAAAAGTTACTTAGCAAAATAAGAGCATATAGCTTCTTTTAGGCAATCTCTGGAACACTGATAAGAATATCCCACGTTGTTAATACCTCCCTGCCTAGAATCATTTCTGGTACCTTACCCTTGACGCTCAGACAAATACCCAACAGTAACTTCACTGCCTTAGGGTGACAGGGGATAGCGCTCCCCAGATAAGCAAGGGAATGGTGAGCCACATTACAGAGTATTATATTACACAGCTGAAGCCATCTCGTATTTCCTCTCGTTCCCTTTGCTACAGGAATGTGAATACTGTGCTGTGTCTTGTTTGAACTTCAGTGCTCTAACCCTGTTGCTCCTCCAACAGTCTCCTATACAGATAAGAGGCAGTCACCCCTCAAATCAAGTATAAGTACTGTACTTCAGTCCACCCATTGCCAAGCCTGGCCAAATGCCCATAAATATTTTTGTCTTACAGCAGGTGTTCTGAACCTGTGATCTATGGATCCCTAAGGGTCCCATAGATGAATGTCATTGCTTTCCACCTCCACTTTTGATCCTGTTGTTTGAAAGTTGTGTTTAAGTGCATTTTTCTAGAGAAGTGCTCCATAGCTTCCATTGCATTCTCCCATTTTTGACGCTGGAGGGTGGGGATCAGTGCTCATGTTGTGCCTGACTGCTACTTGCTGATGTGACTGAGTGGTAGGAACTGCATTTAATAGGTCTGGGAACAAACAACATACGTAGCATGCTGTTTAAAATCAGTTTCTTCTTATCATTATTATTATTATTATTATTATTATTTCAAGAAAACACATGTAGACCCGGTCTGGATCAGAAGCAATGCTTCTCTCCCCAACTCACCACCACCAGTTTATTTTACAGCCTTTGCCTCTCTCCTCACCAAAGGTAGGGTTGGAAGGAAAGGATGTCATTTGCACCCACCTGTAATTATATTGCTGTTGTCATGTGCCTTCAAATCATTTCCAGCTTATGGTAACCCTAAGGCAAATCATGAGATTTTCTTGGCAAAATTTATTCAGAGGAGGTTTGCCATTGCCTTCCTCTGAGGATGAGACTATGTCGCTCACCCAAGGCCACCTAGTGAGTTTCATGACAAGTAGGGAATCGAACTGTGGTCTCCAGAGTCATAGCTGAACACTCAAATGCATTTATAATGATGAATCAAAACCAATCTATTTGCTTTTTGTTTGTGCAGGTTACCATGTCCTCTGTTGATAGTAATACTGGTTTAGTGAGTCCCCCCCCCCCCCCCAGCTTTTTGTTTTGTTTTGTTGTGGCACAGGATTTTACAGTAGTCGTAATGTGCTCTTTCAAGAGTCTGTCAATCATGTTGTTCCCTTCCTTGAGAGGGGCTCCAGCAAAACACACACAAGGGGCATTTGATTTCATCTTGACAACAATCCAGTAAGGTGGGTTAAAGTGAAAGGTAGCGGTGCATCTCCATGAATCTGTGAGAATATTTAAACCTTAATCTCCCAAATTAAATCGCTGCCACCCTGAGATTTTGCCCTGCTACTGCAGTGAATGGCTGGACTATCCATATGCACTCAGTGAACAGGTAGCAACCTTAGGCAAGACTCTATGGTGCTATCATTGCCATTTTGAAGAGAAAAAAAACATGAAATGATTTGGTTTGGCTATGATGCCTCAGTTCAGCCCCTCTGCAATTCCATCTGCACAGTTAAAAAGCCTTTCAGTCTGATTTCCAATCCATTACACCACTCCATAGATCTATGCATTTGCACAAGAGGACAGTATTAAGAGCTGCCAAGTTAATATGTAACCATTCATTTCCTACCTCTCAAGCCTAAACATTCTTATGTAGTTTGTTATGTTCCCAGGTATTTTTATTAAGATAAGAAACCACTGAGAATGCCTGCATTCACTAGCCTCACAATGCAACTTCTACAGTACACTGTTTGCTTGCTACAGTTCTTGCCAAAGTAATTGATCCCGTTTCCCTCTGCTTTTCTCCTTCATACTGCTGAATGCTAAGGGCAGAGTGACACTACAAACCTGTGTACCTTTTATACAAGCTTAATTGTCATCGCTTCCCCCAAGGATTTCTGGGACATCATAGTTTGGTGAGGAAGTTAAGCATTTTTCTATTAATAATCCTACCCTCACCACAAAAAGCCCAGGAATCTCCAGAGTTTCTTGGAAAGAAGAAACAATTGCAAAAGTAGTTTAGGTATTTAAGGTAGGCATGTATATGGCAAGTACAGTGGTCCCTTCACATTCGCTGGGGTTAGGGGTGAAGCACTATTCTTTGTACCTGACAGAATACCTCTCTAGGAATCTCCAAGTCCTCCAGTGCAACTCTATGGTCAACATCTGCCAGATGTTGGTCATAAAATCATACTGGAGGACCTACAAAGGCCTAGATAATTGTTTTCTTTATGAATTTCTAGGTTCTCTGGCACAACTCTATGGTCAACTTCTAGCAGAGATGCACTGGAGGACCTAGAGATTCCTTTGTTGTTGTTAACTGCCCTCAAGTCAATCTTGACCCATGGCAACCCTGTGGATGAGACATCTCCAAGACCCCTGTCCTCCACTACTCTGCTTGCTTCCTATATATTCATATCTCTGAACTCCTTAATAGAGTCCATTCATCTAGCATGTGGCCTTCCTCTTTTCTGCTTTCCTCAGCTTTCCTAGCATTGTTTTTTCCAATGAGTCATGCCTTCTCATGATGTGTCCAAACTACGACAGCCTAAGTTTTGTCATCTTGGCTTCCAGAGATATTTCTGGCTTGATCTGCTCTAGGATCTATTTATTTGTCTTTTTGGCTGTCTATGGGATCCTCAGCACTCTTCTTCAGCACCACATCTCAAATGAATTGATTTTCTTCCTATCTGCTTTCTTAACTGTCCAGCTCTCACATCCATACAGGGTAATAGGGAATACAATGGCTTGTATGATACTAACGTTTGTGCTCAGTTGTATATCTTTCCATTTTAGGATCTTTTCTGGTTCTTTCATAGCTGCCCTCTCCGATTCTTAATCTTCTTCTGATTTCCTGGTTGCAGTCCCATTTCTATCAATGTTTGATCCCAGGTACGAGAACTCTTTTACTATTTCTATTTCATTAGATTGTTGGTGTTACTTCTTCCTATATTCACTCCTCCTTCTTCTGTATCCCGGCCTGCTTTTCTTACAAATGTTCTGCATATAAGTTGAACAGGCAGGGTGAGAAGATGCAGCCCTGTCTGACCCCCTTGGCAATTGGGAACCATTCTGTTTCTCCATGTTTTTTCTGACAGTAGTCTCTTGTCCTGAGTACATCAGGACTATCAGATTTGTTGGCACTCCCGTGTCTTTAAGGGCATTCCATAGCCTTTCATGATCATTGCAGTCAAAGGCTTTGCTATAGTCTATAAACCACATGCTGATTTTCTTTTGGAATTCCCTCTTGTGCTCCATTAGCAATGTGGTCCCTTATTCCTCTTCCTTTCTTGAACCTTGCTTGGACCTCTGGGATTTCTCTCTCCATGTATGGTTGGAGTTTGCGTTCAAGAATTTTGAGCATAATTTTGCTTGTGTGGGAGATTAGGGCTAGGGTCCTATAGTTGCTGCAGTCTCTTGTGTCTTCTTTTTTGTGGATGGGGATGTATATTGATCATTTCCAATCTTTGGCCGTTGTTTTGTTTTGTTTTGTTTTCCATATCTGTTGACATACGTTAGTTAGCACTGTAGTTGACGGTGTCAGCATGGATTGCAGCAGTTTGATTAGGATATCACCTGTTCCTGTTGATTTTCCCCCTGCCAGTTCCCTTATTGCAGCTTCTACCTCACTTTTTAGCATTTGGTGTCCATCATCATATGGCTCTTCATTCCACATGTCATTCATTTTATCATCCCTTTTATATAACTCTTCTGTGTATCACATCCAATGTCTTTTTATTCCTTCATGATGTTGAATTATGTCATTTTTATTGTCATAGTGTGTCCCAGTCTTTGGTTTGAAATTTCCTTTGATTTCCCGCATCTTGTGGAATAGGTTTCTCATTCTTCCCTTTTTGTTGTTGTCGTCCATTTCTCTGCATTGATCATTGTAGTAGTTTTCTTGCCATTGTACTGTTGCATTCATGATTCTTAGTTTGTTCCTGTCTCCCTTTTGCTTTACTTTTCATCTTTCCTTTATTACTTGTAGCATCTTATCTGTCATCCATGGTTTCTTCTCTCTCTTTTTGTCTACTGAGAGTGTCTGTCTGCATTCTCCTTTTATTACGTTCCTGGCTTCAGACCATAGTTCTTCTGGTTCTTGGTCTATTATGTTTAGTAGCACAAATCTGTTCCTTGTCAATAAATTCTGGTGAGATATTGTAGTACAGTGACTGGTTTTGTTTTCTTCTTGTGTTTTACTCTTATTTTTGATATGAGTAGTTTGTGATCAGAGTCACAGTCAGTGCCTGGTCACCAGTACGGAACTTTGTCATCTTTTACTTCCAATTATATAATCTGTTTGGTTTTCGTTTTGGCCTTCTGGTGATGTCCATGTGTATAGCCTTTTTTCTGGTTGTATGAAAAATGTGTTTGCAATGAATAGGTTGTTGGCATCACAAAAATCTATCAGGTGCTCACCTGTTTCATTTCTTTTGCCTAAATCAAATCTGCCTGCTGTTTTTTATTCTTCTTTGCTTCCAACTTTTGTGCTCCAATCTCCAATTATCAGCTTGACGTCTTGTGTTGATGCGTTGTCAATTTCTTCCTGTACTCCCTCATAGAATCTTTCAGTTTCTAGATTCCTAGAGAGAATATATTAATCAAAACTGGAAATAATCAAATCCGCAAAAGTCAAAGCCACAACCGTATAACCTTTGGAAACTTGGGCTTTATCGTACAAGGCTTTTACATCACTTTCATATAGCTCCTTCAGCGATACTTACCACATGATGCTGTCTCCTTCTCATCTTTGCCTTGCTGCTCAAGTGTGATTACAGCATGTCTTGCAACTGACAGGGGAAAAACATCAAGAAGTCCCCAAACACATTGCTGTCCCATTAGTCCTCAGGCATGATAGGTTCTTCAGTGGCAGTTCTGGTACTGGGCAGTCATGTTGTTTCAATGTCTTCTCCTCTCCCACTGTTCCTTCACTATTCCAGACTAGGCTTTTTTCCTTTTTTTTTAACTTGTAAAAATTCATATTAGCATACTTTTGGAATGGTGTTTAAAATAATTTTAAAAAATTAAAAACCCTGAAAGGTACAATAGATAGCGCATAAGGTAGGTAGGCAGAATTACTGAGGAATGCAGAAATATGTGGAGAGGAGCAGGATGTCCCATTTGCGCTACTGCAAAGATGTGTGAGAGGGAATGCTTCAAAACTGGTATGTATCTGGTTCCCTTTACTAGCATGATTTCAGTGAGAAAGGGGCTTATGTGATAAATTTATAGTTAGGAAAAAAATGGGTAAAGAAAGGCATGGTTAAAAAAACATGTGTTGTATAGACTAGAGAAAGTGAGCAGGAAAACATCTTTATCCCCCACAATACTAGTACCTGAGGTATTATTCTATGAAGCTGAAGGGTGGGGAATTCAGGACAGATAGAAAGTAGAGATAGAAAACCCACTGGGTGACCTTGGGCAAGTCACACCCTTTCAGCCTCAGGAGAAGGCAATGGCAAACCTCCTCTGAATAAACTTGCTAAGAAAACTCCATGATAGGACCTTACATTCACCATAGAGAGAGAAAGTACTTCATCTAGCCTACATTTAAACCATCAAATTTAGTACCGCAAGATTTAGAGAGGACACTTTTAAAGGAAGGGTTGGGTAAATTCATGGGAGGCTAGTGGCACAGTGTTTAAATGCCAGTACTACAACCACAATGTTGTGAGTTCAATCCCAGGGACTCCAAGGTTGACTCAGCCTTCCATCCTTTCATAGGTCAGTAAAATGAGTACCCATCTTGTCGGGGGTAATTGGTTTACAGATTGCAATCCACTTACAGAGCACTGAGTTCACTATTAAGTGGTATAGAAATGTAAATGTTATAGCTATTGCTATAGAGGGCTACTAATCATGATGGCTATTGCTTCCAGTACCTAATTTTACAATACCAGTTCCTGGCAAAGCTACTGGGCACATCCTTGTGAGCTTTCTATGGGCACCTGATTGGCCACTGTGATAGAAATCTGTGGAATTAGGCATCATATATCTTTGGTGTGCCTGGTCATTCTTATATTCTGTCCTATCATGAATGTTCTTCTCCAGGCGAAAATTATGCTTGCCCATGACCATGGCCAGGGTGACAAACCTATCTGACTCTGGAACTAGCTCTGCTGGCTTTGTTTCTGACCTGCTGGGAATCCTAACCAGTCATGGATTTTCTAATACACATTTAAAACAGGAAGAGGAGTCCTGCGGGATTCTTTTCCCTGTCAAAATGAACTTGCAGAAGCATGTTCTGTTCATCCTCCAATAATGTTCTGTCAGATTCAGAGACAGATCCTCTCTACATACTAGTCACACTGTTTCAGTTGCTGGGATTCACAACTGGAAAGCTGAACACAAAAGAGTTTTTATCAGTTGATCTTCTTCAAACCTGGGGGGAGTTTTGAGTGGTGTGCTTCAGGGTTTTGTCATGGGGCCCATATTTTTCAATATGTTTTACTAATGTTTTATCAGATCTGCACAAAACAAAACTGAGAGGGCCAACTAGCTAGGAGTAACATTTTCAGAGCTCTTGATAAAACAAAAAATGGCCTTAATCTAAACAAATGCGACTCAACTAAGGCAAGTGAAAAATGCTACAGACAAAAGGAAAGTGGAATGCAGAGATTTAAGATGAGACATGCTTGACCTGGTAGTAGAATGTGTAAAAAGGATCTAGGGGTTGTACTTGCTCATAATCTGGATATAATACAGTGATTAAACCCTGATGTTATGATACATCAATAAAACTAAAGGTGCAAGAACCAAAAGTCCCTTTTAATTATTATTCATATTTTATTCTGGAGTAGTGTGTCCAGTTTGAGGCACCATGATTTTAGAAGAACATAGATAAATGGGAATGGGATCAATGAAGTGGTTGGCAATAAGGAAAATAAGTCCCATGAGGCAAAAGGTGAAATGGGTAAAGTAAAGAGAATGCTATGGAGAAATATGATAATAGTCTTCAAGTAGTTAAAGATCTGTTGCATAGAGGAGAGCAAGGTATCTTCTTTTCCCCCAGGAAGGTGGATATTGGTTGAACGTAGAGAATGGAAAACCGTTGGCCCTCCAGATGTTTTGTCCCACAGTTTTATTTATTTATTTATATCCCACCTTTCTCCCAAGTTGGGACTCAAGGCAGTCCACAACATATATGTGTGTGTGTGTTTGTATGTATGTTACACACATACACACACACACGCACATAGAGCGGGCCCTTCCCTTACACGGGAGATCCAGAATGGATCCCCCCCCCCCGTGTAAGGGGAAATCTGCATATGCTCGCATCCCACTGCAAACAATGGGGCATGTGCTCATGGATCAGGGCAGTGCACATGCCATTACTTTAATTGTCATGCAACTTCCACGTAAGCTGGAAGCCACATATAGTGTCCCCGCATATGGCGTGGGCACACTGTATATATAAACACATTAAAACAACACACACACACACAAAACATTAAACAAACTGTTCCCACCAGTTTCACTCAGCATGGTGAGGTACTCTGAAGGCTATAGTCCAAGACATCCATGGGGGGAGACTTTGCCACCCCCGATTTAAATGCTAAAAGCATTTCAGAAATGTAAATAATGACTGGGAAGCAAGAGGAGATCTCTGTCCTCGGGCAAAGACCATCCTTTAAGAATGCTTGAGTGCAGAAATAGGAAAGGGCTAGTGTGTTTAGGTAATTGTTAGCAAGCTAAAAAAGTTAATTCAATTGCACATTATATTAGAATGGGAAAATTATTAAGCTTATGTTAAATTGCCCTTTATATTTAAGTCAAATTCCTGCACTTTCCAAAAGCCTTTCTAAAAGGATGTTTAAATACATACCAGACATTATTTTAAACCGCACATCCCTGTTTTGAGCTTTGCATGAAAGGAAACACACGCGTGAATTTTTGAAAACTCAAGTATCCCAGCAAAAGTTCAGGGCCTTGATCATCAAAATTCAGTTTTCTGGGAGAGACGAAGAGCCTGTTTGCATTGGCTGATGAAGAATGCAGAGGATCATTTGAATGCAAAGATCACTCCCTTCCAAGCTGCCCTAACTTTGTTTAAAAATTTTTAACCTTGGAATTAGCTAAACTATCTGCTATAATCTAACCATGAACTAAAATAAGTGGTTTGGATCTTGTGATTTAAATACTCTAATTCTTTAGTCTTGTGAGGGTAATAAAAAACAAGTTGTTTGCAAAAATCCAAGAGAAGTGGGCTGGATAAAGAACCAGCAAGGAAATGTAAAGTTTTGTTAGCTCCTTAACGCTGTCTCTTGTAAAGTGAGTTAATAACTTAATTCCAGAATTATATTAATGCCAAAATTCCACATTAATCACTCCATTAATCACTTCAGTTTAAAATAAATTTAATTAACTTTCCTTTTTTAGATAAGAAATTTTCAGACTTTATTGGTTATTCAATCGATTACAGCTGGTTGGTGCCTACCTCTGTTCTAGCTCTCTTGCATCAAGTATATAATTGAATTAAATAATCTACAACATGCATGAGCAACTACAACTCTCCGATGCAGATATATTTGGACTGCATCTCCCATAATCCATTATAACTGGATATGCTGGTTAGTTATAGGCCAAACCCCTTGAAGGAACACTTCTGCTCATCCATCATGTACAAGATTCCTGCCAACTCTGTTATACCTAGGCACAAGAGCTAAATCAGTCCAGATTCAGAGAGACGGGTAGGAGTCCATAACTTCAGAGAGCCAGTGGTGCTCAACTCAAGACAGCAAGTGCAGCACATGCCACAGAACATAGGCAGTCTCTCTTGTCTCTGTGTGGTTCTACCTTTTAGTCTCAAGTCCTGGGAAACAGGCAAAAGTGTACGGATGATATCAACCCACAACCATGCTCCAGAGCCATTCTGGTTTTCCTCAAAAGATGCCACACACTGCCCTACTCCCCAGTGCCCCTATGCCTTTGCATGTTGTGGCAACATATGGTAAGCAGGGGTGAATCATAAACTCAATTGCAAGTGCTACCAGATTTGTTTTTGTGGTTACACTTTTGTGGTTGCACTTGTCAACAATGATGAATCTCTCACACCTAGTTTCAGGAGAGGCTTGGGTGTTTATATCTTTAGACCAAACAGGCACAAGTCCCTTCCAGTTATGGCAAACTGAAAGAGAAACAGTAGACCTTTGTGGTATTCTTGATTTTGCATTCAAAAAGAATGCTTACAAAAATGTGTAGGCAGGGAAGGAACCATAGGAAAGCAGTATAAAAAACAAGCAGGAGGATTATCCCAGTTGAAGAATGGATGCAGCCTTCCTTGTCCCATCATCCTTTAGTTATGCTGGACTACAACTCCTATCTGATGCGGTTCATAGTCTAACAAATCTGGAGGACAGACTAGGGAAGAATGATTATGGGTACGTGACAGCTAGGTCATATTTTTGTCCATACCCAGTGGCACCAGTAGGGTTGGTGTCATCCAGTGTGGTGCCCACTTCACTCGCCCAGCAGCCCCACCAGGTTGACTGGGTGACACCCTCAGGGTGTCACCTGGTGCAGTCTGCACTCCCCACACCCTCCCAGTGAACAGTGGTTCAGACATGAAACACAACCACAGCCCGCTTCATCTTCCATTCCCAATGTAGACCTGACTCCAGTTTCTATGATGAAATACAAGGATATGAATTGAGAACACTGAAAAGATGTTAGGAAGCCTTCCCATTAGGAGGTGGTTACAGTACAGTGGGATCTTCTATTAGAGCACTGGATGATTTGCAGATTCTCAAAACCTTCAGACTCTCCAGAATTTTCAAATAGCTTCTCTGCGTACTCTGAAGCTGAACTGCTATATTCCCCCCATATTTAATCATTCAAATATAGATTTATACTTATCCATATGCAGCTCATCATAGCAGATGTGGTTCTTAGGATACAGTGGGGAACGACTTTGTCTTTTGGGCCATTGCTTTAAATCTGGCCTTATCTCAACAGAAATATTTTCCATCTGGCTCCAGAATTATTATGAAAAGCAAAACTACCCTCACAGTCCTGTTTGTATTGCACCCCAAACTAAGAAAGGCAGTTTTGGGGACTACAGCTCTCAGAATTCACCTATCACCATGATCCTCCACTGCAAGGGTGGGCATGGGCAACTGCACCAAGTCTAGAGTCCAATTTTCTGTTTTTCAATTCCTTCCCCAGTTACAGGGGCTGCCAAAATGCTTATTAAATACTGGGTGCAGGTGATGCAACTATAACCTATTTAAAAGTTGAACTGCCATTCCTAATAGTTCTCAGGAGGAAAAATATACCTTATTGTGCTTCGGTGCCACAAAAAACAATCTTGGGCCTGCATGTGGACCCAGGACCACCCTTTCCCCTCTCCTGTTCTATTGTGCATGATAACTTTTTATTATTTTTTTATTTACTTCATTTATATGACACCTTTCTCCTTGAGTGGGACCAGAAACAGCAAATTAAAAACGTTTACAATTAAATAATAACAATGATTAAAACGGCCACATTAAACAATATAAAATCATTTAAAGGCCATACAAATGTTTTAATCAAATAAAACTCACATCTAAAAAGAACATTCCTTGCTTAACTATTAAAAGGCTGCTTAAACAAAAATGTCTTTGCCTGATGGTGAAAGGAAAGCAGGGAGAAGGGCGAGTCTAGCCTCCTGTGGAAGGGAGTTCCAGGGATTCAGTTCCAGAGGGTTGGTCGTTACGTTATTGATACATATAGCAATAGCATTTATATTTCTATACTTCTTATCAGTGAACTCAGCACTGTTGAATCGGTTTACAATCTGTAAGCCAATTGCCCCCAACAAGCTCTGGACTCATTTGACTGACCTATGAAAGGATGGAAGGCTGAATCAACCTGGAGCCCTCTGGGATCGAACTCACAACCTTATGGCTGCAACATTGCATTTAACCATTGCTCCATTAGGATTCTTCATGACTGGGTGGGCTAGAAATAAATCATCATCATCATCATCATTATTATTATCATTATTGCCAACTTCAACATATACATATATAAGCCAACTCCAGCACTTTGCTTAACATTTGCAACACACACCCCTCAAGACTTGGATGGGGTGATAGGGAGAGCATTTTCAATGGAACCTTTTTATTATTATTATTAAACAATTTAAAACAACTGAAAATTGAAAATCTGATCACGATCATATCCCAGTTTGGCAGGGGACAGTCCCAACAATCCTTTGTTGTCCCACTTTTTCAGCTGCTTTTAAAATGTCCCCGTTTCTCTCTCCTCCTCCCACTTTCCCCCCTTCATCCTCCACTTATCTCGGTTGCTGCAGACTGAGCCCAAAATGCAAAAGTAGTTTGATAGGAGACTGACAACAAATACCAGGTTCTGTAGGCTATACAGTATTTCAGAGAAAGGAACTGGCAAAAACCACCTCTGAGTATTCCTTGCTTAGTCCTAGTTCATCTTTATTAAAATCGCTATAAGTTGACAGGCAACTGGAAGGCCCATGCACACACAAATCTTTTGTATGCAAGTTGCCTCAGCTGGGATTGGCAGAATGAGAATAACATTCATTTAAAGTTGGGATTGGGAGAACGCGGATATTTGCATCACTTAAAGTGATGCAAATATATGATCTGTACTTGGTTCATTCTGGTTTATGGTTTTCTTTTCAGCCTGCTGCATTCCCTTGCCCAATTATCTGTCTCCATTTTTGCTTCCCCCAGGACAACAATCCAAGGCAGCAAGATTTGGAGAGAAGAAAAATTCTGCATCTGCTGCTTTACCAAGAAGGCAGAGCCATGGGGCACACTGCAGGGGAAGTGGATGGCTTATGCCAATCTCTCTCTGATGGCCATACAGAGTGGAGAAACTAAGGAGTTTGATTTTTAAAAACCCACAGTATTTGAGACATCCATCAAGAAGCTTTTTGTCTGGACAAATGGGGGGGGGGGATTATTGGGATTTTCTTCTGTATGTCTACAAATGGTACTAAATGATTGGTATCAGATCATACTGTATTCTGAGATACACATTTCTTCTTTGTCACCTTCAATTTCAAAGGAATTTGGTTTAACAAAGATTTATTGCCTCCACTTCAGAACAGACATTTCTCCTTCTTTCACTGATATTTCTCTGATTTCATAATGTATTTGTTATTTCATAATCTGTTGTTATTGTTGTTTGTAAAGAGGTCTTGTAGTACTTTTGAGACTAACTGAAAGAAATAAGTTGGCAGCATGAGCTTTTGTAGACTTAAGTCTACTTCCTCAGATGGATTTGTTGTTGTTGTTGTGTATCTTCAGGTTGTTTCTGACTTACGGCAACCCTAAGTCTGACCTATTGACTTTATTTCTTTCTGCTGCAAATCCCTTTATTGTTAAACATAGTGGAACCTTGTCCCCTATTTCACCCGGTAACCTTATCACCTAGTGACTTTTATAGTGTTGTGACTTCAACCTGCATCTTTCAAATCCCAGTTCTGTATCTAGCAATCATAGCATACTGACTCTCTGACTATAAACACAACTGTAGTTTTTTTTTTTCCCTTTAGACAAAGACCTACTGCTGTAGATCATCTTCAACACTATCATTCTGAGTTGTCATCTCTTCCCATCAACATGCCCAGGACAAGAATAGCAGTATCATAACAGAGAATACCTAACAATGTAAGCAGTTGTTCAAGCATTTCAGGTTAGCACCTATGAGAACACAATTCACTTTAAATTCATTAAAAAACAGACAATATCAATTAGAAGGTGTTGTTCTTGTTATTTGCTGTTGAACTTAGACTTATGTCAACTCTGTGAGAGACCTCCAAGGTCATCAGCTGACCTTCTCAGTCTTGCAAACTCAAGCTTGTGGCTTCCTTGATTTAATTTATCCATCCATAGGAAAAAAAAACATTTTTCCCACTGCCTTCCACTTTACCAAGTACAGTGGGCCCTTGTTATCTGCTGGGGTTTGGTTCCAGGACCCTCTGTGGATAACAAAATCTGTGTATACCCAAGTCCCATTAAATATAATGGCACAACAAAATGGCATCCTATATATAAAACGGAAAATCAAGGTTTGCTATTTGGAATTTATACTTTTGGGGAATATTTTCAAGCCATGTACGCTTAAATCCATGGATAAAAAAATCAATGGATAAGGAGAGCCAACTTGTATGATCTTATTTAACAATGAATCACATTATATCCCCAAAGTACATCCCCAAAGTACATGACATCTCCAAAGTACAAGAGCTTCAGTACATATACTCATTTACATCCCAGCATTGGTATTCCATCTAATTCTAATATATTACATTCACTACTATACTTCCATATCGAATATCTCCATTCCAATTTCCTTCCTTAACATTCCCATTCTGAAATCTTCCACATAAAACACCCTTCCTTCTCCTCTCCTGTCATTGTCTATCTCACATCATCTCATGACATGTCCAAAGTACAAGAGCCTCAGTTTTAATTATGGAGCCAATGTAGAACCTGCTCTACTTTAAGTACGATGGCCTGAGTAAGTAAGGTCCAAAACACACTGCAGAAATAATCCAGTCTGAGACTGCTTTAACTGCCCAGGCTCAATGCTAGGCTGTTCTGGGAACTGTAGTTTTGTGAGACATTTACTCTTCTCTGTCAGAGGACTCTGGTGCCACAATAAACTACAGTTCCCATGATTTTCTAGCTCTGGAGTTTATCATACGACGGAATTTGGGGGTATAATGCAATGGCAATCGAAACACAATCATGGGGTTTCACGTTATTACGTATTAAAGTATCTCACGCAATTTCAGGCAATGGGAAGTCATTCCAAATGCAATCATGGGGTTTCACATAATTGCGTATTAAAGTATCTCACGCAATTTCGGGCAACGGAGGGTCATTTTTGGGAAATGGGAAGTCATTCTGAATGCATTCCAAACGCAATCAGATTTCACGTAAATTCACTAAACTAGTGAATTCACATAATTGCAAATTGGTTTCATTAGCAATTGCGAGAAATTCCTCCCATGTGATAAACTCCACTGAGCTAAGGTAGTTAAAGCACTCTCTCACTGGATTATTTCTGCAGTGTGTTTTGGACCTTACTTACTCAGACCATCGTACTCAAAGTAGAACATGTTCTACACTGAAAAGTCTGGCTCCATAATTATAGGTTATCGTTCAGTAACTGAGGCTCTTGTACTTTGAACATGTCATGAGATGATGTGAGGTAGAAGATGACGGGAGAGGAGAAGGAAGGGTGTTGTATACTGAAAATTTCAGAATGGGAATGTTAAGGAAGGAAATTGGAACGGAGATCTCCGATATGGAAATATAGTAGTGAATGCAATATTAGAATTAGACGGAATGTCAGTGCTGGAATGTAAATAAGTATATGCGTATGTTTGGTATGTTATAGTACGTTTGTTTGTTTATTTGTTTGTGTATGTTTGGTGTGTTGTGTATGCTTTTATATGCATAAATGTTTATATGCATAAAATATAAAATATATACCATATATAAAATATATATAAAATATAAAAAAAGACTACTTGGTCATTCAAATGCCCCATTATTGTTCTGGTGCAGTTTTTACAGATTCTGACAAGAACAGAACTGGAGAATTGATGTTCTGAGAGATGTCAATTAATGGCTAAAATGGCTTCATCTGGAGGCTTCAAAGACAAGACACAGCAATTGCCTTCTCAGGGCACTGTAGCAAGAATAGTCCCTCAGTCTGATTACCTTTTTGGAGATCAGATTGGTATGGATATATTCTTCAGCAGCATACAGCAGCTGCTAAGGACACTGCTAAAGGCTGCAAAGGCACTGCCAGGACAGGGAATGGCAAAGAGTAAGTTAGAAATGACAGCTCCATAGAAGAATTTTGCCTTCTCTCACTAGCTGCAGACATTAGCTCTCTCTTTATGTTATTACTATTGTAGGGTCTGTGATCTTTCCCAGGCAAATACATTGCAAATAGGAGGGGAATGTGAATACTGTATGAAAATGTGAAGTAGCTAAAGAGAGCAGGGAAATAAACCAAAACCAGGCTGGAAATGGGTTTTGTGACAAAACCCCTTGATTTATGTGGATTACAATAATCTTTTCTAACTCTCCACAGTTATAGTAGTATATACTAAACTTTAGGGAATATCTTGACAGATTTTCTTTATTAGCGCACGTTGCAGCAAAATATCCACTTATCCACACCAGTAACAGAAATATGTGTCCTCGTACCTTAGGTAAGACATTTTTTCTGTTAACTTCTTTATCTGCTCCTTCAATTCTCCCTGTGCACTTACAGTTAAAATATTGGGAACAAACATTGATATTTTAGTGGACAGTGCAGATGACTTTCCTTTCCAACTGTCTATCAACAGCCAATTTGCCTCTTCCTCTGTTCCTCTTATCAACAGGGAATAACCCGAAGATCATCACTCTGTCATTTCTTCAGTCTTAAACTTATTACTAACAACTTAAATTTATTACTAGCAACTTATCGTAAAGCATTCCTCTAAGCAAGTGAACCAGCCTCATTTTGAAAAGGGCTCATTATACAAGTTTATTCTCCCTTATCCAGAATTCCAAGCCCCCCCTGCAAAAATGGAGATTCGCCAATATTCAAGCCCCATATATTTGAATGGGTGCATTTGATGCAGGGACATACCCCATTTAAATTAACAGAGATCGCCTCTCCGTGAATATTCAGGACCACAGATCTCAAGTCCTTCAAGAACGGAGAGGCGACTGTGCTCCAAAAACCAAAATAATAATAATAAGAAAAAAAATCATGGGTGGATGAGATAGTGACACTTTTGTTTTTTGATGGTTTGATGTATATTAACTTTGTTGCATGCACAAAAGTATTTAAAATATTATATAAAAGTACCTTTGACTATGTGCACAAGTTGTAGATGGAATATAAAATGAAAATTTGTGTTTGGACTTGAATCCTATTGCCAAGATATCCCATTATGTACACATATGTGAATATACAGTAAGTATTTTAAAAAAATTAAAAATCCAGAAACCAACACACTTATGGTCCCAAGCACTTTGGATAAAGGAGACAACTTGTATCATTGAATACTAACATTAGGATTGCCCATGCCATCATATTTCCCATTTCTATGTATAGTTGTGAAAACTAGACATTAAGAAAGCCAGTAAGAAGAAAATCAATTCATTTGAAATAAGGTGCTGGAGAAGAATTCTGTGGATATTGCAAACTGCTTAAAGACAAATAAATGAGTAGAGTGAGGTAGAAGACAGTAGTAAATCAAACCCAAACTCTCTCTAGAAGCCAAGATGACTAAACTGGGATTGTGTTCTTTGGACATATCATGAGATATGACTCTGTAGAAAAGACAATAATGCTTCTTGATCTAGAAGACAGAACAAAAAGATCAAATTCTGGATGGATAGACTCAATCAAGGAAGCCACATCCTTGAGTCTGTAATACCTGAGCAGAGGTATTGATGATAGAATGACTTGGAGGTCTCTCATTCATGGGACAACCATAAGTGAAATCAACTTGATGGTGGTAACAACATAGCCAACTGCAACAACCTCTCCGACGTCTGTGCAGATGTTCAGAGCTTCTTTCCAGGGTGGGGGGCTCATTAAAACTGAAAATCGAACCTTCCCAGAACCCTCTTCCTCTGAAACATCCATTCTTTGCAATACACCAAATGAGTTGTGCACATGGACTGCTAGTGCATAGAGTATGACATTTCTTTAAAGTAGGACCTCTGTGATATTCTACAAGCCTCATTTGTTTCTCAGACTGAAATAGCTGTTTCATGATATCAGTAATATGCTCAAACCAAATATCAACTCTTTCTTCACTGAGATTTGATATTTTACTGATACTGAACAGAAAGATTTTATAATAGGGACTAGACTCTGAGTGTGGCTGAATAACTTTCCCCGGTGTTTCCTGTAACACTTCTGGCCACTTTTCTGATAATGATGGTGGACTTATTGAAGGGTGCTTTTGTGAAATATCTTTTGATGGAAAATTTAGCAAACTAGTTAACGCATCAAGATGCTTACCCTCCCTTTCTGAGAAACTAATTTTTTTTTCCTTGTGGAAATTTGACTCAATTTTCAAAATAAATATTTACTTTAAGACTGGATATATTGCAAAATATTCAACTTATTCCACACAAGTATCGGTAATGAAACTCATTTGAAATGCAGTTCTCTGCTTGCCAGTCAAATTGGGCTGGATTTAATTTTAGTTTAAATTAATTCATCATCAGAAAACCTTTTCTACACAATTATATAATTAATAATTAAACAGAGCTAAGTATGTACAAATAATGCATAGTAAATCTATTCAAATAATATAAATGAACCCATAAGAATTAAATAACATTCAGAGAAAATGACTGAGAAAAGGGCCTCCTCTAGAGATTTTGGAAACCAGAAATAGATTTATATGGCGAAGAACAGTTTTCCCAGTATCCTGGCCCTAAATTGTATTTAGGCTGTTTATGACCTCCAAAGAACTAATGTGCTGGACTAGGACTCTAGGAGACCAGAATTCAAATCCCCAATTGGGCATGAAAACCCATTGGATGATCTTGGGTAAATAGTTTTTTGTGGGACTTTTGGGCTATGTGGCCATGTCCTAGAAGAGTTCCTTTCTGACGTCTCACCAGCATCTGTGTCTGGCATCTTTCTCTGAAGATGCCAGCCACAGATGCTGGCGAAACATCAGTAAGGAACTCTTCTAGAACATGGCCACATAGCCCGAAAGCCCCACAAAAAACTATGGATGCTGGCCATGAAAGCCTTCGACTCCGATCTTGGGTAAGTTGCACTCTCATCCTCAGAAGAAGGCAAAGGCAAAACCACTCTGAACAAATCTTTCCTCCAAAAAATCCCATAATAGGGTCTTCATTAGTCAGAAATTATCTCAAGGCACACAACAAGTGTAAACATATATGCTGTGTCTCTCCAGGAGAGAACTTCCTCAGAAATGTATTGGAAGGCATTATGGATCTGAAAGGTAGGAAAATGTTTTCTACTACTGGATCCTTTCTTTACAGGTGTTACAGAATTACTGATAGACTGACATGAACCTCATGCCACATCTCCAAGTCTGTTCAGTTGGGAAGTTTCTGAGCCTTATCAGTAATGACGTCTCCCTTCACTGTACTTCTAAGTTGAAACATTTTTTAAAGAAGAAACACACTTTAGATTTTCTTGCCCATGCCCTTAAAAATGCAAAACTTTTAACAACACGACCATTTTGAGTATCCTAAGGATAAGAATGTGCAGGAGCTAACATGGTGTAATGGTTAGAATGTCGGACTAAGATACTGGGAGACCAGGGTTCAAATCTCCATTCAGTCATGGAAACCCAGTGGGTAACCTTGGGTAATTCGCCCTCTCTCAGCCTCAGAGGAAAGCAAAGGCATACCACCCTCTGAACATATCTTGCCAAGAAAACTGCATGATAAATTTGCCTTAAGGTCACCATAAATCAGGAATGACTTGAAGGTACACAGCCACAACAAGAATCCTAAGTGATCGTTTTGCAATGCTATGGTCTTTCAAGATGAGAAGAGTTTAACAAGAATTCACTTTCAAACCAAAACAGTGTCCAAACACAAAATGAAATGATTGGGGAAAATAGGTGGGGACAGAAAGAACAAAAAGGAAAGGCAACAATCACACATAGAGAACTCCAAAGATAATAAATATCCTGGCATTACCAGGGTAAGTGCTTCGGAGAGGAGTTTGGAAGGAGGTATCCAATAACTCTTTGTGCAATGGCACATGTTTGGGGCATGTAACTGCAGCCACAGGACTCTTTGGTATAGATGCACTCTCCCAACACTGACAGTAGAGGCCACTCCTTTCATTGGTGTTCATGAAATGCAGTAAGCTGCACACAGAGAGAGCTCCCCAGCTTCTGTTTTGTATCTGGGGAGCAAGTCAAGGAGAGATCATGCTCTGCCCCTCCCCACGACAGTGGCTGTAATAAAAACTTGTGCTCATCTGTAAGTATAATGTAACTTGGAAAAAGGCAATCTAGGGGGCTCAAAATATAGGAGCTAGTTCTGTGGCTCCTCAGTGCTAGGATCTGTAATGGTAAACAGACATTCACCATACTGCTCTCCTGTGTTTTGAAGCCAAAGTAGAGAGACGGAGTGTAGTTCAGTGGTGGAGCTTTGTAACCCATCTCAGGCCACTTGACATCCCGGTTTCAGTCCTTGGTATTTGGAAGTAGGGTGGGAAAAATACTGACTGAAAACCTTAAGAGCCATTATTTGCACAGCTTGCTATAGGTCATATTTTAAGGGACAGTACCTTTGAGACAATGGTTAGTATACTGCAGGCACAGAACATGGACAATAGGACATTCCTCAGGACCCCCAAGTCCAGGGCATGACATTCACTAAATAAATCAAGGAAGATCAGCAGTTTGAAAGGCATTGCTTTGGCATGATCCTGTTTAGAAGATGACTGTACCTTCAATAACTGGGTAGGAAGTTGAGCAAGTGCAGTTTTTCCTCACCCCTGAAAGTGGCAACTGCCCAAATGCCATCTCTGACTTAACTGTTCAAGGTATGGGGATCCTGACCTATTCGACCCACCATATGAAGTGAAATTCGTTCCTTAGTAAGTCAGTAAAAGTATGATTTTGATTGGCACACCAATACACTGTATATAGGTGGTCTAGAGAGTTGCTTCGAGGCTTTTTCCTAACAGAATATTTACTGTTGCATGCTGTCTAATTAGCCCTTCCACTCCCAGACATGCTTTGTTATGTGCTCTGAGTCACTGGGACAAGTCTGATCAGGGAATTCACTTCCTACTGCGTGCAACTCCTCTAGGATCTCAGCACCTTCCGTCATGATTAATTGCACATCAGCCGAACACAGGATACCGGTGAATTTTTCATCAGGTATGACAAAAGGCATGGCAGGCTCAAAGCCAGCGATTCTCTCTGATTTTCCTGTCTATCTTGTTTCCTAACAGAGTATATCTCAATTATATAACTTAATAATGATGTCATTTTTTTAAAATTAATGAATTAATAGAAGAGACTCTAACATCAATAGAGAGCCACAATGCTGTTACAAATCACATCCTGACAAGGACTTATCATTTCCAGGCTAACCTTTACTCCTGTACGTTATGTAGAATGAAGTGGTGCACACATAAATATGGTTAACAGAATATGCAAAGCATCCTCTTAAAACCATCAAAGCATCCTGCGGCACCTTTAATGAATTGATTGTGGCATAAGCCCTGGTGGAGTGTCATCTACTTATCAGATACTTATAAGGGTTACTAGGTCAGGAGCATTCCAGCTCTGAAGCAAAACCTGAGACTTGGTTTGTCCTTCAGTGATGTCATGGGATGGGCCCTGCTGATATTACTGAACATAGTACATGAATCATCAACCAGACTTGTTCCCAGCCTGTCATTCAAGTAATAAATAGTCTTCACACAACTAAGGAAAAAGATATTTCTCTAGCTCAATACTCAGTTTTCCTAGCTCTGCATCAAACGGAAGAACATACACACTTTCCTGAGCAACGTTTTTAATGCCTTTGCAAGTAGTGCTTTTAAGGCTGCTTGGGAGTTGTAGTCTATTCAATGCTCTCAGCATAATATCCCACCCCTTTACCCTGAGAACCAGAGGACAGCAGCCACCTGGGAATTCTAGACGCATGAAATGGATGGCAGACAAAAAAATTAATGTTGTTAGTTTTCAAAGGTACAACAAGATGCTTTGTTGCCTTTCTTACAAGAAAATTATCATATGGAAATTGGAAATTTTAGGTAAGTCTTATAAATCAATACTGCTCAAAGTGTTGGTCCAGAGACCAGTCCATGAGGCTTCAGTTTCGGAAGAGTTTTTAGCAAAGAAAAACAATTGTGGCCAATTGTTGGGGAACAAATATGGTACCAATTATTGGCACACTTGGGACACATTGACCCCACCCTTTCTGCACATCAGATAGCTTAAGATGCATTGTTCTAACCAATATCTATGTGTTCCAATTAAAATAACAATTTATGCAAACCTCAGAATTACACACTCCCCGTTTGAGACCTGTGGTCAAAATATGTCTAAAGTGACTTGGCTAAAGGAATAAAACAGATGGTTCCATTCATTTGCCTGTAACAGAACATCTGTGCTGAGGAAAGTCATGCTGCACATGCAACATCTGGTTAACTGCAGGATGCTGTTTGCCAATGACGCTGTTTACTGGGTGATGCAATTTGGATAAAGTTGGATCCATCATTGTTGGGAAAGACCAAGTAGTGAGTCAGACTATACCAACAGCTGAAGGAACAATCTTAGAATTCAGTGCTCTTCATCTGCCAGTTGAATGAGAGGGCCAGCAAAGTGCAGCATTCCAAATGTTGCTAGACTGTACCTCCCAGCATTCTTTGCCATCAACTATACTGGCATAGATTGATGGAAGCTGCGGTGCAGCAACAACTGAAAGATCATATTTTGCCTAACCATGACTGAGGGCAAACATGTCTGTTGGAACAGTTGGCCCTCCATATCCACAGATTCTGCCATCCCTGGCTTGAGAGTATGTTTTTAATCCAAAAAAGCAAACTTTGCTTTTGGCATTTTGTATAAGGAGAAACATTTTACTACACCATTATACAAAACGGGACTTGAGCAGCCACAGATTTTTGTATCCACAAGGGATCCTGGAACTGAACCACAGTGGATACCAAGAACCCACTATATTATCACAGGCAAAAGAACACAAATAGAAGATACATGCTAACTGAAGAAGACCTCCACACTTTATGCACTACAGTTGGCCCTCCATATCCATGGATTCTTTATCCACTGATTCAACTGTCCGTGGCCTGAAAATATTTTGAAAATGTATAAATTCCAAAAAACAAACCTTGATTTGTCATTTTATATAAGGAACATCATTTTACTATGCTATTGTATTTAATAGGGCTTTCTAGATGGGCAGGAAAGTGTGACATGAAGTTGCCTTTTCCTTAATGCTTAGCAGCTACACTGCAAGCCCCAGCTGTGCATTTAAAAGGTACAGGGCTGCTAGACTGAGGGGTGTGGGAACGACTTATCTGTAGTCTTTTCTGTGGCTCAGCAGCTACATTGGAAGCTGTCAGAATGCTACAAACACAGGCGGAGCAGCTGCACCAGCGGCAATGAACGCGGCTTTTAGCCGCGCTGAAGCTTTAATTTTTTTTTCCTTGCCGGCTGCGAACTGTGCAGCTGTGCAGGTTTGCCGGCTGCCGCGGGAACTGCGCAGCTGTGCAAGTTTGCCAGTTGCTGGGAACTGCGCAGCTGCACAGGTACACCATACAGACAATTACATACAGTTATGAGGATCTGTCAAATTATCATTGCGGTTTCTCTGCTTTTTTAAACTGTGCAGTTGCACTGGTGCATCATGAATGAACCCCTGTATTTTGTGAATGAATTGACATGTTATGCTCAGTAGAATAACAGTAACGGCATCCCAGAGACCCTACTGCGCATGTGTAGGGTTCGGATTAGGGCTGGAGCTAGGGTTTGGGAGCTTTAAAAAACTGCGCAGTTAAACCCCAGCTTTTACACCTGCAGGGCATTGAGCGTTTTAATTAGAAGTGAACTCCACACCACGCATGCTCCCAACCCACGATCCATTATAATCCACACCTCTATCGCTGCCTTTAAATGGGCGCTTTAAAGATACAGCAGCCCCTTTAACTGCGCAGCTGCACCGCAGCCTTTAGATGGAGCTGCACTGTTCCGCAGTTTTTAAAAAAGAAGCTGGGAAAACCAGCACCTTTTTAAAGGCGCTTCTTCTCCCCTAAAACGCAAAAAAGCGTTTTCATGGCACACTTTCCCTTTTTCTCATCTAAAGGCTAGACTTTCATGCAGCCATGAACACACTTCTTTTTGCCAATCTAGATCAGGCATGTAATTTTAATCTTAGTACTTACTGTTTAACCATTTTTTTGCAGGGGGTATACTATATATATTGTTGTATCATTTTAAGGTTGTATGCTGCTTTGATTGTTTTAACAAAAATTGGGATATAAATAAAAGTTTTATTTATTATTTTTTTATAATGGGACTTGAGCATCCATGGGTTTTGGTATCTACAGGGGATCGTGGAACCAAACCCCAGCAAATACCAAGGGTCCACTGTAGCAAAAGTGTCATTCCCACTACGTTTTGAACTGGATCGTGAATCGATTCGAACTGATTCAAATGACCCTGGTTCCCACTTAATTCGAATCACTGATGCGATTCTGAAAGGGTGACCATGTTATTGACCCATTTAACCTGCATCAAAAAGATGCTGTTTTTTTCTGGTTCTTTTTCGCTGAATCGATATATTTCGAAATAATGCGATTCAGCCAAATGTAAACCAACATGCACATTTGAATCCAATCCCTGTGACATCCCCAGCTTCCTTGGCATTCTCCAGTCCCCAGCTTCTCATCCCCGGCTTTTCTGTCCCCGGCTTTCCCGACCTCTCCGTCCCCAGCGCAAATCTAATAGGAACCACACTCTGCCGCTGAACTGATTCATTGATTCAGATCAGATACTGAATCAAGTGGTAAGCGAATCAAGTGGGAATGAAACCACACTTAGGCCTGCATCTAAATTAACACAGCAGAACAATATTTAGTAATAAAATAGTGCTGGGTTAAGCAACAGCAGCTCTGTGACAAATCCATTCACTTCTCTGTAGCAGGTAGCAAAACTAAACTTTGTTCAGATGTTATCACACTGAGCATTGCCCCACCTTTGTTACAAATTACTGGCAGCTTTAGGTAAGAGAAAGGGATGCAGCACAACCCACTATGGACACGGAGTATGTTGTACTGCACAGCATGGAAGGTTTGGAGGAGAAAATGGATCCGCTGTGTTGGAATCTATCGTTTATCATAATAATCATAATAATATTTCTACCATTACCAAGGAGTCACACAGACAAGCCCTCTCCCTGACAAGTGTTTGATACCTAAAACTGTAATTTACTAATACACAAATGTAGGGTAATCATAACCATAAGCTTAAAGCAATGTAATGCCTGAAGAAGGCTTCAGAGTTGATTCAGCCTTCATTGGCAGGCTTGGTTTTTAGAGCAATGTTCTCCAGGAATCACAAAGTACAAAGAGCTCTCCTGAAAAACACAGTAGGTCAATCATGGTGGGGTGCAAATCAAAGCAGCACAACTAGAGAGGCTGCATCTACATGCAGAATTAAAGCAGTTTGACACCAGTTTGACTGCCATGGCTCAATGCTAGGGAATTCTGGTATCTCGAGTTTGGTGAAATATTTAGCTTTCTCTGTCAGAGAGCTCTGATTCCACAACAAAGTACAAATTTTATATTCCATAAAATGGAGCTATTCAAAGGGCTTCTTGTAGTGAAGTAGCTAATACTATCTCAGGAAAAAGTCTCTGTTCATACTTATACCATACATGCAGGATATCCATTCTAATACAATGATTTTTAAATACAGCATGTGTTTATTGTGTTGGAGCTCCGGTGGTGCAGTGGTTAAATGCCTGTACAAATGACCTGAATAGACTAGAAAGCTGGGCCAAAGCTAACAAAATGAAATTCAACATGGAGAAATGTAAGGTACTGCACTTAAGGCGGAAAAATAAAATGCACAGATGTAGGATGGGGACACCTGGCTGAATGAGACTACATGTGAAAGGGATCTAGAAGTCCAAGTAGACCATAAGTTGAACACGAGTCAACAGTGCAATGCGGCAGCTAAAAAGGCCAATGCAATTTTAGGCTGCATCAATAGAAGTATAGTGTCTAGATCAAGGGAAGTAATAGTGCCACCCTATTCTGCTTTGGTCAGGCCCCACCTGGAATACTGTGTCCAGTTCTGGGCACCACAATTCAAAAAGGATGTTGAAAAACTGGAGCGTGTCCAAAGGAGGGCGACTAAAATGGTGAAGGTTCTGGAAACTATGCCCTATGAGGAACACCTTAGGGAGCTAGGTATGTTTAGCCTGGAGAAGAGGAGGTTAAGAGGCGATATGATAGCCCTGTTTAAATATTTGTACGGATGTCATATTGAGAAGGGAGCAAGCTTGTTTTCTGCTTCTCCAGAGACTAGAATGTGGAACAATGGATGCAAACTGCAGGAAAAGAGATTCCACCTCAACATTAGGGCCCTTATCAGACGAGGGTTTTTACAGCCCCAATCCAGAGTCACTCTGCATCCATCCAAGTGAATTCACATGAATGCGCTTTGAATTATCACATGTGAATGCTGTTACTATGAAGCCATTCCAAAGCCAATCCAAAGTCACCCCTGAATTCAGTGAATGCGCATTGAATTATCACATGTGAATGCTGTTACTACCAAGCCATTCCAAAGCCAATCTAAAGCCAATCCAAAGTCACCCCAGAATTCAATGAATTCGGTAACAACTGAATTCACAAAAATCAGTTCCAAACTTTGGATTCAATCCAAATTGGTCTGATGTAAGAAAATCAGGAATGACTAGAAGGTACACAGCCACAACAAGAATCCGGATTGGATTCAATCCAAACTGGTCTGGTGTAAATCTTGGTGCAAGATTTGTTCAAAGGGGGGGTTACCTTTGCCTTTGCCTTTCTGCGAAAGTGTGTGACTTACCCATGGTCACCCAGTGGGTTTCCACGGCTGAGTCAGGATTTGAACTCTGGTCTCTGGAGTCATAGGACCTTATCAGATGTTGGAAATTGGAAGTATAATCTAATGGCAATCCGAATGCAATCGTGGGGTTTCACGTTATTGCGAATTAAAGTATCTCACATAATTTCGGGCAATGGGGGGTGATTTTTGGGTAATGGGAAGTCATTCTGAGTGCATTCCGAATGCAATTGGAATTCACGTAAATTCGCTAAACTAGCAAATTCACATGAATTTGAATTGGCTCCAATTGGCTCAATTCGCAATAAAGAGAAATTCCTCCCGTCTGATAAAGTCCATAGTCTAATTTTCAAACCTGGCATTTTCTTAGGCAGGGAGTATTCAGAGGTGCTGTTTCCAGTTCTTTCTCTGAAGTTTAGCTTATAGCACCTGGTATTTATTGGCAGTTTCCCATCAAAGTACTAACAAGGGTTGACCCTGCTTAGCCTCCAAGATCAGACAGGATCTGGTGCCTTTCGGGCTGTGGTTCTCAAACTTTGGTCCTCCAGGTTTTTGGATTTCAGTTCCCAGAATGTCTGGGAGTTGGCCAAGGAGGCTGGGGCTTCTGGGAGTTGAAATCCAAAACACTTGGAGGACTAAGGTTTGGAAATCACTGCTTTAGGGTATTTGTGTCAGTATATGTGTCTTTAAGTTGCCTGTTAACCTATGACGACCCCATCAATTTCCAAAAAATTTCTTAGGCAAGGAATACTCAGTGGTGGTTTTGCCAGTTCTTTCCTTTGAAATGTAGCCTACAGCATCTGGTATTTAGGCTCCTTTAAATGTATGTACACACACGCATGCACACACGCACACAGTCTCCACATGCAGATAGTCCTTTTTGTTTTAAACATTCAGAGAGTCCTCTGTGTCAAGAAACCAACATCTAGCTCTCGTGAAAGGACCTTTGCTGCCTTTCCCAGACCACTGAGAGAAACATTAGCATTCTTTTCTCAAAGCCTCTTCTTGTTTTAAGGCAAAACCCATATACTGATAATCTTATCTGCAGAAATCTCACAAGAACTGTGTTGTTTAATACATCAAAAACAATGAAAAGTCTTGCGGCACTTTGAGGATTAACATGTTCTATTTGGTATAAGCTTTCATGGACTGCAGGCCACTTCATAAGGCACAATGCTTTTTTTAAAGAAAAAATGGAACAAATTTTTGTTACGTGCTTTCCAGTCAACTCCATCTTACTGAAGTCCTATCATAAGGTTTTCTTGGCAAGTTTCTTCAGAGAGGGATTGTCTTCACTTTCCTCTGACGCTAAGAGAGTATGGAGATTATTGCACGGTTCTTAAATAGCTGGATAAAAGCAGGATTGAAACAGTTATTGCACAACCTGTGGCTAGGCAGTAGGTAACCTGTAGTCAATCTGTGCTTCTGCTGGTGCTTTTAATGAACAGGAACATCCCACAAATAGCTGTCAGTTGCACAATTAATCCCTTATTGAAGTATCTGTCATAGGTCATTCAGGGGTAATTCAGAGAGAAGGGGATTTAAACTGGTTTCATTGCACCTCCCCATTCCCAATGAAAGCAAGGCGTCTTACTACTGAGGAGGCAACCATTTCATCTGGGGAAGGAGAAAGGGGGTTTAAAGGGGTTTCACTGCATACCCTCCCCGCTTCCCAATGAAGGCAAGGCTACTTTTCTTGCTTAATCTTGGATAGCTGATGAGTAAACGGGAATGGTAGTGTGATAAGATACATCGGCAACCTGTTATCAGTTCACAATTGCACAGTAATGTGAAAAGAAATGTTGCTGTTTTAGATGTTTAAAAAGCCGCAACAGCACCAGGAGGGAAGCTTCATGTGATAATCTCCTATGGCTTGTCCAAGGTCACCCAGTGGGTTTCTATGGGTGAATGGAGAATTGAGTCTCCCACAGTCCTAGTCCAATACTCTCTGCCAGAAGAAACAGTTGGAGAATGGCAAGTTTGCATGCTGAGACCTCCTAGTAATGCATGTCTATGGTAGTTTATTGCTTACTAACAGCCCCTCCTCGTTTCCTGTTTACCTGATGAGCACACCTCGACTCTTTTGTCCTTCTTGGCCAGTCACCATTATCTTACTAACTTTCCTTTGTCCAGAGGTCAAGATGCCTTCCCTTGCAGGCTGAGGGAACCTTTTCCTAAAGATGATTTTCTTAGCAACATGAAGCTGAACCTGTGTATCTCTTCATACACATGATTTTGTAAGTAAACTACTGTACTTTATTTTTCGCTCTAACAAGTGACTTTGTGTTTGATTGGGGACACGTGGGTTGGGAAATAGTAAAGAGGAACTAGTTATTTTCCTGCTCCTCTATATTCTGCTATGAGATTAAACAATTTCGCCTCCTTTCTTGAGTTTCTAGCGAATCTCAAGAAAGAACTACATATCCCAACAGAAACAGTGCTATTATCAGGGAAGGACCAGATGATTGCTATTATTGCATGAGGCAGAGTTTAGCCCCTTTCATCTATGCTTCCATTCATCAAGATGCTCTTTGGATGTTTTTTTTTTTAAATATTGAGGTTAAATGAAGATGTTCACTTCATATCAAGTCTAATCCATCTGGTGACATCCAGCCATGGAGGGAGAGATACAGTCCCAGCTCCATCAGGCCTGGCCTGATCTAAGAAGCTGAGCCCTCCCTCCAGTCCATCTGCCTTAGTCCAGGGCTCAGAAGGAGAGAAGAACTGCTGGACCTGATCTCCTTCCCCACCAACTTTCCCTTTTCCTTTTGTGTCCTGTCTTTTTAGATTGTGTAAGCCTGAAAGCAGGGAACCATCTAATTAAACATAATAATTGTAAGCCGCTCTGAGACCCTTTAGGGCTGAAGGGCAGGGTATAAATATACTAATAAATAAATAACATATTTAATACATGTATATTCTGCTTTGGCACCTGGGACTGGAGCAGCTGGTAAATCATCAGGCAGTGAATTCACTCTTGGTTTTGCTGCCACTCCTTCCATTGATATTCTAGATTCGACAGGAGCATCTCCACTACCAAATCTCCACTATCTTTATCAGAAATACAGAAATACAGCATCTGTTTGGTTTCCATTCAGTCTGAAGCAGCTTTGGAAAATGTACCCATAAAACCAAGAGCAGATTCACTGCCTCCACAGTTGCAAATCTCCAGGCTGTCCCTGGTCAAGACAGCCTGTGGTGCTGGTTGTTGTTGTTGCGTGCCTTTAAATTGTTCCCAGCTTAGGGTGAATCTATGGCAAACCTATCATGGGGTTTTCTTGGCATGATTTGTTCAAGGAGTTTAACCATTGCCTCCCCCTGAGGCTGAGAGCATGTGACTTGCCCAAAGTCACACAGTGGATATCACAGCTGAGCTGGGAATTGAATCCTGGTCTCCAGAGTCCTAGTCCAATGCTCAAATTACTATGGCATGCTGGGTCACTTCAGAGTTAGATCCAGCACTCTGGATATAGCCCAGAACCAGAAATACAAGCAAAATTATTATTGATTTTGTTATCGGTAATCACCTAGGCCAAAATACAGTCCTTAGTCCCAACTAAAGTGGATTCCTTGAATCAATTGCTGAATCATAAATTAGCGAAGAAAATAAATCCCATTGATACAAAGTGTTTACCTTATAGATTATAAGTCGACCTCATGTGTAAGTCAAGGACAGGTTTTGGGACCAAAATTGTGGATTTTGATATGACCTGTGGATAAGTCAAGGGTAAAACTACAGGACACATAGCAAAGGATCAAAATGATGATGCAAAGGAAAATAATGCCCCAGAACTTATAAAATTCCAGCAAGCATAACTGTTTGTGTTCACACCAAAGACTGGATGGATGAGAGCAGAGGGGAGTCAGTGTTTCCAGGACAGATCACCCTCTTGCTTTTCCTCAGGAGATGGTTGTTTTTTAAATAAGAGTCAAAGTACAGTACTTACATTGACCTGTGGATAAGGCAACACATGTTTGGGGGTCAATTTTTTGACTATTATTTCTAGGCTTATTCATGTGTATATGCAGTAAATCCAATTGCAACTGAATTTAGGCCTATATATATATATATCATATAACTCTTGCTTAAAACTCTCATACTGAGGCAGGTACAACAGCAGACGTAGACAGAGCTCCCTTGCTCCTCTAATAGCTGTGTAAAAGAGGGGATTTCAGCAGATGTCACTTTTCACAGATGTTGCTTTTCATGCATGCAACATCTGCTGAACTCCTCCCAGCTATTAAAGGTTCAGGAGCCCTCTCCTCTTGTACAGCTGGCTGCCCAGCTGCCATCGCAACAGAAGGATCCTCTTCTGGGCCACTAGGTACACCTTGTCTTTAATTAATTTGATGGTACCAGAAAACACATTCTTATTCTGTGATCCGGTCACAGTTGCTAGACTGAGACAGCAGTGCAGTCTAAATCTGAGAATATAAACAGCAAGGGTTTAGTAACAAAACATAAACTTTAATGAAACTTAATGTTTGTGACCTCTTTTACTGCTGTTTGCTCATGGATGCTTTTACTGGGCTCCCCAGTTGCTTTTCACTGTGTGTCTTTCTGCTGCTTTGGTGGTTTTTATTGATGTTAGGTTTTGCACCGATTCTTTCCAAACATACGCACACATTTTTAATTGTCAGCTGTCTTGAGACTATATGTGATAAGGCAAGATATCTATTTAATTGATTGATTGATTAATTAATTAGATACTTAAACCAGAAGAGCACAACAGGGAACAGGTCAAAACAGGGCAACTTGTACAGTTCAGAGCACAAGTTCTGAATAAAGAAAAAAAACTGAAATGCAAATGATAGAACTATAATGTTCAGTACAACATAACAAAGGAATCAATTACTTTGCATTACTTCAAGGTAGCTCAGTTATAGACTAACTTTACTCCAGATTCTAACTTTTCCAGGAGAGAGGTAAAGTATAGAATCCAGGTCTAGCAGAAATCACTTTGGCTGCAGCTATACTGCTGAAATAATGCAGTTTGACATGGCTCAATGCTATGGAATGCTGGGATTTGTAGTTTGGTGAGATATTTAGTCTCATCTATCAGAATTCTGAAACACACCAAGGAATCTCAGAAGAAAATAAGCCTGTGCTTTGTAGATTATACCATAGTAAAGCTTTTGATTGTATTATGAAAAAATATGGATTGTTCTTAAAGAAATGGCTGTGCCAGAACATTTGAGATATATATATATATATATATATATATATAATATATATAGCAAACCTTGATTTTGTCATTTCATCAGGTAAAGGACACCACTGTGCCGTTTTATTTAATGAGACTTCAACATCCATAGATTTTGGTGTTTGGGGTCCTAAATCAAAGTCCAACAGATACCAAGAGCTCCCTGTAGTTTAAACCAATGTGATATTATACCTATAATTTACTTCTATTTTATTGAAATGTTTTTACATGCTGAGTCTCCCTTATCCAGAATACTGAATACCAAAAAAAAATCCAAAATCCAAAATTGTTCAATGGGTAGCTGAGATAGCGACACCTTTGCTTTCTGATAGTTCAATGTACACAAACTTTGTTCCAGGCAGAAAATTAAAATTTAAAATATTGTCTATAAAATTATTTCTGGTCTATGTGTATAAGATGTACCATCGTCTCTCCATTTTCACAGACTTCGAGTCCCACAGACCAGCAAGTGGGGAGGGTTAAAATGGCGCCCGCACCCACAGCGCTCATGCAGAGCCACATGCAGGAGCACGCGGCCATTCAAGCCAATGGGGCTTGAATCTTTGCAAATTTCCATGTTCATGGGGGGGGAGAGTCCGGAACGGATCCCCCATGAAAATGGAAGGACAACTGTATATGAAACATAAATAAATCTCAAGTTTAGACTTGAGTCCGAAGCCTAAAGCGGTAACAGCCAATGTGGCATAATGGTTTGAGAGTTGGACTACAACTCTGGAGACCAGGGTTCAATTCCCAGCTCAACTGTACAACTCACTTGGTGTCCTTGGTATCCTGCTCTCAGCCTCAGTTAAGAGAATGGCAAACCTTCTCTGTACAAACCTTGCCAAGAAAACCCTATGATAGCCCCCCCCCCCTTAGGTTCTCCATAAGTTGGAAATGACTTAAAGTCACACAACAACAAAACAACAACAACAACCCATCTCTAAGATATCTCATTAAAGGGTAAAGGTATTCCCTGTTGACAAGGTTGTCGAGTCATGTCTGACTTTAGGGGGTGTGCTCATCTCCATTACTAAGCTGAAGAGCCAGCATTGTCAGAGACTACTCTGTGATCATGTGGCCAGCATGACAGCACAGGACACTGTTTACCTTACCACTGGAGTGGTACCTATTTATCTACTTGCATTTGCATGCTTTCGAACTGCTAGGCTGGCAGAAGCTGGGAGAAGTGATGGGAGCACACACAATCCTGCGGCACCCGGGCCTTGAACTGCCAACCTACTGATCTTGCAATCAGCATCTTGACCACTTGAGCCACCACATCATTATGTACATTGAAATATTCCAAAATTTGAAAAATCTCAAAATCCAAATACTCAGCCTGTAATATGTTATAAACTGCCTTCCATATTAACATTGAGAGAAAGGTGGTGGGGCGGGAGAAGAGAGAAGGAAATCAGGGAGGCTGAAAAAAGGAGGGAAGGACAAAGTGGAAGTTTCCATTTAAACTATCTGGGAGGCCAAAAGCTCTCCACACCTGCACTAAGAATTTGCACTTGGTGGCAGATCTCTGTTGGGAGCAGAGTCTGTCGTGAGGACCCACAACAGCAGCACCCACCTCTTCCTCCTCTGTGCTCCTCAGCCCCAAAAGCCTGTTGTCCAGACTGCCCCAACTGGACCTGATTGTTAGCATCAAAATAACACAAGGAATCTTTGCCATCTCCTGAGAGTTTCAGACTTCAGGGTGACAAGCAATTGAGAGATGCTGACCTCATGAAAGGATCACTGTGCTTATCTCTGTTAATGGCCTTGAGATTTACAGATGAAAGACTGTAAATGTGCTAAGTGTCATTAGGAGGTGTTAATCAGCAAGACTTTATCAGTTGCCAGATAAGTGCTTTGCCTTCGGGTAAGATTAAGGCAGCAAAAGTCTTCGGATGATGATGATGTAGTGGTAGCTCCTGCTTTTAATCTTTCTCTCTCTGCGTGTATCACAGGCTGCTCCATCCTTCTCCTAGAGCTTGTTTCCTTGACTGTAACTGGCCCTCCACCCATACCTCCTCCAGGATGTCACACTCTGAAAGCGAAACCAGGCCTGGCAGGCTTTTAGGGACCCTGGGCCAGAAAGTACATTTGGGGCTCTAAAGTCCTGAGTCGTACCATGTGCCACAGGCACCATCTTGGCACACCACCATTTATGTGTCGATGACATGGCTTGTGCACCGCACCGCTTGGACAAACCAGCTGTGTTTCATAGCTCCTTTGGGACCCCCTTTGGCTGGGGGCCCTGGGGCAGTGCCCCGGTTGCCCCAGCCTAGCTACAGGCCTGCGCAAAACATCTCAGTCCTAAAACTGGCTGAATGCCAGAGGCATGAATGCAGGATTGGCTCAGTCCAGCCATGACAGCATTCCAATATTTTTTCAAATGCTACGCCCTTCCTAAATGATTTTCCTCCCTCCTTCCTAACCCTCAACTGCATCCCATATCCCATGAACTGGATGTGGCTCTGAGGACCAGCTACACCCTTAATGCTGTTTTTTCCCAGTTCTGAGGGTCAACCATCCCCAAATGCTTGGAGAAAGAGAGGTCTACTGTTGCCAGTTTGCAGGCAGTGGGTTCATCCCTTGGCTTTGTGTATAAAAAATTCAGACTGACACCCTAACCCACCCCCATGTGGGTAAGAATAATATATGGGGAATATCGTACACTTCATTGGAGGAATGCCCTCTTAGTGCACTTTCACATTACACGATTCCTCTGTAATTGCGATGGCAACATCCTGTGGGATCCTGGGATTTGTAGCTTTATGATGACCTAAATGAGATCTCACATTCATTGTTGTTGTTGTTGTGTGCCTTCAAGTCATTTCTGACTTATGTGACCCTAAGGAAACTTATCATGGGGTTTTCTTGAGGCCAGTGTAGTTGGAGTTTTGAACTATGAATCTGGAGACCAAAGTTCAATTCCCAATTTGGCCATGAAACCCACTGGCAAGTCACACTCTATCAGCCTCAGAGGATGGCAATGGCAAACCTCCTCTAAGCAACTCTTGCCAAGAAATCCCCCTCTTATTCGTAGGGTCACCATATCTCGAAGTCAACTTGATGGCCATTAACTAGACTAAGTTCATAAGAAGTTCTGAGTAAAAAGAACATGACAGAATCATATAGACTTTGACAGTATGACATGGGTCTTTTTGGTGGCTGTTTAATTCCAGACCCTCCATTATGAAATATATATATATATATATATATATACGGACTTCTGGTGTATACAGTCAGCCCTCTGTACCCACAGATTTTTATCCATGGATTCCAGCATCCACAGCTTTAAAATATTTAAAAATATATAAATTCCAAAAAGCTAACCTTGATTTTGCCATTTTATTATGTATTTTCCCATCTCACTATTTCCCATCTAATTAATGGGACTTGAACATCCAAGGCTTTTTGTATCCACGGAGGACCTGGAACCAAACTCCCAGCAGATGCCAAGGGCCCGCTGTACTTTGTTTGAAGTCACATCTCCTTTTCTTGCTGCATTTGCAAAGGAATCTTTAATATATCATGGTGTTGGAGAATCTAGGTCCATATATATATATCTAGTCCAAAGTCAGTCTGAATGAATTCAATGTGACTCTCTCCCAGACCAGTGTATAAGACTGCTGCCATCCAATACAAACATCCCTCTTTGTGCAATATAATATTTATCTAATTTTTCGGTGCATTTAGAAGATCATAAGGTTCTTCTAAGACTCTTGATCTGAAACTTGTTACTACAAAAAATGCTAAATGAAATTATTTAGGAAGTCATTGCCATATTTAATTTGTTCCTACAAAAAATTGACTTCATTGGTTCATTCATCGCCATACTCTAGTTAACCAGAGACTCTGCCACCATCAGCTTGCAACCACTCCATTTATATTAAACTCTCACAGAGTTATATTAAATTCTCACAGAGATTACTAAAATCGTTACCAACTCGACATTTTCAAGCACAGTCTTTGCCATACAAGAGCCAGTATGGTCTAGTAGTCTGAATGTTGGACTTTGACTATGACTCTGGTGACCAGGGTTTGAGTCCTAGCTCAGCCATAAAACCCACTGGGTGACCTTGGGCAAGTCACACTCTCTCAGGCTCAGAGGAAGGCAATGGAAGAGGAAGACAACCTCTTCTAAACGAATGCAATTCTCATGCAATTTCTGGCGAAAGGGAAGTCATTCCCAAAACAATCATGGGTTTTACATTATTATGAATTAAAGCATCTCACGCAATTTCAGGCAATGGGGGGGGGGTCATTTTCAGGTAATGGGAAGTCATTCTGAACGCATTCCGAACACAATGGGAATTCACGTGAATTCGAATTGGCTCCATTCGTAATAAAGAGAAATTCCTCCCATCTGATAAACTCCATACAGTAGCGAAGTAATTACAAGATGCTTTTTAAAAACAACTCAAATCTTGAATTCTGCCAGGATTTATGGCATTAGGCCTCCACGGGCTCCCTCTCCTGGTTAAACAGAATAATGAAAGTCGACATACTGACAGTCCTTACTATGTTTCAATATCTGAAAGCAGTATCAAGTGATTGAATGGGATCAGGGGGACATACGGTACTACAGATTAAAGACATTGGTCACCCAATAGTTCTCTCTAGAACCAAGTTCAAATCCTTACCATCCAATGTAATTTAAAACCAATGGCATCTTTTGCAACATGTGAGATCTTCGTCCCTACATGATGGAGCCTGACCTCACCTTCTACTGGGCTATTCTGTGTAGAAAAATGAGAGCATCTCAGGTGTATATATTAATTCGCATACCTGCTTTTATTATATCATGGCTACAGCTTCATAATCAGCATGCATGAATGGACCATCATAGCATCTCTAACAAATGAGACTTTCCTGACATTCAAGAATGCTACTTTTTGGGGGGCAGAGGGAGGACTACAACCAGAATTCACCAGTCAGCCTGACTCAGAAATAATGCTTTTCTATGGAGTCCATTTTTGCCTTCCACAGCAAGCAACTGGAATCCTGCATCAGCTTAACTAAGTAACTTTGTGCTGGTCTATGACTATAATAAAGATGAACTGAACTGAACTCATTGGAAGGAGAAAGGAGAGTTCTCAGGATTTTGTTTTGTTTTAATTATTTAAAAAAATAAGCATATCTATTTTTTTTAAAAAAATATTACTTTTACATTTCCTTTTTTTAAAAAAAATCACCTATTACCAAATTTTCACTTCAACCACATGGAATTATACTCATGTGTAAGTCCAGAAATTTTAGTTAAAAATTGACCCAAAAAACAGAATTGACTTATCCACAGGTCAATGTAAGTACTGTACTTTAACTCTTATTTTAAAAAAGAACCATTGCCTGGTGAAAGGCAATAGCATAATCTGTCCTGGAAGCACTGACCCTTTTCCAATTTCTCATCCATCCAGCCTTTAGTAAGAGCGCAAATAGCTATAACTACTGGAATTTTTAAAAGTTCTTTGGTATTGTTTTCCTTAGCTTAATCCTTTAGATCCCTTGCTACATGCCTCTATATTTTACCCTCGACTTATCCTCAGGTCATACCAAAATCCATAATTTTTGCCCCAAAACTTGCCCTCGATTTATACATGAGGTCGATTTATAGTTGAGTATATACAGTATATGTAAATGCACTGAGGCTGTGCATATGATATTGTAATTTAAAGGTCTAATTTTACTTTTGCTAGTTCTTTATGTCACAACTGTTACCATGACATTCAGTGATAGGGCTACGTCCCTACACCACAAAAAAGAAGAGTAGTTCAGCATGCTTTAGCAAACAGGTTATCCAAAACTTCTCAATATGGGCATATGAAAAAAAACCACCAGATTAGGTAAGCCTTGCCTAAGTAAACAGAAAACATTTTAAAATAACATAATTTTAAAATGTGCTTCTAATATTATAGTAGATAATAAAGTGTATATGAAAAGAAACCACCAGATTAGGTAAGCATTGTATAAGTAAACGGAAACTATTTTAAAATAACAATTTTAAAATGTGTTCCTAATATTATTAGGACCTTCTAGAGACCACTTGAAGGCTTCATCCAGAATGACTTCAGGGATGACTTTTTCTTTCAGCAGCTTCTGCTTTTTTATATAATTTTCATTTTGGGGGCTAAATGTAGAGATCTATGCTCTTTTAACATCCTGGGGCAGCTGGTGAGGCAGGCTTATCTGTTTTTATCTTATCTGTATCCTTCTTGTGCATTTCATGCATTCTCAGTAAGATATTCTGGAGGCAGCTGCTGTTTACCTTTTCTGTTGTAGGTAGGCACACAGAGTTGCAGTAGGATTGCCTGGATCAGAATTCTATTCTCATCCCAGGCTTTTGTATTACATTGTTTACTGCAGAAAGGCTGCTGCATTCCAGACATGGTTCATTCACCTCCAATGTCAATGCTGGTTTAAAAAAACAAACAAACCCCAAAACCACCTCTTCCAGCTAGATGCTTGCTGGGAAAGCATCAAAAGTCTTTCGGGCTGAACAAGCCCCCCTTTCAGCGCCAGTTTGGGGCCGCAGCAACTACATGCCACGGCCCCAATCTGGCCTTTCCATGGCACAAAAAGGAGCTGCAAAAAACGGCTCCTTTTTGCACCTCGGAAAGGGCAGCATAGTCACTGGTGCCACAGCTTTTTGGCACTCCTTTGGCACTGCATCATCTGGATACAGCGCCAGAGGAGTGCCATGCATGATGCTGCCCACCATGTGATGGGGTGCGCAGCATCACACCGGCATGGAGGCAGTCAGGGCATGCATTGTGCAGACTCCACACCCCCAACCCACCCAGAAGCTGGCCTTTGATGCTGGTCTGCCGAGGCTCTTTGTTAAAAGGAGCTTCTTTTTCAGAAACTATACCTGTATCATGTTTCTATCTCTCTAGAATCCATAAAAGCATGCTTACTGATATGGGAGGGAGGAAGAAACATGAAAAAGAATAGGCTGCTGTTTAAAAAGAGTAAAAGATGTTTGCAATCCTTCTGGCTAATTCATGAGGGTGTTACGAGGCTGATCAGGTTCCAAAATACAAAAGCTACTCAACTAGGAAGCAGGTTCTTGGGATTATCACACGGAGGCACTCGCCATAGCTAAAATGTCAGTAAAACATTCCTGAAGGGTGAAGGTGTGATAGCCAGTCGGGCATCTAAATTGTCATTGAGGTGTCCCGCTTCTCTCCTGTCCTCAAAGCGTTCATGGAGCAGCCATTTCTTCAATAACGGGAACTTCCATGATTGAAGAAATGGCTGTTCCACCAACGCTTTGAGGACGGGAGAGAAGTGGGATGCCTCAACGACAATTTAGAAGCGCAACCGACTATCACACCTTCCCGCTTCAGGAATGCTTCAGGAACGTTTTACCGACAGTAAGCCTCCATGTGATAATCCCCTAACTCACATCCCTTTCAGTGCCAAGATATTGTATCCCAGGGTAGCCGTTTTGGCCGTATAGCAAAGTACAGTAACATCCAAAATCCACAAAAGGTAAAGGTATCATTGTTTTGTGGATTATGAATGTTATACTACCATGTTAGACGGCTTTACTCCCATACAAAGCAGAAAAGGCCCCCTGCTAAGAGCTGAAGCCATTTAAGATGTTAATTTTCACCCCAGCCAATTTCCCTAAGGTTCCCACAGTCAAGTGATATGGGGAAATAGCCCTTGAAATCACCCTTCCTTTAAAAAGCACTGGGGACTCTCCACCTGTGGTTTTGCCTGCTAAAGATGAAAAAAGCACACTGGCAGCATTTATCCTTTTGAAGGGACAGATCAGCCATTAAGATAAAGGAGAGTAATTGTTTTGGCCAAGGCTGTTCATTTACCTTTGAGGAGTAGCTTAGGGGAGCGATTTCCAGACCAAAGGCTACCTAACATTACTTTGAAATACACATTTCCTAGGCTATACCACACTTCAAAGTGATTCTATCAGCTTTCCTTTTAATGGAAGCCTCTTTGGTTTTGTAGAAGGGGTAAAAATAGATCAAGAAAGAAACTTCCTGTAACAAACTATGAGCCAGGAGAGAATTACCTCCCAGGCTGCATCCGCATTGCAGAACTAAGTCAGTCTGACACCGCTTTAACTGCCATAGCTCAATGCTATGGAAATCCTGGGATTTGTACTTTGTTGCTGCACCAGAGATCTTTGACAGAGGAGTCTAAATGTCTCACAAAACTACAGTTCCCAGAATCCCACAGCATTGTGCCATGGCAGTTAAAGCGGTGTCAACCTGGATTATTTCTGCTCTGTGGATGCAGCCTCAGTTGCAAACTCACTCTAGTCTGCCCCGGTGAAATTATTTTTTGATCAGGTTAACCATACAGTACTGGCATACTTGCTTTACCCAGTTATTCTAATCTATTTTATATCATGTGCATGTTTGGTTTGGGACACCATGTCAACTAGAGTGACCAGAGTGAAAAGTGGAGAGGGATACTGGTCCTTTAATGGTTGCATGGTGCCCTGGTTTCAAGTGCTGGACTAGGACTCTGGAGACCAGGGTTCGAATCCCTGCTCGGTCATGGTGGAAACCTACTGGGTGACCTTGGGTGAGTCACAATCTCTCAGCCTCAAATGGCAAACCCCTTCTGAACAAATCTTGTCCAAAAGAGTCATGATAGGATCACCATAAGTCGGAAATGACTTGAATGCATGCAGCAACAAAGACATAATTTCTGTAGGTGTTGCTTGTTGCCTGGTTGCATGACAAACAATACATGATGAAATTTCTGTCTTCTTGATAGCCATTAAAGGTACAGTAGGCCTCCACACTTTTTAACCCATTTGCATTATAGTGTTCAGTAGTCAGTATTGCATATGTGGAAAACGTCTGATGTGTACAGTGGGTGTGAGGAGTGGAACCAATAATAATTGCCCAAGATCTTGTTGGTAACATGACTTTAGTTAACAAACTCTCATGTGATTTCAAAGATGTGGCATTAGAAGTGAGCAATACAGCATTTCTTTCCCCCTTAAAACAGGAAATTAGGATTGTAAATTAGCAATAATAAAGCAGAGATTCCACACTGCTCTCAGCTTCAGAAATATGAGGATAGTAATATTGGCCTACCTTCTAAGGTTACAGTCAAGGCGACAAAGTTCTCTGAAAATGTTTAGGTGCCATATAAAGGCTAAACAACTGTGTCTCATCAGCATTTGCATTTAATGTCTTACTAAGACACATTAAATCAAAATGCATCATGCTGGATCAGAAGGGAATTCCAACAAGGGCCCATTTGTCCTCAGATCCACCATGCTGCAGGAGAAGAGGAAAAAGAGGTGGGCGAGAAGGAGGAGAAATCACCACCAGCTTCATTCCTGTTCTGTTTGTCAGCATCCAGCCAAATGTTCTGGTATTGCTATTTTAGAGCTGCCGGCAAAGATTGGGGCTGCTTATTCAGCAGTGTAGGGGGGGGATGGATGGAAAGTGAGTCATAGATGTCGTAAGTAAGCATTTGTTTTCCACCACCTCTCTCCTCACTGCAGAGCCAACCCAAGAGAGTTGGCTGCCTGAGGCAAAGGACAAGAGGTTCTCCACCTCGCTCCAGTTCCAAATACAGAAGCTAACCAGACCGGCCATTGAATCTGAACTGACAAGAGGACAGTGTATTCTGCTGTCACTGAAAACAACAGGCAAGCTTAGGATGAGCAAGGCATATGGACCTGGGAGTTTATCAGACTGGAGGAATTTCTCTCTATTTCGAATGGCGCCAATTCGAATTCACGTGAATTCGCTAGTTTAGCGAATTTACGTGAATTCCAATTGTGTTCGGAATGCGTTCAGAATGACCTCCCATTGCCTGAAAATGAACCCCCATTGCCCGAAATTGAGTGAGATGCTTTAATACGCAATAATGCTTTTTGATGCTTTTTGAAATGCCGGCCTGCCGGACCCTCCTGAGGCAAGCACCAGCACCAACACCTGAGCTGCCCTCGGAGGACTTTAAAAGGAGGGACGCCGGTGGGAGCGGCGCCCTTTTTGAAATGCCGGCCTGCCGGACCCTCCTGAGGCAAGCACAGCACTAATAACACCTGCCGACTCCACCACCACCACCATAGCGGCAGTGCAGGAAGATCTTTTTCCTCCCGCGGAGGACTTGCAAGGGGTGGAGTGCCAGTGAGAGCGGCATTCCACAAAATGCTGACCTGCCAGCTTCCCCTCAACAGTGCCAGCACTGGAAGACCTTTTCCCGCTCAGTGGAGGATTTGACGATTGTAATGGACTGACCTATACTTAGTGTAATTGTATTGTAACCATAACCAGAGCCCTGGTGGCGCAGTGGTTAAATGCCTGTACTGCAGCCACTCACTCAAAACCATAAGGTTGCGAGTTCAAGACCAGCAAAGGGCCCAAGCTTGACTCAGGCTTGCATCCTTCCGAGGTCGCTAAAATGAGTACCCAGCTTGTTGGGGGCAAATTAGCTTACAGTTGTAAACCGCCTAGACACTGCTTAGGTGGTGTGAAGCGGTATATAAATGAAGCTTGTTTGTTTAACAAATTGTAAGCCGCTCTGATAACCTTGGCTGAAGAGCGGGGTATAAATAAAATATTATTATTATTATTATTATTATTACCGTAATTGTAAGTGTATTTGATTGATTTGTTTATATTGTGAATTATGCTATTATTATAGTATTGTATTGTACGGGTTTAAATTGATGCCATGCATAGGTGATATCATGAAATTTTATTGATACGGTATTATGTCTATATGTTAAAGTATTAGGTTTTTATTTTTATTTTATTGATGTATTGTATATTTATGTTGTATATGTTGTGCACCGCTCTGATCATTGGAAGGGCGGTATAAAAATAAAGATATGATGATGATGATGATGATGATGATGATGATGTAAAACCCATGATTGCGTTCGGAATGACTTCCCTTTTGCCCGAAATTGGGTGAGATACTTTAACACGCAATAACGTGAAACCCCATGATTGCGTTTGGATTGCCATTATATTATACTTCCAATTTCCGTCATCTGATAAATTCCCTGGAGTGCATACAGTTCCTGCCTTAAAAACTACTTGCTGTTGCCTCAGTGGCCTCCTCTCGGCCAGGCCACTGTCTGCAAAGTAAATGTGGCTACAGATGCATCCTCAGGGGAACTACACATACACTCACTCTGTGAAAAGGAAACCTCTTCTCAGGTGTTTCTACCCAATTCTTAACACCATCCTTGGAGCCCACAGTGCCTTTTCTTCCTTTCCTTCCCTCCATCAAAGCCCTGGTTATCATCAGTGAAGCTCTGTATCTGTCAGAATTCTGGCTGATCCTGCCATAAAAGTGGTTTGCTGTTTTGCCTTTCCTCTGTTATGTCATTGTTTATGTTTATAGTTTTAATAGAATTGCTGGATTTGGCTACAATTATGTTTAAGCAGTATTACAAATGTGCATCGATGTAGCCTTGAGTCAATTAACTCAGACTTGACTCAGACTCAAGTTGCTTCAATGACTCAACTTGTAAGTTTATCACATGGCACTTGGAGGAACCAGAGGGGGGGATGTGTGTTACTACATGGGAGAATGCTGCTGATACCTCCACGAGTCCCCAAGCTGTTTCCCAGCTCTTCCCCAGTTGTTCCTGGCAGCCAATTTTGAAGAACAATTCAAAATCGTCCTTCCAAATCAGCTGCTGTGTAATGGCTGGGGAACGGCTTAGGGACCCCTGGCGGCAGTAACACACATTCCCCCACCCCCGTTCCATTCTGTTCGTTTCCATTCCCATCCCTCCAAGTGCCAAGCGCTAAGCTTATTGAACTTGACTCTGCTATAAATTATACACTGACTCAACTCTGCTTGGGACTTGAATATTTCATCCAGAATCAGCAGATATATTGGGCAATGGGCTTGTGGCAAGGGCTGAGGTCTACTCAGCAGGCTAACACGTTCTGAACCTTTCTAAAAACGTATCTTGCCTTGAGCTCATTGACTAACACATTTGCTGTTCCCTTCTGAGAATTCCCTCCCTATCTTTGTTCACAACTTTTTGATTTTTTAGTCATTGAAACTCCACCTCCACACACACACAGACACACACAAACACACAAACACCACACTGTCACCTCCTCTTTTTCCTCCTGTTTGATGAGACTTGACTTGAAACTGCCTTGCAAGGACTTGAGACTTGAAGGTAGAGACTTGATTCAAGACTTGGGGTAAAAGACTTGTATACATCACTGCAAACTTGATGTATTAGCTACGAGGGGCTTGGTGGTGATGTTGATGGGATTTGTGGTGTTTGTACAAGAGAAAATAATTGGCTTACTGGGTAATGAACTGATGTGTGGGGTACAGATATTCACTTGGGCCAGTCTCATGGGAAGCTTGAAAGGAAGATGTGACAAGAAGGGTGGGAGGTGAGTGGGAATGAATGAATGAGGGAATGTTTTGTGTTAACACATAAATGTGAAAAAAGTCTGCAAACCTATGGGGAGCTGCATTGCTTACTATATGCTTGTAAATGGGTATTATGATAATTCTGTCTATAGAAATCAAGCTGTTAACTTCTTTGGTTACTGAAATAAAGTTTTGCTGTTAACATACTGGCAACTGGTTTACTGAACAGAAGGGAGTGGGCCGATTCTGACAGAATCACTCAGGTCTAGGTTATCTGAAGGACCATATTCTCCCATATGAGCCTGGGCAGGTTTTGAGATCTTCAGAGAAAGTCCTGCTTTCTGTCCCATCACCTTCACAAGTTTGCAGTATGGAAGAGGGCCTTCTTGGTGGCTGCTCCCAGAGTCTGGAACTCTTCCTAGAGAGGCTACATTACCCAGCTCCAATGAAGACTTTTTTATTTCAATGGGCCTTTGGGAAATGTCTGTGGATGAGGAAAATGCTTTTCATTGCATTTTTTCCTTTTCAATAGACTTGCTTTTAAATTACTCTTAATTCTATTGGTAATGTAATTCTATTTTAACTTTTGTATGTTTTTTATTGATGCGCACATTTATCTATATCTATCTTTATCTATATATTATTATTATAGAAAGTCGGTGGATATTGAGGGCTGACGGTATTTGGTATGGGAAATGTGATACAGGGCCTTTTCAGCTGTGGCACCATATCACTGGAATAAAATCATCAAGAAAGCTTGCAGCCTGCTTTTCTCTTTTCATTGCAGGAAGAAGAGATAGATTATTCACCCCAATATTTTAACACATATTATTTTTTTACTGAAGCGTTTCTCCAGCCTTTTCAAAGCTCCTCTGTTGTGATCATTCATGTAATAGCATATTGTTTCAAAATTATATTAACTGTTTTAAAAGCAAAATTCTTAAAAGGAAAAACACACACACACATACAAACAAAATGGATTTTCCACATGCTTCCATCTGCTTTTAGCTATAATATTTCTGAGAATGACATATGTATCATGGCCCACCATCATTAGCGATAGCAAAAGAAAAAGAAGTTGTTGTACCATTAAAAAGACTAAGTTTTAAATATTTTCTTTACTGGTTTAAGGGCAGGTGTGTATTTTGAATTTTCTGCTGCTGTTGTTGTCATTGTGTGCCTTCAAATCATTTCTGATTTACAGGGGCTTTACAGACCGCCCAAAAGGGGTGGTTTGTAGGCACCCAGAGAAGTGCAGGAATGGGGCCATAAGCCCCAATCCACCGCTTCTCAAGGCCACGGAGCAGCAGCAAACTGCCGCTTCTCTGTGGCCTGATGCGGGGTGCAGCGGGTGCCCTGGGCGCCCGCTGCACCCCACCATCCCCAGTGCTCCCGAGGGGAGAAAGGGGCCGCTGCCACGGCCCCTTTCCCCTCAGGATCCTTGGCACGGCCATGTAAAGGCCACACCAAGGACAAGCAGCAAAAAGGAGCTCCGTTTTGGAGCTCCTTTTAGCGCCGCAGAAAGGGCGCCATAGGTGCCCTCCTGGGTGCAATGACATCAGGTGCACGCTACATTTTATAAACGTGGCGCATGCCATGACACCATCATGGCGTGTGCGTATGGATGGCATGCTAAAAAGATGGCGCCGTCCATACGCGCTGGGGTTAGAGAGCGTGAGGATGCTGCGCTCTCCCTAACCCTAATCACGCCCCACGGACGGCCCTTTTGGGCTGTCTGTATCGGGCCATAGTGAAACTATCATGGGGTATTCTTAGCAAGTGTCTTCAGAGGGGGGTTGCCTTTGCCATCTTCAGGGGCTGAGAGAGTTTGCCTCGCCCAAGGTCACCCACTGGGTTTCCCTGGCTGAGCTGGGATTTGAACCCTGATTCCCTGGTGTCAGTCAAGTGCTCAAACCACTACATCACACTGGCTCTCACTCCAGAACTGCTACCCCTGAATATTTTTTTCTGGATGCTTTAGCTGCTACAGGGGGATCCTAAAGAGGGAGCCAATGGACTAGGATTGTACTGTTTGAGTTTTCTACCTGAAAGAAAGGTAAAACTTTTTAAAAAATCTTTTACCAAAAGAACACGTAAGAGTTTCCTAATGCAAAAGCATGGAGGCATCTCTTGAGAAAATCAACGTTTTCTGCCTAATGTGATCTTACAAGGAATGGATACATCTTGGATTGCTCAAAGGAAGTACCTTTTCGTTTTGCTAATGGAATTCAAATATTATCTTCTGGACTTTGGAAGGCTTTGTTCACAGTGCCACGTGGCCAGGAGGAGGAGGACACATTTGCACCGATATCCCTCCAAAAAACAACACACCAACAACACCTTGAGAAAATGCAAGCCTGTGACTAACATCGTCATTATATATATTCACATATATATATTTTCTTTGTATGATTCTTAACATCTTTGCCTGACGAAAAAAACAGTGGAAGTTTGAAAGCTTGCATCCTGTATTTTGTGCATTTTGGTTGGCCAAAGGTATCGTGGCTTTGTGGGTTTTGGATGTTAATGTTAATGTTTGCTATATGGACAACACGGCTTCAATATTTGTGTGAGGTGGTAGATGGACTGTCGTACTTTAGGAAGCAAATGGGAATCCTTGGTTATATAATTTCCTCAGCTCAAAACTCATTCAGTCAGCCCTCCTTAGCTATGGATTTTTTTTTTTTTAACCACAGATTCAGTCATCCACAGCTTGAAAATATTCCCCCCAAAGTATAAGTTCCAGTGGGTTTTTTTGGCAGGCCTCTCCAACCTGAATCGGATGCATTCACGATGTGTGTGAACAGTGGAGATTTAACACAGATTCATCCTGGATTATTTTCACAGTGTGAATAACCCTGAAGACTAACGCTTTTCCTGCTATGCTAGTTTTCTCTTCACTGGGTATTCACCTTGGCCTCATAACTGTGTGCCTTTTAAACTGGTATTGCCCACCTTGAAGCCCAAAGGATTAGAGTCCATTTTATTATCTCAGGATAACTATCTCATTCTGCCAATACACAGCAAGGCCCCAAGGCCTGATCTTAAAATAGCATTGCTCCCTCCAGCCCTTCCCTCCAAAAGCAAACAACAAGACTATTTGTTTCATGTGGGAAATGATAAGTACAGGCCTAAAAATGGTGAAGTGAGGATAGGCACAGCCTATTTAAATGCTGGCCCTCTGATACGGCAATTGAGACCTACGTCGAAAGGAAATTGCAAAGGAATTCCCATGCCTCAGCCATTGTTGTTGTTGTTGTTGTTGTGTGCCTTCAAGTCTTTTCCAACTTATGGAGACCCTAAGTCAAACCTATCACTGAGTTTTCTTGGCTAGATTTGTTCATAGGGGGTTTGCTTTTGCCTTCCTCTGAGGCTGAGAGAGTGTGACTTGCCCATGATCACCCAGTGGTTCCACGACCGAGCAGGGATTCGAACCCTGTCCTCCAGAGTCCTAGTCCAGCTCTCAAACCACAACACCACACCGGCTATCAACACACAGTACAGTGGGCCTTTGGTGTGGGCTAGGATTTCGTTCCAGGAACCCCCATGGATACCAACAACTGTGGATGCTCAAGTCCCATTAAATCCAATGGCATAGTAAAATCATGTCCCTTATATATGTGACAAAATTCAAGGCTTGCTTATTGGAATGTATATATTTTTGGAATATTTTCAATCTGTGGATGCTTGAATCCGTGGATAAAAAAATCTAGTGGGCTTACAAGGCTAAGGTGGTAGTAAATCCCGTTGGAGTCAACGAAGTTTGCTTCTGAGAAGACACATCTAGGGTGGTAGTGTTATGAAAAAGCACAGGACTCCTGCCAGGTGTATGTGTGGCACTTGGCTGTCTTATCAACAAGGAAAATATAATGAAATAGTGATGCAAGGAGGTAAGTCGGGCATTAAAGGGAAGTGAAGTGGGTCTGGATATGGTCTTGGGGATTCTTCCTGATGGTAATTGATATACTATCCACGTTGAAACAGTAAGACTGGAAACATGAAGCTATAAATAATATAAATTATTTGTGTTCAATTATAATATAAATTATTTGTGTTAAAAGGTAACAAGCAATATAACAAAGTATTTATAGTATATAACAAAGTATTCATAGCGAATATAGACAAAAGATACAGAATGAAACATACATACAGTATATAAAACATAATATATATATATATATATATATATGAATGAAAACACACACACATATATATAATATAAAATAATATATATATATGTGTGTGTGTGTGTGTGTGAATACATATATCTATATATATGGAAACATACATTATATATATATATATATGCATTTATATATACATATATACAAGAAACTTATATATGAAAACACATATGTATATATATATGAAAATATAAATATATTTGAAGACTTAAAATATATATATATATGAAAACATACATATATATAAGCCATTTATATATAAATATATATAAGAAAATTTAAATATATATGAAAACATATATATATATAGTATAAACTATATATATAAAACTATATATATGTAGTTTATATATACTTTCGCTTTAAGTTTTCATATATACATATATTGTCATATATATATATATATAATGTTTTCATATATTTAGTCTTTTATATATACATATATATTTTCATATATATATATATATCTCAATATATATATATATATATATATAGTGTATGATATATATATATATATAGTTATATAAACTATATACTGTATATATAAAGCGAAACTATATATATATATATATATAAAGCGAAACTATGTGTGTGTGTATTTTTAAAGCAAATTAAAAAAAAAATTTTTTTTTTTTGTAGTCCGCCTGGGGACCATTCTTCTGGGAGAAAGGCGACCTACAATGAAAAAGAGTATAAAAAAAACTAGGAAAACGCGGAAGCGGAGGGGCGCTAGGACCCGGCGGCAACAGCATCAGGGCGGTGTTGGTAATTATTAAACCAAGAGGAGTAGGAAGAAGGAACTGTGCAGCAGCAGCAGCAGCCGGCCGGGACTCGGGATTCTCTCACTCTGTGTGCCTGCTTTTCCTGTCTCTCTGCCTAGCAGTCCCTGAATGGGGCCCTGATTGAGTTCTGCTGAGTGCAGCTTTGGCGTTCCATTGTTGGAAGAACCCTGCTGCTGCTGCTGCTGCTGCTGCTGCTGAGGCTGGAGACTAGTAGAGAGAAGCAGCAGGGAAGGCGTCCCAATGGAGGCAGAGGCTGCCGCCGGCGGAACTCCCGGAGACTGGACCCCCTCCTTCAAGGTCTACAGGCGCAGGTGGATCCTCCTCGCCTCCGCGGGGATCCTCAGCGCTTCCAACGCCATGGTAAGGACCAGGAAGAAGGCTGCTGCTGCTGCACCCACACTGGAGGAATCAGATAACACGGATTGGCCCCGCCTTTAATTGAGGTTATCGCACTAGGGTCAGTTCCAGTACCCATCCCACAATTGTCCCGTTGTTGGCAATCATGGGAGCTTTTTTGCCAATAATGGGATGGTTGTGGGACGGTTCTGGAATTGGAGCCTAGTGTGATAATCATTCCAGAACCGTCCCACAATTATCCCATTACCATCCCGCAATTATGCCGTTATTGCCAATAATGGGATTTTCCTTGCCAATAATGGGATGGAGTTTGACCCTAGTGTGATAATCATTCCAGAACCGTGCCACAGTTATCCCATTACCATCCCACAATTATGCCGTTATTGCCAATAATGGGATTTTCTTTGCCAATAATGGGATAATTGTGGGATGGTAATGGGATAACTGTAGGACAGCAATGTGACAATCATCCCATTACCATCCCACAATTATCCTATTATTGCCAATAATGGGATATTCATTGCCAATAACCAGATGGTTGTGGGATGGTTCTGGAATGATTATTACATTAGGGTCCAATTCCAGAACCATCTCACAGTTATCCCATTACCATCCCACAATTATGCCGTTATTGCCAATAATGGGATTTTCTTTGGCAATAATGGGATGATTGTGGGATGGTTCTGGATATTCATTGCCAGTAATGGGATAATTGTGGGATGGGTCTGGAATTGACCCTAGTGTGATAATGATTCTAGAACCATCCCACAATCATCCCATTAACGTCCTACTATTATCCCATTACCATCCCAGAATTATCCCATTGCCATTAATGGGATATTCATTGCTAATAATGGGATGATTGTGGGATGGTTCTGGAATTGGACCCTAGTGTGATAATTATTCCAGAACCATCCCACAATTATTCCACTACCATCCACAATTATGCCGTTATTGCCAATAATGGGATTTTCTTTGCCAGTATTGGGATGATTGTGGGATGGTTCTGGATATTCATTGCCAGTAATGGGATAATTGTGGGATGGGTCTGGAATTGACCCTAGTGTGATAATCATTCTAGAACCATCCCACAATCATCCCATTTCCATCTGACAGTTATCCCATTACTATCCCACAATTATCCCCTTATTGCCAATAATGGGATTTTCTTTGCTAACAATGGGATGATTGTGTGATGGTTCTGGAATTGGACCCTGGTGTGATCATCATCCCATTACCATCCCACAATTATCCCCTTATTGCCAGTAATGGGCTATTCATTGCCAATAACGGGATGCTTGTGGGATGGTTCTAGAATTGACCCTGGTGTGATGATCTCACAAGGTTTAGTCTTCCAAAAGCTGCGTCTGCACTGTAATAATTATAATAATAATGCGGTTCAATCCCACTTAAGTGCTGCAGCGTCACCTTAAGGGGATTCTGTGGTTTTGTTTCTTCAACAGCTCCCTCCTAAGGAGCCCTGAGGTTTGTAGTCTAACAAGATCTTTAATAATAATAATAATAATAATAATATAATAATGTGGTTTAACCCTGCTTTAAATATTGCGCATCAATCTTAGGGATTTCTAGGGTAAGTATTTTCAGCAGCTCTCTCTTAAGGAATCCTGGGGTTTGACAAGGTCTTCACACTTGCCCTGCCAAAGGCTGTGTCTCTGCACTGTAGGAATAATGCAGTTTGATCCCACTTTAAGTGCCACAGCCCCATTTTAAGGAATCCTGGGATCTGTATTTTCACAAGGCTCCAGAGCTCTCTGACAGAGAAGGCTAAATGTCCCATAAAACTATTAATCTCATCGTCCCATAGCACTGAGCAGCTGGGGCTGTTACAGTGATGTCAAACTAGATTAATTTTTCAGTGCGGGTGCCTTTTCAGTGCCGCCTTCTCAGCCAAAGGGTGGGTCTGCACTGTAGGAATAACGTGGTTTGATACCACTTTAAGTGCCGCAGCTCCATTCTGGGGAACCCTGGGGTTTGTAGTTTGACAAGGTCTTTAGCCTTCTCTGTTCGAGAGGTGCCTCGCCAAACTACAAATCCCAGGGATTCTGGAGGACTGGTACATCTGTTTTCCTCTTCGAACCGAACCGAAGAATTTAATCCCAGTTTGGCTACGGAAACTCACTGGGTGACCTTCAGTGAGTCACACTCTCTCAGCCTCAGGGGATGGCCGAGGCAAACCCCCTCCGAAGAAACGTACCAAGGAAACCCCATGATAGGGTTCACCAAGACACACAACAACAACATCCACAACAACATGGAACTGAATGGCATGCAGCTCAATAAAAGGGCTCTGAAGGCAGCCCAGAATGAATGGGATTTTCTGTAAGAAAAATATTGTGTTCAGCAGCCCTCTGGTCCCTCTGTGGGCAAGCAGAGGAAACTGCAGTGTCTTGGGGAGGGGGATTTATAGTTCAGAGATATAAAAACCAGGAGCAGTTTGACCAGATGTCCTCCTTTTCCAGGGGTTGTCCTCCATTTCAGCCTCCTGTCCAGGAGGAATTCCAAAACTTCTTCCATTTGGAGCAGGACTCAAGAAGAAGCATGCATTTACATCTCTACGAGAGTTTTGAGTTTTTACTTTTGTCATGTCCTACATTTTGAGGTGCCTTGTCCTCCTTTGCAGCAAGGACATCTGGTCACCCTGGACAGGAGAAAGGTTTTTTAAACCTTAGCTGGAGTGAGTAACCTGTCCCCTTCCAAATGCTGGTGGACTCTAATGCCCATCAGTCCCAGACAGGGTGACCAGATGTCCTCATGCCAAAGGAGGACACAGTACTGTAAAATGTAGGGCATTCAAGAAAAACGTAGGCCTAACCAAATAAAAATGTAGGGCATGACCACATAATTGCTAAAAGCGATAATAGAAATATAAATGCATGCTTCTTTTGTCATGCTCCAGATGGAGAACTTTTTGGAATTCCTCCTGGACAGAAGGCTGAAATGGAGGATGCGTCCTGGAAAAAGAGGACCTCTGGTCACCCTGATTGTGCTTCTTAGCCATGCTCCAAATGAAGGACATTTTGAAATTTGTCCTGGACAGAAGGTAGAAATGGAGGACATGTCTTGGACAGGGTGACCAGAGGTCCTCACTGCAAAAAAAGACAAAGCAATGCAAAAAGTAGGACATTCAAGGAAAATGTCGGATATCATCATCATCATCATCATCATCATCATCATCATCAATTCTGTTTATATCCCACCCTTTCCCCAAAACTGGGGCTCAGGGTGACTTATAGTATTTTAAAAAGGACAATTAAAAGCATACAAAAAAGGTACATTAAAATAAAACATAACCGAATAAAAGCTGCAAACGATAATAGAAATATAAATTCATACTTCTTAGCCATGCTCCAAATGGAAGGCATTTTGGAATTCCTCCTGGACAGAAGGCTGAAATGGAGGATGTGTCTTGGGAAAAGAGGACCGCTGGTCACTGTTGTGTTGGGAGATGTAGTCCAACAACATCTGGAGAGTCATAGGCTGCCCATTCCTGTGATGTGCTTCACCCTCTCATTGCTTTCAGTTACTTTGTGCTTTGCCAATAGATTCAGGGCAGAGAGGAAACTTCCTTGTGTGGTATGTAACTCACCTGTGGAACTCACTGCTACAAGATAATGGCGACAGGGGCTTCAGTGGCTAATAGCAAAAAAATTAGGGTGAAGCCATGGCGAAGAATCTTTCCAGGGTTAGATTCGTTTTCAGCCAAGTTCCTAGGAGCTCCCGTCCAGTCAAAAGGAAAAGAGTGAGGCTGCTGTATCCACACGGCAGAAATAATCCAGATTGACAGCACTTTAACTGTCATGGCTCCATCCTCTGGAATCCTGGAGTTTAACCAGCGGCTGTTATGGCCTCCTTCCAGTATATGGACATGGACTCTGACTCAGTGGTCTGGCAAAGGGTCCTACCCATTCAGACCTTCACCAAACTACTGTGGAGTAAAGATACACAACTGAGCACAAAAGTTAGAATTGTCCAAGCCATCGCATTCCCCATCACTATGTATGGACATGAGAGCTGGACAGTAAAGGAAGCAGACAGAAGAAGCATCAACTCATTTGAGATGTGGTGCTGGAGAAGAGTGGTGAGGATAACATGGATGGCCAAAAAGATAGATGGGTCTTGGTACAGATCGAGCCAGAGAACTCCTTAGAAACCAAGATGATTACATTGAGGGTGATGCACCATATATAACGAGAAGGCATGGTGCTTGGAAAGGTGGAGGGTAGAAGAAGGAGAGGAAGACCACATGCCAGATGGATGGACATTATTGATAAGGGCATGGGGTTGCAGGAACCAAGCAGAGAAGTGGAAGATAGGTGTTCTTGGAGGTGTCTCATCCACAGGGTCACCATGAGTCGAGGTTGACTAGGAGGCGGATAACAATAACAACACCTTCATCAAGTGGAAATAACAAGAGGAGGGCTTGAGGAGGTCTCGAAGGATTTATAGGAAGCAGCAATTAATGAAGCAGTGGCTGAGTTGAGTTGCTAATCTATAAATTCCCAGCTCTGCCCTCCAGGAGTTGTCAGAGATTCTCTTGGCTCCTTGTTGTGTTCCTGAACTCTGTGCTTGACCTAGGCTGTGTTTGTTGACTCTGGGTGCCATCCACCTGATTGGACTTTGCTGGATTCTCTTTGGGACTTAAGATTTCTCTTTACTAAAGTAGAGTGAGTGCTGAACTGTAAGCTACTCTGTCTTATTATATATAATAATAATTAATATAGTATATATATACACATATATATACATACTCTGTGACTTATTATATGTATTGGCCTCTCCTCATCTCTTCTTCCTAGCCTGGGCTCAGATATTGCTCCTAAGTCTGTTAAATTAAGGCTACTGGAAATAGCTTTCTGTGAATTGCATTTGTATTCTTATGTCTCTTGTGCCCCCACTATGATACATATACATCATGATGGCCCATTCCATATAGCCAATTACTTTTGGCAAGTACCGCTAGTTTTTCTCTAAGGCAAGGTCCAATGTATATTCTAGAGTGCAACTTCATAGTAGATTTGCCCGCATTTCTTATTCTGAAAGAAGATGTCCATGTAATTAACTTGGGAGTAGAGTCTATGAAACATATTTTACTGTACAGTACTACGTAGTCTTTACAACCGGATTTAACAAGCCAAAATCTATCTGTTATTAAATAAGATGAATGAAAGATGAGACCTTTTTAATGTAAAATTCTTGCTGAAAGATAAATGTCCAAATGTCACTCTTGTAGTTGCCAAATTTTTCTCGGAGGCAGCTAGAATCAGAATCCCTATGTGTATCCACTTTTGTAAACCGCTTTGATCTTTTTTGGAAAGGCGGTATATAAATAAAATAAATAAATAAATAAATAAATAAAATAAAGGGACAGTTAGATTCAGAATTAGAGTTTGGGTTAGTTGGAGTTATATTTAGCAGCTTCACCTTCTCTTGTTTTACTGTGGAGAATTTTATTGTGTGGAATTTTGAGAACTTGTACGGTGTATCTTGACCAAATACCTACATTTTGGGTCTATTGACTGTAACAATTTAGGACTGACTGGCCAGTTCCCAGCTTGGCCATGAAACTCACTGAGTGACCTTGGTTAAGTCACATTCTCTCAGCCTCAGGGGAAGGCAATGGCAAACCTCCTCTGAACAAATCTTGCCAAGAAAACCCCATGATAGTGTTGCCTTAGGGTCACCATAAATCAGAAACAACTTGAAGGCACACAACAACAACAAAGCTACATTGGCAGAATGGTAGGATTGCAGCCTTGCATTACAGTCCTGTACATTTGTACTCAGACATAAGATCCTTTGGGTTCAGTGGAATTTTTTTCCCCAAGTGGAGAAACATAGGAATGCAATCGAATATCTTCGCCTGCCTGTCTTTTTTAGAGTTGCTGTACATGGTATTGGCTTGCATGAAGGCAAATTCCTTCCCATCCTTTGCAAACCCCTTACCTCATTTGAAGTGCTGCTATCCCTCACTTTGGGATTTTCATATGCTGGTTGTAATTAGCTTGACAGGTCTTGTCAGTTTGTCAGAGAACCTCTTTGATACATTTAAGGCTTCATTAATTTCATTTCCTCTGGCAATTTCAGTGCAGAGTTCTTTCTGCTTGACAACTTGACACCGAGGATTTCTGTTTAAGAGAGGCTGCAAATCAACCTTGAACAGGGGGCAAATTCGCTGTCAGCATGTCGAACATGGCAGGTCTCTGGAACACTTTGACAGTCAGTTGGGAAACAGGCTAATGCAGATTTTGACCCTGGATTGGTTTTCTATAATAGGGCAGACATTTTAGTCTGTAGGTCCACAGTTTTGACTTACAGGTTTGGCTTTGCAATGAAGAGTGTCAGATGACAGGAACCAATGGTGGACTTCATGTTTGCAAATAAATGGCATTTTTGTGGGGAAAGCCTTAAGTATAGCCAGCACTGGGATAGTTGAATGATCATTCTAATCAGGCAAACTGAAGCAGTTACACGAAAGATTGTAGGTATTATGGAAAGCCAGCAAATTATGGTTAGCAGAGGCTGCATCCGCACTGCAGAAATGATCCAGTTATTTACGCTTCCCTGAATTCCATAACTACACTTCCACAAATTCCATAACACTGAGCCATGGCAATGAAAGTGGTGACAAACCACATTACTTCTGCAGTGCAGATGCAACCGCCATTTGTTATTATTGAACATTTACTTCCAGGGATAGGGAAAGAGGTGTTTGTGAGGTATTCTACCTTATGTGCCAAATAGCTCGGTTGCTTTAGATTCCTATGCACTTTTGACTTGGTTCCTTCGTCTGTTCTGTAAACAGATGAACAAATAAATATGTTTGTTTTCAGGGTTTTCTAAAAAAATAATCTGTACATATTGGACTACTCATGTTCCAAATTTAACAGAATATGTCATAATGGAAAGTAAGGGGCTGGACAGATTGGCAGAAAGGGGTAGCAAGACGCCTCCCCGTTCTGTCCCAGATGGAGACCTCGGCAACTAAACGCCGTGGTCTCCGGGAGGCCTAAAAAGAACCCACTGCCTTGCAGGTTCTTTTTAGGCTGTGCGAGGGGTGCCATTGGTGCACTTGTGCCATGATGATAACCGTGCAGCGCAGCACTGTTTGGGTGCTGCACCATGCAGACATCATCATGGCATGCCCCATATGGATGTAAACGCTCAGCCCCCAACGCAACCCTAATTTGGGCCCAGGACAGTGCAAAGCAGCTGTCTGTACAGACCCTACAATTTTTGTTTTTGTTTTTTGTGGTGGTTGTGTGAACCATCAACTCCTCTGCCTCTATTAGCCTGAGCTGGCCCTAGTTTTGGTTTTGTACAAGGTAGCTCCATATTTAGTAAGAAATTAAGCCAGAATCATATTCATGCACCTAAGGTGACATCTGACTTTGTAGCAAGCTTTTGGGATGCTATGCTTTGGTTCACCAAAGGAATACTTATATTTTTGTGACTAAATTCAGATTGTGTTGTGCAAGCTTGGGCACACATTCCTGGCTGCTATTAGATGCCCTCCTTGAGGTTCACAGAGGCACATTGTTGCTGTTGTCGCCGCCGTGTGCCTTCAAGTTGTTTCGGACTTATGGCAACCCTAAGACAAATCTTAGCATGCTCTATAATTGCATCTCCCAGTTTTGTTTTATGGGTAAACCTTGGAACTGAATTTAGACTTGTCCAATTTTCAGGGAGAGCTTGGGGAAAATTTTTTTTTTTACTGTGATTCCCAGAGTGTCCCAGGTTCTGATAGTTGTAATGCAAAATGTAACTTTTCCATGTCCTTTCAGACTTGCCTGTTTAGTAGCATGGACCAAATTTCCACAACATTTACAATATGGAAACAATAAGCATTTGGAAGTATATCTTTATCTGTTTTGTATAGAGATGAAAAATAAATATGTTTTCATCTTTTATATTAAAAATAATTAAGATATCTTGGATTATTTGTGTTCCAAATTGAACGGTTTCGGTTCATTGGGAAGCAACTAGCAATCTTGCTGAGTCAATGAGTGCCAGGACCTGAGTCCTCCTGAGTTCCTGTCATGCTTGTTTGTCATTTATGTCATGCCTGCTTTGTTTTGTGTTACTGGATGGTGTGTTATGTCACAGTTTTGCTATTGCTGGGTGGAAAGGTTTTTCTATTCTGGAGTTGGATAATGAGCAAAAGGCACTGAGAGCTGTGAAGGTCAGGTTTATGGAAATGTCTGTTATGATAAGAAAAAACAGAGCTGTCCTGGAAAGGAGAATGTTTTGGTTTAGGAATGAACGGCATTTGAGCAAGTGAAAAGGTTTGAAGTGCGTTGTGCTTTTAATATACTGTGTAACTGAAATTGCTTTAGTCCTAACAACATTGCCATGCTGTGAATTATTTCAGTTTCCAAATAAAGCTTACTGTCTTTTCACTGAAGTTTGGATTTCTGAACTAAGGTCAACTAATACATTACAGTGAGTACGGCTCATGCCATGAATGACAAAATACTCTGATAGATGAACAAATGTGGGGAAAAAACCCTATACACTTATATATACACTTACATGTTAATTTGATATTATATTATCTCACAGAATGGGAATTGCAATGAGAATACAGGACTGTACAGGTTTACTCAAAAATAAGTCTTATTGTGAATTGCATAGGGTTGCAGTAAGGGGCCAAGTTAGTCACCATTAAAATGCATCTAAATATTGCCAAATTCCATCCAAACAGGTTTCCCAAATATTTTGTTCTGTTATGTTACAGACATGCCTCTTTTTCTCCCTCTCCTTTAGCTGTGGTTGACATTTGCTCCAGTGGCTGATAAGACCGCTGAATATTTTCACACCACAATGGATGTGGTCAACTGGCTCTCCCTTGTGTACCTTGTGATAGCGGTTCCTGTAGGGCTCCTGGCAATATGGATTCTGGACACCATTGGACTTAAATGTGCAGTAAGTTGGAATGGTGATTGGCAAGACCTGGTTTATTCACATTGTGGATTGAAAACCACATTCTGGGGAATTCCATGGAAACAGAGCAGAGATCCCTCCGTTACAAAAGTAACGATTGCCACTGTCCTTCTCTGAATGACAGAAACTCCCACCAATGACTTCAGGCAGTGTAAAGCTAGGGAGATGGGGGCATGGGGTGCACTCTGATGTCATATACAGTGGTGCTAGTGAATCCCATGGGGTATGGCGAATGTGTTTTTCATGAAGTAAGGTCAAGTGAGATAGGTTAGACCCATGATCCTGTTTGCATTTCTCTCTTTCTCTCATACATCTTTAAAAACAACAACAACACAGAACAGAAACTGCTAATCCAACTTCAGACCTCCACCTTGTTTCTGTTTTCTTGTGTAAAATGGAATGGAGGTTACTACTGACTCAAATAGCAGGTTTCCCTCCCAAGCCAAATTTCATTGGAACCATGATATGTGTATGGGGCAGCAGAGTGGAATAACTTCACCCACACTATAGTCATGGTCCAGATCAAGGGTATATGTGTCAGCTTTTTTAAAAAAGCACAGACTCTAAAGCCATGCACATATATATTCAATAGGTGTCTTTCAATTCTGTGATTCTAAATTTCTGCTGAATGACCTATAAACTGAAGGACTCCCCCCCCCCCCCCCAGTTCACAAACCAATCCTTTAGCCTCTCTGCTTCAGTGTCATCTCAAAGGCCTAGCTATTTATTCATGGATTTAATAACAAGAGAAGCATTTATTGAAGAAAGATGAACTTTCTGTTCAGTTGGGGATTATACATTTGGGTGAAGAGCCAATGTTAAAGCCAGCAACATGGAAAGCTCCACCAATGTTCTTAGGTAGGATGGCCAGCTGTTGGAAAGGGAGGGTGAAGGTGATCAGCCTGTTGCCCACACAAGTATTTCCTGCATTTCTCTGGTAGTTTCCCAGTGCACTTTGTGGGCCAGTCAGTGACTATCTTAGTCACAGGAGAGGAGGTTGGAACTCTGTTTTGTTGTCATATAGACATGTAAGCTGGGCCCTTGCACTGCCAGTGAAATGGGGCAAACTGCTTTCATAAGGAAACATTGAACACCACCATAGGCACACTCGGAAAAATTACAGAATCAATGCTCTGCCTCTAACGTGGGGTCTTTGTAATGCCACAATTGTAGTGCAGTTCAGTCTCACTGATCTTTTTAAAGTTAATGCTGGTGATATGGTGTCTTCTCTTGCAGATTTTACTCTGTGCCTGGCTAAACATGATTGGAAGCATTATTCGGATTTTCAGCATTGTCAGCTTCCTTAGTCTGGGTTCTCTTAACACTGTATACCTGCTGATAGGACAATGCCTTTGCGCTGTGGCCCAGCCTCTTATCATTTTTTCACCCACCAAAATAGCAGCCTTGTGGTTCCCAGAGCATCAGAGAGCCACAGCCAATATGGTTGGCTCAATGTGTAAGTAACTGAGGGCAGAGATGTGCCATTGAGTATTTGGTGTAGCATGGTGACTAGCAGATGAACCAAGGCACCCCTTCTTCTCATCTTGTCTCTGCGTTGGGCTCTCTATTCTTCCTGCTTTATTCTCCCATATTCAATATTGGAATATTAACACCAGTCTATCCTATGGATATATTTAAGGGTTACTTTATCAAGGAGAATCCAGCATGAAACTGCTGAATTAACACATGGAAAGTTAATTTATGTTACTTAAAGCTTGAATCAAGATTATGGGGTTTTTATCATATGCTACAAGTGCTTTTCTCTCTCTCTCTCTCTCTCTCTCTCTCTTTCTTTTTCTGCCTTCAAGTGTTACGATGACCCCATGAATTTCCTAGGATTTTCTTGGGTAAGGAAAACCCATAGGACGTATTGCTAGTTCCTTCCTCTGAAACGTAGCACTACAGCACCTGGTATTCATTGGTGGTCTCCGATTCATGTACTAACTAATCAGGGAGGAGAATGGTTACCAGTATTGTTGCTTTACATCCTTAAAATCTCTTTAAGGTTCTCCCTGAAAGGGTTTTCTTGCCAAGTTTTTTTCAGAGGAGGTTTGCCAGTGTGACTTGCCGAAGGTCACCCAGTGGGTTTTATGGCCGAGCTGGAAGTCAAGCCCTGATATCCAGAGTCATAGTTCAACACTCAAACCACTATTCCACAGTGCCTCTCTCAGCTAAACATATAGGACAGATTTAGACTCACAATGCAGAAGCTCAGTAGGGGTTGTCATCAGGTATTTGGGTGCAGGATTTCAACTTAGTTTTATTGAAATATCATCTGCTCTTTTGGGAAGAACCTTAAGGACATAAAGCAGAAATAGTGGCAACTGTTCTGCTCCCTATTAAAGCACAGGGAGCCAAACAAACAGATCCTTAACTCAAACCTTGTACAGATGTGAATTGCTTTGCCTCTGAGTGATGGCTGTGGCATGTTTGGGATTGTGTTTTAGTTGCTTGAGTAAAATCACCTCTTTTTTTATCTCCATTTAGCCAATCCACTGGGGATTCTCATTGCTAACCTGTTGTCCCCTGCGCTTGTAAAGGAAGGAAAAGATATTCCTTTAATGGTAATTGCAAAAATTTTAGATTTCTGTACCACTTAACACTTCCACTTATCTGGTAGACAGCTGAACCATTTTCATCACTTTTCAGCACTTTGCTGGGTTTGTGTCTTACAGCTTGGAGTGTACGCAGGTCCTGCTGTATTTGCCTGTGTCTTAGCCACATTTGGTGTTCACGACAAGGTTCCTCCAACGCCGCCATCAGCGAGCGCCAGCCACTCTAATGCGCCATCATTCACTGGAGGCTTGAAGATGGTAAGTGGTGAGCAAAACTAAACAATAAACCTGAGAGTAAAAAAGTTTACAATTCTGGATCAGTGGAAAAAACGAGACAGTTCATTTGCATACCCGAAGCTCAAAAATTATATTTGGTGCATACAAAGAAGTGGGTTGCAATCTGTGAAAACTCATGCTAGAACCAGTCTTCTAGTCTTGAGAGATTTAAGAAGTTACAAATTCAGGGAACTTAAAAAGGAAAAGAAATCTCTGGAATAGATGTTTTCTTCACCACCTGCCTTTTCTCAAAGAAGCCAGGTGTCTCCAGAAGGAAAAAAAGGTGTCAGAAAAACAGGGATTGTCTAGATAAGGTAACATAAGATTTCATCTCTACGGTTCCCATAAGTCTACTATAGCATTGCGTAGGCATTTCAGAGGATTTTTCACGTCAGTCTCTTGCAGCAATAGCATAAACCAGCAGTCTTGTAGCACCTTAGAAACTGTTTGAATTGAGAAACACTTTTGTGGACTGCAGCCCACTTCATCAGCTGAAGAGGACTTTTTTATTTAAAAAGATAGCCCACTCTAAATTATATTAGAGATATAACTCTTCACTAAATTCTAACTTCAAGAATGAAAAAAATTCAAAAGGTTCCTTCCACAAGCTGCACTACATTTGGGGACTTGTTTTTGAAAATTTTATGAAGGATTTTTTTTTGTCCAGTTTTTGCACTGAGATCAATTTTATTTTCACTTACGTTAGTTACAAAAATCACTTCTGTTTTTGCTCTCAATGCAAAAATACAATAAAAATTAAATCTAATTGTGCTGAGTTTCTTTGGCAAGATATCTCACGTCTTCCTCATCCTGTCTTGGTAAGGATGAGAAAATTTGCATTAAAAAATTAATATATTACATGATAGGCATGTAATATATTATTTCCATCTAGTATTACTCACTCCTTTCCCAACCCCAGTCCACCACAACCATACATCCCAGACTTTTATTTCAGTCCTCTAAACCCCGGAAGAGAATTTTCTAGCAGTATGCAGAACAGAGAGGAGGTTCCCTTTTTGTAAATGTACTTGCACTGGCATTAGGTACATCTTGACAGCTTGTGTGACAAGTCTTTTTTGAAAGGCATGTTATGTGAGGTTATGAGAACATTCTGCCTGCAGTGTTTCAAATGGTGTCAGCTCATTCACAAATGCAAGTCATCAGTTGCTGCTTCCGAAACTGAGTGATGAGCATTGCGTTCATGTGTGGGAGCCAGGCTGCAGGTGTCTAAAATTATGTCACTGGTAGGCTGGTAGCTAAAATGTTACATATGTCAAGTTGTCTTCCTTCGATGAACTGTGATTTCTTCCATTTTCCTCTGATTCATTGAAATCAGCTAGTTTTAGATGAAGTTCATGTGATATGCCATGTGCTAGTTAATGAAAGAAAGGTGTTTCTTCTTCTTCTAATTAAAAAAATGCAAAAAAGAGTAAAACTAGTTATGCATTATTTGCCACTTTTCTATCATGTCTCTGCTTCCAACAAGTACAGGATGGTTTCTGTGATGCTATTATAGTAGTCCCTCCACATTCACTGGGGTTAGGGGTGAAGGACCCCTGTGAATGTGGAAAAACGGCAAAAAATGTTCTTTTTACCTCGCTAAGAATCTCCAGGTCCTCCAGTGCAAATTTTTAATCAAAATCCACCAGAAGTTGATCATAGAGTCACGATGGAAGACCTACAAATGCCTAGAGAAGTGTTTTCTCTAGGAATGTCTAGGGTCTCCAGCACAACACTATGGTCAACTACTGGCAGAGTTGCACCGAAGGACCTAGAGATTCTAGAGAGAACATACTAATCAAAGCCGCAAATGTGGAGGGACAACTGTACATTTTTTTCGTTAGGACAAGACTGTGAGACAGATATAAGAGCAACAGGAGGAGCTCTGTGAGGCTGGCTGGAAGCGACTGGAGGGATAACAAAGCTAGCTAGCAATGTCATCACAAGGCAGTGCCTTGAAAGTATAGGAGAAAATGTAACAAAGGAGTATGTGAGGTGTGTTTGAAACATTGGTCAGGAGCTCCAAGAGAAAAGATCTGAGAGCAGACTCAAGCTCTCCCAGAACTTGTTAGGAGCTGTGGCTGTGAATAAGCACAGCACTGAAGCCAAGATGACAAAACTGAGGCTGTCTTATTTTAGACACATAATGAGAAAGCATGGCTCATTAGGAAAGACAATAATGCTAGGAAAGTTAGAAGGCAGTAGAAAGAGAGGAAGACCATATGCTAGGAGATCACATGATGAGTTTGTAGGATTTAAGTAGAGCAGTGGAGGACAGGTTCTTGGAGGGGTCTCATAATAATATTAATAATATAATAATATTTATTTATACCCCGCTCTTCAGCCCTAAAGGCTATCAGAGCGGCTTACAATTATTATTTTTAATTAGACAGTTCCCTGCCCTCAGGCTTACAATCTAAAAAGACTCGACACAAAAGGAGAAGGGAGAGGTGGTGGGGAAGGGGATCAGGTCCAGCATTTCTTCTCTCCCTCTGAAGCCTAGACCAAGGCATATGGTCTGGAGGGAGGACTCTGTTTCTTAATCTAGGACAGGTCTCATCCATAGGTTTGCCATGAGTTGGGGTCAAGTCGAGGGCAGTTAACAGAAACAACAGTCCACCTACATAGCAGGTGATTGGGTCTCAGGGATGGCAAACTGCTCCCAGTGGAGTGGATCGGTACAAAAGATGGTGAACACCTAGGTATGGAAATATTTACATCCCTATTTGATAAGGCATGCCCACAAATGGTTCTATTGACTGGGTGGTCAATAGAATAAAAAAAATAGATATATTGCGTGGCTCTCCAGTTTTGATTGGACTGCATGTCCCACAGCCCTATCCAGCATAGCCAGTGGTGAGGAATGCTGGGAGCCGCAGTTCATTAACATCTGGAGGAGGACATAGTCCCCACCTCTGAGCTACAGAGTTTCAGAACTATGAGGTTTTGAGCACAAATTGCTCTAACCACATATTCTACTCATTTGTTTTAAATATCCCTTAAATTTTAATTATTCTTTTGTACCAGGAATATCCTTTCAGTTTGGGGCTTAGATTTCTACTTGAGTGATAGGCAAAATACTGGACTTGACTCAATCTGTCTGTGACCGAAGTATTGTTTTAAAAGAGCTCTCTTAAAACACACACACACACACACACACACACATTATATGTAGAACAACTTTATATAGAGCCCACATATAGATTTAACATTGAAGTTGTGATTCACCTACCTGGGAATAAGTTCTGGTAAAGTCAATGAATCTTACTTCTGAGCAGGTATGTGGAAGATTGCACTGTAAACCAACGCTGGTTACTCTGAGGGTTAACCCTGGTTTTACATGCTTCCTCCATTCTTCTTTTTTCTTCTGGATGGTCTTTAAGACATTAAAAGCTTCAAATTCTATTTTAAAGTTATACTAAATTGTTGTGGGTTTTTTTTTTAAAAAATCTATTCGTTGTTTCTCATTATGTCTGAACTAGTTTAGTTTAATGTACAATAGGTCCTTGGTATCTGATGGGGTTTGGTTATAGGACCTCCCATGGATACCAAAATCCATGGATGCTCAAAGCCCAATATATACATTGGTTTAGTAAAATGGCATCCCTTTTATAAAATGACAAAATCAGAGTTTGTTTTTTGAAATTTTTTAATGGATGGCATGGATGGAGGAATCCATAGATGGAGAATCCATGGATGCAGAGGATTGACTGTACAACATGTCCAAACAAGCCAAGAATAATCTCTGGTTTCTGATCCTGGCTTGCTGGGAGGAACTGTAGTTTAAACCAGGGGCCACATACCTTCCTCAAGGTTTCTTTTGCACACTTTGGACTCTTTAGACTCTCCCAGGCACTCTATTTCAGGCCAAAGGGGAAAAAAGATATTCTGCAGGGGTCCTTGCTTTGTGTAGCATCAAGAGTCTGTTGTTGTTGTGTGCTTTCAAGGTGTTTCTGACGACCCTAATGCAAACCTATCATGGGGTTTTCTTGACAAGATTTGTTCAGATGAGGTTTGCCATTGCCTTCCCTTTAGGCTGAGAGCATGTGACAAAAGCACAAATGAGTCTCCAGCCACTTCCAGGGTTTTTCTGGCATTGTGGGAAGCCCATGTGTCCACTGGAACTACTGCATTTGCTCATCCAAAGGTTCAGACAAAATGACAATCTAGAGCAAATTTAAAATAAATATATTTCCAATCTGCTTGCAGCTGTGGGAAAGGCAGAAACAGAGCAGAATTTTAAACATAATCTTAAATTATCAGAGGTAAGTGTCACTCAGTTCAATGGGACTTTCTCCTAGTTAACAGATCACAGTGAGTGAGATCTAAGATACTAGAGGCAGGAAAATGGCACCTCCTGTAGAATCTGTTGGCCAAAGTAACTGCTTCATGGGGATTAAATTAATTTAAGAATTTACTGTACTACATTCCTCTGTCTCCCACTTACCTGTGAGATTTTGAGAAAGTGAAGTCCAAAAAGGTAACTTCTCCAACCTCTGCTTTATCCCATGCTTTCGAGACACATCTTGAGTTTGATGTTAGTGCAACATTTCTTGTGCCCTGATTGCAGCTATTCTGGAGATCAAGATAACAGATTTCAACAACCTGTATGGAGCATTAATATGTAGGGCTTTCTGTTGAATGATATTATGCTGTTTTCTCACAGCTCTGTCCTGTTTTTCATTTTTAGCTTATGCGAAATGTGCCTTACATCATCCTGACACTCTGCCTTGGGGGAGGAATCGCAATATTCACATGTTACAGTGCTCTGTTGGAACAGGTCCTGTGTGTAAATGGATACTCAGATGTAAGTTACTTCACATTTCTTTGTCACCTTGTGAGGAAGAGGGCTTATGGGTGGGTTGCCAGAGGTCGGCAGCCCAAAGCACACCTGTGGGAGGGAACTAAGGGATTTCAGCCGGATGCTGACACAAGTTCTTGGCTGTATGTGGGGGACTGAAGGAAAAACAGCAGCACAACATCAGCATGTGCTGGAGAAACCTTATATCGGTAAAGTGCAAATGAAGGCCAGTGTTAAAGCAAAATATCCTCTTTTGTTGGTGTGTGCCTTCACTAATGGCACACAAAGACAACCCTTTAAAAGAGTTTTCTTGGCAAGATTTGTTCAGTTTGGGTTTGCCTTTACCTTCCTTTGAGGCTGAGAGAGTGTGACTTGCCCAAGGCCATCCAGTGCATTTCCATGGCTGAGCAGTGGATTTGAACCCTAGTTTAGTGTTGAAACCACCACACCACACTGGCTCTCTATGCTCTTTTACCATCGTGATATCCGTATACTTTAATCCTAGTCAAGGAAATCTTGGGAGTGAGCTTCTGGCTCTTATGTTTCCTTCTCCACTCCTTTTTTGCTGCAGGTATAAGATAGTGTACAACAGTTCAGATAACCTATTTGAACATGGATCTCTGTGACATTTAGACTGGCCAGTGGTAAGGGAGGTTGTGGCATGTTGAGGTCTGGCTCCATGTTGTGTATAAACCTGTTCATGAAAGCAAAGTGTTTTGCTAGCCAGTTGGAAACACAATTAGTAGCCATGATATTTGTTGGTTTATAAGCTTTGGCTTGCTTAAACCATGATTTATTGTTACTTCCATACCCAGAATTGTGGCTTGTTCCTGACTCATTTGTGCAGCTGAGCACCTTGTAATGGGGAGCTAGCAAAGGGGCTGAAATTGAAACAGACCAGAAATGAGGGAAACGTACTATGATTTGGTCCTGTGTGGGACAATTAATAGCCAAAACAACAAACTATGGCTAATATAAACTATGGCTTCAAGTGATGTGCAGATACAAGCTATGAATTAGAAGACTTGTTTTGTTCTGTTTTTAATTTATCTTCACTTCCAGCTTCAGTATGTGATATTCCAAATATGAGTAATAGGCCACTTTGAACAAGTCTTCAGATAGTTATTAATAAAATGTGGAGAAATATATTTTAAATATATCTGTATCTACGTTGAGCTTTATTCTCTGTAGTAAAAATGATACCATGTGGATGCTTAGCTGAACCATTGTCTGCTCATATGATGAGATGTTACTGAACTGCTACTTTGCATTCTTAACCCGTACAGCTATGATTTATTATTAATTAATTAGAGTATTTATACCTTGCCCTTCAGCCCTAAGGGCTATTATAATTATGATACGTAATTAAATCTCTCTTTAGTTTTTTTCAGGTGTGAGCGGAGCTTTGTTTACTGTATTTGGGTTAATTGGAGCTTTCTTCCTTGGACTGTATGTGGACAGGACAAAGAAATTTACTGAAGCCACCAAGATCTGTCTTTGTCTAACTGCACTGGCTAGCATTGCATTTGCAGTGGTAAATACCTTAAGAATAAATATTTTTATTTATTTTATTTCTATGCAGCCTTTCCCCCAGGAAAGGACCCAAGGCGGCTTACAAGATAAAAACATCTAAAAACTTCACCGTAAAAAATTTAAAACAATTTAAATTATCTTTTTTTTTTTTAAAAAAAATAAAGTTAACATAAAAACATACGAAGTTAAGAACGTCACTAAAACACATACCCCATATAAAACCGTCTATCCTGATTATATGTTAATAACTTAAATAATGTTCCTTAAGACCAAATAATTCTCTGCTTGTTATACTCAGAAGTAAGTACCACTTACTTTCTTCCAATTAATAGATTGCAGTTAAAATTGTCCTATGGAGACATAAAAAAATCGCTCAACTAGTTAAGCCATGCCTTAAGAGTACTAAGAAATGCCCTTCTGAATCATAGAATAGTCTGTATGAATAAGGCTGGTGAAGGAAATGCATTTTACCTGCAATGCTACAATATATATAAGTGTATCTGTGTTGACTGTTTTAAGTATGGATCAGTCCATGGAGAGTTAGACAGCACATTTACTGTAGTGTTTTGATTCTTAAGCTAATTTAAGCTGATATAGAGTGATCTATGAACGTGGTTTTTTTTCCCCATGCACATCAACCCCACATGGATGACCACGCAAACTCCTTGGAGGAAGGGCACAAGAAATGCAAAAATTAATTAGATGAAGTGAAAGTGAGCATATACTAGGATGTTGTTGTGTGCCTTCAAGTCATTTCTGACTTACAGTGAACTAGAATCATAGAATCATAGAATTGGAAGGGACCACAAGGGCCACCCAGTCCAACCCCCTGCCATGCAGGAACTCCAAATCAAAGCATCCCCGACAGATGGCCATCCAGCCTCCGCTTAAAGACCTCTAAGGAAGGAGACTCCACCACACTCCGAGGGAGTGTGTTCCACTATCGGACAGCCCTTACTGTCAGGAAGTTCCTCCTAATGTTGAGGTGGAATCTCTTTTCCTGCAATTTGCATCCATTGTTCTGGGTCCTAGTCTCTGCAGCAGCAGAAAACAAGCTTGCTCCCTCCTCAATATGACATCCCTTCAAATATTTAAACAGGGCTATCATATCATCTCTTAACCTCTTCTCCAGGCTAAACATCCCCAGTTCCCTAAGGCATTCCTCATAGGGCATGGTTTCCAGACCCTTCACCATCTTAGTTGCCCTCCTTTGGACATGCTCCAGTTTCTCCACATCTTTTTTGAATTGTGGTGCCCAGAACTGGACACAATATTCCAGGTGGGGCCTGACCAAAGCAGAATAGAGCGGCACTATTACTTCCCTTGATCTAGACACTATACTTCTATTGATGCAGCCTAAAATTGCATTGACCTTTTTAGCTGCTGCATCGCACTGTTGACTCATGTTCAGCTTATGGTCTACTTGGACTCCTAGATCCCTTTCACATGTGGTCTCATTCAGCCAGGTGTCCCCCATTTTATATCTGTGCATTTCATTTTTCCTCCCTAAGTGCAGAACCTTACATTTCTCTGCATTGAATTTCATCTTGTTAGCGTTGGCCCAGCTATCTAGTCTATTCAGGTCATTTTGAATTTTGATCCTGTCCTCTAGGGTATTAGCTACTCCTCCCAGTTTAGTGTCATCTGCAAATTTGATAAGTATGCCCCCAATTCTGTCATCCAAATCATTAATAAAGATATTGAATAGCACTGGGCCCAGGACAGAACCCTGTGGCACCCCACTGGTCACTTCTCTCCAGGATGAAAAGGAACCATTGTTGAGCACCCTTTTGTATTATTGTTCTGAGCTAGTTTGCCAGTGTTCCCTAAAACATAACTTGCAAACTGAAAATAGTAGTGCTATCCCTCTGATGTGGTATAGTGGAGCCAGGATTCGTAGGGTAGAAATAGCAGGTCTTTTTGATTAGTAGGGGATAATGAAATCTTCCCCCTCCTGACTTTCTCCACCAATAAGCTCCTCTTTACAAAGTCCAGCTGGAGGATTTTTAGTAGCATCAGCACTGGGAGGATGGGGAAAGAGGTCTGGGGAAATACATACTTTCAGTGTCGAGTTGCAGCAGCATGTCTGCAGTAAACAGATGTATTGTATACAATATACAATATACAATAAATTTTGAGCTGGAATGAATGGGATTTCTAGAGTGAAATAGCTATTTGTGGCTGACTATAACAGTCAAGGTAAACAACAGTTGCCTCCAGAATCCTTTATGGAACATGTATTCAGAATGTTCTGTGTATTTATGCAAGGCTTACCTGATTTGATGGTTTCCTTTCATATGTGCATAATGCTACTTTTGGATGAAAAGTTTGCTGAAACATAGTGAACTGGGTTTTTGTGTGGTGCAAGAACCCACCCCCGTTCTTTCCATATTACCTTTATCTCTGGTACTAAATTTTCTGTAAAAGAAGTAATGCTCAGACACATACGTGCTTCATTAAGTGATGTATCCCTGTTTCGGTCTAAAATCTTTGGGGTGGCTTAGTCTTGAATGGCCAAGTAGGACCCACTAACTTTACAAAAAATTGCCCCTAATAGAGATAAAAAACTGCTAGAATCAGTCTGTTGATTTTAAAGATAAAATGTTTTCTTCCTGATTCTGAGAAAAAGACTGCCGTGGTGAGTGCATCCATTTCAGAATTTATGACTGCTCTACATTTACTATGAGTCATTGTAAAATGGTGTCCAGGAAGAACTGTGTGGCTCCACACTGCACAGGTCAAAACGTTTTAAGGAACAGAAATGAATAAAGAGGAGCCACACAGAACACATCGGGCAAGAAATGTGATGGGGTTGGATGTGGGGCAGGGGAAGACCCCAACTGCCTGAAGCAGAGGTTGAAAGTGAGTGCAGGAGGGGCCATGATCCCATCTCATAACATTTTCTCATGGTTATGTGTGTGTCTTTAGTCCTCAGAGCATAATGAGGATTACTGTATATACTCTTGTATGTGTTTAGAAATTTTAGTCAAAAAACTTGAGTCAGTTTATCCATGGGTCAATGTAAGTACTGTACTTTAACTCATAATAATAATAATAATAATAATAATAATAGAACCAAGACAATGAAAGGCAAGAATATAATCTGTCCTGGAATCACTGACCCCCTTCTACTCTCTTATATCCACCCAGGCTTTAGTGCGAGCACAGTTTTGCTTGCTGGAATTTTCTAAGTCCTTGGGCACTGTTTTCCTTTGTTTCACCCTTTAGATCCTTTGTTACATGGCCCTAAGTTTTACCCTCAACTTATCATATCAAAAGCCATAATGTTAGCCCTGAATCCTGCCCTTGACTCATACATGAGGTCGATTTACAGGTGAGTATATATGGTACCTGTTTTTGCTCTGCTTAGATAACCATTGTAGTTGTGCCATGAACAGAGAAGGAAGGGTATGCATCTTGGATTCCCCATACCTGCTCATGATGGAGCTGAACTGCGGCTAAGAATACTTTGCCGTTTTGACCATGTCTTTCGTCCTGCAGGTGTCTCAGCTTAGAAACCAGACTTATGCTTTGGCAGCCATCAGCTCGCTCTTTGGCTTATTTGGATTTGCTGTGTATCCTGTTGCTATGGAACTAGCTGTTGAATGCTCTTACCCTGTGGGAGAAGGAACAGTATCTGGACTGATTTTTGTCACAAGGTAAGTAACACCATCAGGACAAAATCTCGTTCCAAGAGTAGGGAGACTTGATCTTCTGTGGTATGTGTCGTGGCCTAATATTCTGGTTGTTTACCTTCTTTCCAAAAAGGGAGGAAGACAGATTTATGGCCTTCCAGATATTGTTGGACTCAGCTTCCAAACAGCCTGGTGAGGGATGATGGGAGTTACAGTTCAGCAGCATCTGAAGGTTTTCAGTTCCTAGTGGTTGGCAAAATGGAAGGCATCTGTGGTTAAAATGTAAAGGGCTGTCCATTCTTCTTTATGTCCCAACTTCCTGTTATGGAATATTGTGTACAGCTTTGTGCAAGCAGAGAACCAAGCTCCTGGGCATTGTGTAGTATATCGAATTCTCATTTTCTAAGGGTAGAAACATTCTGTTGCCTCTGCCATGCGTGGCACACATTTTATCCTCTCTTAGCCCAGTGCTGGGTTTACATGATTTTTAAATTTAAATGCATATATCATGCTGCAAGATGGGTGCCTATACAAATAATGCAAGTCTTAGGAAAACAAATTATTAGGTAACAATTTAGAGGACATTAAAGAAGCTTCAGAGTTCATAGGAAGTTGAGCTAACACTGGCTGGCACAGAAGCAACTAGTTTGCAAAGACTCACAGGGAAAGGGTTCCAATTCCTCAATCCTATTAGTTGGCTCTGGAGAGTGAGGGATCTTTTCCAGTCTTTTAAAGACCCAAGTTGCCAGCCATAACAGAATTAGCCCAACACGGTTACATACAGTCTGTTCGCCTTTGATTGCTGAGGAAAAAGTCTTTTCCCTCAAAAGTTCACAAAATTCCTGAAAGGAGCTTCTTCACAATTTTAGGGTCTGGGAAAGGACCAGTAGTCCTCTTACTTTTTCCAGCCTGGGAGCAAAGCACAAGGACATTCTCCTACCTTTCCTTTCAAATCAAGCATAATTCAGGCATGTTTTCAGCATCTTCTCTAGCCCTGTTTAAATATTTTAATGCGATGTCATATTGAGGATGGAGAAAGCTTGTTTTCTGCTGCTCCAGAGAATAGGGCCTGGAACAATGGATGCAAGCTACAGGAAAAGAGATTCCACCTCAGAAGTATAATCTAGCCATAAAGGGCTTATCTTAAGTATTGTTAAGTACTAAAACCAGAAAGAAATCTTTATCCAAATTAGCCAGACCTGCAGCTGGGAAGGTCCAGGGGTCATAACAAGGGAAACTGAAATTGCTTTTGTTTCAACAGCCAGCTCCTAGGAGTGCTCTTCATGCTTTTATTCCAAAGCTTGGCTGTGGAGAAGAAAAATGCCCCCTTTTCTACCTGTACTGCAGACCAAGGTGCAGCACTAGACTGGTCAAGTAAGTGTCATCTTCCACAGTGTCTTGCGATGTGTTCTTGAGTTTTGAATTCCTGCTGAATGTGCAGGCATTGTCTCTTGTCTGGTGCACTGGAGGGCTGTGAGAACAAGGCGGAGAACTCTGTTTTTAGAAACACAGTTGGCCCTCCACATTTGCACCTTTGACTTTGGGGCTTTTTAGATTGGCAGGAAAGTGTGACATGAAGTTGCCTTTTCCTTAATGCTTAGCAGCTAGACTGCAAGCCCCAAGTGTGCATTGAAAAGGTACAGGGCTGCTAGACTGAGGGGTTTGGGAACGACTTATCTGAGGTCTTTTCTGTGGCTCAGCAGCTACATGGGAAGCTGTCAAAACGCTACAAACACAGGCGGAGCAGCTACATGGGGAGCAATGAACGCGGCTTTTAGCCACGCTTTAAATTTTTTTTCCTTGCCGACTGCGAATTGTATAATTGCGCAATTGCGCAGGTACACAATACAGCGAAATTATCATTGCCTGCTGGGAACTGCACAGTTGCGCAGTTTGCAGCCGGCAAGGAAAAAAAATTTAAAAGTTCAGCGGTTTATCACTGCGGTTCCTCTGCCTTTTTAAACTGTGCCATTGCACTGGTGCATCATGAATGAACCCCCTTATTTTGTGAAGGAATTGACATGTTATCCACAGTAGAATAACAGTAACGGCATCCCAGAGTCCCTAGTGCGCATGTCTAGGGTTCCGATTAGGGCTGGAGCTAGGGTTTGGGAGCTTTAAAAAACTGTGCGGTTAAAGCCCAGCTTTTACACTAGCAGGGCATTGAGCGTTTTAATTAGAAGTGAACTCCACACCACGCATGCTCCCAACCCACAATCCATTATGCTCCGCACCTGGAGCGCTGCCTTTAAATGCGCAATTTAAAGAGACAGAGTCCCATTTAACTGCGCAACTACACCTTAGCCTTTAGATGCACTTGCGCTATAGCGCTCTTTTTAAAAAAAGAGTAGGGAAATCCAGCACTTTTTTAAAGGCGCTTCTTCTCCCTTAAAGCGCCAAAATAGCGTTTTCATGGCACACTTTCCCTTTTTCTCATCTAAAGGCTGGGCTTTCATGCAGACTTCATCACACCTCTTTTTGCCAATCTAAAATGGGCCTATGACAGTTTTGATTATTTGTGGGTTTGGTTAAGATGGAATCCCTAGGTTTTCCAGAGAAATTCTGCTGGAAACTGACCATACAGTTGTGCCAGAGGATCCAGAGATTCCTAGAGAGGTGGTCTCTCAGGTAAAAAAGTAATGTATTTTGTCATTTTTTCCCACTTTCATGGGGGTCCTGTGCCCCTAACCCCAGCGAATGTAGAGGGCCTACTGTATAAGCAGTTGATATTAACGGAGTCTGGCAAAAAACACCCGAGTATTCCTTGCTTAAGAAAACACTATCAAAATTGATGAGGCCACCATAAGTTGCCAGGCAGCTTGAAGGTGTGTGCACGCACACACACACATGCATTACTCATTTTTTTTTTTTAAAATAAGTGTTCTTGAGCAAACTACTTTGGAGGAAATGTAGCCTTGGGGTTTTGTGATGGAATGCACTCCTCATCCATAATGAGGCCTGTAGCTGTTGAGCATCAGCGAGAGGATAAAGCCTAGCTGCTCTCTACCTGCAAAAGTGCCTTTTACTGACAACGGCATCTTTGAAGGAAAACAGTGGCCAGGACTAGGGGGAGAGTTTTCTATAGACATCACAGCAGCATCTGTCCTTTCTTGTCCAAGTGTTAAAGAGAGAACCCTCTGATAACATTGCTGGCAGCTTCCTCCATGTTGCTTAGAGAGAGCACAAGATGCAATTCTGATGCGACATCTGTGGTCCTTTTCAGAATCACTTCTCTCCTGATTATTCTTCAGCAAAGACCCAAGAAAGCTACACCATTAGTAAAGGGGTAGGATGTGGCTTTTGCTGGACTGCACCACTGTAGGGGCAAATGGATGATTTATTTACTCACATGACCTTACGTGGGAGGCTAAATTGCTCTCTCTTAATTGAGAAACAAACTGTGAAGCTTCAGTATTATTATTGAGCATCATTGAAACTTGATGGGGTGTAGTTTAGAAATGTAATACACAAATATACGCCTCTGCATGGGTGTTATAGTCAAACAGGGATTGGAGGTCAGGTTCTTCTGCACCATTGTCCCCCCCTTATTGACTGCTCAGTTTGGGTAGCTTCAGCATGTCATTACATTCATCCGTCATAACTTTACAAGACCTGTCCTTGCAATGTCTGAACAGAGGACACTGCAAGGAAGAATTTATCTTCTCAAAACCAAATTTCCTCCAACAAAGCCTTAAAGTGAATTTCTAATCAGACATACCAGGAAGGGAATGCTAACAGCTTTTTCTGGTATGTAACTCGCTCTCTCAGCTGATCACCCACACACACATACTTGGAGCAATCACAACCTACTATCTGTAGAGGTGTTTTTGAGCATACGTTATCAGATAATGCAGCAGTGGGAGTGTGCACTAGTCTGTTACTCCAAAACACCACCAGATGGTTTGAAATCTACAGTCTCTTTCCTACTTTCTTTCCCTAGTTTGGGAGCTACTGAAATTCAGCCAAAAATGGCTTAGAGATTTAGACATGTTTAACCATGTATATAATTGATGATGTTCATGTGTTGAGAGCCTTGCCTATTATTTCTCTGTATAATACAACAAGGGAACAGTTTTTACGTGGTAATACAGGTTTGACTGCTGGTTAAAAGTTAGGATCTGTGGATAATTTGCCTACCATTTTGTTCTCTTTCGGCACAACTCTGTATGTACCTGCTCAGAATTAAGTTCCACTGAGGTGTGTGGGACTTACTTCCAGGTATGTAGGTTTAGGACTGGACTGGAATAGATTTTAAATAGCATTTTATTTTTCATTTGAAATAAAATGCTAATTCATATCATTTTCCTCTTGCAGATGCAATATTAGTGATGGCTGGACTCTGCAGTATGGCAGCCTGCTTCTTCGTTGTTGCTTTTCACACTAATTACAAGAGAATCTATGCGGAGACATCTCATGCCTGCTCAGTCAACAAAACAGAAGACGATATTGAAGTAACAGGACAAACAGGAATTGTTTGCAGTTGAACTCTTGGACCAATCACAGTGCCTAAAGTAATGTTGCTATCATCTCAATGGAACGCAAGTGCCACAGCTGCACAAAACAGCACAGTAAATTACCATTTGATGGAAACTGATTTGACAGAACGAGAGTTACTGGTTAAGTTAGTGGACCAGTCCTCCTGTATAAGATGTGCAGTTGTGAATGCTATTGATCACATAGCCACAACGGCCCATATGCCCATATGCAAGAGGGAGGTTATCAACATGCAGGGGATGCAGAAGTTTACAAAAAATACGTATCTGCCAACAAGACATTAAGAGATTAAAGACATGGAGGGGCAGGTAGTTCCCCAAACAATCCAATGAGGAAAGTGTGCATCCAATACCTACAAAATGCTGAGGTGGGGGGAACAAAATCAGGTATGCTAGGGGAAGATGAGCCTGACTTATTGGACTACTCAACACAGAACACAAAACTGCAAGTATTTTGTTGCAGGTTTCACTATTATCTTAATTAGCAGCCCCCCAAAAAAGGGCTGCAGATGCTATATTGGTGCTGGAATACAAGGGACCGGTGTCAGTAAGTTTTAATCCTTAAAGATGGTGCTAAAGTGCAATAGAGAGCAGTTAAACATCTTTGTCTGTATTAAGGTACGCAAAGTAAGGTGCCCAAGTCTTGCTACAAGAGTTCTAGTTTGAACACTGAGAGCTGTTGCGAACTTAAATGGAATAAAACCCATGTAGATGCAACTTAAATTCATTATGAGGATTTCCTAAAGGAAGAGGGGGATTCGAATGTATTGGTTAATATTTCAGTATTTATTACCTTGGGGAGTATAATTTCCTCTATGTCTGATGTTAAAACTCTTGAGCTCCATTGCCACCCAACACAGCAGACTCAAGCACAAAAAGGAGTTATTAGCAGGTTCAGATGAACTATAAGGTGTGAAAAACAACAAAAGTATTTAGAAAAAAAGTGTGAGGACTGAGAGTGCACCTAGACTATAGAAATAATGCAGTTTCTCACCACTAGAATGGCCATGGCGCCATAAACAGAATCCTGGGATTTGTAGTTCTGTGAGGCGCCAGCACTCTTTGGCAGTGGTGGCTAAAGACATTGGAAAACTACAAATCCCAGAATTCCCTAGGATGGAGCTACAGCACTTAATATGCTGTCTCACTGCATCCTACAGAATTTAGAAATAATTCTACAGATGCACCCTGAGTGGTCCATGGGACATTGACTGGTGAGGTTGCAGGAAGGAGTGATGTGGGGCTTGGGAATCCTAAACAAGGAGCACTGGGTTTTTTTCCAGGTCCCACTTCATCTTTAAGTAATCTGAATTATAGGATGCATGGTTGTGGAGAAAAGGTAGATTAGCCTAGCCTTAGCAGCAGCAACTCTTTGAGCCATAGAGACAAAGTCAACCAAATGGAAGAAGTTGGTACCAGCTAATCTCAGAGAAGACTGGAGAGGATAAATAGGGCTGGTTAGAGTTGCAAGTCCAGTGTGGGACGTATCTTGGGAAGGTTCCAGGGAGGGAATCTTAGGGCTAAGGTCCAGAGAAAAGACTTAGACCCTGAAGGGAAACTCTGAGCGAGAGTTTTATTTAAGTGTTAACCTGCAGGTTATAATTGGTCTGAAGACAGGGATAATAGTTGATTTAAGAAAGAAACTTTGCCATCTAAGTGCCTGTAACGTAAATTGCTTATTTACCGTTATTCTAATAACTTTTGCTAAAACCATCTTTCCAATAAATGTTTTATGTCGTTTTGGAAAAGGCTCGTCTACGTCTTGACTGATATCCACGTTGCCATTATAAGCCCCTTTCCCAGAGATTTTAATAAAGGGGTTTGCTTTGATTTGGGACAGTAGTGGGATAGAAAGACCCGGGTGCTGTTTCCCCAAGTACACAATAAGAAGGTGTAGTCACAATGGTATTCAAAAAGACCTAATTCTTTTGCTCTTTGACCACAAGGTATATATTGAATGAGGAAGGCAGATAGAAAGTGTCTGTTCTGGAAACAGCATTGCAAATAAAATTTATGCACAGTGTTATAAGCCCAATGAGCAACTTTCCCCAATACGATGTCCTTTAGATGTACAGTCCCATTTGCTCACACATATCTGTGTTGGCTACTTGTGGCCTAAAAGTTGTGGCAGAATGTTACACATCATAAATCAGCAAGAGGGTACCTGTTTAAATGTTTTTCCTGTCACAATAAAACACAACTGACAAATGTATCCATGGAACAAGAGAAATTAGCTGTTATATTTGTCACAGACAAATTCTAATTAGTTGTCCAATACTCACAAAGCACTTGGTACAGAAGTTAAAAATCAGTGCAAAATATACAATCAAAATGAAACCAAACACAGATACATAGCAAAAATATATACAGAATCTGCCTAAGAATATACTCTGGAGACAAAACACTATTTAAATACAAAACAAAAGAGCATACCATATAAATAATTTTACAATCATTGCATTTCAGGACTGCAAAGACCAAAAATAGTTTGCAAGGCAGAGAGCTAGAAAAATAAAGTACACAAGAAGACCCTGCTTAAGAAAAAAAAAAGTAAACAAGTGTGATGTGCATTTAATAAAATAACAACAACAACAACAATAAAATGTATATCCCACCCCTCTACAAGATGCAATCGGGGCGGCTTACAAAGATTTAAAAAAACCAACAAAAAACCCATACAATCCAAATCTCTCAATTCCCCCTTAAAATACTATTAAACAATGTAAGAGTTAAAACATATTTTAAAATTAATACAATAAACAATAGACCGTGACTAAGGTGAGGTCGGAGTACAGCAGTTAGATTTCCTTCTAGTGGCTGGAGAACTATTCAGGAAAGGCCTGCCGGAAGAGATCCGTCTTTACTGTGTAGGGTGGCAATATGACGGATCATTTCTAGCTTCTGTTTAGGCACACAATGTAGAAACCGTGTTCACCTAACAGCTATGTAATATTACAGTTGTTCTTGAGCAAACTGTTAAGCACACATATTGTAAAGAACAAGCACTACACAAGAGGCAAACCATTCCGGGTGACCAGCTTTGCCTTACATTGTGACATAATCAAGGATGTTTTTAAAAGGTCTTTGCTACTAAATATTGCTTAGCTTATTTAAAGACTCTAGTTCCATGCAAAGTGTTTCACAATTTTTTTGTATACCCAAGTCCCCTCCAAAGCTTACTCTACAGTCTAAGATGTCTCTTTGGCATGTGAAGAGCTATACTCCTTATGCTTAATTACACATGAAACCCACGGAAGAATCTGTGAATAGGGCTGCTAATTCAATTCTAGTATTAAGAAAGGCCTGCAACAGAATCTCTCCTGAATCAGACCAGCCAGTGAAGATGTTAAAAGCCTGGAAGGTACTCTGGGCCAGAAGCTCTCATGTGTCTTTGCAGCTTTCAAGTTTAGGAGCTATTCTGATGGTTATACAGCAGGGCTGGAAACAAATGGCCCTCCCATGGTATGTTTCTGAGGGAAGACCAAGAACATCAGGGGAGAGACAAGTATTCCCTATCCCTGCTGTAATGCTCAACCTCTGGCTTGTCCATCCAGCCTGGAACTTCCACAATGGTCCACCCTTGAATGTGAGATGCTGCATTTGCTACAATTGAGAACAACAAGAGTGCAAACATTTTAAAAACAATATCAGTCAAAGTAATGACCATTCTAGTAGAGATGGTATTTAGCCTTTGGAAGTTATTTGATGTCATTCTACTGTACCCCAGCTGCACCCATAGGAAAGCTGGCCTAACATCACCTTACCCAAAATACCCAAGTCTTACCCAAATTACCCACCTGTCTCCCCTTCCTCCACCTCAAGGGACCTGGGAACTATATTTGTGGGGAAGGGAAGGATTTCTAGCATAGTATGCTCAGCACCCTCATCAAACATGTTTCTGAGGATTCTTTGAGGGAGGTTAGCTTAGAGAACTGATACGAAGACAGATTTGTGCAGTGTAGTAGATGCAATATGAACTCTACAGTTCTACTAAGCTAGCTGCAATTTCACTTTAAACAAGGCTAGACTGTTTCTAGAGATCTTTTTATTACTTACAGAAAACATGAGTAAAATTTCCTTTATGTTTAAAATTTATCTCTAATGATATATACCGAATCAGAATTCTTTTACTCTGCCATAAGTATTTATTTATTTATTTATTTATTTGATCTTATTGTTTTGAAGAAATGGAGAAATCTTTGATTTATGGAGCACTGACATATTCTTTGGGCCTTACGTGTAGGATTTGCAAGGAGTAAATAAATTCCAGTAAGGTCATTTCAGACCAATTTATTATAAACGCACCTTTAAAAAATTAAAACCAAGAATGAAAGAATATCAAGTTGTGATACAATAAGGATTAACCCACTGAACTCAGAGCTGTGGTTCAAACTGTGTTCTGTGGAACCCATGGATTCCTAAAATAAAAGGTGATCCCCTCCAGAAGATAACACAGGAAGCAGACAAACTTCCAAGAGAAACAGCTTGCTTACCACAAGGGGTTTCTGTGCAATCGGTTACTTGTATGGGTGTGTTCTAATCTATTCACACAGAGAGAGATTGAGATTTGAGAGATCCAGCCAGTTTGAAAACCACTGACCTGAAAGAAACTGGCAGAGCTAAATATATACATAGCATGGAAAAGTTAAAGCTAAGCAGAACTTCTGCATGTAATGCAGATATATGTGAAAGACAAAGCATGGTCTGCATACAATTACTGCATGCAATTAAAGCCACATATTCCACAAAAACTGTTTTTCTCCTGATGGAACAGGACTACTTCAAACTTGCCAAATATTATTTTCCATACAGGAAATAATGCATAGGCTGAGCACATTACAGTCATTTTTGCCAGTACACAAGTGTTTTGACAAGTTATTAGTCGTGCATATATCACAGCAAACTGCTGTTAATCAGAGCTTCCAACGTGTGTGTTTACACACAGGAAAGCTGACATGGATCATATGCAATTCCGTGTATGTGCAGGATGCACATTTCCTGTATGGAAGCAATGATCTGTGTAGTAGGCTTGACATGTGCTGTGCTCAGATGCTTACAATATTGCAAGAAATGAAAATGCAGCATTAAAGGAAGTTATAGACACCTTTTATTAACTGGGGGTGGGGGAACATTTGAAAATATATTCTTTATTATTATATTAGATTATATGATGAATATCTGAACTGACATTTACATCAACACTACAATAATTGCATATAAAACCTTCCTTATAAATTATCTTCAGAAAATATAAACCTTCTTGTTAGAAATACTCTATTCAATATTTATCTTGCTACAAACTGCTCATTACAAGTCAAAAGCCACACTTTATAGCTTTGAAGGGTTGTACTTAGAAGGCTGGATCAAGAAAGGCAACTATTCTATTTATATTATCGTAAGCAAGGAGACAGAGAAGCCTTCCAACCGATGCAGTCAATGCACTGATACGGAAGTTTACAATCAACAGTCACCACCTTGTAAACATCAAACTGCTAAGTCAAAAATGCATCAAAGTTGTGCTACTCTAAGCAATGCAAAGAACAGCTTTACATTCAACACAGAATTAAAGCCAAACTGCAATGAATGCAGTACCTATTCTAGTAAAGTCTCATTCACAACCTATCCTGCCTGAAGTACATGGATTCATACAGATATGATCCCATAAGCTATACATTTTGTTGGAGACCACCAACACAATGAGAGCCATGGTTTCAAGTGAGGAAGCACTGTAGAGGGAGGGTTAATGCCGCCTTCGCCAGCACTACTCAGATCCACGGCTTTAACTGCTCTGACTTGTGAGAAACTTTTAATCTGATCAGAGATCTCTATCACAATTAGTACTTTGGCCCTTGCTGTTTCACATCTTAAAGGGGTTGTAGATTAGCCTGTTCAATGAGCAAAGGGAAGCCCTGTTTAGGAGTTTGCCTGAACATGTGTAGGCTGAAACGGTACGGGCAAATAACAAAACCCCCAGTCACTCAGAAGTTAGCCATGCAAAGGTGTAAAGAGGGCCGTGTAACTATGTTTAGGTGGTTGCAAAGCTCCCCTGAGCATGAATCCTGAAAAATTTGGAAGTGATATAAATACTATTCAGCTCAGTAAGAGACAGCAAATTTGAACAGGTATCTCATCCCTACCATGTCCCTCTGACATCCATAAACTGGGCACCACATTTACAAAGAGTCCGGAAGATAGACCCAAAGGACAAGAGCAATCCAGCACAATACAGTGGGCCCTTGTTAACTGCTGACATTTAGTTCCAGGACCCCCTGTGGATACCAAAACAGTGGCGTAGTAAAATGGATGGAGGGCATTCTGCACTGAGATTTTGTTCATAAAATCTCTGGGTTCTGCATACACATAAGGTAATCATTAACTAACACAGTCCTCATCTCCCAGTGTGCAATAGACACTGCCTCTGCTTAGTAACAAATTCACTTTACAATAAACTTTCAATTCACTTAAGAGTAGCTTATCACAGGGATGGGAACCCTGTGGATCTCCAGATGCTGTTAGTCTGTAAAGTCCCATCATGTCTCACCATTGGCTATGCTGGCCAGGGCTGATGGGATTTATAGTCCAACAACATGGAGGGAGTACAAAATCCCCATATTTGGCCTATAGAATAAACTACAGAGGTACTTGCTGTATTTCCCTTCTGAATTTTTAGGTTGGCGATAGGGAAAACATCAGGTACAACTAGAACTGCAGGACAACATTTCAAGATGTATACTACAAACACCCTCAACTCATAAAGATGATTTAATCTATGGTTTAAATGTCAAATTTTGCAATAATCCTCTAAAAATACAACATAATCTATTCTATATTTACAAGTGCAAAATGAAATGATCACGTAAACAATGGATGTAGATCTTTGTAAAACTGTGGGGATTTGAAAACAATTCTCAAAACATGTATTCTGAAATCAATGATCCAGCTGATTTCAAAGATCCCTATTCAGATGCTGATTCCAGCATTGCCTGCTTACAATGACTGACACTTTCAGATTATTAGAAGGCATTACTTTATTTTCATTGTTTAAAAATAGTTTTGTGCTTTGTGTTATTATCTCAGTATGCCCCTTTTCCACATTGAAATAACAAGTATGCATGGCAACCCAAATTATGGGCATGAGCCACACTGCCATCAAACTGTTCTATGTCCTGTTTAATTTCATTAGGAGAGTTAAGAAGGTGCTTAAATCTTGCAGGACTTAAAAAGTGCCTGACTTTGACTGGATTACATGTGGTGGGAGAGAATAAACACTGGTTGGTATGAGGTCCAGGTCCCAAAATCCACAAATCAGCTTTGCAAGCATTGTTATATTGTTTATTCTTTAGATTCTACTTCTTAGCTTTAAACTGGGGTGCAGAGTGTTCCTTAAGGTAAGAATTTCTTAAATGTTGACATAGTAAAGTGATTACAGAGTTTTAAAATGAATTCACTCAAATTATTGTGTTGATAATGTTAATTAGATACAAATAAAAACACATGTAAAGAATACAGAGGCAATGAAGAGGGTAACATGTCAACACACTCCTGCATTCCTTGATACTCTCCCTCTCTGGCTCTTAATAACCCATTGTTCTTTGGCTCAATGGCATGAGGAAACCGAAGTGGAAATACAAATTCTGTTTTCCCACTACGAACCCTGAAAACACAAATATGGTTTTGTGTCCCAGTTTTAATTTGTTTGAGGAAGCAAAGTTGACAGATGAAGGATTAAATTCAACCACAAAACAGGCTGAGTCTTAAATTCAATGCAATCTCTTAGGTTTTATACTGACTTGGTGTTTAAACTGTAAAGGCCCTAAATGTCCCACGTCTATCCATATACAGTAAAACAAAAAAGGCTAGTTTTATAAAAATGCACAGTACAAAATATGCATATGGACATATGTATGCCTACACTGCAGTGTGCTGTAACCACTTCGAAGACAGATGCATAAAATGAAAGAGAAGTGGTAGGCTACAAATTCTGCATGCATAGCATAGGATGGCTGAAAAGAGCCTCCAGGAAAACATAGTGCTACTCCGAAAAGGCTCCACAAGCAATACTTGTAGGAAATGTGTGAATGTTTTGAATAAGTCTGTGTGAGGCCCTTTTCAGATGCTGCTCCTCTCCCATGAGAATTGTGCAATGATGTTGGAAGCAGCAAGATGACAGTCTCTAACATGTGCTCCTGCTGTGCAGGAAATGTTTGCAGCAATCAGATATCCAATGAGAGAACTGCTGAAAACAGCCACACACGCTCCAAACCAGACTGCCTGATGCAGACCCTTTGGACTGTCAGTTTGTGTTGGTGGCTATGCTGGTGCCTCAGACATGGATTGCACAATGTCTGCGTTATCACTGGGAAGATCATCACAATTCCTTCCTCACCTTACCAGCACTTTCTTGTGGGCACTGCAGAGGGGGAAAGGTGTTGTGTAACCATGCCCACTCACCCCATTGTTCTTCTGATGTCTTCCATTTATATCAGGGGTGTACAACCCATGATCTACTTGGCCCAACTGTACCTTCTCCAAGTACATTCTCCTCACAAACGAATAAGGTGTCATTTCCTCTTCATAGCTAAATAACTCCCCAACACCACCACCACCAGTTGATCAGGACCACTGCTTCTATGCTACTAACAGCGTCACATCCTAGCAGCCCTAGTGCAGCGGGAGGATGGGGGAGAGTAAGGATTTAGCAACCTCATCACCTTAACAACACAAAAGAAGGGGTGATTATTGCCTCTGTGCCAAAGGACCAATCCTGGCCCCAGGACACTTGCACAAGAGTGATGGGACAGAGGCCAAGTTGAAGCCTCTTCCCCTTTACCCATATGTGAAGTACCCATGTGCAGACATGATCCTCCTGATGTGCAAACCAGATGTGGTCTTCAAGGCCACAAATGTTTTGCATCCCTGACTTAAAGTGTATACCACCATTAAAAAACAAACCTCACACTATTATCTGTGGGGTGGGAATTAACCTCATCTCATAACTTCACAAAGATGGAATATTATAATGGCAGATGGGATATTATAATGGTAGATTACACCTGGTCCAATGCCATGGCTTCTGAGATAGCATGGCCATGGAACTCTCAGGCAGCTTCCAGGTGGGAAAAGGCAACCTCAGCATATTTGTCATGCTGCCCTTTTTTAAAAAAGTTATCTTTCCTCAGTGTTAATGACTATGTTTGGGGGTACTGCTATAGTTTTGGTATTTGGGCCTTTTAATAATTATATTTTTAAATACTGTAACACAGTTTCAGTAAGAAGAGGATTCTGCAAAAATAATCCCCATTAGAACTGTGGGAAATGGTACCAAATACAATCCAGCTAACCTGCTTAATCTTCCTCTATAGTTCTATGGTGAAAAAGAAATATATTTTATTTATTTGAGGCAATGATAAATTGTTTCTTATCATAAAAGAATAAGGATCTGCTTTGGTAAGGCATTGAAGACTTCACTTCAGTTTCTGATTAACTGCAGCCTAGCATTATATCAGATATAAAGTAAACTGTGATTAATGTTAAATACTGTTTCAACTCACCACAGTTACTTAAGATCAACCACAGTTTGTCCACATTCAATTGCAAACTGCAATTAATCAAACACAGAAGCAAAGATGTCTGATCTCCTCATCTCAGATGTACCCAAGATGGAGACCGTGAGAGCTTCTGAATCCCTGTACAGCCTATCTACCATCTTTTTTCTTATAAGGTTAGTTGATAGGAATGATCCTTTTGAACTTACGACAGTAACAAGTGCCAACAAACTAACATGAAAACGTACATACAAATAATACCTCACAAACGACTGATCATAAGACTAACAGCCAGTCTGAGTTATCAGTTATGATCTCTCTGGGGAGCATTTTACCCTTGCAATATCTGCACAGCCACTCCTATACATGGGTAGCACAACCAGAGATCAGAAATTGTGATTTTAAAAAGAAACTAAATTATATTATTCTGTGTTGAACTATTCTTCAGTACAAAAAAAAAGTAAAACATACTTCCCCTAAGTAAATCAAGACAATACAATTAATGCTAAACTAATAAGTTTAACGTATTGTGCTATAGTTATAAAACCTCGGTTTAGCATTTGGTTTGTCAACAACAGTCTAGTAAGAGTATGTTAAAAGAAGAATTTTAGGACATGAAATTAGATGCATGAAGAGGAAAACCAAAAGCTTGTAGTGTACATTTAAAAAGTTTGTGCAGTATAAAAATAGATAAAATTATGTTAGGATAGTCTCACCCTCCCGCCAAAGGGTTTCATTTAGTAGTGTGGAAAAGGGAAATGTTGATGACACACAAGGACTAATAATAACAACAATCACAATAAACTAAATACTGGGATACAATGCCTGCAGAGCTATCCCTGTGGATGGTGACACCCTGTTCAAGTGTTCTACTTGGTCTTTCTTCATCACCTCTCTGGTATGTGGCTAAAAGGCACCCAATCATGGAAGCAAGAGTAATGTGGGCACTGCAGACGTGGAGAGAAACCAACTGCTGCATCCTTTCTATGTGCCATTTTGGAAGGGACTGCCTTGATTAGACACTACCAAAAGCACTGTGGCAAAGAATGCCTCTGGTGGAGTGCTGAATGGATTATGCCACTGGATTAAATCAATCTGCTCTTATCCCATTTAGAGCAATATTGCACAAATCTTAAGTAACATGAAATTACCAACTGTCAGCTCTTCACTAAACTTATTTTCCTCTGGAGAAGGCTGGGCTAACTTAACACTTACACAGGAAACATTAGCATGTACATTTTCTAAAGAGTGCTAAAATTTATTTTCATAAAACAAGTGATTCCCAGGGGAGGAAAAGATGGAAAAACTGCATTAAAAAGCACAGTACAATGGGATCACTGCTTTATTCATTTTTTGCACAAAGCTTGAATTGGTTAATGTTTTGTGAAAAGGCTACTTAAAGCACGTGTCTCTAACCAATTTGTGATGCATAAACATATCTCATGTCAGCCGCTGGATAGGCACTGTACAACAAAATGAAATATTACAGTAGGTTCATAAGCAATGCTTCTTAACCTGAACTGTATTCAGTTTTATCAAGCAGAATCCAATCTGCCACAGAAGTGCTGCATTTCTTCTGCAGATATCTTTGTCTATCAGCGCCCCACTTCATTGACTGACATGTTCTCGTTTCTTGACTCTTTTACATTTCCAGTTTTCTTCTGTTTCTGTTTTGATTTCTTTAACATGTGAACCTGCAATTAAAAAACATGTTAAAGATTTTTTATAAAAAATTAAAGGCAATATTCAAAAGTAACTAATGCAAAAGAAGAAATTGTTTTAACTTAGGATCAGCTTTAAATCCAATGCAAAAAGAGCTCCTAATATCTTTGAGACTCCCTGAGCAAAAGCTTTCGTAGACTTAGGCCTACTTCCTCAGACTAACACAACTATAGCTCTGAATTTAAATCCAGTGTTCGGGGTTTTTCCCCACTCTCTACATACTAAGAAAATGTGGTCAAGCTGTAAAACACTGCTTCAAGATACAATTAAAATGGAGGACATCACTGACACAAGTTTCCTAAATTAAAAATTGGGAGGAGGACATGCCCCTCAACACTTCCTCCTGAGACAACACCTGGTATTCTAGCTGTAGAATTCAAAAACGTAGCCATGTTAGTCTGGAAATAGGTACGCAAAGGGGTCTTGCAGCACCTTTGAGACTAACTGAAAGAAGTTGGCAGCTTGAGCTTTGGTAGACTTGAGCCCAGTTCCTCGGATGCATTCGGTCAAATGCATCTGAGGAAATAGGCTCAAGTTTATTAAAGCTGAAGCTACCAACTTCATCCCTTGGCATACTAAATCTTTAACATGTGCCTGACTATTCTAATATATGAAAACTGTAAAGATTACAGATCCGTTGCTGGAATTCAAAGGAATTCAAAACCTTAGTGACTACCAGGAGTTTTCAGGTTTCCTCTGCAGTTCCTAAGAAGTTCTCCTGAAAACCTCCTACCAAACTGCATTTCAAAGAAGATGATTGACTGTAGGCAGGGACTGAACACAAACAACACTGTGTACAAGGAAGCACATTAAGCTCTTTGAATCCTGTCCTGTGTGGATCCAAGCAGAGAGATCTACTTCTCATCATGGCACTAAATGTGTTTCTTTTCACACCTGGGAAAAGGCATCTTTGCCACTGCCACAGAACTTTCTGGCACTCCTTTTGGTGTGCGTCATCTGGATGCAGTGCCAAAGGAGCACTATGACACCACATGCTATGCGGTTGGGCCCGCAATGTGACGCCAGTGTCAGGGTAGTATCAGGGCAGCGTCAGGGCGTGCTTCGTGCGGACACCATGCCCCCATGCTGCTCAGAGGCCCGCATTTAAGGCCCTGTGTTTAAAAAACACAATGGCCTGATCTAGATTGGCAAAATGAAGTGTGTTCATGGCTGCATGAAAGTCTAGCCTTTAGATGAGAAAAAGGGAAAGTGTGCCATGAAAACGCTTTTTTTGCATTTTAGGGGAGAAGAAGTGCCTTTAAAAAGGTGCTGGTTTTCCCAGCTTCTTTTTTAAAAACTGCGGAACAGCGCAGCTCCATCTAAAGGCTGTGGTGCAGCTGCTAAGCATTAAGGAAAAGGCAATTTCATGTCACACTTTCCTGCCAATCTAGAAAGCCCCAGTAAGTTTTCAAAGGTAGGAGGGGAAGGGGTAGAGGGCAGAAGGCTCATGCATATCAGGGTAGGCTATGCCCAGGTATAGTCTACCAACCTAGATGAATCTTGAAAATGTTCTTCTGAATATTCAGTGTCTATCAGGTATACAGCCAGCAAGGTGTAGTAGTTTGTGCGTTGACTCTGGAGAAAAGAGTTTAATTCCCTGTTTGGCCACAGAAACACACTGGGTGACCCACAACAACAACAGTAGAGAATTATGTATTTTAAGGGAAACTGAATGGTTTAGGTTTTTTGTGTGTTTTTTTTAAATTAATGTATAATAACAGACACAAAACATTTAGAAATACCTTTGGTCCTGCTGCAGAGATAATGATCTGGCCAGGAGGCTGGATCCAAGGCTCTCCATCTACTTGAACAGGAATTGGTTTCAGAAGTGTTAAACGGAAGTAGGAACCTTGGGCAATCCGGATTCCTGAACGCAGGCCCCCTTGAACTTGTCCCTACCAAGAGCAATCAGGTCAGAAAAACCTTTTTCAAGAAAATATATAATGTTTACATTAAGACAAACAATGACATTTGCAAAATGAGAAATTGATAAAACTCATGCAATACCAGTATACTGAATATTTACATTTCTGAAAACCTTTTACAATTTCTTTCCTCTTGACACATTCAAAAACGTATTTTAAAATATGAACAGATCATGCTCTGAACAGCAACATGATGTATTATTTTAATCCTTCCTGTAACAATTTAATTTTAGCTTACAAGTAAAATACACTTGTCCCTCCACGTTTGCGGCTTTGACTTTTGCGGATTTGGTTATTCATGGATTTTATTATGTTCTCTCTAGGAATATCTGGGTCTTCCAGCACAACTCTATGGTCAATGTTAACCAAAAGTTGCACCGAAGGACCTAGAGATTCCTAGAGAACACTCCACTAGGCATTTGTTGCTCCTCCAGTGCAATTCTATGGTCAATGTCTGGCATATGTTGGCCACAAAGTTGCACTGGAGGGCCTAGAGATTCTTAGACATGCGTTCTCTTCGGTAAAAACATAGTGTTTTTGTTATTTGTTGTTCTACTACATTCACAGGGGTCTTGTGCCCCAAACCTCAACGAATGTGGAGGGACAAGTGTAACTTCCTCTCAAGTCAAATGGAGTATGTATATTACTACCTTTTGCACGGCAGTGTACTTTAGAATGGATCATATCCAGGACATATTTGAAGATCAGCAGGTTAAACATTGGACTTACCATATGAACTACTCCAGTGACACCAACAACCTCCAGCAAGCCATCATCAATTCTTGGTTTCTCAAACCGGTTATCGTTATCAGACCCCCAAAGGTCAGCACCAGATCCCCAACTGGACAGAAAAGAAAAGAACAAAACAAAGTAGCATGTATAACTTTTTAAATAACAACAACAACAACCTTTTACTTTTTTCAGTGCAGCATAGAAATGACGGGAGACAAAGTGAGAGTCCTCTGTGCTTCTTCTCTTGCCTCAATATCTGAAGTGGCTCTATTAGCCTCTCATCCTTACAGATTACAGGAGAGGATGTAGGAAAAGAGCTTCACAGAGGAAAATGAAGAGAATTCTGGGCAACCTTTGCCACAGTGGTTCTTTAAAACCCCAAAGAGTTAATTTGATCTGATGAAATGCATTCTCTAATCTTTGTCCATCAGATGATACATCCATGTCCTTAATTCTACTTTTAGAAGAAGGCTTTCCATTTCTTACAACTGGCTAACAGAGAATGCAAGAGGTCCAAGATCACCCAGTAAGTTTCATGATTCTGAACCTGGATTTCCCAAGTCTTACTTCAAAAACATAAAATTACAAGAGCTGCTTTCTCATTTAAAATGTGGTATTATTATTTAATACAGTTTAAGTATCAGTTAAAATCAATAATATATAGTAACAGGCTGGATACTATTTGACTATGAAAAGTGAAGAATGCAACAGGCACAAGATTAATTTAACTGGGCAAGGTGCAACACCACTCCTCACCTACAGGTTTGCTTTTAATTAACTATTAATTAAAATAGGTGAGGAGTGGTGTTGCACCTTGCCCAGTTAAATTAATCTTGTGCCTGTTGCATTCTTTACTTTTCATAGTCAAATAGTATCCAGCCTGTTACTATATATTTGCTTTTGATACCCTTGAGCTGGCTTCACAGATTAAGAGGTTGCAGTTTGGTTTGACTAGGGTGATACAGAGCCAAGTCAACATGGAAAAAACATAAACAAGGCTGAGCACATATTCCCGCCCCCCCCCCCCCCCGTTTTTTTCCATGAGCCATGACTTATTTAGATTAGTATAGGAATATTTTTGTGGGTTTTTTTGGGCTGTGTGGCCACATTCTCGAAGAATTTATTCCTGACTTTTCACCTGCAACTGTGGCTGGCAACTTCAGATGTTGCTGGACTGTAACTCCTAACATTCCTCACACTTAGTTATGTTGCACATATATTTTTTCAGACATGGGTAAGAGAAAGTGCAGAGTATTGGTTCTCCGGATACGGGTACCAGGGAAGTGATCAGTATTCAAGCAGACACTTTATTTTTGGCTTAATGATTTGAACAGGGAAGTTTATAATACATTAAAAGATATCACAAACAAAAACCATTAATTAACCAAAGTGGAAGTAAAATATAAATACTGCTTGGACCTACAATGCTTTACTGGCTCAGCAACAAATACAAGGAGGCAGCAAATGTTTCCATAAATGCAATTTGCACTAGCATGCATAGTAACATCAAGGTTTGTTGGCCATATGATTTATCATTTAATGCCATAAAGCTTTGCTAAAGGAGTCGCACCTCAAGGGTATGAGCCTGTGTTTTGCAGATAGGAAGTCTGAGGACTCATCACTACTACCTCCAGTTGAAAAATCAACTGGACAGTAGCACAAATGGGAAAAAACCCAGCCTGACACAATGAAGTGTTGTTGCCAGCAGAAACAAAAGAGTGCTGAGCACAAGAGATCAGTGGTATGATTCAGGAGAAGGGAACTTCATACAGTCAGATCCCAAGCTGAATGGACAAAGGCAGGGAAGAAAATAAAAAGAGCAGCATGTGATACCCTGTTACTGACATACAAAAGAGTAGATTAACCTTATGCCTTCATACATCTATTTTGTTTTGCTGTGGAGGTTGGCATTCCCTTCCTCCCTTTGCAGCAACCAGCCCTCCCCCCTGTGGACCTACCACCGATTCCCTGAAGCCCCTATACATTCATTCTATGCCTGGTGGAGAGCAAGGGGTCTGAATCAGTGAAGCATCTGGCTATATCCCCCTAGTCAAATGCAAAATTATTCCACCACCTACTGAAACCTCAAGAACCCTGGTGGACCACAGTGATTAAGCAACACTCTCCAGTGCCGTCTCTCCAACAAAGCTGTGAGGGGTTTGGAAGTTTTTTTTATTTCCATTTTAGAGTAAATGCTATAAAATGTAATGCCACAAACCAGACCCGGAACAATGGATGCAAGCTCCAGGAAAAGAGATTCCACCTCAACATTAGGAGGAACTTCCTGACAGTAAGGGCTGTTCGACAGTGGAACACACTCTCTCAGAATGTGATGGAGTCTCCTTCCTTGGAGGTCTTTAAACAGAGGCTGGATGGCCGTCAGGGATGCTTTGATTGGGAGTTCCTGCATGGCAGGGGGTTGGACTGGATGGCCCTTGGGGGTCTCTTCCAACTCTATGATTCTATGATTCAGACAAACTAGGTAAAACAAGTCAACTTAAAACCAGTTTATGAAGCCAGCTTGTTTCAAGTAAGCATGATTAAGATTAAACAGAGTTTAGAGTCCCTACAAACTATACTTTGGTTAATGGAAATCTGAAAGGAAAGTGTACAACTGGCTTCTTACAGTGCATTCCCCTGGGAGGAATGCATGAAGTCACATGTTGTTGTGCTAGGTCATGCATCTAACAGCATCTTTTCATACAAACCGGTCAATATATATTAATTCACAGGGAACTCGAAATAGGGAAAAAAATCCCAAGAAGCTTCTATTAATAAAAAGGATTTTGGGTATTATGACTTTCAAGTACTCTATGCTCAGAGGCAGAAACTCTAATAGATGTGTGGGCAATGAAGATAAGGCTTTCAATATTTGGAATATTCTACCTGGGAATATTAATGAAGATAAGGCCTTCAATATTTGGAAGCTCAACTTGATGCTGGTCCACTTGTAGCTTTATTTCTTTATGAAGATTTCTGGTGTGACTCATTTTCTGCAATCCAACCTTTACATAGACACCTTTGTTGTGAAACCTAGAGAAAGAGATTTTTCACTCAATTTTTATTTAACACATTTTCACTCAACAATTTTAGATTTCATGCACAGCAAGACTAGAAACTGTCAAAACATGGGGAAAAAAAGAAAATTCCAATTCCAAGCGAGATCTAAATACAAACAAACATAAATTAAGTAGATACTCTGCAGGAGAGGGTGACAAAGTGCATTCTCTCAGTCAGTCTCCAACCCACCCAGACTCCCCTGGACTTCCCTTTTTCTCAGATGAACAGCCATGTCTGGAAGCTTCCATAACCAGTGAATCACATTTTTAAATGGGGGATGATAGCAGCCCATGCAGTGCCAGTGGCACAAATGGCCACTGGTTGTGCTGAAACCACCTGTCTGCCCTACAGGTTGAGACTGCTACAGAACCTAAAGTGCCCATTTCCCCGGAAGTGGATTGAATACGATGCTCAGCCACAGGTTTTGCACTGAATGGAGCCCACACACAGCCCATCTCCTTCCATAAGGCAACCAGCTTCATACTCATGACTCCCATGTGCTGGAAAATTCAAACTACATGAGTTTCCCTGTTAGCTGTGGCTTTGGAATATAGCATGTCAAAATACAAAGTACGTGGCAAAACAGTTTTCTTCTAATTTGCATTTCCTAGAGCCGCCAGGCGTGGTGATTCTCTCTCTCTCTCTTGGCTGCTTTTAAGTCTCCTCAAAAGGAAGGTGGTGTGGGAGCAGGGTGGGTGGTTGGGCAAGTAGGCAGGGCCAGCAAAAAGCCTTGGGGTGCATGCAGCCTCATTTTGCTCACCACTGATTTACAGAACACTTCAGCAACGTAGGAGAGACAAAACTCTCCCCCTGCCCCTAGAACAGCTACTTCACTGTCCAATCTTTCCACTATCCAGAGATGATGCCTTTTTGCTTTCCACTTATACCCTGTGACTCACTGGAACTCTGACTCAAACTGTAGTTTCTTTTTTCTTGTGAAGCACACAGAGACCTAGATTACCTCATCCTCACTGGTGGTAGAAAATAATGTTTCCTATTTTGAATTCCTAAAAAACTTTTCATTTAATTGTACCAAAGATGTGGACGCCTTCTTGACGGATGACAATTAAGGAACATTTAGCTGTAATTCTGGTCCCCAAACCATTCTTTTGTTCATTCACACACCTACCCCAAATTAAGAAACTCATAAAAATATTGTAATTCTATCAACCAGTTTAAACTGCTACATTTATAATGCTGGATTAAACTAAGGCCCAGAGACCATGAAGAACAACATGAGGTTCCTCAGAACAGGCAGTGGCCAGTACAGACATAACTTGGCAATGATTTAAATCAGTTATGGTGATGTTTACATAAGGAACAGCCACATTATTCATCCTACCCCCAGTTTTGTTTTCTACAGATGGCATGGCAGGATGCCACACAGAACTGGCTCTCACACCCACCAGATACATATTGCTGCAATCAAGAGTGAATCAGGTCTCTGTTGTCCCATGGACCAAATTCAAATTCATATCTAATCTCCTGCCACATCTGATGCCCAGAAGGAAGGTAAACATATACACCAAACATATTAGAGGATTAACGAAAACTTTATTAATCCTCAGTGCCATAAATGAGGTAAGAATACATGTGTTTTTCTTCTCTATGAAAACCATTGATAGAGAATAAAAGAAGAGACAGTGTGAGACAGTGTCAAAGCAAGGAACCAAGGAATTATTCGGACAGTAAAAATAATCCTGGTAGAATGTGGGTTGAATATTTTTGTTGTTCACATGCAATTTGAATGCATCAGATTAAGTTTTGGGGGGCTGCCAAAAAACCCAAACACTTCACACAGGATAATCAATCTCAGGTTTTTCCAAGGTTTTAAAATATTCACATTGTTGGCTGTAGGAATAACCAATGTGAATAGACCCAGAATAAATTGAGATAAGACTCAGCATGTCTTGAACATGTTTTGCATACATCTGCATCACTGACTCCATCTTTATTCAAGTGCTGACATAACAGAGATGTGAACAGATGTGGTTCCAATTAAAAAAAAAACATAGTGTGAACAACAAAATTGGGTTAGTGAGATTATTTGGATACTCTTGCTAAGAAAAATAATGTCTCAATAGGGCCTAAGTGTGGGTGTGTAGAAAGAAAAGGACAGAGATTTTAAGAGAGAGAGAGTTTGTGTATTGACCCAAGAACAAGCTCCAGATACCTGCTATTGAACTTGTCTGGTTCTTCTTCCCTGGCATGATGAAAACCTAGACTCAGTTCTGCATCAATTCCAAGACCACAGTAATTGTTCATCTGCACAATCTGAAAAATGTTGAAAACAGAAATAAGGTTCTACAATTTTGTCCAGGCTTTCAACAAACAGACTGGGGCATTTATATTATAAATGCTTCAGATACAATGGAAAGAGATATATTTTTTTTCATTTGTATTTTGAGGAAAGAAATTTGAATGCAAGCCTTAAAACTCTCTGGGTGATCTCAGACACGTCAAACAAACATCCACCATCTTGAGGGAGAGAAAGGCAAGCCAGCTCCCAACAGGCCTTGCCTAAAAAGAAGAAGAGCCCTCCCTCCAGTCCATCTGCCTTGGTGCAGGCCTCCGAGGGAGAGAAGATCTGCTGGACTTTCCCCCCTTCCCCACCACATTTCCCTTCTCCTTTTGTGTTGTGTCTTCTTAGATTGTAAGCCTGAGGGCAGGGAAATGTCTAATTAACAAATTGTAAGCCGCTCTGATAGCCTTGGATGAAGAGAGGGGTATAAATAAAAATTATTATTATTACAATTATAAAACACCCCACAGCATTCATTGAAAGTATAAATAGGGAAGTGGGGGGGGGGCATATATATCACCCAGAGCTCCTTGTGAGAAGAGCAGGATATGTGGAAGAAATAACTAAAACAAAAAAACTGACTTAACTCAGTTTCCCACTGAGAAATCTAAGGACTAGAAGTGTTATAATGATATGAAGCATTTCCATAAATGTTCTTATCATTCAACTAAATGATTCAAGAACTGTAACATAACTAGGTACTATCCATCCATAGCTTAACAAGAAGTGATTTAATATTGGGGGGGGGGGGCGTTAAGAAGAGCCTATGAAGTTTAACACGATAAATTCAAATCTAATTATACTAAATTGTTGCTGTATTTTGAAAAGCTGTGGGGATGAGCTATGGCAAATCTGTACATTTTTTTTCTGCCACCATTATTTATCCATAAATCACTGTATTAAAATACTGATTTGCTGTTTTACAAAGGTAAATTTCAGCAACCTGTATGCATTTTTCCTTAGACCTTTTGAAAAGGAATCTCTGTCAATGGACTGGATTCAGTCTAATTAATTACACTTCCAATTATCATTTTCTACATATATGGTACATGTTTCCTTATGACATGTTACCGTGTTTCCCAGAAAGTAAGACAGTGTCTTATATTAATTTTTGTTCCCAAAGATGCGCTGGGTCTTATTTTCAGGAGATGTCCTATTTTATCCCTGAAGAAGAATTCACATTTATTGTTGGAAAAAAAATGAACATTATTATATACTGTATATATATTCATATACAAAAACTTTGCTAGATCTTACTTTCAGGGGATGCCTTATATTTAGCAATTCAGCAAAACCTCTACTAGGACTTATTTTATGAGGGTGTCTTATTTTTGGGGAAATAGGGTAGCATTGCCAGCAGTCCTGACAAGGAAAAAAAATGACAAATGCATATTGATTATTCATAAGAAAGTGCATGTGAATATAGCTTAAAAGGTGATATTTGGTGCAGAGGGACTCAGTATATTGTATTTTAAAATAGCTTCTGAACATAGTCTATTATCAAGTTGTAATACCTAGCACCGGAGGAAGCACTTTGCCCATCCAAGAGGTGCAGGTATGAAGCAAGTAGCGCAGGATGGAAAAAGAAAAAGGTGTGAATACAAGAAAGATGGGAGAGAAGATGGTAAGTGAAAGCATGTACCATCTCTCTTTCTCACACACTTCCCTCCCTAGTTGCCATCCTCTAATTACCCAATCAAGAGAGAGAATCTTTCTCAGAAAGAACCATGGTGGCTGGGAGAGAAAATAATCTCCTTTTCTGAGAAAGATTCTCTCTCTTGATTGGGTAATTAGAGGATGGCAACTAGGGAGGGAAGTGTGTGAGAAAGAGAGAAGGGAGGGAGGAAAAGGTAAAGGAAGAAAGAGAAAGTTTCTGGAATTTACCAAAATTAACTTCGGAGACTTCAGTAATTAAAGTGTCAGGGCAACGATGGGAAATTTGTGGCTCTCCAGATGTTACTGAACTGCAGCTTTCCTCCTCCCTCACCACTGAATATCTTGACTAGGACTGCTAGACACTGCTGTTCAAAATCTGAGATACCATAAAATGCCCACACTTGGTTTAGTATTTCTAGTCGCTATTTCCTTTCCTTTCCTTTCCTTTTTTTTTTTTTTTTTTTTTTTTTTGAAGGGGGAAAAAGCTGAGAAAAATACCTTGGGAGGCTCAGGCTCTAATACACCATTTTCTGAGCTTTCAATGGGCTCCTGAGCATCTAAAAGGATGGTCCAACGATCCATAAGGACATCATCAGCCTCATCAACAGATACAAGGATGGAGTATGGATCTTCACCACTGTATCCAGCACCCCAGCGCAGCACCCTGCCCAAGTCATTACCTGATCAAAAAAGACAAATTTCCATGAACAGGAGGAAATTATTTTGGTTTAACCATCACCTGCACATTTAAATACTTCAAAATGTTTAATGAACTTGCCCTGACTTCATTACAGAAGTCATTACAGAGAACATTCCACTTGCTACAGCAAAACCATATATTTTAGTATGCTCAGCCATATTTTATTGCAGACCTCACATGAACTGGATCTACAATGGAAGCCTTCTGTACCACTGGGATCTTTTCTCAAACTTCAATCATTTGCCATGTATCAGTTTGTTTATTCCAGCAGGTATATTGCTTTTTGCCATGTCTGATACTTTTTCACCCCATGCAGTGTAAGTTATTGAGACAAAAAATGTTTCATGCCATTTTCAAGCAACCCATCATGCTAAGAAGCAGAGCAATGTATTCTGGTTATCAGTATGCCAACCACATCTGTGGGGTGGCATTGAAATTTCTAGTGCTACCACTAAACCTAATCGTGACCAAAATGCTAACCTCTATTGCTAACCTGTAATACATTGGAATTCTCATTGGGGTCAGAAACTATCCTACAAATCACTTAATGCCAATTTTGTTTGTTTTTCAAATCATGGCACATAAAGGCTACAGAGGGGGCAGAGTGTCTATGAATTCACCAGCACACTAAGTCTGTTAGGTGTTACATCACTGTAAATCACCTTATGAGTAATATACATTTATATTGTGCCAGTTTACAATGTTTGTTTTCAGCTGGGGCAGTGTTTAGAAACATAGCTATGTCTTTGGAATCAGTACACAAGTTGAGCACTCATAGTGTCAGGGTCCCATTGGCAGCCTGGGCAAGAGGCATCTTTTTTCCTTCTTGACTGCTGCTTGGTCACTGCTCCCTTTGCACCTGGTCACCCTGGGAGCAGCAACCAAGCAGCTGGCTGACCAGCAAAGACCAGTGCAAGCAAGAGGCCTCTCGGTCACTGCTCAGCCAGATGCTCAACTGCTGATCCCAAGGTGACCAGGTGCAAGGGAAGAAGCTTCTCCTTGCTAAGGAAGATCTCGCAATCCTTCTTTGCTGAGGCAAATAAGGGTGCCACTAGTGTGTGTAGAGGATTTACAGAGGCCATATGCTCTGGACTGGAGACTGGCATGAATGGGGAAAGGGAGAGATTTTAGCTACAGGAGCCACTCCAAAGTGAAGGACTCTTTCCAAGAATTGACCCCAAATACATTGCAATATTCATATGAAATATCGAGGTAATAATGCAATATTTTCTCACACAACGAGCTTTCCCATTGCAGAGGGGAACACCACACAGACAACCCTGACACCACAATGCACTAGAAGGGCTGTGTCTCATGTCAGATATGTAGCTATGTCATCATAAAGTTATGAATTATAGATGTGGTATCTCACTCTAAGAAATTTGCCATTTTCATTCCTGAAATCAAATTTTAGTCTCACCTGTTCCTAAAGGTAAAATAGCCACAGACGGTTCTGAACAGATAAGTTTGTGCCTGATCTCTTCGAGTGCACCAAGAACCCAACCGACAGTGCCATCACCACCACACACTAATATTCGGAAATATGGAATCTGGGAGAATGTATGAAGCCTACAATATTAAAAAAGAGTCAGCACATTATTATACAAATACTGTAAAGTAAGGAATATATTCAGACAAGTTCTATGCATGCCCAAATTGACTTGGGGATTTAAGTTATTCAAACACAAAGCAGCATTTCAAGCCTCCAAAGCAGCCTGTGTTTTGACCCTGAAATCTGCTGTTCAAAAACCAAAGTCAAAAATTTTACTGGGCATGCTTATGTGACAGGCGCATCTAAAACTGCTCTTTGGATCCCAACCTCAGAAAGACTTAGAATAAATACCTCCTTTAAAAAGGTTAGTGAACAGAACAGATTAATTAAAAAGAGCTGCCACTTCCTGCTAGAACAGGTTTGAGGGCAGACAACATTCTTGTATCATACTGAGTAGCATTAAAATTTTGATCCTAACTCTGAAAGTTTCACCCGGTTTACATCTTATCACCCTGTTTCTTACCATTTGATATCTATAAAAGCTTTGTACTTTAATATGAACAATGATTACAGCAACAACTGCATTCTAATTTCTTTTTTCTTTATCCTCAATCCTTTATCCTGACTTATCAATCATTTTATCAGTTGTCACCACAAAATATTTCTGTTTAGAAAACAGAAATATGCTGCCAGATAATAGCAGAAAAATCAGTGGTTAATATTTCATCTTATTAGAAATAATGTGTAAGAAATAACTACAAAAAGCTTTGTCTCAGTGGGGCTTTCTAGATTGGCAGGAAAGGGAGACATGAAGTTGCCTTTTCCTTAATGCTTAGCAGCTACACTGCAAGCCCCAGGTGTGTGATAAAAAGGCATAGGACAGCTACATTGAGGTGGTGTGGGGATGACTTATCTGAAGTCTTTTCTGTTGCTCAGCAACTACATTGGAAGCTGTCAGGATGCTAGAAACACAGGCAGAGCAGCTGCACGGGTGGCAATGAAAGGGGCTTTTGGCCGCACTGAAACTTTAATTTTTGTTGTTGTTGTTGCCGGCTGTGAACTGCACAGTTGCATCGCTACATCATACAGGCAATTGTATTGCCAGCTGTGAACTGTGCAGTTGTGCAGGTATATCAAACATGAACTGTGCAGTTATGAAGATCTGTCAAATTACCATTGTGGTTTTGCTTCCCCTTTTTAAATGTGCAGTTGCATCGGTGCACCATGAATGAACCCCTTTATTTTATAATAATAGTTGTTGTTGTTGTTATTATTATTATTTATACCCCACCCCTTTGAGATCAATCAAGGCGGCTTACACATTAAATTACTATTACATCAATAAAACAAACTGCATCCCTTCCCCCTTTAAGAAGATATTAAATCTGTTACAATTTAAGTTTATGAATACACTTCTTTATTTTATGAATGAATTGACATTTTATGCACAGTTGCATAACAGTTACAGCATCCCAGAGTCCCTACTGCGCATGTCTAGGGTTCGGATTAGGGCTGGAGCTAGGGTTTGGGAGCTTTAAAAAACTGCACAGTTGCACTGCAGCATTTAGATGCAGCTGCACTGTTACACCTTTTTTTAAAAAGAAGCTGGGAAAAGCAGGTCCTTTTGAAAGCTGCTTTTCCCCCACTAAAATGCAAAAGAAGTGTGTTCATGCCAAACTTTCTGTGTGGGTCATCTAAAGGCTACACTTTCATGCAGGCATGAACACACCCCTTTTTGCCAGTCTAGATCAGCCCAATATGTACATATTAATGTTAGTAATGTGAAACAGGAATTATCTGTTAAAAATTCTCTAATAACTCATTAAATTTTAGATAATTGCAGACAGGATCTAAAGATTGATTTTAGATATTACTCTGCCTCAGCAAAATGTCACTTTTTTTCTTTGAATTCTGATGTTTTATCATATATTCTTTTTGAAACTCCCCTTAATCTCAAACTAAGCTTATCATGTGACATGATGGAAAGCAGTTTTGGAAATATAATTCCAAGGTACCTTAAGACATATTTAAAAACAAATATGCATTTTTTTTTCAAAAATGCATGACTACTTAAAAAAACTATATAGTGATACAGGCTATTATAAAATGTATGTGAACTATGCTTTGTCCAGTAACTTTTTACATCTTCTCTTTCTGAACTCTAGACATTATGCTGCATCCAGAAAGAGGAGATTACAGGCTTGCATGTTTCAACATGAAAATGAGGCGTATCTGAAATAAGTTCAGTGCTTCAAACTATTAAAAAAATGTCTACAGTACATGTGGGCTAGGTTTATGTGATTAAGATTAAAACTATACAATGTTTTATTTTAAGAGGCAGCAACTGACAAGTATGGCATATGGTAAAAAAAAAATCCATTGACTCTTGAAGTCACAATGTTCACTCTACAATAAAAAGTTGGTTAACTAGACTTTGCTATACTCTCCTTTATTTCACCCTTAACACAGCAGTCTCTTTGACAAATGAGCTTCTGTTACTTTGAGCAACTGCTGCCAAATTCCAAACATAAAAATAGAAATGCCATTAATTAAACATAATGCTAAAATTTTGTTAGCTGACATTAAAAGTTCCTGAAAATAATGGAAAGATTTGTTATTTGGCAGAAAGATTAAACATCTCTACTTCGTAGTTATCAACACTATTTATCCTCAGATGCACTACTTCTCACATTGTGGTCCTGCCCAATTTAAGGACTGAAACCTTTTGAAACTGGGGGTCAGGGTCCAAATAACTGGTAAACAACTAGTCCCATACATCAATAAGGCTTTTGATTTCCAGCTCACAGACATCAGCTTCTTAACCCAACTGAGACAAGTTCAAAAAATAAAATAAATTTATGATATGACATAGGTGTTTGCTGTTCATTGGGGAAAAACCCTCACAATCCTACCTAAGTTGTACTTCTAATGGTTTTTAGAATCTCAATCACTGTGCCTATAAAAGCAGATTTGCCTTCCATTCCATACGGTAATGATGTAATTTTAGGTAATCAAACAAAACCTACAGATTTTAAACATAGCTCTAGAATATACAATGCCAAATTGTGCTGGAATTTAACTAACAAAAAAGGAGCTGAGAAGGGAATTGGCAACAGCAGTTTGAGGAACAGGAAGAAAATTCTGGTTTCATTTATTATATATACATCCTACTCATTCTCCGAGGAGCCCAGAACACTCTCATATGGCTCTCATACAGTTCCTCCTTGCATTGCTCAAAATGGGAATGTTTAGCTTCAGCAGCTGAATTGTACCCTGTCCCTTTCAGGATAAGGCAGCAGAAGAATGAGAGTCTCCAACAGAAAGAAATAAAATAATAGCATTTGGATGGAAACACTGAGAAACAGGAAATCTGTAATGTTACCCAGGCAGTGGACCTCCATTTGTTAGTTCAAAGACTTGATGAGGATTCAGCAATTTTCTAAAACTGTACAGCAGATCCCGACCTTTAAGGCCTCCACTTTTTGGATTCACAAATACTAGCAACGGACAGCAGTTCTGTGGCAGCTTGGCTGGCTAGGAGCAAAGAAAAGCATCGAAAGAAGATTTTACAAGTTGGAACATGATGCAATTCCAAAAATAGCCAATGGTGTCTGAGAAAGAATGCTGTATTTTACAACCTACGTCTCCACAGCTGAGTCAAGGCACTGTCTACTATGAATTCCTTCTGTGTAAGCATTTCTGCAGAGCATGCAAAATGCACAAAAAGTGAACTTACTAATTTCAGTTAAGAATTTGACCAGAAAAAGCTCTCCCCGATTGCTCTTTTATTCTGTTTTAATTTTATTCAAAACAGCATTTTAAAAATTCAAACATTATACATGATGTTTTCTCTCTCATTTTTAGTATAAACATCTTGTTAAAGTAATGATAATGTTTAATATTTAATGATCAAGAAAGAATTAAGATTTTTGAATTAGTTATATGTTAGTAATGTATTGCAAGACAAGTTGCTGTTGGAACAGAAGTTGGTGGAAATCTCTTCCTTTTATCTTCTATCTGACTTGCTATGGGCAGATATAGACTGTAGCGTTTTAAAATTAACTTTGATACTACAAACTGGGTAAAAAGAGGACATATACATCACAGATTTGCAGAAGAATTGAGTTACTGATATGTCACTGGAATATGAATTTTCAAGATAGGGCATAACTTTAATCCAGAACCCAATGATGTCCTTGAGCTGCATTTCACTGCTTCTGCCAGAATAGGCAGTGTCTTCCTATACTTGGCAGAATCCTAGAATCCTAGAGTTGGAAGAGACTCCAAGGGCCATCAAGTTCAACCCCTGCCATGCAGGAAGGCACAATCAAAGCACAGATGCCCTTCTGGTGGGAAGGTCATCTGTTGGGAGTTATAGAAGCCCTAGTGGCACAGTGACTAAAATGCTGGTACTGCAGCCACAAAGTTGTGCATTCGATCCCAGGGGCTCCAAAGTTGACTCAGCCTTCTATCCTTTCATAGGTAGATAAAATGAGTACCAAGCTTGTTGGGGGCAATTAGCTTACAGTTTGTTAACTGCTTAGAGAGTACTTAGTTCACTGATAAGTGGTACAGAAATGTATATGCTATTTCTATTTCTATTGACCTTCTCTACCCTAAACATTTTTGTTACTTTTTGTTACTGGAAAAGGAAGAATACTGAGTAATGATAATGCTGGTGTAGAATTTGGGCCTTATTTATTATTCCCTCTTGCATAGCTTTATTAGTGGTGTGCGTGCACCGCTATAGAATTGTGTTTTAGTTTTGTTGTTTCAATTAAGCCATGTTCTGCCAATGTAACAGGTAAATATTGCATATTTTCCTGTCAACTTTAGAATGAATATCTAATATTCAGATACTGCACTGTTCTGATATATATTTAATGACAACAAGCAGCAACAACTTGACATAGAGCTCAAAGTGCTTCACACATATTAACCTAATAGTTATTTATCAGACCTAATTTACAAGACAGGTGGAGCTCAGTGATAGTAACGTATCTTAAAGCACACTTCAGACCTTTACACCGCAAACATGATTACTGCAGTTACAGTATAATCAACACGTCTGCTTATTTCAACAAGTATGAATGTGTGTCTGAGGAATCAATGCTTAGGTGGGGATGCCAACAGATGTACACAGAATGTTTTGAAGGCATGTAGTTCATAATTATTGCTCACTCCAAGCAACACCTAAGGGACCCACAGTCAGGATGCTGAACACAAGGAGAGTAATGAGCAATCTGTGTCTGTGGCAGAATATAGTCCACAACAGTTCTCTTTTTACAATCTGAACTGAAGAATAAGGAATCAGCTCTTCTGGGCAGCTGCTTAAACACATGAACAACTTGCCTCTGTTTTGTGTGGATTTTTAAAATCTAACAACCATATTATTGCTGACTGAAGAATGCAACTTTTGTGAGGTTGGGAAATTAGAAACAGCAGCGATAAAAAGCGAATGGCTTAATGCAACCAAACTAAGATGAGTTGGTGGTTTCTATAGAACTTCCTTTTTTAACTATCCATCAAGGTTATATGTGTTAACTCTGTTTTTTAAAAAAAGTTTTAGATAGAACAAAAATAGCTTGTTGTTTTAAAAGCCAATATCAAACATGACAGTTCTTTGATTATAACCACACATTCCTTTGATGGAAGTAAACTATGATCCATTCCCTTATTTGTTAATTGCTCTCATTCTCTCTGTAGCCAGAGTGAAATACCACAGCAAAGCAGGACTGGGTTTAATTTAACTTACCTTCATGTTGGGGTTATTATATTTATTACTCTGATTAAAAGAACAGTATTTTAATTTGAATATTAGATTAAAATTATGACTCCCTATTAAGGGGCACAAATTTAATTAACACTATTAACTGGGGAAAGATGTTGAAGATTAATCACTTAAAGGATGACAGTGAATGCATAGATTAAAGCAAGTAATCTGGCCTATAAAATATTTACACAGCAACATTAAATGTCTTATTTTTATTTCTATGTTTGCTTTCTTATACGAGCAAAATGTAACAATCCTGAGCGGGGGAAAAAGGTATAAGCATACTTTTGGAACTGACACCATAATGACTTTTTAATTCTGAATAAAGAATATAATTAATAGTTTTTTGTGGGTTTTTCGAATAAAATAAGAGGGGGGAAAAATAAATACAAGAGAGAAAAATTTAATCATCACCTATAAAACCCTAAGCATTCAACAGTGATTCTATGCTGGATCTTGTAGCACCTTTGACACTAACTGATCAAAAGGAGTTGTAAGCAAAAGCTATTGTAGACTTAGTCTGCTTCCTTAGATACATGAACATGCATGAGGAAGTAGACAAAGTCTACTAATGCTTTTGCTACTACTTCTTCTACGCAGTTAGTCTCAAAGGTGCTACAAGATCCCCTTGCATACTATTATTCCAGACTTAGTGGCATCAATCAGGCTAGAGACACCCAGTTCGGGAACTCATTGTGTTATCCTGCATTGACATCCTCCCATACCACACCATACAGAATGCTTAGTAATGTTTTTTGTACTAATATTACTCATAAATCATAATTCCAATGTATCACTGGGTATAACGCCAATAGATGTGACATGAACAACTAGAAGAATTAAAATTATATTTTTAAATTATAGTATCATACACACAGACTGAATGTATTTATGTGGTTAAAGTGAAAATTTGGTAAGATGCAAAGTTTTCAAAGAAATTTTTAAAAGAATTTTTTTTTATTATTTTAAAATTTAAGTTTAATTTTTTTAAAAAAAACCTGTGGCCTCTCCTTTGTCTTTCCAATGAACCTCATCCCACTCACAACATTTCTTCAGTGTTTTAAAGGGACACAGGCAAACACCACAACCGATTTCTGCCAAAAGGCAGATGTTTGGGGAGCAGTGGTGTCACTCCCTTTAGGGTGTCACCTGGTGCAGCCCACGTACTCCACACTCGACTTGTGATCCCCCTGTCCAGACTAACATGGCTATGTCTCTGAATTCTACCAACATTCTCCTAGGAATATTAATTCTCTCCCCCTCCCCCCCCCCCCGCCCTCCACCACTTTCCACAAATATGTAGATCTCATCAGGGGTCCCTAGTAAGAGGAACCAATTATCAAATTACATAGGCACAACTTCAATTTCTTGCCAGATTTATTCTACTGATGGTGAGGCTGTATTTTTAAGTTCCAGATGCCAATGCAATACACGAAACAAATTTCAATGTAGTTTTTTTGTGAAAGCATACAAAACAGCATGAAAATATGGTTAAAGCTCTCACTTTTCTACCTCTCCATTTAATCCAGGTCAACAAAAATGTCACTAGTGATTGAAATCAAGTCTCAAAAGTGACTGTGTGCCATCAGTTTTGAGTTGTAAGCAGCATTTTGGCATAACTGCTCATGGGATGGTTTCATAACTATTCAAAGTGCAAGCTAAACACTGTTTTGCAATTCTCAGCATGGCACACAGATAACCTCAATTAAAGAAAAAATGTGCATGCATATGCTAGCAAGAGGAATACAAATTTATTATGGAATGATGTGTGGGTGTAGATTAGCTGGGCACTTTTCACACTACATAATTATGGGAGTGTGGTTTCACAGTAACTGCAATGGCAGCATCCTGTGGAATCCTAGGGTTTATAGCTTGGTGAAGTGCTAGAGCTCTCTGGCTGATTATTCTAAGTATCCCTCCCTAAAATGCAAATCTCAAGACTGGCAGGATTGAACCATGGAAGTTAAGGTGGAATCATATTGGTATAATTATGTTGCATGAAAGGACCCAAGATGACCTATTCCTTTAGCCTGGATTTCAGGTTCAAAGCAAACAAACCACTCAAGAGCTAATGTACAGTTGGCCTGCCCCATACATGGGCTTCCCATATGCGGACTTGAGGTCATGCGGACAAGAAGCCCCTTTTAGATGAATGGCATGAATGCACATGGTGCACACACCGCACCATGCACAGGAGCATGCTCCATTCATCTAAATGGGTCTTGAGTATGCGTGGAATTCGCTTTATGAAGGGGAGGAGTCAGGAACAGGTTGCCCATGTAAAGCAAGGGTCCACTGTACACTCTCTATTATAACAGCATCATATAACTCCAAACTGCCAGGATGAAAAGAATTTAGACATGCCTTATGAGGAGTGACTTAGGGAGCTGGGGATGTTTAGCCTGGAGAAGAGAAGGTTAAGAGGTGATATGATAGCCCTGTTTAAATACTTGAAGGGATGTCATATTGAGGAGGAAGCAAGCTTGTTTTCTGCTGCTCCAGAGACTAGGACGTGGAACAATGGATGCAAACTGCAGGAAAAGAGATTCCACCCCAACATTAGGAGGAACTTCCTGACAGTAAGGGCTGTTCGACAGTGGAACACACTCTCTCGGAGAGTGGTGGAGTCTCCTTCCTTGGAGGTCTTTAAGGAGAGGTTGGATGGCCATTTGTCAGGGATGCTTTGATTGGGAGTTCCTGCATGGCAGGTGGTTGGACTGGATGGCCCTTGGGGTCTCTTCCAACTCTATGATTCTATCCCCATTCCTGAAAAACAGAGCAACTGCACTACGGCTTTGGATGAAATACTGAGATATTTTAATGACACAAGTACAGACCTCAGGAGCATCTTCTCACTGTGCTGAGTTAGAATTTGTCTATTTCCTGGGTGATACAGGAAAAGAAAACTAAAACAAATTAGTATCAGTATGCAAAGAGACCTCATAGCACCTGTGAGACTAAGGCCAAAACAGACGGCCCTAAAGGCCACGGCCCCTGTCCAGCATTTTTTCAGCCAAAAAAGGAGTGGCAAAATGCCGCTCCTTTTGGGCTGGAAAAAAAGATGCTTTTTCTGATGCAGCAGCATTTTTTCCCTGTTTTTTTGTGGCACAGCATGTGTAAATGCCATGCTGCAAAAACGCTGTGACGCTGCCCGCTGTGTGGTTAGCGGGGCAGCGTGACGCTGGCTTGGGGGCAGCGTTGGGGCATCTGATGTGCATATGCCACGCCCCCACAAAGTTGACTCTTATTGCCTGTCTCTTTTGCCCCTAACTGAATGAAAGATGTTGTAGCATAAGCTCTCATAGACTTTGCCTACATCTGAGGAAACAGACCAAGTCTATGAAAGCTTTTGCTGTCTTTTGCTCAAAGTTGCTACAAGATCCCTTTGCATTTGGCTGGATTTAGTTGGCAGTTTTTAGACAGCAACAAACCTGTACTGAGATAGATGATGCAGACTGCATGGAAACAGGACAGGTTAGATATGTTCTTCTGTTTTAAGAGAATGCTATGCAGGTTTTGGAGTATTTTGGATTTTAAAATTCCAGATAAGGGATACTAAATGTGTATTAATGACAACACGGTCTTAATTTGGTTTATACAAAAAGCATGCTGTACTTACCATAAAACTAGAGCATATGTTAACTTAATAACTAACACTTTCTACACAGTGGGTCTTACCTGAACTTCAGGAATGACCACTGCAGATAATGGCTTGTCATTAACAGTGGTGTCCTTAGCAAGCATATACAGTCTTTCAGCTTCAGCAAAGCATGAAATTTCTAGAACAACAGCACCTATAACAAATTGATTCAATTATATCATCTATTGGTCAGTACAAAAATATAGATCTGCTTGTGTAATACGATGTAACAGTTTTATCTGTGATTTTTAGCAGAACACTGGATTTCAGAGGAAATGGAGGCTTTCCTTTCTTCAAATTTTTCCTTCCTTCAACATTTGATGAAACATAAGATCTGCTAAAATCTTCCTCCCCAGATTTATACATGTGGTGAATTGAGGCTTGCATGCTTGTACTCCCCACCAAGAAGTAAACCGTGGAACAGGAAGACCTCACTAAAATAATACATTCCCTATCCCTGAATACTAAAAACCAGTAGAGATTTAACAGTTTAATTAAGAGTGAGTCTCAAACAAAAGCAAAGCCTTCTTGTTTAGGAGCTCGTATCTACACAGCAAAGGGCACAGGGAGGAAGCAAGTACATCCAAAACCCATTCCCAATCTCATTGTATGTGGATGTACACACAGCACATAAAATCTGAACAGTCCCAAGCTTGGTCTTTCATAACCAAACACTAATCACCCACCCACCAAATCCCAGTTGAAATGTTACCATCTTACCTTGAGATGAATATATGTGACTCACTGAAACGACATTTGCTGTAAAAGGTGAAAAAGCAAGATTTATTTTCAGAGTGTAGCACTAAAATGTCTATGCTTTCTAAATGAAAACACATTGCAGATTGCCTAAATAAAGCTTAAGCTGTTAATACCATTCCATTTTATCCATACTTTGAGAGATCAGCTTTGTTGTTTATTTGAAGATGCGTGAAGTTTAAACACAAATGTCTCATGAACAGTATGCTTTAGAACAGTAAAGCAGATCTACAGTCCATAGCAGAACAAAGCTAGTTCCAAGTACTGCTGATAGAATATATTAACTACAGTAATAAAGCCAAAACATATTTAAACCAGCTATTACTCTTAATTTAAATTACTGTAAACAAACACTGAATGGGTGGGATTCCATGACTCTGAGCATAATTTCATGAGTGTAGCAGGGCTTCTGAAGACTACTCCCTACTGTGGGCAGGTTTTGAAACAAAGAAGAGACACAAATCATGCTCCATAAGTTCTCCTGTAGCTACAACCCGGGACCACAGGTTGCCTCTTTCCCCTCATTGCTAGAAACAGTCCAGCTGAATCACTCTTTATTTCTACAATAGCTTCTGACTCTTTCAAAAAAATGTATTACTTTAATAAAGGCACGTGTGTGTATGTGCATACACACATTTCATTTCACCCACTGCAACCAAGGCCAAAATGGCTTACAAATAAAATATACTTAAACAATCACATTTACATATAAAATAATATTGAGGACAATAAAAACATAATGACTATAAATTATTAAATCAAAAAGAGAAATTTAAAAAGTACTGTACTTCATTTCATGGGGGAGAGCAGCTGTATACTTTTTTGATCTCTAGTTAAGTAGTAATGCTCTCTCTGTGTGTGCTGTGTACCTTCAAGTTATTTCATGGTGACCCTACATAGTAGCATTACTGCTTGATAATCATGGAAGATGCTTTTAAAAAATGACTTTATGAGTTTTGAAAGTAAAAACTTCAACAAAATTAGCCTTGGAATGACAGTCATCTGAAACCTTTTCCAACTATAAAATAGGTTTTCATTTTACATAAATTAGGATAGAAGTTATGGTGGCATTTGACTTACTTTTAATGGCCAATTCATCTCGGAGGATGTTTGTATATTCTTCATTAGAGAGATGAGATGGCAGACCACCAATAAACAAATGTACCCGCACAATGGACAAATTTTTTTCTACAATGTAAAACCTTGTTTGATTCATCTGACGTAGTGAAGTCTGTAGAAAAAGAAAGAAAGCTAAAAAACCACCACGTTGCAATTAGATAGCATAAACACGCAGAGAGAATTAAGACTCTAAGAAGCATACATTAGTGCCACTAGCTACCAAAAACAGTCATCAAGTCACAATTATTTTTTCCTTTTGCTTGCAATTTCATATGTGATCAGAGTTTGCGCTATTTGAGGAATACTGGTAATAACAGAGGGCAAGTGTCACAATTAATGGTGGTCTTCTTACATAACCTGGCATCTTTTGATATGGAATTCCAAATTCTGTTACAAGAATGCTGTTGTTGTCGTTTGCCTTCAAGAAATTTCTGACTTATGACAACCTAAAGGTGAATCTATCATAGGGTTTTCTTGGCAAGAGTGGTTCACTATGTCATATTTTATTTTACATTGCTTAGTTAGCTTGCAAAAAACTATTGTCCTTAGGACAACTTGGATATGCCAATCAGGATGATTTTGGAGTACAAGAAGGGAGAAGAAAGTCAAGGAGGGCCTGTGAAAAGTATTAGACCAGAATCCTCTTGCAGCATAACCAGAGGGAAACAAGGCCATTGGCACAGTGGTTATGAGGGAAAGAAGGCTTCTTAAGCTTTTAGGTATAGCAGACCAGCAATTTCTTCCAGTTCACCATGAACTGGTACTGTATCTGTGCCCACTGACACAAAAATGTGGTTTCATTTTTCATGGAAATTTGCCAAGGACCAGCAGCTAATAACTCATAGACCAGAACCAGTCCATGGACCACCACTATGAGTGGCACTTAAATAAGATACTGAAGAAATATGCTGCCCAGAGCTTGCAGATTTTGCCTACCTTTCCTTGCTACAAATGTATGAAACTGGGAAAACTGCTAGCAGGATTCCAGCCTTAAATTCCTAATCCAAGGACCACTAGAAATATGTGCTGATCACCCCTTTCCTGTTCCTGAATTTTCTAATAATGCTTTTCAGGGATGTCTGGTGACATGCTTTGACTGCTGGTGGAAAAATAATGTTTAAACGGCCCAGAGAACTCTCTCCCCAGCCTTACATTCTACCATAGCTGTTTTCTTAAGTGGTTCCAACTTCCTCTTAAAGCTATATCTAACTTTTACTGAATCCAGTACTGAAAAGGAAACAGGCTGCAATGACCTCTCTGGTGAAGATGGATGCTGATATTCTTCTTTCCCTCTCTGCCCTATCCCATGATCTGGCCACAAACTTGCAAGATCTGCCGATATCACCAGAAGACAGCTGCTTAGAAATAAAAGAGGAGGAGCAGAAGGAGAAGAAATAATAGCATTGGGAAACCCTGGCAGCAGGTGGCATCCTGTTCAGTGGTGAACTAAATTCAATCTGGGCTTTAGATTTTAAAGGAGTTTTCCAAGGTGCTGAAATTTAGCCCTCAAATACATTCAGCACGTTGAATAACTCTTTTAAAGAGAAAAACCTCGAGTGGATTCATTAGTTCTTCTTTTACAAGACAGAATGAAAGAAAACCCAAATGATTTTGGTCTGCTTATCAAAAAAAGAACAGAATGATGAACCGAGAGCTCAAGTAGTAAGCTGTCAAGAGCAACAGGAGCCCCATTTTGTCCAAACCATGAGATGAGGAGATGGCCAAGAAGTTAACTTTAGGCACAGGAGCTTTTCATTGCTTTAAGGTCCGCAGATATTGGCTTATCATTCACAATCAGCACGACTGTGCCCAAAACTGGATGCTCCTTAGCATCTCCACCCAGTGAAGGTAACAAAAGTAACTTGAAATTCAAGGCGCTAGTGTGATCTCTGAACTGGGTTACCTGGTGTGGCCTTCCCTTAATGAGCCAAAGTATAGAGACAGGGTTTGTTACGATATCAATATTAAAAACAGAATTCAGACGTTTGAAAAGTTTTCTTTTATGTTCACCTTTCTTATGTCTTGGAATCTGTCAAGAATTAGTTCATGATCATCCAGCACCATTCGTTGAACTAAGAGGGGAAGAGAAACATTCTTTAGTGGTTCCCTTTTAATTAAAATCAATCATGGAACTCATTAACACATTTGGAATTCTCAAGCTGGTTCCTAATTTGTCTAATTAAATTTAATCTTTCAGGCAGTAAGTGAAATCACCAAAATGATAGCTTAAACATATAAAACTCAGGATTGTCTTACTGAAATTTAATATTCAGCCACTGGAAAAAAAAAAGAATTAGCAATAAATGGCAATGATATAATGTAATAATGAAAGACAACCGATTACTTGCCTTGCTTGGAACCCATAAGAAACTCTACCAAGCTGAAATTCTGGAAGCTTTCCAGCTGTCAAGAGATAGAAAAATAAACATAAACTTCTAGCTAATTGAAACTTAAGCTTTTACATTAAAAAAAATGAAGAGAGTAGGCAGAAACTGGTGGTCCTAGTTGCTATCTTTCTCTAGGAGGTGATAACAGAAGAGGAATGACAGCAGAGGAGGAATAGTAATTCAGTCTTCTGTCTATCCAGAAGTTGCCAGGCTGTCTTTGGATAATTTAAAGGAAAGGAATATAGATAGGAGTCACACTGGAACTCCTTTGCCCTTCTTTCTGGATCATTTTAATTTATTCTGGTTTAGATAACAGTATTCTGATTTGAATTATATCAGAACAAAGGTGTTGTTTTTTTAATGTGTTCATACATGGCCTTGAGTTAGGGTTGAGTCTCGAGGTGGCCACATCTGCAGATGACATGGAATTATTTCGCATGGGAAGAAGCAAATCAGATTGTAAGGAGCTCCAAAATGATCTCTTTGAATTGGAGTCATGGATAATAAAATGGCAAATGAGATATTAAGCAAGTGTCAAGTAAAATACATTGAGACAATGCCTCCCCCTCCCCATTTTTACATATGCACTGATGGGATCTGGGCTTCAGCAACTGGCTGAAAAAAGAACTGAGCATTAAGCAGCTCAATCTAGTGTGTGAGCGCTGTTAAAAAAAAGAAGCAGCAGCAGCAAATTCCATGTTGGGCATAAGTGGAAAAAGAATCACAATAAAACTGCCAGTATTGCCCTGCCTTTTATTCAAATCCATGTTGCAAGTAAGGACCACATCTGCAATACTGAATGCCGTTTTGGTTTCTGGACTTAAATCTGGGCACTGTAAACAGGGGGAAAGGTGCAGAAAAGAAGTCACCAAAGCTATAAAGAGACTAAACAGATTTTTCCTACTGGCACAGTTTACAAATCTGGGGACTTTTAGCTTAGAAAGGAGAGCAAATTAAGTTTATGATCGAGATGCAGAAAATTATGCAAGATGTGGAGAAAGTAAATAAAGAGAAACTATTCTCTTTCCCTCATAATCCTAGAACTCAAGGGTCATCTATTGAAGATGAATAGTGGGGGATTCACAGCAGATGAAAAGTAGTATTTCTTCAAACAGCAGATAATTAAAGTGTGGAACTCACTGCATAATATCTAGTGATGTCTGCCATTCTGGAAGATTCAAAATGGGAGTAGACAAATGCATGGAGGATAAGCCATCAATGACTGTTAGAATAGCTACACAACATCTCCTTTACCAGAAGTAGTATCATTCTGTGTTATCTACAGTGTTATCTGCTGTTGGAGAATGTGAGAACAAGGATGCAATTCCACTCATGTCCAGCTGTCAGTCTTTCCACATGCAATTACTTGGACATCACAAGCCTCCGGTCTGAACCAATACAGCTCTTGTGTTCTTAAAACTATTAAATATAAATCAAAGCAGGGGAAAAAAGAAACTAGAGGGCTTTCTAGATTGGCAGGAAAGTGTGACATGAAGTTGCCTTTTCCTTAATGCTTAGCAGCTGCACCACAGCCTTTAGATGGAGCTGTGCTGTTCTGCAGTTTTTAAAAAAGAAGCTGGGAAAACCAGCACCTTTTTAAAGGCGCTTCTTCTCCCCTAAAACGCAAAAAAAGCGTTTTCATGGCACACTTTCCCTTTTTCTCATCTAAAGGCTAGAGTTTCATGCAGCCATGAACACACTTCTTTTTGCCAATCTAGAAAGCCCCTAGGAGTCTCCATATGATATTGTTTACCTGGTATCCAAGCAGTGGGAGAACTTCTTTAATTACTGTCTGGACAGTGCTTTCCTTATTTATCCGTATTGACACACAGGCCATCCCAACCCTAGGAAGGAAAATCATTTATGCAAGATGGATCAGCGCTGAGGTAAACAAAAGGCATACAGACGAAGAACTCCCCTCCACCCCCCACCACCCCCGAATTGCCTTCCCCACATATGCTTTCCTCCCAGTCAAGCTCACTTTCAGGATCAGACCCTAGATGAGGAAGAAAGGAATACAAACTATATGTATGTAAGCACTAAAAACGAAGAGTATGATGCACTCGCCCACCCTGCCTTAAAGGTGCAGCTTCACCAATTCTCATCCCTCATTTAGATCAGAGTTTAAACTGGTGGATTTCTGACCATTATGCACTCAAGCTATACTGTAATAATAATTTGGCTGGAAATTAAAATGTAAAACCAGACACCATTTAATGTAATTAAAATGTAAAACCCATTTAATAAGCTCTGCCTTGACACTGCCTAACATGTGGGAACCACTGCCTGATAATATATGGAAACAAGAGGAACACAACAGAGGGCAAGGAACTGTCTACTTAAAAAATAATAATAATTGTAAGCCACTCTGATAGCCCTTTTGGCTGAAGGGCGGGGTATAAATACTTAAATAAAAATAAATAAATAAATAATACTTTGTAGCTAGTAAAGGATGAGAGGGAATAAGTAACCTGCCAGATGTTGTTGGGAGTGCAGCTCCTATGATACTCCAAGAGTAGCCTAGTTGAGATGTGGACCTGAGACAGTTCTGAACTTCTAGTAAAAGTAAAAGCTATCATTACCTACAGTTCTCATTACCTACACATGCAGTATAGTAATTGCTTTGATGTGTTTCAGTAATAAAGTGGTATGCCACTTCAACTTATTTATAAGGAAAAACACGGTAGAAACATTTAAAATAATCTCTCCTTTACTCAATCCCTATGTAAGTATAAATTATACGGAAAAACAGGGTATAAATATTTAAAATAATCTCTCCTTTACTTAATGCCTATGTCACTCCTGCCACGACAAGGTTTCACTGATCTTGAATTCAGAGAGGGAAAGATTACTCACTTCAGCCAACCAGGGTAAATTTTTACGACTTCATTGTCCCTAGGTTTGGCTCTGATAATCCAAGCTTCAGGAACAGCTTCTCGAAATACAGATCCTGATTGTGTCTCTTCTGTAGTATCATTCCTATTAATTATGTCATCACAAAATAAGGCCTGCTGAGTGAATGTTTGAAGTTCATAATCTTGTGGGTCATCATTGATGTAGTAAGCCCTCAGGGCAGCCTCCTAAAAAAGCATAGGAACACACCGTGAAGTTTTGCTTTTAAAAAGACCACGTGGATATTCTTGAATGGAAAGGAATTACGACCTGATGTCCATGACAACTGTTGTTGCTGTTGTATGCCTTCAAGTTGTTTCCAACTTGTGGAGACCCTATCATGGTGTTTTCTTAGCATTTGTTTGGAGGGGGTTTGTCTTTGCTTTACTCTGATGCTGAGAGTATGATTCACCCAGGCCATCTAGTGGGTCTCCATGGCTGAGCAAGAATTTGAACCTCCAGAGTTATAGTCCAGTGCTCATACCATGACACCACACTGGCTCTATGCCCATGACAGACACTATAATACATTTCTTACATGCACTTGCTTTTCTCTAGAAGACTACTTTGACAAGAGTGAGAAGCAGAAGACTAGAAGTTCTGTGGTCTGCAAGTACTTACTAACTACCATTTTAGCTTATCTCCTTTGCCTCTTCATCGCAACTACAAGCCAATATGGAACTGCTCAGTAAGTATGCAAATTTTAGCTTGGAGGTCTTCCATTACTGATCACCAAACCAGGACAAATCAAAACTCAAAACAGCAAGAATACTATCATTCAAAACAAGACACATTTTAAAGAGGTAACAAAAACTCATAGCAAATGCAGCAGAATTACCCAGAGGGTAGGGGTTCCATTTTCTGACTCTCAGGGAAAAGACAAGTACTTGAAAAGAAAAGTTATACTTCAACATGTCAATTACTATGTTCCCAGTAAGAGCTATAATACTAGATACTATTTGGATTTCAAATTCCTAATTTATTGATTTAATACAGTAAGTACTTATTGTTTTTGAAAATAACATTAGTGGAACTACAATTAAATGAACTGCTTCATATAAAGAGGTAGTTAACACTGACCAGTACTTCATTATTTGGATATATAGAAGATAGCAAATAACTGGCTTTCTTACCACAACTTCTTCATTTTTTGAAATCCTTGGAACTGTAATAAGACGAAACTGATTGCGTTTTACTGCATCATTCCCATCATATATTTTTAATATTTGCTTGCCTAGAAGTAAAATTACATTTTCACATTTAATACACAAAATAAAGTACTGTACAACATCAAATTATTAAGAATTTTAAAGGTAGAGTTGAATGGATACTTCACTGGATCTTGAATCTGTTCAATTAGTTACACTGATACAGAATGGCTATATTTAAGCAAACTTCCCACTAAACTTTTCTTTATTTCCTGTGAACGGGGAAGGTGCCCATCAGAAGCAATTGAAAATATCTGTCCCTTCAACCTATTAATAGATTAAACATTTCCCTTAGTATTACTTGCTCAACAGTATCAAAAATATAAATGTAGTTTTTGGATTTTGAGTTTAAAATTTCTGATCTCCTGGGTGGGGCTAATAGCAGCAAAAATTGGAGCTAACAAGTTTTTTTTAAGCCCACAGTACTGGTCATCTGCTAGACCATGACTTTACTAGATGGGTTAATAACATATGAGCTTACTGGAAATCCTAGAACTAATTAGCTTATTGGAAATTCTGTAGATCAACAATGGGGGTGCTTCTTTGTTGGCCATCAGATTCTCCCTCCATCAAAAAAGGCAAAGCTTGCAACTTTAACTGCCTCATCCAATGCCAAGTGTTAAAAGAAGCTGTCTTCTTCTTGCATCTGACCTATCCCTAACTATACTGTACTTTTCTGTGGACTGTAATTAGCATGCTAACTAAATAATAAAGTGGCTCTTTGGATTCCAACTGATAAAAAGAAAAAGCTATTCGTTGCAAATATTTTTTTTAATTAAAAATGATTTTATCCCATATTTCCACTAAAAAAAATGAACTAGCACTGGATACAGAAGCATAATTTAATAGAGTATTCAATGCAGTTTACCAGTAGTCTTGGGTTTTCATTCAGATTTACACACAGGCTTTATATTACTGAATGTGACTTGAACAGAGATTTCATTTTATTTTGCATGGTTCATAATTTGAACCAAAGGATCCCAAAGTGAAAAACTACATAGATGTACAGCAAACACTCAATACCTTTCAATCTAGCAGCTTGAAGAATGAGTTTATTCACACAGACACTATCAAGAGTTGGCCAACTGGGTTTGCATGCATACTGCTGCCTGTGCCATACTATATTTCCTCCCAGTTCTTTGAAACTGTATGTTTGACATGACTGAAAAAAGCTTGAAATGTACAAAGCATAAATCTTATTCTCCAAAAAATGTCTGCTTCCAGAAAATACTACTTACTTGAGTCATTTGAAACCTGTGATTCTTTCTGTGATAATTGTGTTACGCTATCAACATCGTCGTCATCATCTGTGGAAAAGAAAGTCTTCTTTAAATATTTATGACTCAAAACAGTTGATAGTTTAAAGTAAGTGTTGCAGTGAAAACAATGATTTCCAATATTCCTCTTCTAGCATATACCTAATTGGAACTGTAAGAAAAGTGAGTACACCAGTGGCATTTATAGACATGAGAAATAAACATTCACCTGAAAAGCACTGAGACAGGAATTAATTAATGAAAATTAATTAGCTTATCAATGAAGTCAGAATGTTTCTAACAAAAAGGAGCAACTTAATAAAATTCATTTTTAACAAAGGTGATTGACACAAGCTGGAATTTCAGCATTAACGTAATTCCAGAAAGTACTGAAGGGCCAGCAAATTTTTCAGGTGAATTATTAACCAAAGTCAAGTTCTCTTTGATCTTTGCAGACTTACGCCTTCCTTTTTATTAGTCACCTAGGGCTGGACAATGACAAGGTTCAGGTCACACATTTCAAACAATTTACTCAAGAGTAGTTCTAGTGGGATGAACTGTGTTATGTTCTTTTCAAGTTAGCACTCCCAGTAGTTATCCACTCTATAAAAATAACAGAGGAGCCATATTACTGAAACCAGATATTGCTTTATAAAATGAGGAAAACTTCAGAAAGAGCTAGAAACACTTGAAATCCATGTGAAGTAAATAACAGGAGGAAGAGGAAACAAATACCCTTAAAATATAATTTCCAACAACTTTCTCCTCTACTTACACAAAATACTTTTCTACATCTGTTAGCCTCAACTACGTTAGACCCACTGAGTCAATTGATGAGTAAGTCAACACTCATGTATTCCACTTATTTAATGACTATACTCCAGCTGAGACTGGTAATAAGCTTTAAGGCATAATTTCAAAAAGACAGCTATGTAAACTTCTTGAGTCATTAAAACTGAATTCAACAAATTGAAAAACATATATTATAAAGGTTGTGGTAAATATTCTCAGAGGTGTTTTAAGGTCTATTCAGTTCATGTTATCATGCAAAACTGCAGTGGAAAATTTTTTTTCTCATTAACTCTATATTCTGTCTCAGTCATTAAAGAAAACAGAGACTGCAGTCAAGAAATCAGAAATCTGAGACTCAAGTCAAAAGCAGACGCAGGGGAAAAGCCAGCTAACCCCTGGGATTTCCCAAATGGCAGGGAGAACATTCTGACCACATTGCTGTCTCCCACAACAGGCCGAAAACCAATGCGCAATCCCCATCCCCATCCTGCTGCAAGGATAGATCTATCACAACAGAGCAATTGTTGCTACAAGCTGCACTAAATCATTTTTTTCCTGTTCTACCACAAATGCACGTGCACAAGTGCATAGATGCTCCACTAGCAGGAGCTCATCACCTTCCTTGTCTCACTCCTCATCAGAGCATCAGACAACCCATCAACTGCCCATACAGTACATCAGTGCAGCCAGTGTAATACTGACATGGCACAATCATGGAGCCCCCTTTTATTGTGCTCACCTCCTGAAGTTCACTGACTGGAGCAGAGGATTGTTACCATGGGAGGTTCAGCTTAGGGAGATCCAAGGCAGCCTCCAAGCTTTCCTTGAACAACATTCACCTGTCCAGCTATGACATCCCCTGTAAATATCCCCTTTCACCCTCTTTTCCCCCATGACCCCCTGTTGGTCTGGCCAATTTGTCAATGTTTGTATTAAATCCAATCTGTTGTTGGTAATATGATGTGTTTGTTTGATGCCGTTTCGCTTCACAGGGTGTGCAATGGGTCACTGGTGCGGCTGACCACTCACGCACTTGTGAAATCAATTTGCGGGTGGGCAACAAAACAACTATGGCCAGCAATTGTGCCGGCAGTCACCTGGCCCCTTCCTCATCTTTGCACTGGAGCAAACAAGGCTCCCCCCTCCCTTCATGTTATACCCCCAAACATAAGTTGGAGCCATTGCCCTGTCGTTCCAGCCATGTGTGTCATCTGCATGTGTAAGTTCCAAAGCGAGGCATGGGCATTTCGTTCAACCTTTGTCGACAAGCCCTTAGAAAGGCAGCTGTGAAGGAAATGGATAAGATCCCCATTGACCCAAGATATACAGTTGACCCTCCTTATCAACAGATTTTTTATCCTTGGATTCAAGCATCCTGAGCTTGAAAATGTTTTTAAAATATATAAATTCCAATAAACAAACCTTGATTTTGCCATCTTATATAATGGACACCATTTTACTAACTCACTGTATTTAATGGGACTTGAGCATCCACATATTTTGGTATCCACCAGAAGTCCTGTGACCTAACCCCAGCAGATACCAACGGATGACTGTAAAATTAAATAATGAAGTCAGAATCTCCCATGCCAAAGAATAAATAATCTTTCCTTCAAAACAAATTCACAAATAAGGCATTGTCATTGTTTCACCAATGTGAATCTCAAAACTGAAGGCCAAGAGAGAATACAACCCTGAAATGCAGTTATTTTTAATTACCAGTTTAAAAAAAAAAACAATATATATGAAAACACTAAAAATATATATTAAGACAAAACAATCGATTGTTTCAAGTATGAACAAAATACCAGGTACTTCTTCCTGAAATTCTGATAATGGAGGCTTTAGTACAAAAAAAAATTGTTTTAGTGCAGAAACAAAGCATATGTGCCATCCAGAATAGATGCTGAAATGATCATGCCTAATATCTGCAGGTTAAATGACAGAGACTGAATTTGGGCTATTGTCATACTGCTATATATCTCACTAAGCTACAAATCCCAGAATACCATAGCATTCAACCATGGCAGTCAAAGTGGTGTTAAACTGCATTACCTCTGCAATGTAAATGATGCCTTGGTCATAAGGCTCAACATGTCAGCAATACCTAAGCAAGTCAAATGCTTTCTATATGCAGTTTAGAGATACTTCAATGGCTAAAAATTGCATTTGAGAAATTGAGATTAGAGCATAAAATATCCATCTGTTCCTGTTCCTCACTGAAATCGATTTTGCTATACAGTAGTTGGTTACTGTTCCTTATCCCTAGGGCCTTCACACATTATATTTTTAAGGCCAAGAACAGAGATATGGAGGGAAAAAATACGTTTGACAACCTGTAGATTACACAGGGAACATCCAGAGCTGAAAATGTTTCTCTCTTGCCGTTCCACATGGTGGGAGACTTCATTTTGCTGATGTTTAACATGCAAAATAGCACTTGTCTATGATAATAAGCTATACAGCATGATAGGTGAAACTCTGCAGAAATGTAAACTCACCTTGCTCAGTAGATCTTTTACAACTGGACAGCTGCTCCTGCACTGCAGAAATAATCCAGTTTGACAGCCTTTTAACTGCCATGGCTCAATGCTATGGAATTCTGGGATTTGTAGTTTCTTGTAGCACCAGAGCTCTCTGATAGAGAAGGCTAAATATCTCGCAAAACCACAATTTCCAGAATTCTACAGCACTGAGCCATGGATTATTTCTGCAATGCAGATGCAGCCAGTCAAGTAAGTGCAGCATGAGACCCAGTGCCAGGGTAGAAGGAATGAGGGTAGCCCAAAACATGTTGCAATCACAGTGCATGGTTTTTAGTGTTCCTTGTTGCCCACTGAGACAATGTTTGGATTATTCAGACACCTCTAGCCAAATGTTGCTTCATCAATGGCTCTGGAAATATTACAATCAAGCAACTGCCTAAGGGCTTTTCCAGGCTGGCCTAAAGAATCATGAGTTCTTGTGATATAGCGCCTTAGCTTTAACCGGGTTTAGCTGCCTCCTCATACAAACATTCCATATTTTGGGGGGTCTGTTTTGTAGCAGTTATTCTAGATCTACATTAGGGTTCTTCCAAAAGTCAGGGAATGGTGTGTTGAGGAGATTCTATGGTTTGAACGATAAATTTTCTTCTCTCTGAATTTTTATGTTTTAAGAGTTATAATGTAAAAGCTGTAGCTTTCAAGCTACAGAGACAGAATCCACCCAAGTTCTAAGAAAAATCTGCCAACAAATACGAAAAACACAAAAATGGTCCAGAGACTGGAAATGCTCAATATGCATTCTAATTCCCAAGAAAGGTAACCACCGGACCACTGCATTAACCACCAGACCACTTCATTAATCTCTCATGCTAGCAAAGTGATGTTCAAAGATCTACAACAAAGACATTTTATTATATCTGGTACAAAAAAATGTCAGATGTCCAAGGTGGATTCTGAAAAGGAAGAGCCACCACAAAGGATCATGTTTCAAACATATGTTGGATGATGAAGCACACCAAAGCATTTGAGAAGAAAATCATCCTGTGCTTTATAGATTATAGCAAAACATTTGTGTAAATTATCATCATGGAGGCGTAAATCATAAAAAATGAAGGAGTGTTCTTCCTGCATTTTATCACCCCTTCTCTTTAATTTGTACATGGAACGTGCCACATGTAAAGCAGAATTAGAGTCTGAGGAAGGAAGCATAAAAAAATTAGAAGAAGGAACATCAACAGTTTAAGATCTGCAGATGACATCATAATCCTAACAGAAAACAGCAGAAACTTGGAATGACTACGAAAGAAAATCAAGGAAGAAAGTGCAATGGCAGAGTTGCAACTGAAGGTTAAAAAAACAAAAACAGTAACCACAAATAATTTACATAACTTTAGATAATGAAAACACTGAGACAGGGGCTTTATAGACCGCCCAAAAAGAGCGGTCTGTAGCCTTCTCTTTTTACCGCGTACCATCAAAGCAGCAACTAGATGGAGCAGCGATGGTACGAAGTAAAAAAGAAGCGCTGAAATGCAGCTCCTTTTTGCATTGCAGTTGCGAAGCAAAAAGGGCTGCCGGCACTTTTGTGACGTCGCAACTGCGCAGTGCTGTATAGATGCTGCGCAGCTGCAATGTCATTGCTGTATGCACCATGTAAATGGTGCTCCGCAGTGATGATGCCCCCGTCATGTGCTAGGGTTGCGGGACGTATGTGAGCTCTTCCCCGAGGCAACCCTAGCACGTGACGGGGGCACCTCAAATGGCTGGTCTGTACCAGCCTATAGTCAAACATTTTCTTTACCTTGGCTCAGTCATTAATCAAAATAGAGACTCCAGTCAAGAAACCAGAAGAAGACTAGGACTTGGAAGATCAGCTATGAAAGAACCTCAAGTGTAAAGATCTCTGAGTGAATACTAAAGTTGGGAAATATGATGGCTTGGACAATCCTATTTCTATGTAAGGTTGTGAAAGCTGGAGAGCAAAGAAAGTTAATAGGAAGAAAATTAATTCATTTGAATTGTGATGCTGACAAAGAAGTCTGCAGATACCGGTTAATTCCAAAAAGATAAATAAATAGCCCCTAAAGCAAATGAAGACTGAACACTCCCTAGAAGCCAAGATGACCAACCAAAATTGTCACACTTTGGCCATATTGTGAGATGACTCACTAGAAAAGACAATAATGCTTGGTATGGTAGAACACAGTAGAAAAAGAGGAAGACTGCATTACAGAGGACTAGATTCATTCAGGGAGACTACAGCCCTGAATCTGCAGGACTGTTAGTCATAGGGTGATTTGGAGGTCTGTCATTCATAGGATCACAAGTCAAAGTTGACCTGACAGTAGTTAACAACAAGTATGAATCTGCTGAATCAGCACATGAAAAAGTGAATTTCTATCACTTAAATCTTGAATCAGGACTATGGGTTTGTATGAAGTGAATTCAACAAGTGCAAAAATGCCATTTCACCAATGTACTATAGCAGTATAATACTAATTTGAAGGAGGAGGAAGAGGAGGTCTTTATGCAGAGGCTGGATGGCCATCTGTTGGGTATGCTTTGATCAAGAGTTCCTGCATGGCAGGTGGTTGGACTGGATGGCCCTTGTGGTCTCTTCCAACTCTGTGATTCTATGAGGAGGTATCAGAAGCAGTTAAGAGCACATATTGTTTCAATATGTCTCAGAATTCAAAAATAATCCCATTCTAGGATAGGTATAAAATGCTGCAACTGTTGCTGGGAACCATCCGAAAATAAATCACAATAACAGAAATGCTTTTTGGATGCTTAAAAAACCCCTGAGAATGACAACAAAAAATACCATAACCTACTAACACATTTTATCCTCTCTGTAGAAGCCCTAGGTTTCTACAGCCATCCCTGAGTAGGGACACTATGAGCCCATGCTACAGAAGATCAAAGGGAACAGACACAGAAGAAGAAGAAAAAACCTCTCACAAGATATGCTGAAAGAAAGCAAATTTAATCTTTAATTTGTTTTAAATTTGTTTAAACTTGTTTCTAACCATAGTTTTTAACAACACTGTTATTTAATTCTTTTTTAACTTTTGTAAAATAGGATTTTAGCTTAATCTTAGTTTAAATTACTGGAAGCCACCATGGATCCCATTCCAGGAAAAAGGTGAGGAATAAATTCAATCATTCATTCATTCATTCATTCATCCAATCAATCAATCAATCAATATACCATCGTAGCCACATCATGCTTGTATACATATTATGCAAAGAAACAAGTTTCCTTTTAGGCAAGCACTGAATACACTGGTGCAAGCAGGAAAGTTTTGCATACATGACTTGATCCAACAGCTACTTTTGGAAATCACCAGAAATTCCCTTTAGCATTTGTAATACTGGACAATTACAACACAAAAGGTTTAGAAGCAATTTTATAACAACTTGCAACAAGTGATGTGGAACTATGTAACCGCAGCTAATTTGATATTGTAACTATTACTTCTGCCCAGGTGCACAAATGATCTTCCGAGTGCATGTTTTTGAAGGACAGAGCTTTAATTTTCAGAGCGACCAATGTGAAGATCTATGTTAAACCACTGTAAAGCCAGTCACTGTACCACTGACATATATCTTTTCATCTATATCCAAAGGACCTGTCACTTCCTCTCCAAAAGAATTAAATATCTAAATAAAAGATATCTCACTTCTATTCTTATATAAAGAAGGGGAGGTTCTAGCCAATTTATTATGTTGGCTGTAAAATTATCTAGAAACACAAAAAAGTTTCCTATGAGTTTGCAAATAAGGTCAGAGCATTCACATACTCATAGATGCTTCCAACACCAGGTTTTAGTGAAGCGTACACAAAGGGTATTTTCACACAAGTACAGTACATTTGGCTATTTAGATTACCTTTTGCAAAATTCAAATGCACAAGGGACTGCGATAAGTGGAGTCAGTTGAGAGACTTCATACTCCTTTCTCCTATCAACTTCTCCTCATAGATTAACCGCAAGAGAAATTTCATTAACCATGGTTAATGTAAGCCAAAGCCCTCATTTAACCATGACCTCAAAAACTCAGTAACACTAACAATACAATAATCCGAAACACACTTCAGAAATATGTAATCCAGTTTGAGAGTGCTTTAACTGCCCTGGCTCAATGTTGGGGAATTCTGGGAACTGTACTTTTATGAGACATTTAGCCTTCTCTGTCACAAAAGTTTGGGTGCCACAACATACTACAATTCCCAAGCTTCCCTAATACTGAGCCAGGGCAATTAAAGCAGTCTCAAATTGGATTATTTCTGTAGTGTGTTTTGGGCCAATATTAAATATGTTTCCTCCGAAACTCATTAAATTCAGTGGGACTTTCCATGTAAAAACTATGTTTAGAATTGCAGCCTAAACATACATAAGGTACAGTCAGCCTCTAGTGTAAGAGATACAACAGGCATCCTGTATGTTTATGTGAAATCTGTAATCATCCCAAGGTCATCTTCAGATCAGATATTTGCTTGAAATAACTACTGATACTATAACAGCATGTCCATTTTTACAGCCACTAACAATCACTTTCAATTATGATTCATCTCTTCTCCCTTTTAAAGGTGAGCAATCTTCTGGACCAGTGAAGAGCTGCATTTTTTTTTAAATAAGTGCCTTAATAAGGCACTATGCTTATATCTGTTGTAAATAACTTAGCATATTTAAGGCAATAAAGGCCAAGATTGTATAAACTGTGCTCATAGGAAACCAAGTTCCTTCCAGGCTATCCTGCTTTCAGAGATGATCAAACAAATCCCTCTGAAAGCTTACAAAGCAGGAGCATACGAAGGCTGATGGTGATGGTCACCTCCTGTTCTTTGTTCTCAATAATGTCTCTTAAAATGGTGATTGAATTTAGGCATCATGACTAAGATGACAGAAACATGTCCTCTTGGGTCTTATCTTTTTATGTCTATAGTATATTTAATAAAGATACTCTAGCCTTCAGAAGATCACTTATTGTCAAAGTGCCTGCAATCATATTGTCAGAAGTGTGGGAAACATGAATCAGGATACAGGACTATGTGTTCTCTACCCCATGCTCTTTTAGTTAAAAATGAAGATGTTTTGGACAATAAAACATTTCTGCTTTTAATAGTAATAAAACCCCCACTAAATTGATAATTAAACAAGTTTATCTATTTAGAACTTTACCTGTTTCTGTCTGTAAGCTTTCTGATATTCGAAAACAGTGCATTTTACTGAAGTTGCGAGAAAATAAGTGCACAGAGTTTGGAGGAAGAATCATGCTTCTTAGCCTTCCAAATGTACATTCTGGAGGTACAATCACATAGCAAGCAGCATGAGCCTATTAAAAAAAATACAGAATCAAGTTCTTGTAAAGTTTTAATTCAAGTCAGCAATTGATCATCCAAAAGTTTCAGCATTTTAATAAATCTACATCAGGGATGGGAATTGTGCAGGCTTCTAAGATGCAATTCCTGGCTGCAATTTCTGGCAAGCCCAACTAGCACAGTCAATGTGATGAATACTGGGAGCTGCAATCCAGCAATTTTAGATAATCCTCACAGCTGATCTATACTTGTGAAAGTGCATGCAAGACAGTGAACAAGAGAGATGAGAGAAAAATTAGGATCTCATGCTTCTTTTTGAAGCCATTTTATTTCATTTATACTTATGAACATTTCATAATTATTTTGCGCCCTTTGATAAGAACAATACCATCAGAAATTAGATTTACCCAAATACAAACTTCCTGTATGAGATCAGGGAAGTCCACACAAACCTGCAAGTTTAATTTCAAAGTACAGAAGATGTACAAAGAAATGCATACAGGGATCAGCGGCTCATAGTGAAATGAATCCATATACAGGATTCAGGTTCACTAGTTGCACTAAGCCTCTACTTCAGACCTTCTAGTTTATCACTTTAAAAATACTTCTGTTTTTTCTTCCTATTTTCAAAGGAAGCATGAATGTCAACTATCATGGCCTTTCGCCCCTCTGTAGAAAGTCACTGATCTCCTTTTTTAAAAAAATGCCTAAGAAGACAATCCTTCAACTAATAAAATTTAATGAGTAGCAAAAATAATACATTAGAATTCTGGAAGCACTGCTGCTGGTTGCCATTGCTCTTTGCTTTTTCTGCTTTACAAACGATGATAAAATACTAGCAAAAATGTCCTCTGATCTTCTGTGTCTCTACAGTACAAAATACCTTTTCCCTTGGTATTCCTGACTTTGCTAGATTATGTGCAAACCTAATTTAGCTGAAGTGCTCACCAAGGTCTGCTATTAAGAACAAAGAGGTTGAGCAAGTGAGGAACACTGATGCTTCTCTGTGCTAGGCTCAAACACTGGAAGTATGTCCCACTAAAAGAAAAGTGGAGGCAGAGTGTAAGAATCAAACACCAGCATACATATTACTGGCATACCCCTTTTGCTTTTTAAAAACACATCTGCATCTCTCATACATTTCATATACAGCTGAGACAAATGCATGTATAAAGGAAAAGGTCTGCCACTGATTATTTCTAGACTGTTCCTAAACATACCTGTACACAAATACTTTAGATAAAAACATACAGGAAAGAAACAGAGCTAAAGGGCAAAACACACCACTTTCATGCAGGGGGTCCCAATTCAACTTCCTCCATCCAGTTAAATAATCTTGGTTACTAAGACTGTAAAACACCTTTTGATGTAAACCTTGGGGATCTTCTGCCAGTCAGTCTAATGGTACATGAGCTGACATATTCATATTTTGCTATGATCTTTCTCTCTTTCTCATCCTCTCTGGAGGATGAGATAGCATGCACAAGAGAGATAACTGCTGCACACCAAGCAAGCAAAAAGAATAGTCTAAACCTGAGTGCATGGAGACATTACTGAAACAGTAAATTCTATATTACTACCAATTACTAGTCTATTGTTGTAGCTCAGAAACAAAAAAAAAATTCTGTATTTGAAGGTTTAAATAATCTACAGCTCTAAATTTCTAAATTATTTATGTGCCTTTTTAGAATGTATTTACTGTTTTACTATGATTATATTTGTACAAGTATGTCTTACTCTATTTATGTGACCTTTTAAAAAACGAAGGTCCAAAACAGAAATACTGCAGAAATAATCCATTTTAAAACCTCTTTAACTGCCCTGGCGCAATGCTAGGGAATTCTGGGAATTGTAATTTTATTAGACTTTAAGCCTTCTCTGTCAGAGACATCTAGTGCCACAATAAACTACAATTCCCAGGATTCCCAACACTGAGCCAGGGCAGTTAAAGCAGTCTCAAACTGGATTATTTCTGCAGTGTGTTTTGGACCTAAGTGACTCCTTTACGCTTTCAAAAATAAATGCACTGTTGCACTGCCCCAGGCATATTTCAGTATTTTGTTGTGTTTAACATAAAATATATCCCCATGGTCTTCCTTGAGAGTTTTTAGTGTACATTGCCTTGATTATCCTAATTAAGGGCATTAAATCAGAGCATAAATTTGGAAATTATGAAATTTGCACATACCAAAACACCACACCATTCACATCTCATACCCGAGAGCACCTCTGAAGAGCCACATGTTTTCTTGCAGACTTTGCAACGTGCACCTGAAGGAAGATTTCCCTCTCGCCAATGATGATGGTATGTATCCTGTTAAGTAGCATAAACAAATCAATTACTTCCGGAAATTTACTGTGAGGTTGTACATATTTGTGAAATATAGTGGGCTCTTGGTATCTGCTGGGTTTTGTTCCAGCCCCCCCCCCCCCCATGGATAGCAAAATTCATGGATGCTCAAGTCCCATTATATACAATGGGGTAGTAAAATGGTGTCTCTTATGTAAAATGACAAAAGCAAGGTTTGCTTTTTGGGAAATATGAATATTTTCATGCTAGGAAGGGCCGACTCCATGGATGCAGAATCCACAAATATGGCAGGTTGACTGTAGTTAACAGTAACTATACTTGGTATATGAATGTAGAAGCTCTCAAAAATTAGGAAAACACACACTTTTATATATTATAAGCATAAGGACAGAAGCTTAGCCTTAGAACACAGGAGGGAAACCCCTGGGCCAAGAGCCCACAGATGTCCCAAATACATTCCACAAGTTCTGCCTTATTATCTCCAGTTGACATATGACTATCCACCATTGGGTAGACAAGTGAGGTGGGAGATAATGAGCTCAGCCTGATGTATTGAGATGGTGCTTTCAGGCCCAGCTGAGAGCCCTTGGCTGAGTTCCTCTTCCCCATGTTGATAAAGGTGGAGAAATCAAAAGCACTACCTTTCAGCTAGTGCTTCCAGAAGCTCCTGTCATCCAGCAGCAAAGACTGCTTTACAATTCCCCAGCACAGAGATGGGGTCAAGAAGCAATCAAAGCTCCAGGTGGAGCAGCTCTAATTCCTTTTAAACCAAGGACTTGATGATGACACTGTCCCATGTCCTCCAATGAAATCCAGCCAGCATACAAAAGTGAGGTTAATAATCTACCTATTCCCAGCTTGAGACTTAAGGATTTAAGTGTCTCCAAATAAATTTACCTTACATTCTTTAAACAAACAAACAAAATTACTGTACTCACATGATCCTGATGACCATCTTGATGGCATTGACGGCAGTCACTGCAAGCAAATGGGGCACAATCTGTATGTACATGTAGCTCACACACTGGAAAAAAAAATAAAAAGGAGAACTTGTGTCATTTATTTTGCAATGGGTTTTATCCCTGTTTATCTTGCTTTATGATTTACTCCCAAAAGGTCCCACTATTATAGTAAGGAATATAATATATGTATGTATATGTATGCATATAGTGTTCAAAACCCAGATTCAGGTGTAGATCAAGAGGAATCCAAATTAGGTCAAAAGGAACATAATGTAGGGCTAAACTAGAATTTATACAATTCACACACTTAGCAACTGTGTAAATTGATCTTTGAAAAGCCGTAGACACAGGGGGCCTTAACTGGGTTCATGAGCACATCAGGGGTCAAGGTTTTTAGAAATCTTCCCTCTCCTGTCAGTTTCCTGAACTAAACTGAATGACCTCTGTCTCTATTTACAATTTTTTAAAATCAATTCAGCTGCTGATTGCATGTGTGATGCCCAAGTTAATTTGGTCCTAGGTTGCGGAAAACATGCTCTTCATACAAAAGATTCCTACTGTGGGCTGTAGTTTCCCAGAAGATTCTTAGAGGAAGATTTCAGGGAAAGACGTTGGGAGAACCACTATTAGTCAAAGCCATATATTGGCTTAGATGTATTTGAACAATGGCCTGGCTCGGCAGAAATGAGATCTATGTGAACCTATATTAGAATTTTATCTTGAAAGTAAAATCTGAAACCACCTTTCTTATTCTCCCAACAACTAATAAGCACTTGATCAAAAATCACTGATAACTTTTGGGGAGTAAGGAGGGGACCAGTTGGGCCGTTCCTCCCCTTAGCCCACATTTTAAAAGCTTATCTTTTGCTGCACATTCCCCCTCCTCCATTACTAACTCCCTCTACAGCAACAAAGGGCCTTCCCATACAGTCCCTGTGAGGATCCTAGTGCCAACCGAGTTGCTCTGGGGTCGGAATGAGTCACCCAGCATCAAAATCATGGCTGGGTCCCTCGTGACCTCAGCATCAGTGCCAGGCGATGAACAGGGATCACGTGCAAAGGCAGCCACTATTGTCGCTGAAGAGAGAGGGAACGGGAAATCTGGGGCCAGAATAGTCCGTGGGAAAGAAACCCAAAAGACTGTCTCTTTTTTCCCCCAGCAAGACTTTCTTCTGCCCAGGAAATCTGTGCATACCCTCCCAAGGTACTAGACACTGCCTCCCAAAATCACACCAGCACCAGGTGTGGCTACTAGTTAAAATCAGAATTAGGTTATGTAGGTAGGTGTATGACCCATTATCTCTCAGCCATACCTTCACAACGAAATGCTGGAGACTCTAACGGCTTCCTGCACACAGCACAGAATTTTCTTTTGTAATGTCCTGGAGGGCCTAAGCAATGTGCAACTGGAACCTGTACAAGATGTTTAAACAAAAAGATGTCACTGTATATTGAACCCTGAAAATCTACAGGTGCAGTATAAATTTAAGTAGGCAATCAAAGAAAAGAAAAGAAAAGAAAAGAAAAGAAAAGAAAAAGAAAAGTCAGTATCAGTCAATACCCAATCAGACCCACTACAGTGGTCCCCCGGGTTACGAAAGTAATCCGTTCCAGCACCCCTTTCGTAACCCGAAAACATTCGCAAACCAGAGGACCACTGTAAGTATAGGAAAAGACTTGGCGCGATTTGAATTTCGCGCCGCTTTTCTTTCTTAACCCGGGTTTTTTTTCGGAAATCGGGGCCGTTTTTCCGGCCCCGGCTTTTCGGATCCCGGGGTTTTCGTACCCCGGGGGATTCGTAACTCGGGGGACCACTGTATCTCATTCTCAATTTTGCAAATGCAGCTTGCAAGTACAGAAGTGAAATATATTTCCATCTCCATCTTTCATTTGCAAATTACACAGTAGTCAGGAACACGCAGGTTGGTGAAAGCAGTGGAAAAGCACTGTAGAGTCACCAATTTCAAATCATTACTCCACTTTGAGCTCACTAAAACAGGGGCGAGAAGGACATGGACAAGCTGGTTTGCCTTCCCCCACTCCCCAAAGGCTGGATGATATCAGATTGTGTAGCCATGCCCAGATGAAGCATTTCCAACCAGTACTGTTGGTTCTCTATATCCACAGAGTTTTTATCGATGGATTCAACCATCCACAGCTTGAAAATATTTTAAAAATAAATAAATTCCAAAAAAACAAGCCTTGATTTTGCCATTTTATACAAAAGACACCATTTTACTAATCCTTGAATCAAACCACACCAGATACCAAGGGCCCATTGTATTTCAGTCCCCTCAGGACCAGCTTGGTGTATTCCACTCCCTCTTTTCCAGTGTAAGGATCTCAAGGGAGCAGAGCCATGTTGGCACAGTATGGGTGTATGTACCTTCAAGCGCTTGTTGACTTATGATGGCCCCATGAATTCCATAGAGTTTTCGTAGGCAAAGAATCACAAGTGATTTGTCAGGTCCTTCCTCTGAAATAGAGCCTACAGTAGCTGGTATCCGTTGGTAGTCGCCCATCCAAGTACTAACCAGGGCTGATCCTTCTTAGCTTCCAAGGTCAGATGAGATCTCATGCCTTTAGGGCAGTAGTTCCCATCAAAGCTGACCACAGAGATCCCCATCTCCTCCCTTGTTTCAATCATGCTCTATCTCCCTTATGAGAGCCTATGGCTTCAGGGAAGTGAAAGGCATGTGTGACCAGATTAAGGACCACAGTGGACTATTCTACACCAGGGTTGAGAAAGTATGGCCCATGGGCAACATGCAGCCCCTAGGATTGTTTTGCGGCTCCGGGGGCCCCCCAAATGACCTGTTTCTGCCCCAAAGGTTGTAACACACATCCTGTAGTGGTGTAGGGGCATTTCTGCCATGTTCTGTACAGACCATTTTAGGTCCAGGAAAGGCCTTTAAAAAGGGGGGGGGGGTCCTCTCCTGGGTCTATGACAGCCTGGAGGCGGGGGGGGGGCAAAACATGGCAAATAAGCCCCTTATATCCCATTTGGGAGCATTTCGGAGCAACAAATGATTTTGTTTCAGGGAAGGGGTGCAGCATGGGTGCAGTCCTCCAAGGTCCCCTGGGAGGCTTATGAACCCCCTGGCCTCCAACAGTTTCCCACCCTTGCTATAGGACCACAGCCCCCCTCAAACACACTAATACAAACACTGGTCTTTCAGCCTCAGCCTTTTCAGCAACAAGTTGTCTTACAGAGCTTGGCTACCTTGGAGAGTTATTGCAAGGTTTACTTCAGAGACATAACTGTTATTCTAGAATATCAGTATGCAAAGGGGTCTTGTAGCACTTTTGAGACCAACTGAGCAAAACTATTTGTAGAATGAGTTTCGCAAACTGCTTTCATAAATGCATCTGAGAAAGTATGCTACAACCTCTTTCCCTCAGTTAGGCTGCATCTGCACTGCAGAAATAATCCAGTTCAACACCGCTTTAACCACCATGGCTCAGTGCTATGGAATTCTCGGAATTATAGTTTTGTGAAACATTTAGCTTTATCATCAGAGAGTTCTGGTGCCACAACAAACTACAAACCCCAGTATTCCATAGCACTGAGTCCCAGTAGTTAAAATGGTGTCAAACTGGATTATTTCTGCAGTGCGGATGCAGTCTTAGTCTCAAAAATGCTACAAAACCCTTTGCATACTGCAAAGCTTAACGTTCTTGACATTTATTATTATTAACACTTATAAAACTTGTAAACTTTTCTAATCTCTGGAAGTGGGACAAGACAATCCATGCTCATAAAATCACAACTGGCGTAATAAAAGAGAGAGGATTACCATAGTGAGGGGGATACTGTGACAATGTATGTGATGCACCTTCAAGTACTCAAAAAATGTGCTTATAGAATTAATCAGAACATAGGCACTATTCTGGACAAAAATCATCCAGAATGAAAATTGCATCCCACAGTTAGCATGTGTAAGTACACCACAGAAGAGTCACAAATATTACAGTAAATTATGGTTTCACAAGTATTAGGTGTGTATTTGAGAGAAAGAAGAATGAAGTGTAATATTTGCTTCTCCTGAGTTACATCCTTCCTTTTCTCCAAACAACTCAGGGTGATATACATGGCTCTTTCCTCCACATTTTTATTCTTAAAACACCCTGTAAAGCAGATGAGTCTGAAAGAGAAAGTGATTTGCCAAAGGTAACACAGAGAGTTATGTGGCTAAGTCAGGACTTGATCTCGGATCTCCACAGTCATAATCCATCATTAAGATTATTACTAGACACTGCTAGTGCAGCTTTAAAGCTTCACTTTAACTGACATGGCTCCAGCTTACAGAATCCTGGGGTTTGTAGTTTTGTGAGGCATCAGTTTTCTCTGGAAGAGAAGGCTAAAGACCATGCAAAACTACAAAACCCAGGATTCGACAGGATATTGCTACAGCGTTTAAAGCGGTATCAAACCACATTATTTCTACAGTGTAGATGCAGCCTCAGCCTGCTATTAAGTGTTTTGTCTTTATATTAGTTAATCCATTCGTATATAGTCAGCTCAAGCCAACTTTAATGAGCACAAGAGCATCATCACTTCGGACAGCAAGATGTAGATTATTAATGCATTAATTATATAGTGTATAAGGGGCTGCCAATATATTACTATTCAGATCTGGGGAAAGAATTACTCCCAGCTAGCAATAGCCACTGGTTATTCATGGCCCATAGAAACAGCAAAAGATAGTAACAATCTATAGTATAGAGCCCAGCAAATAGAACCAGGATCATGAGCGAGAGCAAATGAATAAGAGCAGGTAAATGAAAGTAAACAGTGACAGACAGACTATAAAACAGTTGACTTATACTGGAAGGAGTGGCTTGTTCTACAAGTACACCTGGTACTGTTAGTGCCAGTGCAAAACATGTAGTTCCTTACACAGCATAATTAACTTATTCAATTCTTTGCCACTGGATGAGGGATAGCCACTAACACATGGCTTTTCAAAGGAATAAATTCACAAAGTTAATCTGCTGGTGCCAAACAACAGAAGGCAATCCATGTTTAGAAAAAGTATTCAATCGTCTATAGGAAGTACAAATAGTTAATACTATGCTGACATCCTTGTCATTGCATAGTACTGCATTTAATAATGCATTAATAATTTACATCTGAGGTGCTTCAAGTCACCTACTGGACCACAATAAGAACTCTTGAGCCAGCAGCATTCCTACCCAGGACAAAGGTTTTTAAAAGTTCAGATATAGTACAGATATATGGACACTGGACAGTTATGGTAGCAAAAGCACAGTGGTACCCCAGCAGTAGCAAAAAAGGAAACTTTTTAGATGACACATTGAAGTAGCAATCACAAATGGTGAAGGCAGCTGTTGAAATACAGGCAAATGAGTGGTGTGGGGGGATCTTAAAAGGTCAAAATAAATTTGCCTTTACTCATCTATTCCACCTAATCTGATTGCTTAGACTGTATATTCCTGTATGGCATGGGGGTTGGAGTTGATGGCCCTTGCGGTTTCTTCCAACTCTTATGATTCTATGATTCCACATGCCTCTGTCCCAAAAGACTAAATACCTTTGGCTATGCCAGGTACAGCAACCCTGCAAGCTTTCAGATTTGACTGGACTCCAGCCCTGGTACTGGCCATACTGACTGTGGCTGATGGGAGCTGGAGCCCAACAATGGCTGGGGAGTTACACGTGCTGCAACCCTGGGCTAAGCCCTCCTTTCTTCTCATATCACCAACTAGGTTCACCTGAAAAGGCTGTGCTTGCTGGTACACGGCCCCAATGAGTTACATGTTCAACCAGTGCTTTAATTTTTTTTAACAGTGAAAATAACAGCAATGTCTTATAGATGTGTACAAAATACAGAAGAGAATAATAACTCCCCATGCATCGCAAGCAAAGAAAGTGATCTCCTTCAAAAAGATGTGATTCATCTAAGACAGGAACAACAGGAACACTGAATGAAATCCAATGCCCAGGCCTGCAAGATATGCAACTCTGCCCCTGAGAAAGGAAAACTATACCTGTACACTATATCAGCTACACATAATCAACACTCTATACAGCAGTTTTGATTCTTTTTTTAAAAGGATAAATGGCCGAAGAGAAATAAAGAAACCTGGTGTTCCAATTTTAAACTGCATAATATCACCATTAAAGATAAGGATGGAAGAGTGCCAGACACTTCTGACCTGGTAACCCAGGCATAAAATCTTTCTCTGTTGCACAAGCATTTCAAAAGACACGTTCTCTGTTCTTTATGTTATCAAATGACGCAGTTTCAACTGAGTTATTTCCTTCTCTTCAGTTTTTTAAAAAAATAATACAAGAATGTCACTTCCCTTGCCCTCCCCCAATGCTGATGAAAAAAAATGGGTTTCAAGAAAACATATGTACTGTAATAGCTTATGAGCTTCTGTGTGTGTGTGTATTGTTTCAGAAAGTGGGGGGAGACTTGCAGTTTTAATCTATCAATTCCTATCCTGTCCCTATTACTCACCTCTTCATCATAGAGGATATTAAGCAAACTGATGGTTCATACTACCTCACTAAATAAAGCCCCAATTATTCCTGTTCTTAATGGGTACCGTACCATGGACAAATAGCTGCATTAATTGAGTTTTGATGCCACAAATTACCATGACAAAGCGATATAATGTTCTCATTTATTATTGAAACCGTTTTCTAGAATGTAATCTGTACAGGAGCTCCTGAAATCAATCTGAAAAAGATGCAGTGCTTTTAAAGCTACTACCTAAGAGCCCTTAACACACTGAATATATACATGTATGTGTGGTTGTTGAGAGTGCATCAAGTCTCTTTTCCACTCATGAATTTCATAGGGTTTCTTAGGCAAGGAAACTCAGATGTGGTTTTACCAGTTCCTTCCTCTGAAATATAGCCTACAGCAGCTGGTATTTGCTGGCAGCCTCCCATCCAAGTACAGTCAGCCCTCCATATCCATTGATTCTGTACCCATGGATTCAACCATTCAAGGCTTGAAAATATTTTAAAAACATATATATTCCAAAACAGCAAATCTTGATTTTACTTTACCATTTCATATAAAGGACACTATTTTTACTATGCTATTGTATTTAATGGGACTTAAGCATCCATGGGTTATGGTATCCAGGGGAAGGCGGAGAAAGATACCAAATTTCAGCTGATACCAAGCTTTCACTGTACTAACCAGAGCTGACCCTGTTTAGCTTTCAAGTTCAGACGGGATCTGGCACTTTTAGGATATTCACGCCTGAACATATGCATACATAATATTAAATACTGGGGTTTCCACTCTGTTCCCCAAAGTCATTAATAATCAGTTTTACTTCCAACCACAGCAACTACCCTACTACTATTTCTTCCTCTTCCCCTTCTTCCTCTTTCTTTCAAATACAACCTTCACCCCAGCTATGAGGTCTAGAGCTCAACCAATATAACCATACTATGAGTTTTAAATAGATTGTTATGGTTTTTAGCAGCACATGCAAAGGCTGGTTCTGCCATAATGCTAAACCATCATTAAGTATTTTGAGAATGAGCCTTGGGTCTGATGTTCTCATTCTCTTTTCCTCCTGACGTGCAGACACAAGGAGTATAGAGGCTTTTGCTTCCACAGGTACACAACACACACACACATATATACACACACGCACATCTCTCTGTGTGTAGTGTTTTTATACAATATTTTTTGTTAGTGCTGGGGTGGGCGAGTAACACATTAACCACATGTTATTAGCTCATTTTAAAAAAATTATTCACTGTTCCCAAACAGAGCACCTTAGTATTAATGTTATAAATAGGGAGGGAGACTAACACCCTCTTTACTGCAAAAAGTAATAAGTTGCATAACACTTGCTATGTGTTACTTCTGAGCTCTGGTTTCTACTGACCACAATTAAGAGTTCAACTCTGTTTAAAAGGTTCGTATAATATGGTAAATTTCTGCTAATTAAAAAAGAAAGGAAGTGGAGGAAAAGGATTAGCACATGTGGAGTGAGAGTGAGGGTCAAACTCTTAACACCTTAATGTGGTTTAGAACGTGTGTGTGTGTTGCATGTTGTGTTTGCCTCATTCACTCCTAATATTTGCAGGAGTAATGAGGCAAACACAACATGCAACAGGAGGCTGCAACATTAAGCTCTGTTTTTAATAACAAAGTACAACATTGAAATACTGAAAATGTGAACCTTAAAACACCATGGCTTTCACAAAAAGAGAGCTACTTTTAAAAAAATAGGACCACAGTATGATAAACAAAACAAATGGCTTCGCTCTAGAGAATGAAAGCATTAATAGCTATTTGTGGCACAAGGATGCCTATTCTATTTCCAGCTATCTTCAACAGTTATGCTTCCTGTTTAAGTCTGGTAGGGGTTTCCCTTTGCTACGCAAGCTTTTATTACACTGATAGATTGGAATAATGACATGCAAGACTGCGGAAACAAAAACAATACACCTAGCCAAAGACTGCTGAAAAGCATTCATCATAACACAAAAGTCACCTAAGAAGCTGAACAATTTCCATTCAAAAATGACATTTGGTCCATGGCCTAAGTGGATCCAGGGCTCATCTGGAAAAGCACTACATTCAGTGCTGGCATGTCTTTTCCAGATGGTGTGAAATATTAAACAAGTTACCTATGAGTATATCCAGAGCATGTTTCAGTCTGTACCGAATAATCAAACTGAACACCCTACAAACTGGGATTTTAGGAACTGCTTCCTGGTGAGAGATCTTAATTTCTAGAAAAGAATTAACACTGCCATACGTCATTTTACAGATTAAACAGTTTCAAGGCAGAGATTTTTCTCCAATGTCGACCAAAACAAGTAAATCCATTGAGGTCAGCATCATTAGAAATGCTTGAAAAGAGGATTGTGCTCAGGCTGTTTACAGCAAACAATTTGTTCATCAGCACCCAACCTGGCTGTAATGAAAAGCTGCTGCAAGACAAAGTGAATTAAACTATTTAACCAGATAAACCAGAAATTTCAGACTCAGAAATTCAAATACAGTAGCATCTTCCCCCTCTACTAGCCACTTGCAAGTAAGGGGGGGGGGGGGAAACCCAGCAACAACCAACCTACAATATAGCATTATTACATGGCAATTGAAAACTAGACACAGGGAAGGGGGCCAGATATTTCTGAAACTGTTATAGTTTTAATTAAAAGATGGTCAGTTAATGAAAGAAACAATAGTTGCACTTGTGCTATATCTGAAATTTGAAAGAATTTTTCAAAACCCAACTGATTTATCTTGATCTTTTAAATTATCCGATTAAGATATTTCAGGAGTTATCATAACTTTCACATGAGTAAAATACAAAGTTGAAAAAAAAATCAACTTCCATGTTGTTGTTGTTGTTGTTGTTGTTGTTGTGTGCCTTCCGGGTAAGAGAGTCAATTTCCAATTTATGGCAACCCTAAGGCAAACCTATCACGGGCAAGATTGATCAGAGGAGGTGTGCCATTGCCTTCCCCCTGAGGCTGAGAGCATGTGACTTGCCCAAGGTCACCCAGTGGGTTTTCATAACCAAGCTGGGAACTGAACCCTGGTCTCCAGAGACGCAGTCCAACACACAAACCACTATGCCACGCTGGCTATCCCAGGCAGTTTACAAATGTAAAATAATTATAATACTGTATCTAAAATCCTGAAACCTTTCTGTAAGATTGTTAAAAATATTGTAACAGGTTTTTTGAAGGCATGGGGTGATTTAAGGGTTTTTCTGAAGAAGAAAAAAAGAATTTCCCATTTCAAAAATGGAAAAACGCAACAGCACCTTTACAGATTGAAAGTCACTACATTCCTTTAGGGTTACAACATGCATTATATAAGAGCCAGTGTGGTTTAGTGGTTTGAACATTCATTTGAACTCTAGAGACCAGGGTTCAAATCCCTGCACAACCATGAAAACCCACTGGTTCATCAAGGCAAGTCACTCTCTCTCCGCTTCAGAGAAAGGCAAAGGCAAACTCCCTGTGAATAAATCTGGCCAAGAAAATCCTGTGATAGATTCAACGTAAGTCAGAAACGATTTGAAGGCACACAACAACAACAACAACAACAACAACATAATTTATATAACCTGACGTGGCATAAAATTGTCATATTTACTATATTAAAATTATAGTTTATTCAGAATATAATTACATTTTTTTAAAAACTGTTATAAATATCTTGAACGGTATGGAACACCTGAGTTATAAGAAACCTTTCTGGTCTTGTCAGTTTTAGAAGCAGGTTAAAAAAAAAGAATAAAAACGGAAGAAAACATCAACATTAGTAAAGCAGATAAAACTATTTTGTCTCCACTAGTTATTCACAGCATCAGGCAGACATAACACACTCCTTCTCATAAAAAGAATGGAGAAAGGGATACTAAGGCCAGGAATGGTACTGACTTGATATTGTACATCTGTGGTTCCCAAACCTTGGTCCTCCAGATGTTTTGGACTTCACTGCCCAGAATTCCTGACTGTTGGCCAAGCTTGCTGGGGCTTCTGGGAGTTGAAGTTCAAAACATCTGGAGGAGCAAGGTTTGGGAATCACTGCTGTACATAGTCTTACACAAAAGTCTTCCTCTTACGTATGTTTTTAAAAATGATTTTGAAGTAAGTACACAAAAACCTTCTCTTAAACATTTTATTAATCATTCTGAAAGGAAATGCTCCATAATCTACTTTTTGTGTTTTTCTTTACATTGTTCTAGAGGGGAGACTGGCCACACATGCAGGCTCTCCCATCAAAATACCTTTTTCAGACATTTCTGCAAAATGAGAGATTATGAAAAAGTAGCCTTCTGAGCTCAACTCCAGCTGTATAATATATACTAATACAGGTAACATCACAGGAGAACATTACAGTCCATTTGTACACAGAAATCAGTATAACCACAGTAGTTAATGTCTAAAGTATCCCAACCACTAATTTATATTTTGCTATAATCAAGCTAGCACATTTGCCACACTATATTTATTGCATCAGACACCCAAAGTTTTAGACTTCGATAAGAAAGCTTTGGAACAATTACATAAGAGTAGCTGTCTTTGCAAGAAACTGCTCAATCAATTTTAGTTATATGACTATTCCACTGGGAAATCATGTAGTGCAGAAGCAATGTGCCAACCGTCCTTGAAAGATTTTGCTCTTTCAGTCAGTGAAATTGACAATCTCAGACAGACCTGAGGCACTAAAGTTTGTGGATTATTTATTTTTATTGATTTTATGGACCCCATCTTTCTTCCAGAATCATAAAGGACCTTTGTAGATTTCAAGAATCCTCAACAAGTGTATTGTTTAAAACAGGAGTGGGCATCATGTATCTCTCCAGATGTTTTTAAACTGCATCTCCCAGCAGCCCTAGCCAGCACAGCCAATGGTAAGGAATAGTGGGAACTGTACTAAACAATATCTAGAAGGCTAAATGATTTCCACCCCCAATTTTAAATTCTCCCCTGAAATGAAGGCTGTATTAGTCAAAACTCTGCAAGACACAGCTTCCAGGAAACATTTGCAGAGGTGAAAACAAAACAAGGGGGCCAGATTCCATCAGATCTTGGAAGTTTATCAGGGTCAGCCCCGGTTATTGCCTGGATGGGAGACCACCAATGAATACCAGGTGCTGTAGGCTCTGTATTCCTTGCCTAAATAAAACCCTATAAAGTACCACTCTAAATACAGTATTAGAAACATAACCTATGAATGGTAAACAGATAAAATATGAAAGCAGGGTAGGAAAGTTCCCACAGATGTTTGGTTCAAATACTGAAAACTTTTCAAAGTCACTCTCTGGAATGCTAGAAAATTTGGATTAAAGGAAAATTTTATGGGGGGGGGGGGACACCCTAATTTTGCCCCTCTTTATCTGCACCTGTGGTGGGGGTTCACCTCTTGGCATATCAGTGACACTAAAAACATAGATAACATTGGAAGGGTTTAAAAACAGAAACATAAATGTTTTAGAATATGTCAGGCAAAGCCCAGACCTCTCTCTATATGATTGTGAATCTGTGGCAAGACTGGCAACAGTCCCATGTGTGTTGATAAAACTGCAGCAATTCTGCCAAGAATAATGAGCAAAAATGACAAAATATGGATGTAGAATTCAAAGACATAGCCATGTTAGTCTGCAGAATTGGCATTCTCACATAACATTGGCATATATATGTCTGCCCCTGGCTTCCACTCCATCAAATGCATCTGAGGAAGTAGAGTTTAGTCTATGAAAGCTCATGCTGCCAACTTTTTTCCTCCAGTTAGTCTCAAAGGTGCTACAAGATCTCTCTACATACTGGTTCTCATGTAAAGCTGACAAGAGACTTACCCAAGAAGACTCACAACTGTAAATGCTGCCAATGGTGCTTCTGTCAAGCAACGACTGTCAAGCAACTAGATGAATACTTATACAATCAAAAATTATTGGATTGTTTTCATTTTCTTTACTTGTGTCCCAATAACACTATTTTTGCACCTTTATAATTTTGACCATCTTGCGTATACCAAGTGCTAACACTGTAAACTAAATCCATTTCATTTCCAGGTTGCAACACAGTTAAAAGTACATGTGAAGACTTTTGCAATGCACCATATGCCACAAAGTGGTGAACAAGCTTTCGGGTTCTGTAGAACAGAAGATGCAGAACTTCCTGAGAACCATTTGTTGTGACAAAAAAGGTACAGCCAACTAGATATTATAGGCTTTTCATAGAAAATGTTCTTAACCATCATGGACTAAGCAAGCCCAAGCAACAAAGATTAGTCACAGTACACAAACTCTGTAATTCAGTCTTTGAAAGTTGTCGACACAAAACTTATCTGACTCATGCCATCCTTCTGAGTTCATGAGACTTTACTTGACCTTGAATTCCACGTCCTGTTTAAGTGTGACATTTTGAGCAAAGGCAGGGAGATAATCCAGTTTCACTTAAGATCAAACAAAAAGTTCAGATGAAGCTCTTTGCCAGATTTCCTACCCCGCACTGATTTTTTTTTAGAAATATGCAATTTATTTTCCCCCTCAGCATTAGCTTGTTCTAAGAATCCAGCAGGGACAAATCTTGAACATCCCTTCATATATTAAAGCTTTCCATAAATAGGCACTTTGTATAGTTAGCAAGGATAATAGGGGACAATAATAAAAGCTTTCCATACATAGAATAAACTGTCATTAAGCCTCTGGGTTGGTTTTTTTTTTTTTCTTTAAACTTAGAGCCAAGTTGAATATTTGCTTTATGAAGCCAACGCACAAAACAGACATTCCCATCTGGCTGCTTTTGTGCAGCTGAAGATTAACTTGGCAACTCAGCAGGCCATCTGTCATTAACAGCAGCAGTTGAACATTCGCTGACACCTGGTCATGTCAAAGACCCAAAAGCCATGCACTAGAAGGGGTTGCTTATACTAGCCGAAAAGGGAAAGTGTTTCTGAGCACAGAAATCACAAACACTCCCTGCAACAGCATCAAATGATGGAAAATCCAGTGCAAAGATGGTATTTGTGCTCGTTACAGTTTTAACACAGTAAGTAGAATGAAATCACAGCAGGAACATAACACGGAAAAATATCTCCCAATTCCGATTGGCTAAAACGTCAATAAGCATCATAGCTAATACTGATGAATTTTTAAAAAACTGAAGCCATACAGGGGGCCTCAGTATCAGCTGTAGTTTGTTTAGGCTTGGTTCCAGGGTCCCTCCATGGAAATCCATGGATACTCAAGTCTCAATAAATACAGTGGGCATAGTGAAATGGCGTCCCCTGTATCAAATAGCAAAATCAAGGTTTGGTTTTTGGAATTTATATTTTCGGGGAATATTTTCAAGCCATTGGTCTTTGAATCCATAGATAAAGAATCCGTGGATACAGAGGACCAACTGTATCTGAACATGACTTTCAAGGGATTTATGGATGGCATATGTATGTGTGTGTTGTGTGCTTTCAGGTCATTTCTTCTGACTTAAGGTGACTCTAAAGCAAAGTTATCACAGGGTTTTCTTGTCGTGTTTCTTCAGAGGTGAGGTTGCCATTGCCATCCTCTGAGGCTGAGAGACTTTGACTTGCCCTAGGTCACCCAGTGGGTTTTTGTGGCAGAGAAGAGATTCAAACCCTGCTCTCCGGAATCACAATCCAACACTCAAACCACTACACTATACTGACTTTCATACTGCATCTAAATTTACAGACAACAATTTGTGGTTTTGGTACAACATGAGTGGTAGAGACACCTAATTTCACATCCTGTCTCCTCTAGCCTGGAGCAACTATTGTCAATATACCTCACCACAGAACCAGACAGTGGAATAGACTACCTCAGAGGGTGGGGGCTCTCCATTTTTTGAAGGTTTTCAAATGGAACTTGGATGGGTAACTTTCAAGAGAATTTTAGCTGTATATTGCTGCATGGCAGAAAGTTGAATGAGATGGCCCTTGCGGGCCCTTTTAGTTCTATGATTCTATAAATATTCATTGCCGCAAGGAAGCTATTTCTTCTTTTCATTCTGTGTCCTACAACGTAGAGTCAGGGCTGTAAATGAGCACCTCAAGCCCTGATGACTTTTGCTCAAGTGTAGTTTATACTTCACACTCTTCTTGGCATCACCTTAATGCCTTGTCTAATATGTAGTACTGCTCAGAGAAAAGCTGTGTGTGCAGGAAATCCATGGCAGCTTGCAAGAAGTAGATCTTGATCATAGGGCCTGACTATTGTGTAATTAGTTATTCAATGTACTGTATGTTCCCTACTGTGACTCAATCCAAACAGTTGCCCTATTTCAGTATGTGACATGTGGAAATCCTAGCCAAATGCAAGTGATCTCCTAACCATCCTGTTGCCACTCCAGTTAAGCTACTAACAAAAGCATTGTTAAACTGGTCAACGTAAGCATCCTTAGAGAGCTAGCATGGTTTAGTGGTCTGAGTGTTGGATTAGGACACTGGGAGACCAGGTTTTGAATCCCCCCTCAGCCATGGAAACTGACTAGGCAACTCAATCAGGTCAGAATCTTTACGCCTCAGAGGAAGGCAAGGGCAAGCCCCCTCTGAACAAATCCTGCCAAGAAAACTCCATAATAGGCACACCTTAGGCTTGCCGTGAGTCAGAAATTACTTAAAGGCACATATCAAAAAGTATCCTCAACCCATGATAGATCAGCAAGTTAGAGCCTCACCTTGGAATACCTGAATGACACCACTTATGTTTCTACTTCTATTTAACTGTCTTTCAGAAGCTTGGCTTTTGTAATAACGAGTTTGCTTTAATTCAGTGAAGTAACCAATAATCTCTGTAACATTCACTTCATCTCCAGAGTTGGGCTATTGATCCTTTTTGTTTTACTCCATGCCACGGTTTGCCCAACATCACTGGCCCTACTACTGCCTTTAAATTTGTGGACCCAGTGTGCTCTTCATTTATGAGACGGAGGGTAGACAAACCAAATTTCCAGAGGTAGAGAGTTTCTCTTTCTTTCTTTCTTTCTTTCTCTGCACTTTGCTGCTGCTGCTATGTATCCTTATACAAACAATCCTGTGTATCCATGGATTCTTCATCCACAGATTCCAGCATCCACGGCTTGAAATTTTTTAAAAAATGAATTCCATGAGGGGTCCTGGAACCAAACCCCAGCAGATAGCTAGGGCCCAATATGTACACAGAAAGAACTTCATCTAGTGGTGAAATACTCACCCTAGCTTCACAGTAAGCATCCCATTCATGGCACAGACCATTATCTCATTATCAGATCATTATTATTACAGTGTGAGATGCCCTGGTTCTTATGGAACCATAAACCTGGGGTTTCTGACTTTTTTTCAGGTCTGTTGGAACTGTAGGAAACTCTACCTGCTATCTTGTTTGGTGAGCTGTAATCCTTTGCTTTTGTCTTTCTCTCTATCAAGCACTGCTATTAGGAACAGCCTGACAGTTTAGCACTAGGGGATTGGTATACTAATCAAACCTTCATCTCTCTATAAACATTTATGGTCAAATAAAGCTGTGTTATTGCTTCATAATCTTGTCAGTAAGCTAATTTGCCTGCTTTGTTGAAGTAAATCACACAGCCTGCTGTGCACAAACAACATCTTTTCAAAACATCCTTTTATTTCCAAGTTTGTTGAATATACATGTATGCAAGTCCACGTGCGTGTGTGACTGAAGAGGTACCACTGGCTCTCTTATGCAAACCATGGTTTGCTCATCATGAACCAGCCCCTGAAATTCATAGAATCACAGAATCATAGTTGGAAGAGACCACAAGGGCCATCCAGTCCAACCCCCTGCCATGCAGGAACTCCAAATCAAAGCATCCCCGACAGATGGCCATCCAGCCTCTGCTTAAAGACCTCTAAGGAAGGAGACTCCACCACACTCCTAGGGAGTGTCATATAGCCCCGCTCCCCACTTTGCAATGTTCTTCTCTTCCTTTAATCACAGGTTAGAGTTAAATCTGTTTAGCACTAATCATGGTTATTATCAAGACAGACTTCCTCTTAAGCCACCATTTACCTTTCAAGGGTAGAGAACACAGATTTTATGTGTGTGTACCTGCATACCTTCAAGTTGCCTGTCAACTTATGGTCACCCCCAAATTTCATAGGGTTTTGTTAGCTTAAGGAATCTAAGGCTTAAAGAAGAAATTGGTTCCTAAGAACTAAAGTAGCAATGGGAGGAGAGAACTGATTTCATGTTGTGAAAACATCATGGGTAGGAAGACTTTAGGGGGCCAATATGGCATAGTGTTTTAATGTTGGACAATCCTGGAGACCAGGGTTCACTTCCCAGCTCAGCCATGAAGCCCACTGGGTGACCTTGGCCAAGTCACATATCACAGACTTAGGAGAAGGCAATGGCAAACCTCCTCTGAACAAATCTTGTCAAGAAAACTCCATGATAGGTTTGCCTTAGGATCGCCATAAGTTGGAAATGCTTTGAAGGCACACAGCAACAAAGGAAGGCTTTAAAATCACTCTGCACACAGTACAGACCTGATTCAGTCTGTGGCACTCACAAAGGTCTTTAAAAGCACTTAGTGGGAGATCTAGTTTTATTTCTGTCCCATGAGTCTAGCATTAAGGATGAATAGCCAGTATATACCAGAACAAAGGATTCTTCTGCCTAATGTATCTACTTCAATTAACTATTGCTCTCTGGCCTTTGCACTAAAGTGACATATGAACTCCTGATCTTTAACCTACCGGTATGCTCTATGTATACTGCTATCCTCTGTCCTTCACTATCTAAGCAATTTGACCAAAACTGCTCAATACTTGCAACTAAGATGCTAGTTTACCTTCAAGCCACTTTTATCTAACTCAGAATTCAAACAGAACTCAAGGACCAGAAGTAAGTTTCACAATTTCTTTATGCATTCTTTGTTTCTCGATCTATTCTCTGCATCAAGGAGACAGACACCAAGAAACAATGAGCAAAAATTTCAAACAAGAGGGATTTCTTGAGACAGTTCTCATTCTCTTTCTCTCCCTCACCCAAGACACATACACCCCTGCATCTAAAGCTACAGAATATTTAATTAAATGGCCACTTCCCCCAAATACCTTAGAACAAGGGTGGGCAACGTGTGTGGGTGCCACAAGGATTATATTTGGGGGGACACATTTTTGCTCCAGAATGCCCCCCAAAGCACTCTAGGAGTATGAAGAGCTTTGCCACCACATTTGGAAGCCTCCGGGGGGGGGGGGGGATCACAAATAATATTTGCAATTTTAAAAAAGGATTTGCCCTGAAATGCTGGAAAATGTTCACTAGAGGGTATAGGATATACACACACACGTATTATGTTTTTATCTATCTATCTGTCTATCTAGCTATGTGTTTGCATACATATACTGTATACAAATAGGTATATATGTGAATATACATATGGAGCAGGTGCAACCCTCCAAGGTCTCCTAGGAGACTACTGTGGCCCCTTAGCTTTCCACAGCTGACCACCCGGCTTTAGAGCAATGCTATGCCTGGGGAAATGCAAGGATATTAAGTGGCTCCTACTACATGACCAATACTGCATCTTACAAGAGAAACACAAAATTTAAAACATGAATGGTGAGAGAGAAGGACATGTATAGCAGTGCTGTAATTAATGAGTCTTGCTTGCCCCAAAGGTTTTCCTCCCCCAGAAGAGTATTCAGCAGAACAGTCCCCCACAGTTTAAATCTTTGGGAGGCTATTTTTTGGGGAGAAAGGCCCCTGTGTTACTATTGAATTCAACTTCAGTGATGAATGTTCTTGCAGATGGCCTCCAGTTCTTCCTAGAATGAGATTGAAGGAACTTCAATCACTGTGAGATAATGTTCTAAGAAGATGGATTTTCAGTTCTTTTGATGTCAGAGGACTAATGATCCTATCTTTGAGGGATAGATTTAATGTGTCCATTTTGAGATATTTGAACCAATCCATGGAAATATTCAATTTCCTTACACAAGTAGGGAAAATGTAAAAACTTGCTTAACCGTAGCAGTGAGATGCTGAACACTTTCCTCCAGTCATGGTCATAGGTCACATTTACATTTTATATCTGTGTGTTTATTTGTTTTCAAGTCCCCTGTTAACTTAGGGTGTCTCCATGAATGTCATAGGGTTTTCTTAGGCAAGGCATACTCAGGGGTAGTTTTGGTTTTCCCTTTCTTTGAAATATAGCCTATGGCTACTGGTATTCATTTAGGGCCTCCCATCTAAGTATAAACAAGAACTGACCCTGCTTAGCTTCAAAGACCAGACAGGATCTGATGCCTCTAGGGTATTTAGACTATTTTATATACCAAGTCAACCATGACAATGCTATGTACATACATGGCGATATGTGGAAATTGAAAGGTCTTATAATAGGTACTCACAACAGAAACAAAAGGCACACTTGATCCTAGAACATTTAGAGAGGCTGGTAAGGACACCTCACCACTAGACATGAGTAACAACCTTTCCATGCATTATTAGTGTTATGAAATGAGCAATGCAACTCTGTTGAAATCCATGGATTCAGCCATCCACAGCTTGAAAGTATGCCATGGTGGCTTACACCATTTTACTACAGCAATGTATATAATGTGACCTGAGTATCCATGGTTTTTGGTATCCACAGGGGGTCCTGCAAACAAAGCCCCGTGGGTACCAAGAACCCACTGTATTGTAATCCAACATGTACAGATGGCATCAGTTCAGGAAGACTGGCTCTTAGCATCCTCATGATCTGATTTTAAAGAAAAAAGATGCAAAATGGCAGGTTGCAGAACCTGCAATCTTCTGCATGCAGGTCATGCCCTAGGCTACTGAAGTCTGGCCCCTCCTGAGACTCTCAGCCCACCTAACCCACAGAGATGCTTTCGGGTGACAAAGGATAGGTTCGTTTGCCACTCTGGATGAAGGGCAAGATAAAAATACTGTTCATAAATAAACAATAAAAAAGAAGCAAACCTTGACGGCTATAGCAAGAACAGAACAAGCCATTAAAAGTGAAATCAGAACAATACCAACAAATGTAAATTCAAGTCTGTACAGCAGTAACAAAGACACACTTTCTGGGGAAATGGTTTACATTCCCAAGTAACTGTTTCCTGCCCTATTTGGGCCTGCTCCACTTTTGAATGTCCTTCTTTTCTGTATTTGGCTAACCAGATTTCATCTTGGTTTATCTCAGAGGTGGGTGTGTGTGACACCTGTCAACTTATGATCCCATGAAATTCACAGGCTTTTCTTGGGCAAAGGATACTCAGATGCCTAATTTCAAAGAGCAGTTCTGCTCATATGTAGATGTTCAAGTATTAAAGATCTGATTATGGTTTTACCGTTCAGCTCCACCATGGAGAGCAATACGTTATATGGAGACACCTAGTTATGTTGCTCTGTATGGTGCAATTACGTAATGACTTTTCACTGGAGGTCTGCCTGGTACCAATGCTATCATCATTTAAAACCTGGCTATCTAACCACATTTTGGGATGAACACTGGCATTTTAGATTAGATAGAGGGTTTGATAGAGGGTTTCATGATTTTATATTATAGTCATCTCTCCACATTTTCAGATTTGACTTTTGCAGATGTGGTTGTTCTTGGATTGTATTAGTATGTTCTCTCTAGGAATATCTACAGTAGGTCCTCCAGCGCAACTCTGTAGTCAACTTTAACCAAAAGTTGCACTGAAAGACCTAGAGATTCCTACAGAGGTGTTCTCTCAGATAAAAATACAGTGTTGTTGTTATTCACGTTTTTTCCACTTTCATGGAAGTCCTGTGCCCCCCCCCCCCAGCGAATGTGGAGGGACCACTGTACACTGTTTTTATCAACTCTATCCCACCCTGAAACCTTTTCATTCATGATGGGTTAGAAATTGCAATACACAAATGAACCGCATGTGAGAATGAGGCCCCACATGTGTGTGTGTGCATGCCAAATGGTGACTCTCCATCTTCTGACTCTGAACATTAAAAATCTGTGATCACTCAGATCTGCCTCTGCAGATACCAATAAAATCCCAGGACTATTTCACGTTGTATATAAGAGAATTCAAAGCTTCTGACATCACAAAGCAATGTCCTAATAAATAATATGGCTTAGTGGTTAAGATGCCAATTCTAATGATCGGAAGATCAGAAGATTGGCGGTTCAAGGCCTGAGTGCTGCATGATGGGGTGAGCTCCTGTCACTAGTCTCAGCTTCTGCCAACCTAGAAGTTCGAAGGCATGCAAATGCAAGTAGATAGATAGGTACCACTTCAATGGAAAGGAATAGCGTTCGATGCAGTCATGCTGGCCACGTAACCACCACAGCAGTCCTCAGACAAAGCATTTCAGATGTTTGAAACAATGGTACTTTTTTCCTACTCATCCTTCTTTAATTGATATCTGAATTGATTAACATAACAACCATGTTTAGGGGCAAACATCTTTAAAATAGGGTTTTACAACAATCTATTTTCAGTTTAAAGAAAAAGAAAGACAGAAATCAAAAGGGAAAAAGAAGGAAAGCCAAGGCTATCCTCAACTATATATTTAAGTTTGTTTATTTATATAATTATTTATTTAGGAAATAAGCTTGTTAGAAAGCATGGATAACTTACCCTTACAAGACTTGGAGCAACACATGAACATGGTATCTTCACATGCTTCAGGCACTTCTCATGAGACATAAAATTGCAAACTGTGGGAAATAAAATATATGTGTTAATTTAACTTCCACAGGGACCATTTAATGCAAATGAGACCATTTCCCCTGGAGTTCATTATGCAGTGAGTGAAGTGGTACTTTCTTTCACCCTCTCAAATATCTACTATCTAAATCTACTTTTATTGCCTAACCCAGAGTTCTAAAATTACAAAGGAGAATTACTTGTCTTGATCTACTCTGTCCATTTAATTTCACATACCTCTATCATTTTATGGCTTGCCTTTTTTTTCTCCCTAAAAGAAACCCCTGAACTTTTGTGGTATTTCACACAGGGTAAGGGTTCCTCTCAGCAATCACATTAGTTGTTCTTTACATTCCCAGCTTTATATCATTTTTAACATAAGACAAACAGAACTCTGCACAGTATTCCACTTATGGCTGCTCCACACATTTTATACAGACATTCCGATTCTGCAAGTCCCCCCCCCCCCATCCCCTTCCTAACAATCCCTAATGTGGGATAGCCTTTTCTATAGTTATATCCTACCCACTGGTATATGCAAGGTGCTCTAACAGAAGCCTCCCACATAAAGATAATAAATGTGAAGTAGTCTAAAACATTGAACTGTGCTATACTAAGAAATATTTTCAAGGCAGTGAAAACTCACACTGTGAAGAACTCCAAACTACGTTAATAGACAAACAAAATGGCAAATGCAGTTGAACATTATTAGGAAACAGAAAGTAGCATACATAGGAGCCAAACATTCTGTCATTAGATGCACACTGATAAGGTTTCATGTAGCAGTGTTTAACTAGGAAAAATATGTCGATAGCCTAGTGAGAATCTTCAGCCAGCGTGAGATGCCTGTGCAAAAAAGACTGTGACTACTCAATCATTATGTTCCTTTAGTACTAACTTTTTAACAGCTATGTACAATGGCATCCAAAATCCACAAAACAGTGATATCTTTATTGACCAACCAAAATGCACAAAAAAGCTTTTGAAGCTCCACTGGTTCATTCATCAGGCAAAGGTGTTAAAAATCATAGCAAAAGGGAAAAAAGTATGACAATGCTAGTCAAAAGACTCCATTTTGTCAAGCTGTTGCTGTTCTCAGTTCTCTCTTCTTGTTCAAGAGAGGTGTTCATGCAGGCCAGCCTCTCCTCCTTCTGGCCATGTGGGTTTGCTGTTGTTAACCATCCTCAAGTTGATCTCAACTGTGGATGAGACATCTCCAAGACCCCCTATCCTCCACTACTCTTCCCAGTTTCTGCAGACTCATACCCATGACCTTCTTAATCCATCCACTTAACATGTGGTCTTTCTTTCTTCCTAATTCCTTCCACTTTTCCCAACATTATTGTGTTTTATAATGTGTCGTGTGTTTTCATGATGTGACCAAAAGTGCAAGAGTTTCAGTTTAGTCATCTTTGCCTCTAGGGAAATTTCAGGTTTATTCTGCTCTAGGACCCACCTATTTGTTCTTTTTGCTGTACATGGTATCCTAAGCATTCTTCGCCAGCACTACATCTCAAATAAATTTATTTTCTTTTTGTCTGCTTTCTTAATTGTCCAGCTCTCACATCCATACATGGTAATGGGGAATGCAACTGCTTGTACGATTCTGACTTTCATGCTTAGTTGTATATCTTTGCTCTTTAGGCCTTTTCTAGATTGTTCATAGCTGCCCTCCCCATTCTTACTCTTCTTTTTATTTCTTGACTAAAGTCACTGTTCTGATCTACTAGTATGTTTGATCCCAGTTATAGGAAGTCTTTTACTATTTCTATTTCCTAATTATCTAGACTGAATTTGTAAAGATCCTCTGTGCTCACTATTTTTGTTTCCTTTATGTTCAGCAATAAGCTTGCCTTTGCACTTTCTTCCTTGACTTTTCTCAGTACAGTGGTCCTCCAGTTTACGAATCCCCTGGGGAACGAAATCCCCGAGACCCGAAACCGCCGGGACCAAAAAAACATCCCCCGGGATCCGAAGGATCCCCCGGGATGCGAAGGAGGAAAACCGTGCGGCCCCTTTAAATCGGCCGCGCGGTCCGTCTCATAATGCGGTCCCCCGGGAAACGAATATTTCCGGGCTACGAAAGGTAATCCGGAATGGATTACCTTCGTAACCCGGGGGACCACTGTAGTTGCTCTGGGTCTCCAATGTTATCTGCTAATAGTATGATGTCATCTGCATATCTTAAGTTCCTTCTTCCTTCTATTTTCACTCCTTCTTCTGTGTGCAAGCCTGCTCTTCGTATAATATGTTCTGGATACAAGTTGAAAAGATAAAGTGAAAGGCTGCATCCTTGTCTGACCCTTTGCCTATTGAGAACCATTCTGCTTCTCTATATCCTGTTCTAACCATTCTCTTCTCCTAAGTACAGATTCCTTATCAGGATTATAGTATGTGTTAGCACTGCCATGTCTTTAAGGGCGTTCCATAGCTTTTCTTGATCTATGCTGTCAAAGGCTTTGCTGTAGTCTATAACACACATTTTGGTTTTCTTTTGGCATTCCTTAGTGTGCTCCATTACCCATGGTATGTTTGCAATGTGGTCCTAGTGCCTCTTCCCCCTTTTTTCCTGGGTACTCCAGGGGGAAAACAATTAAGTTCCATTAGCAAGACATGTCCCTCCAACAACACCTGAAGTATAAACAGCAACATTTTGACAAAATGGAAGCTTGCGACTAACACTGTCACAATTTTTTTCTCCTGTACAATTCTGAACATCTTTGTCTAATGAAGAAGCCAGTAGAGCTTCAAACACTTGCAACATGCATTTGGTGCATTTTGGATGGCCAATAAAGGGATCACTGTTTTTTGATGCTATTGTATTTGCTATATGGCCAACACAGCTACCCCAGATATGTATTCCAACAGCGGTCATCTTTATGGTCATGTACATAAGATCTAGAGAGTTAGTGTGACGTAGTAGTTTGAGTTCTGGACTACGACTCTGTAGACCAGGAGTAGACTTCCTGCTCGGCCATGAAATGCACTGTGTGGCTTTGGGCAGGTCACATGATCTCAGTCTCAGAGGAAGGCAATGGCAAACTTCCACTAAACAAAACTTTCCAGGAAAATCACATGATGCCGTTTAGTATTAGCCTTAGGGTGGCCATAAGTCAGAAATGACTTGAAAACATATAACAACAATATATAAGATCTAAATGCCTAAATACCCTAAACTAAGCAGTGATTCCCAAAGGGATTGGTACGTCCCCTTTGGGGGTGGTAGAAGGATCCAGGGGGATAATGAGGTAGAAAGGAGGCAGTACAGGGGTGGTGAGGGGAAAGGGGTCAGCAGGTGGGCCTTCAGTTAAAGTACTGGTGCAGGAAAGACAAGGGGGACCAGCAATCTTTAGGACCATGGTGGGCGTGAGGACTACATTAAACTTCTTTTCAGGGTCCCCAGAAAACCACCACACAGCCTTACTGATCATTTTATGCAGTGGTGTCTCCCACTCTTTGCCTGCCCATGTGAGTGCACTCCCTTACCGGTGTCTTTCACTTGTGCAAGGCTAGGGCACGGGGCATCACTTCTGTGGCTCAGAGCAGCACCATTTTGGGACTGACTGGAGCAAAGATTTGAGCACATGATGGTGGGGGAGAAGTGGCAGCAAAAAGGAGCTTTCAGATTTGGTTAAGCTTTGTGAGCTTTGATGGGACTTGGCTAGCAGATTGAAGTCCTGTAGTTAAAATCTTTCCCTTTTCATCCCACACCAGTCTTAGTCAATAGCATGTGGCCTCTGTTAACAAAACACATACCGGCTGCACCTTTCCCAGCCCCAATGAAGGACTGAGAGTCTCTCCTCTCTAGGGAGAAGCTTCTCCCTTGCATCTGGTCAGCTTGGGAGCAGCAACTGAGAAGCTGCCTGGGCAGCAAGCAAGAGGCCTCTTGTCTATACTGGTCATTGCTGCAAAGCTTGAACAGGTGAAAAGCTTTTCAGTCACTGCTCAGCCAACACCTCAATTGCTGCTCCCAGGATGATGGTGCAAATGGAGAGGCAACTGAGCAGGCAGTTAAACAGAAACCAGGAAGACTCTTGCCTGCACCATCCTTAGCTGCAAGGTTGGCACAAGCTTTTTGGTCACTCTTCATCCAGCTGCTTGGCTGCTGTTCCCAAGTGACTGGGTGCAAAGGGAGCAACGATCAAGATTGGTTGTTTTGAATTTGCAGTAGAATAGGTAAAGGTTTTCCCTTGACAAGATCGTTTAATCGTGTCTTACAATCTCATCTCTGTTAATAAGCTAAGGGAACCACTGTTGTCAAAGACGACTCTGTGGCTGGCAAGACTACATCAAGAACAGCAAACCTAATATCAAAAAAAATATGTGTGGGAGCATGCTAGGGTTGCCGCCCAAAAGGAAAGGGGGCAGTAGCCCAAAAATGTTTGGGAGCCACTGCCTTATAGGCATCAGATTCCATCTAATCTTAGAAAGTAAGATGGGTCAGCTCTGGTTAGTATATAAATGGGAGATCACCAATGAACACCAGGTGCTGTAGGCTATATTTCAGAGGAAGGAACTGGCAAAATAACCTCTAAGTATTCCTTGCCTAAGAAAACCACATGAAATTGATGGGGGTGCCATAAACTGATAAGCAACTGGAAGACTCACACACAAATACACATAAGATCTAAACTCATTTCTCTCTTCATTTTAGTCTTCTGCCATCAGCACACTGACAAAAGCCAGTGATCTTCCCATTTTCCATGCTGCCTGTGGTTCAACTCCAAATATGTTTACTTACTGTCCAACTGAATTTGGTAAGGCTCAGTTTCCACATAAGTATGCTCAAGCTTTCAATTTTAATTTTACTTTGATAGGCAACCCCAGTTTTAAAGAGGAAATGGCTGTGTTACTGATGATAAAGAATCACCATCTATTTTAAAAGGGCTCTATGAGACTTGCTGTCTTTTCATTATGTGCTCCTCATTTTGCTTGAAATTAAATTGTTCTCATTTCTCCCCATTGTCCTCCTCAGCCTGCTGCAGCTGAGCAGAGATAACGTTGATGTTATCAGCAATTATTGTTTGTAGCCTTTAAACTGAATCATCTCACAAGTTTCCTTGTTGCCCTCCCCCACATTTTTTAAAGTCATCCAGATCAGACTTATGTGTTCGGAGCTAAATTAACACCTAAAACTAGGATACGAGTACATTCTGTTAAGTGATATAACCCTGATGTTAAGTTGACGATAACCTGAATGTGCTGAATCAAATAGTATGAAGGGGAAAAAAAGAGTAAAAACCATAAGACAAACCTAACACAGAAACAATATTTTTGTTATCTTGATCTTTGCTGTAATGTTCCCATTTATAGTACAGCTAACTTTAAATAAAGGCTTTTATTGGACAGAAGTAATTTTTCTGGTTAAGATCTTCATAGTCACCAAAATGCTATGTAAAAACATAATATCTATAAATATTAAAACAGAGATTTTGTTTGTGTGATATCTACCAAATCACAACCTTGACAGAAACATTTTGGGAAAACTGATCCACCACTTGTTGTTGTTTTTTAATTAATATATTTTTATTAAAAACATAGCACGTAAGAACAACATATAAGGGACACAATGGAAAAGACAATACACAGAGAACGGGGGAAAACATGTGAGACTAATGTTTATAACCGCTAGGTAGCTTGTATCCAAATTAACTTCCACCATCTGGAAGGAATAGTTGCTTTGCAATGTCCTAAAATGTTTTATCCCAAGAAGTGTCTCTCTCTGGTATGAACCTGGCTGAGATTGTTAGCCAAACGCCCATTATGGGTGTTCCCACCCTCAGTGAATATCCAGTGACAAGTCCTTTCTCTCTGGCGATTGGCTATAAGAGAAATAGAACACCTTACACACAGAAGCATGGCATATCCCAGGGCTATTTCTACTGGATGTGAAAGAAAAAGCATTAATAATAAAGGTTATTAACATTATTGTTTAAAATAAAGTTTTTAAACATTTGGGTTTTTTTAAAAACAATTAAGTACAGTGCATCCTTGGTGTCCACTGGGGTTTGTTTCCAGTACATCCCATGGATACCAAAATCCGTGGATGCTCAAGTCCCACTGAATACAATGGATAGTAAAATGGTGACACTTATATAAAACGGCAAAATCAAAGTTTGCTTTTTAGAAGATATATATATATATAGAGAGAGAGAGAGAGAGAGAGAATATTCCCAAGATGTGGATGCTTTAATCCATGGATAAAGAATCCATGGATACAGACGGCCAACTATACAAGGTAAGCATATTCAGAGTTATCATCTGAAGCTGCAATGTCTGGCAGAGGAAAAAAAATGACTGTCAAATGAATTTCAGGACAAGAATGAGACTCTTTACTCTTTACTCTTCAAAACAAAGTATTATACTGTGTTCATCTGACTTATATAGGATGTTCAGAATCTAATTCTCAGAGCTACTCCTTCGGTATATAGATCAATGCCACAGCAGCCACATCTTCCATTCATTAATCTAGGAGTGTAGAGCCAATGTGGCACACTGCTTCTGAGTGCTGAACTAAGGCTATGGAGACCAGAGTTCAAATCCCAGCTCAGCCATGAAACCCACTGGGTTACCTTGGACAAGTCATAGGCTCTCAGCCTCAGGGAAAGGCAATGGCAAACCTCCTCTGAACAAATCTTGTCAAGAAAGCCCCATACTAGGTTGCCAAAGTCGGAAACGACTTGAAGGCACACAACACACACACAGACGTGGTGAAGTTTTCCAAAGCTACATATAATCAGGACAGTGCAGGTGAAGCAGGGGTGGCCAGAATGTGACCCACTGGCTACATGCAACCCTTGCAATCTCTAAGTGCAGCCCCTGAAACCCCCCAAAGCCCATCAACCTTTTTTATTAAAATAAACTAGGCCAATTTTAAGGTGCCTCAAACATGACCAAACATAGAAGTTTGCTTACCCAACCTGCCAAAGTCCCTCAAACCACCTCAAAATACAAAAGAAATATTTTTTTAAAAAAAAAAGGAAAGAAAAGAAGCCCAAAATAGGCCAAAATGTCAGCTGAAGTGATGCCATGTCACTTCGGGTGCAACTAAACATGCCAGTGCAGCCCACCAGGTGGGCACAGTGTAAAAAATGCCCCCACCCCTCTGCAGTTGCCCACCCCTACTTTAAGTCAGAAGTACTAACTGGGACTCTAAACCAATTACAGAAATCTTAGTTCAGTCATGTGAATTTTAATGATGGATCCACGGATGCCAAGGAAGAATCCCCCCATGGCACCCATTTTTAAAAAAAGCTTTAGAAGGATCCTTTCTTCCACCTCAAGCCCACTGCCTAAACATTTGCTGTTTCCTTCCAATAAGTGAATGGTTGAAGTGAATGGCACCAGCAAGTCAATCACTAAAAATATACATGTCTCAAATCATGTTGAGTCAGTGAGCCATTTTTGCCGAGACTTGAGTCTACATCACTGGCAAAAGGCCCTTTCAAATCCGTATGCCACATCAAATACCTTGCCTGGCTTTTTAGGTAACTGCTGTTTTAGTAAACAAATGGTAAACAAAGGTGCTGTAGAGACTCCACTTTAGAAATCATTCCTGTTTTTAAGAGGGAGAAGAGAGAATTGTCTCCTTTAAGATGGTGCCTCTTGTCCTCATTCCTTGTTAACGGCTGTTGTGTGCCTTCAAGTTGTGACTCATGGTGACCCTAGGGCCTAAGGCATAGGGTTTTCTGGAGCTGAAAATGCGTTACTTGACGTTTGGTTTCCATGGCCTGAGCAAATTAAACCCTGATCCACGTAGCTTAGTCTAATGTTCAAACCAATACACTATGTTTCTAATTGCTCATAGGCATTTAAAGAACAAATGTAAACAACTGTTGCCTGAATCTTAATATTTGAATATCCATTATTAGAGATAAACCTCCCTAATCTGAATGGACATTACTTTCAGATAAGGGTGCCTTTGTACACTATATTAGGATTTTAAAATGTTTCAATGAATAAGGCTACATCCTAACTCGAAATTTGGAAAAGAAAAATGTTTTTGAGAATTGGGAAGAAGTTCTTACTCACCTCTGGTCATAAACAGTTTTGCTGGGTCTGTGACTGCAGAAAACTGCAATCCAGCATTAAAACGTTTGTAGAAGGGATCTATCTTACATTTCAACAACAACTCAATAACTACCCTTAATGAACTACTACCCAACAAACAAACAATTATGCTTGTTATTTTGAACTCTACCCAACAGTACCAATGGGGAAAACATCACGAAAAGAGGAATGCATAGACTGGGCAGAAGAAATTGGGGAGGCGAATGAAGAGAGTCTGGGTCTTCCTTTTTCCTCCTCTCAGTTTGACTTTATTGGGGAGAGGAAGCTCTATCCAGGCTGCACTTAGTGACCAGACCCACATCAGTATCCATTTGTTTTTTAAAAGTTGAATGCTGCATGCAACATACAAATAAAAAATTTTCAAGTGTGTGTGCTGTGTGCCTTCATTTCTGACTTATGGCAAGCCTAAGGCAACCCTAGCATGGCGTTTTCTTGGCAAGATTTTTTCAGAGGGGGTTTGCAATTGGCTTCTTCTGAGGCTTAAAGCATGTGACTTGCCCAAGTGAGTTTCACAGCCGAGTGAGGGATTAAACCCTGCTCTCCAGAGCTGTAGCCCAACACTCAAACCTCTATGCCACGCTGGCTCTCATACTGTATACTAATTTTCATGATTAGCTTATACAGTAATTAATCTCATGAATGTTGTACAATTTGGGGTTCAGGGCATTTTTGCTGTAGAATACACACACACACACACACACATATGATAGGTTTGTCTTAAGGTTACCATAAATCACTTGAAGGTGCACAACAACAAACTATCACACACTATGTCCAAACTTTAGAACTAACATTCAAGATCCACAGAAGAGCCACAATCCCTTCTGGGACACTGCAATTTGTAATGCAAAGTTCATTTTAACAAACAAAATACATAAAAGTGGAATCCATCTGGACAAGTGGATTTGGTAGAATGTTTTTAAAAACCTTCCTAAGCCTATACAAAGAATGGCTCAATTATCATGGAAGAAAACCCATATATAATGTAAACAAGGGCACAATGTCCAAAGCTCATGAAGTAAACTGAACAGAGACAGTACAGTACAGTACATCAACGAACAATGTATCTAGCCAACATTATGAAACGGGACCTAACTGTACTAAGACAAAGACATGTGTATGTCAAAAAAAGCACCATAGTACTGTGAATGCAATTTGATTTCTCATCTGAAAGGGCATGAGCATATCTACACCAAGCCAGCAAATAAAAAAAAACTGATATAATTATTCCAAAAGACTGTTTTTATGTATGTGTTAGGGGTGGACAGGAGAAGATTTATGGGTACAGAAGAACGGCTTAATAGTCAGAAGCAAAAATGTCTTCCTATAGGAGAAATTACAGATACATACTCAGAAAGGTTGGTGGAGAGAGTGACTCGCCCTTTTCCTCTCCCTGCAAGATTTTCCAAAAAAGCAAAAGAACAAAAACTGCAGATTTCAAAAAAGCAGTATTACATACTGTATATACCCAGAATATTTTAGTTAAAAATTGACCCCAAAAACTGAGGTGACTTATCCACAGTTCAATGTAAGTACAGTTGGCTCTTCACATTTGCAGCTTTGACTTTTGTGGATTTTATTAATATTTTCTCTGTGAGAATCTCTAGGACCACCAGAGACATCGTGCTGGAAGTTGACTATAGAGTTGCACTGGATGACCTACAGACTCTGAAGGAAACACTTCTCTAGACATTTCTAAGTCCTCCAGCATGATCCTATGGTCAGATTCTGGCAGATATTAGAGTTCTGCGGGAGGATAGAGACATTGCTAGAGAAATGTTCTCTCAGGTTAAAAAATACTTTTAATTTGTGGTTTTTCCACTTTCATGGAGGTCCACTGCCCCTATCTCCAGCAAATACAGAGAACCCACTGTACTATACTTTAACTCTCTATATTGTTTTAAAGGAACCATCGTCTGGTAAAAGGCAAGAGTGTAATCTGTTAAAGAAGCACTGACCCCACTCTGCTCTCTCATGTACCCGGCCTTGACAGAGGAAGACATAGTGAGAGCAGAGGAAAGGCATATGGTGGAGATAAAATTACCCAGATGTGCCAGTGGGAAAATGATGAGCCCATCCAAAACATTTATTTGAGAAGAAAACAAGAAGCATCAATTTGTAGTTCTTAAACACAAAATAAATTTCTGGGCCAACTATTTATTTTGCATTATGTCTGTGCATGGGTTTTATGTATTGTATTTTAATATTGTATTTTAGTATTTTATATTGAATAGTTAGAAATGTTTTAGTCTGTAACTGTTTGTAAAGTGCCATGTACATATAATGAAATGATAATAATAAGTTTTTTTGTTACTTTGAGTCAGACCACTGATCTGTCTAGCTGACTGTTGTCTTGGGCCCAGGTTTTCCTTAGCTCTGCCAGCCATTTCAATCAGTAAATGCCAGGAACTGACCTAGGGAACTTCTACATAAAAGTTGTACTAATGAGCTATAACCCTTTCACTAAATAACCTTGAAGAAGAAACTCTGTTCAACAGTAAATTCAGATGTGAAATTCAGCCACTGGGAAAGGAAAGTGGTTCGTACAGATCTTTCCTTGACGTTGTTGGATTGCTTTATTTACAGATGAGATGAAAACATACTCTAATTTACATAAACTTCCAAGTGAAATAATCTTTCAGCTGTGCTTTTCCAAAAACCAGTTGATAGTACCGTATATCTGAAAAAACATTTGATATGCTAATGCTGAGAAAGACCGCATGCACCTCTATGAAGTTATTTGACAAGAGCTTAGATAGATTGATTTTTTTTTGGAATTTAGCTCTTACTTTCATACCTATCTATCTCCCTCTCTCACACACACACTTTCTCTCTCACTATAGACTGGGGTAGGAAGTACAGGTTGCTTACCTGTAACTGTGTTTCTTCGAGTGGTCATCTGTGCCCTCACACAATAGGGGTTTGCGCCTGCGCAGAAGCTCCATTCGGAATGCTGAAAAGCTGAGCAGATTGGCGGGAGCCCCGCCCCTCCCATTCCCTGAGCATGCCCAATCCCGCCAATCTAGCTCCTCCTTCAGTTCAAGTCCGCCGCAAAAAGGCAGGGACCTGACCGAGGGGAGGTAGGGCGGGATTTGTGTGAGGGCACAGATGACCACTCGAAGAAACACAGTAACAGGTAAGCAACCTGTACTTCTTCTTCGTGGTCTCTGTGCCTCACACAATAGGATGACTGAAAAGCTTACCTATGGAGGTGGGAAGGTCACTGCAAGATCGAAGAAAGAACAGCACGACCAAAACTGGCATCTCTCCGGGACCTGCAGTCCAGCCAGTAATGCTTCACAAACGTGGATGGTTGAGACCACGTGGCCGCCTTGCAAACCTCTGGCAGTGGAACACCTCTGAGGAAGGCAGCAGATGAAGCCGTAGCCCTGGTGGAATGGGCACGAACACCAACCGGGAGAGGGCGTTTGGCCAGTTCATAAGCCAAAGAAATGGTTTGAGCAATCCACTTTGCAAACCGTTGCCTTTCCTGGCACCACCATAACAAATAAACAATTTATTGGATAATCTGAACTCTTGAGAACACTGAACATAAAAAGCCAAAGCACGGCGAACATCCAGGGTGTGCATAGTCTTTTCCAGAGGCGAAGAAGGATCTGGATAAAAATTAGGAAGCACAATCTCCTGGGAGAGGTGAAACTGAGAAACCACTTTAGGGAGGAAGGAAATGTCCGGTCTGAGGACCACCTTGTCCCTGTGAAAGGTCAAGTAAGGCTCATCTGAGCGTAGGGCTGTCAGTTCAGAAGCACGTCTGGCTGAAGTTATGGCCACAAGAAAGGACACTTTCAGTGTCAGCAGTCTCAAGGAAGCAGAGCCCAAAGGCTCAAATGGAGGTCTCGTAAGCTGTGTAAGCACTAGAGAGAGAGACCAGGCCGGAGCCAGTGGTGGCAACGGTGGATAAAGGTGATGCAGTCCTTTGAAAAACCTCTTTAACGTGGGTGACGTGAAGAGGCGAGCTGATCGTGAGCCGGGTGGCTGGCTGGCTACAATAGCCGACAGGTAGACCTTGAGGGAAGAAAAGGCCAGGCCTTGATCCCTGAGGTGCAACAGAAAATGCAAAACAGTACTAAGGCTCACAGGTGAGGAAGGTTCAGACCTAGCCTCCGCGAAGGCACAGAAACGCTTCCACTTATATGCATAGGATCTCTTGGTGGAGTCCTTCCTCGAAGCAGACAGGACCCTGAGCAAGTCAGGAGACTCTATGGCTGGATCCTCCACGCCGTCATCCGTAGATTGACCAAGTCCGGGTGCAGGACCGCTCCATTGGAGTGGGACAACAGGTCTGGCCACTTCGGCAGGTGGAAGTATTGGCCCCTGGCCAAATGAAGAAGAGGAGTGAACCAGGGTTGTCTGGGCCAGAACGGAGTCAACAGTATAGCGTTGGACCGGTCCCTGGCCATCTTGGCCACCGTCCTGGAGATCAGAGGAAAGGGGGGAAACGCATACAGGAGATCTCGACTCCAACTGCAAAGGAAGGCGTACCCCATGGATCCTCGTCCTTTGCCCGCTCTGGTGTAGAATGCCTGGCATTGGGCGTTCTCTGGAGTGGCAAATAAGTCCACTGAGGGGAATCCCCAACGAGACGTCAGGAGATTGAAGGCCGAACTCGACAGAGTCCATTCGTGCTGCAGCACCTTGTCCCTGCTGAGGGAGTCTGCCAGCACATTGTCCTTTCCTGCCAGGTGAATGGCCACTGGATGAATGGATCGGTGGTGGCACCACGTCCACAGCTGCTGGGAGAGACGCAAGAGGACTGGAGAGTGAGTTCCTCCTTGCTTGTTGATGTACCAGACAGTGGTTGTGTTGTCTGATACTACCTGCACAACTCTGTGGGGGAGATGATTTTCGAATGCCCTGAAGGCTTTGATGACTGCCAACAGTTCCAAGGCATTTATGTGCAGTTCTGCCTCCTGAGCAGACCACTGTCCCTGCACACACAAGCCGTTGAGATGTGCGCCCCATCCTGACATGGACGCGTCTGTAGTGACCATCCTGGACGGTTCTGGCGTTTGGAAGGGCATCCCCTTGAGGATGTTGGAGGGAGACATCCACCACCTGAGAGAGTCTCTGACATGAGGTGGCAACAAGAGTCTCTTGGATGGATTGTCCCTCAATGATCGAAGGCAGCCAGGAACCAAGCTTGGAGAGGCCTGAGCCTGAGACGAGCCAGGTAGGTCACCGCTGTAGTTGAGGCCAGGTGGCCTAGCAGTCTCTGAATGTCCTTTGCCGACGGACGGTGAGAGTGAAGGACAGACCGCAGCTGTTCCCAGAGGGCCTCCGCCCGTCTGGTGGGAAGGTAGGCTCGACCCATCACAGAGTCCAGGGACGTGCCTATATAGTCTATCACCCTCACCGGGTGGAGAATGGATTTTGGAAGGTTGACTTTGAGTCCCAAGTCTGCTAGCAGATCCAGAGTGTACTGGACATCTTTGTACAGTTGTGTTTTGGAGGACGACACCAGAAGCCAGTCGTCGAGGTAAGGGAAAATCTTTACTCCTTGAAGACGAAGGTGAGAGATGACCACCGCCATGCACTTTGTGAACACTCGAGGAGCGGTGGAGAGGCCGAAAGGAAGAACGGTATATTGATAGAGATCTCCATCTATGGCGAAACGGAGGTACTTCCAATGTTGAGGCCTGATGCTGATGTGAAAGTAAGCATCCTTTAGGTCTATGGATGCAAACCAGTCCCCTTGGTGCAGGAACGGCAAGATGGATTGGAGAGTCACCATCTTGAACTTGCGAATCGTGATGTATGAGTTGACGCCTCTCAGGTCCAAGATGGGGCGTAGGCCTCCTCCTCTCTTCGGAACTGTGAAGTACCTGGAGTAGAAGCCTTGGTGTTTGTAGCACGGTGGAACACGTTGTATGGCTCCTTTGTCGAGAAGGGAGGAAATCTCCTCCAGAAGAGGAGGAGAGGAGGGAGTGGAACAGAAAACGCCATTTGGTGGAATATTTGAGAACTCTATGGCGTATCCCAGGCGGATGATGGTAAGCACCCAGGAGTCCGTGGTGATCTTGGACCAGTTCTCGTAGAAATGGCGAAGTCTGGGGACTGAAGAAAGGGAGACTGGCAAACAAAAATTGGGTGTCGCCTCCAAGAGCCCGTCAAAAGTGTGACTTGGAGGAAGGTTTTCTGGAAGGCTGTTGCTGCTGACGTTGCTGGCCTTGCCTTTGTTGTTGCTGCTGTTGCTGAGGTTGTCTGTAAGGCCTCCTATTGTAAGGCTGGGTCCTATAGGTGGAGGACGGAGCCGAGCGAGAACGGGTAAAGCCAGGGTCGTAGGGCCTTTGGCGCCAGACACGACTGGATGAGGGCTTGTTAGGTGTCAGCCCAAGTCTCTTTCCGTTCAGACGAGCCTTGGCCATGGTGTCAAGGTATTCGTCAGTCTTAGCGGCGAATAGACCTTCACCATCGAAAGGAAGGTCTTCAATTTTGGACTTAGCCTCCTCGGAGAGAGAAGTAGACCTCAACCAGGCGAAACGGCGGAGCGCTACTGCACCGGCCATCACTTTCGCAGAACAGTCCACGACATGTCTAGCTGAGTGAACTTCCTGAGCAATGAGGGAGAGTGCCTCAGCATAGAATTCCTGAGCTGCCTCTTGTTGAGCCTGAGGCAGATAAGGAATGAAAGCAGCCACACGGTCCCACAAAAACTTCTGATAGCCGGCCATGCAACCTTGCATATTGGCGACCTTTGCTGCCAACACCGCAGATGAGTAGAAACGTCGGCCAAAGATGTCCATCCTTCTGCCGTCTTTGTCCACGGGGGCAGAATGTGACTTGCCTGTAGACTTACAAGTAGATTCCACTACCAGAGAGTTGGGAGCTGGGTGAGTGAACAAGAATGGCGCCGTATCCGACTGCACCCTATACAACGAGTCAAGCTTCTTAGAAGCGGGTGGCGTCAAGGCCGGCTTGGTCCAAGAGGCCACCATGATGTCCGAGAAAGAAGGCAAGAATGGAATGACCGCTGGTTGCTGGGGACGTACCACGAGGCCATCGATGGGGTCCCTAGGGGGCTGGGCCGTCTGCGCCGTCTGGAGGCCTACTGCCCTAGCCATCCTGTCGACAATTCCAGTAAAGAGATGGAGGTCTTTGACAGGCGAGCCCGGTGTTTGGTCCTCAACTTCCTCATTGGGAGAGGAGATGGCAGGCTGTGGGGAGTCAGGACGGTTGTCCGTCTCTCCCGTAGACTCCTCCATAGACTGGGAGGGTGGCAACTGCGGATCCACATAGGGCTGTGTCGGCGCCGTACGGAAGGTCGACGTCGAGGCGTCTGCGTAGCTGATCGGAGCAGAGACTATCGACATCGAAGTAGTAGCGGTAGCTGAGGCCGAGACGGTCATAATGGCGCTCGATTCTGGAGGTTTCGACACCGTAGCTGTCGAGGCCGGTGGAGGAGATATGGCTCTGTATTCGGTCCGGGACCGAGAGGGAGAGCGAGAGCGAGATCGAGATCGTGAGAAGTCTCCGACGTGGAGGTCACGAACATGGTACCGATCCCGGTACGAAGGAGAGTAGGAGCGGTAGGACGGATGGCGCTCTCTCCAATATGATTCAGCCCGATGTCGCGCCAAAAAGGAGGCCGACGAGTGGGGCGAGTCGAAGTAGTGCTCCTCAAATGGTTCCGGAGACTTCCGGGGTGGAGGAGATGGGAACCGCAGCCTGTAAATACGCTCCGAAGAGGCTAGGATTTCCTTCGGTGGTACAGAGGTCGGAGCCGAAATCGGCGAAACAGTAGAGGCCGAGGTCGAGACCGTCCCCGTAGGGGCGAGGACCTGGGTGGATGCAGGCTGAAATGCGGGTTCCAGAGTCTCCGGCGCCGAGTCTAGTACAGTGACCGGGGCCGGGACTGAGAGGTCAATGGCCGAAGGCTGTCTAAGGAAAGACATGGCCAGGTCTGCCTGGGCAGCTGCCGAGGCAACCAATGTGAGGACCTCCTTATGCTTATGCTTTTTTGCTTTCGGCTTCTCCAGCTCGATGGGAGGAGGCCGCTTCTTGTGCTCCCTGTGTTGCCCTTCAGGGTGAGGCATAGTAGTCGTGGCCGAGGCCGGCGTCGAGGAGGTTTCCATCGGCGTCGACGTCGAGGTCGGTTTTTTTATTTTCGGGATCCTCGGGAACTTAGAGATTGGAAGACGTCCTAAGGGGTCCGTGGACGGATCTGAGGAGTGGGAGACTGAGAGGGCCTTCTCCCACAAGTGGGCCTTGAGCCGGTCTGCTCGTTGGCGGAGTGTGGCGGGATTAAAAGCCTTGCAATGCTTGCATTTCTCCGGAATGTGGGGACTGCCTAGGCAGAAAATGCACTTCGAGTGTCCATCCACAACCGGGATTTTACCGCCACAGTCGGAACATTTCTTGAACGGGGCGGCCATAAGAGGCCGGTCCGATCGCGAGGGGCCCGTCCGGGCCAAAACCCTCGAGTTCCGACAAAAAAGGGGCAGCTCAAGGAAAAAAACGGGAGAAAACGAAAAAGAACAAAAATAAAGTAAAATAAAGTAAAATAAAAAGAAATAGACAGAGTCTAGCTACTCAGCTTTCGTCGCGATGAAGAGCACTCCGAAGGAGATGTTACTCTTGCGGCGGACGAAAGAGAACTGAAGGAGGAGCTAGATTGGCGGGATTGGGCATGCTCAGGGAATGGGAGGGGCGGGGCTCCCGCCAATCTGCTCAGCTTTTCAGCATTCCGAATGGAGCTTCTGCACAGGCGCAAACCCCTATTGTGTGAGGCACAGAGACCACGAAGAAGAAGCTGTGTGATGGTTGAGGGCCAATTACCTCCAGACCTCCCCATATGATACACCTTGCCTGCAGCAAGCCCAAATACCTGTTTATAAAAAAGTACCTTTTGTAAAAAAAAAAAAAAAAAAAAAAAAAAAAAAAAAAAACACCCCAAAACCAAAAACTTGGATCAGTGCTTCTGCAACTTCTGACCCACTAGCAATATGTTGCAATCCCTCAGCCCAAATGGAACCCACACCAGGTATATATCACAATTTGCCAGATGTTTGGAGGCTTAAGAAACAAACTCAATGAAGAAATGTATTGACCTCCAATGGACTGCAACATATTGCCAGTGGGTCAGAAGTTGCAGAAGCACCGATCCAAGTTTTTGGTTTTTGGTTTGGTTTGTTTTTTTTACAAAAGGTACTTTGAAAGAAGTCTGAGAAATAAATACCGCTTCTAGATGCATAGTAAAGTAACAAAAAGCTTCCCAGCCAAGATTTTGACGTTCTACATCCCAAATGGTTTTTCCTGCCACTGGTTTCAAGGTATTGATTCTCGCCACCTAGGTGCAAATAGCTGATGCCTCCTCCTCCTCCTCCTATTAATATACTACCCCTCCTACCTTGATTAGAATTGCTTCTAAAGCTCAAATTTCCAGCCCTAAATATCTTGTTCTACTTTTTCAGACTGGGTGGGAGTGGGACAGTTGTGTCTGGTCTGAATTCTTTCACTTTTTATTTTCACTCACTAATAGCATTTAAATAACCCTCATAAATTAAGGAGGACATTTTAGTTTTACAGGATTATGTTCTACTGCAGAATCCACAGGGAATGGAAGCTACTGTGTAGACATTCTATGAAATTATCACCTGCACAATTGCGTAACAAGATCCCCAAATCTCAGCAAGCTGCTACAAAACAGCTTTTCTTCTCTCATAAGCCACACAAATAATTTTTAAAAAACGGTATGGGATTTTTATGAGTACCAATAAACCCATCAATTTTTGTAATCTGGATACTTTTTTGTCTAACCAAACATCATATTGGGGCAAAGAAATGATGCATTCTGTTATTCAGCAAACCACAAAATGAGAAATGCTCAAGCAATTTGTTCTGTTCATCAGCAGGTTAATGCCATTTGAAGGAAACTGATTTGGACGAAAGGGGGCACTTTTCACTGGGGTAAAGAAATATCCCAACATGTAAGAAGTGTATATTTGTTTAATGTGATATTATTTCATTTTCATTCCACCTTGTACTTTCTAGCTCTGCATATTTGTTTGAATAGACAAACACTCCTTTGGACACAGGCTTTTAAAAAGAAATATCCTGCAATACTTTCTAGCACTGCATGCTTGTTTGAAAATACAAACACTCCTTTGGACATGGGCTTTTACAAAGAAATATCCTGTAATACATTAGAATTCTCATTGGGGTGAGAGAGAAAAAAATACAGCACATGTCACACAATGCATTTTTTTTACTCTAGTGCATAATTGTTAAACAATATTCTACAGATCAAAAAGAAAGGACAGACCACAGTCTTTTATCAACTCTGATCTTAGCTTTTGTGCATGTATTTACTGGCACCTTTCAAGTTAAGACATGTGCCTGGTTGGGGAGGATTTCAATGCTTGGCTTGCACAAAAATTATATAAAAATGATGTTGCAGCACCAAGACAACAACAAGGGGATGGAGGGGAGAATAGATCAGAAGGAGAGAAGATCCTATGAATGCAACAGATCATTTGGAACCAATACCTAAATAATGATTTGCAAGATTATTTAAGACATAGAGCATTGTCCCCAATCCATTCGTATTATACACCCAATGGAGGAGGGTACCAGGGACAACAGGGAGTATTCTGGCAAATGTAGGCAAGCCCTTTGGCCCTTCAAATGTTTTGAACTTCAAGTTCCAGAAGACCCAGACAGCCCAAAGGTAAGGAATTATGGAAGCCATAATCCAAACATCTAGAGGATGGCCACCTGATATAAGTAATGTAAATGTGTGTATGTTCCGTCAAGTCACCTGTTGACTTACATCGACCCCATGGATTTTATAGGGTTTTTAAGGCAAAAAAATAGGAAGTTTTGCCATTTCCTTCCTCTGACCTGTAAAGTATGTGAAGCTGTAACCACATACTTTACCAGCCCTAGACTTCTGCCAAATTCAGTTCTTTGGTTTCTACAGGAACTGTCAGCTCATGCTAAGAAATCCACTTGACATGAAGCATACATACTAAAAGCGTATATACTAATTCAATAATCAAGTTATCAATTCCAGAATAAATCAACCTCATATTGACAAAAAGGCCCTGAACTCCTGAAAAAGTAACACTGGAGCCAAAGATTAGAATAAGGATGAATCCCTGACCAGATATTTCAGGAGATAAAGCATGCACGTTTCATAAGGATTATATGATCACAAATTATAAAATTACACTTAAACATAAATGTCTGACACAAAAGATACTTTGCAATATTTTCACACACACACAAAGGGAACAAAATGTGTAACATTCTGTTGAACATTGCTTATGGTTTTATGACTAAAATAACACTTTCCTCACTGCTTGCACATTTGACATTGTGCAAGACGCAGTCCTTTCACTGTGGAAGGCTTACATGAATCTACCCTCGCCAGACAAGGAAGCAAGGTCAGACAGTGAAAAATGAATCACAGGGAAGGGTTAGGACAAAGTATAGCGACAGTGGAAGCACAGGTAATGGAGACAAAGTGAGGCTTGGATGACTCAACAAAAACCGATGAAGAAATTAGCCTTCCAAAACCATTTAAACGGGCAGAGGGATATCAAAGAGGTTAATCTATGCACAAGGAGTGGCAGCAGACACAGAGAGGGAGTAAGGGCAGAGAAGAGAGCCAACAGGGTGCAAAAGTGGAAAGCTTTAAAATACAGAAGCTTGAAGCCAATGATGAAAGTCACAGGGGGATAGTGGCACTGTTGTTGTTGTGTGACTCCCAGTCATTTTTTACCCTAAAAGGAATCTATCATAGGGTTCTCTTGGCAAGTTTCTTCAAAGGGTGTTTGCTGCTGCCATCCTTTGAAAAATATTTGAAAATATTTTTAAAATATACATATTCCAAAAGGCAAACCTTGGTTTTGGTATTTTATATAAGGAACACCATTTTAACATGCCACTGTATATAACGGGACTTAAGTATCCACATATTTTGGTATCCATGGAAAGAGGGGGAGGGGCTGGAACCAAACCCCAGCGGATATCAAGGGTCCGTTGTATGTATTTTTCCACAAACCACGGTTTCCCTAAAAATTATGATCCTGACCCACGCTTGGTGAAAGGTTCTAGAGTCCATCAGCTTATGACTCATTTTTGCCAGCCCTCTAAATCATGATGCAATTTTTTAGGGCAACAGTGGGCAACTTTGACCCTCAAAACATTAATCAATTGCAGATGCCTTCATCCTTCATGATTGGCTGTGTTGGCTAAGGCTGATGGAAGTTCCAGTCCACCAGGATGTGGAGAGCCATAGTTGTCCTCCACTATTTTGGAGGATTCTTTGGATATGGCCAACATCTACTTAGAAGATGGGCAGTACACTGTAGGGTTACTTCACATCCTTTCTCCTGCACAGGTACCTCGCATCACTTTACTGTATAATGTTACATAGGCTACTTTGGGTCCCATATCGGGAGAAAGCTGCAATAGAAATTAAAGCAACAAAAATAAAATCAACCTGCGTCATCCCTAACCAGTTACACTTTTCATGAGAGTATGAAATGGGTCTGCAAGCCCTGACTGTGAGGGAACCTAGCTAACATTCATGCACATGTTAATACCACACCTTATTTAAGACAGACAGTGAAAAGAAAGACTGTAACTGGCACAGGACAAAGAAAGGAAACAGATCTCATCTGCTGAATGCCTGGTCTTCATCACCTAGCCATGGTTATAAGATGAAGAACATCACACCTAAGAGAGAGGCTGACTACTAATGCAAGGATTGGGAACTATGTCTCCAGTTTTTTTTAAAAAATCTACAATTCCCACCAGCCCCAGCCAGAATATCAGGTGGTGAGGGATTATGGGAGCTGAAGTCCAAAAACAACAAGGGAGCAAGAGTTGTCCCTCACCACATTAAAAGAAGAGTGTAACATAAACAAGGGAGGCTGAACTTTGCATGTCCCTAGTTCTTTAAGAACTTTTTGCATCAAATAATAAAAATGTCTTCTAACTTAATAATACAGTTTTCAGAGAAGCGCAAGGGACTAAAATTAGTTTAACCAAATACGTAAGACATTATTCTAGCAGAAATATAACATTCTCAGTTGTGAAAAGGTGATTCTGAACATTTTGTTAGGATACTTTTAAAAAAATGAAAAGAAATATACCGCAGTAAATGCCCAAAGTGCTTTAATTTAGTCCAAAACTCCAAGGTTAAAGAAAGAAACTGAAAAGTGAGTAGGCCATCTCAACCAAGCAGTTCAAACAGGTATTTGTAAACTGCAAAGGTTCACCTCACATATTCTATGTCCATTGTTTAAAAGATACAGAGCGTAACCACATTCAGAAAAAAGGGTATGTTGACTTCTTCTCTAGCCAAGGAACTAGTTTGTTAAATATGGGATAATTCAAAGAGGGTGTGAAGGAAAAGTGTAGCAATGTTATGAAGAGAGGGGGCATGGAAAATCAGTTGAAATGAGACCATTTTAGTGGTTTGAGCTTTAGACTAGTACTCTGCAGATCAGGGTTTGAATCCTGGCTCTATCATGTAAACCCACTGGGTGACCTTGGCAAATCACACTCTCTCAGCCTCAGAGAATGGCAATGGCAAACCTCCTTTGAAGAAAGAGGTTTTAATTGCCAAGGAAACTCCATGATAGCTTAGGGTCACCAAAAGCTTAGGATCACCATAAGCTTAGGGTCACCGTAAGTCAAAAATGATTTGAAGGCACAACAATAAAATAAATGAACAGAGGTGAGACAACTAGAAGGCTTAAAGGAGGACATATTTCTTGAAACAGAGTAATATTAAAACTACTTGGATAGATATGGGGCAAGAGTTCGATAGTCAAGAGCTAAACAGCAGAGGAAAATTTCTATCCAAGATTGAACTAAACATTTTCATGTTATACGGTATGCATTACAGTTTTGTTTTGCTTTGATGCTAGTAGTATCTTTTCTCTTTCACTTGTCTTTAAGATCTTCCTCTACTATTTATGCTAAACATTTATATTGTTGTTTGTTTCTTAATAATTGATAAGACTCACACAAAATACTCCCCCCCCTCTCTCTCACACACACACACACAGAGGAATGGATCACTTGAGTATTCTTTGCTTCAACTTCTCCAAAAATAGCTGATGCAAAGCAATTACTCCTTGGTGCATATGCAAATAATGCACTATTGCTCAATTCCATCCAGCTACAGCACGTTATTCATATTACCTGGCTCACACCCGCTTGGTTTTTTACGTAACAGGGATATGAGCAATGCTTAATCATAAGGCAAGGGCTTCACATTTTCAGACACCCGCAACTCCGTTCTGTATGTAACCTTCCTGTTCAAGGCCATCTTAAGACGTACATATCGCAGCAAATTACACCAAATCAGTGTGGTGTGTCAGGATACGCAAACCCCAACATACATATGTGCACACAGAACAAACAAGCAGAACAGCTGCTTCCTCCAAGGACAACATGAATACGGAAGGAAGGAAAGAAGGAAGGAAGCAGAATGGAAGATACGGAATACTAAACTTCAGATAGCCCCCAACAAGCCAAAATACAGACAAGTTCAAAAGACAAAGAGCCCAATATTCTGTCTTTGAGGGTAACCAAGGCAATCTCAAGGACAGATAATACCTCTCTTGCCCCTAGGGAGAAGATGCCTAATGGAGAGATCAGTCTCCCAAAGCCACCCCCCCACTATTGATCCCATAGCAAAACAGCATGTCATTAGGACCAATATGAGCACAAAATATCAGGATAGATTAGAAGAAAAGAAGCCTGTTCCAAAACGTGTAATAATATGGATGGCAAAATGTTTCAAAAAGAAAAGAAAGAAGACTTCAAACAGAACTGAATTCATGGCAAGATTAAAATAATTCATTTCCCAATGAATTGGGGGGATGAATGATCCTTTGTTTAAAATCATCTTCAGGTTATTCTCTATTTATTTCTGCTATACCATGTGGGTTTCAGATTAAAAGCAATGAAAACCAAGGCAAAGCAATCATAATCTAGCCAATACAGCCATGCTAAATGCTAGACTCCTTCTGAGTGTAACACAAGCTGTTTACAAGTTGTCAAAAGGTTTTTTTCACAGGTGTGGGTGAAGGTGAAGGGACTGTCTGTGCCAGACATTCACACATTCAGAAAAAAAATGTGACCAGGTCACAGGGCCACATGTGCTGACCAACATACATGTGTAGAGCTCCTCCACACTAAGGGAGTGGGACTGAGACTGGCCCAGTACCGCCACACTTGCATAATGGGGCTCTGTGGAGGTATTCAGGGGAAACACAGAGCCTTCTTCATGTTCACCTGAGAACTTGGTGTGGCCAGATCTGGCATGAGCAGCTACCTCCACATTCAAGAGATGTGTGAATCCTAGAATCCTAGAGTTGGAAAGAGACCACAAGGTCCATCCAGTCCAAATCCCTACCATGAAGGAACACACAATCAAAGTACACTTAACAAACGGCCATCCAGCCTCTGTTTAAAAACCTGTAAGAAGTCTCCACCGCTCTCCAAAGCAGTGTCTTCCACTGTCAAACAACTCTTACTGTCAGGAGGTTCCTCCTAATGCCAAGGTGGAATCTCTTTTCCTATAGTTTGAATCCACTGCTTCATGTCCTATTCTCTGGAGGAGCAGAAAACAAGCTTGCCCCAGCCTCAATATGACACCCCTTCAAATACTTAAACAGGGCTTTCATATCACCCCTTAACCCTCTCTTCTCCAGGATAAACATATACAGATCCCTAAGCCATTCCTCATAAGGCATGGTTTCCATCTTAGTTGCCCTCCTTTGGACACACTCCAGCTTCTCACCATCTTTTTTAAATTGTGGTGCCCAGAACTGGACACAGTATTCCAGGTGGGGCCTGACCAAAACAGAATAGATTGGTACTATCACTTCCCTTGTTCTAGACACTATACTTTTGTTGATGCAGCCTAGAATCCCATTGGCCTTTTTACTCTTCAAGTGCAAAGAATATAAAACTACACAAAGTTAGGATCATCCAAGCCATCGCATTTTCCATCACCGTGTACAGGCATGATAGTTGGACAGGGAAATCAAATGGAAAGGAAATCAATTAATTTGAGAGGTGGTGCTGGAGAAGAGTAATAAAGATACCATGGATGACCAAAAAGACAAACAAATGGGTCCTAGAACAGATCAAGCCTGAACTCTCTCTGGAAGCCAAGATGACTAAACTGAGAAGGTAATATTTCGGACACATCATGAAAAGGAAGAAAAAAAACAATGCTAGGAAAAGTGGAGAGCTGTAGAAAAAGAGGAAGACAACATACTAGATGGATAGACTCCATCAAGGCGATCATGTCCCTGAGCCTGCAGGACCTGAGCATCTGTGGAGGACAGAAGTGCTTGGAGCTGTTTGATTCGCAGGGTTGCCATGAGTCGAAGACGACTGGAAGGCAGCTAACAACAAACAATACATGTTGTACACACAGCCTGAAGGTAATTTTATACATAATATTTTACATAGTTTTATGCAAAATTTGTGTACGCTGAACCACCAGAGGGCAAAGGCGTCACTGTCTCAGCCACCCATGTGGACAATTTTGGATTACAGTGGACCCTTGGTATCTGTTGGGTTTGGTTCCAGGACCCCCATGGATGCCAAAATCCATGGATGCGTAGTTAAATTGTGTCCCTCATATAAAATGGCAAAACTAAGGCGTGCTTTTTGGAATATATATACCCCTCCAAGTCCGCGGACTTGAGAATCTGCGGAGGGGCAACCACCATTAACCTCAAAGGAGCATGCGCCCATGTCACACGTCCCCCATGCACAGGCCCCATTCAAGTCTATGGGGCTTGAATATGCACGAGATTTGGAATTCGCGGCAGGGTCCAGAACAGATCCCCCGCGAGTTCCAAGGGGCAAATGTGTGTGTGTGTGTGTGCACACATATATCTTTTCCATCCATGGATGGTTGAATCTATGGATAATGTAGGGCCAACTGTATTTTAGATTTCAGAATTTCAGATAAGGGAGATTCAACCTATACAATAGAAAATAACAAATTAAGGAAATGTTATTCTGTTACAAGGTTCCATAAAGTCAAATCAACAAAAGGTACTCAGGACTGTAGTCTTACTTTGACATCCTAAAAGCACACAATCACATACAGTGCATGAGAATACCACAGAAAGAGATGTGTTCACTCTACCCTCACCCCTTAAAGTTGCAAAAAAAGGGAAGGAATTCAAAGATATAGCCTTGTTAGTCTGTAGAGAGACCTTGTAGCACCTTGGAGACTAACTGAAAGAAGGTTGGCAGCCTGAACTTTCCTAGGCTTAAGTCTACTTCCTCAGATGCATTTGGACCAAATGTATCTGAGGATGTACACTTTAGTCTACAAAAGCCAATGCTGCCAATTTCTTTCTTTCAGTTAGTCTCCAAGGTGCAACAAGATCTCTCTACATACTAAAAAAAAAGGTCTTGAGCCTTCCTCTGTATTTGCAACATTCAGAAGAAGGGATCAAGACAGCAAAATGCAAGGTAGCTGTAGCAAACTCTAAACCAGTGCTACCAGCTATCCTCAGCCTGGTTCCAGTTCCCAAGCCACTCGCTGCCAACCTCTGGCCGGTTTCCAAGAACGTAACTTCCAAAACACCCTGCAGAAATAATCCCGTTTGAGACTGCTTTAATTGCCCTGCCTCAATGGTAGGGAATCCTGGGAACTGTAGATTCTTTGTCAGAGAGCTCCGCTGCCTCAACAAACTACACTTCTCAGGATTCCCTAGCACTGAGTCAGGGCAGTTAGAGAGGTCTAAAACTGGATTATTTCTGCAGTGTGTTTTGGACCAAAGAAATAAGTATAGCTCATTGACACAAACAGAGTATCAGTCCCTGGCATAATGTGGGGGGAAATGCAGAAAGTGTGTGATGCATGGTCTGAACCATTGATACCAAACTTTGGTCCTCCAGATGTTTTGGGCTTCAGTTTCCAGGATTCATGACTGTTGGCCAAGCTATCCGGGGCTTCTGGGAGTTGCGGTCCAAAGCAACTGGCACACCGAAGTTTGGGAACCACTGGTCTAAACAAATAATCAATGCCCCAGTCTGCCACCTACTTCTGCACCAACTTCCCTTAAAAAGAACTGTTGCTCTATAAGATATTGGGACCAGATATAAACTTTCCACATCTGGACGATTATGAAATATATAGGAAGAAGTGGAAAACAAGCCTTCCTCCAACTTGGCCACCCACCAACAGCATGAAGATCGGTTGTTGTTGTTGTGACTTCAAGTCGCTTCCGACTTACTGAGACCCCAAGGAGAACCTATCATAGGGTTATCTTGGCAAGATTTGTTCAAGGGAGGTTTGCCATTGCAAGGCCGAGGTTGAGAGAGTGTGACTCACCCAAAGGCACCCAGTGGGTTTCATAGCTGAGCTGGGAATTGAACCCTGGTCCCCAGAGTTGTGGTCCAATGCCAAAGCATTATGCCACACTGGTTCTCTTCTTAGGGTCACCATAAGTCAAAAACGACTTGGAGGCACACAACCAATAACAACAAAAAGGTGAGGGTTTCTCAGGAAGTTGCTTCAGGGAGGATTTGCCTTTGCCATCCCCTGAGGCTGTGAGAGTGCGACTCACCCAAGGTCACCCAATAGGTTTACATGGCCGAGCTGAGATTCGAATCCTGCTCTCCAGAGTCTTAGTCCAATGTTCAAACCAAAAACACCACATTGGCTCCTCATTAAAACTCTTACCTACCGCAGGAGTCTTGTGAAATAAGAAGGAACAAGCTTGGCCAGGAAAATCCACTGGGTAACCTTGGGCATGTCACACTCTCTCAGCCACAGAGGATGTCCATGGCAACCCCCCTCTGAAGAAACCTTGCCATGAAAAGCCCGTGACAGTCACACTCTCTCAGCCTCAGAGGATGGACATGGCAAACCCCCCTCTGAAGAAACCTTGCCATGAAAAGCCCGTGACAGTCACACTCTCTCAGCCTCAGAGGATGGACATGGCAAACCCTCCTCTGAAGAAACCTTGCCATGAGAAGCCCGTGACAGTTACACTCTCTCAGCCTCAGAGGATGGACATGGCAATCCCCTCTCTGAAGAAACCTTGCCATGAAAAGCCCATGACTGCCACTCTCTCTCAGCCTCAGAGGATGGACATGGCAGGGCAGGGAACCATCTGATCAAAAATAATAATAATTGTAAGCCGCTCTGAGAGCCTTTGTGGCCGAAGAGAGGGGTATAAATACTCTAAATACATATAAAAATAAATAAATGAATACCCCTCTGAAGAAAACTTGCTATGAAAAACCCATGATAGTCACACACTCTCAGCCTCACAGGATGGCCATGGAAACCTCTCTGAAAAAACTTAAGAAAACCCCATGATAGTCACACTTTCTCAGCCTCAGAGGATGGCCATGGCAAAAAACACCTCTCTGAAGAATATTTGCCATGAAAACCCCACGATAGGGTCCTTATAAGTCAAAAATGACTCCAAGGCACACAATAAAAGGTGAACAAATTATGTTTTTTTTTTCTTGACAAGTTCCTTCAGAGGGATTGTTGTTGTTTTCCCTTTCCATTGAGGAGGCTGAGAGAGTGTGACTCCTTTCCCCAAAGTGGGTGGGTTTCTATGGCTGAGCCTTCTAGAATCAACAAGTCTTTTCATCATAATAATGTCGTTTTCTTCTTCTTCTTCTTCTTCTTCTTCTTCTTCTTCAAAAACGCCTCTTTCTTCTTTTTTAAAATCCGTAATCTGCCTAGGGTCCTTTTCTGAGAGAAAGGCGACAACATCTGGAATTGACCTTAGTGTGATAATCATTCCAGAACCACCCCACAATCATCCCATTACCAACAATGGCATTTTCATGGCCAATAACGGCATGATTGTGGGATGGTTCTGGAATCGACCCTAGTGTGATAATCATTCCAGACCCATCCCACAATCATCCCATTACCAACAATGGGATTTTCATGGCCAATAACAGGATGATTGTGGGATGGTTCTGGAATTGACCCAAGTGTGATAATCATTCTGAACCATCCTACAATTATCCAGTTACCACCCCACAATCATCCCACTACCAACAATGGCATTTTTATGGCCAATAACGGGATGATTGTGGGATGGTTCTGGAATTGGACCCTAGTGTGATAATCATTCCAGACCCATCCCACAATCATCCCATTACCACCCCACAATCATCCCATTATCGCCAAACAATGGGGATACCCGTCGCCAATAACTGTGGGACGGTTCCGGAATGGGACCCTAGTGTGATAACCATCCCAGACCCATCCCGCATCCATCCCGTTATTGGCCATGAACCAAGGCGGGAAAGAAAGCTTGATGATGAAGTTACCTTCGCAGAGGTACCCGGCCAGCCCCCAGATGAAGTCGGTGCAGTAGTGGCAGAAGGTGGGCTTGGTGAGGGTGACCCGCTTGAACGCGTGTCCGTGGTGGTGGTGGGGCGCGTTCACACGAGAAGACGCGGGTTCAGCTTGGTGCTGCTTCGAGGGGGAGGCTGGAGGGCTGCTCCGGCTGTTGGCATGGCGCCTGAGCAAGGAAGGAGAAGAGGAGGAGGAGGACGGGGTGGGCAGAGAGCGGCTCTTGTGGCCACTGATTCCTCCTCCTCCTCTTCCAGCCATGATGCGGGAACTGGAGGAGACTGGGCTACCTCCTCCTCCTAGGGCGCCCTCCTCTGCCATCATGCCTTTGTGGAGCCCCTAGAAAAAGGCTTCCTCCTTCTTCCTTCCGCCCCAGGCGGCTGCCTCCTCCTCGACTCTGCTGCTCTGCTGGGATGGATTTTTTGGAGGAGGAGGAGGACTAGGAGCCGCAGAGGGCGGGAACAGCAGCAACCAACAACGCCTCAAGGCGGGCCTCCAAGGCTAGGAGGGAGGCGCCTGGCTGAGCAGAAGCCAGGAGAAGATTGATTTGATGGTTTTGAGCTTCTTCTTCTCTCTGTCCTGCTTCTTCTTCTCTCCTTCTCTTTGCTACTAAGGCACAAATAATATATATAAGTTCCAAAACAGTCAAACATTGAAATAAGCACAAATAACATTATATATATATATATATATATATAAAAGTCCCACAACATCCACACAGTAAAATAAGCACAAATTTTATATATGTATGGATATATATATATATATATATACTGTATATCTAAGTCCCAAAACAGTCTAAGCACCCCCAAAGAGACAGTCACCACTCTGTTGGGAGAGATCTCATAGGCCACACAATCCAACCCCATTCTGCCATGCAGGAATACACAATCTAAGCACCCCCAAAGCCCTCCCTTACTTGGGCGACCAAGTCTTTTCCTCAAATGAGTCTCTTTTCCAGCCTTTTCCAAACAGATGAACCCAAAGGGATTTCTTTTCCTCGCCTTTACAAACAGAGGGACCCCAAAAGGCTCTCTTCCAACCCTTTCCAAAGAGATGACCCCCCCCCCCCCACCAAAGGGTCTCTTTTGAACCCATTTCCAGATCTCTAGTCCAGGGAAAATGAAAATCCCTCCCTCCCTAGCTGATCCAGACCACCCACGTTGTTGTGGGCGTGGCCTATTTGCAAAAGGGCGGGGCATAGAGGCTATTTAAAAATGCAATGCCATTTTACCAAAAAAAATCACCAACCTTGATCGCCCAAAGGAGGAGGGGCCTTGATCGCCCAAAAGAGGACGGGCCTTGATCGCCCAAAAGAGGAGAGGCCTTGATCGCCCAATGGAGGTGGGGCCTTGATCGCCCAATGGAGGTGGGACTTTGATCGCCCAAAAGAGGAGGGGCCTTGATCGCCCAATGGAGTAGGGGCCTTGATCGCCCAATGGAGGAGGGGCCTTGATCGCCCAAAGGAGGAGGGGCTTTGATCGCCCAATGGAGTAGGAGCCTTGATCGCCCAAAAGAGGAGGGGCCTTGATTGCCCAAAGGAGGAGGAGCCTTGATCGCCCATTCTCTATGGGCATGCAATAAACCCAATGATTCTCTATGGGCAAGCAATCTCCAATGATTCTCTATGGGCAAGTATGCTTTTCCTATGGGCAAGTATAGTTTCCCTATGGCGAAGTACTGTCCTTTGTTTTAGTACGTCCCCAAATAATATATATATATATATATATATAAGTCCCAAAACAGTCACAGTGAAATAAGCACAAATAATATATATACATAAGTCCCAAAACAGTTACAGTGAAATAAGCACAAATAATAGATATATAAGTCCCAAAACAGTCACAGTGAAATAAACATTTTCTCAGGGGCTTCTCTGGCTCCAAATGTTGGAGGGAGGGCCTTTCCCTTCTCCTTGACAGAAAGGAGGATGAAATGGAGGACATGTTGTGACACAGAGGACTCTTTCAAACGGGGAGGAATTTCTCCCAACTCCGAATGGAGCCAATGCGGATTCATGTAAATTCGCTTGTTTAGCAAATTTACATGAACCCCTGCTCCGTTCGGAATTACTTCCCATTACCCGAAAATAACCCCCTCCTGCCCGAATTTGCATGCGAAGCTTTAATTCGCAATAAAGGAAAACCCATGATTGCATTCGAATTGGCTTCCCTCTTGCCCGAATTTGCATGCGAAGAGTTAATTCGCAATAAGGTAAAACCCATGATTGCATTCGAATTGACCTTAAATTATACTTCCAATTTAGCCTTGTATGAAAGAGTCCAAAGCTCCAAACACTCATCACTCTTTCAGACGTGGGAAATTGGAAGTATAATCCAAGGGCAATCCAAACGCAATCCTGGGGTTTCACGTTATTGCAAATTAATTCTTCTCACGCAAATTCGGGCAAAAGGGAAGTCACTCCGAATGCAATCATGGGTTTAACGTTATTGCGAATTTAAGCTTCTCATGCGATTTCGGGCAAGGGGGGTTATTTTCGGGTAATGGGAAGTCATTCCGAATGCCTTCCGAACGGAGCAGGGGTTCAGGTAAATTCGCTAAACATGCGAATTTACATGAATCCGCATTGGCTCCATTCGGAATTGGGAGAAATTCCTCCCGTTTGAAAGAGTCCTCAGAGAGAGATACACATTCAGGCCTCTGAGGCAGGCTCAAAATGATGGCCCTCTGGACAGAAAGATGAAATGGAGGACATGATGTGGCACAAATAAAAGGCAAAAACCCTCATAGAGATACACATTCAGGCTTCTGAGGCAGGCTCAAAATGGTGGACGGCCTTCTGGACAGAAAGGAGGATGAAATGGAGGACGTGACACAATAAAAGCCCAAAACACTCCCAGAAATGTACATTCATGCTCCTTGTCAGGCTCAAAATGGAGAGCCTTTGATTAAAAACAGAGGACAAAAGCACTTGTAGGGATGTGTATTTATGCTTCACAATAGAGGGCCTTCACTAAAGATGGAGGGCATGAGGCAAAAACACTCGTAGGAATGTATTCATTCCTCTGAGGCATGCTCAAAATGGAGGGCCTTTTGGACTTCTAGACAGAAGGCTATACATGTAATATTCATTCTTCTGAGGCAGAAATGTATATTCATGCTTCTGAGGCAGGCTCAAATTAATGGAGGGCCTTTTGGGATTCCTCCTGGACATAAAGGAGGCAGAAAATGGAGAACGTGACACAAATAAAAGCCAAAAACACTCATAGGAGTTTATCAGACGAGAGGAATTTCTCTTTATTTCGAATGGAGCCAATTCGAATTCATGTGAATTCGCTAGTTTAGCGAATTTACGTGAATTCCTATTGCGTTCGGAATGCATTCAGAATGACCCCCCATTGCCCGAAATTGTGTGAGATGCTTTAATACGAAATAACATAAAACTCATGATTGCGTTCGGAATGACTTCCCTTTTGCCCAAAATTGCGTGAGATACTTTAATACGCAATAATGTGAAACCCCATGATTGCGTTCAGATTGCCATTAGATTATACTTCCAATTTCCGTCGTCTGATAAACTCCATAGAGATACACATTCAGGTTTAGGACGCAGGCTCAAAATGGTGGAGGGCCTAATCTGGACAGAAAGAAGGATAAAATGGAGGACAGGACACAAATAAAAGCCCAAAACACTCATAGGACTCTTTCAAACGGGGAGGAATTTCTCCCAACTCCGAATGGAGCCAATGCGGATTTATGTAAATTCGCTTGTTTAGCGAATTTACATGAACCCCTGCTCCGTTCGGAATTACTTCCCATTACCCGAAAATAACCCCCTCCTGCCCGAATTTGCATGCGAAGCTTTAATTCGCAATAAGGTAAAACCCATGATTGCATTCGAATTGGCTTCCCTCCTGCCCGAATTTGCATGCGAAGAGTTAATTTGCAATAACATAAAACCCATGATTGCATTCGAATTGACCTTAAATTATACTTCCAATTTAGCCTTGTATGAAAGAGTCCATAGAGATAAGCATTCAGGCTTCTGAGGCAGGCTCAAAATGATGGAGGGGCTTCTGGGATTTCTCCTGGACAGAAAGGAAACAGAAATGGAGGACGTGACACAAATAAAAGCCAAAAAGGACCTCACAGAAATGTACATTCAAGCTTCTGACTTAGGCTCAAAATGGAAGGCTTTCAATACAAATGGTAGACATGAGGCAAAAACACTTGTAGGAATGTATTCATATTTCTGAGGCATGCTCAAAATGGAGGGCCTTTTGGGTTTCCTCCTGGACAGAAGGTTGAAAGGGAGGACATGACACAATAAAAGCCAAAAAAACACTCATAAAAATATATATTCATGTTTCTGAAGCATGCTCCTAATGGAGGGCCTTCGATAAAAATGGTGGACATGACATGAGGCAAAAAGCCCTCATAGAAAATGTATATTTATGCTTCTCAGGCATGATCGAAATGGAGGGCCTTCCTCATGGGCAAAAGGCTGAAATGGAGGACACGACACAATAAAAGCCAAAATAAATATAAATCTACGGTTCTTCTGAGTCAGGCTCGAAAGGGAGGGTCTTCAATAAAAATGGAGGGCATGACAGAACAAAAGCCAAAATCACTCGTAGAAATACAAATTCGTGCCTCTTTCAGGGTTGAAAGGGAGGACCTTCAAGGAAAATGGAGGACATGGGGCAAAAACATTCGCTGCGTTCACACTGGGGAAATAAACCAGTTTAAGTGCCATGCTGGGCCCCACAACAAACTACAATTCCCAGAATTTCACAGCATTGAGCCATGGCACTTAAACCGGTTTATTTCCCCAGTGTGAACGCAGCCGTAGAAATGTATTCATGTCTCTCAGGCAAGCTCAAAATGGAGGGCCTTTTGGATTTCCTCCTGGACAGAAGGCTGTACATGTTTTCGGTGTGTATTAGTCACATTCAAACATCCTTGGATAAAAATAGGCCCCAGCTGGATCTACTAATATCAGGAGTGAGACAGCTGCCTCGGACAGCAGATTCTGGAGGCAAAATGTTAATTATTTTGTTAATTATCATTGAAAATGACAAAAAGTTTTCTGACACCTGTAAGACTAATACCTGGTAATCGTAAAAGAGCAAGAGAATTTTGGTTTGGTACACAAGGTTTTTCTTTTTTTAATTAAATATCAAAGAGGGTCCAGATCTTAAAATGTTTTTGTTGAGTACGGTTGAAGATTTAGATGAGAAATATGGAAAATGTGTATTTTATATGACAACAGCTGCTAGAGTATTTTATGCGTCTATTTGGAAAAAGAAAGAATCCCAAATGTAAAAGAATGGATCCTAAAGTTATATGATTGTATAGAGATGGGTAAATATAGAGTCAAAATAAAATGATCATACTGGAGATGTAAGTGAAACAGACAAAGTTCCAGAATCCAAAAAAGAAATAGGAAAGTGCATGTTTGTTATTGTCATGTTACTGTATTGTATTTTGTTGTGTTGCAATATTTGTTATGTGATATAATGTCAGGTAATGTAATTGTTAGACACACAATGGTCTCTAGGAATCTCTAAGTCCTCCAGTGCAAATCTACAGTCAACACCTGGCAGAAGTTTACCATAGAATCATGCTGAAGGACCTACGAATGCCTAGATATGTGTTTTCTCTAAGTCCTCCAGCACAACACTAGTGTCAGTTTCCAGTAGAGTTGTGCTGAAGGACCTATCAGTTTATCAGACGACAGAAACTGGAAGCATAATCCAATGGCAGTCCGAACGCAATCACGGGGTTTCACGTTATTGCGTGAGAAACTACCACATGCATTTTCAGCCAATGGGAAGTCCTTCCGAACACAATCCTGGGATTTCATGTTATTGCGTGAGAAACTATCACACGCAATTTCGGGCGATGGGAAGTCATTCGGAACGCGATGCAGCATCAATACGCAATCACATAAATTCACTGAACAAACAAATTCACTCATTTCCGAACTGGCCCCACTTTCATTTTGTTCAAAATTGAGAGATATCCCTCCCGTGTGATAAACTCCCTAGAGATTCTTGGGGAAAACATACCAATCAAATCCGCAAATAATCAAATCCACAAAAGTCAAAGCCGCAAATATGAAGGGCTGGCTGTACTCAAGTAAACTTACATTCAGCTGCCCAGATACCAGGTTTTATAAGGCATATAAATCACATACTGTTAGTAATGTTCTCAAAGTAAACATAGTTTGAATTAGCACCTCAGAGCACTAGTCAGAAATTCCTCTCTTGTTTCAGTAAGTCAACTTGTAGTGTTGACAATCTGTCGTACAGGTTGGCAGTGCTACCTTTTCTCTATTTTATTTATTCTAACCCTGCTTGACTTGAGTAGCTATGGTGATAAAACTTAAGTGACCACGCGTTGCTACTACACAAGCAAAGCCAGCCCAAGGCACGCTTGACATTTCTTATTTCTGGGCTGAGCTTGAAATGTGAAGGAACAACCCTGCCTGTGAAGCCTATGATCTAAAATACTTAAAACATTTCTTGAATCAGTCAAAGAGAATGCTTTCTTATACTCCTATCTACATACCAGGGTAAGAACTGAAAATGGAACATTGAGGCAACAGCTGTTTTACAGAAAATATTTCTATAATAAAGTAGGGGAAACTGCAGGGAGAGTCCAGATTTACAGGATTATTAGCAATCTGTCAAAGTCAGTTTCTAGTAAAAATAACCAAGATCTATTTCACTTACTAGAAGTTTACTAGAAGTTACTAGTAAAAATAATATATGTTTAGGGGGAGGTTACACATGCAAGTGGATCAGAAAACAAGGTAAATTAAAACACGGATTCTTTGTTGATCGTGGGAAATTTACTAGAGGTTTCTAGTAAAAAATAATCTATATTTAGAGAGCAGATACACACGGAAAGGGATCAGAAAACAAAGTAAAACACAAATACTTTGTTGATCAGGGGAGGGAGTGTGGTGTAGTGGTCTGGGTGCTGGGTTAAGTCCCTGGAGACCAGAGTTTGAATCCTTGCTGAGCCATAGAAATCCCTGCTCAGCCCCTGGATGAACCTGGGCAAGTCACACCAGCTCAGCCTTAGGGAAAAGCAGTGGCAAACCTCCTCTGAAAAAATCTTGCCAAGGAAATCCTGTTATAGGGTTGCCATAAGCTGGAAATGACTTGGAGTCACAACAACAAACTTTGCTGATCTCAGAGCTGGAGCAGGTTCATATGAGAAAAGGTAATCATTTTTCTTTGTTGATGTGAGCTGCCTTTGAGTCAACCGCGATTCATGGCGATCCTGTGTATGAGAGATCTCCAAGACCTCCTATGCTCCATTGCTCTGCTTGGTCCTGTACCTTCAGGCCAGTGGCCTCCTTGATTGAGTCAATCCATCTGGTGTGTAGTCTTCCTCTTTTTCTGCTGCCTTCTAGTTTTCTTAGCATTATTTGATCTATTCAAGGACCCATTTGTTTGACTTTTTGGCTGTCCATGGGATCCTCAGAACTCTTCTCCAGCACCACATCTCAAATGAGTTTATATTTGTTTTTATCCGCTTTCTTCACTGTCCAACTCTCTCATCCATACATGGTGATGGGGAATACAATGGATTGGATGAATCTGACTTTTGTGCTCAATTGTATATCTTTACTCTTTATGATCTTGTCTGGTTTGTTCATCGCTGTCCTTCCCAATCCTAATTGTCTTATCTGGTGAAAGAGATCTCTCATTCTTACTTTTTTATTATTGTCTTCTATTTCTCTGCATTGATTTTTACAGTAGTCCTCTTCATCCTTGTATATTAGTCGTTGAACAGTTCCATTCATGGTTGTGATTTTTTCCCCCTAACTCCTGTTTTTTTGCTTCTCTTCTTTCCTTTATTGCTTGAAACATTTTCTCTGTTATCTATTATATCTTCTCTTTCTTTTTGGTCACCAAAAATGTCTTCTTGCATTCTTCCTTGATTATGTCCCTGGCTTCTGACCGTAATTCTTTTGGCTTAATAACACGAATCCATTGAGATATTGTTTGGATTATATTTTGTTAGGATGACTATTTTTGCTTTCTTCTTCAGCTTCAGGGACTAAACAGACAGGCAAAAAGAGTTGCTTTCAGGCTGCCTTGAAGGTGTGGCATTTAGATGACACATGCTTTGAAGCCAGCAGAAAAGTGTCCTTATGCAGAGAAAAGCCATTTCAAAAAGAAGCTGCTTTTTTCCGCTTCTCGTGGCTTGAAGCCATGTCCTGTGGTCATAACATGCGCACTCCAGCTGCCTTGGGAGTCAGTGATGCGGTTGGTGGAGTTTCATTGTGGCTTCAGAAAAGGCAGCTTTCTAGCCACTTTTTCCTGCCCATCTGTTTCATCCCTCTCTCTACATTTTGATATAAGTAGTTCATGATTTTACTACAGTCCCAAGAAGACCAGATGTCATAACAGCAAAGGAGGACAAGGCACTGCAGAATGTAGGACATGACAAAACAAAAGCTAAAAACATTTATGTAAATATACATTCGTGCTTCTCGGTCATGGTCAAAATGGAGGACATTTTGGAATTCCTTCTTGACAGAAGGTTTAAATGTAAGACATGTCCTGGAGAAGGAAGATGCCTGGTCATCCTGCACCTGGTCCAGGTTTGGCTTCAAGAATACAGCTTCTCCATCTTCTGCTTCCATTTATATTGTCTGTCTGGTTTTTTGTATTGACCATCTGGTGATGCCTATGTGTATAGTCTCCTTTCTGGTTGTACATATGAAGCAGGTATCTGCAGTGAATAGACCGTTGGCCTTGCAAAGTTCTATCAGTCATTCTCCTGCTTTACTTCTTATGCCTAGTCTGAATCTGCCTACTGTTTTTGACTTTTCTGGCTGCCTACTTTAGCATTCCAGTCACTACAATAAGCTTGAAGTCCTGTGTTGGTGTGTTGCCAATTTCTTCCTGGATTTCTTCATAGAATCTTTCAATTTCTTCTTTCTGGGCAGCAGCAGTAGTAGTGGGTGACATTGATGTAAGATCTCACAAATAGAACAGCAGTGACACCATAGCTAATACATTTGCACTGTGCACAGGGAGGCCATGGTGACTCTCCTTGCCAGACCTTATCGCCAGCAGCCCTGGGAGATCTCCACAGAGAGCTGATTAAAGTCACAGATAAATTCAAAGATGGGGAGCTAAAGAGTGCACTTGTTCAACAAGGCAAACTTTGTCTGAAGCTGCACTATACATGATAGAGGAACACGGAATATGAGAAGCATAAGCCAGGGGAAACTAGACATAGTATAAAGGGAAATGGAACACATAAACAGCAATAAGGATCTAAAATGGACAAGAATCGGTCATTTTGACTCAGATAACTACAAAGTGTTCTACTCAAGAAATGAAAAGACACAAAGAAACATGGTAGTGTTCATACTAAGGAGAGATTAAACCAAAAGCAGTCAAAGGCTGCAATGCAAAATCGGATGGAATCATGTCAATAAGGCTTCAGGGAAAATGTATAAATATTACCATTTTTCTTTGGTCACTTGCAAAACTGATTTAAAATCCTTTCAAACACATAGAAACTGCTAGAGGGAAAAGGGACGAAGACACTAAATGCCAAGCTTTAAGAACCAGAGAGACAGCAAGTGCTTAACAAAGTAAGAATTAGGAAACACAGAGCATTCATAACAGACCTTCATGTGAAGATGTGGGGCGTGGGAGGTGGGGAGCGAAAAGATTTCATAGTCATCTTTTCCACGGCCCAGTGTGGTATCAGTGCACACCCCTTGAAAGGAGATGTAGGGTTTGTATTGTATCTAGATGTTTCTTTCCTGGACCTCAGGGGTGAATACAGTTTCCTGTTGGTTAACCTCCTTTTTTTACTGGTAAGTTATTTCTTCCAGTAATACAACTCATAAATTTCTTATTCAGAACATCAGCCTTCTTGCATAAGGGCTGTTGTTCACATTCATTCACCAAAGAACTAGAGCAATGAAAATGACATCATGATGACAAATTTTACTTCTAGCATCAACAATAAGAGGGATATCCCTTCTTTCTCCAGTTTTTAACCTCTTTGTAACAGAGTATTCTGAGTAGTCCTTTCACAACTTCATAAAGTATGTCAGCATTATTATTCTCCCCATGTTACACTGAGTGTTTATGTTTCACGCTGTCAACATACACTTGTACATCAATACTGGGAGAAATTGTGGTATATGATGAGAGTCTGCGTTTGTTTTGCACATTTTACAATCAAAGAGTAATCTGGTAGGGAAAATACTGACTGTGGCAGTCTAAAAATTTCTTCCTTGTTTTATAGTTTCTTCCTTGTTTTATAGTTTTCTCTCACAGATGAGCTGTGAGAGAAAACAAAATGGTTCTGAGCCTGAAAATTTGTTATCCTTTTGCTGAAAACCATAGTCCACTTCCTTTATATGTATTGTCTGCTTTACTCAAAACTTTCTGTTTAACATAAGGATATTTGCAATCTGTCTTGGCTACTGTATCCTCATACTCTCCCCCAGGTATACAGGTTTTATTCCAAAACTTGAAAGCATAGTTGGAGAAACCTATGGCAATGCTATACGAAAACTGCTTGCCCACCACCCAGAGTTGCTACAGTTGAGCCATAATGAAGCTGGCACACTTGGACGCAGGTATCTTCTCAGCAGAATGTACAGACAACCACATGGGCAACACTTACCAGAAGAGAGATATAACACCTATGGTAAAGACTCAACCTAATTAAGTTATTAAATACACTTCAGAATGCAAATTAAGAAAGGAGTAACTCTCTTTCCTTGCAAAAAAACAAAAACAAACAGATATTGCCTTTTAAGGATCAGTACTGAGCATAACAGAGAGTCACCACCAAAAACTATATTTGATTTCAGATGGAATACAATTCCTGTCCTCACTGAGACCGAGCTATTGAAACAATAAGACTGAAAAGACAAAAAAGCCAAAAGTAATATAAATAATCTTTATGTATTTCTGGTAACAGCTGACAAACAATGTGTATAACAAATTATTCATAACAAATGCAGACAAAAGATTCAAAACGAACAAGAGCAACAATGGCAAGCAAAATAATACAAAACAGCAAATCTACCAAACAATAAAAACTACATTGAAGCACGGTAAGAAAAAATATAATGGAAAAGAAAAAAGGCTGAGAGAGAGAGAGTAGAAAGCTAGCTTTATAAATGTTCACCAACTGAATAAGATAATATATACTGCTGAAGGCCATTTCTATCTCAACAGTTCACCATTAACCCTATAATGACCAGAGTTCTAGATCTTGGCCATATTCCAATATGGTGTAGTGATTTGAGCATTAGACTATGAATCTGGAGACCAGGGTTCAAATTTTTAGCCATGTAAACCCGCTGGGTGGCCATGAGCAAGTGCACTCTCTCGCCCTCTGAGGAAGCCAGTGGCAAAGCCCCTCTGAACAAATCTTGCCAAGAAAACCCTGTGATTGGGTCAGGGTTGCCATAACTTGGAAACAACTTGAAGGCATGAAACAACAATAATAGCCCTCATGACTATGTTGGCTATAGATGACAGGAGTTACAGTCTAAAACATCTGGAGAGCACCCCAATGGAGGAGCCTCATGCAAAATTACCTAAACTGATTGTAAAGCTGGATTACCCTCTTTGGTTGTTGAGCTGCATTTATTTATTATACCATATTAATGCAATGCCAAGGCAACTGAAATCTTAATTTATTAATTAACTCTGACACTTACAGCTTTGTGAAAAGCAAAATGTGATGAAATGCAAAATATGTTGATGTCACGATAAGGTAATTGAGCCTACACTTTATGAGTGAAGGAAGGATAGTTTGCAGTCGTTTCCAATTTACAGAGATACTTCTATTTTCAACAGAGCTTATCATTCTAGTCTAAGATCAGAAGATTCCTACTGGAGTTCAAAATGATACTGAGATCTAGCATATGCTTCAAAGTACTGTCACACAAAATGCAATTTTGACGTTAACAACAGTCTTCTAAAGATTTAGTGCTTCAGAGTCTTAGAAAGATTTATATTAATGAATTCCCAAGGTGTCCGTCTTCAAACTAAATACCACTTTATGTCCATGAACAAAAACTGTCACATACCACTACATTTGAAAATGGCATACTAGAAAATTAATATTTGACTACCAAACTCAAGTCATTCCTGACTAATGGTAACCCTATCAAGGGGTTTTCTTGGCAAGGTTTTTACAAAGGTTTGCCACTGCCTTGCTTTAAGTAGAGAGAGTGTGACTTGCCAAGCTCACCCAGTGGGTTTCCATAGCTGGTCAAAGGAGATTCAAACCCTGGTCTACCAGTGTCCCAGTCTAACATTCAAACCACTATACAATGCTGGCTGTTTCACACTGCTTATCAACTATTAAACTACCAAATATTTAAATCAGTCTTTGGTTCTTGTCTCTTTCATCTCCCTGCCATTTTTCATTCCACTTCTCTGGTTGTCAATATCCAAATATATTTTCTATTTTGGGAGTCAGCTTGCTGTTTTTACAGGCTGTGCTACCTACAAAGTGCTTGTCTTTAGAAGGAGAAGAAAAAAAAAAAGGCTGTGGAGAAACCAAAACCTGGGACCAAGTTCACACCAGGACAATCTTGGCCTGATACACCATGGTTTATCACATTGGCATCACAAGAGTTGTTGTCAACCAATGCAGTAACTCACGGTATCATCCCCACCATTGAACTCCTCCCATACCACACCATGCAAAATCCTTAGCAATTTTTTTTGTACTAATTTACTTATAAATCATAATTCCCATACATCACTGAATGTATAATAGTTGGGACATAAACAGCTAGCAAAATTAAATGTATACCCTTAATTACGATATCATACACATAGAATAAATGTGTTTACATATGCATAGTTTCATGTGGTTAACGTGGAAAATTGATAAAATGTGATGTTTTTAAAGAATATTTTTTAAAAATTATTTTTTTAATTTTAAAAATTAAAATTTGAAATTTTAATTATTTTAAAAACCTCTGTGGCCTCTCCTTTCTCCTCCCACTGAGCCTCACCCCACTCACCACTTTCTCTTCATCATTTTAAAGAGATACAGGTGAAGTGAATGCCAATGTCTGAGGAGCACCCTTTTTAGGGTGTCACCTGGTGTGTTCGCACTGTCCTGCACTCCCTAGTGATACTACTGTACTGGTTTATCATATTGAGCACAGGCTTTATGCCTGAAGACACTTTCATCGTTTTCTCTCTTCCCTTTTGTCGTCTACCTTAATGCAATACTTTGGAAGTTTGTTAAGCGAGTTTCCTGTTACCCATGAACTAGAAAACTGATTATCATTTGGGCAACCATTCCAGGTTACAAAGCGGGATCAAACTGTTTTTGCAATCCTGGTTTGCTATCGGAACCAAAGCCACAATTTCCTAGTTTGGATTTTGTAGAAAACTGTCTTAATAATCTCTTGAATTTTTGCAGCAGGCTTGTGAGACAAGGGAGCATAATGCTTGATTGTCAGTCGGATAAACCTTTGTTTATAAGCTGAATATCATTTTACATTTGGGCTGAGCCTAGCTGGATAATTTAGGATTCTTCTAAAAAGGGCTTCAAAACCATCTCGCCTTTTGACTGCAGTCCTTCCATGCTCAAATGAGTCAATTCATTGTGAAGTCCAGGTATTCATTGTATGAGGAAACAGATAAAAGGGAATATAAAGGGAGGTGTGGGAATTGACTTGCAAAGTTTTTTTTATCCCCTTCCCCTTTTAATAGCAGGTTTTAATAGACTATTTGTGTCTAACCCCATTCTAACCAGCAGAGTAGCTTCCATAGCCACTGCTATTTCAAACTGATTTTTTTTTTTTTTTGCATAAATTCCAAAACCTATTAGGAGAGGCAAAGGGTTTCTCTCCCCCCTGAATTCAATAGCTGTGTGTTCCTACTCAGCTCTGCCACCTATCCTGTAGAAATCTACTCCAGATCAGTTGAAATAAATCCTTCCAAATCCTCCTAAAAAATCGTACAGTAGTTCAATCCCACTTTACTTGAAACACAAAAAAAGAGTGTGAAAACATACACCTTATTATGGTCCCAATACTGAGCAAATGCAAAGTACATTTCCAATGTTACGGCAAAGCTACTTGATGCTAACAGGAAAGCACATATGAAATTACAAATCTTAATGAGCAAATGAAAGAGGAAGTAAAAAGACGTCAATACTTTGAGTTGTCTGCCTTTTTAAGATTATAACCAAGCATGAAATTCCAGCATTAAGCCTTATTATCTAGGATTAAAGCAATTCCTTCCTGATTTCAAATGCATGTTTGGTTTTGATCTCTGTGAACTATAGCATACACTGTTTTTCCATCTATTTTCAGAATGCCTACCCACAAAGGCACATCGAAGACTCATCTATGACGGTGATCCTTCATCAACTGCTGCTGTTCAGGCAATTAAAAAGGCCAAGGGAGATTTAAAACCTTCAGCAAAATCAAGCAAGACCAGACAGCTCATTCCAGTTCAGCCAAAAGATGAGACAGCTGTGGTATATGAGTTATATGCATTACTACTACTACTTTGGCTTTGTTATATACCAGAAAAATCTATCACTATTTATTCCATGATTTATTCATTATTTTTTTGTTAATTAACTCTGACATTTATGGCTTTGATAATGGAGAAGGATTTCTGACGTAAGTAACCGGGCTGATCCAATTGTTATGCAAAGTTATACTCAAGCTTTACATGATGGAGTTTTATGAGATGTGCTTACCCTCCCTGTTCCCTGTAATTTGATATATAGTTCCCAAGTTTTGGTGAAAAACAGCTAGATGTTGCATTTCAAGTGGCAAACCGTTTTGCATGAGCCCTGAAGAGCAAGATTCATTACATTTTCTGGAATCCTATGTGACCTGTTATGTTATGTAACTTTACATCTAACAAGCTACACAGCAGAAGTGCTACGGAACCCCTTTAATAAATTGCAAAGATGTGTAGCAGGACACTGGCAAGAGTGTCCAATGTGCATTGTACACTGATTGTACACAGGACTTTATCTGTTCTGCTATTTAGTAACACAACAGTGGCCCTCTACTGGCCATGGACATTACACAACTGCACTATTCTAATTCCCACAGACATAAGTCCACTTACAAAGATGTAAGGCTCCAAAGGTATTCCAGCACAGGTTTTAATCCTTGTGTCATTTCCTAGTTTACAGGGCAAGGGCAAACCAGTTTGCCAGTTCAGATGTCGTATCAAATTATAGTTTGACAAATAAAAGAAAGTTACTAATCAGGTACAGCATGAAATCTACAGAAGAAGATCTGCATGTCCTTTATTGACTACAGCAAAGCCTTCAGCTGCACAGATCATGAAAAATAATGGCTTGCTCTTAGAGGAATGGGAGTGCTACATCATCTAATTGTTGATGTGTAACCTCTGCTCAGGTCAAGAAGCTGCTATTAGACCAGAAGATGGAGAATAGAATGGTTTCCAATCAGTAACGGGTAAGGCAAGGTTGCAGAGTATCACCCTATTTACTCAATCTGTATGCAGAAAATATTGTTTGCACAACAGTCTTAGAATCAGAGGCAAGAGGAATGAAGATTGGAGGGAGGAACCTTAGCAATCTAACATATGCAGAGGACACTAGCCAAAACCAACCAGGACCTAGAACAATTACTGAAGAAGGTCAAGAAGGAAAGTGCCAAGATAGGCTTAATGCTAAACATTATGAAAACAAAAACAATAACAATGGAAGAGCTACAAGAATTCATCCTACACAATCGAAATAGTCAAGTTCCTATACGTTGGACCAAATATAAACCAGAACAGAGATTGCAGTCAAGAAATCTGACGAAGACTAGGAATGGGAAGGGCAGCTATGAAAGAACTGGATAATATCTTAAAGTGGATGATATAACTCTTAACACTAAAGTGAGGGTAGTCCAAGCCATTGTATTTTCCATCACAAAGTATGGATGCGAGAATTGGACAGCAAAGAAAGCTGGCAGAAGGAAAATTTAGTCATTTGAGACGTGGTGCTGGAAAAGAGTGTGGAAGATACCATGGACACCCAAGAAGACAAACAAATGGGTCCTAGAACAGATCAAGCCAGAATTCCCCATGCAGCATTCTGGTCCCTGCCTTCCTCATTCCACAGTGGTACAATGAAGTGTGTTTCTGCTTAAATTATAATGATTTTATTTCAATTACATTTGGACATTACTGATTAAAATATGCAAATGTGATGCAAATCTTTTTGTCCTTTGTCCTTTCTGGCTGAGGCATTCCCTTTTTTTATGGTAACACATACAATGCAGTCTCTCTCTCAAGCTGAGAGTAATTGGTGGATAAGAGATCACAATGTCATTGTTTAACCCTCTGTGATTTGCCATGATAGATTTCATCTGTGGCATCACTGAATCTGCCTGCTGATAAAAATATATTTAAGAAGATATCGGATAGCACCATGCCAGAAGCAGACCAAGAACAAAAGTCAGATGGAATCTGGGCATTAGCTCACAAGAAGAGAGATACCCTTCCAAAAAAACAAAGCAGGCTGATATACCGAAGTAACTGCATTCCTGTTCCAAATTACACTGGTTACATCCCAGGTATGTTCTTTTTCCCCTCACTCTAAATTTATGATTCTGTATGCTTTCAGCCGTCCACACTGAAAATCTTAACCTGTTTAACTAGAGCAGTTTAAAAGCAAAACAGGAAATGAACTCTGTTCTTAGTTCAAGTCAATTCATTTGCCCCTTTAATATTCCAGTTATAAACAATGAGCTAAGGTACAATGTTATTGGTAGCTAATATGTAGATGCAATCCTTTAATAAATTGTGGTTTGCAAAACTGATAAAGCGCAAATGGAAACTGAAATGCTCAGTCTGGCAAAATGCCTTATTTTATCTGTTCCAAATGCTGGGTCACAACCAGATGCAAAGGACATTGGCACATCAGAATTTTCATGAGAAGATCCCAAAGGTATAACAGAGGTATAACTGTTTTCTCATTTTGCTGTTTCCAATGTGGAAGACAAATGAGACAAGCAACAAATTATTGCAACGCAGAGGACTCACTGATTCCAGATTTCTATCCCATCTTCTTTTCCCCAATTTTCTGCTTCTACAGTCAATATTCCATTAACACTTTGGGCTGTTTTGAAGGGTCTCTCCCAGCAGAGCAGCTATTTTTCTACATTTCTCCCCCTTTTTATTTGATCAAAATGATCAATATGAGTATGTGTGAACATGAGATAATAGCAGGTTTGGGGAAATACCATGTGTAGGTGTTGTTGTTTCATGTTATAGAGATAGTGACACTGCCTAGACATTGGAACGACAAGGAATTATTTATGGTTTCACAAGTTCTGTTGGGAACCAAAATCAAGATATTTGTATATAGGAAGGATGATATTGTCTTGGGCCAGCCAGCCAATAAGGGAAACTTATAATTATTGGCTGCCCAACAAACACTACACGCTCTTTTCTACCAACATCTCTGTACTATTTGCTTAAAGCAGAGAGAATCACTCCCAACCCCCAGCAGCTGTAACCAACATTTAAGTCGAACTAGGGTTTGCTTTAATTTTGAAAAATTGTGTCTGCATTTTCTTGAGTAAGAAATTCTAATATTTCTTAGAGTATACGTTACTGATACTCTCCTGACACAAACTTGACAAAATGCAAACTCTGTTAACTGCATACAAGATATTTATAACTTCCACAAAGCAATATTACCAATGACAATGCTGTTGTGTGCCTTCAAGTTGTTTGATTTATGGCAACTCGATCATGGGGTTTTCTGGGGATGAGAACCCTGATCTCCAGAGTCATAGTTGTAAAGTCGTAGACAAGAAAATGTTTTTCAAACCTGCTGGCAAATAAGCAGGTGTCAGTTGACAAAGTAAAACCAGGTTTCAAATCCTAGTTAACAACTAACTTGAGTTAGCTTCCAGGCAGCCCAAGAGAATTTGCTGCATGAGGCAAATTCACAAAGGACAAGATGGCAACTTTTCTCATTCTATGTAGAAAAGTTGACTGACATGGAAGAACAATATGTCTTCAGTACTGATCACGGGGCAGTATGTTCCACTGTACCTGAAAGCAAGAAGCCTTACTTATGGGGCACAGGACAGGGTACTTGATGTACAACTGTCTTCAGACATCGTGTTTCCACAATCTGCTGCTTGAAGCAACAGCCCCATTCTCCCTCATGGTAGGACCAGTCATGATAGGGGTCTGAGCCACAATAATGTACAGTAATTATCTAAGATCAGCACAATAATTGTACAAGGATTTGGCAGCAGGGATGTGGGCAGAATACTTCAAATCTTGTAAATCTAGTTGTGGCCTCAATCATAGGTATCTGCATAAGCTCCTAGATATTATTTCCTCCCCCATCCGAGAGGAGAGATCAGCTCAGCAGTCAGCCCTGGGCTCGCATGTTACCTTCTGTCTTGTTCGTTCTGAGGAGTGGTTGATGATTAGAGCAGGACTAAGCATCTTGAGAAACAACCATGCATGTGAAATAACTATAGCGTAGAGATGTGTAGTGTAGTGGTTTGAGTGTTGGACTAGGATTCTGGAGATGAGGGCTTGAATCCCCACTCAGCCATGGAAACCCACTGGGTGACCTTGGGCAAGTCACAGTCTCTCAGCCTCAGAGGATGGCAATGGCAAAGGAAAACCTCCTCAGAAGAAGATTGCCAAGAAAACCCCATGATAATATCACCTTAGGGTCACCATAAGTCACAAACAACTTGAAGGCACACAATGACAAGAAGATATGTTGTTAGACAAGAATTTGTATTGTTGTTAGGTAGCCAAGAAATACGTTTCCCTCATTTGCAAGGCTAGCCAAAGAGAGTTTGCTTCCTCAGGTGGAACAGCCCATGCCCACTCCCAGTAAAGGTCCCCAGTGCAAGCCAGACAAGTTATTTTGCCACCCAAGAAGGAAAATCTCACAAGCATCTCTTCACATGTGTGGCAGTAAATAAATCATGAAGGGCAGCAAACAGCTATCGGGCAAGAACCAACTTTGTGTTGGTTCTGCAGGTGGAGTTCTGCAGGTGGAGTTATGCATTAATTCTGTTATGTGACTCTTGTGTTGGATGAAAATGCTGCAAAACTGAACCAAGACATGAAATGTACGACTGAATACAAAACCAGATATGCACGTGCATCCTCATGCAAAGGTCATCTTGTTGTTGTTATTATCCACCCTTGAGTTGATCTCAACCCATGGCAACCCTGTAGATGAGATCTCGCCAAGATTCCCTATGCTCCACTGCTCTGCTCAGGTCCTGCAAATTCATATCTATAACCTCCTTAATAGAGTCCATCCATCTAGCATGTGGCCATTCTCTCTTTCTGTTTCCCTCTACCTTTCCCAGCATTACTGGGTTTTTTCCAGTGAGTCGTACCTTCTCATGATGTGGCCAAAGTACGACAGCCTCAGTCTGGTCATTTTGGCTTTCAGAGAGATTTCTGGTTTGATCTGCTCAGGGATCCATTTGTTTGACTTTTTGGCTGTCTCTGGTAACCTCAGCACTCTTCTCCAGCACCACATCTCAAATAAATTAATTCTCTTCCTACACGCTTTCTTAACTGTCCATTTCTCACATCCATACATGGTAATAAGGAATACAATGGTTTTTGTGCTCGGTTGTATGTCTTTACATTTTAGGACATTTTTTAGTTCTCTCATAGCTGCCTTCCCCATTCTTAGTCTTCTTGTGATTTCTTGACTGCAGTCCCCATTCTGATCAATATTTGATCCCAGGTATGAAAATTCTTTACTGTTTCTATTTCCTCATTGTCTAGGTTGAATCTGTGTAAATTTTCTATGGTCATTATTTTTGTTTTCTTTATGTTCAGCAATAAGCCTGCCTTTGCACTTTCCTCCTTTATCTTTTTTAATAGTTGTTTCAAGTCTGTGATGTTTTCAGCTAGCAGTGTGGTGTCATTTGCATGTCTTAGATGGTTGATATTCCTTCCTCCTGTTTTCACTCCTGCCTCTTCCATGTCCAAGCCTGCTTTCCTTACAATATGTTCTACATATAGGTTGAGTAGGTAGGGTGATAGGATGCAGTCTTGTCTGACTCCTTTGCCAATCGGGAACCATTCTGTTTCTCTGTGTTCTGTCCTGACCGTGGCCTCCTGTCCTAAGTAAAGATTCCTCATCAGGACTATCAGATGTATTGGCACCCTCATGTCTTTAAGGGTGTTCCATAGTTTTTTGTGATCTATGCAGTCAAAGGTTTTGCTATAGTCTATAAAGCTAATGCTGATTTTCTTTTGGGATTTTTTTGGTGTGCTCCATTAGCCACTGTATGTTTGCAATGTGATCTCTGGTGCCTCTTCCTTTCCTGAATCCTGCTCGCACTTCTGTATAGTTGGAGTCTATGCTGCATAATTTTGAGTATGATTCTGCTTGCATGAGAGATTAGAGCTATAGTCCTATAGTTGCTGCAGTCTCTTGTATCTCCTTTTTTGTTGCTCGCTCAGAGAGGCGGGCTAGAAATAATAATAATAATAATTATTATTATTATTATTGTTGTTGTTGTGGATGGGGATGTATATTGATCATTTCCAACCTGTTGGCCATCGTTTTGTTTTCCATATGTTGGTTAGAACTGGTGTTGATTTTGTTAGTGTGGATTAAAGCAATTCGATTGGAATATCATCTGTTTCTGGTGATTTATTTTTTCCCATTTATCTAATTGCAGCTTTCACCTCTGTTTTTAGAATCTGGAGTTCATTTTCATATGACTCTTCAATTTATATGTCTTTCATTTTGTTATCCCTTTTATATAGCTCTTCTGTGTACTGCATCCATCCTTTTTTAATTTCTTCCTGAACTTGAATTATGTTGTTTTTATTGTCATAAAATGTCCCAGTCTTCGGTTTGAATTTCCCTTTGATTTCCCAGATCTTTTGGAATAGGTCTCTTGTTCTTCCCTTTTTGTTGTCATCTTGCAGATGCAATAAAATTGTGTGCTCAACTGCAGTTCTGTACCTTGAACTGTATGTGGATATTCCACATTAGACAAAAGCATCCATGTGCCATAGAGGAACCTATCCACGTGTAAGACACCTACTTCGAAATTTGGTGCAGTTTTATGGGGAGTAATTTCCTCTTCTCACACAGCTCCCCCCTGTGTCCTCAAAATAAGAGTTCACATACCTTGGATCAAACCGATCAGAACTGAGAGTGAAGTCAAGAAATCAGAAGACTAGAAATGGGAAGGGCAGCCATGAAAGAGCTAGAAATGATCCTAAGGAGTAAAGATATACAAATGAACGCTAAAGATAGAACCATCCAGTCCATTGTATTCCCCATCACCATATATAGACATGAAAGCTGGACCATGAAGAAAATGAGTAAGAGGAAAATAAACTAATTTGAGATGTGGTGCTGGAGAAAATTGCTGAGGATACCATGGACAGCCAAAAAGACAAACAAATGGGTCCTTTAACAGATCAAGCCTAAACTCTACCTGGAAACTAAGATGATCAAACTGAGGCTGTCATAGTTTGGCCACATCATGAAAAGTCATGATTCATTGGAAAAGACAATGATGTTTGGAATGATGGAGGGCAGTAGAAAGAGAGGAAGACACTAGATGGATAGACTCAATCAGAGAGGTCAGAGGTATGAAATCACAGGATCTGAGCAGAGCAATGGAGAACAGAAGGTCTTGGAGTTCTGGCCCTGATTATCTTGTTAAATGCCATGGTGCCATTCTACAGTCAGACAGGCTTCCATAGGTGGAAATGGGGAGGGAATGATTTCCTCTCTTCACACAGCTCCCCATATTCCTTCAAAATCTGCTCTAGATCAGAAGTTTAGATGGTGGTGAAGGTGGCAGCAGAGAGGAGAGGGCGAAAGTCCTGTCGCATGAGAAGTCTGTGTTAGAATGACATTGGATTGACTCTTAGATTATCTTTAGTATTTTTTTTTCATGGAGGGAATTAATCTTTTGCTTTAAGCCACATCTGGACTAGTTATGTGATTTGCAGGCCTATTGCCAAAAATGTTGCAGAGGAAGAGAGAAAGGTTACACAGGGACAGCATATGGTTATCTGTGACGACTGCTGATCAAAACCTAGAAACATGCTGAAGACTAATTGTATCAAAGATTCTGAGAAGAAAATACCATGTTATAAATTTTAAAAATATATAGATCTAGTGTTTAGCAGCTATCCTAAAATGTTTACACTGAAGGTGGATAATTTGTGGGGCTCAAAATATTATTGGACTGCAACTCCCATCATCCTGCATAACTGGCTATGCTGGTTAAGTCTGGCTGGAATTTTCAATTCAGCACAAGTTGCAGAGCCACAATCACAATAGTGACTGGCCAAAACACAGGACTGCAGAAGCATATGTATTTCTCAGAGAGCAAATGGGCAGAAAACGGTCTTCAGATTTTGCTTTGTATATCATTTTGCTTTGTATGCGTATTTTTTTTTCTTTGTATGACCAGAGCTAGAGAAAGGGCCTGGAATATTCCTAAAGAAATCAGCTTCCTTTGGGCTACTGATTATTTGACATGAATGTTCTCAGGAGACTCGTTTTTTTCCCGTTTTGAGATTCTTACAGTGGCTTCTGTCTTGGTGGCATTGTGCCTAAAGACCATATAATTTTCCCTATGATTCTTCCATTTATGAAAAGGATAGCATATCCCTTCTTCACAAATGCTTGGTCTGGACATAAATACCAAGCCACACTTTGTTATGACAGGAACAAGCCCTTATAAATGCCTTCCTCACAACACTAATTCAGGGATGGGAAACCTTTTTCAACAGAGGAGCAGAAGAACAATTTGGAAAGGGTCCTGGAGGCTGCATTCCAACAGTGGATAGGACTAAGAGCACAGAATGGAGCCAAAGCTATGTGGGCTAAGCTAGGCCCAGTCCTAATTATCTGGGATATTTTCCCATGAAGTGTACAAAGCGCAGCTCAGTTTTATACTGGTTGGACATTTGCCCCAGCTCTGCCAGTCTTACATCAGAAAGAAAGAACAAATCAATAACTGCAAAGAAGGAATATTGCACATGACAGGGAGAAAAACAAGGAGTTAGAATTGGAAGTTCTCTTATAAAGAAAACTGCTTCAGGTTTGTCTTGCCTATCCCCAAAAAATGTTGGCTGTGCAGCTTGGAAACAGATTTAGCTCACTGTTTGCAAGGCTCAAACTAGTGTCAGGACTACAAAGGCAACTCAATGACTGAGACTTCAGAGGAAAGGAAATAAGGGGCCCATCTCTCTCAACCACAGAGGATGCTCTGAGGCAAAGGCAGTCTCCTACCTCACTGACAGCTGCATCTCAAGAACTGAGAGTGGTATAAAACCAAATTAAAACACAGTCCAATGTGCCACCAAGGTTTAGGCTTTAGGAGGCAGGCAAACGTCTGTTCCTTGATGAGATCAATCCTGTTCAGTTTGGCAATCGAGGCAATGTTTTATTGGTCCAGTTGGTGAAACTGTGTCTTGTCCAGGAAGCAGCACGAGTGTCCAGAAAACATGACCCTACAGATTGTCAAACAGGGCTGGGTCAGCCAACCCAGATTGTTATCTATGGTGAAAGATGAAATCTTATTTGACAGGTTGGCCAGACTGCTAGTTGAATCTTTCTTCAGCAGTGGGACGGTGTTGTTTGGCACACCTGAAAATAGCAAGTTGGCTTAAGATGTGTAAGGCACATCCCCTTGGCTTCTTTCCAAATGTACTGACTGTGCAATTTGGAAACAGATTTGGAAACTAAATCTACTGTCTGTCCCTCATCTCTGGCTGCATCAACTGCTGAAATAATCCAGTTTGACATCACTTTTAACTGCCATGGCTCCATGCTATCGAATTCTGGGAAATGTAGTTTGTTGGGGCACCAGAGCTCTCTGACAGAGAAGACTCAATGTCTCATAAAACTACAATTCCCAAAATTCTATAACATTGAACCATGGCAGTTAAAAGTGGTGTCAAATTGTAAAATTTACAGTGTTTTTGCAGTCTGTCATCTGAAATAGCTGTTTTACTCTACCCAATAGCAAGGCCAGCCATGGTACCAAGCATCAACTAAAATGTTGCAGATGAACCTCTCAACATACAGCAGTAGAGCCACCCCAGCTATGCATGTAAGATGCAAAATTTTGATTTGGCCCCTTTACTCTTCATATTTTCCAGTGATAATCCAGCTTCTGTCCAATGGGTCTTCCTTATCCAGTTGAGTCTTCCTTATCCAAAATGATTGGTACCAAAAGTGATTTAGATTTCGGAATACCTGTATTTGCCTATATGTACATAGTGAGATATCTTGGGTACTGGGACTCAAGTCTAAACACAAAATTCATTTATGTTTCATATATACCTTGTACACATAGCCTAGAGGTGAGTTTATGCAATATTTGTAATAATTTTGTGAGTGAAACAAAGTTTGTATACATAAAACCACCAAAAAGCAATGAATCACCAATTAAAAAGTGCCTTTTGGAGCATTTTGGAATTCCAAATAAGGGAGACTCAAACCAGTATATAATTATAGTGCTATGATTCCACTTTAACTGCAGTGGCTGCATCCTATGGAATCCTGGGATTTGTAGTCTTGTACAGTATTCAGAATTGTCAGCCACAGAGCTCCAGTGCCTCCCCAGACTACAAGCTCCAAGATTTCATAGAATGTTCCCATGGAAATTAAAAATGGCATCATAGTGATATAATTGTATAGTGCGACAAGGAACCAAAATATTTACATTGTGGTTCTACCCCTAATTCAGCCCCCAAAGTCTCAGTTTATGGATTTCTTAAGCCTAGAAAGCATCTTCCAAACAATGTTGGGGGGGGGGAGGGCAGAGGAAATGTAATTCTCATATCCCAGTGATTTATGTGCGCCCGCCTCCATAGATGTAGGAAAGCTATACCTTTTGCAAGTAAAAAGTAGCACGGCACAGCCATTTTTGCTGAAGCTTCTGGGAGCTGATGTGCAAAACATCTGGAGAGTTAAGGGTTCTCCACCCTTAGCTGAACACATGAAGGTCAACACAGTCAGCCACAACAGGAAGAAAAAGGCACCCAGAAACCTTCATATCTTTTCCCAGTGGCACTTTCACTCTGAACGCATACTACTAGCAGGAAATACTTGTCTTTAGATCAAAGGAGTACATGTGGGCAGAGCGAAAAACCCTTCTCTTCTACTCTTACTTCTAACACATCTCACTAAAATACAAGTTTCTTTGGAAGAGGGGAGTGTTTTTCAAATCCAGTTCAGTCAGTGTAGAGGGAGAAAAGCCACGGGTTAGTAAGGCTCCAGTTTGCTTTGCTAATTATTCAGTGCACAGGACTTGTTCTGCTGTCCAGAATAATTGCACAAACTTGTCATTCCCCCCCCCACTTCCCCCCCCCCCCCCATGTCTGTTCCTTAGAAACTATTACCAGGGTTAGTGTCCACGTTTCACTACCTACGCTGGAAGGACAGGGATATCTCCCCTCTTTCTTCCCAATTTGCTTGTTTTGCCTCTTTGGTGCCCCGTTGTTTCATTCTGAGGGTTTCATCCTCTGAGCAAGGCAAAGTGACCCTAGAGAATGCTTAGATCATCATGAGGGCATATAGCAACTATGGAAAGACCTGCGGGTATGGGGTTTTCTACAGACAGAATGTAGTTAATCAAGCCCTGTAATACTTTGGTACCACCTGCAACCCACTGAGATTTCCTGAAATGTTACCTAATGGGCCTCTCCAGAATATCTGCCCAGCCAGATGCCTATCAGAGGAGTCCTTAGAGCAAGGCTGGGAAAAAGTGCCCTCCCCTTGGCTCAAAAATATTCAAAATGTTGCCTAAATTGCTGGGGTCCTGGGAAGGCATCCAACGGTTGAATTCAAAGGGGAAATTAATTTAGTTTAATAGGGAGCACCAAGAGGGTTTTGTTAACATAAAGCCGGAATCTTAAGCCTTTGAATATCGGTTCTGAAAAGCAAGAACTCCAGAGTACAAAGTAAAACGCAATTTTATCATTTGAACAAGAGCAATGTCACCATTCACATGAAACATTTACACACATATGCACACGAACTAAGGTATATAATAAGGTGGTAGTGGATAGTAAACTAAAGGATTACAGTGAGCAATGCTTATCACTTCCAGAAGCCAGGTTCCAGTCTGGGAAATGGATGCAGAGTGGATCAGACTCAGGTCACTACCTGGGACTGAGTTTGGCTAGCAATCTGTGGGGTTCTGGCTAGAATCCAACAGCATGTCTCCAACTGAGATTAAAATAGGAGTGTCCAACCAGGAGTATTTATGGGCCGAATTTGACTTGAGGCAGTTGGAAATTATGTTCCTGGAATCCCCCAAACAGTGGGATTCCTCCTGGTTGATAGTTTTAACTTCAGAGTAACAAAAGGAATATTTTTATTTGATGGCGGTGGCATTACCATAATCAAGCAGGAATAAGATCAGGACAACCCCAGGGAGTTTGGGATAGGATCAGGTGTGGCAAAGTATAATGGAGACTAGCAGAAAGATTGGTTTAATGTTTCAGGCTGTGTCAGTGTCATTGTCTGTGACTTTCAAGGGGAAATGCCCATGGCATGGGGTGAGGAAGTAGCAATAGTCACAGCTATAAAGTTATAGGGGTCCTTTCCACATGCCATGAGGCCTGTGTGACACTCAGAAGTCAACTGACCTTCCCAGATGCATGCTTATGGCCTCTCCATAACTATTATAATAAAATATAACAAAATATTTGTACCCCCCAAATAATGCAGGTTGCGATAGCACTTAGAGCAAGGGTGGACAAAATATGCCTCCTCTGCTCAAAATATTCAAAAAACATCATTCTTTTGCTGTTCAGGAGGATGTCCGTTATCAAGTTTTTGTCTCTTAGGCCAATTTAAGCCCAGGAGAGGCCATTAAAAAAAAGTGACTTCCCTTTCATAATAATAATAATAATAATAATAATAATAATAATAATTATTTATATTTCCCGCCTCTCCCCAAGGATCGAGGCGGGATTCCAACAATTAAAATCTACAAAGCCCAATACAATTCCTAAGCCAATAAAATCATAAAATCATTACATCATAAAATCAATAAAATAGTTAATCCATAATTTACCATACGTCGGCTATCACTGTCCGTCTTAGATCTCACTATCAGTGAGCAATCACAGTAGATCAGGTGGAAAAGCTCTCCGGAAGAGATCCGTCTTTAGTGCTTTCTTAAAGACATCTAAGGTGGTAATAAGATGGATCTCTTCCGGGAGGTTGTTCCATAATTTCGGAGCCATTGCTGAAAAGGTTTTATTGGAGGTTGATATCAACCTGGTACTCATGGTTTCTAAAGTGTTCTTTCCTGATATTCTGAGGGTGCGGGGCGGATTGTGTAGAAGGCGTTCCTTCAGGTAAATTGGGCCCAAGCCATATAGAAGTGTGTATTGGGGACTGTGGCCTCCAAGATCTCATGGGAAACAAATACAGGCTCCTAGCCTTCTGCTGTTGTCTACCTCACCTTATAGCAAAGGCATTAGATCAGGAATAGCAGTGGCTGGCAACTGGAAACAACGCTGAGGAGGGAGCATGCTTGTCCACATTTCCAAATTTGATGTTTGAGGTAAACTGTCTATTCTAGCCTTCATGGCAAAGCTAGCACCGATTATGAAATATAAATCACCCTGAGTACTTTGGGGAAAAAGGCAGTAACTGTCAGTTAGCAAATAAATAAAAATAAAAATATAAAAGCGTCCTTTCATGTATATTAGTTGCAGGCTTCACAAGAGAAAACGACAGTGCCTGGAAACAATTTGGTTAAAATAATTAATTTTCCTAATTCATTAAATTTTCTGGTGATGAATTTGTAAATTGTTATTTTAGTCATTAATGAACTACTGTATATCCCCTTAACTATTTACAGTTAATATACACTACTACGTTTTTAAAGCTCTAGAAAACTGCCCGTTAATTCTTCCACTTCTTCAAAAGCAGGTCAGAAGTTCTCATTTGGAAAGACCTGGGGCGCAAGCACAAGAAAGTCTCTGGAAAGACAGAAGAAGTTGCTGCAGCTTGCTCTTACATGAAGTGACTGATGTTGGAGAAATATGTGTCCCATCAAATGTTATACATCAAGTTTGGACCAGCATATCCAATCGCTTCAGAAGCACATTAAAATGATTTAACTTTGGTTTTGTTGTTGTTAAGAAGATAATTTCCTTTAGGGCTGAGATATCAAAAGTAAGTCTCCCTTTCTTGTAATTGTTCAATATTCTTTGGGAAGAAAGGTATACATTTACATACCTCTTATACATAGACACACACCATATAATGGACACATTATATTATGCCTTAGTGTTACTTGAATGAACATTCACTTTTCTGCTTTTCTAGTGCAACAAAACTGGAAGTACATGCTTCTATTTTCAATTAGCTGAGATTTAGCATCAACTAACCCTCCCTAAATTGGTGCCTTTCAGATATGATGGACTAAAAAGGTTGGTAGATTTTGGGAGCTGTTGTCCACATATGTGGAGGCAAATTTTGTTGTGCAGGCTGACAAGCCAACCTCAAGCCATGGCTAATAATCCTGGCTTGTTTAGATAAAATGGTTGAAACTATCCATAGCTCCTTGTGTAAATGAAACAACAAATTGCTGTGAGCTGAAAGCAGAAACAAATATCTCATCTCCTTGAGGCTGCCCTAGAGGACATGACAGTGGGCAGACTTGTAAATACACACAATATTATAATTTACATACATACATACACCTTTATTACGGTCATAGACCAGAACAATATATTATAATTTAAACACAATTGTTACTCCCAACAAGAGGTTAATTGAATCAATGGAATTTATTGTTGGCTGCATCTGCAAGGCAGAAATAATAGAATTTGACACCACTTTAATTGCCATTTCTGAATGCTATGAAGTTCTATTTTGTAGTTCATTGAGGCACCACAGCTCTGAGAGAGAAGTCTAAATATCTCACAAAACTAGACACAACATCATTGAGCCACGGCTGCTAAAACTGGTGTCAAACTGGATTTTTTCTCCAGTGTGGATTGTGTCTAAGTGTTGCTTTAGCAAATTCTCATTGGGGCTTTACAGACCACCCGAAAAGGGCAGTCTGTAGTTGTACCTTTGAGCGGCAGATTGATGCCAGTGCAGCCTCACTGGCTGCCCCAGAGGCTCCAATCTGTCACTTATCCAGGCAGTGGAAAAGGGGCAAAATGCCCCTTCTCCACAGCCTGGAAAGGGCTGTCCTTAGGGCTTCATGGGGCGGAAAGGGCTGTCCTTGGGGCAGAGGCAAGGGCGAAAGGGGCCTTTCTCCCTCCCTTCGTTCCTGCGGCAATCTGGTTGCTGCGAGAACGATGCACTTCCTGAAAAGGAGCTCCGTTTTGGAGCTCCTTTCAGCGCCACGGAAAGGGTGCCCTAGGCGCCCTCCAGCAGCACCATGACATCAGGTGCGCACCGGTCCATCTGGACACAGTGCATGCTGAGACGTCATCATAGCACACCCATATGGATGGTGCCATTTTAAAATGGTGCCATCCGTACGTGTTAGGACTGGGGAGCGTGCAAATGCTGCGTGGGGACGGCCCTTTTGGGTACCGCACCAATGGGTCTAACATCTGGCTTTAGTACTATGGTGACCCTTTAAAATGACACCTAAGGAAAAATTTCTTTCATTTACCTTAAGTGACATCAGCAGGTAACCTACACTGCTGAACTGCATTGCCCTGCCTGTGACATCATCCATGTGCAGTGTGATCATTGCAGGAGCAAGGAGGGAAAACATGAAAAAGAACAGACAAGATTGGAAAGTCACTACAGTTGATCCTTCAGCTCCATGGGAGTTTGGTTCCAGGACCCCACTGTGGATGAAAAAAAAATGTGGATAATCACATCCCATATTATTAAATGATGTAGCCATGAACACACACACTTCAGCAGGTATGACAATCTGTGGATGATCCAGTTCACAGATCCAAAGGGCCAATTGTATTCACAGAAAGTAACTCTTAAGATGTCTACCACACTGAAGTAACTATTTGCAACCTAAAAAAAGGTACATCTTGTAACCCTAGAAAATACTCAGTATCAGCTGGGATATTCTGCAGAGCAAAGTTTTTAATGGCACAAGAGGGTTGGAAGTGGCAGTGGTGGGGTTGGAAGAGCATCCCATTGTTGCTGCATTAAAGGAAGAACTTGCCTCCTGTGAAATTCACCGCTAGGCTTGTCAGTCCAGATACAGTTGGATCCTGGCCCATATACCTGGAACATTAATCAAAGTGTAGCAGATACTCTCACCATGTTTATTATATTGTTTGATCCATTAACATCTACTCATATTGACTCCATTTCTCCTAACACTGAAAGAAACTAAACATTACCATACATAAGGAGCTGTTCAGACCTTAAATGGATACCGAAACATCTTCTGGAGTTTAGTAACTACGTGTGCTATGCCGTTTTTCTCAAAGGTTAATGTCCAATATTCTTCTCCCTGAAGTATGTGAAGCCCTGTGTGCCTGATGTTACGTCAGAATCTCTCTTAAAAATCCCTCTGCCTCTGTGATCTTCCTCTCGGATGTCAATGTTAATTTAATCCTGAGTATCTTCCATGCACTTGCTCCTCTTTCCTAATGTTTTCCATCTGTTCTCCAAAGGTATTAATTTTGGATTATTTCCAGGTTGCTTTGTTTCTTCTCTTCTGAACATTTCCCTTCCTTCACTTTGAAATATTTTTGCTTTTAATGCTCCTCAAGAGAAGAATCCCTGTCTGCCTCTGTCACATCCACAAAAGCCAGTGCGAATATTTTGTTAGTTTTTCAGGTGCTAACAACTGTTAATTTGGCTAAAACAAATGAGCATGGCTAGCCCTGCACACCGGGGAATGGAGCCACTCTGGTCAGAGCATCTCTTCCAGATGAGGGAGTTTGTCACTGCTAAATCCACAACCTGATGCAGCTGAGGATCCCATCTGCCATGATGTGCAGAAGTATGGAATAGATCCCATTTGCTCTATGTCTCCCCTTATTGCTAAGGAGGCTTTCAGCTTCAGCAGGTTGGCAGTGCAGGCATGATGAGTGCCCCCATGTGGTTGGCTGGAGCTGTGGAGATAGGCAGTGATTCCCAGCTTTCTGGCATTTCGCACTTCCTTTCGCAAAGTTTACATGTAAGGTTTTAATTAGAAGGGCTGACACCCAATTTCAAAAATAAGGAAATGAATTCTGTGAGGTGTCATCAAATAATTAATTCTGCTTGTTCGCACACGACTGAAAACATCACATTTCAAACAAAATAATACTCCCTTAAGTGCACAGCAAACACTTTGTCTAAGATGGCGATTGGCATCTCCTGATCTTGCATTTAATTTTTTAAAAAAATGTTTTAAGTGCCACCCAATTAAACAGCAATGCCTGTATGATAAAACATAATGTATTTTAACAATGCAATTAATTGATGCAAAGTGCAAGTCTATACACGTTTAACTGCAAGGGAGTTCTACTGTGTTCAATAGACCACTTCTAGGAAACCTGTACCAGATTGTAAACAAAACATGCAGTCACAAAATCACTAGGCATTAGGACTTACTCCTATGTAGACATGCACAGAACAGGGCACTTCTCCCAATTGTTAACCTGTTCCTGCCCACCTTCCTAAATGTAATAGAATTTAATTGTGAATAAACATAAACAGGATTGCAGTTAATCTTGCACTACTTATTATTAGCTTTAGATTTAACTGGGAGTAAGCTCCAATGAACTCCAAGGAACATCTAAGTAAACATGCATAGGATTGCAGTATTCACCACTATTTTAGTTACAATAGACTGGATAAAAATTTACCTTTTTTGCCAAAACAACTATTAGCTATAAATAAAGCATTAACAAAGCAAAACGTTATCAAGTACAATAAAATGGACTTACCAAGCACCACTGTCTCATATTATGTGCCTTCAAACACAGCTCTGACTTATAGTGACCCATTGCGTTCTTCTTATGTGGAGAGAATGTGATTTTTTCCAAGGTTACCCAGTTTGGTATTCATGGGTAAGTAGGAATTTAACATCGTCTTTTCTAATGTGTCATGCCTCTTCATAAAGTATGAGAACCTCATGTTTCAACATGGGGTTGAAACATGTTAAATGGAATATAATTATTTGATTTTAGGCTACATTTTAATATATTTAGACACCTTTTAAAAATGGGAGCCTTTATGTTCAATAGACTTCTTTGGTGACAAAGTGTTAAAGCCTAACACTGAAAGTCCCAATATCCATTGAATGAGGAGAGGCTGATTCATAGGCAGAAGGTTCCCAATATATATGAATTCATTTGGCAGAACTGTGCTGATTTCAGCAGTGAGAAACAGCTCAGAATGTCATAGGTACTTTATTTTATCTGTATCCAAACTAGTGTGCATTAATGCTCCAAACAGTCTCAAAGGGGAAAAGAAAACTCTTCTTAATACATAAGTATTAGTAAAAGTGAGGAACAGAAGCATCATTTTTTCACACTGAAACTACAAAAAATGCTTTTATAATCTTAAAATAGACATTATAAAATTTAGTTAGAAAACACAGCAAAGCTCAGCCTAATGCAATGTATGTCATCTGCATTTTGCATCTTCTGGCTTGCTAAAGTATAAACACAATATATACAAAAATGTGTTATTTTTAATAAAAAATTCTGTATTACTTGATTATATGCTGTACAGACAGTAATTATTTTAACAATATACATATATTGAATATCCCTTTATTCAGTGAGTCTTGTTATCAGCTAGAGTTGATAGGTTCATTCGGCTAAGTTCTCCTTGAGTGTAGAATTGAAAATCATTCCAGTGCTGCTTGACTTCATCGCCAACTCTTTCTGTAATGTTTAAAAAAAACAGTTATATCTCTCAGCAGCAAAAAGAGCCAAAATGGAAGTTACTGTCAGATTAAAAGTGATACAGATGTATATCCAGTAATATATTTCTTCATTTTTACCTAAAAAACAATAACTGCTGCCCCCAACAACCATGACTGATCATTACATTCTAAACATCAAGCATGCAAGTTCCCAGGATGCTGACAGATAGAATAAACCACAACTATGTCAAAGGTTCTATTACTAGTAGAGGATTTCAAAGTAGTAATTAAGACTGAATTGAAACAACTTTGAATAATGGCACCACTATACTTTCCTATTTAATTTTTTTCCAGTCATACTTGAAGGGCATTTCACAATTATTAAATAACTTACCTCATGCTTCTAGGCCTAGGACTGCATTCCATTACAGAATGCCATTTTGTCAAAAACCAACACTGAATCTTAAATGTTTTTAAAATACTATTTTTTGGAAAAATTCTTTTTTTGTGTGTTTTCAAGTGAATAGTCTGATAGAACTTTTCATTTTCTTTAAGAGTAGGAGCTAACAAAATTAAAATTAAATTTATAGCCCATCCTTGTGGTGCAAAAGCATAACTTGTGAGAAGCAAGATTTAGAAACTACAGTTTCATAAAAACCATATATATCAACAAGGACACAAGGTCAGCAATTAAACCCAAAATGGGAGGAAGAACATTAGGAAGGAGCATCAACTAGCTAACCTTCAGATGAAGATAATGAACATTAAAGAATGGCCAGAACTTTGATTACCAACTAGTTCTTTGCCATGAGCATGTTTTAAAAACACCCACCAACTTTTAGTTTGTTTCTATGTGCTATTAGAAAACTTGGTGTTAATCTATAAAACTTTTAAAGTCCTGGCGTATTTGAAAGAACAATGTGTCATGTACAAACTTGTCCTCATGAAGCCCTTCTTCAGGTACAGTGGTCCCCCGGGTTACGAAATTAATTCGTTCCGGCCCCTTTTTCGTAAGCCGAAAATTTCGTAACCCGGGGCCTATTTCCAATAGGAAATAGGTAATCCGTTCCCCTCCGAAGCCTGGCCTGGCGGGGGCCTCCTGGCTGAGGAAAGGAAGGTCCGATCCGGTGGATCGGGCCTTCCATTCGTCACCCGCAGAGGCCCAGGCTGGCTGGGGAACGTTCGCTTCCCCAGCCAGCCAGGCTTGAGTCCCTTCTCCTCCGAGGCCAGGCTTCGGAGGAGAAGGGGCGGCCTTGGGTCCCTTCTCCTCCGAAGCTAGGCTTCGGAGAAGAAGGGGCGGCCTTGGGTCCCTTCTCCTCCGAAGCTAGGCTTCGGAGGACAAGGGGCGGCCTTGGGTCCCTTCTCCTCCGAAGCTAGGCTTCGGAGAAGAAGGGGCGGCCTTGGGTCCCTTCTCCTCCGAAGCTAGGCTTCGGAGAAGAAGGGGCGGTCTTGGGTCCCTTCTCCTCCGAAGCTAGGCTTCGGAGGACAAGGGGCGGCCCAGGCTGGCTGCGGAACGTTCGCTTCCCCAGCCAGCCAGGCCTGGGCCTCCGCGCCTATCGAAAGGAAGGCATGATCCCATGGATCGTGGCTTCCTTTCGTTAGGCTTGCCCCCCAAGCCCGGCTAGAGAAGGGAATCCTCCCTTCTCTAGCCGTGCTTGGGGGGCAAGCCCGGCTAGAGAAGGGAAGCTTCCCTTCTCTAGCCGGGCTTGGCCCCCAAGCCTAATGAAAGGAAGCCACGATCCCATGGATCGTGGCTTCCTTTCGTTAGGCTTGCCCCCCAAGCCCGGATAGAGAAGGGAATCCTCCCTTCTCTAGCCGTGCTTGGGGGGCAAGCCCGGCTAGAGAAGGGAAGCTTCCCTTCTCTAGCCGGGCTTGGCCCCCAAGCCTAACGAAAGGAAGCCACGATCCCATGGATCGTGGCTTCCTTTCGTTAGGCTTGCCCCTCAAGCCCGGCTAGAGAAGGGAATCCTCCCTTCTCTAGCCATGCTTGGGGGGCAAGCCCGGCTAGAGAAGGGAAGCTTCCCTTCTCTAGCCGGGCTTGGCCCCCAAGCCTAACGCTTCGGGGCGGAGGCCTAGGCTTGACAGGCTGGGGAAGGTCCCCAGCCAGCCAAGCCTCTGGGCCTCCGCCCCGAATGGAAAGCAAGGCACTGGGACCTTCCCCAGCCTGTCAAGCCTCTGGGCCTCCGCCCCGAAGAGAAAGCAAGGCAGTGCCTTGCTTTCTCTTCGGGGCGGAGGCCCAGAGGCTTGGCTGGCTGGGGACGTTCCCCAGCCAGTCAGGCCTGGGCCTCCGCCCCGAAGCGAAAGCAAGGCACGATCCGATCGGATCGTGCCTTGCTTTCATTAGGCTCCCAGGGCCAGGCTTGGCTGACTGGGGAACCTTCGTTCCCCAGTCAGCCAAGGCTGGCCCTGGGCGCCTAACGAAAGCAAGGCACGATCCGATCGGATCGTGCCTTGCTTGGCCTCGGAGAAGAAGGGACGGCCCCGCGATGGCCGTCCCTTCTTCTCCGAGGCCGCCGGCGGAGGAGAAGGGACGGCCATCACGGGGCCGTCCCTTCTTCTCCGAGGCCGCCGGCCTTTTTTCGTATCCCGGGGATACGATCGTAAGCCGGGGCCATTTTTCTGGCCCCGGCTCTTTCGTATCCCGGGATTTTCGTAGCCCGGGGGATTCGTATCCCGGGGGACCACTGTATGTCTAACAATCTTTATTTGAGCAAATTAGTGATAGATTTTTCTCTCTCCATTACTCTCCTTTCGGGGGGACTTGCTTGGAATCTTTTAGACATGAGTCTTTAGACAGTATTTTTCTGAAACGAAATATTTTTCTTTTTTTAAAAAAAATTCTATTATGATTGATTTGCTGGGCTAGTTGTGTGGCTGGATGGATTTATGTTTGAATTTTATTGTTAATGGTTTATTGCAGGCTAGCTTGAAAGCTAGTTAGCAGAAAAAAAGAAGTACACAAATTTAATTAAGTTGAGAAGTGGGAGGCAGGCAGGTCAGTGAGGTTTACAACACAAATGCTGAAATCACTAAGGGACAAGATTGGAAAATTTGCAACAAAAAGGCAAGTTAAGTGTTCAGTCCAGACAGGAAAACAGAAGATTGACTAAGCTGATGATACATACAAAAACCAACACTCCAATAAAAATACTTCCTGGGTGCAATTACATATTAAAAGCCTGCACGAAGAGAAAAGTTTTTGCCTGTAATCAAAAGGAGATCAGGGAAGGGTCTAGTCTGGCCTCTTGTGAGAGAGAGTTTCAAAGAGTGGTAGCAGCCTCTGAGAAGGATCCCTCTTCTGTCCTCACCAAGCAAGCTTGTGATGGTGGCGGAACCAAGGGAAAGCCTTCCCATGAAGATCTTAGAAATTTGGCAGCTTCATATGGAGTTTGAGGTTTCAGAAAAAGATAGGAAAGTAGGCAGAGGCAGACTTCAACAAAGCTGTCATCTTCACCAACATAGTTGTCATGAGGGGAAGGTAGAATCATAGAATCATAGAATCATAGAATCGTAGAGTTGGAAGAGACCACTAGGGCCATCCAGTCCAACCCCCTGCCATGCAGGAAATCCAAATCAAAGCATCCCCGACAGATGGCCATCCAGCCTCTGCTTAAAGACCTCCAAGGAAGGAGACTCAATCACCTTCCGAGGAAGTGCGTTCCACTGTCGAACAGCCCTTACTGTCAGGAAGTTCTTCCTAATGTTGAGGTGGAATCTCTTTTCCTGTATCTTGCATCCATTGTTCCGGGTCCTGTTCTCTGGAGCAGCAGAAAACAAGCTTGCTCCCTCCTCAATATGACATCCTTTCAAATATTTAAACAGGGCTATCATATCACCTCTTAACCTTCTTTTCTCCAGGCTAAACATCCCCAGCTCCCTAAGTCGTTCCTCATAGGGCATGGTTTCCAGACCCTTCACCATTTTTGTCGCCCTCCTTTGGACACGCTCCAGTTTCTCAATGTCCTTTCTGAATTGTGGCGCCCAGAACTGGACACAATATTCTAGGTGGGGCCTGACCAAAGCAGAATACAGTGGCACTATTACTTCTCTTGATCTAGACACTATACTTCTATTAATGCAGCCCAAAATAGCATTGGCCTTATTAGCTGCCGCATCACACTGTTCACTCATGTTCAACTTGTGGTCTACTTGGACTCCTAGATCCCTTTCACATGTAGTTTCATTCAGCCAGGTGTCACCCATCCTATATCTGTGCATTTTATTTTTCCGCCCTAAGTGCAATACCTTACATTTCTCTGTGTTGAATTTCATTTTGTTAGCTTTGGCCCAGCTTTCTAGTCTATTCAGGTCATTTTGAATCTTGATCCTGTCCTCTGGGGTATTAGCTATTCCCCCTAATTTGGTGTCATCTGCAAATTTGATTAGTATGCTCCCAATTCTGTCATCCAGGTCATTGATAAAGATGTTGAATAGCACTGGGCCCAGGACAGAGCCCTGTGGGACCCCACTGGTCACTTCTCTCCAGGATGAAAAGGAGCCATTGTTGAGCACCCTTTGGGTTCGGCCAGTCAACCAATTACAGATCCATTTAACAGTTCCTTTGTCTAGCCCACATTTTACAAGCTTGTTTGCAAGAATGTCATGGGAAACCTTGTCAAAGGCCTTACTGAAATCAAGATATACTATATCCACAGCATTCCCTTCATCTACCAAACTGGTAATTTTATCAAAGAAAGAGATTAGATTTGTCTGGCATGACTTGTTTCTCTGAAACCCATGTTGAGTTTTTGTGATTATGGCATTGCTTTCTAGATGTTCACAGACTCTCTGTTTAATGATCTGCTCCAGAATCTTTCCTAGAACTGATGTCAGACTAACTGGACGATAATTGTTGGGATCCTCTTTTTTCCCCTTTTTGAAGATGGGGACAACGTTTGCCCTTCGCCAGTCCGCTGGGATCTCTCCTGTTCTCCAGGAGTTTTCAAATATGATTGCCAATGGCTCCGATATTACTTTTGCCAGTTCTTTTAATACCCTTGGATGGAGTTCATCTGGTCCCGGAGACTGAAATTCATTTAGATTAACAAGGTGTTCCTCTACTATCTCTTTACTTATTCTGTGCTGAAATTCCCCTATTCTGTTCTCTGCTCCATTATCCTCAGGTTGAGCACCCTTTGCCTTTTCTGAGAAGACTGAGGCAAAGAAGGTGTTGAGTAATTCTGCCTTTTCTCTGTCTCCTGTTAGCATTTTGCCATCTTCTCCACGCAGTGGCCCTACTGTTTCCTTCTTCTTCCTTTTGCTGCGGACATATCCAAAAAAGCCCTTTTTATTGTTCTTAACCTCTCTAGCAAGCCTGAGTTCATTCTGCGCTTTAGCTTTTCTGACTTTACCCCTACACATGCCTGCTATTTCTTTGAATTCCTTTTTCGTGATTTCCCCCTTTTTCCATTTCTTATACATGTTCCGTTTCAAACTTAGCTCAGTTGAAAGTTCCTTAGTCATCCATCCTGGTTTCTTGAGACACCTCCCGTTTTTCTTTCTCACTGGAACTGTTTGAAATTGTGCCTTCAGTATCTCCCTTTTGAGAAAGTCCCATCCGTCCTGAACTCCTTTATCTTTTAGTATTTCTGACCATGGATTCGCCCTCAATACTTCTCTAAGTTTACTGAAATCCGCTCTCCTAAAGTCTAGGATGCGTGTCTGACTCTGCCTGGCTTCTCCTTTCCACTGTATTACAAACTCCAGGAGAACATGGTCACTTCCACCTAATGATCCCACCACTTGCACCCCATTAACCAAGTCATCCTTGTTGGTTAGGATCAGATCTAAAATAGCTGACCCCCTTGTTGCCTCTTCCACCTTTTGGACCATGAAATTGTCTTCCAGGCAAGTGAGGAATTTGCTAGACCTTGAGGATTTTGCTGAGTTTGACTTCCAGCAAATATCAGGATAGTTGAAGTCGCCTATCACTACTACATCTCTCTTTTCTGACTGTGTGGTCATCTGTTCTAGAAAGATATCATCCAATTCCTCAGTCTGACTTGGGGGTCTGTAGTAGGCTCCCACCGTAACACCCTTGTTGTTTCCCTCCCCTTTGATTCTTATCCAGATGCTCTCCACCTGGCTTCCATGATTGATGTCCAGGATCTCTTCACTGGTGTAAATATCTCTGACATATAGTGCTATTCCTCCTCCTTTCCTGTTTGGCCTATTTCTCTTAATAAGGTTATACCCCTCTATTTCCACATTCCAATCATGAGACTCATCCCACCAGGTTTCAGTGATGCCTATTATATCATATTTGCTTTGTTGTACTAGGAGTTCGAGTTCATCTTGCTTATTTCCCATGCTCTGTGCATTAGTGTAGAGACATCGCAGACCATGGTTCCCTTCTACTTGCTGCCTGTGCAAGTTTTTTTGCCTCCCACTGTTGGGTCCTTGCATTGTTTGCCTTGTTTCCTCTATGTCAGTTTGACTATTTTCGCCATCCCTTTTGCCTTCCTTATTGTCTCCCTTCCCCTCGGAACTCAGTTTAAAGCTCTCCTGATCAAGTTCTTGAGACTGTTGGCAAAAACATTTCTTCCAACTGGCGTGAGATGCAACCCGTCTGTTGCAAGAAGTCCCTCCTCATGGAACCGCAGCCCATGATCCAAGAATCCAAATCCTTCTCGGCGGCACCATCTGCGAAGCCAGTTATTCACATCTGCTATTTTCCTCTCCCTTCCTGGACCATGCCCTTCAACTGGCAGAAGAGACGAGATGACAACCTGTACATCCATTCCTTTCAGCTTCCTACCAAGCGCCTCGTAATCCCTTTTGATGTTCTGAATGCTGTGTCTTGCAGTATCATTAGTTCCCACGTGGACCAAAAGGAAGGGGTATTGGTCAGTAGGCTTGACCAGTCTTGTCAGCCTCTCTGTCACATCCCGGATCTTTGCACCTGGAAGACAACACACCTCTCGAGACATCTTGTCAGGCCTACAAATCACTGCTTCTGTACCCCTCAGCAAGGAGTCCCCCACTACGACCACACGCCTCCTCCGAGGCTTAGCAGCGACTGTTCCCTCGGGTGGGACTCTCAGGCTCCCCTGCTCCGTCCCTGAAGTCTGTCCATGCTGCTCTTCTTCATCCTCCTTGATAAGGGAAAGCGCTTCGAATCGATTCTCTAGCTGCAAGCTCCCCGAACAATTCCTTCTTGGTTTACTTCTCTTTGTGACATTCCTCCAGCTGTCTGCCTCCTCTGTTTGGCAAGTGACCTCTTTCACCCTAGCATCTTCCTCTGCATGGTACTCATCCAAGATGGTTAGTTCTATTGTGTCCAGGAAATCCTCTTGTTCCCTAATCTGCTGAAGTGTAGCTACTCTGGACTCCAGCTGCTGCACTTTCTCCTCCAAGAGTGCCACCAACTTGCACTTGGTGCATGTGAAGTTCTCCACTTCTGTAGGCAAGAAGAGAAACATCCCACAAGAGTTGCAGGTGACCGCGGCAGATCCCTCGTTGTCCATACTGCAAAGTCTAATGCCACTTGAGCAGAGTTGTTCAGTTAGAGAAAACTAAAATTCTCTGGAAGGTGGTATATAAAGCTAGTCTGCTAGCTCCGCCCCCTTGTGACTCACAGATGTGACTCACAGAAGCTCCTCCCCTTCAGCAACGAGCACACGGTCTCAAGCACACGGTCCCAAAATGGCTGCCAAGCAGCTCCTCTCCTTCTCCTCTCTCTGGCCGGACTGTTCTGGAAGGCTCTGGAAGGTGGTATATAAAGCTAGTCTGCTAGCTCCGCCCCTTGTGACTCACAGATGTGACTCACAGAAGCTCCTCCCCTTCAGCCACGAGCACACGGTCTCAAGCACACGGTCCCAAAATGGCTGCCAAGCAGCTCCTCTCCTTCTCCTCTCTCTGGCCGGACTGTTCTGGAAGGCTCTGGAAGGTGGTATATAAAGCTAGTCTGCTAGCTCCGCCCCTTGTGACTCACAGATGTGACTCACAGAAGCTCCTCCCCTTCAGCCACGAGCACACGGTCTCAAGCACACGGTCCCAAAATGGCTGCCAAGCAGCTCCTCTCCTTCTCCTCTCTCTGGCCGGACTGTTCTGGAAGGCTCTGGAAGGTGGTATATAAAGCTAGTCTGCTAGCTCCGCCCCTTGTGACTCACAGATGTGACTCACAGAAGCTCCTCCCCTTCAGCAACGAGCACACGGTCTCAAGCACACGGTCCCAAAATGGCTGCCAAGCAGCTCCTCTCCTTCTCCTCTCTCTGGCCGGACTGTTCTGGAAGGCTCTGGAAGGTGGTATATAAAGCTAGTCTGCTAGCTCCGCCCCTTGTGACTCACAGATGTGACTCACAGAAGCTCCTCCCCTTCAGCCACGAGCACACGGTCTCAAGCACACGGTCCCAAAATGGCTGCCAAGCAGCTCCTCTCCTTCTCCTCTCTCTGGCCGGACTGTTCTGGAAGGCTCTGGAAGGTGGTATATAAAGCTAGTCTGCTAGCTCCGCCCCTTGTGACTCACAGATGTGACTCACAGAAGCTCCTCCCCTTCAGCCACGAGCACACGGTCTCAAGCACACGGTCCCAAAATGGCTGCCAAGCAGCTCCTCTCCTTCTCCTCTCTCTGGCCGGACTGTTCTGGAAGGCTCTGGAAGGTGGTATATAAAGCTAGTCTGCTAGCTCCGCCCCTTGTGACTCACAGATGTGACTCACAGAAGCTCCTCCCCTTCAGCCACGAGCACACGGTCTCAAGCACACGGTCCCAAAATGGCTGCCAAGCAGCTCCTCTCCTTCTCCTCTCTCTGGCCGGACTTTCATTCAGAATGAATGAAAGGAAGGCAGTTGTGGAAATAATAGCCAAGTTTCTCTGACAGGAAGGAGTATGGAGAGTACAAACAATCTTAAGGGAGACTGGGAGCAAATGGGAATGGGATAATTTTAATATCTCAGGAGGAGATCGCATACTGTATGTACTCAACCATAAGTCAACCTTATGTACAGTGTCTGTGTTGAGGCTAGGTTTTGGGGCCAAAATTATGGATTTTGATAGAACATGTGGATATGTTTGCAGCTACAAGGTTGGGGCATGAATAAAAGGATGCAGCAAAAGAAAACAATGCCAAAGAAGTTACAAAATCCCAGCAGGTATACTGTTTGTGCTCATACTAAAGGCTGGTTGGATGAGAAAGTAGAGGGGAGGTCAGTGGTTTCAGGACAGGTTACACTATTGCTTTCTACCAGGGGATGGTTCTTTTTTTTTATACTTAAGAGTCAAAGTATGGTCTTTACACTGACCCATTGATAAGTCAATTTAGTTTTTTTTTTTTTTTGAGCTATTTTTTTGACTAAAATTTCAAGACTTATACTGTACATAGGTATATGGTCTATAATATTGAAATTGTGTTTTTGCCTTCAAGTCGTTTATGACCTGTGGCAACGTTAAGGCGAACCTATCACAGGATTTTCTTAGCCAGATTTGTTCAGATGGGTTTGCCTTTGCTTTCCTCTGAGGCTGAGAGTAAGGTCACCCACTGAGTTTCCATGACTGAGCAGGGATTTGAACCCTGACGTCCAGGGTCATATTCAAATGCTCAAACCACTATTCCACACTAGCAACCATCAAAAAGATATAAATAGTAGGTTAGAAGATTGAAAGGTTCAAAGAAGCTACCCAAAACAAAAGAGGATGTATTTAGTATGGACATCAAAAGGTGAAAATCACTAGGGGAAGATAGTCCAGAACAGGCATTGAACTGGCCATTGCTACTGAAGGCTAATGATTTCAAAGGAGAGCTACAAACCATAGTCAACAGCACACAACTTTGCTTGAATGGATTCCATTTATATACAAAAGAAATATACCAATAAATTTATGGTAGAAATTATAAGATTTCCCAGAAACAGTTATATATGCAAGTGTTAGTGTTGGACCAACAGACTCAAATCGCTCTTCAGCCATTTAGTGATTAAATGTAGCAGATAACCCTGGGAGGACACTATCTTTTAAGCAAATGTACCTCACAGCATGTCTGCAGCCCTGATTTTTAGGAGGAATTATACCACCAAACAATTTAAAAAACCACATCCAAGCCTAGAGAAAAGCAGTGTCTTTTCGCAACAGATGATAAATGAAACCTACCTATAGCCACACACATTCATAATTCCATCTAGAATTAGTCATCATTCTTGAAAACTTCTAGATATCTACTACCAGATAGAATGACCACCACCAGACAATTCAAATCAAGCATACGGTCCTGGATTGTCTGCTCTTCAGAGCCAATTTATAGAAACCTTACACTCTCCCATTAAGCCCGTATTAACAGCAATGGCTGTTTGATAGCACAGCTGAGCGCTTTTGCTTCTGAGCTTAACTGGAGAAGCCTCCACTCACTTCATATAATGTTATGCAATAAGGAAATACAGACTTAGGACGTACCATGAAATCTGAATAGCTAGGCTGGTTGGTGGATATGCTTTCCTTGCACTCTTCTAATGGTGGTCGGTTCAGGGAATCTAGATGTACACTTTTGTAAGGCGTCTGCAAAATGTAATTGTAAATCTTCTCACTCTTCAGGCCAATTTTGCCATATTAGAAATATTTTAGAAACTGTGTCAATAACTACACTGGCCTCATTTCTATTATAGTCTGCCAGAAAATCTCTTTATTGGGAAGCTTCATCTGCTTTCTAGATTTCTCTGGAACTTTTGTTAACCATTGTCGTGTTTATTTAGCTTTCTATATATGAACCTCTCTCAATGTCACCCAATAAACAGTTCAGCACTTTAATTTTCCACTAAGTGAAGACTACAGTTTCCTGTATCTTTCACTGCTTTATTTTATTTTAGATCACATATCAACTTATCAGGCACCTAATTTGAACAAAAACTGCTTTACCAAAAACAGTTTTTCTCCCACGCCATGACTGCCACCACCCATTTTATACCTCGCATGACTGATGTAGCATGGTAAGCTCAACTTCTCATTAGCTTTTGCAACTAGAAATGAAGAGCTGTCAAAGTGATAGTGCCAGGAACAGCATCCACTATAATAATTTATTTAGCATATTTTGCCTTTTGGGCTATAACTTAAATGCCAATTGGCATCCATGTTAAGTTTGTAATTAAAAGAAAGACACCATGCCTGGGCTACTATGTTCATATAAATTATTCAGATATCCTTCCCAAGTGAAATATTCAAAATAATGTTATGTTATTAAATTAAATCCCCATACCAACATTCTTTGGGGGAAGCTAACAAAAAATATTTTCTCTTTTTGAGCTTTAGAAATGGCAGAATGTGCACGCCACAGTTAACAATCCTGATTAAGGAGTAAAAACACCCATGGCTTGGAGAAACAAACTGAAGACTTTATTATAGGAACCCCACTCTAAAATAGGAAACTTACCAAGGGTGCTAATCTAAATTAGCTTCATTCTAGGGAAGAGCTAAGAGAGGACTATCGGGAAGAAAATAGGAGAGACATCTCTAAGAATATCAGTTTACATCACAGAGGGGTCAGGAAAGGTAGGCCAGGAAGAAACTGATGTGGAAATAAGTCACAATGTGCTTGTGTGGAATGTGGTTTGATGATATTTTGACACCACTGTAGGTATATTTTCAGTACTCAACTTGATTCAACGTTTGAAATCAGAGTTCGCCAACTTTTCTCACACATCAAGTCTGAAGTATGAGATTGTGTTTCAGACATACACAATACATGCCCTCTGAAGACTCTGTGAGACTGTCAAAGCAAACTCAGTATGCCCTCTATGTCCCAGAAGCACCAGTGCTGGTAATGCTACCAATGCTGGCAATGCTTAAGTCCATGATTTGGGATAGTCTAGAATTTGCTAGGTGAATATTGGATTCAAATCTTACCCCACAACTCTGAGGACATGATCTCTCCTCATTATCAGATTTTTGCAGACATTCCAAGTTCTTAACAATCACATTATAAACAGAAAAATCTGATTAGTCTCACTCACCTTGGTTTTAACTGTCTGTTTGCCTGCAACAGTAGTGTTGGTTGCTATATTACTGCAGCTGGCTGCTTTAAGTACAGTTTGGCTAGAGGTTACCTGAAAAACACAGTTCCCATTGGGGGGAAAAAGTTTACAAAGACTTTAATAAGCAGCACAGTGAGCTATTAATTCTGACATAAATCACCATGGAAATATCTTAAGAGATGTAAAGGGCAACTTGAATAATGGCATCTGGAATTCAAAGCATCATCTGATCTGCCAATGATGGCTTTAGATTACAAGATTCCTGCAAAATCGGTTGTATGTGGAGCTGCCTTTGAAAATGGTCTCAAAAAGGCTAATGGCCATGACAAAGCTGCAAGATGGTTAACAAATTGGATAAGTTTAGCCATGCTACAACAGTGTTTATTGGTAGGACAAACTCTTTGTCCATTTCCAGGCCTAATTCAAATTTCTGTTTCGTTAACCACTAAAGTCACTAATGGATCAGAGCAAATAAAATTTCAAAGATAACCTCTTCCTACACAAAACACCTGGAATTTTCTTGAGAAGTCCTACTCTGATGGCCCCCACAAAGATGGGTGACTACCGGGAAGAAGGCCTTTTCAGTGGTGGCACCCTAGCAGTGCAATGGGTTTCTCCCAGGGAAACTTAGAATCATAGAATTGGAAGAGACCACAAGGGCCAACCAGTCCAACCCCCTGCCAAGCAGGAACTCACATTCAAAGCATCCCAGATAGATGGCTATCCAGCTTCTGTTTAAAGACCTCCAAGGAAGGAGACTCCATCATTTTCCAAGAGAGTGTGCCCCACTGTCGAACAGCTCTTATTGCCAGGAAGTTCCTCCTAATGTTGAGGTGGGATCTCTTTTCCTGTAGCTTGCATACATTGTTCCAGGTCCTATTCTCTGGAGCAGCAAAAAACAAGCTTGCTCCATCCTCAATATGACATCCCTTCAAATATTTAAACAACACTATCATATAACCTCTTAACCATCTCTTATCAAGGCTAAGCATACCAAGCTCCCTAAATCTCTCCTCATAAGGCATGGTTTCTAGACCCTTCACCATTTTGGTCCCCCTCCTTTGGACACGCTCCAGTTTCTCAACATCTTTTTTGAATTGTGGTGTCCAGAACTGGACTCAGTATTCTAGGTGAGGCCTGACCAAAGCAGAATAGAGTCGCACTATTACTTCCCTTGATCTAGACACTATACTGCTATTGATGCAGCCTAGAATCGCATTGGCCTTTTTAGCTGCCACAACACACTGTTGACTCATGTTCAACTTGTGGTCTACTAGGACTCCTAGATCCCTTTCACATTTAGTCTCATTAAGCAAGGTGTCCCCCATCCTATGTCTATGCATTTATTTTATTTTTTTGCCCTAAGTGCAATACCTTACATATCTCTGTGTTGAAATTTATTTTGTTATCTTTGGCCCAGCTTTCTAATCTATTCAGGTCATTTTGAATTTTGATCCTGTCCTCTGGCGTATTAGCTATTTTCTCTAATTTGGTGTCATCTGCAAATTTGGTAAGCATCCCCTCTATTCTTTCATCTAAGTCATTGATAAAGATGTTGAATAGCACTGGGCCCAGGACAGAACCCTGTGGCACCCCACCAGCATGGAGAGGAGCCATTGCTGAACACGCTTTGGGTTTGGCTGGTCAACCAATTACAAATCCATTTAATAGTTGCATTGTCTAACCCACATTTTACTAGCTTGTTTGCAAGAATATCATGGGGGACCTTGTCAAATGCCTTACTGAAATCAAGATATGCAATATCCACAGCATTCCCTTCATCTACCAAGCTGGTAATTTTTTCTGTATATGATTATTTTTGGATCAGGTGAACACTACTCATTTCAAGAATCTCTGATCTGGTTGTTTTGAACAACCATTTTTATTGTATTTTTCAGTCACAGTTTTATTGTATTCTGGAATTTGTTTATGCTGCTTTTTATCCTATATTATCTTCAATACTGTATTTTATTATATTATGTTGTAATCCAACCAGGGAGTAATGTTTTTGGGCAGTTTATACACATGCTGGCAACAAGCAGCTTCCAAGAACTTCAGACTCATATTCCTAATCAACAAACACCTCTGCGTTATCTATATTAATGCCAAATCATCTTTATACAAACCTGAATCTTAAATAAATGGGTGAGTTATATAAAGGAACACAAAGTGCCATTCAGCCTGAGCACTCTGTAGTTGCGCACAATATAACACCCCTGAGACCCAGCTGTGGGGCAAAGCCATGTACAAAAGAAGTGATAGACAGCCAGACAGACAGCTGGCAAGTAATCATTATTTTGTGGTTCTGAACAGACTTTAAATGGATTATAACTATATGTCCAATCAGGGATGTGTGGATCTTTTCTCTCAGATTGTGGCACCACCTGCTTCCCCAGGCTGTTGTTCAACTAAGGCCCTGGACCAAGAACAATAATGTTTTAGAATCTGACCTCTGTAGGGTCTCTTTTTTACAGCCCATGTTACTTAAGGGATGTGGGGCAGAAGAGGACAGAAAGAAAACAGTCTGAATAAAATTGATGAAAACCCATGACTCATCCAATGGATGAACAGTGAACACTGAATGGATGTTTTTGCTGAAGAAAAAAGTGTGTCACATCTGCCTTCTAAATGCTTCTAAGAGGCCATAAAAAAGAATAGGGAAGTGCAACCCACAGGCTACAATTTATCTCTATTTTTTCAGCACCAAAACCTCCTCTAAGTCCAAGGCATATAAAATACCCATCCTGAGTGATGCAAGCTCTCCCTGTGCCATCAAAATATGAGCAGTAAACCCTCATAATTCTTCAGGATTCTAGTGCAAAAGTTTCCCCTGACGATTCAGATTCTCCACTACCACCATCACCACCACACCTACAAGGCTAGTAGAGAAATCTGTCCCCAAAATACCAAGCCCCTCCCTGTCCCAGAATCTTATACACACTTATACGCACTAGGAAGAGAAAAACTTGGTACAAATTGGGCTGCCATCTTAGATCAGAGACAGGAGATGGAGAGTGGCAGCAACCCAATCGGAAAAATGAATACATATTAAAGCTGCAAGAACGGAGCCCGAGAAGCCAAAGCCAGAAAGTAAGTCAACTAAGAGACAGTGGTCCACAGTGTCGAAGGCCGAGGACAGATCAAGAAGGACAAGGATAGAATAAAGGCCATTCGCTTTGGCCCACAGAAGATCATTCAAGTGAGGGCCGTCTCTGTGGAATGCCGTGGGCGGAAACCAGCTTGGAAAGGGTCCAAAATGGAGTTGTTTTTGAGAAACTCAAGACAGCGAGTGTGATGTGATGAGATGAAAGGCTTGAGTTGACAGAGTCCACTCGGGCTGAAGGACTTTGTCCCTGCTGAGGGAGTCCGCTAGCACATTGTCATTTCCTGCAAGGTGAACTGCCACTGGGTGGATCGAGCGACAGTGGCACCATGTCCAAAGGTGTTTTGACAGGTGTAGGAGAACTGGAGAGTGTATTCCTCCCTGTTTGTTGGTGTAGAAGACGGTGGTTGTATTGTCTGACATCACTTGCACAACTCTGTGGAGGAGAAGACATTCAAAGGCTCTGAAGGCTTTGATTACTGCTAAGAGTTCCAGAGCGTTAATGTGTAGCTCTGCCTTCTCTGAAGACCATTAGCCTTGAACACAGAAGTCCTTGTAATGGGCACCCCATCCTGTCATGGATGCGTCTCTGGTGACCATCCTGGAAAGTTCTGGTGCCTGAAAGGGCATCCCTTAGAGGATGTTGGAAGGAACCATCCACCATTTGAGAGAGTCTCTTGGATGGTGATCAAAGGAGGACAGGAACCATTCCTGGAGCGGTCTGAACCTCAGACGTGCGAGGTAAGTGACAGCTGTCATGGAGGCTAGGTAGCCTAGCAGGCGTTGTATGTCTTTTGCCGTTGGCTGAATAGTGGTAAGGACATAGCAGAACTAGTCCCAAAGGGCTTTTGCCTTTTCTGGTTGGAAGGTAAGTACGAACCATGACAGAGTCCAGAGAAGTGCCTATATAGTCTATCACCTTCACTGGTCGAAGGATTGACTTGGATGGATTGATAGTGAGTCCCAAGTCAGTGAGAAGAGACAGGGTTGAATGAATGTCTTTGAACAGCTGTGTGTGGGAGGGTGACACCAGTAGCCAGTCATTGAGGCATGGGAAGATCTTTATGCCTTGCAGTTGAAGGTATGAGATGACCACTGCCATACACTTTAAGACTCGAGGAGCAGTGGAGAGGCCAAAAGAAGGATGATATACTGAAAGAGATCTCCATCGACAGCGAAGCGCAGAAACTTCCAGTGTTGGGACCTGATGCTGATGTAGAACAGGCCTAAGATGGTGAGGAGGCCCATCCAGGCCAGGAACCTCAAAGAAAAAACTCCAAAATTGGGGAGAAAAGAGGGTTGCTCAAGGAGAAGACAAAAGGATTTTAAAGAGTCTACTCAGCCATTCAAAGAGAACGATCAGAACTCCAAAGGAGATGTTTTTCTTGCAGCCGATGAAAGAGAACTGAAGGAGGAGCTAGACTGGCGGGACTGGGCATGCTCAGGGAGTGGGAGGGGCGGAGCTACCACCAATCTGCTCAGCTTTTCAGCCTCCGAATGGGATCTCTGCGCAGGCACAAAGCTTATTGTGTGAGGCAGAGAGACCATGAAGAAGAAATATAGAATTCCATCTGTTTCCTGGAGGTTCCCAGTAGCTTTTTGTGCAACTGCCACTAAGTGGGACTGTTAATTTTAGAATTAATTTAGATATTTTGTAATGAATATAATCCTAAGTAGTATGTATACATTCAATTCAATTCAATTCAAACAAACAAAAAACCCTTGTTACTCTCATGCACTTAGTCAAACTGGCTGAAATTGCTCACTTCTACACATAAAGATATACTCTGCAATCTGCTCAGACCTCAGATGGCGTCTCTCCTCTCAATGACTGTCTCGCAGCGGTAATAGATTGGATGAGGGAAAATAGACTGAGGCTAAATCCTGACAAAACGGAGGTACTGACAGTCACCAGCCCTAAACAGGTCTGGGAATACATCTTCCAGTCCTGGATGGAGTCACACTCTCCTCACAGGACTCTGTTTGCAGTCTGGGGGTACTTCTAGACTCATCAGTTCACATGATGTGTCAGGTGAATGCGGTGGTGAGAAGTGCCTGTTATCAGCTTCGGCTGATCCGCCAGCTGCGCCCCTACCTGGAGATGAAGCACCTGGAGGATGTGGTACATGCACTGGTCACCTCACGTCTGGATTACTGTAACGCACTCTACATGGGGCTACCTCTGTGCCTAACCTGGAAATTCCAACTGGTTAAAAACACGGCAGCCAGGCTAGTCACTGGAGCATCGAGGAAAGAGCATGTAACGCCAGTGCTTAAATCCCTCCACTGGCTGCCGATCAGTTTCCGGGCACAGTACAAGGTGCTGACTTTGATTTTTAAAGCCCTACATGGCTTGGGTCCAACTTATCTTAGAGACCACCTCCTCCCATACGAGCCCCCGCATACACTTCGGTCCTCCGGGAGGAATCTGCTTCAGCCTATAAAAACTAAGTTGTCCAGAGGGCCTTTTCTGCTATTTCTCCCAGGCTGTGGAATGACCTGCCGGATGAGATGTGTTTTATTACAACCTTGGAAAGCTTTTAAAAAGCGATCAAGACACATCTCTTCTGGCAGGCCTTCTCAGACAGTAACTAATTTCCCATCGCCTGATGACCCCCCCCCACCCCCATCCGGCCACCTACAGGGGACTTTGAATGAATGTATTTTAAATCTTGATTCTTTTAATTATGATTAGTTTAATACTGTTTTAAGGGGAGGGAGGTGGGTATCTTTGGAGGATTTTAACTGCATATGTTTTATATCAGCCCTGGTGGCGCAGTGGTTAAATGCCTGTACTGCAGCCACTCACTCAAAACCAGAAGGTGGCGAGTTCAAGACCAGCAAAGGGCTGAAGCTTGACTCAGGCTTGCATCCTTCCGAGGTCGCTAAAATGAGTACCCAGATTGTTGGGGGCAAATAGCTTACAATTGTAAATGAAGCTCTTTGTTTAACAAATTGTAAGCCGCTCTGATAGTCTTGGCTGAAGAGCGGGGTATAAATAAAACATTATTATTATTATTATTATTATTATTATTATTATTTAACATGTTGTTCACTGCCCCGATTGCTTGCTCAGAGGGGCGGGTAAGAAATAATAATAATAATAATAATAATAATTATTATTATTGGAGGTGGGGAGCAATTTAACAATTGGTCCTGGCCTCAAGTAGAAGAGCCCTCCCTCCATGACAACACCATCTGGCCTAGAGGGAGTGAAAGGGGAGGCCTAGCAACTTCATCGGGCCTGGCCTCAAGTTGAAAAGTGCTCCCTCCATGACAACACCATCTGGCCTAGAGGGAGTGAAAGGGCAGGCCTAGTAACTCCATCAAGCCTGTCCTAGATTAAGAAGCAGAGCCCTTCCTCCATGCCATCTCCCTTGGTCCAAGAACTGCTGGACCTGATCCCCTTGCCTCCCCCCTCACCAGTCCCTTCTCCTTTTCTGTTGTGTCTTTTTAGATTGTAAGCCCGAGGGCAGGGAACCGTCTAATTAAAAATAATAACTGTAAGCCACTCTGATAGCCTTTAGGGCTGAAGGGCGGGGTATAAATAATAATACTACCACTACTAATAATAATTATATTAACAATTATATGATGGTCTATCTTCTGGCTAAGTTATTTGTACCTTGGTTCATCTATATACAGAAGACTTCAGTTTGTAAGTAAGTAATCTATTTCTGCCAGATAATCTTTCAAATAGATAGGCAGTTCTTTACCTTGCGCATCTTGTTAGGAGTTGGAGTGTTCACATTTGCAGATCTTTTAACAGTTGTTTTGGGAGTTGCAAACTCATCCCTTTTCACTGACTGAAAGACAAAATGTTGTAACTATCATAAAAACAGCAAATGTATCATAGCCCCTTTCTGAAGTGGATCATTTTAGAAAATGACAAGTAACACTACAACTCACATCAAGCAATAGTCATCCCAACTCTTCCAGGAGATATTTCAAAATATTTCAAAAGAGAAGATATTTTAGGAGGCAGTCAAGAGCAAAAGAACACAGTAACCTTTAAGAACCACCCACCCACCCTTGTAGACCATATTGAATCCTCATGTATAAGGATTTATAAAGTTACATTAAGTAAGTTGTTACATGCTTTCTTATCTCATGACAATTCCAATGTATTAAATGTATGACAATGTTTAAAGGTTACAGCTGTCATAGTTTCATATATGGTTCTTTTATTTCCTAACTTTAATGAGAATTCCAATCTCTCTCCAAATACAGTCAATCTACTAACAACCAGATTGTGACAGACTTCTGTTTTATTCCATCACAGTTTGCTCAAAAATGGCATTGCACATTTTTTTTTGTCCATTACAGTGACTGGGATAGAAAAAGGACTGCTATGGCAAAAAAAGCACTAAATTTGTTGAGACATTTTTGTCTCATTTTTTTGTTAAAAAATGTGGTTGCAATTTGGGGAGAGCATTTACAGCTGTTCAAATGACAATGCCACAGAATGCCCACATTCTAAGTCTAGTTCTGTGCTGTGAATTCTGCAACACAATGTCACTTGGGAGGACTATAATGTCCCAGCCAGGTGCATGGGTATATACCATGTTTCCCCGGGGAAAAAAAAGATAGTGTCTTATATTAGTTTTTGCTCCCAAGGATGCACTAGGTCTTATTTTCAGGGGGTGTCTTATTTTTCCACGAACAAGAATTCACATTTATTGTTGAACCAATAAAATAAAATAAAATAAAAATCGCCATGCTTCCAAACAAAAACTTTGCTAGGTCTTATTTTGGGGGCAGACCTTATCTTTAGCAATTCAGCAAAACTTCTACTAGGTCTTATTTTCAAGGGATGTCTTATTTTAGCAGAAATAGGGTATATAAAAAATATATATACCAAAGACCTTGTTCATACTATACTTCAAAAGTTTTAGAAAAATGGGTGAGCCACACATTTATACAGTACTTATATCTTAAAAAGTAAGACCTCACAATGACATTTTGTACCTTCTGAATAGCTAAGCACATCCTGTAGGCAGTGATTCTCCCCTTGTCAGACTACATTAATTTGTACATGCTCTCATGTACATTTTGTGGCAGCACTCATCTTCACTGTTTCTCTTAAATATTAGCACCCTGCCTATCCCCAGTCAGCCAGGGCCTTTACTACTCCCATGAGCAGAAAGGGAAAGGAGAAACCACTGTAAGTTTGAAAAAAGACCACATTCATGTACTAAAAACGTAAAGGCTCCACTAATCATCTTATCAGTGATAGAGGGTGGTAAAGTAAAAGCCTTTATGCAATCACAGTAATGCAGATTTGGTTTCGATCTAGTTTCCAGATCCAGTTATATCTATATCACAGGTGTCATGCATAACGATCTTTTAAGCACTCCTTAACCAATGAAAGATAAGGGTATGGGATCATGTGCCCCCTTCTGTCCGACACAAAACACTGATGTTCAGTCATACTAGCCAGAAATTCATCACTAACTTTGTATTTTTTCCCCCAGCTTCAAACCATGGTTAGGATTTGGCTAAGTCATAACTAACTCAATATTGGAAACCAGAAGATAGGGAAAGCATACCAAAGAGAACAAGTCTAGTAAAGCCACTATGGTACAGTAGTTGCTGAATAAACAGGTGCCAATATATTTTGGCGATTAGTGAGTATTTCTTCAACAGTTACATTACAAGGATCTGTGCCTCCCCACTTGACCATCACTTTTTACGAAATATGCTGCTACATTATTTTAAGTAACTTACCCATACAAAAACTTACTATTTTGGATTGATGATCTTTTTTAAGTTTGTGGTTTTGCAATTGATGGGACATAGTATCAAGAAACCTCTGGTTATTAATGAGGAAGCATGAGTCATTTTCCTTCTCCCAGTTTTCAATATTCTTCTTCAGTTCCTCCCCCAACTAAGTTTTGGAAAAGTAAGTTTTAAAAAAACAATCAATTTCAGAAGTCCACACTGGCCACTTTCAGATGGCATTCTAACTTGGAATTGTTTGGCTTTAGAAATCTCATTTACAGGGAATGAACCAACCCAGGTGTATGTTACCCAACCACTCACACTGCAAATAGGAAGGGCTAAAAAAAACCCCAAAATCCATAGGCTTTCTGCTCATCGTTTGTTGTGACATGCATACATGGTATGAATCTTGCCTGTGATTTCTCTGGGGGAAGAGATAAGACAGAGTGGCTAACTCAGACATTACAGAGCTGTGGTTTGTAATTGTTTCTGCTTACCATGGGAGCGACTGGGACGTATGCAATGCCATGATGGCTCATTCACAATAATGTAAAATTCTGGCTTAACTTGCTATCCAAATGTATCCTTTACTTTATATCAAGATTATCAAATGTTATGCTTTACAGTAGTACTTATTGCTATCTGTCTAAGGTTTTAACACCCAAGAAAAATACATATCAGTAAAACTCTAAGCACATTAGAACAGTTCCTACTCAGTTTGCTGTGAATTTCAAATCAGACAGAATTAGCCAGACAAATGATGCCTGGATCATTTGGATCTTATATTTAGGTGCAGTTTGTGCGCTCTACAAGCAAGTCTACATGTATGAAAGAGACTCAGAAAGAAAGTATATTAATGGTCGTTTGAAAGATTTGTAGAATACATACAGTATATTACAGGGGAGGGGATACAATGGTAATGTGTTTTGGATTAGAAAACTTAAGGTGGGTTTTAAAAAGTTTTTCAATTGCTTAGGTATACATGATAAGAGGGAATATGGAGGTTAAGTTAAATACTATTCCAGAAAAAAGTTGGAAGTTTTTTAATGTGTTTAATGTTGGTTGTTAATAAGTGTACTGGTGTTTTTTAATACAAGTATATAGATTTTTCTCTTTTGTTTTTTTTTCTTCATTCTTGTTTATTAAGTCAAGTGATATTCCATCAAATTATATATTTCCAGCTGATTTACATCCTTTTGTTTTCTGTTATTTACAATATATATGATGAGAATAATTTTTTTTTACAAATAAAGCTCTTTTTCCCTTGCCACTTCTTCTTACTATGTACTTCCTATTAATAAGTTTTTTGTGTAATGGCTTTCCAAAGGTATATTTTACTTATGGTTAAGGTTATCTATTTGTTAACTTCAGTGTTACTATTGTTACATTCTTGTTGTTGTTTTGATTCCTGTTAGTATCTGATTTGTTAGTTTTCATTTTCTTCTAACTTTTTCCCATTCCTCTCCCTGCTGTGCACATATATAAGATTTTTTCCAGTGCTTTCTTTCCGTTGCTTCTCGTAGTTTGTGTCATATTTAAGAGGAACACTTCTGGGACCATTTCAAATTTTGTTTCCGAAATGTTGCAGATTTCTGTATAAATATGGTTTTCTTTTCTCTATTGGTGTATATTTTGGTTTAACAATAAGGATTAATTTTAACATTTTTAAAAAATACATTTACAATTATCAAATTACGTCACAGTGAGAAATCAATTATGTCTGCATGATCTCCATGTTACTTTACAGTGGAAAATCTCATTCCCCCACTAGCACCGACTTAAAAAATAAGCAATAAAAATGAAATTATGCAAAAATTACCATGGAACTTACCTTTAACAACTGCTTTTGAATCTTTGAGCGTTCCCTTTCATCTTTGAGTAAGTTACCCCCTCTGTTCAGAAGTCTGCTGGGATCTGTTGATTTTTTCTGAACACAGACACAGAGTAGGTTATAAACTTACCAACTACAAATTGGGGGCCAGAGGTCAGTTTCTGCACCCACACCAAAATAGCCACTTTTCCCTCTGTTTACCCTTCAAAATGGTGAATGGAAGTGAAATCACAGAATTTCCTGTTGCCACTTCGGAGGAAAAATGCAGGGAAAAGCATTTCCATGAAGGACTGGGAAAGAATATAGGGAACATTGCTGCTTTATATGCCATTTTGTAGTTCAGCAGATGTTACTGGATTATAGACCCTAGCTGGTAGAGACAAAGATGAGGAACACTTGGAGTGGAAATATCTCAAAATCTGGTGGATCAGCTTTTCCTCATCTGTGTACAGAGACTGTCTGTTTCAGTAAATTGTCTCACTGGTCTTAAGTGTGTGATTCTAACTTGCAAGAATCACAATGAATCAGGATCCTGTCTTGGACAAGAAGCTACACTTTTAATTCCTCTGGGTGGCTGATAAAGCAAATCCAACCTGAATGGGCTGTGTGCAAGCTACAACTGATGAATGACAAGCCAGGATTCTCTGGAATTATTGTTTAGTAATGTGTGAAGAAATGGACACTAGATCCTTTGGTTTTATATCAAGGTTAACATTTAATTTTTCAATAATACTGGGGGGGGGGGGACGCTAATAAGGGGAGTTCCATGTTATTTTATGTAAGAATATTGCCAGTTCCCAGACTGATGAACATACATTCAATTAGCTTTCCTTCTTGCAATCTAAAAGGCCCCTTCCCTTTTAAAAAACAAAAACAAAAAACTCCCCTCTTTGATGTCCTCTCCATGTCTGCCCAAATTCAACGTTACCTATAACTGTGGTAGCACACCAGTATGTTATTTCTCAACACTACATTTTACTGATATCTAAAAGCAGTGCTGAGTTTTCTCCTCAGTAATGAAATACAGCAGCATATAATGCTCACCTCCAGTTCAATGAATTGGTATAAGGTAGCTTCCCATTTGTGAACACTGTCATACAGAGGTTTGTTTTTCTCATACATATCTTTCATTTTTAGAAGTTCTTCATCATGCTGATTCAACAGCTCTTCGGAGTAACTATCTACAAGAAAAGAATAAGCTTGAAAAGGATATTGTTCCCCATTGCAACACAGCACTCCAATGCTTCATAATATTTTGTGCCACCATTCAGACAAGGACCTTTTTTGTTTTGTATGAATGACAAAAATACTTTAATAATCAAATCATAAAATCACTGACACTTCAGACATTTCCATGCTGTACATTGGAAAGAGACAAGCTACATGAAATTACCTTCATAGAAGGGTTGAAATGCAGCTCTTTGTTCGTCACTAAAACAGCATTTTTCCCAGTAACTATCAAGCTCTTGTCTTACTTTTAAAGTAATTTCTTTAAGTTGTTCTTTCTTCAGCTCTTCCAAGATCAGTAACTCTTCTTCCCACTAAGGAAACAGAGTGTCACAGAGCAAAATCTATCATGTTTAGCAGTATAACCCTTGCTTCTGTTACAGCTACACAACTCAAAAACTTTAACACACCAACTAAAAATCCCTTTAGTGACTTACTATGGCATAAGCTATAGCAATGAAGGGCTAGCTACAGGTTGCCCCTGTACAGTGGTCCCCCGGGATGCGAATCCCCCAGGGAACGAAATCCCCGGGACCTGAAACCGCCGGGGCTGCAAAAAAGCCCCCGGGATCCGAAGAAAACCCCGGGTTGCGAAAGGGAAAAACCGCGCGGCCCCTTTAAGTTTGCCGCGCGGTCCGTCCACTAAAGCGGTCCCCCGGGAAACGAAGATTTCCGGGTTACGAAAAGTAATCCGGAACGGATTACTTTCGTAACCCGGGGGACCACTGTATCAAGATATGAGGGGGTGTCCAAAAGTTTTAATGATCACCTTTTTAAAAAATTGACAGAAAATTTATTTTGATTTGTAGTTGTTAACTTATCTCTATGTAGTCACTATCTAGATTTATACATTTTCCCCAGCGTACCTTGACCCTCCGAATACCTGATATTGTAGAAGTTTGCAGATTGTGCCTTACAAGGGGGTATTGTAAAGTAACAATTATCACCCAGAACTAACAATTATCACCCGGAAGTTATTGTGGCATATTGATTAAATTTTGTCAGTATCATCATTGGTTCCCTAAGTGCACGTTGCTGAGAAAATCAACTCACTGCATCCTTTATTGTGACTAAAGTGTAAAATCCTTGTCAGGCGCAATCTGCAGACTTCTACAATAATGGTATTTGGAGGATCAAAAAACGCTGGGGAAAATGTGTAAATCTGGATGGTGACTACAGAAAGATAAGTTAACAACTACAAATCAAAACAAATTTTCTGTCAAATTTTTTTAAAGGTGATAACTAAAACTTTTGGATACCCCGATATATTCAATGGAAACTGAACTTTCAAGTTGATTTTTCCACACTTAAACTGAATGTTCCTGTTTTCTCTATTTCTTATCAGCTTTTTAGAAGAGAAGCACATGCTCAGGAGGATGCTGAGATGGCTCACTAATTATCTATGTACCCTCAGTATGAAAGTGCCACTTGTTTTAAGTGAGTCACAAAATGGTATGATTCCAATTAGTAAATAAGGATGTGTGTCTCACTATCAGGCTGCTGCCAAATTACAAGATGAGCATCTTAAGAAGGTTCCAGACAAGTCTTTCCCAACTGGCAACAATGATATGCCAACACTACTCTGGTTAGATTTAGATAAACAGCTAGGTCACTGAACCAGCTGAACACCCAAGTGGAGACTGGCAATCCTACTTAGGTAAGTTAATCAAGCAAGCCACAGTTCAGCCAGAAAAAGAGGAAAAAAAAATATTCTGGGATTTTCTTTCAGTATATTGTTTACTCCTTTATATAGTTTGTATATTGTAGAAACCATGCAGAACCTCCTCCCCACCTGCCAATTAGTTACACATTACATTAGTAGAAACAGATTTTCTAATAAAGTAGGTTCCGAATTCTGGGGGATGATGGATTCCTTAGATGCTCATCAAGGCCTCTTCATCAAAAGCATGTAATTCTGATTCTTATTACCATATTTATGGCTTCAGAAATAGAGCATTTGCTTGTTGTTCTTGTGAACCCCTCACGCTTTTCTTCTGGCCATTGAAGCCTGTCCCAGAGAAGCTGTACCTCTTTCATTAGAACATCTCTGGAAGCGGTCAAAGACTCCTTTTTGACCTGCAACTACAAAGGGATATCCACATCAATTTATACAGAAGTTCCATCAAGCAAGTAGCAACAAGGCACCTGAACTGTAACATTACCACAAGTTTCAAGGGCAAGACAACCTATACATCCTATACTTCACAAAAGCGGGAGCACATGCATATTGATACCACGTCCTGATCATTGGACCAATATTAAATGAGAAGTGCTGTATGTAAAAAGTACTCCATAGCTAAGACCAGATGATTGTTACTGTTACATATATGCTACAATTGTGCAGTGCAGAATATGGCAATGACAATGGGATTCATCTTCATGAAAAGGGCAACTTTTGTATTTTCAAACCAGGTTTCTACTGAAACCTCAAGGGCCAAGAAAGATGCATGAATAAGAACTACAGTGTCTGCAAGTGGGTGGTGGTTTTTCAGTGTTCTTTTCTTTGTAAGCTGTAGAAATATACAAGAATAGATTATAGTTGGAATCCACTGTCATACCAAGGTAACAGGACTTTCCTCCCATCTCCACATAAAAGGCTACTCTGCTCTTCCAGAACCAAGGAACCAACAGTGTAGCTCAATTCTCATCTACCCTTCCTCAGACACACTAATGGGTACTTAGTTTAATAAAAGACAATACTTTCACAGATGGTGGACCAACCCTTCCCATCTGATCTTGGAACCTAAGCAGCGTCAGCCATGATTATACTTAAACAGCCCGTAAGGGTCTTGCATAGAGTGGCAGACCACCAATTAATGTTTGGTGCAGTAAACTATATTTCAAAGGAAGAAACTGACAAAACCATGTCTGTGTATTCCTTGCCTAAGAAAACCCTATGAAATTCATATGGTTGCCAGTAAGTCAACAGGTGATTCAAAGGCAAGTGCACACACAATAACAGATGAGTACCCACTTAAGAGACACATTGCAGAGTATCTCACCTAGCCAACCTAACTGAAGTGGGAGAAACTATGGTTGTGTTTAGTCTAACAAGAGAAGAGCACTGAACTGACCATTCTTCCCTACCAGTGGGGTTTGGTTTGTTGTCCACAAAACATTACTTACCAACTGCAAGATGTCTCACCAAGAGATAGAACTTGTCTAGCGGTATGCGTATTTAAAAGCTGCTTAGTCCACACATCCTGGGCGTATTAATATTTATTACATACTACTTCAGTTATGGGGACTATTCCTTTAAGAGAAAATTTTACCCAGAGCCAGAAATAACATGTTTCCCCAAAAATAAGACACTGTCTTATATTTATTTTTCCTCAAGAAGACACACTATGGCGTATTCTCAGGGGATGTCTTATGGTACAACAATCTACCTTTATTCAAATATAGTTAAGTCGTCTTCTTCTGGAACATTGTCATAACTCTGCAAACCCGGAATTCCATCCTGAATTTCTTGTGACTCTATTTCCTTTAGAACCATTGGCCCCAATCTTTCTCCTCCCTTCCCGCCCTATTCTGATCACTATGACTTATTTTTGAGCTATGGCTTATATTGTGCAAATGCTTAGAAATCCTGCTACGGCTTATTTTATGGGTATGTCTTTATTTTCGGGGAAACAGGGTAAGTGTGTAGAGAAAAGACAGACTGGACTGGGGGAGTACCAGCCAATCATGAGCCAGCTGCCTTTAGCCAATAGAATGGTGGCTGGAAAAAAAGTTGGAAGTTCTATGTACGCAGTTGGGATTAGGGCAGTTCTTGGGGATCTGTTGAATCCCAGAGTGGACATTGTTTTGGGAGATCCAATGTGAAACTTTAGTTAGGGTTTTGGTTTTAGACCAAGAAGGGCCTGCTACGGTGATATAGTTAGAGTCTGAAAGTGAGAGACTTGGAGGTAACTGAACTTGGGAAGAGGGTTACGGTTCTTTAATATCCTGCAGGATACAATAGCCTTGGTGGCTGGGGTAGCGATAAGAATTGCCAAAGAGGGACAAGAAAGTCCTGGGGTGGATAAAGAGTATATGAGAAAAAGAAGGATATCAGTAACAAAGAAAACGTGGTTGGAAGCAGTGGTTTGCCTAAGAAATATAAACCACTATTAAGTCTAAGAATAAAAGAATACAAATGTAACTAAGTAACACAAGGAAAGACTCTAATAACAACTTCATATCAATGATACATTGTACAGTTCTATTTTAAAATAAACTTCTATTATTGTTTCAAGAAACATGTAGCCGGTTTTAAAACAGAAACACACTACTAAAACTTACACAAATTTTAAAGACTCAGAGTCAGAAGCATGTATATTCAAACTACAATTAGGAAAACAACAAGACATGTGTCCAAATGAAGAAATGTTTGTAAAAGGTCTAAAGGGCCCTGCTTTTCCAGTGCCAGTAGCAAAGTTAAATTCTTCCTTCAGGGGACACAAATTCCTGTGAAGATTTGCAATATATGATTCTGTCCCAGTAAAATGCTTTATTGGAAATGTTTTAGATAGACGCATTTAGATGGATGATGCTGTGAAGAAATACAAGGACTCAGCAGTTAAAGAGAGGTCTAACAGACAAGATGAAGTTATTGATACACTTGAAGAAAAAATAAGTGATCTGGAGTCAGAAAATCAGACTTTACAAGCCCTTATGGAAGGAAAAACAGAAAAAAAATTGTTACTCTGGAAAAAAAATAGAAAATAAAGAAAAGGCTATTTCAGATTTGGAGTGTATAATTTCTGATATGAAACATTCATCAAAACATGCTGATAAAACACTGAATAGACATTAAAAAAAGATATTACTAAACTACATAAACTGTAATAGTTTATCACGTTAATAGTGAGCGTATTCAGAAAGAAGAAAAGAGGCCTTAATAAAAGAAAATAAAAAGTTACAAGAACAACTATATGATTGTACACAGAAAAATGAAATTCTGCACCAGAAGGTCAATAAAGATCTAAATGAACTGGATAACATAAAGTTAAAAACTGAAGATTTATATATAGAGGTTGCCATACTGGAGAGCATGCTGGACTTTAAAGACAGAGAAGTTCAGGAGCTGTTAGAAAATTGCTATGGAGCCAATACCCAGACAAAAATATGGGAAACAGTTTTACCATAAAAAAGCAAAATATTTTAAAACAGAAAATAAGCTGCAAAAAAGGAAAAACTCACAAGAACAAGCAGAATCAGTAAATAAGGAAAATGAAAAAGTGAAGCCAATAAGGTTAATAGGTCTAATGAGCTTGATAGAGAGGTGGCTGTGATAATAAGAACCAAAAAAAGAGAAAAAATTAGCCAGGAAGAAAAAAGTCCTAAAGTCTAAACGGTTGTTGGTTACATGTCAAAGGACATTGGCCTCCTGAGGAGAGATTCAACAGGGAAGACAGGATCGGTCATCGTGACGAACCATATAAGAGACTGGATGACGTCAGCAGGAGAGGTTTTGCAGTTTACAAAAGATTTAAAGGCAACACAGCACATTCAGAGAACTTGGTCCAGTGGGACAGGGAAAAGTAGAGACTTGAAAATGTTTGATAAGGGGTTTCAGAAGAACCTACAGTGGTCCCCTGGGTTACGAATCCCCCGGGGTACGAAAACCCCGGGGTACGAAAGAGCTGGGGCTGCAAAAACGGCCCCGGCTTGCGAATAAAACCCCAGGTTCCGGAAAAAAAACCCCGTGCGGCCCCTTTAAATTTGCCGCGCGGTCCGGCAAATAAAGCAGTCCCCCGGGTTACGAATATTTCCGGGTTACGAAAGGTAATCCGGAACGGATTACTTTCGTAACTCGGGGGACCACTGTATAACGAAACTGGATTTGAAAGATATATTTAATAGTTATGATAAGAATCCACAAGCTGATAATGGTCAAAAACACACACAACAAACTTCAGGTAGACTGCAGATGAAGAAAGAGGGAGGCCAGGCAAGTGGCCTTTGAATCTTTGGAAAAAAGAACTTTACTGTCAGAGGCTTGTTACCTGAGTTATGCCTGTACTTAGAAGTTATGTTTCTGTAATTTTCCTTAGAGGGTAACTTTAAGACTAAAGAATTCCTTTCAGTTGCTGGTTCAACACTTACTGTCCTAGATCAGGCAACAATTCACCAACCATTTCCATGTACAGACTATTTGAAAACAGAATTTTCATCACCTAGGTACAAAATTTTCAATTTACTCTGAACTCTGCATATTCTCTCACCATGTGATTGACATTCTGCCCCAAAGCAGAAATGTATTTTTAAGATTTCTCTTGTCAAGTGCTTAGAAGCACACAGGATGCTAATCTAGGGTCCTAACTATGGAGCCAGATAAGGAAAACACTGATGAAAAATTGTATGTTCTATTTTAGCCACCACATCTTTGCAATATTGTGAGATACAGCAGTTTTACAACTCACATGGTGACTAACCTGGAACAGTACAAATCCTTATCAAGAGAGGTGAGGGTTAGGAATAGCTTGTATTTCCACTCTAGATAAGACCTTTCTTGTACTTCATGAACTAAAACTTGAAGTACTTGAAGGCTAAACTTGAACAGTTGTCTCAAAAATGTGCATGAAATCATTTTATATTCAGAGCACCAACCTGATGAATAAGTAATTGGAGATTTTCAAGGTTCTTCTTTGTAAGGCAAATACATTCTTCATCAGATAGTATCTCATTTTCCAGTGTCCCATCTGGGGTGTGTCCAATTTCTTTATTATACTGTCTGATTTCTCTTCTCATTTTAAAAAATTCTTCTAATCTTTCTTCCTATTAAAATAAAAGTTTTCAACAATTTAAATAGGATTAGATTGAACAGGTGACCTTTAATGCTGTCAGTAAGATTAAGATAGCAAGAGCTTCTGAAGTGTAGTCAACTATGATCTCAAAACAGATTGACAATATTGACAATATTTACAACACAGCATCCAAGTTTAAGTACAATACAGGAGCTTCGGAGTAGGTTCAACTGTTTAGTAAGAAATGCCCAGACCACATACATAGTATTTATTTATTAAAGCTAATTGATTCAGTTTTGGTATCTATGAGGTGCAGTTCTGAAATAAATAAATTAATTCTAGGCAACACGTTCAAAAGTTATTCATGAAGAACTAAACAATTTTTCCTGTGGGTAAAATCCCACATTTAACCCTTGTGGCGCAGTGGTTAAATGCCTGTACTGCAGCCACTCACTCAAAACCATAAGGTGGCGAGTTCAAGACCAGCAAAAGGGCTCAAGCTCGACTCAGGCTGGCATCCTTCCGAGGTCGCTAAAATGAGTACCCAGATTGTTGGGGGCAAGTAGCTTACAGTTGTAAACCACTTAGATGGTATAAAGCAGTATATAAATGAAGATGTTTGTTTTGTTTGTTTTATGTCAGACTACCGCAATAAATAGCAAGATAACTTTCCTTGCCCCCACCAAAGCTGTGATTTGTATCCTGGGACTGTTATAATGTTCCAAACAGCCTCTGATACATGTATCAATCCAGATAAGGTTTGATACAAATTAAAACGCTAGCATGAATGGGAGTGGCATGCAATGACACATAAAGATCTGGACATAGGGGTATGTGAAAGGCATGTAGCCACAGCCATGTGGAAAGCCTTGGGGAGGAGGAACCTTGCAAGAAAGAGCACCAACATACACCCCACTGTTCTGCATTTTTGGCAGGCAAAATATGAGTTCTGCCAGATCAAACAAGAACAAAATCCTTTTTATGTGTTCCTAAACACCCTCTGCCTGTCCTCATGTTTTGGGGAATCCAGATCTTGTCTAGGTATTGTAAAGTCTATGAAGCACCATCAACCACAATCAAACCTTCTCATTTTCCAAATACCTAAACAAGGGTATAAATATTACCCCCCCCCCCCAAATTAAAACCTTTTTGCAACAGTTGCTGCAGTCAAGTAGCCTGCACCATGACTGTTGTCCTCAGACTTCAGTCTGAGTTCCTTTGTCTGTTCTGCCTCTCTCCCGAAGCTGCTCACTCAAGCCTTGCGGCTCGAGTCTTTCTACTTCCCAGCTTTCATGGATTCTTCCTTCAGGATCAGTAACTGCGCCCCCTCTCCTAATTCTCTATTTCATTTTGCTCCCCTATTTAGTTAGCTCTCTGTGTTAGTTCTTTGGATAAGTTACCTGTGTGTGTATGCTTTTTATATTTCTTTTAAAAAGTTCATATACAGTAGTTCCACATGCTTGGAGTCTCTTATCAGTATAGCTAGTGCTGGATTAGGCAAATCCTGTTGTTCCCTCTCACATAGCCAAGTTGAGTGTTCCTCAAACTAAAGCTAGATTGCTGCTGTCAGTGAAGGTGCTACTAGCCTCAGACATTTAGGGTAACATGGCGGAGGTTTATGGGTTTCCACAATCACTAGTTCAAGCAACAAATACAAAGAGGTTGTCCCCCATATTGCCATCTCAGGACACAAAGTGACTACTACTCACACACCAAAACAAAAACAAAAAAAAACCAGCCAACAACTGCTTGGAACAATAAGGTACTGTATCACATCTACCTTAATAAGAAAAATTCTGCATGTAGTTTTATTTGTAAGTATAGTGGGACCTTGGTATCCGTGGACTTATCATCCACAAACAGCAAGCCCGTGCTGTCCCCAATGGCGGCATGCACACAGCTGCACTGCCATTGGGAACAAGGGAACTTAAGTCCTCCCTTCCCCCTCCCAGGCTTCTGCCCCGGGCTTGGCTTCAGGGGCAGGGGCTGGAGCCCCATTGGCCGGAGAAAGCAAGAGCCAGGGCTTGTACCTCAGAGCCCCCAGCCCCACACCCAGGATGGAACCTCCAGGCTCTGAGTCCCAAGTCCAAGCCCTGGCCACCTCTGGCCAATGGGGCTCCACCCCTGTCCCCAAAGCCAAACCCAGGGTAGAAGCCTTGGAGGGAGGGGGAAGGACTTCAGTCCCATTGTCCCCAATGGTGGCATGGTTTCACGCATGCGCCACCATTGGGGTCAATGGGACTTGAGCATCTGTGGATTTTGGTATCCATGGGGAGGTCCAGAACGGATCCCCTGCGGATACCGAGGACCAACTGTATATGTTGCCATTTATATGTAACAAGAATGTGCTGATCTTGTTGCTGATTTAAAAACTCTGAATAAATAAAACAACCCTTGTTTATCAATATGTGTTATTTTAAACTTGATTTACTAATTTCAGGGACATTTGACTGACAGATGTAAATAAAGTATGGTGAAAAATTATCTTTTAGTGAATGAAGTTGTCACTTAGTGTGTGAAATTTGAAAAGTCAAAATAAACTCTAGTAATATTTTGTTTTTGATTTTCATAAACTCAGTACAATACCTTTGTTTTCAAGAGCTTCTCAATATGTTCTTTTAATTCTTTTAGCTCCAAACTACTTGGAATACTGCCAGTAGGTATGTAGTAGGGGATGGCGCAGAGCTCTGTGCACAGCGCTTGATCTTCTTGCTGCAGCTGCTGCAGTATTGTCAACCTTTCATGTTTTTCTTTAAGAGCACTGTCTAAAGCCAGGCGAAGCTCTTTTTCTAACTGAAGGATGGTTAAACCAGGATCAACCTGTAAACAGTTAACAAAGTTAACAAAGACACATACATACTCAATACTGTGAGTGGCATATGCAGTACTGAGCAGAAATTCTGCTTTAGCAAGCGATTTTGAAACAGGGTTGGCATTTGAAAAGCAAAAAGATTTTGGCAGGAAAAGATCAGCTGCCTGATCAAACCTTGAATGCATTAAATTATTAGATAATTATAAATTACTGCCAAAGGACTCCAAAGATCCACTTCCCCACTGCAGGTACAATGGGATAGTACAGACGTGCATATAAACATTGACACATTTAAAATACATTGCTGCAGGCCAGTATGCCAAGTTTCAACACTGGCATTCCATCCCTTTAGCAGGCTAGCTTATCAAAGAAAGTGTTCTACCCAGGAAACTGGAAAGGAAGGATAGATCATTCCACCCATTTGTTCACTTCCACAGAATTCTTGGTTGCCTATGATTACCAAGGAAGTTGTTGAACCTAAACCTGCTATAGCAACCTATATTTATGGGCCCACATGATCTCTGTCCTGTGGATAATGGCTTGCTTGCTGAACCTGGCACTTTTCTTCATATTATCATATGACCAGCAGGGAAAGCCAGGTTCTCAAAGGGAGGAGGAAAACAGAAGCTCATTACAGTCTTATAGGAGAAGAAGTCCTTCTTTCTAGAATATGGATGGATATGTGGATGCTCCAGCTTCTGCAGAAGTTGTAAATAAGAGGCCGCATTCCTGCCATTGCTAGCAGAGCTGCCATAGATTTGTCACTTGCAAAACAGTTCTTGACATGAATGTATGACTGGTCAGTCAACCAGCATTTATTTATTTGTAGTCAAAACTGTGCAAAAAAAAATCACGCAGTGGGCGAGTACAAAATAGCCTCTACAAACCCATATTGTGGTGAAAAATCACAAGGGAGGTCTCACAGCTAACTTTCTCACGTATAACTTCTTGAACTGTGCAGTTAAGGACTGGCCTAACAGCAGAGGGCAGCAAGAGCTGTACTGACAGAAAATAAGGCTACTCATTCTCCCTTATTTTGGGACAAAAGACTAAGAGAATCCTGGGCTCAGGCCTAACCCCTTCAACAACTGTGTTTCAGTTATGAGTACAGTTCACATAAATCAGCAGAAACCCACAGAAGCAGACGAGAGACTGGAATTTGTCAGATCAGCAAGATCCTTCTATGCAAGATAATACCTTCCCATTCTTATAACATGCGGAACCCAGCTGTTCAACCAAAGACATTGTACATGTAAAGCAACTTCTAAATTTTCAAAACCAATGCATTTTAGAGATCAGTTCTGTGAAGCACAAATTATGAAGAACTCCATTCTACCATATTTAGTACTGTTGTTGTTATCAGAACAAAACAACTGAGAAGCAACTTGCCTGGTAGGAGTCCAGCTTTAGGTCATGTCGGAGCATATTTAATTGATGCTTATGTCTTTCGATGTCATTTTCAATTTTTCTTTTCATATTACTTTCATCTTCAACCATTTCATTCAAGAGAGCCTGTCCAGAACACACACATAAAGTGTCACCATACTTCACTATCAAATGTATTAACGCTTACATATTCAATATTTAGCTAACTGCAACACTGCACCAAATATTAAAATACAAATAAGGGTACTTCGAGCCCCCCCCCTAAACTTTATGACTTTCTGAAAATGCAAAGAGAAAGAACTCAAATACAAACAACACAGATGCCAGTATGTTACAAGTATTAAATGAGAATATAAACTACTGTATATACTCTTCCCCACAGCTTTTCCAAGGATCACAGAGAAGTATTACTGTATTGACCCGTACATATGTGTACCTAGGATTTTGAAGCCCATTTTTTGGGCTTAAATCTTTTGACTTGTAGATGAGTATATATGGGAGTTGACTTCTGCATGGATCAATGTAAATATTGTACCTTAACTCTTTATTTAAAAACAGGAACTATCCCCTGGGGAAAGGCAAGAGTGTAATATGTCCTAGAAGCACTGACTTGCCTCTACTCTCTTATCCATCATGGTTTTAGCATGAGAATAAACAGTTATACCTGCTCAAATTTTGTAAGTTCTTTGGCATTGTTTTCCTTTGCTCCATCTTTTAGAACCTTTGTTATATCCCTTTTGTTTTAGCCTCGACTTATCAATGGGTCAAATCAGAATCCTTAGTTTTGCCCCAAAACCTGACCTCGACATATACATACTAGCAAGCTAATTTGTGATATTATTTTTAAAGGGGAATAGGAATAAAGAAAAGAATTAGAAATCTTGGCATCTCAAAGAGTCTCCAACCCTCCAAAGATGGGTCTCTGAATATCTCCACTGTAATGCTTTTGATTAATAAAACATCAATTGAATAATCCCGCATTAATTATTATGGACAGATATACAAGTAATTTTTCTTGCAGATTTACTTTTAAAATTGTAAGGATTAATCTAGTGACTTAAAATCTGTTCATGCTTCTTGGTCTCTGAAGCTATCCCTACTAATTTAGCCTTTTGATAAGAGCAACTCTTATCAATGAGCAGGATACAAATAAATATAATAAATAAATAAAAACTCTAGGATATAAATGCTTACAATGTTTTTGGTACATTGGCCTCCAAGGAGGGTAGAAATAGAACAGTGTATTCAAAAACCTGCTTGTATTTCAGGTATGTATAATATATATGTATAGTACTAATTGAAAATTTTAAAAACCAGTACAAAATTCTTTATTATCACTTATTTAAAGTATTCTTCTATCGTCTATTCAATTGAAATTTCCCCAGAAGTAACTTCTGCACAAAGAGAATCCAAATGCTAGAATCTATATAAATTATGCAAATTAAGGGGCACGCCACGCCCCAATTTGGCCTTTCCGCGGTGCAAAAATGAGCCACAAAAAGTGAGACATTTAGCCTTCTTTCTCAGGAGAGCTCTGGTTCCACAATAAACTACAGTTCCCAGGATTCCCTAGCACTCAACTAGGACAGTTAAAATGGTCTCAAACTGGATTATTTCTGCAGTGTGCTTTTGACCTAAGTTAACAAAGAATCATTTTGTCTTGGAAGCAAAAGAATCAACAACAGTATGGCGAGCAATCACCATCCAGCTTCCAGTGTTCAAGATGAAGCAGCCTCTTCTTCCCCCAGCTGCTAACATTTACAGAAAAAAGAAAAAAAATACAATTTAAGATTGGCAAGTTTGTATTGTCTGTTTTCTTGCATCATTTTTTATTTGGACTTGTTCTCTTGCTAATTTCTGTAAATTGATTTGAATTCTACCTGAAAAGCTGTATAAATACCTTAAATAAACAAACAACCGAGTGAAAGATTTAGAATCTGATAGAATTAAGGATTACACTCTGGTACCTGAAGGCACAGAACAAGAGTAAGCAACTGTGAGCCTCCAAATGCAGTGGTTCCCAAACTCTGGTCCTCCAGATTTTTGGGCTTCATCTCCCAGAATTCCTGACTGTTGGCCTAGCTGGCTGCAGCTTTTGGGAGTTGAAGTCCAAAAAAACCCTGGAGGACCAAAGTTTGAGAATCACTGCATTTTGAGGCCCATGGGTGCCTACTCTTGTTCTGTGCCTTCAGGTACCAGAGTGCAATGTGTGACCAACGTCTGGGAATCACTGAGCTATAACTCCTATCAGCCCTACTCATCATAACTGACAGGCAGAGATTATAAAAGTTGCAATTCAAAAATAGCTGGTGGGGTAAAGTTGCCCACAACTTGTACAGCAGCTCTGTTAAATGGGTTAGATCTCATCATGGGGTTACATTTAAACATTCTCTAAAGAGTTTCTACAAAAAACAACAAGTGTTTCTCTTTGTCTCCAAGATACCTGCATGTTAACCCCTGAGCAGTGGGCATGTGGTACGGTCCTAAATCCAACCAGAGTAGACCTGCTGAAATCATTGAAACATACATGAGTGTCGACTTGACAAAGCTTCCATTGATTCACTGAGATTTTAGCAAGCATGACCTAAACACTTTTAAGTTTGAGAACTATAAGTTCTGTTGTCATAAAATAAGTTTTTAGGGAGCTGTTTTGTATCCATATGACACCATGCAAGAAGGAAAACAGGGTGGGGTGAGGTCTCTTTAAAGCAAGAACCTTGTACTGTACAATATGCAGCCACCGCTTTGCTCCATACCTCAATGTGGGACTTTGCTGCCTGCATGCGCTCCATTTGCAGTTCTCTGCTGATACCCATTTCATTCCACAGATCTTGCAGCTTTGCCAAAGCCTGAGTCACACTATTCACCAGTGAAGAAGCCAAAACTTCACTAAACAAGAATAAAAAAAGAAAGCAAGTGAGTAATTCCAGGTCTATGGCTTAGTTTTATCCAGACAGTCTAGCCCTCACCCCCCACATTTTACTCCTGTTCTGTTGATGTTATTTAAAAAACACTTAAGTACACCATCTACAAACTCTTGGTTTATTAATATAAAAACTTTCTAGCTTCTTTTTACTTCTATTTTCTACCTACAAGGAACAGGTGTGTTTAAACTAGGCACAGAAACAGTTCAAATACACTTTCAGAAAGAGAGGATTTTTAATTATTTTGTTTCAGGTTGCACAGAACTGTTGGGATGAAAAAAAAAAATTAAACAAGCACAGGATCTGACAGAATACTCATGTATAAGTCTAGAAATTTAAGTAAAAAAAAATTGACCCCCAAAAACGTAGTCAACATCCACGAGTTCATGCGTGTGCGCATGAGTGAGTGTGTTTGTTTCTTCAAGTATATGTGCCATACAGGTAGGTAAAAATATTTTTAAATTAAGAAAATGTTTTACATTGTTATTTTTTAAACTTTATATTTATATGTTTTAGAAATTGTGTTATTTTTAAATTGTACTGTTTTAAGCTTGCTTTTAGCTGCTTTGAGTCCCTGTATTAAAAGAAGGGCTGGTAAATCATAATACTTTAATTATGATTAATTATTATTAATACAATAATACTTTGCCTGTGTGTACCTGTGCTGCCTAAAAGAGCAGGGATGGCACATCAGACAGACACACACAAGCAGGATGTTGTTGTTGTTATTATATTTATATCCCTTCTTTCTTCTAATATAGGGACTCAAGGTAGGTCCCTATATTGGGAGAAAAGGAAATAAGTTAATAATGCCTTGCCTGTGTGTTGTGTTTTGTGTGTGTGTGCCACCTAAAAGAGAACAGGGATGGCATATATACACAGAAACACAGGCAAGGTATTAACATTATTATTCTCTTATATCCTGCCTTTCTGTCAATATAGGGACTCAAGGTGGCTCCCTAAATTGGGAGAAAGGTGGGAAATAAGATATAACAACAACGACAACAACACCTTGCCTATGTGTGTATGTGTGTGCTGCCTAAAGGAGGGCTGCGATGACACACATGCACAGAGGCAAGGTTGTTGTTGTTGTTATTATTATTATTATTATCATCATAATCTTATGTCCTGCCTTTCTTCCAATGTAGAGACTCAAGGCAGCTCCCTATATTATTACTATAATAAATAAAGTTAACATATATCCTGCCTTTCTTCCAATATAGGGACCGAAGGCAGCTCCTAATATTATCATTATTATTAATAATGAATAAATGATATTCACTTATATCCTGCCTTTCTTCCAATAGAGGGACTCAAGGCAGCTCCCTTTATTATTGTTATTATTAATAATAAATAAAAAATATTCACTTATATCCTACCTTTCTTCCAATAGAGGGACTCAAGGCAGCTCCTAATATTTTTATTACTAATAATAAATCAATAATATGAACTTATACCCTGCCTTTCTTCCAATAGAGGGACTCAACGCAGCTCCCAATATTGTCATTATTATTAATAATAATAAATCAATAATATGAACTTATATCTTGCCTTTCTTCCAATAGAGGACTCAAGGCAGCTCCTAATATTATTAATAATAATAATGAATAATATGAACTTATATCTTGCCTTTCTTCCAATAGAGGGACTCAAGGCAGCTCCTAATATTATTATTATTATTAATAATAAATCAATAATATGAACTTATATCCTGCCTTTCTTCCAATAGAGGACTCCAGGCAGCTCCTTAATATTATTAATATTAATAATAATAATAAATAATATGAATTTATACCCTGCCTTTCTTCCAATAGTAGGACTCAAGGCAGCTTCTATTATTATTATTAATACTAATAAATAAATGATATGGACTTCTACCCTGCCTTTCTTCCAATAGAGGGACTCAAGGCAGCTATCTATATTATGATGATGATGTAGCCTCCCTTCTCTGCAGCTCCAGAGGCTGGGCTTACCTTTCCCTCAAGGGCTTCTCCATCTCCTCTGCTGAGGAAAAGGAGAAGACAGCAGGAGAGGAAGAAAGAACACCACTGCTGTCTTCTTTGTCTCTGCGTCTGCTCTCGACGCCGCCAAAATTCAAACTGAATCTGAGACAGACTGGCCTCTATGAGAGCGCCTCCTGATTGGCCGGAGGGAACAGCCAACCACAACTCGCTTCTCACTGCTAGCGGCAGCAGCAGCATGAGGCTTTTAAGAAACCGTTCCTGTCATTGGATAAAATCCGGAGCGCGTGGGCAGGGAGGGGGCGAAGAGCTGATTGGTGGAAACTAGGGCGGAGGCAAAAAATGGCTGCCGTTTTGACAGTTGGAAAACAAAACAAAACAAAAACCCTTCTCTGAGGGGAAGTTCTGTTGCCCAGTTTGACACCTTATAGTCAAATAAAGTTGTTTTCCTTTCTTGTTGTGTGTGTTTCTGTTGCCAAGTCTTTTTTAAAAACTTATGGTGAACCTAAGACCTCTTATGAGGTTTTTTTAAATTGTTTTCTCCTCAGACTTTGCCTTCTTCCCTTGAGGCTGAGAGAGTGTGACTTTGGCCAAGGTCCCCCAATGGGGTTCCCTTCCCAACGAACAAATGGGAGGATTTGAACCCCTGTCTCCCCCCAGAGTTGTATTCCTCTTCCAATATTCAAACCACTACAACACCACCACACACTTTGGGGGGAAAATACTGCAGAAATAATCCAGTCTTGAGCCACTACAAGAGGCTGGGGATGATGGTTTTTACTCTGCAGGCTCTTACACTGCAAGTTTTAATGCTAAAATCAAAGAGCAGGAAAACCCTCTGAGCTCAAAAGAGGCTGGGGATGTACAGGAGATTACACTGCAAGCTTTAATGCTAAAATCAAAAAGCAAGAAAGCCCTCTGAGCTCAAAAGAGGCTGGGGATGATGGTTTTTACTGTACAGGAGATTACACTGCAAGCTTTTAAGTTCAAAGAGGCAGAAGATGGTGGGTTTTGTGTTTGTTTTTGTTACTGCTCTTTCACTGCAAGCTTTTAATAAGTCTAAGAGTGTGAGTGCCTGCAGAGTAAAAAAACAAAAAACCCATCATCCCCAGCCTTATTTTCCTAGGAAGCATGCAATGGGCTGCTGCTGCTGCTGCTGCTGCTGGGCACAATGTTTGGCCTTTGCTTCAATTGCTGTGATTGTGCGCAGAAGTAGCAGCAAAGCAGGAAGTTAAAAGAGGAGCCACCAATCCTCTCTGAAGCTGAGGGGAGGATGCAACAGCTTTGCAATAAAAATTGCATCTTTGCAACCACAAGCAGGTTCCATCCTCATGCCTTTTCATCCTGCTTCCTTCCTGCAGATTTCCTAATGAAACCAAGCAGGAGAAGGAAATGCCATTCAGCTGGAGAAAGGGATAAGAGATGATGTGCAATCCCCATTTATTCACATCCCCCTTCACCCTAGGAGACTTCTAGAGGCTGCCCTGGGAGTGGATCTGTTCTTGTTTTTTGGAAAGGCATAGATATGAAATAGAAATGGGATTCTGGATTAGTCACTTCTGCCTTTCTTGTAGTGGTCTCTCTCCTGAAGCCTCCCAGGATCATGTGGGGCTTTGCACTGGTCTGTGGCTTCATAGTGGAAGGGGCTTGGGGGGCTTTCCTTATACAGGTCAATGTCTCACAGACAGAAAGACCATTAAAACACTTCTGGAAAAGCACTGGATACTGGTAAGGAAGGGATGAGGGGCTATGAAGCCTCATTGATCATAATCAATCATTAGTCCTTATTTTAAATAATAGTAATTATTATTATTATTATTATTATTATTATTATTCCTGCTCCAGAGGGGTGCATCTACACTGTAGAAATAATGCACTTTCATACCACTTTACCTACCAAGGCTCCATGCTACAGGAACTTGGGGTGTCTAGTTCTGCTCTCTGGGTGCCTTTGCACTATAGTAAGACAATTTGATTCTACTTTATCTGCCCTGGCTCCATGCTACACAACCCTGGGATGTGTAGTTTTGCGAGGCACCAGCACTCCCTGGCTGCATCTGCACTGTAGAAATAATAAAAATTTCATGCCATTTTATCGCCATAGCTTCATGCTACAGAATTTTGGGATGTGTAGTTCTGTTCTCTGGGTGCATCTGTACTGTAGAAACAATGCCATTTGACACTACTTTACCTGCCCTGGCTCCATCCTACAGGATGCTGGGATGTGTAGTTTTGCAAGTCAACAGCACACTCTGGTCAACAGCACACACTGTAGAAATAATACAGTTTGATACCACTTTACCTGCCTGGACTCAATCCTACAGAATGCTGGGAGGTGTAGTTTTGCGAGGCACCTTCACTCTCTGGGTGTATCTGCACTGCAGAAGTTTTGCGAGGCACCAGCACTCTTTGAGTGGTGCATCAACACTGTAGAAATAATGACATTTGATACCACTTTAACTGCCTTGGCTCCATAAAGAATCTTGGAATTTGTAGTTTTGCAAGGCAGCAGCACTTCAGCTTCTGTGATTCCTCTTGTGCATAGCACAAGGATACTATGATTCTTCTTGCGCAAAGCCCACATTATGTGCAGATTGGTGTAACAAAGTGCTCTAATAGGGCCCTTTCACAATACAGTGATCTCTTGGTATCTTTTAGGGTTTGCTTCCAGGACCATGCATGGATACCAAAATCTATGGATGCTCAAGTCCCATTAAATACAATGGCATAGTAAAATGGTGTCCCTTATGTAAAATAGCAAAATCAAGGTTGGCTCTTTGGAATGTACAGTATATGTTTCTTGAATACTTTAAAGTCGTGGATGATTGAATTCATGGATAAGGAATCCATGGATAGGGAGGGCTGAGTGTACACAGTCACAGTGCTGTTAGTCTCTTTTCCAGCATCACATTACAAATGAATTGATTCTCTTCTTGCCAGAATTCTCTTGGCATCCCATAGTAGGACACCTTTTAAAAGAATGTAACTACTTTGTTATTGCAGGTGACTTACCACTGGTCTGAGACTCAAATGTAGACTTGGTTATCCCACTGATTTCATGAAACTTACCTACAGGCAGATATTTGTAGGAATAGGGAATGGTGGGGTTATTCACAACGTGAAAATAATTCAGCGTGAATCCAGATTAAATCTCCATTGTTCCCATGCATCCCGAATGCACCTGATTAAGTTGGGGGGGGGGGAGCTGTCAAAAAACCCATTTAATCTGGTATAATCAATATTGGGGTTTTTTTCCTGAGTTTTTAAAAAACATCTGCATTGTCAGTACTGTGAATAACCAATGCGAATAGACCCGAATAGATTCAGGATAAAATGCTGAATACCAAAAAAGGAGGTTCCAAATGCATTCACATAATCGACTCCAAATTTATTCGAAAGTGTGCACGTGTGAGCAAGCGAACTCACAGAGAAGCGCATTGATGTGGATCGATGCTCTTCCATAGTGTGAATAACAAACCTGGAATGCGTGAGTGAGATGGTTTGCATCATCGCACTAAAAAACCCCAAAAACCAATGTGTGAATGACCTTTATATCTTGCAAAAGGCCACAAAAACACATGGCACCTATGGGAGCCATAGGGACCCAAGGATAAATTGTAGCTTATTTGCTCTGTATCGGTGGAGCTTGATCCATTAGGAGAAATGAAGCACAGCTATAGAGAGTAGCACTTCCCAAGCTATCTGATGTAGAGATCAACTATTACTTTTCCAGTGTCTCGGGGTGAATACAGGGTACCATATTTGTACCCATTGATTACAATTGTTTCTTTCCCGTAGAGTTGTCGGGTGCCAGTAACTAGTGGCATCCATCCAGTGACCATCACTTGGAGTAATACTGATACAGAGTACATAACTCTAGTGTCTCCTAGTTCATAACCTTTCATGTTAATGTGTCAGCGGCCTGGGCGGTATTCATGTTTGAGTAATGGTCACAAGGAAAGATTGTATATAGCATAATGCTTACTTTACAACAAGCAGAGCTGGCATAATGCCATGACTTGGGTTGTAAATACAAAATAAGTACAATCATCCCTCTATGTCCATGGAATCTTTATCCATAGATTCCACCAGACCTTGATTTTAGCATTTTATATAAGGAGCACCATTTTACTGTTCCATTGTATATAATGAGACTTGAGCATCCATAAATGTTGATATCCACAGGGAGTCCTGGAACCAAACCCCAGCAGACACCAAGGGCCCACTATATTAGTAGTAAGCCCCATTGAAAATATTGGGACTTACTTTTGAAGCATCTTGCCTTGGACTGCACTGCTACAGAATGCGCTGTGAAAAGTATGTCAATATCTCACCCCATAAGTTTTGTAACGGTGCATCTCTACTGCAGAAATAATCCAGTCTGACACCACTTTAGGTGCCATGGCTCAGTGCTATGGGATGCTGGGAACTGTAGTTTTGTGCGATATATAGCCTTCTCTGTCAGAAAGCTCTGGTGCCACAACAAATGACAATTCTCAGAATTTTATAGCATTGAGCCATGGCTGTTAAAGGAGTGGGAAACTGGATTATTTATGTAGTGCAGGTACAGCCTAAGTGACTATAGGCTAGATGCTTTCTCTTATCTGCTCTTTGGGGATAATACTGGTGACCTGTAAAACAGTGGGGTTATAAAGATTGTTGGAATTGATATAGAGGAAGAATTTGAACTATTAAAAGTTCTATATAAATGCTCGATATTGTTTTCCCTCTTCTTTTCAGTCCTCCTCTACCACACAGCAGAGCAGATCTGTTCGATCTCAGTAAAGACCAGATGATAAATCTGGCTTACATTTCTTCTGTACCGCACAACGGCATTGAACAAATTAGAATCCACTGGCTTCTGGAACTTGTTCAAGTTGGGTAAGTCACATTCTCTGTCCAATCATTTGTGATGTCTTTCTATTTGCTCTTGTCTGGTTGACCTGAAAGTCCTATGAGCTAAACCATTCACATCTATTCTTGCAAACTATGCGGATATGGAGACTATTCAAAAACTATATGGAAGCTTTGCTGTTTGTTCTTTGGAAAAAGAGGTAGGGCATGTGGGAATTAAAAAAAAAAAAAGGTTAACTTTAATCTTGCAAATAATTCCACAAAAATTGTCTGCTTCCCTGCATGCTATAGGAATAGAAGTCTTCTTTTTAAACACCAAAAAAACCTACTTTGTTTCCCATGTATGTTTATCAGTATAAAGATGGGCAATGGTAGGCCAATTTCCTTGACGTATTCCTTGGCCATTCATATTAATCTCCCCTAGATGTGGATGTAGTTGTGTAGTTTATATGAGGATGAGGTGGATACGCTTCTGGAAACCTTGCTTTTCTACTAGAAAAGTAGTAGAATAATGCTACTTTATATAAGTAGAAACTACTTGAGAATATGTGTTCAGAACCTGGCACAAAATATATGTACTTAAAGTTGCAGTATTCTGAACCTAGGAATGTCTTCTGAAAGCCACCATATGAATGAATTGACAGTGACTGTAGATGAAGTATAGCCCTGGGGCTACACATGCATCTCACAAGCTGTTTTAAATACCCTAAGCCACCTGATCCCATCTGATTTTGAAAGCTAAGCAGGGTCAGCCCTGGTTAGTACTTGGACAGGAGACCTCCAATTAATAACAGGTGCTGTAAGCTATGCTAGAGAGCCATTTTAGTGTGGTGGTTTTAGTGTTGGACTAGGACTCTGGAGACCAGGGTTTGATTTCTCACTTGGCCATGGAAACCCACTGGGTGACCTTGGACGAGTCACACACTGTCAGCCCCAAAACACCCCATGATAGGATTGTCTTAGGGTTGCCGTAAGTCAGAAACAACACAACAACAACATAGGCTATATTTTAGAGAAAGGATCTGGCAAAACCACCCTGAGTATTCTTTGCCTAAGTAAACCTTATGAAATTCATGAGGTCACCATAAGACAACAAGCAACTTAAAGGCACGCGCACACACACACATATCGTAAAATTGTCCTTTTTGTGACAAAAGAAGGGTATATGGCCCTTCCTGGAACAGAATGGCATAGGAGTTGAATAACCCTTTAAGATAGCTAAAAATGTTATCTTGCTAAACCAAAAAGAATATAAGAATATGTGCTGGCCTGCACAGAAAGTAGGGCTAGATAGGGCTGAGTGGTTACATGTGCCCAGCCCTACTTTCACCACCCAGACACCATCTTGGTGCTCGCCTGTACACAAGGGGCATGCCATGATTACATCCATACAGTGCAGCATCCAAACAGCACTGGCCAGAAGGGTTGCCATCATGGCATGTGAGTGCGCCTATGGTGCCCCTTCAAAGAAGCTGCCTAGAGCAACTTCTCTTTAGGGAGTGGGTTGGTACCGCAGCATGCAGCTGCTGTGGCAATGACCAGGGACAAAGACCAGCAGGTTTTAGCCACCCGTCTGTATAGCCCCATTGTTCCTACCCGTTACCATATGTTATTTTTTAAATGTAACTTTCTTACATTGTTATCAGTGGGAATAGAAGAAGGAGACCTAAGCAACTACTGACTTGTAATTTAATACTTCCAAGCTCTGATTATTGGTTCTCAAACTATGGGGCACAAGAATTGCTCAAGGGGAGCCAGACATGGAGGTTCTGATCCTCCTCCTCTTTCCACACTTTTGGGTTTATGTGTATACATCCATTATGTAAAATTTGCACATTCATTGAGTTAAATATTGAATTTACTTAAATAAAACTGTTCTAATTTGAACAGGGACCCCAGGGGTAAAAAAATGAGTAACACTGGCCTAGTTGGTCTGGGGCTTGAACTCCAAAGAACAACAACAAATTTCCTGGAACCTTGTACAATAAGCCTGGGGTTTATCAATAGATAAATTGATACAGAAATGTTTTCTCAGCAGCTTGGAAGTTAAACAGCAACTTCAGTAGGAATCACACTTCAGTCTTCCCACTGATGATGGAATGCAATTGGAGGGACTAAAAGTATGACACAATTCTATATAATATTGTATACTTCACTAAAGCTTTAACAGAAATCACATCAGCTCTACATTTTTTTAAAAAAATCTACCATTCATTTATATTTGTGTGTAACAACAGGGACTGGAATTTAAAAAGTAGCGTACCAGTTCAGTATCCCATGTTTCTTACAGGCAGAAGGCATACAGTTAGACAACAATAATGCTACATGTCACTATTCCTACTATCAGTTATGTGAGATTATTTCATTCTGGTGTAAGTTGTTTTGTGTGTCGCTCCATCCCCCAAGGCCATGGTTTAACTTCTGCTCATGTTTAAAGAGAGATAGCATCAAGAAATCACTATGCAAGAAAGGCTGGAGAAATGGAGACACTACACTTACTGTAGGTTGCTTTGTGCAGAAATAGGGCATAACCATTGTTAAAGCAAACTATGGTTTGCATTCACTTAAAATCATGGCTTCATGTGCCTTACTCCCAATTTTGAGATTCAGATAGAGCAGAGAATCATGTATGGACACAGAATTAGCAGTAATAGGTTTGCTCAGAACTGTAGTTTATAGCTGGGTTTATAATTTAGAATGATACTACTTCTTGTAAGATATGAAGGCCATTTTTTATTTTTATGTCCTATTTCATGACTCATGACTCAAGGCATTTTAGAAGATTATCACATAAAAACAATTTACAACAGCAACAACGCACCGTATTATTGAAACCAGTACAAAACTGTATCTATTAACTTTTCAAAAGAACAATTCCCTGTACAAAGATGAACTTGATTATATGGGGAAGATATTCACTGAGAAAAATCAGACTTCTTTGCATTGTTAATTTTTGCAAAATCCAAGTGACAATATAGCTCTACTTTCACACCTAGTCAAATTTTGTAGTCAAAAACTGTATACAGTAGAATTCAGTAATGCCGATTACACTGTGATCAAGTATTAGGTAATGAATAATCTTGAAATATTTCAATTGGTTATAAAAAATGGAATTCCTCCTTTGGAATGTTAAACAGAGAACAGAAAAACACAAAATCCTATCGCATTATTTTATTTATGTAAAGTCTTTATAACCCCCTCATCAACCAAAAAGGCTCCCATAACAACTTACAATTTGTTAATTTGACATTTCTCTTTGACAATATATGATATTGGTAGGAGTTGGTATTACTTGATATTCTGAGATTTTTGGGTTTTGTTTTGTCATGTTTCTGGCAGTGGTGTTGCCTTATTTAAATACTTCTGCTTGTTAAAATATCCACCACAACACATTCTGTACATAACAAACAGGCATCTCTGGAAACAGACCATGAAAGCACTGTTCTCTCAAAGATGGTCATTTCAAAAATGGAGAATCTGAACAGAAGGTTATACCTTGCAGCTCCCTTTCTGCATTCTTGAGCAGTATAGTTCGTGTTTATTTGTAAGTTTGAATTCGCTCTGTATGGATGGGGCTAAGAAATGTCAGACAGACGTGCCAGTACCTAATTGGTGGTATCTGTGCTCAGTTACAAAGATGTTCAGTGATAATGGAGAAAACAGTAAAGAGACAAGCTCCATGTGTTTTGAGATTGTTTCTAGCTCCTGCAAAAGGCTTTTCGTTATTAAGGCTAAAACACTTTGGGATTTTTAAAAGAACCAAATAAACATTTGACCATCTCAGAGCACAGGGAGCTTGTCTCCTTAATGTTTTCTGCTTTTAACATACTTTTCAGTACTCTCTTTTCTATAGTGATAATGGAGGCAAAGCCACTTGAAACCTAAATACAGCTAAGATACTATTAGAAGACTAAAGAGACTGAATGTTAAGGAAAACAGCCATATCCCTCAGTGTGCAAATTCAGGTGTTGGTGCCCCCCCCCCCCCAAAATAAAGAACAAAAAATCAAGTCTCTATTGCCTTGTTTTTGTTTTGAAATGATAGAGAGCCAGATAGGGATTATCATCGAGGTGCAGCAGGAGATTGGTAGGGGTAGATATGCGAACAGTGGATGAAACAAGAGCGAAAATGAAACATAGATTTAAAATCTAACAATGCTCTATTAAGTAAACTTTTATGTTTTGAAAAGTCTGGACCTTTCAAAACAGCCCTGGTGGCACAGTGGTTAAATGCCTGTACTGCAGCCACTCACTCAAAACCATAAGGTGGCGAGTTCAAGACCAGCATAAGGGCTGAAGCTCAACTCAGGCTTGCATCCTTCCGAGGTGGCTAAAATGAGTACCCAGATTGTTGGGGGGCAAATAGCTTACAATTGTAAACCGCTTAGACACTCCTTAAGGGTATGAAGCGGTATATAAATGAAGCTGTTTTTCTAGCTTTTACATTTGAAACGTGCACGGACGACTTTAAAACACAAAAATGAAACTTCGGCCCCATTCACACTAAAGGAATAACCCATGTTATTTTCATGGATTTGCCACGATTGAATCTCTCGGCAGCATTTGCTTTGCCACGATCGAATCTCTCCATGGCATTTTATGCTGGATTTTTGTTCACACTGAAAATGCCATGGAGAGATTCAGCAATGGCAGCGGGGGAAGAGGAGGAGGAGGAAGAGTGCAAGTGGAAGAAGGCTGATCCCCTGATTGGATCTGGCAGGGAGGGAGGAAGAGAAAGGAGGAACCCATTGGAGATGGCATGGAGGGAGAAAGAAGAGGAAGGAAGGATGCAATCTGGGCTTGCAGGGAGGAAGAGGAGGAAGGAAGGATGCGATCTGGGCTTGCAGAGAGGAAGAGGAGGAAGAAAGGAAGACCCCACTGAAGGTCACAGGGAGGGAGGAAGAGGGGCTCTCAATGGAATCGAGGGAGGATGCGATCTGGGGATGCTATTGGAAGAGGAGCAGGATGCGATCGGAGGTGGCAGGAAAGGAAAAAGAGGAAGGAGGACATGATTGGGGAGAGAGGGGGGATAGGAGGTGGCAGGGAGGGAGGAAGAGGGGATCCGAATGGGATCGATTTGCACATTCCCATTGGTGGCTCCCACAAAAAACCCGGTTCTTTTAAAAAGAACCTCTGATTTCCCTGTTTTAAAATAACCTGGGTTAAGGGGGATTTGCTCTGCTCCCACCCCCCCACCCCCCGAATTCGGGTCAGGTAAACCTGGTGCTAATGTGAACTTCTCCCAGGAAAAACCGGCACAAGTGTGAACTTCCCCAATTTATATCGGTTTGTAAACCAGTTCATTTTTCAGTGTGAATGGGCCCTTCAATGATTTCTAAGGTAATTATGTTAAGAAATAGTTCAATTCGGGTTTTTTCCTTTCAACTTTAGAACCTCAAATTCCAAAAACCTTATAATACAAATGTGCATTTTGAATGCAGAGAATATGTTTGAGGAGAATTCCATGTGAAGACTAACGGCAGCTTGACATTCTTTCACAAGCTCTGTGACAAGGGCTACATGCACACTAACTAATAGGCTGTACAGACCAGCCATCAAGGCCAGCCTGGGGATGGAGTCGGGGCATGGTGTTCATATGACACACCCCCCGACTCTACCTCCAGTCCAGCGTGATGCCGCTCGGCGTCACAGGGCTCCTCTGGTGATGCATCTAGTTGACGCAGCTCCAAAGGAGTGCCAAAAAGCTGTGGCACTGGTGGCTACGGTGCCCTTTTTGTGGTGCAGAAAACAGCTGCTTTTTGTGGCTCCTTTTTGTGCCACAGAAAGGTGAGATTGGGGCTGCAGCGTGCGATTGCTGCAGCCCCAATCTGGCACTAAAAGGGACAGCTGCAGGCCACCCCTAAGGAGCGGCCTGTACAGCCCCTAAGATTATCAAATGAAGGCTATAGTACTTTGGCCACATCATGAAAAGGCATGTATGATTCATTAGAAAAGACAACAAGGCTAGGAAAGTAGAAAGCAGAAAGGGAGAGGACTACACTCCAGATGCATAGACACAATCCGGAAAGTCATTGGCCTGAATCTGCAAGACCTAAGCTTAGTTCAAAGTTCAAAGAAAAAATTACTAAAGCAATTAGTTGAGAATGCAAAACAAAGTAATGATAAAGTAGAAATTTTAGAAATGGAATTTATAAATAAAGGGATGGAAAAAGATTTGGATGATTTGGCATTGTTAAAAGTTTCTGGTTTGTTGGCAGGCTGTGTGTTAATGGAAAACAAGAGTATAGTAAGCAAGACAAGATGAGTGGATGGATGGAATTGCTTTTAAAATCAAGAAGAAAGTTAAAAGTTTTTTTCATTTTTCTTTTCTTTCACTTTTTTCTTGTATTTTTTCTTCTTTTTCTGTAATTTTTAATGTACTTTAAAAATTCTTAATACAAATGTTGTAAAAAAGACTATGTTGAAGACTATGTTTCATCTTCTTTTAGTTTGTTTTCGGTGTAGATGAAAAGCACATCTCCATTATGAGGTTAAGAGTGTTTTGCTTAAGATCAGGCTCTGAGATCTACATATTCAAAAGAGAAGATTACTCACCTAACACAATCTCAGGAACAGGGTGGTAGTACTTTATATCCATTGAACAAAAGGCACTGAATTTTGTACATTGCCATATCAATAGTCACTGTTTTGGAAGGAAATATAAACCTTCCTCATGATATGCCTCTAATGATGCTTCGGTGGGAAGGCACTGTCCTGCTCTCCTAGCAGAAATTGCAAAATAGTGAACTACTTGAGTTTCTGTGTTCTTTAGATCCTGTTTCTTGTCTGGCATAGAAGGGAATAATGTGCCACATCAGGCTGTATGACTGGCCAAGTGAGATATATATTAGACAAAGCTTGGAGTTTTGTCATCACATGATCACGAAAGCAGTGATTTTTGCTGGCTGCCTTTCAGATTTATCTCAAATTTCCAGGCAGACCCTGGAAAAGGTATTTCTTTGGACTGCCGCTTTCAAAACCTCCAACCAGCATGATGACTTTAACTGTGCTAGCTAAAATTTTGAACTATGTTCCAAAAAGTAACTTTTCCAATTTTTGCTGGTATCTTATAGCACCTTGGTGACTCTGGCTTGGAGACGACACATCCCAGTTTTGAATTTGGGTCTATCTTGATGGCCTCAATCTGGCCTTGCCTTGAGACTTTTCAGTGATTTGAATGAGGCAGACAGAGCACACATCTACAGATTGTCAGAAGTCCAAAATTATTGGATACTTTTAGTAGCACCCATGCATCTCCTTCTTTCAGGCACTGGAGATAGGTAAGCAGGGATTGCCCTTGACTTCCCACTGAACTTGGGAGGAACATGGCAGAAGGAATATTACTCACTGTTCCTGGGTCCCTTAAAAGCCCAGTGTGAGAGTTTCAAAATGGCACCCACCATAGCACAAAGTAAAAGATAAGAAAGTACTGTATATACTCATGTATAAGTCTAGAAATTTAGGCCAACAATTGACCCCAGAAAACTGAGTTGACTTATCCACATGAGTCAATGTAAGTACTGTATCTTAACTCTTATTTAAAAGAAGGAACCATTCCCTGATGAAAGGCAAGAGTATAATCTGTCTTGGAAGCACCAATCCCCTCTACTCTTCCATCCATCCAGCCTTAGGAGTGAGCACAAAGAGGAATGCTGGAATTTTATAAGTTCTTTGACACTGTTTTGCTTTGCTTTGCTTCATCCTATAGATCCTTTGCTATATGCCCCTAGGTTTTACCCTTGACTTATCCATGGGTCATATCAAAATCCATAATTTCAGCCCCAAAACTTGCCCTCGATTTATACATGAGGTTGACATAGTTGAGTATATGCGGTATTCAGCTGAGCCCTCCAGAATAAAAGACCTTACAAGCTAGTGGACACTTTCAGAAACTCCTTCTGATTGTTTTATAAAATTTTTATTTTTGAGGAGGTAGTTAAAAGCTACCTGCTACACTAGTTAAGGCCTCTTATACTTCCTAAATCAATAGCAACAACAGGGTTGAGGAATCTGTGGCCTTCCAGGTGTTGAGGTCCTACATCCATGGCAAGGGCCATGCTGTTAAGTCCTGGATGAAAATCAAGTCCAAGAGTATCTTGGGGGCCACATGCTTCCTATTCCTGAGTGAGACAAGTAGCTTAGATACCAGATCCACTAGGATTTCTGTTGTCAATTCATTAGCATTTCGTTAGTTTATGGGATGGACAGTTTACAGATGCAATGAAGAATTACTCTGAGATTGAAACCTCAAAACAAAGCTTCCCCATCTTCATTTGGGAACACAGCTACAAGAGGAAATGAACCAGACTTGAAACACTTTCTTTCTGTGTGTCTACTTCAACTGAATTTGTACTTATGAGGTGATAGTTGGGGTGGAATTGGGCAGAGGATGCCCAATTTAGCAGAATATTTAGCAGAAATATGAAGCCCCTCACATGCTCACAAAAGGATCCTGCAAAAGAGGATTGGAAGAAGCAGAACACAAGGGAGTTTATCACATGGGAGGAATTTCTCTCAATTGCGAATGGAGCCAATTTGTAATTACGTGAATTCGCTAGTTTAGCACATTTACATGAAATCTGATTGCGTTCGGATTGCATTCAAAATGACTTCCCATTGCCCGAAAATGACCCCCTATGGCCTGAAATTGCATGAGATACTCTAATACGCAATTACGTGAAACCCCATGATTGCGTTCGAAATGACTTCCCATTGCCTGAAATTGCGTGGGATACATTCATACACAATTACGTGAAATCCCATGATTGTGGTCGGATTGCCATTGCATTATACTCCCAAATTCTGTCGTATGATAAACTCCAAGGAGCTGTTCGGGGCTTTTGATTTGGGCTAAAGGACAAATAATGGTAAATACAGTTAAAGGGCCATAATACTACTAAGAAAAGTAGTGCTTAAGCCAAACCTATTATGGAGGTTTTTTTGGCAGATTTCTTTAGAGGGGGTCTGCCATTGCCATCCTCTGTGGCTAAGAGAATGTGACTTGCCCACAGTCACCCAGTGGGTTTCATGGTTCAGCAGGAATTTGAATCCTGGTCTCCAGAGTTGTAGTCCAACACTCAAATCACTATTACTTTCCTACAAAGAGGTAATAGAGTTCAAACTGTACCACCTGCCTTGGTTCTTTATCTTAAATCTGTGACATTAGGCTGCAATGGTTTGAGCATTGGACTACAACTCTGGACATCAGGATTCGATTTCCCTCTCAGCCATGGAACCACTGGTTATCTTTGGTGAATCACACACTCCCAGCCTCAGAAAACCCCATGATAGATTGGCCTTGGAGTTGTCATAAGTCAGAAACAACAACACTCAGTAATGAGAAAAAAGACACTTTGCACATGCTTAGAGGCACCTTCAGATTATACCTACTTCAGAGTTCTTTCCTTGCATTCAAAACAAATTGTGAAGCTGTTAATGAAGACCTCATCTCCTGTAGCCCATACTGATGTAATATTATCTTTTTGCTAAACTGATTGCATTCAGATAATTTCTTGAGAATTTTAGATAGCTGAACAGTAGAAAATATTAGGGAAATTAAGTCCTGTTCCTCCTAGTCTTGGTTAAAATTGAATTATTAGACCCATTTAGAGTAGATTCACTGAATCAAGAAGAACTTGCTAAATCATCACTTTCATAAATTCCATTGGTACTGTGGGTCTGTTCTAATTGGGATTAACACTATAATTAAGTTATGGTATTTTTAGAAGTTCTCAGTAGGGTGGGACATAATCTATTAAACTAGATCTATGTGCTTCTTTCTTCCTTTTTTTACAGAGTAAAATCCTTGCTTTATTCCTAATATGCACACAAAGGCCTATTGTGTTACTACACTTCAGTCATGCTAGTTGGAATACAGTGCATTGGTAAAACTAAGGGACGAATGTGGTAATAATTCAGTTAGCTTCCTTTATCTTATGGGTGCACACCACAGCAGGCTGAGCATTTTCTGGATTTTTGCCTCTGCCACCGAAATGCCTTGGCATTTAGCTCAGCTGGAAGAGGCACTTAATAAAATGTATGTTTCAAAGGAATTTTTTTTAGTGTTCTGAAACTGACAGAGGGTAGTCATAATAAGCAAGTGAAGCTATTTACTTCTACTGATAGGAGAGCCAGCATGGTGTAGTGGTTTGAGAATTGGATTATGACTCAAGACCAGTATTCAAATCCCTGCTCAGTCACAGAAACCTACTGAGTAACATTGGACAAAGCACACTCTCTCAGACTTGGCAAGGGCAAACTACCTCTGAACAAATTCTGCCAAGAAAATCCCATGCTAAGGTAACCTTTGGGTTACCGTGATTTGGAAATAATGGGAAGACACACAACAACTACAAACATTTTATCTATAAAGCCTGACCCTTTTGACAAAATCTCTCAGGAGCTCATTGTCTTCAAAACAGAATCAGGGAAGAGACTTACAAGTGGATCTTTTAAACAGAATTGCTTACATGAATGATATCTTGAAAGAAGAGAAAAATCCAAGGTCCCAGTTTTTTTTAAGTATCTGGGCCTGTTCCCCCCCACCCCCACCCCAAGGCACCTGATATTCATTTTATCGATTCAAAAAAGAACAGGGACAATGTAGACTGCATCCGATATAACCCGAAATAATAATATAGCAGCAGAAGAATGAGTTGTGGCAAATTAACAAATTAGAATCTACATTCTGATCTGGATTTTTTATGTGCAAACTGTACACAGAGTAAACAACAGTTTCCTAGGGTTTGGAACTACCAGGAAACTGTGATTTGTTCAAAAATGAAGAGAGAAGCTTTTAGTTCCTGCCCTCTGCATGCAAAAAGAGTGGAGGAGAGGGGCAAGAGGACACTAGTCTTGGGTTTGTCATGGCACATTCTTGTAACATTCAACAGTGGCATCATATTATGTCTAAACTGAATCCATGTACTGTACAATTCTGGTCTAGATTTTAAGGTTAAAATTTCTCATGTTATATTTATACTACTGAATATCTATAAAAAGGTTTTTTTTAAGGAATGAGGTCCCATATTATCTGTTGGGATTCAAGTACGTTCCCAAATCTGAGTATTTTAAAAATGTCAGTTTAAATGCAGTGAATGCAAAATCCCCAAAACTGCCAGTTATTGAGGAAACTATGTGGGACCTTGAGCTATACAGCTGAGTCATTGGCAGTAGTCTTCCTCTCCCTTACAAATTGGACAGCACTGTGTATGCTGTGAAACACCAGTTCATGCATGTCTTTGCTTGCATTGACTGAGTAGCCCCCTCTTTCCAAAGAAGCTATCACGCAAGGATTGCAACAAGCCAGAAGAACTGGGACCTTCAGTTCTGCATGGTCTTTGAATGTTTCTTTTAATGCACTTACACCCGCTGTGTCCAAAAATGGAATGGAAGAGCAGTCAATGATGACGGCCTGAAGGTCTCTGTGTTTAGCAACCAGGGATAAAGCTGTATCTCCCTGTCCAAGTCCCCTCTCCACACTTTGTTGCTCTTTCTTCTTGGCCTTTTTCCTCCTGGCCATTTCCATGGCAGGATCCAGCCCTGTCTTGTTGTGGAGGCACTTAAGGAAAAAATCTTTATTTGCATAATAAAGGGGTGCTTCAAACCGGAAAATTTTGACCTTTGGAACAGGCAGAAGGTTTTTGTACTCCTCGTCGTCTTCATAGAAGACAGTGTTTCCAATTTGTCCTAGTAAGGCAGCATGGGGGCGCTGGGTGCGGCCAATAATGCACAGGATGGAAAATGCAACCCCAACTAGGAGTCCCATTTCAGTGCTGATCAAGGCAGATGAGAGCATGGTAACACACCACACCAGCGCATCCACTTTGTCTAGGCGGTAGCGTTGGGGAATGTCTTTAAATTTCCGAAGGGCTCCTCGGAGGCTGACAATGATGATGCAGGCCAGCACGCACTTCTGCAAGCTGAAAAAGAGGGGGGCAAAGAAAAGCAGCACCAGCAGCACTACAATTGCACTCACAAGGCTGGACACCTGGGTTTGGCACCCCGTTGATGCTTTGACAAGGCTCTTTGCCAGAGCTGCGCTGGTGGCAAAGCAGTGGAAGAAAGCCGGAATGATGTTACAGAAGCCAATGGCAAACATTTCCTGATTGGCCTTGACAGTGTAGGCATACTTCTTGGCAAACATTTCTGAGAGTGAAACTGTGAAAGCAAAGCCAACGATGGCAAGAGGGAGTGCGTCGACGGCAACTCTCTGCATGAGGCTCAAGCTGGGCACCTGAGGAGGAATAAATCCAGTGGGGATTTCACCTGAGACACTGGAGCCATACCTTTCCTTCAGCTGCCCATAATGGGAAACTAGCGTAGCCATCACAATCACTACCAGTTCTGTGGGAAGAGGAACCTTGAGTTTGTGCTTATATCTGTCTCCGAGTTCCTTGGCAGTGACCAGCACAGCGATGCAGATTATGCTTGTGATCACATCACAGAGATTAGTTTGGGAAATGTTGCGGAAAACATTAACCCAGGTGGTGATTAAAACACCATATCCCTGGGCCCGAGGAATTTTTATTCCAACAAGATACTTAACCTGAGCTGTTAAAATGGCTACTGAAGCACCAGTTGCAAAGCCATCTAGTACTGGCTCTGAAAGATACATTGACACAAAGCCCAGGTGGAAGATTCCCATTAGAACCTGCAAGAAAAATAAGAACCAGTTGGAAGGGGAAACACAATAGTGCATTGGTTAACAACAGAAAATGGTTTCGACCTTTGTGCCTTCTTAGAATTTCTTCTTTCCTCATCAAATATTGTATGCTAAATAAAGACTCACCTCAGCTCTACCAGTTTATTAGCACCATAAAAATATATAGAAGAATGAGTGATTGCTAGCACACATCTGAGGGTGTATGTACACTGTAGAAATAATGCAATTTGACACCACCTTAAGTGCTGTAGCTTCATCCTGTGGAATTCTGGGGATTGTAATTTTACAAAGTCTTCAGCCTTCAGAATGTGGCTCCTCATAAAACTACAAATCTCAGGATTCTGTAGAAACTTCAGTGGATACCAAGGGCTCACTGTATTTATATAGCATCTTTCTTTTAAAAGAAACAAAAATACAGCAGTTCTCTCCTTCTTCCTTTGAGAAATGTCCTTCCATTCAAGCAAGTAACTAACTATGGACCTTATCAGATGGGAGGAATTCCTCTCTATTGCGAATGGAGCCAATTCGAATTCATGTTAATTCGCTAGTTTAGCGAATTTACGTGAATTCCTATTGCCTTCAGAATGCATTCAGAATGACTTCCCATTACTCGAAAATGACCCCCCATTGTCCGAAATTGAGTGAGATGCTTTAATTCGCAATAAGGTAAAACCCATGATTGTGTTTGGAATGACTTCCCTTTTGCCCAAAATTGCGTGAGATACTTGAATTCGCAATAATGTGAAACCCCATGATTGTGTTCTGATTGCCATTGCATTATACTTCCAATTTTCGACGTCTGATGAGGTCCTATGTATGCATAACTGGATTTGTCCATATTTGTACTTTGTTGTCATTTACCATATTCACTTAATGTGCTCTGCTTGGAAGCCTGCCAGATGATAAGAGGTTAAAAGAAGAGATGTGCTAAATTAAACCAAAGATCAGTCTAGTACAATATTTTGTTCCCACAGTGGCCAAAAAGGAAGCCCTGGAGAGCTCGTAAGCAGGACAAAAGTGGAATAGTACTCCCCCACTTTTGTTTCCTGGTGATTGCAATTTAGAAAGAGCGGGTGTCTGATGTTGAAGGCAGCATAATAGCTAAAATTACAAGCAGACACTGATGGCTTTTATCTTCCATCTGTTTATGTAAGGCAAGAAAAAAATGCCTCTGTCCTTCTGTCCCGAATCACTAACCATTCATATTCATTGGATGATGATGCCAGGTCCCAGTATTTAATGTCACATTGGGATAGGCTTTGCTTGTACAGGCTAAATCCATTCTACAGTTACCAATAGCATTATGGATAGAATAGGCTTCTTATCCAGTGTTACCTCCACAAATATCAGAATGGATTGTGAGGCAAAGTGAGGAAGAGGGAACTCCGCTTTGGTTAATTCACATGTCAATAAAGTTTATAGCTCTCCCACTTGGCCACACTTTTTATTATTTCTTATCCTTGTCTCACTCATTACTGAAATTAAGGAGATTACTATTTTTTAAATCTTAGCTCCTCCTCAATTTAAATCTGACTACTGTAGATTAAATTGAATTCCCTTTCTGGATAGTTCACTTTCTGACAAGTCTCACTCCTCATTTTTATTACCATATATACTTGACTATAAATCAACTTCATCTATAAGTCAAGGGCAGGTTTAGGGGTTCCAAATTATGGATTTTGATATGACCCGTGGATATATTGAGGGTAAAACTTAGGGGCATGTAGCGAAGGATCTAAAGCAGTGGTTCTCAAACTTTGGTCCTCCAGGTGTCTTCGACTTCAGCTCTTAGAAGCCCCAACCAGCATGCCAACAATCAACAAGTTCTAGGAGCTGAAGTCAAAAACATCTGGAGGAGCAAAGTTTGGGAATCACTGATCTAAAGGATGAAACAAAGGAAAACAATGCCAAAGAAGTGACAAAATCCCAGCAGGCATAACTGTTTGGGCTCACTCTAAAGGCTGGGTGGATGAGAGAGTAGAGGGGGTCAGTGCTTTCAGGACAGATTATGCTCTTGCCTTTTACCTGGGGATGGTTTCCTGTAACAGCACTTACATAAATATAAGAATATTTAACAGCACTTACACTTTTTAAATAAGAAAATATAACAGCACTTACATGGATAAATCGACCCATTTCTTGGGTCAATTTTCCTGGGTCAATTTTTGGACTAAAACTTGTAGACTTATACATGAGTATATACAGTAGGTTCCAAACTCCATCACAGGTTTTATTTAATTATATCTGTTAAGCAGTATAGAACTGATGCTACTGTCAGAACATATTCCTCATTCCATGTGCTGCATTAAATATATTCAGGGTTTGTGTGCATGCTCTGGAGCCAGACTGTGGACCTGTAGAGGTGATGTAGGAAAAGAAACCCCCTGTGGTGCAAATATTGATTCATTCATAACACAAGGAGTGGCCTTATCCTTGAAGCCTTTTAATGAATTCAAATCTACTGTTTCTGATACAGTTGGCCTGTCCCAACTGGGGGCTTGCTATCTGTGGATTTGAGCATTTGTGGGTCCCCTTGCCCCATTCACCCCAGTGGCACCACTGTTAAAATCAATGAAACTTGAGGTCCCACGGTTTTTCACATCCACCAGGTTGGGGGGGGGGGGGGGAAGGTTCCAGAACGGAACCCCTGGGGAAACGAAGGTCAACTGTATTTGGTTGGTTTGGTTTAAGTTTTAGATTTTAATCGTTGTCCAACTGATTTTGATGAGTTACTGGAGAAACCTCTTTCTCAAAAGTAGGATCTAAACCATTTTACATGAAATTTCACCTTTTTACATAAATATTGGAAAGTGGTAGAGCAAGATATTACCTGGTAAACTCCAGCCAAGAAGGTCAGTGCTGTAGCTACCCCAATGGCATAGCATTCTTTCCCACATTCCATGTTCAAGGTGCCAAGAGTAAAATTGTGAACTGTGACATTCAACGGATCTCTGCCACCAGTGCCCTCCAGAGGATCATCATTGGGGTCAAATCCAGCCAGCAGGAGTTCTCTGTCAACAACTTGTCCAACCATTAAGCTTAATAAACTGAAAATGCCAACAGATACATGTCGAGAAGTGCCCATGAGAAAGTAGATAATGTTGGCAAAGAAAGATGTATAAAGACTATAAATTGGCTTCAGGCCTGCTAGCAGAGAATAGGCTATTGCTTGGGGTACTAAAATGATTCCGATGACCAGGCCTGACATAATGTCCCCCCAAATATATTCTTTGCACTTGTATTTGGGAAGCCATTGTAAAACAGGGAAAAAGTCCATGACTGTTTTTTTCATTCTTTCCCTGGTACAGGAACAGTTTTTCCTCAGCTGACTTTTGATCGCTGCTGTTTTGCTGATCTTGGTTGGAGTTTTTCTTTCCATATAGAACTGGAGAAGGGATCCATTTTCCAGTCTGGTTGTTTCAGTTTCCTTTTCCATTCTCACTATTTCTTAGTTCCTAAAATGGAAAGAGATTAACATTTGAATTGGTTTGATCTTGATGCAGCTTTTCTGTGTACAGTGGGCCCTTGGTATCAACTGGGGGTTGATTCTGGGATCCCCCAAGGATACCAAAATCCATGGATGCTCAAGTCCAATTAAATACAACGGCATAGTGAAAGGGCGCCTCTTATATAAAATGGGAAAAACAAGGTTTGCTTTGTAATTTATATTATTTTTGAAGTTGTGGGTGGTTTAATTGTGGATAAAAAATACATGGATACAAAGGGATAACTGTATTTTGTAGGGAGCTACACCTAGTCTAGTATCCACTTAAGTTTTTCTTTTTTGTTGACAGAATTGCTTCCACTAGTAGAAAGAAAAAATTCCTCCCTAATTTCCTGTGCACCATTCAAATATATTCTGGAGGTACTGGGGAACTATTGAAGTAGTGACATACTCAAGTCTTTTACACCAAGTCTCAAGTCCCTGCCTTCAAGCCTCAAGTTGAGTCTCAAGTTCTTACAAAATACTTTCAAGTCAAGTCGAGTTGAGAGTCTGGGAGCCAACTTTAACAGAAAAAAGATGGTGGTGGTGGTGATGTGTGTGTGGTTTCAGTAACCAAAAAAATCAAGAAGATGTGCACTAAATTAGATTAAAAAATAATTATCAGAAGGAAATGGCAAACATGTTAGGCAATGGGCTTGAGGCAGAAGTGCAGCAGAGGCTGCAGAGTCAGTCTTAACCTCCACCTCAAGCCCATTGCCTAACATGTTTGCTCTTTCTTGATGAAGTAGTTAGACCAGCAAGCCTGTTACTAAAAATATACTTGTCTTGAGTCCAATCAAGTCAGTTTGTCATTTATTGCTGAGTCGAGTCCACGTTGAGTCATTGAATTGACTTGAGTCTGAGTGAATTGGCTCGAGTCTACATCACTGCATTAGAGCTGATCTAGGTGTGCAGGGAGAAGGAGAGAAGAAAGTTCCATTGTGGAAGTTGAAAGTCTCTTACACATTGATGGTTTTAATTTATTTCTGCTGCAGCAGAACCTAGAAAAGTTATCCTCTCCCCCCCCCCCCTGCCAAAGACCCTACGTGGTGTAGTAGTTTGCCTTTTGAACTACAACTCTGAAAACCAGGGTTCGAATTTCCACTCCCCCATGGAAAACTATTGAATGATTTTGGACAAGTCAAACATTCTCATCTGCTTGCCGTAGAGTCGCCATGAATCAGAAATGACGAAAAAGCACACCACAACATCAACAATTCCCAGAAACCTCCAGGGGGACTATAGAAATTATAGGTCCAAAACACACTGCCGAAATAATTCAGTTTGAGACTGCTTTAACTGCCCTGGTTCAGTGCTAGGGAATCTTGGGAATTGTAGTTTATTGTGGTACCAAGAGAAGGCTAAATGTCTCACAAAACCCCAGTTCCCAGAATTTCCTAGCACTGAGCCAGGGCAATTAAAGCAGTCTCCAACTTCTGCAGTGTGTTTTGGACCATAGTACAAAGAATAACATTTCCATGCTCTAAACATAGACTGCTTTTTAAAAATCTGTTGTTATTTTTATTCAATCTGTTGATACCTTTCTCTTTCAAACAATTCTGGCTAATTTTGAAAAAAATATTTTTTTAAAAAATACCTTTGCAGAAAATACAAATGAATTTTGTCTACCAATTATGTAAAAGCAGGGCCTGAAAACCCATGATATAATCGGTTCATTAGCTTACATTTTTTTTTCTACAACAAAACACTGTGAAGAATTTACAGTATTGGCATATTATGAGCAAAAGCTTGCTGTGGATAGTTGAAATAGAAAGTTAAATAATTGTATCAGCAGAGGGCGCCACGGTAAAATTATATTAATGTCTCAGTAATAGACTTCCTTAGAAGTCATGTTACTTAAGTAAACTAACAAAATCAAGATACAGTGGGCCCTTGTTATCCGCTGGGGTTTGGTTCCAGGACCCTCTGTGGATAACAAAATCCGTGTATGCTCAAGTCCCATTAAATATAATGGCACAACAAGATGGTGTCCCACATACAAAATGGAAAATCAAGGTTTTGCTATTTGGAATTTATACATTTTGGGAATATGTGTGGATAAGGAGGGCCAACTGTACTTGTGAAGTGTATTAGCTGCTAGATACCTGGATCTCATTTGACTGGAAATCTCCTTTGCAATGAAATCCCAGTGTTCAAGAATCATGTTTATTTTTATTTCCCAAATGTTATTTAAAATTTTCCAGATACATAAAAACAGAACAACAACATCTAATATACAAAGAAAAAAATAGGAAAGAATGAAAAGAAAAAAATAAATACAAATAGAAATAAATAGAAAAGATAAAAGTGACCTCCAATCTTCTCTTCAGCAGTTATTAAACAATAAATAAATACCTCTCATACAAGAAAACACATTATCTTTTCTATATGTTACAAATAGTAATCCTTCAAATTAAATCTTTTACAATCAAAGACATAAAACCTAGCAGGACGTCAATCAAATATTAATGTATATTTATCACTATGTATTAAAGCCAGGGTGGTGTAGTGGTTTGAGCATTGGACTAAGACTTTGGGAGAGCAGGGTTCAAATCCTGGCTGGACCATGTAAACCCACTGAGTGATCTTGGACAAGTCACACTCTCTCAGCCTCAAAGGACAAGAATGGCAAACCCCCTCTGAAGAAATATGCCAGGAAAACCCCACGATAGGTTTACCTTAGGGTTGCTATAATTTGGACAATGTGAAGGCATTGTCTTTATCATTTATTGTTATTAATCTTCCCCTCAACTAAATCGAATACATCTATTTTGGTTACCTCTCAGATACACATGATGCCATTAAAATCTTCTAATCACCACTCTCTCAAATTTCCCTTTAATCACCTGTCTGACAACATTATTGGCTGTGTCTCCCAAACAATCATTAAAAAAACCTTCTATTCCTTAATTTTTAATATAAATCTCTGCCTTCTTTTAAAATGGTTATTTTTTTTCTTTTCTATGCCATTCCTGAATTTCAATCGGCCCTCCATACCCATGGATTCTGGCGGATTCAGTCATCTACGGCTTGAAAATATTCCAGGTTTTTTTCCCCCAAAAGGCAAACCTTGATTTTTTTTTCATTTTACATTTCATTTTTTCATTTTACTACTTGATTGTATATACATTGGGCCCTAGAATCAAATCCCAGCAGATGCCAAGACCCCATTGTATTTCTTTATATATTTTATTTCTTTATATACTGCATGTATATATACGTTATATACTTCTATACGCTACCTCTCATATTCCTATCCTTTCTAGGCACTTAGACCCCCAAAACCCAGTGATAAGAGAAGGGTCATTTTTTGAAAGAGGAAATGGCAAAAGTTGGGAGGTGTTTGATGAGAAAATATTTTTAAATGTCCAGAGTTATGTAGGGTGCTGAAGGCATCTGAAATGGTCCTTAGGTCTTCTTGCAGCCCAGATGATGGACTTTCTCCAGCCCATTTTATTTTCTGCAGCTATTTGATTGCTTTACAAAAACAATCTCTGCAGGGTGCCCTGTATCATGTATGGGTTATCTTGTAGACATGATATTCTTGTTTTACACTGACACTGGATCAAGTCTTAAAGGCTGGGATATCTGATCTGGGTCCATTGATACTCTACACCAGTGCATCTAGCCCTGGTGGCACAGCAGTTAAATGCCGATACTGCAGTCTTACAAACTTACTCACAAAACACAAGGTTGTGAGTTCAATCCCAGCCAGAGGCTCAGGGTCGACTCACCTTTCCATCCTTCCGAGGTCGCTAAAATGAGTACCCAGCTTGTTTGGGGCAATTAACTTACAGTTGTAAACTGCTTAGAGACTACTTAATGCAGTATGAAATGGTATATAGATGAAGCTGCTAATGCTATTGCTATCTACAGAAGCAAGACACAGACTAATCCAGTTTAACACCATTTTAACTGCCCTGGCTCAATGCTAGGGAATTGTGGGAACTGTAATTTTTTGTGGGACCAATGCCGGAACAAACTACAAATCCCAGAATTCCATTGCATTGAGCCAGGGCAGTTAAAGTGGTGTCACTCTGGATTATCTCTGTCGTGTTGATGCAGCCATGGTTACTTACCTAGATAGTAACATGCAAATCTGTTTGTTCGGGTTTTTTAAAAACCATTTTGGCTTGAACTATGACTATATTGTGTACACATGGAGTTTGTTCAGGTAACATTTAAAAACAAGCCAAAGTATCATCCTGCCTTAGGATGACTTTAACTATTCTTCTGTTCCTATGGCATTCTAGAATAAAGATGTCTCTCTTTTTAAAGGTCATAAGGGCTGTTTACATAATTTTGGAGAGCCAGCATGACTTAGTGGTTTGAGTGTTGAACTGTGACTCTGGAGATCAGGGTTTGATTCCTCACCCAGTCATAAAACCCACTGTGTGACCTTGGGCAAGTCACATGCTCTCAGCCTCAGGGGAAGGCCATGGCAAACCTCCCCCGAAACAATTCTTGCCTAGAAAAGCCAGTGATAGGATCACCTTAGGGTCACCATACAGTGGAAACAACTTGAAGGATAACAACAACAAGAACAACAAAAATAATTTTGAGGGCATCTTAAGAACCATTTTTCCCCTGAATTATTTGCATTCAAATTCACTATACGTACAATGACCCTTTAGAGGTTTTTTGGCAAGAGTTATTCAGAGATTTGTCATTGCCTTTGAGGCTGAGAGAAGGTGACTTGCCCAAGACCACCCAGTGGGTTTCCATGGCTGAGTGAGGATTTGAGCCCTGGTTTTCCAAAGTTGTAATCCAATATTCAGACCACATACCACCCTGGCTCTCATTCTTTTCTGAGGTGGAGTTATTTAAATAACATGGCTTTTAGTTCAATTTTGTCAGATTGCAAAGCCTCTGTCCTCAGTAAAGTTTGTACATACCTACTTTGAAGTAAGTCTCATTGAACCAAGTAGGGCTTTGCTCTGAAAAAACAAGTGTGTAGCTGAAATACAGAAAAGATTGCTTGTAGGGAAATCATTTTATTAATGTCCGTATAATTCAGGAATTTTACATACTAGCGAAGCTCCTATCAAGACATCTTGGTTGCATGGGAGGCTTAATAGGAACATTCTTCCAGTGAACTGGAGTTTCAGATTTGAGACTGTGAGGAAAAGAGGGTTGCATCTGCACTGCAGAAAATAATACAGTTTGACACCGCTTTAACTTATGGAGTCCTGGAATTTGTTGTTTGCTGTGGCACCAGAGCTCTCTGGAAGAGAAGGCTGACTATCTCACAAAACTACAAATCCTGGGATTTCATAGCATTGAGGCACAGCAATTAAAGTGGTGTCAAACTGCATTATTTCTGCCGTGCAGATGGAGCCTAAGTAGCATCACAAAACACTGACGTTATAGCACAGTTATAAACCTCTGCTTTGAATAACCTCTGTATTACTTTGTTGTAAAAATATATTGATAGCTTTCTATGTATGGTTACAGAACTGTATAACTTATCTCCTACTGTATAAAAGTACCTAGTTGAAGAAAAAGAATAGGGCAATTAAAATGCTCACTACCGCAGAGCTCAAAACCCTGCGAAATCCCCTTGTCCTTATTTGCCCGCACCTTAACCTTAATAGTCATTGCTAAGTAAAGTGTTCCTTACTTAGGAACCGGAAGCATTGTTCTAAATGGTAGAAAATTCTTTCAATGAAGGCCTCTTGGCAGGCTCCATCTTTTAAGTGACTTGAATACTGACTGTGTTGTTTTAATGACATAATGATTTCTTTGCAAAAGAATGTGTGTTTTGTGCCTTTAAGTTGTTGCCGACTTCTGGAGACCCTAAGGTGACCCTATCCTGGGTTTTCTTGGCAAGATTTGTTCAGAGGAGGTTTGCCATTGCCTTCTCCTGAGGCTGAGAGAGTGTGATCTGCCCAAGATCACCCAGTGGGTTTCATGGCCAAGCTGAGAATCGAACCCAGGTATCCAAAGTCCAGCACTCAAACCACTATGCCCTAAAGAACCTGAAAAGTGTGGTTTGTTACATTGTTCAGTATTAAGATTCAATATGAAGGACTTTAATACCGAACAATGTGACAAACCACACTTTTCAGTTCCTTATTTGAAGCAAAAACAAATGCTTTGTTTGCTTGTTCTCTCCTCACAAAGTAACTTTCTCTTGCCACATCCTTTTCTCAGTCGCCATATCCTCGTCTACAATAATACGTATTTAAAACTGTTTTTTTTTCAACAGGTGAAAGTAGGCTAAATAATCCCAGATTAGAAGCAGAGCAAAAACTTAAAATGCATCAAAATAGTAGTTATGCAGTCATTCCAAACTACCATGGGAAAGAGCAAATAAAGAGAATTATTAGTAACCGTATATTCTTAATGCTCTAGATCTTAGTGCAGCATTGTAGGTGGTCAACTGGAGATGGCTGTGTGTATGTGTTGTGTTGTGTGCTGTTAAGTTATTTCTGACTTATGGCCACCCTAAGGTGCCACTATCATGATTTGTTCAGAAGAGGTTTGCTTTTTCCTTCATCTGAGGCTGAGAGAGTGTGATGTGCCCAAGATCACCCAGTGGGTTTCATGGATTAGTGGGAATTTAACTCTGGTCTCCAGAGCTGTAGTCCAATGCTCAAACCACTATGCCATGCTGGCTCTCCAGCTTGGGGGGGGGGGGTCGCACCTCAGGAGACCCCATATAGAAAATCTTTCTTTTTAGCTCCAAAGAGAGACATTTTTAATAATGGAAAGTGAGCAAAAGTTAATTTTTGTTACATCCTGGTTTGTTGGTTTGTTTGCTTTTAAAGCCTGGATTGATCGGAGGGGTGCAAAAACGTGGCAATTCTGGGGCAAAAGAAATGGCCCTAGGGTCCGTAAATTTGGAGCACTGATGAAAAGCACTGCATATCCCTCCCCCAATTGCAACTGTTATTAAAGTTGGCTTTTTCATGCTAATCACAAAGAAAGTGTGGACTTGTGAAGGGAAGAATGGAATCAGAAACTTTTATAGATTTTTTTTTAAAAAAAAGACAAGTGAAAATAATTTTATTGAGAATTATACAATGGTTTCCAAGTGTATGCTTTTCTTTGTTGTCACTGTGTGCCTTCAAGTTGTTTCCAGCTCATGGCAACCCAAAGGCAAGCCTACCATGGGGTTATCTTGACAAATTTCTTCAGAGGGGTTTGCCATTGGCATCCTTTCAGGCTGAGAGAGTGTGACTTGCCCAAGGTCAACCAATGGGTTTACAGGGCTGAGCTTGGATTTGAACCTTGGTCTCCAAAGTCATAGTCCAAACTCAAATAACTACACCATTATGGCTGTCTGGACTGGTCTAAAGATGTATGAATTCTCACAGTATAATTCCTTGGACTAAGCCAGGTGTTGTTGCCTTCATATCCACTCATTCCATTCTTTTGGGTGGTTGTTTATTGGAATATCTGGGATCCATACTAGGCCCCTTCCAAAGGACTGTAAAAAACTAAATAAATGGAGGGAGGTATGATTTGCTGAGGTGAAGGGCAAATTTCCTCCTCTAAAACTTGAATAGAAAATGTCTTAGATGTACAGTGCAAAAGTGCCGTTTCACAGCGGTACTATAGTACCATAAGAAAAAAATGAAAAGGTGAAAGGCAGAGAAAAGAAGGAGACTTTTTACTGTTGTTTTGATATGTCTCAATATTGAAAAGAGACTCACGAGGGATGGAATAAAATTTTGTTCCTGGACTAACGCATGGCCAGGTATTGCCAGGAAATACTCGAGAAACTCTTAAACATCCTTTGGATGTTTCAGAAAATCCTATGCCCTAAAGGAACAAACATTATGATCTCCCAACACATTTGCCCTGTCTGGAGGAGCTCCAGGAAAGATTAAAATCAGAGGAACATTCCCTTGTAACAAAGGCACACTCTTTGTAAACTCCAAAAACAGCTGAAGTACATAGTCTGCAAAGAACCATAGACAGCCACAAACACTGAAAATATAGGAGCAGTGATCAAGCAGAACCTTGAATTTACACTTTCTGTTTATCACAGTGGATTTTGTTTTTCTTGCTGTATTTGGATTCCTACTGTTCCTTCTCCATTAAAAACTGAGACCTTTAAAGTGTGAAGGAAAAACAGACTTTTCTTACCTATTTTGTACTGCAGTGTATGTGTGGTAATTGTCAAAGAAGGATCCCATCCGTATTCCTTTGCAGCCAAGTGCATCCAGTCTTCGCAGCCAAGTGCATCCAGGCAGAGCAGTGCTAAGGACAGAAGTGGATGTGCTTTAATACTAGCGGGCAATACCACAATCGAGCAATAGACTGTGCTAGGTAAACACCGAAGGGCATAAACAAGAGACCACAAAGTATGATCCACAACCTGCCCTGCGTTTCTGCTGCTCTTGTTCCCAACCATAAACCATTTGACCTCAATTGCTTACTTTGCTTACTTGCTCAGTTTCCAGGGGCAAACATTAAACAAGTAATAATCCTTTAAAGGATACCTTGTGTAATAATTGATTACTGAAACCTGCTTCTGGCAGAAGTAGTGACTTAAGGGGGACTAGGGACGCATTGTTTTGGTATGGCAATTGGACATTTAAAATCCAACAGTCCTTTTTATTTTAGTTGTCATGAAACACACAGTTAATTTAATACATAACTAGATCATGATGTAGTGGTTTGTGCATTGGATTACAACTCTGGAGACCAGGGTTCAAATCCCCAATGGAGCACAAAAATCCACTAGATGACTTTGGGTAAAACACACTCTCTCAGTGAATGGCCATGGCAACCCCCCCTGAAGAAATCTGCCAAGAAACCCCTATGATAGGTTTACCTTAGGGTCGCCATAAGTAAAAAATGACTTGGAGATGCACAACAACAACAACAACAACAGTTCAATTATTTCTGATATATAAGAGTATTGGTGTTGGCCATACAAGCTACAATACAAAACTGTGAGACTATTAATAACTATTACAGCTGGAGTCTCCCTTATCCAAAATGCTTGGGACCAGATGTGTTTTGGAGTTTGGACTTTTTTGAATTTTGGAATACTTGCATACAAGTAATGAGATATCTTGGAGATGAGACTCAAATCTAAACATGATATTCATGTATATTTTGCATGCACTTTATAAAAAATATAAGATAGCCAGCACGGAATAGTGGTTTGGGTATTGGACTTTGACTCTGGAGACCAGGGTTCAAATCCCTACTGAGCCATGAGTGGCAATGGGAAACCCCCTCTGAAAAAACTTGCCAAGAAAATCCTGTGATAGGTTCACCTTAGTTTATCCTAAATTAGAAATGACTTGAGAGTACAGAACAACAACAATATACCTTATACACATAGCCTAAGGTAATTTTATTCACAATATTCTTAATAATTTTGTGCATGAGACAAAGCGTCACCAGAAAGCAAAGGTGTCACTATCTCAGCCACCCATCTAGACAGTTTTTGATTTAGGAGTATTTTCAGGTTTTGGAATTCCGGATAGAGGAGATTCAGCCTATATATTCCAAAATCCCTATTATTAACACAAAGGTCACAAAAGTGTGTATAAGCCTGTGAGTTCTCCAAACCTTTTAGTCAGGTTGAGCACCTCTTTTTTCCTGTTCAGGAACACAATTCCCTTGGGTAAATTGACTGCATGTTACCCAAGAGTCAGGCCATGGACAAATTCTCCCCCTTTCTCTGTTTTGCTCTCTCAGACAGCACTTTCTCTTTCTCCCCCAGAGTAGCAGGCTCCTGGAGGAAGGACAGATTACTCCTGCCAAAGACCACACTGGCCATTCAGCAAAGTACAACCAAATCCAAAATCTAGATACATTTATTTGCCAACAGAGATGCATAAAATATTTCATTCATGCTTTTGAATTTCCACTGGCTTCTTCGTCAAGAAAAAGATATTTTTTTAAAAAATCATACAGTAGAAGAAATGTGATAATGGTAGATTCACAGGCCTACATTTTGCCTGCACTAAGATCCCTCCAAAACAAGTGAACAACAGCAGAAGCAATATCTGATACAAAATGAATGTGCCAGTTTTGGTATTACTCAGTTTCTTATTTTTCCAGTATTATTTTTGTTCATTATGTTTGCACATTAGCATTGGATTATTTAGAAGTCATCATGAAAACCTGTATGTTTTTTATCCACATTCTTGCTAATACTTTTTAAATGTAATCTTTCCACAGTGCACACATTTCTACAAGTGTTTTTCCTTAATACAATGGGGGCCGGAAATCACTTTGTGATTTTTAAAGTAAAAAGCATTATGGATATGTTCTTGAATATTAAACAAATAAAAGAGCATGAGAGGAAATTGCAGACATCCTAGTGAAGCTTTACCAGGTGCTGTGATTTTCTCAAGCAGTACACAGGACAGTCTGAGGACAGCTGGGATGAAGACATGTAATAACAAAACTTGATTTTCCCCAATATTTTTTAAAATGTGATTCAGAAGTTGTTTGATGATAATTTTCTGTGGATTTTTTAAGGTAAAAGAAGCATATTCAGCTAGTTTTACCTAATGGTTGGAGGAAATGTTCTTTCAAGGAATTAAGTTCCGGTTTCAAGTGTATAAGGCAGGTGGCTGACAAGATGCCAGTAGTGACAGAAAAGATTTTTTTTGCTGCAGTCAAGATTTTGTGTGTGCGTTTGTGTGCGTGTGTTTTCTATTACTACTATTACTGATACTACTACTGCTAATATCCTGCATTTTTATGAGTTCAGGAATACCCAGTTCACATCTCCCAAGAATTTTTGCATACATTGGCTTGGAGATTTGAATATTTGCTAGTCTTGCTGTGCATCTCAGAGAAATAAAATATATATGAAACCATACAAACTACTAAAAATGGCTACTACAGTTGAAAAATCCACAAGCAGAAGCTTCAATCTATGGGGCAAAGGTGTACAAAAGTATGTGAATTATGCAAAAACTATAAAAAATACAGTATGTATAACTTTTCATTTCAGAAGAAAAAAAGCCCAAAGTTTTGCTACCTAATATGGGCAAAGGATGAGATAAGAATCCAGGTAGGATTCAGAATAACATTATAAAACTGAAAATTAGGTCTGAACCCTGTTGGCCCAAGTCGGTTTAATTAAGTCACCATAAGTGATGGCAACAGGAGGAAAAGGGCCACTGGTGCAGGAGCCATGAAGGGAGTAAGCTGTTGTGCTTTCAAGGCGATTCTGACTTATTGGAACCCTATCCAAGGTCTTCCTGGCAAGATTTATTCAGAGGACATTTGGCAGTGCCTTTCTCAGCCCACAAGGGCTTGTGCAAAATTATTGGGCTTCCACGGCCAAGTGGAAAGAGTGATCAGTGGTTTGAGTGTTGGACAAGGACACTGGGAGACAGGATTTGAATCCCTGCTCAACCCCCCCCCCCCTTTGGCAAGCCACACTTTCTCAACCTCAGAATAAGGCATGGGCAAACCTCTCTGAACAAAATCTGTCAAGAAAACTTGTATTAGGGTTTCCTTAGTTTCGTCATAAGTCAGCAATGACTTGAAGGCACACAACAACAACCAGAGTCCTAGTCCCAACACTGTGTCACTACACCAGTCTGGCTGCATCCAATGTCCTAAGCAGGTAAGGCACTGGAGACATTGGATGCTTTAAGCTGTGACGTTTTGTCTGCTTTCCCCTGGAACAATAGAAACACATGGAGAACAGTTCGCTATACAAGATCCATGGGACCTCCTTTCACTAAACAAGATAACATCCCCCGAAATGTTCACCAGTATTGACAATAAAGAAAAGTGGAATCTTATATTAAATCCTCAAGAAAGAAAGTGATCTGATTGGTTACAAGAAAGTGGACATGCATAGTCTGAAAAATTGAAGCTCACTGCACTTATTGCTACTTTGTTCTTTGTTTGCTGTTTTAAATGTTCATTAGTGAGTTACTTGTGCTTGCACAAGATTGAAAACCAATGTAAGGAGAAGAAGATAAGCTTCCCTCCCTTCTGAGCTCCCCAGCAAAGTAAAAAACCTGGAGCATGATTTTGGAAAGCAAAGAAGGGGAGGTGACTTTCCTACACTTCTGTGACTGTTATATTCAATTTAAGCATTTCTTTGGTCCACTTTCAAGTAATCGTCAGTGCAATATTGCAATAAAGAAAATTTTGGATCAGACTGACCAGACGTCCCTCTTTGCCAGGACGTGTCCTACATTTCAACCTTCTGTCCAGGAGGAATTTCAAAATGTCCTCCATTTGGAACATGATTAGAAGTGTGAATTTATATTTATATTAGTGCATTCAGCTTTTATTTAGGAATGTTTTCCATTTTTCTTGAATGTTCTACATTTTGTGGTGCCTTTATGACATTTGGTCATCCGATTTTTGGAGAGATGGAAATTTCTTTGAAATGTCAACTGTCTACAGAAAATGAAATTCACATTTGGTTTAAACATTAAAATCTAGACTGAAAAATAGCTTTCCTGTTCACCAGTGCAGCTGGTGGAAGCAACCACTGAAAGAATCTTTAGTTGTGTCCATTGCTTCTCCTTCTGCCCCCCGTGTGTATGTTGTTATATGCGTTGAATTGCAGCCATAATGGAAAAATGAAATCATTGTGTTTCATATAGGACAAGCAATAGAGTCAATGGTGTTTGAGAATCACTAATATAAATTATGTGGACAAATTCTGAGAAGCATTTTTAAAAAACTCCCATATATTCTAATAGGATTTGGGGAAAGATGCCTGAGATGTTGCTGTGAATGTACACATTCACATCTGTTATTTTCTGTCACTGGATGCAGTTTTCAATCATCAATATTGTAATTATGACTCTGACAGCTCTGCGTAACAAGGCAAACAGCAAAACATTAGCTCATTAACTTGGACTTTCCCTCCCATCCATGACATATTGTCTATTACAGTCTGTTCGGAAACAATGAATGTCTAGCCATGGCCTGACTGTATTGTTTGCCTAAACGTTATAATCTGTATTTTGTTATGCTGCCCAAATCTTGGAAACTCTTGCTTAGTGTTCCCTTTACTAAACACAGAAATAAGAACCTTAGTAGAAAAGGATTAATGCATTTAGTTAATAATTAATAAGCTAAAAATCTAATTCAATCACATTTATATTGGAAAGAGAGAAAAATTAGCTCTTAAGTTTTTGTTCAATTGCCGTTTCAGTTTAACTTAAAAGCCTATGTTAAATGAATGAAGATGAAAAATTTGATTGATAATTTTATTCCTCCCCTTTGTCTGTGCCTTGAGTTTGGGGGAGAAGAAAGCAGTTGTATTAATTTTTTGACAACCCCATTTCTCATTCACTCTATCAAAATCTTTCCCTAGCTTTCCTTTTCTCCATCCCTTATAATCTCTTTTCTTTACCGTAATTAATTCCCATGTGGATCCCAGCAAAAGACCCAGGAGTAAGCACTTCAAAATATAGTTCCCAGAGAAAATTGTAGAGCTTCTATAAAAGGAGACCCCCCCCCCCCCCCTGGACGCAAAGGAGACCACCTTCCTTCCAATTCAACTTTAACTAGTCTACTGTACCTTAATAGTAATAGGTTGGGAATCAGACGGCCTTCCAAATGTTGTTGGACTTCAACTCCCAACATTCTTCAGCTTTGGGCATAGTTGCCTTAGCCTGACAGAGTTTGCAGTCCAAAATCTGGAGGGCTGTGTGATTCCCATCCTTGTTTTCAAGCAAAAATTTTACTTGTTCTGCTGCTGTGCCACAAAATTTGGTGTGTGCCATCAAATTTTAGTGGTGAAACTGACAGCAGCATTTAGAGATCCTTGTCCATCTTTCATTTAGTTGGAGAAAAGAAGGACAGCTATAGCAGGGCTAGAGAATGCATGGAGTCTACTAATCCAGATGGAACAGTTGCCTGACTTAAACTATGGTGGTTTCCTGTACTATGTATATTTTCTCTATTCCACCATCATCACAGGCCTGTCTGGTGAGGACACAGAAGCTTCTCTATAGGTGCTCTCAGGCTGTGGAATTCCCTTCTACAGGCAAAAGTCCTTTTTATTCATTGAATGATTAATTGGTTGAAGGGAGTCTTCTCTATGAGTGTGTGCGCTATATTTTTAATGTTATTGTTATATTAATAAATTATTTTACACTCTTTAAATTACAGTGTACCATATATACTTGATTATAAGTCGACCTCATGTATGGTTTTGGAGCCAAAATTATGGATTTTGAGAGGACCCATGGATAGATGGGAGAGTAGAGAGGTTCAATGCTTATAGCACAGATAATGCTCTTGCTTTTTACCAGGGGATGGTTCCCCCCCCCTTTTTTTTTTTAAAAAATAAGAACACTTACATGAACCTGTGGATAAATTGACCTAGGTTTTTTGAGTCAAATTTTGACTAAAAATTCTAGAATTAATCCATGAGTATATACAGTAATGGTATTTTAATGCAATAACTTTTTAAATTGTGTTTTAACTTTTTATGATCAGGTTTTGAGTTTATCTTGTTTCAGTCTTTTTCATGGCCAGAGAAAGGCAACTTATAAATAAAATAATACAAACTAATGAATAAATTTTATCTGGGCAGTACTGACTGATGAATTAGTATCCTTTTAAATTCTGTATCAGGAATTACCAAAAGACATCTCATCTTTCAGATTTTTTAGTTAAAGGCTTTGCTTCAGTTTCCAGCTGTTCTTTCTTAAAGGGCCTAGGATAGTTCTCAAACTTTGGTTGGTGAAATGTTTTGGACTTCATCTCCTAGAAGCCCCAGTCAGCTTAGCCAACGGTCAGGGATTTTTGGAGCTGAAGTCCAACACATCTGGAGGACTAAAGGTTGGAAAACACTATTTAACACCACACAGCAAAATAAATAAGATAGGATGAGATGCCATATAAATACAATTAGTTAAGCACTGTGTCACAAAAAGTGTGGTAGTAAAAAAGAAAAATACCAATAAAACATCTTGGAAAATTTAAAGTTCTGTCCTATATAATAAATGCAGAAAAAAAGAAAAAGGGTTTTCCCCAACTTCCTACAAAGATTAAACACAGCTGCATAAACCATTTGTTGAATTATTTCTCATTCATAGGCTAGGGGAAGTCCCAATAAGTGATCTAAGTGGTGCCATTTTAATAAAGGATACATTTGTTGTTGAACAGCTAAGGTTCTAGTCAAATATCACTGAACTTTAAACCTACTTCTCAGTTGACATTTTTTCTGCGTGAATCTCTTGGAAGCAGATGGTCATGAATTCTGACTGTTAGATACACAGTTATGGGTGACATCTGAAAGCCATATGTGACTAGGTGTGTTGGACTATAAACATAGAGGAAATGAGTTTTGATAAAGTACTGATCTGAAAGGTTTCATTATAAGTGTACCATGTACTTTACATGTGGTTATCTATTTATTTAAAGAGTTACGTGCACAGTGCGAAGAAGTCCTCTCTTGCATGGAAATTGTTGAACCTTTAGGAAGCAATGCCTTAATCAAACAATTATTAAGAGCTACACAACCTATTAGGTAGTTGAAAGCAGATCTTCAGCTTATCTTGGCCACCACCAATGGGTGTATGAACACTTAAAACCTGAATGGAAAATGCAGATCCTTCAGATACACACTGGAGATGCACCAGGAACCATCAACAACTCCTACTGTCTTTTGGGAATGCAGATATTACAGTTTTACATATTTACTATGAGCTGCTTTCCAAATTGTGAAGTGGCCATGGGTTTGGGATTGGGACCAACATTTCCAGAGTAGCATAGCTCGGTTGTGGACACACAGTACGGTGGGAGTATGGGGATCAGAGGAAGAAATGGGAGAGACTACCACAGTTTGGGGGCAGCTACCAAGAAGGCACTTTTACATATTCTCAGCAGACATGTCTGATCTACAGTAATACTAAGCTCTATAAATATTTCCACTGTTTGTATGGGTGGTGATGGAGAACTCCTTAAAGCTCTGCTACCAAACCCATGAGTGTCATAGTGTATGCATGACTGGCCATTTCTGGTTCACTGCTGAATGTGCAGTGGCCCGGTGAGGGACAATAGTGTGCCTTGCATTTATTTTGGGGTACTGCTTTCTCATTACTACTCCATATTGCCTCACAAATGTGGGAAACATTTCTTGTGTTGTTGCACTTTAAAAACAAGGTAAGGAAATTGAACTTGGTGTGGGGTGAGCCAAAGAATTTCAGAATAAAATCATCATGTGCTTTATAGACTATAGCAAGGCCTTTGATTGCATAGATGATGAAAAGCTATGAAATTCTATTAAAGAAATGGGAGTGCCACTACAGCTGATAGTCTTGATGAGGAATCTGTACTTAGGCCAAATGGCTACTGTAAGAACAGAATGGCAAGTAACAGAATAGTTCCCAATTGGCAAAGGGGTCAGACACGGCTGTATCCTTTCACCCTATCAGTTCAACGTGTTTGCAGAAAATATCATAGGAAGACCAGACTTGGACTCAGAAGAAGGAGAGTGAAGATTGGAGGAAAGAATATCAACAACTTAAGATATGCAGATGACACTATAGTACTAGCAGAAAACATCACAGGCTTGGAACAATCACTCAAGAAAGTCAAAGAAGAAATTGCAAAGGAGCCCTGGTGGCACAGTGGTTAAATGCTAGTACTGCAGCCACAGTGTAGTAAATTCAATCCTAGAGGAGGGCTCCAAGGTGCACTCAGCCTTCCATCCTTTTGTAGCTCTGTAAAATGAGTACCAGCTTGTTGGGGGACAATTGGCTTACACATTATAAACCATTTAGAGAGTGCTGGTTCACTGATCCGTAGTATAGAAATGCACTTGCTATTGCTATTGCTATAAAGGCAGGCCTAATGTTAAAATTAAAGAAAACAAAAATAACTACCACAGAGGATTTGCACATATTCAACCTAGATAATAAGGAAATTGAAATAATTAAGGATTTCCCATACCATTGATCAAATATTGATTAGTATGGAGACTGCAGTCAAGAAATCAGAAGAAGATTGGGAATGGGAAGGGCAGCTATGAAAGAACTACATAGACAAAATCCTAAAGTGTAAAGATAAACCGCTGAACACTAAAGTTAGAATTGTTCAAGCCATTGTATCCCCTGTTACCATGTAGGCTGTGAGAACTGGACAGTGAAGAAAGCAGATAGAAATAAAATTAATGTATTTGAGATGTGGTGCTGGAGAAGAGTGTTCAGGATACCATGGGCGGCTAAAAAGACAAACAAGTGAGTCCTTGAACAGATCAAACCAGAACTCACCCTGGAAGCCAAGATGACTAAATTGATGCTGTCATACTTCAGCCACATTATGAGAAAAGACAATGAGCTGGGGAAAGTGGAAGGAAGTAAAAAGAGAAGAAGATCGCATGCCAGATGTATAGTCTCAATCAGGGAAACCATGGATCTGAGCCTGCAGAACCTGAGCAGGAAGGTAGAGGATAGGTGGACTTGGGGATGTCTCATTCATGGGGTCATCATGAGTCGGGACCAACTCGAAGGCAGCTAACAACAAAAACAAACAACAACAAAATCATGAAGAAGAAGTGTAAAACATTATGAAGATAGGCTCAGGGATATCTACACTCTGCTGTCAAAAATAAAATTAACAGTCAAATTCCAAATTCTGCAACCTATCTAAATCATGCAAATCAAGTCAGTTTACATAATTCCTATTTTACATAATGCATTGCGCATTTCCCCAGCTTTACATAATTTATTCTGGTTTTGCAAGTTATACATTTAAGCCAAAATGTTGTGGATCTATCTACAACTAATCCTTTGTATAAATAGCCTAATTTTTTCTGTTCTGTTCCCTTTTAGCTTTTTAGGGTCTGAATCCCAGCTCAACCATGTGACTTTGGGCAAGTCACACTCTCTCAGCCTCAGAGGATGGCAGGGGCAAACTCCTTTTGAAAAATTGAGCCAAGAAGACTTCATGATAGGGTAACCATGATTCAGAAATGACTTGAAGGCACACAATAACAAAATAACAAAGTATAGTCTTGGGCTATGACAACAATAAACAGTGTCAAAGTCCAGTTGCAAGGAAGTCTTTTTTAAAAATAAATCAGAAATTCTACTACCATAAAACCCAAAATTTTCCTTTTGTATATATCATGGAAACTTGAATGCATTTAACTCAGTTCTGAATGTTACACATGACTTGTTTTCTTTCAAGAATCTATTATAAGTGGCAACTAGGGAAGGCAGCTAGTGGGAATCATTTACAAGAAATCTTTCATTTGCCATCATAGAAATCTTTTGTTGCAGAAAATCCAAGATCTCCCTCTGGATGTTTAATTCCAGTCATTTTGTTATTTCATGAAACATATATTACTTTGTACCTTAAATCCTGCTGAGAAAAAAAAGAGGAAGTGTTGTTTTGTTCCATGCAACCTCTAGTCAATTGAGTTCAGAATCTTGGTACCAGTCCCAGTTTTTCTTAATATTGCATCCAAACAACATTTAACTTGATGACAGTTAGTGTTTAACTTCCAAAACTGTCTTACAACAGTTCCCTTTGGGTTTAACCAAGAATTGAATTGGTGTACTTGCCAACTAACTGGTCAGATATTGCCACCTGGCCACCTGTTATATTTGACTGTAGCCAAATATTGTAAAGTTATTCAGTGGAACCAAGAATGCAGCTTAATTTTATTTCAAAGGCCGGCCCTACTGTTGGACAGAACGAGACAAATGCCTCAGCAACAGATATTTGCTGTTCTGTAAAAGCAGCAAATTGTTACTTATTAATTCATTATTGTTGTCTTTTTAACTGTGAGTGTTCTTAAGGAATTTTCTACCTCAGATGCCAAAAGGACTTGGTTCTCCTTAGGTACTAGGTAAAATTACTTTGGGGAGGGGGTGCTCTTTGCTATCATCAACAGCCCTGCTCAGGCCTTGACTCAGGGCCATGGATTCCTTGATTGAGTCTATCCATCTGGAATGTGGTCTTCCTTTTTTCTCACTGCCTTCTACTTAAGCAGGAACTATTGTCATTTCTAGCAAGTCATGTCTTCTCATGATATGACTAAATTACAGTGGTACAGTCAGCCCTTCCCTTATGCAGGGGATACACGGCTTCAGCATAAGCTGAAAGCTGCATAAGGGAAGCTTGCATATAATAATAATAATAATAATAATTATTATTATTATTATTATTATTATTTCAATTCCTCCTTTTCTAGGTGGGGAATCAAAGCAGATTACAACAGGTGTTAAAACAGGATGGTATAAAATCACAATGAAATTAAAATTCCCTTCCCCTTCCCGAGACATATAAATTTTAAAAACATTAAATCTAAAAAAAGGATTAAACAATAGAAAAGAATTAAAATGCCTAATACAAAAGATTTAAATAGAAATAAATCCGTGTACAACTCCTGATGTGGGAGGAGGAAGTGTGTTATCCTTGCAGAGAGAAGCGGAGAGGGTCGTTGGGAGGAGAAGATTGAATAAGGATAATCTGGAAAGGCCTGCCAGAAGAGATCCATCTTAATGGTCTTTTTGAAGGCTTCCAGAGGGGTAATGTGACGGAGCTCATCCGGCAAGTCGTTATCAGTTTAGTCATCTTGGCTTCTTGATTTTTTCTAGGACCCATTTATTTGTCTTTTTAGCAGTCCACAGTACAGTATCTGTAGAACTCTTCTCCAGCACTACATTTCAAATATTTTCTTCCTATCAGTTTTATTCACTGTCTCGCTTTCACAACCATACATAGAAACTGGAATAATGATGGCATGGACAATCCTAATTTTAGTATTCAGTTATATATTTTAACACATCAGGATCTTGTCTTGTCCTTCAAAGCCGCCCTTCCAAGTCCCACTTTGCCGATTTCTTAACTGTGGTCTCCATTCTGATTAATGACAGAGCCAAGGACAATCTGGATAATCTTGAACTATTTCAGTGTCTTCATCATATACTTTAAAGTTATGTAACTAACCCATGATGATTAGTTTTGTTTGCTTCATGTTCACCTGCAAACCTGCCTTTGCACTTTCTTCAGTAATCATTCCAAGCCTTTGCTATTTTCTGCTAGTAGTATGTTGTCATCTGCATAACATTGTTGATGTTCCTTCCTTCAGATTTTCATGCCTCCTTCCTCCAAGTCAGATCCTACTTTTATGTATGATATGTTCAGCATACGTGTTAACCAGATAGTGTGATAAAATGCAGCCTTGCCCCGCTATTTTGCCAATTGGAAACCATTCTGTTGTTCCATGTTCTGTCCTGATGGTAGTCTCTTGTCCTGAGTACAGGTTACACATTAGGACACATAAAGGTTATGGCGATCCCATTTTTTAAAAGAGCAATCCATAGTTTTTCATGACCCTACACATTCTAAAGCTTTGCTATATTCGATAAATGACAGGCTGATTTTCTTCTGAAATTCTTTGGTGTGCTCCTTTATGTTTGCAGTATGGTCCCTAGTACGTCTTTCTTTACTGAACCTAGATTAAACATCTGGCATTTCATGCTCCATATATGGTATGAGTGTTTGTTGTATAATTTTGAGCATCACTTTGCTTGCACGGGGGATTACGGCAATGGTCCTGTACTATGGCCATTTTTTCCCCGTATTTGAGGACAGAATTTAGTTAGAACTAGGTTAAATTCTGTCTTCTGTAGCTTGAATCAGCTCTGTTGGTATGCTATCTGTTCCTGGTGGTTTACTTATCCCAAGTGTTCGAAGTGTTGCTTAGGAGGGAATGAAAGGAGAGGCCTAGCAACACCATCGGGCCTGGCCTCAAGTAGTTGAAGAGCCCTCCCTGCATCTGGCCTAGGAGGGAGTGAAGTGAGAGGCCTGGCACACCATCGGGCCTGGCCTCAAGTTGGAGAGCCCTCCCTCCATGACAACACCATCTGGCCTAGGGGGGAGTGAAAGGACTGGCCAAACTCCATTGGGCCTGTCCTAGAGTATGAAGCAGAGCCCTCCCTCCAGTCCATCTGCCTTGGTCCAGGCCTCAGAGGGAGAGAAGAACTGCTGGACCTGATCCCTTCCCCACCACCATTCCCTTCTCCTTTTGTGTTGTGTCTTCTTAGATTGTAAGTCTGAGGGCAGGGAACCTTCTAATTAAAAATAATAATTGTAAGCCTCTCTGATAGCCTTTAGGGCTGAAGAGTGGGGTATGAATTATCATCATCATCATCATCATTATTATTATTATTATTATTATTATTATTGTAGGTTCATCTTCAAATGGTTCTTCCTTGAATGACTGCCATTTCTTTCATCACTTTTCTATATTTCTTTAGTTAATTGCATCCATGGCTTCAGTTCAGAATTCTTCTGGCTCCCAGTCAATTAGGCTTAATACTGCAAATTTGTGTTTTTACATTATCTTTAAATTCTAGTGAATGTTCTTCAGGTTTTATTTTGGCACAATGGTTGGTTTAGCATTCTTCTTTATGTTTGCTGTAATTTTTTTCTATTATCAGTTTATGACTTCTTCCACAATCTGCTCCTAGTTTTGTTTTTGTAGACAGAATGGAGCTTTTCCATCTTCTCCTTCTGATTATGTAGTCTATTTGATTTCTTTTTGGCCATCAGGTGATGTCCATTTATACGGCCACTTCTTTGGGTGCTTGAAGATGTGTTTTTGCCTCACAGTCTCCTGTTTCATTATTTGATCTTAGGCCAAACTTTCCTACAAACTTTGATTCTCTTCTAATTTCTACTTTTGCATTCCAGTTGCCTGTAATTAGCAGCACGTCCAATTTCTTTCTAGACTCCAGCATAGAATCTTTCAGTTTTTTCTTCTTCTGCCTTTGTAGTTGGAACATAAACTTGGATTATGGTTATACTGATGGGATATCCCTTAATTCTTCCTGATATTATTCAATTAGACTTTTCGCTATATTCTTTGACTGCTTTTGCCTATCTTTCCTCACTATAGATACAACCTCATTTCTTCATCTTTTTTCTCCATTTCCTGAATAAATTGCTGTGTAATTATCAGACACTAAATGTCCCATTTTTGTCCACTTTAGCTCGCTCAGCTCATGTATTGCAATGTTTATACGTTCCATTTCTTGCTTTACTGTGTCTAGCTTTGCCTGATTCTTGCTTGCCACATTCCATATTCCTACCACATGGTTCGAGCAGTTTCAGATTTTCCTTTCACCTCTAAGCACATGAATAGCTGAATGTCCTTTCATCTTGAATCTAGTTGCATCATTAGTCACAGCACTGCTTGTAGTTGTCCTCTGCTCTATCTCAGGAGCTCACTGAATGCTGTTCAACCTGGGAGTCTCATTTTCTGGCAATATCTCTTGTTTCATTTTGGATTGTCTCACCATAGGGTTTTTCTAGTAAAAGACATTCAAAAGGGGTTTACCATGCCTCGTCCTCCATAGTACTAACAAGCTATGGTGCCCTTGCCATTGTCTCTAAAAGATCCTCCAGCAGTATTACTCCTCACTACTGTTGTTGCTCAGTAGCTGTTTGGCACACTTAGTCTGGCTCCTAAGTAAAAGCCTGTCTAACATGAGAGACCCTACCAACAGCACTGCTGCTGTCAGCCTAGTCATCCAATTATAGGAGCATGAAAAGGTGGAAAGGTAGTGCCATAGTGAACATTTGAACCCCCCCCCCCCCGCCCTACAATAGTCAATGCAAATCTAGCAGCTTTACAAATTTTCTTCTACCAGTTACCACCTACTATGACTGCAGGAATCTTGAAACAGAAAGCAGAACACAAGCAGCCCTCAGTGCATGGCAAAGGACACAGTTTGGGTTAGGTGTGTCTCCATATAGGATCTGAAAAGAGGCCAGACAATCATATCTCCATAAAGCTTTTAATCTTTTTAAGCTGCTGCGAGGCTTTTATTGATTCAAGGTTTTATCCTGTGTTATACCAGTTTATTGCTTGTGCAATATCTGTAATATTTTGCTCTTTCATAACCTGCCCTGCGAATGACCACCAAGGGGCAGCAAAAACATTTTAGAAATAAATTAAATGCAATAATTCACTAGTTTTAATATTATTGTTTCACAGTAGTGATTAAATCATCCTACTTTTTGTAATTCACTTCAGTTTCAGATAAATGGATGTTTAGGATTTGTTCTTCTGTTATTCCAGTAAAAAAAAAATTTTTTTAAAACTAAGACTCATAGTGACTTCAAAGGTAATCTAGTCCAGGACAAAATCCACAGCTACTACATCTCTGATAGGTGCCCCCCACCAGCATCTAGATTGGGTAGGAATCATACCCTGCTCCAGATATTGTTGAAATACAACTCCTAGCATTTTTCGCCATTGGCTATACTGGCTAGAGATGCTGGAAGTTGCAGGACAACAACATCTCCTCCAAACATCTGGAGAACTGCATGATTCCATCCTCATTCCAGACTGTTACTTGATAATATTTCACTGAACAAGTGACCAAAATCTTCTCTCTTTTTTTGTCCCGTTAAAAGATTAATCCTATGAACAAAATTAACCTGACAAACTTATACAATTGTGTGAAACAAACATTGGACCATACACGTCCAATTTTTGTTCCTGTCAATGCAATGTTATATATGTTTCTTTTAAAAAAAGGCTCAGTGTCGTCAGTGTTGCTTACTCCCAAGTAACATGGTAATCTCAATGAAACAAAGGAACCTAAACAAAAATGAAGAAGCCCAAACAAAATTAGTAAACCTGCTCCCCACCCTCAAAATATTGTTTAATATGCCTCCTACCACTGAGTCTTACATTTACTGTACAATCTTATGAATATCCTTGAAGAATCAGATACAGTACATTCAGTACAGTACACTGTTATATATAAAAATTGGTGTCATATAGACTAGACTAAGTTCACTTCAGGTCTGCCATAAACAAAGGTATTTCAAAACCTTGAGTAGCTGGTAAATGCACAATGGATCATCCCGTATCCATTAATGCATGTTATTCATTAAACACCTCTTTGAGAATTGTATTTTGAATGGGAAAGCAGGCTAGAAAATTGATGAAATAAGTAAATATTACAGATATATGTGTATTCTGTAAGCCTAAATCCAACGTAGTGCTGGCATCCGTCTGCTACAATAATGGGACTTCTTCTCCCACAACTACAGCTTTTGTACTAGCTGAAAACCATCTGTCTAGGACAGTGATTCTCAACCTTTGGTCCTCCAGCTCCTATGGACTTCACTTCCCAGAATTACTAGCCAGTATGTCCTGTTGTGAAGGATTCTGGGAGTTAACATACAAAACATCTGGACAACCAAGGTTGAAAAATTCTAATGTAGGGGGAAGAGATATAACTACATTGGATGCTACAATATATATGTAATTCTTACTTGTAACTTTGATTGTATACAAGCTAGACATAATAATAAAAAAAGGAAATGGAATTCATAAACATAGCAATACTGGGGGTGAGCAAGCTAAAATGGACATGAATGGCTCATTTTTAATCAAATAACTGCACAGTATTCTACTAAGGCAATGAAGAGACAGGGTGGCCTTCATACTAAGGAGAGATATAGCAAAAGCAGTCAAAGGGTAGAACGCAAAATTGGAGCCCTGGTGGCGCAGTGGTTAAATGCCTGTACTGCAGCCACTTACTCACAAACCATAAGGTTGCAAGTTCAATACCAGCCAGGGCTCAAGCTCGACTCAGGCTTGCATCCTTCCGATATTGCTAAAGTTGCGTTGCAGTTGTAAACTGCTTAAAGACTGCTTAGGTGATATGAAGCAGTAATAAATGAAGCTGCTATTGCTATTGCTAAAACTGGACCAAATTCATGTCAATAAAGCTTCAAGGAAAACCTATACAGTGGTCCCCCGGGTTACGAAGGTAATCCGTTCCAGATTACCTTTCTTAACCCGGAAGCATTCGTTTCCCGGGGGACCGCTATTTCCGACGGACCGCGCGGCCAATTTAAAGGGGCCACGCTGTTTTTTTAATTCGTATCCCGGGGGATCTTTCGGATCCCGGGGGAATTTTAGCGGTCCCGCCGGTTTCGTACCCCAGGGTTTTCGTACCCCGGGGGATTCGTAAACCAGGGGACCACTGTAAATAGTACCACAATCCAAGTATATGCACCAATCACAGAGGCAAAGGAAGAGGAAATTGATAGATTCTACAAGAAAGTCCAGGAAGAAATTGACAACATACCAACACAGGACTCTAAACTAATTATAGGCAACTGGAATGCTAGAGTAAGCAGCAAGAAAGAGTCAAAAGCAGTAGGTAGATTCAGACTAGGCACAAGAAAAGAAGATGGAGAGTGACTGATTTTCATGAGGCCAACCACCTATTCATTGGAAAATACCGGCTCCATACAACCAGAGGGGAGACTCTGGACATCACCAGATGGTCAATACAAAAATAAGATAGACAGATATACTATATAATTGATAGCAGAAGATGGAGAAGCTCTATTCTTGCAGCCAGAACTAAACCAGGTGCAGACTGTGGTACAAATCATGAAGCATTTATATAAAAAATTAGACTAATGTTGAAGAAGAAAGCAAAACAGTGATCATACCAATCTATGATCTGAACAATATCTTAGCAGAATTTACAGACAATGTAAGGGAACAGATTTGCTCTATTAAGCATAATCAACCAGGATTGATAAGAATTATGGTTGGAAGCCAGGGACATAATCAAGGAGGAATGCAAGAAGATATTTTTGGTGGCCAAAAAGAAGGAGAAGACACAGCGGATAACAGATGAAAGACTTCAAACAATTAAGGAAAGATAAGAAGCAAAAGAAAAGGGAGATGGGAACAAAATCATAATCATGAATGAAACTGTTCAGTAACTAGTGCACAAGGATAAAGATAACCACTGTAATAATCAATGCAGAGAAAAAGAAGACCATAACAAAAAAGGAAGAATGAGAGATCTCTTTCACAAGATAAGAGAACCCAAAGGGAAGTTCAAGCAAAAGCTCAGGATGCTGTATAATAAAAAGAGGATCATACTATAAGACCAATAAGAAATAGAGCTAAAGCATACAGCCTGGAAAAAGTGGCCTCTGGCTGCTCTGACCCTGCTCAAGGTGGGACTGTGGCTACTGCCCGGCCGACTTCCAACGTGGGCCATTGCTGCAGTCCCAAGCAGGCGACCAGCAGGAGTGGATTTAATCGACCCCTAAAAAGCCCAGCTCTTGCCCCATAAGTGTGGCTCAGTGCAGCTTCTGGCTGCTTTGGGTTGTGCGTGTTATCAAAACACCACATCCCCAAAGTCTCTGGAAGCCGCTTTATTTGGTCCATGCATTTCAGGCCATAAAAAGACATTGGATACATACACAGAAGCGCTATCTAAAAGAGATGAAAACATGAATGGCACATGAAATGAAGAATCATATGAAAATGAACCCCAGATTCTAGAACACAAAGTAGAAGCTGGAATAAGAAAAACTGGGGAGAATAAATCACCAGGAACAGATGATATTCCATTTGAACTGCTACAGTCCACATTGATAGAATCAACTCTAGTGCTAACTAAACTATGCCAACAAATATGGAAAACAAAATGATAGTCAACAGAGTGGAAATGCTCAATGTACATTGCCATCCAAGAGAGAGAGGAAGAGAGAGAGAGAGAAGATGGCAGCAACTATAGGATTATAGTATTAATTTTCCACCCAAGTAAAATTATGTTCAAAATCCTGCAACATGGACTCCAACCATAAATGGAGAGAGACATTCTAGAGGTGCAAGCAGGATTCAGGGAAAGAAGAGGCACTAAGAACCACATAACAAACATATCATGGTTAATGGAGTGCACTAAGGAATTCCAAAGAAAATCAGCATATGTTTTATGGACTATAGCAAAGTCTTTCACTCCATATAGATCATGAAATGCTATGGAATGGTCTTAAAGACATGGGAGTGCAGCTACCATTGGCAGCCCTGATGAGAAATCTGTACTTAGGAGAAGAGGCCACTTTTGGAAGAATATAGAGAAAATGAATGGTTCCCAGTTGGCAAAGGGTCATGCAAGGCTGCATTTTATCACCCTACTCATTCATCTTGTACACAGAAAATATCATACAAAGAGCAGTTTTAGACATAGAAGAAGGAGGAATGAAGACAGAGAAAGGAACATCAACAATCTAAGGTATGTGTACAGCACCATTCTAAATGCAGAAAACATCACAGACATTGAACAATTATTAAGGAAGGTCAAAGAAGAAAATGCAAAGGCAGGTCTGCTACTCAGCATAAAGAATACAAAAATAATGGCTACGGAGAATCGACATACATTCAGTGGACCGGACCTGCACAACTTGGCCATAGTTAGGGGCCAAATTTAAAATACTGTAGGCTAAACTTCTTTGGGTCACAGATAGGTTTTAAATAATGAATTAATAAATATTAATAATTACTATTATTAATATTAATTCCACCCTTCTCCTCCACATGCCAGATGGCTAGACTCAATCAGCAAGGTCATGGGCCTGAATCAACAAAGCAGTGGAAGAAAGGGGATCCTGGAGATGTCTCATCCACAGGGTCTCCATGAGTCAAGGTCAACTCAAGGACAGTTCACACACATATAGAGTATAAGTTGTCAATACATGCTGGTCAGGCTGTTCCATCCATTATTCCATATTATTGGAATATTCCACATTACCCATTATTCCATTATGAGATGCAAGGGGAACAAACATTTTGTTTTAAAAGAGACTTGCCTTCCTGCAAATGCAGTATTGCTATAAAATACACCAAAAATAGGTTTAGATGCACAGTAAGAAGCTCCTGCCAAAATTGCCCACTCCAGTTGCATTTGTTGCATAGGTTCACCACCACTCTGTAGAGTTGCATAATTTGTATCATTTATCAAACAGCGTATTTCAAGGTTGGGCCCACCATACAGTAATATGTGGTGCCAATCTCAAGCAACAACTTCCATGTGTTAATAAAGGAAAGAACCTTGTTAGATGATGATGATGATGATGATGATGATGATGATCATCATCATCATCATCATCCTCCTCCATGATGTTTTTAATTTTTGGAAATCCATAATCTTGAGTCCTGCTTAATGTTCTTCATGTGATTGTTCTTCTTTCTTCTTTTTGCTTTAAATTGCTGAACAAAATTTATTGTCAGGTTTGATTGTTCGCATTTAGAGCTTAGGAAAGAAAGACTGTATCTCCCAGTATTATTCTATAAACAAAATAGGAAGCCTGTTTGTTAACCTTTTACCGTTATTATTAATTCTGCCCAATTTTATTTTGTATATATCTGATCTCTGCACTGAAGTGTCATGAATGTTTAATAATTGTATGAACAATATGAATATAAATATGAATCCTGATTAGTTTTTCTTTTAATGCAGCTGCATCCTGTTCCTGTGAGTGGTGGGTGGTGATGGTAATATTGATAGAAACCCAAGTCCTGAAGCTGCTTTTAGCAGTGTGGGGATTATTTTTATCATGTTGATTTTTTAAATTATTATATAATAGCTGGCTAGAGCATTTGGGATAGAGTTAGGTTTTTTTTTAGAAAAAATACACATAATACTAAATTGCCCAGCTCCTCCATTAAATGTTAATTTCAGCATTTTTGGCAGTCACTTTCTTTTTTCATGCTATGCATATACTGTAAAGGCAGAACCTTGGAGAAAGTTGGGTATGCTTTATAGCACCTGTTACACTAAAATAAATGATAAAAGCATTCAGTTTAGAGATCATTCAGAGCGTTTGTTCCCATTCCAGCAAATGTCATTTGTGGTTGCTATTCAATATTTATTTATAGATTTATTTTTTTTTGTTTAGGCATATATATCTACACACACACACACACACACACACACACACAGTACCTCTAACACCAGACATTCTTAGAAAAATAATGGGTTAGTGTAGTATGCAATTTTTAAAAGACCAGTGCTGTTCGGGTTGGGATTGGAATTGTTTTCTAAGCTTGCTTTCAAAACCTCTCATTGTGGAGTTGCGTCATCTGCTTTGGTACTGTTCAAATAACATACCCTGCAGCTCAGTTCTGAAATGCATCCTTCAAATATGGATGTTACCTGCTTTTGCCTGGTTTCCTCTTTTTTTAAAAACCTATGAGATTTGTTTTATTTCACTTGCCTGCATTTCTCTTTAAAATGACTAGATTTGCTGACTTGAAAGGCCACGATGAATAGATGTAATGCTAGCTTAGAAACACACTCACCTCCATTGAGCAGGGGAGCTAATGATTCTTTGTTTGCTTCTCTCTTCTTTTGCTTGCCTCTTGCTCAGCCTCATTCCTGCAGCACACACATTGCTAGAGAGGCACGGAGGATCAGCTAACTGAGCGAGGCTGACAGAGAAATGGGAAATTGCAGGCCGCGTTATCCTCGGCTTGAAGGCTCTCATTGTTTGTGCACGAATGTGCATCTTACATGTGCCCCTTTTATTCATAGGCATATAAGCACAGCTGAGATTAATAATACTATTTGCTTTTAATGGAGAGAATTGTTTACTTGTTTTTAAAAGAAATGATAGAAAATACGTGTTACACATATCAGAATCTTCCCTTTGTAGTTTGCGACCTTTCCTAGGCACCCTCACATTTGCTGCATGTCTTCCTTTTACAACCATTCTTGAATGTTAAGAGATGGATGAAGTGTTCAATGTGAGCTTATATTTTGTGTCTGAGGCTGCTGCCACATTGCAGAATTGATGCACTTTAATTGTCATGGCTCCATCCTATGGAATCCTGTGCTTTGTTGTGGCGCAACAATTTAATCCGACAGAGAACACTAAATGGAGCTTGACAGACTGCCTGGAAAACACGAGTTGGAGCCGTCCCTCTTTGCTGCACAGCGTTGCTGCAGCAACCAAATTTTGCGGTGCAGCTGTGCAGGAGAAAAGGAGTGCTGAGAAGCAGCTCCTTTCCACGCCGCACTTGTGACGCCATAAGTGTTTGGACACAGCGCATGTGCAATGTCACTGCAATTATGGCGGCCCTCACACGTCCCTGACCAAGTATTGCTGCCACCACGGCTGTTTTTGCCCATCTATATCAGGCCTAAATATCTCACAAAACTACAAATTCCATAATTACGGTTTACCTCCAAGAACATGCATGATGCTTGTAGAAAGAAGTGTCTATCTCTGAAATGAGAGAGAACAAACAAATAATATTACTTCCCTCCAACATGTCTGTCTCTCTCTCCCTGTCGCTCTCTCTCTCACACACACACTTTAAATAATGGCTATTTCTGTTGAAGCCAGTTCAGCTAGTTGATGCAAGTGAGACTACTGATTTAGTATATGTGAAGGTCTGCGAGTATGATACAGTATGTGTGGATGCATTTTAAATGACCTATTTTGCATTCCTTAGGAACAATTGACACATATCTATACATCTTTTGATTATTCAGTGCATGGATGTCTGAAGAACCTCAGCTGAAAAAAATGGCACTTATGATGAATATATGTGTATTTCATGCTGCAGGCATCTAGGGATCAGTACACACATATATGAAACAGTCCTAAGTCTTAGTATCTGATGGGAAATTGTCTACAATGGATTTCATTAAACCTGTTTTCATCTTTAGGATGGAAAATGAGACACTTCACTACAATTTCACCAACCTGGATGAATTCATGGATCTTCTGTGGGGAAAAAAGCTACGCCCAGGTAGACCTAGCCATTCTTGTAAAAATCGGCCTGTTCTAGATTCCTGTTTCCAGTTCATTTTCTTTGATAATGAGTAGGAGAAATTTCATGTGTTAATAATGAACTTCACATATACAAAGAAAAATACAAGTAAAAAAGTAGTCTATTAGCCTGTGCAGACCGGCCTGTAAGGCGGGCTTGGGGGCAGAGTTGGGGCATGGCTTCCATATGACGCATACCCCAACTCTGACCCCATGGCGCCATGACGCCACGTGCCACACCATATGGTACACAGCGTCACGGTGCTCCTCTGGCACTGTGTCTAGATGACACAGCACCAAAGGAGCACCATAAAGCTGCAATGCCAGCAGCTATGGCAACCTTTCCAGGGTTGCTGCAGCCCCAATCTGGCAAAGACAGATTGAGAATATTTTTAAAACCTGTAAAACACTACTGTAAGTATTGTTATTAATATCAATTTTCACTGGATTCTTTCTTCACCCTTGTTTTTTGTAAAGTATAAAATGAATGGCTGAATCTGCTCTTGGTATTATTATTATTAGTAGTAATATTAGTATTAGTATTTCTTACCTGCTCCATGGAATGAGTGTCACTAAGTATCTGGGAGTATCTATGTTTGTGTGTAGAATTCTGTTTTCCTAAAAGCCATTGTGATGGTGCAGAGATGTACTTCCTTATATACCTCTTTGCCTACATCTATAGGTCTGCCCTTTTGTATATTCAACTGAACGTATGGTTCTTTACCATCATGCCAAGATAAAGCAGGCTTAGCACCTGCAAACCTAAAATATGTTTATTTATTTTAAACTAAGGGTTTGAGTTGATGGGAAGTCCTTCAGGATACTTCACTGACTTTGAGGATAAAAAGCAGGTGAGACAGTGGAAGGACTTGATAACACAGCTGGCTCAGAGATACATAGGTGAGTTTGTTTTTTTTAAATTCTCCTTTGTAATTCATTGTTTGCACAAAGGCAATTTTAAAATTATATACAAAATGTATTATTTTTAATCACTAAATATTTTGGTAATTTACCCTCAGTTTGGGTGATCTGTGGATTGTGGTTGCCAACCACAGTAGTTGGATAGATTGCAAAACATTATTAGGGAATTCTAAGGGACACTAGGGTAGATTAATGATTAAACTATGGGTCCTCCATATGGGGTTTGATTACAATAACCAGAATTCCTGATTATTTGCCATACGGGCTAGAGTTTCTGGGATTTGCAATCCAATAACATTTAGGAAGCCAAATTTGAGAAAAAGATCTAGTGATAAATTTGACCTACCAGAAAGTAGATCCTTTGTCTATCCTGGATTGCTTGTGTGTTAACACCTAAAGGCAGAATGTAGAGAGATCTTGTAGCACCTTTCAGACTAACTGAAACTCATGCTGCCAACTTCTTTCTTTCATTTAGTCTCAAAGGTGCTACAAGATCTCTCTACATAGTGATTCTACAGACTAACATGGCTATATCTTTGTATTCTACCTAAATGCAGAGTGCATTTTGTTGGAAGAATACAGTTTAGAACAACAGTCTTTTAGCCGAAACTTTTGTTTGTGACCGGATGAAAAAGTCCTGTGTAATATCACAAAGTTATAATTAATGCTAGCTTCATTTTCAGAGCGATATGGATTGAAATATGTTTCTAAGTGGAATTTTGAGACTTGGAATGAGCCAGATCACCAGGATTTTGACAATGTATCTATGACCATTAATGGTAAGCTGCTTTTGATTCCTTGTTTTTAACTGAGTTCAGAGGGAAGAATTAAAAGGTCAAGAATAATGAAGAAATATTCCATTTTAGATTCTGTAAAAGCCTGGTTCAGTTCTCCTCTCATGCAGGTATTGCCTTGCCATTCAGACTCGTTAAAAGCTAAGTCAACATAAATCAGTTACCAAATTGGACATAAAGGTTACTGCAGGTATATTACAGTACTTAAATATGACCGAGTAAATTGTAGAAATGGAGTATTTTATAACAGTTTTAATGATGTATAGTGTTCATGTTCTTTGCCTAGCCTATTTTAAAACCATGAACCATTTGACCTACTTTGTGCTTAAGAAAGGGAATTTAAGTGTATCAGATAAGATGAGAAGAACATAATTTGTGTGTCTGTGTATTGTAACATATTAAGAATCTACCTCTCTTTTGCTGTGATGTGTCGTGTCATTGCTGCTAAAGAGCTATGCTAGATTAGAGGGGTTGTTTGTAAGTGAGGCCAGTCACCCAAGAAATATATTCCTGCCAATGGGAGACACATATCATGTATCTGTTGAAGTGAACTCCAAGTATACAAAAACTTATACCACAATAAACCTGTTTATCTTGTAGATGCCACAGTGCTCTTCTGTAGCAGTTAAATATTGCTATTCTTCTAGTCCTTCCATCCAGGCTCACTGTGATTATAAGGGATAGAAACCATTTTTAAAATTAGTGTACATGTCAGAATTATGCTGCGGTTATTGGAATCTGTAATGATCTGTTCACAGCCATTCCTAGACTTCCTCAATTGTTACAATCCTTCATCTGTTCCTGTTAACGTAGGTCCATTTTTAGTATATTTCACTCCAGTGTGTTTTGAATGACAAGATATTTTATTCCCCAGGTAGTAGATGTTGTTCTTGTTGTTTTTACTGTTATGTGCCTTCAAGTTGACTCCACCTTATGGCAAACCTATCAAAGGTTTTTCTTGGCAAGATTTGTTCAGAGTCGGTTTGCCCTAACCTTTCTCTGAGGCTCGGAGAGTGTGACATGCCCAAGGTCACGAAGCAGGTTTGTGTGGTTGAGTGAAGATTCAAATCCGGGTCTTCTGGGGTTTGAGTCCAACACTTAAACCACTACACCATGTTTACTTTCTTAGGACCTTATCACACTAGACAAATGCCAAGCAGAAACAGGATTTAAATGTAGAAAAAACCCTCAATTGCGGGATGTTTGTCTGGTGCAATAAGGTCCTAGATAGTAAGATACTGTTATCTAAAAATGCATTGAGCTTACAATGACTGTCATTTCACTTCTAGGATTCCTCAATTACTATGATGCCTGCTCTGAAGGATTAAGACAAGCTAGTCCTCAGCTCAAACTGGGAGGCCCAGGAGACTCTTTCCATCCCTTCCCAAAGTCTCCAATATGCTGGAACCTTCTCAGTCACTGCTACAATGGAACGAATTTCTTCACTGGAGAGACAGGTGTCAGGCTGGATTATATTGCTATGCATAAGAAGGTTAGCTCCATGTTTTGATTTTGCTGTGGAATTCAGAACACATAAAATGTTCCTAATGAAACACATTTATTTGTATTTATACAACAAAGAGAATTACTTTGAGGTCATTTGCACTGCAGAAATAATCCAGGTTGACACCACTTTAATTGCCATGGCTCAGTGTTAGGGAATTCTGGGTTCTGTAGTTTTGTGAGACATTTAGCCTTCCCTCTCTGAGATCCCTGGTGCTACAACAAACTACACATCCCAGGATACCATATCATTGAGCCATAACAGTTAAAGTGGTGTCAACCTGGATTATTTTGGCAGTGCGGATGCAGCCTATGTGATGTAAAGGTTTTGGACTGAATTTAAAAGTAGCCATCATATTTTATCACCACAGGGAGCTGGGAGCTCACTTCACATCTTAGAACAAGAAATTGAAGCAATGGGACAGATTCAGAAGATCTTCCCCAGTTTTGCCTCTGTGCCAATATACAATGATGAAGCAGATCCATTGGTGGGTTGGTCATTTCCACAGCCCTGGAGAGCTGATGTAACCTATGCAGCTATGGTGGCAAAGGTAAGCCCACACTTGATGTTCAGGTGCCACTAAGAATATGGGCATCATCTCTTTCTAATTTTCCTTGGCTAATAGGAAGTTAAAACAAACAAACAAACAGTCTGAAGCTTCTTGCTCCGCTCTTTTTGGTTTGCTTTGACAAACATCTAAAGTGTCACAGCTAGATCAAACCTGTAAGCATCTTGAACTGGATGGTATAATCTCAAGTGCAAGGTCCCACAAATTAATGGAGGATTGGACAGGAACTGACACCTGAAATGTAGAAACAGAAAATGCCTCTCTTTTGATCAGACCCAGAGGAAAGGTCATAGGAGTTTATCATACAACAGAATTTGGGAGTATAGTGCAATGGCAATCCGAATACAATCATGTGGTTTCACGTAATTGCGTATTAAAGTATCTCACGCAATTTCAAGCAGTGGGGGGTCATTTTTGGGAAATGGGAAGTCATTTCGAATGCATTCTGAACGCAATCAGATTTCATGTAAATTCGCTAAACTTGCGAATTCACGTAATTGCTAATTGGCTCCATTCAAAATAGAGAGAAATTCCTCCCATGTGATAAACTTTTTTGCTTGGCTAATCAAGAGACTTAATACAACTGGCCATGTATAGGGGCCTGTGTAACACAGCCCTAGTCTCAGTTGTCTCTCAGGGACGTTCTCAAGTCAGTAGGACCAGGATTAACTATAGGTCTGCCATGGACCTATTCCAGGCTTCATTTTTTTTCTATGAACAACTGGGAGAGGGGAACAGAATCTGGATTATGATTGCAGTGGTTGAGCAAGGGTAACCGTTCCCTCTGTGCTGTTTTCCAGCCATCAACACATGGAAGTGCAATTGTAGCACTTTGAATCTCTGCTGGCTTCTGAAATTATGTTTTCGTTACACTGTTAATATTAACAAATTAATAAATAAAAAGAATAGAGAGTTAGTTTTAAAATGATTGTAAAGTCTCTCTCAATACACAATTAACTGCTTTCAAAAGGTAGGGACTTCCAGATGCTCATACCGTGCTTTAAGGATAAGTAAATTGTTGCTTTCTAGTTGTTGTTTGACTGCAACTCCCATCAAACCTAACCAGCATAGCTTTCTAGCTCTTTTAAGGAATTACAAAAGTTGCACTTCCCATATGTTGCAAGGGGGCGGGGATATTACCCTCCCAGGGTAATGTGCCCTCCAAATTATCTTTACAAAAACTTTAAAAAAGATTAAAATGCCAGTGTGACTTATTATTATTATTAACCTTTATTTATATAGCACTGTAAATTTACACAGCACTATACATACAATCATTTAATTAGACGGTTCCCTGCCTTCATGCTTACAATCTAAAGAGACACGACACAGAAGAAGAAGGGAATGGTGGTGGGGATGTGGATCAAGTCCAGCAGTTCTTCACTCCCTCTGAGGCCTGGACCAAGGCAGATAGACTGGAGGGAGGGCTTGGCTCCTTAACACATAATTAGGGCACAGCATCCTGGGGCAGAGAAGGGCACTTGCCTGGGAACGCTTCCCTATATTGATGTGAGTGTTGGACTAAAACTCTAGCGACCAGGTTTCAAATGCCTGCTCAGCCATAGAAACACACTGGGTGACCTTAGGTGAGTCACATATTTTCAGACTCTGAGGAGGGCAAAGGTAAACCTTATCTGAAGCGCGACCATCTATCACACCTTTGCTCTTCTGGAGCATTTTACCGGCGTTTTAACCATGGCAAGCCTCCCATGTGATATTACCCCTACAGACAACATTTTTGCCAACCCTGATTTTAGGATTGTCAGACTGAAAACTGGAGACAGGTTCTGTACCCTTAATAGAGGTAGAAGAGGAACTGTTTCAGGAAGTGTTGCTTGTCATACAATCAAGTGAGAAACAACACTTTTTGAAATTCTTCTATACAACCCTTAAAGGTACATGAGTGCTTTTCAGTTTTCAGTCTGACAACTGTACATGATCTATAGGGCCACAATTTGCCCCCTTCCCCCATTTCCCTTAATATACAATGTATGAGCATCCAAGCCAAACATGCATGTTGGTTCACTAACATCTTAAAACTCCTCCTGTTATAGTTGGCAAAGGCAGGGTTTCTTTTTTTTTCCTCCCTTCCATCCATGCTGCTGAAATCATTTCTGAAATTTTGCTAAGTAGTGCCTGACTCTTCCTGCCACATTTCTTTTGCCGATGGAAAGAGGAAAAAAAGATTCTGTCTTCTGCAATCTTTCAGTATTATGGCAAGGAAGGATGTTCTAATAGCCTCTTATTCCACAGAGCTATTGCAATCAGTAGTATCACTAGGGGTGGTGACACCCATTACAGTAACTCAGTGTCACCCCTATGGACTGTAAAAGGCTGCTGGGTGGTGGCGGCAGTGATGGCAGCAGCAGACTGCCTCTCTTTACTTTACTTTCTGCTGTCCAGCCAGCCATCCGGCCAGCTGCCCAGCCATACCCAAAAAGGTCTCCTGGGGATGGGAACAGAGTGCCAGCAGCAGACTGTTATGCCCTGTCCTTCCTTTTCTCCAGCCACCTCGCCAAGGTAACTGCCTCTTGCTGGGCTGCACCACTCCAGGGTGTAGGTAGGAAATGGTTTATTTGAATACTTTGCCATCACCACTATCACCGCCAAGACCATTTGTATAATATGAGCTAATAAAATAATTTCAGGAAAGATGTGAAAATTGTTCAGCAATACAAACAAAACAATTCAATTCTAGAAATCCAGACTTGTTCTGTAATAAACACAAGATGGCATCATTTCCCACATTGATACACAATGCTGAAAAGCACCTAACTTGAACTGTAAATGAGAGGAACCAGTTCAGAGAAAGCTATGAGATACTGGGAATAGATAGATACTGAGAATAGAGGTAGATACTGAACATCTAGAATCTATATAGCACTAAATAACGTTTGAGAATGCATTCGCTTACAACAGGGATGGGAAACATACAGCCCTCTAGATCTTGTTGAGCTTCAAGTCCCAGCTTTGCTCACATTGACTTTGCTGGCTAGGACTATTGGGCGCAATATCTGAAAGGCTGCACAATTCCCACCCATGATCTACAGTCAGATGTCACAGCTAGTCTCAGCTCCTGTTACATGTACCTGTACAATATGAGATGAGTTCAGATAAGAAGCAAGGGATATGGGAACTTTTCTCCCCTGCTCCCTTTTATTGATCTTTGCTACCTATATGTATATTGAATGATGTTACACAATGCTATCTGGTATATTACACTATTGTACAAAATGGAGGAGATTGACTTGCAATTACCATTTTTCTTCTCCAAGTTCCCCAGATAGAGGGAAGGGGCACTGGGAACCACTCTGAGCAGAAAGGAACACTAGCTATTGTATACTGAGATGTTTCTTAGGCAATAGGCCTTATTGTTGTTGTTATTGTTGTTGTAACTGCTCTCAGGTCAACCCCAATTCATGGTGACCATGTGAATGAGACATCTCCAAGACCCCCTGCCTTTCACTGCTCTGCTTAGGTCTTGTAGATTCAGGCCTATGTCCTCCCTGATTGAATCTATTTATCTGGTGTGCGGCCTTTCTCTCTTTCTACTACCCTCTACTTTTCCTAGCATTATTGTCTTTCCTAATGAGTCATGTCTTATGATGTGGCCAAAGTACGACAGCCTTAATTTGATCATCTTGGCTTCCAGGGAGAATTCTGGCTTTATCTGCTCCAGAACCTACTTGTTTATCTTTTTGGCGGTCTATTGAATCCTCAACATTCCTCTCCAGAACTGCGTCTCCCATGAGTTGATTTTCTTTTTATCCATTTTCTTCACTGTCCATCTCTCACATCCATACATAGTGATGAGGAATACAATGGATTGGACAATTCTAACTTTGGTCCTCAATTGTATATCTTTACTTTTTGCAATCTTATCTAGTTCTTTCATCGCTGCCCTTTCCATTCTTAATCGTCATCTTATTTTTTGATTGTAGTCTTCATTCTGATTAATGTTTGATTCAGCCTAACACTGCAATATCTTCCCCAACCATACATGCAAATGTCTGTGCCAGTCAGCAACTTCTGAAGTACTATATTAACAGAAACCTCTCACATTCCACCACAGGCATTCCCTTTATCCTTTCTAGAGGTTTGACTAATTAGCTGCTACTTATCACTATCTACATAACATCTATATACCAGCAATAGACAAAGTTTTAGGAGTAGATAAATGGAACCTCCATTTCCATAAACCAGATGACTTCTGGGAACATCAGCAGGTCCCAGTCTCTTTCAGATTTTGTTGTTGCTGTGTGCCTTCAAGTCATTTCTGGCTTGCGGCAACCCTAAGGTGAACCTATAATGGAGTTTTCATGGCAAGTTTCTTCAGAGGAGGTTTGCCATTGCCATCCTCTGAGGCTGAAAGAGTGTGACTTCCCCAAAGTCATTTAGTGGGTTTATATGGCCAAGCCGGGATTCACACCCTGGTTTCCAGAATCATAGTTCATTGCTCAAACCAGTACACCATGCCGGTTTTTAATGTACAGCAAATGCTAGGGGCACACTGTAGAAGTGCATTATGGTCTCAACTTGTCTGTGTATAGATTTCAGTTTCAAAAGTATCATAACACTGGAATCCAGGTGTTAACAACATGTTTGCTATAAGATCCACTTATGATGGACATTTAGTCAGGGCTGCATCTTGTCGATGTGCATGGCTAGCAACCCCCTAATTCCTCCCCATTTATATCTCTGGATCTTTCTCTCCTCCACTCCTTACCTGTTCACATGTATGGACACTTTTTTCTGATTCACTTTGTGGGTACTTGAGGCTCACAAGGGAAGCCAGTACCTTCTAATGGAGTAAGAAGAAGCATGTGAATCTGGTCAGGCTAGCTAAAGTCAACTCACAGCAGGCAAAGTCAAGGCAGAAGGCCTCTTAGGCCAAGGGTTGATAAAAGCAGGATCTGGGACAACTCCCAGTGAGAGCCCGAGTGGCTGAACTGTCTCTTTTTAGAATTACTAGAGGAGGATATTGTCCCGGTAGGGTGCCAAACCCGAATGAAATCTTATATACACTAACCAAATCTGTAGCATAGTCTGCTCTGTGCTACTCTTTGCCTTGATCAGTTGACTGGATCATTAAAAGAACCTCTGCTGACTTTGGGGCCTGACTTCTGTGAGTCTGGGGAGGTGGTATATCTGCTGGGGACCTACTCAGTGAGTCAGAGAATAATTGGTAGATCTGCATCCTCTGGCCAGGAGTGACCTGAATAAGTTACTGGCCACTTCCCCCTAAAGCCTAGAAGACTAATCAGAGTCTTCTGCTGGGTGCTGAAATTGCCAGGGGTGGGGAATCATGCTCAGAGGCAATTCTTTCTTGCCTGTCCAGTTTCAAAAACACACACACAACCTTTTCTGGCACAATGCTGCACAAGCATGCCTAATAATTGTTTGGTGTACAGATGGGAGCATGATTGGGATAAGGAGATTGTGCACTGGGTAAACCATCCTCATTGCTGAACCACACTGCAGCCATCCTGTCCACCCAGCTGCCATTTGGTGGACTAGCCATCAAGGTGGGGAGGCAAGTGTTTTCCTCATTACAGTCTTGGTCTTCCTTCTACTCCGTTTGCTAAACAATACAGCTGTGAGTTTGTTGTTCAGAGGTCAAGGGCTTAAGCATCTCTTGGGGAACCTCATTTATGATCATATGTCCCTTGAAGTGAACTCATACCTCATGAGTTCCTTAGGGTTATCTTAGGCAACAAATACCCAGAGGTGGTTTGGCTATTGCATTCCTTTGAAATTTAGCCCATAGCAGCTGGTTTTCCTTGGTGGTCTCCCATTCAGTGGAGAGCCTTCAAGGGCAGTCTATAGTTGCAATCGAGCCCAATCAAGAATACAAAGAGAAGAAATTAAGTTCCACTCTCCAGAATTTTTAGTCTAACAGTATCCAGTTTCTCTGTTATCATACTGTCATGATCAGCATTTTGCATATGCCCTGAGTGGCTTAAAACCTGTCATTCAAATCCCCTTTTGTCTAGAAGAAGGCAAGAGAAATGAAGAGAAGTCTTAATGTATGTTTATTTCTGTTAAACATACATATAGCAAACTGAGGAGTGCTGGAAGTGAACAGGGCTGGTTGAATAAATATTGCATAATCTAGGTTTTCATTCAATAGTATAGTAATACTAGTTTTAAAAACAGTTTTAAAAGACCTCCTGTTTGCAGAGCTGAACTTTCTTAAAAAGCTAACCTTCTGCTCTGTGTATTTTGGCAGAGACCACTAATCTCTTTACATCTGATTAGTTACACCGTTGCAATCCTCCTCTTAAGTTCCTAATTTTAGTAAGGCTGGGAATTAGGTCAGCTAAAGCTATTGGAGAGGCTTCTTAGTGGATCTTGGTGATAAATTGTTATGGTGCCTTTCTTGTTTTCAAAATGTGCTTTGAAGCCTGCACGTGGATTTAATTTCTTCCATAGCCAGTCCTGAATGCCAAAGTGTTATCAGCTGTATTGGGGTAGGAGAAATGAGGTGGGAGAAGGAAAAATTGTGATCTCACTCCTAAATGCGATTCTCAGGGCTCTGCATGTGGTCCTGCAGAAAGTACAGGAAGTCGATAAAATGTGATACTGGCCTCAGTTGCAGCTGAGAGTCTCAACTTTTTTTTTTTAATAATTTTTATTGATTTTTGCAAAATATAAAAAAAAAAAGAGAGAGAGAGAAAAATACATGTATATATACATACAGAGTTTTAATAATCCCATCATTTTGTATACCTGTTAAGTGTTAAAGATGCTGTTCCTTTTTTCTATGTCAGGTTATTGCCCAGCATCAAAATCTACTGATTGCTAAAGCCAACAACACTATCAACTACACATTGCTGAGCAACGACAATGCCTTTCTGAGCTACCATCCCCATTACTTCACCCAGAGGACACTGACGGCACGCTTTCAGATGAACAACACAAATCCCCCACATGTCCAGATGGTGAGGAAGCCTGTGCTCACTGTGATGGGCTTGTTGGCCCTGCTAGGTACAGCAAACACTTAAAATCGCTAATACCATTGCCAGGTCATGGTGGGCGGGCGGAGTCTTTTTTACTCAAATGTCAAACAAGGCAACAAAATGTTTGTTTGTTTGTTTAATATGCCAACTTTCTCGCAAAGTGAATCAAAGATGGCTCACAAAAGATGCTTAAAAAACAGTGTTGTTCTAAAGGCAGAATTAAAAATTTCACATTAATACAACAAATTAAAAATACAAAATCATTGAAAATAAACAAAAGCAAATACCTCAATAAGAAGCCTTCCTAGGTGCAAAAGGTTTTTGCCTGCCAGCCTGACCTCTTGCAGAAGGGAGTTCCAGAGGATGAGAGCAGCTACTCACGAAGTGACTCTAAGATGGTGGCAGGACTGCAAGAAAGTCCTCCCACCCAGATCCTAGAGTTCTGGCAGGTTCATATACAGGTTCAAATATGAAATAGTTGCAATATATTTTATCGGCTGATCGGTATTACTCCATCTAAGATGAAGGATGTTTACTTCTCCCATTGCATCCTTCCGAGGTCGCTAAAATGAGTACCCAGATTGTTGGGGGGCAAATAGCTTACAATTGTAAACCGCTTAGACACTCCTTAAGGGTATGAAGCGGTATATAAATGAAGCTGTTTTTTGTTTTTGTTTGTTTTTGCCTATAGGACCATCAACTGTTAACAGTGGTAATTCCTGCACAGTCTAGCTCTCACTGCTTAGTATCTTAATACGCTGCGCTTGCCATGTATGATAGAGTTGAAAGAAAAACCCACCTTGGGGTGCGCAGCCACACTTAATTGTAGAGAAATAGTTGTTTGGGAAGAGGCAATAATAGGGATGAACAAGCTAAAGGACCAGTACAACAATACCAGTGCTCTACAGCCAAAGAGTCCTCTAATATTTTAATATAAATTACTATATATGTGTGTACAAGTCAACTTCATGTATAAGTTGAGGGAAGGTTTCATAGCATTCAGAACCTTTCTAAGCAGTTATAATGCATTGACCTGTATATAAATTGACCCAGGATTTTAGGGTCAATTTTAGGATATAAATTTCTTGACTTATAGTTGAGTATATGCAGTAATCTCTTTTCACTTGTGTAGGTCCAGGCAATTTGCTGTCTCTACTCTTCTTGCTAATGATATATCTTTCAAGCTCTTCACGGGGTTCTTTTCTTTTCTTCTGGACAACTTCCCCCCCTCCCCCAACCTCCCTTCCTGAACTCCTCAATGTCCCCTGGACTGCTTCTCTGATAGCACCCCTTCTCCTTTTCTTCCCCTTCCTCCTCCCAGGGTGCATCCACACTACAGAAATAATCCGGTTTGATACCACTGTAACTCATGGCAGTGGCATCAAACTGGATTATTTCTGCAGTGTAGATGCAGCCTTACCGCCTCCACGTTTTCTACCATATTCCCTCCCTCCAAACCTCCAGTCATGCAGAATACTTTCCAGCTTCATTTTTAAATTCAAGACAAGACCTCAGAATCCATAATAGCTCCCAGAAACAGGTTTCAGAAGCAAAGCAGCCAGAGTGGTATATAGGACATTATTTTCATATCATTAATATTAGATTTATCCTGAGTGTGACTAGCTGCTTTATCACAATAGGGGGGAAACAGGATTTAAACGAGAGTTAAACGAGAGTTAAACAGGAAATGCCTGATGTTTATCGTAGGCATTTCTGATTAACTCTCATTTAACTCTTATTTAAATCCTGTTCCCCCCCCCAGTGTGATAAAGCGGAGAGTGAAATGCCAGGTGTTGAACTGGCATGTTTTTGTCACTTAGCTGCAGCCTCCTGGCCCCAGTCTTTCTGAGTTCTGATAAACACTTTAAATTCTCTAATAATTATTTCCTGTCTATGTCTCATAAAAAGAAAACCATTTTGATTCGAGTCTTTCTCTCTCTTGAGTAGGGGAGGAACAAGTCTCTGCCAATATCTACAGTCATGAATCAAAAGACTGTAATACACTTGGAGTTATAGCTAGCCTTCACAGACCTGTTGAGCTACAACAGTCAGACAGCTGGCAGGGGTCCGTACTAATCTATTCCAGCAATGATAATGAGACATCCTCAAACATTAGTCTTGTGACAATAAATATAACCAACTTGCCCAAACACAAAGGTAAGATTTGAGCCCTGTTTCAGTAACCACCTGCCTAATGCAATGTTAGAGAAATGCAATTCATTTTTATGTCATTCTGTTCTTCATAATTTTTAACTGACCTACAGTAGTTGGTGGCTGAGATAGTAACACATTTGCTTACTGATCGTTCAGTGTACACAAACTTTGTTTCATGCACAAACCTATTAGAGATATTGTATAAAATTACCTTCAGGCTATATGTATAAGGTGTATCTGAAAAATAAATGAATTTCACGTTTAGACTTGTGTCCCATCTCCAAGATATGTGCATATATACAGGCATTCCAAAATCCAAAAAAATAAAAAAATAAAATAAAAAAAATCTGAAATCCCAAACATTCCTAGTCCCAAGCACTTCAGGTAAGGGAGATTCAACCTATATTATTTTTATTTCAAAATCTGCCCTATTCCAGGAATGAGGCTTAAAATGGCGGGAGGGGGAGGGGACTCTGTTGTCACTAACAAAGGTTTGAAATTTTTATATCTCCATCCAGGGAGCAATTTTTAAAGTAAAATATATTGAGGGAGGGAGATTTAAATCTTTCCCACTCATACACATAATCCCGTTCTCTTTCAGGGCTCTGTACACTTGAATATTTTTTTTTAAGTGTGTGAAGAAGAATCCTAAACTGAACATGATGACATAATAGCATAGTGTGAAATTTGAACTCATGAGCTGGCATTTTAAAAAACAGTATGCATCTGCCAAGACAGCAGGGACTGTAGACCAGGGTTCGATTCCCAGCTTGGCCATGAAGCACACTGGGTGACCTTAGGCAAGTAACATGCTCTCAGCCTTAGGAGAAGGCAAGGCAATGGCAAACCTCCTCTGAACAAATCTTGCTGAGAAAATCCCATGATAGGTTTGCCTTAGGGTCACCATAAATCACAAATGACTTGATGGCACATACAACACACACACAAATGTGTTTCTGCCAGTTCTTGTTCTCTGTATGTTTTCCCCACCTGAGTCATCTAAGCCCCTCTTATGAGAGGCATAGTCAGTTTTCTATCTCAAACTGGACCACAAGCAATCTTGAGCAACTGAGGCATATTCCCGAGAATACCAGCCCCCCTAAGGCATATTATCCAAAGTATGGGCACAGCCATCATCTTATGGGTCCCATTTGTCCATGTAAATATCAGGCTATGTTATGATGTAGCTATGAGAATACTGTGTTTGATATCTACAATTTCTGCCTTGATGTTGAATAAAATCAAATCTTAACATTTTACTTTCCCTTTATCTGCCTGAAGAACTTGTATATGTGACTTATTACATGGATAACCACCTAACCAACCCATATTTGCAGTGGAAGAAACTGGGAGCTCCAGATTTTCCTTCTCGGAAGCAATTGGAGAAGATAAGAGAAGCTGAGGTATTGCGTGTGAAATAACTAACACATAACAATCCAATCCAGTTCTTGTTTACTAGGAAACAAATTTTTGCCATGTACAGTGGGGCTTACTCCTGAATTACTGTATATAGAATTGCCACCATGAATCCATGTCCTGTGCGTGTTAACTTGGAAGCAAGCCCCACTTATTTTTATTTTTGGATTACAGTTCTTATTTATTGCATTTTTAAAAAAAAGAAACACAGCAATAAACGGAATAAAAGCTCCCTACAATATTTGGTCTGCAAATAAGCATAGATTGGTTTTTAGATATGTGTGGCCAAGACTTCATCTTCAGATTTTAGTTTCACAGTATAACAGGAAAATTAAAAAAGAACTAAGCAGGGTTCATATTCCTTTTACTAGGATGGACCTCTTTAAAATATCATTTCACCTTTCCATGGCTTTAAATTCACTTCTTTCGAGAAGTATTACACCACAATCTCCTCCTACACTTTTCGTATTCATCTTGGGGTAGTATTATATTTGTCCCTTACCTCAGAGAGTTGGCCTTCCATCCTTGTAGAATGATATTACTGCACCGTGTCAGATGTAGCTTTGTCAGGTGTTCTGTTTTCAGCAACAGCCATCCTGGAGCTCAGAAGCAGGGCCTGACAATGATGGATGCTGTTCTGTTGTTTGTTCCCAACATGCACATTCAGAGATGAACTGCTCCTGGAAAAGGTGGTTTCATTTCACTTGTCCTAAATCTACTTCCTGTTGAACTTCATTAGCTGGCCTGCAGGTTTTAGCACTATGAGACAGGAATAAACATGTCCCTGTTTCCCATGCCTCCATAGAGTTCAAAATTTGTTGAGCCTCCACCATTTCCTGACTTAAGGTGACTCTGAATTCAATCTTTAACCCATTTATTAAAGTCAGAGTCACTTTTTTCTGAGTAAAAATGCCTATGATTTCATTTAGTCTCCCCACACCCTCTGCAACTAAAAAGTCACAAAAGTCTTGATTTTTCCAGATGGGAAGAATGTACTGGCTCCCTTGATCATGGCACTAAATCTTTTTTATCCTCAGGCCCTTCAGGCATTTAATAGATCCCTTGCAAAGTATTTTTGGCCCTGGAAGAAGCCTATATTTGAGGGCCCTAGTCCTCCAGATGTTCATCACACCATGTTACAACCACTTGGCTCTTGCCAGCACCTTCTCCCTGTCTTTGAATTTCTGCATAATGCATCACTGCAGGAGGAAGTTCATGCTTGCTAGATTATAGCAAGCATGCTCCTTTCTCCCACCTCAGAAATCTTTCCCCTCTGTTCTGGCAAACATTGGAAGTTACTTCAATGATCAAACATGATGTGATCACATTAGTATAGATTTAAATAGCAATTTCCTTTTCTTCCCAGGGAATCCTGAAAAATGTAGTTCAGGGGTTGGAGACATAGAACTTTTTGAGATAGCATTGTCAGTGTCCTCCTCAAACTACAACCACATTAGTATAGATTTAAATAGCAATTCCCTCTTCTTCTCAGGGAATCCTGAAAAATGTAGTTCAGGGGTTGGAGACATAGAACTTTTTGAGATAGCATTGTCAGTATCCTCCTCAGACTACAACTCCAAGGATGTTTGGGAGAAAGACATAATAGTAAGAATAATATAACTTGTAGTATGGGTTAGCCCACAAAAAGGTCCTGAAAATTAAGTGGAACTCCCCTTTTTCCTTCTTTCTTACCTATCACTGCACCTTTCGTCTCCAGTTCCATGAGTATATATACATATATATGAGCTAGGATTTTCAGTTTTATCCCTTTTATATTATCTAGATGTTTACTCACTGCTTCGCTTGATCATTTCCTAAGGGCTGACTCTGCAGCACACCAAGGAGGCTATATAAATATTTGTAGTAATAATATTTTAATAAACAAGGCTAATGGAAATGCCACTGCTTTTGTTTCACTTGTAATCCATTTCCAACACTCCCCTGTAAGTGCATACCTGAACCCTAGGGAGTCTGTGTCCTTGATCTCCCTTGAAGGAAAACAGGAGGCTGTTCAAGGGGCATTTTCCAAAACTATTGATTTTTTATTTGTTTAATTTTTTTACTAAAGGAGGAACTACAGGTTTTCACAGCAAACATGATTCACTATTGTGGGGGCAAGGGGTCTTGAATCATTGCTTCATTCCTTCAGTGCCTACCACCAGTTCTACTCTGCAGATAACACTCCATTCTACACTTTGGAAATCTTCCCACGTCTGCTCACTAACACCACACTTTGATAGGCTTCTTTCTGATTTTAGAGGAACAATTTTCGAAAACAAGAAGGGGTCAGCTGAATGGGACCAATAGCCCATCTAACACAGAATCCACCTTTCTACATTGGCCAACTGGAGTGTTACAAACAAGGCTTTTATTGTGCAATCCCACTGCTTTAAATAAACATTTTTGTGTGTGATGGCATTGTTTCCTATTTGTGGTTCTTCAGTGTTTTCTCACCAATTCTTCCAACATTTTTTCTCATGACAAAAAACCATTGCAGAGGGAAATTTGATATAGTGGTTAGTGTGTCAAGAAGTACGGAGAATAGAGTGAAATCCCCATTCAGCCATGAAACTCACATTCAACCTTCGGGACTGTCTTCTCAGCCTAACATGCCATACAAGGTTTTTATGAAGATAAAAATGGAAAATAGGAGGCCATGGTTGTAGTTTGACTTTTGAGGACATTGTGCAAGGGCCATATCCAAATTATTTTTGCACGAATAGAGTGCCATCAGCATAACCATTGTGCAAGTGGTTGCATTTTTCAAGGGATCACTTTGGGGACATAGTGATAGTTGCACAGTAAGAGCACACATGTTGTGAGATTAGTTGTGCAGTGGTTTAATCCGACGTATAAATTGTGTAGCTATGGTGGCATACATTTACATTCTGGGTCTCTCTTTAGATCTAGTTCATAGCTTTATTTTTTCATGAAGAGATAAACTATTCAGGATGCCCTGTCCAAATGAATGATAGTGAATTGCAGGAAAGATTTCAGTAATGCTCATGTGAAGTCTAACCATGTATGTCCCCAGACAAATCTACTATAGGCTTTGCATTGTGACTCATGAACTCCATGTGCTTTTTCCCTGTGAGTGGAGAGGAAAATTACAACAAAGATTGTTCTTAACCACCCTAGCAGGATTAATTTATCACACTTTAATCCATCGTTCTTTCAGAAAATTCTGAGCAACTATCTTGGGGCTACAAGATGGCTCTTTATCCAGGCACTGATTCGTCTCAGACAATGAAACCAATGCAACTGTAGCATATGTGCTCTAGCCATTACATGATATCCCCCAGCATTTTCTATGTAGTTAATATTGATAGGTTACTGTAGAAAAAGTCATCCAACTTCGTTACTGTTTTTATTTCACAGGACCCTGTGGTGAAAGGGCCATTTCTCCTTCCTGCAACAGGCCATCTGATGCTGAAACAAGAGCTCCCAATTCCAGCTGTCTTTCTTCTCCATATCTGTGCAAAGCCCCTTGCTGCTCCCAGTCAGGTGGGTACCACATCCTGCCCACTGTTTGCTTATGCTTGTGGAAACTTTACTCAGATTCAAAATAAATATTTGTGTTTGTTTGAGTTCACCTTAGCACCATGGAATTTGAGACATGGGAATCCTGAAGTCTCTTGGTTTGTTTCAGACAACTTTGACAAATAATTTTGTTCTTCTAAGCCACTCTTGTCAGCAATTTTAATTTGATACAAGGAGGGTTTTACCCTGTTGTGCACCAGATGTGCTTGTTCCTTCAACAGACTGTGAGCAGGTCCATGTTAGAGAACCTGTCCAAATTGGCCCCTTTACTTACCAGTCACTTTGCTTACCGGTTCCTCTGAGAGCATGGCCTGTAAGTGAGTCTAGTCTTCACCAAGACAGTATGTTTGTGTCTCAGTTGTACCACTTCAGGTTAGGGCTCACAGGCTGAAATGCTGTTTCAGTAAAACCAGCAGAGGTGGGCAAGTGCAACAGGTCAAGGGGCATTTTTAAAAATAACTAGAAACACGTCTAGGAGAAGGGGGTGCAATTTTTTTCCAAAAAGGGTAGTACCACTCTAGAAACACTGCCTTTTATGATCCAGAGCCTGGAAGGAACTGTTTGTACATTTATTCAGAAAAAAAAGTCACACTGAATTCAGTAGGATTCTGTGTATGGGATTGTGACATACAAGAGGCACTTGACATAGTTCATAGCCAACTGCAGAACATGGTCTTTTGCATAGCATGGTCTCCAGAAGGCAAAGATGCAAAGTGCAGCAATTTCTGGAATTTGTAGGGCCTCAGTTAGTCCAAGACATTCTGGGAAATGGCGCAGTCAGTAAAGGTCTGTCAGACTAATGTTTGGTTTTACCTGGTTCATCAACCAGCCCTTACAACCTCATCATTTACACTGTTTATAAGCATTCCTTGATCTTGCTTTAGAAGATAAATGGATTTTCATTCAAATGCATTAAATAACTTAAGCTAAGTATTGCCTCACACTTTCTATCCATGTGGATCTTCATTTAAGTCACTCTGTCTTGCCAGGTGAGCAGTGTTCACCTCATTGGTCTCACAAACAGACAAGTTTTGGTAACGTGGGATGACAGCTGTGTGAATTCAAAGTAGGTGACTCTATAGATATGCAAAACTATGTTTGTTTCAATTATATTTTGAATCATTTTCTGTATCAAATCATGCTACTAATTTAAACACTATTGTGCGTCTTGCAAGTTAGGGTCATGGTTTGTGTTTCCAGTTGAATCAAACTAGAGAATAGACAATCTACCCCGTCCATTCCCACAGCAGTATTGCTAGTGAGTTGAGAGCACTGGGGAATAAATTCCTGTACTCTTGGTCTTGAGTCTCAAGCACTGTAGTTCAGCTGCCACAAGTCTGAGCTGTATAACATGAAACATGTCCTGCTCCTTATACAGTATTTATGGAGGAGGGGGAATTTTATTTGGATTACCTTCATATACAGGAAATATTCATTTCACACATGGAGAAATGCACCCAGAAATATATACATTGGGGGAAATGCATAGAAAAACATGTTGTTGCTGTTGTGTGCCTTCAAGTCATTTCCAGCTTGTGCCAACCCGGAGGCAAAAACCTGTCCTGGGTTTTCCTGGCATGTTTCTTCAAGAACACATACACTGGGAGAAATATATACAAATATGCTCATAAACATATGTGTCAGGAAAAATACATATGCAAATAAATACAAATATTCATGCAGACATTTTACTCAAATGTTTCTTAACTGATACAGACACTGGACAAAATGAACCTGTTTTTTCGAACGTTTCAATACTATAGAAAACAAAACAGACATACTCATGCATCACTATTCAAGCTATAGTGATAAAAGATGAGGATTGAAGGATGAGTGCCCCCTTCCCTATTTTCATTGCAATTCCTAGACCATTTTTGTTGCTTGGATCCAGAGGTAAATATATAAATATATAAATATTAATATATCCAGAGGTAAAATGCACATGGAGGGAGCAGAGCCTGTTGTAATGAAACAGGGGGCCTGCTGTGCCACACTATACATAGTGAAAGAGGCCACCTGGTAAAACTGTTCACTAGGAATCTAGGAGAGAATAAAGACAGCCAGTTGTCTAGATATGCCAAATACTGTGCAGTTAACTTTGATTTAAAACAGATCATCAAGCAGACACTGTCCATGAGATTGAATGGAGGTATTTAAGTACAGGTCGTAAAGCATACATATTGAGTTTAATTTTGCCTGAAAATCAATGGATCTGGAAAAGATTTGTTGTATTTCTACTGATGTTTACTTGAAAATCACCTTCACCTGCTGCTAAACAGCAGTATGTTTGCAACCTTTATAATTTGTTTCTTGGCTTTTCTTCATAGGTGTCTGAAAAGATTTGAAGTAGTTTTCTCACAGGATGGGAAAGCATACAAGCAGATCACTGTCAAAGACAGCATATTTACAATGCTAGTCTATAGCCCAGGTAAAACCAAATGTCTGCCTTTATTTTTATTTTTATTTTTAGAATCAGTAGCCACCAATATTGTATCAGGTAGTGAAAGATATTTCCAGTTTGAAATCCTTATACATTTTTTTTGTGGTTTGTATTGGAAAATATAAAACTGGAGTAAGGAATATGTCACCCTCAAGATGTTTTTTCTCTACAGTTCCCATTGCTCCTAGCCAGCATAGCCAGTGGTGAGAGATTGTGGAAGATGCAGTCCAAAAACATGGGCCGCAGTTTTCCATCCCTAATGTAGGTTTTTTCCTCCTTGGAAGGAAACCTTTCATTTAGACTAAGGATTGAAATCATTTTCACTATTGTGAAAAGCTGGGAGGGATTCTCTTTGCAGTCCTAAAAAATTGTTGCTAGATTTTTGACTGACCTATGCTGCATGCAAAGATTTAGAGTGATTTAGAGTGGCATGTGTGCACAACTGAACTTTTCCTTCCAAAGGAGGAAGGAGTTTAGTGTTTTTTAACTCTTTTATATTTTTTGTGCAGTTTCTGTATGTTTTGAAATGTCTTCATGTTCTATGTACAAACTGAAGGTTTGAAAGGTGGACTCCAAGAAAATATGCATACATCCAAGTGGTATTCCCTCTATTAGAAGCTCTTGTGCTCAATTCACAATGTGCCTGTTGAACTGGGGACGGGGGAGGTTTATAAGTATTTTCAGAGTGCTCAAGGGTACCCTGTGAAGGGCGGTCTGTGTGGGGTAGGAAATAAGTGTTAAGGGTCCCTCTAGATCAGAAATGGGCAACTGTGGATGGTTAGGGGGCCATATTCACCCTCAGGAATCCTTGGAGGGCTGTACCTACTTCACAAAAAGTGTCTTTTGCTCCCAGATGCCCCCAAACCACATTTCAGGGACAGTTTTCACAATGTTTTTTTTTAAGTCCCCTGAGCCCTTTTAATATCAAGAGAGGCTTTTTATAACAACAAGAAGTGAGGAAAAAATCCCTCCCTCTTTACTTTCTTTTTCAAGAAAGGCCTCTCCTGTGCCTAAATTGCCCAAGGGAATAAACACATGGCAGCCATCACATCCTGTAGAGGGCATTTGGGGGCAAAAGATCGGGGAAATGCATTTTTAAAATCTTTGGGACGCTCAAAATGACCCTAGGGGCCCATATGTGGTCCATGGGACACACTTTGTCTACTCCTGGTCTAGATGCCCACTCAGTGTCATTTCCCAGGTAGCATTTTTTTTTTTAAATGCAGGTTCACTTGTTGGGAAGCAGTCTTGTGGGGATTTGATTAAGCAGAACATTAAAACATCAATTTTATTAAGTTTAACCCTAATATACATGTAGAAATATTCCAGCCTTTCTCAATGTATGAGACCTTGAAGCAACTACATGCATTGGATTTCCCTTACCAGGAACAACAGTCACAGGATTTTACAAGGTGCGTGCTGTGGATTACTGGAACAGGGCAGGCCCATTTTCATGGCCAGTTTACTACAATGGAGCAACTTGAGAAGGAGCAAGAGTTCTCTACCGATGTTATAGAATCAAGCCTGCAGCTTGCACCAGCTGTCATGCCATCGTCCCTGCCTTAATTTCCTCCAACCCATCCATTCCTTCCATGACTTTTATGCGGGGACACTCATATTACAACATTTCCAACTGTCCCGATCTGTTGAACTGCAGCTTCCATCGGTTCTAGCCAGTAGATAGCCAAGGGTGAGGGATGATTGAAGTTGCAGTCCAACAAAACTTCTGGATGGCCAACCCTATTCCCATCATTGCATTAAAGCAAAAAAAGCAGCTCTTCACGGACTCCTCTTTTTATAGACCAGATTGAGAGATGGAGATGGTTATTGTTAGTAGCTAGTGTAAAATAGTCATCTCAAGCTCTGTGTGCCATATGACTTGACTATGTAATCTGTATTGTTTTTTATAAAGCTTTGTGTGGGAGGAAGGATTCATACCAACCCTGTTTTCCAGTTGAAAATGCTAAAATATCATTATGGGCTGACATTGGAGGAAACAGCTTTGGGAGTGCAGTAATTTCCCCAAATCTTCTCAGGATCAATGAGGGTCTTCGCAAGAAGCATTCCTCCTCCTCCCCAGTCTTGGCTTGGGAAGGGAAGAGAGAAAACATCAGGTTTGATTGTTTTCCTGGTTCTTTGTGACAAACACTTGGTGCTGTGCAGCATCAGCTTGTGAGGCTGCTCACAATTTTAGAACCTAGGCCTTAAGGACAATAAACGTCCCTCCTCACTGGGAGTGGAATGCAGCAGAAATACCAGACAGCATATTTAATTATTTGTGCAAGGAAGGAATTGTCTGTGGAACTATCTAATCTTACTGAGCAATGGCACTGCTTATGTTTATCTCTAAATATTTGTTCACCTGTAATAAGATGGTGGTGGTGGAGGAAGCAAGATCCAGACTTTGAGTTCTTAAAACACTTACAGATGCTATACTACCAACTGTGTTATAAACCTGGAAGACAAGCTGTTATCCATTTTGCAGCCTGCTGTATTTGTCACAGAATGACTTGTGTCATGTTGGGAAGAAATGAAGACTGTGGCTAGAAACCAGAGTGCCAGAGCATAATTAGGGAGCCCTGGTGGCATGGGGATTAAATGCTAGAACTGCAGCCACTCATAGCCACTCACAACCATGAGGTTGTGAGTTCAATACCAGCCAGGGGCTCCAAAGTTGACTCAGCCTGGCATTCTTCCAAGTTCAACTCCACAGTGCCCAGCTTGTTGGGGGTAGCTTGCACATTGTAAACTGCTTAGGGAGCGCTTAAGTGTACTGATAAGTGGTATAGAAATGTGCTTGCTATTGCTGTTAGAGGCATTTTCAAATGTAGTTGTTAAAAAAAAAAGTTGGGTTCAACCCATATGCCAGTGGGTGGGGAGTCTCATCATCTACCCAAGAATTTCCAGATGTTTAAAGAAGCAGTAGTTGAAGCCATGCAGAGAAGAAACAAAGTTAAGGGACTGCTAGATTAAAATGGGGTGGTCTAGTGATCATGATTTGAATGCTTTAAGAGCCATTCCTATCAAAATCTATGAAAAGATCAATTTTGAGAAACAGACTTGCCTTTACTACCTTTACAGTTCGTGTAACTGGAGCTCAAGTGTTTTATCTTGGATGCTCCACTTAATTTTTGAAAGGTCACATTATTAAAGATTTTAAATAAAGGCCAGTGTTGCATGTCTTTACAATGGGGACTTACCACTGATACAAAAACTGTGTTCCTGGATGTAGTTGGCAGAATTTCTACCATATGATTTATTCCTAGGCATGATTACTGAACACACAAGCACAGACTATTTCTCCACTTCTGCAGTGGAGTCCTCTTTAAAGTGGAATAGCAGTTGTGGAAATCTTCATGTTTCTGTTTTGCAAACTGCATAGAAACTGGATAGGTCTTATGCCATGTGAGTGGGAGACTAAGTACACTCTCTAAATCCTCAACTGTGTGCTCCTGACAAAATTATTTATTCTGCTGTTGCTGAAGGTAAGTTCACACACACAAGACAATACTATAAACTAGGATGCACAGCTGAGGAGCAAGTCAGGATTGAGGGATAGCCAAGAATACCAAAACGTGTCCAACCTGAGAAAACTGTGCTTGCTTGAACAAAGCAGAACGGGAACAAGAGGTCATTTTGTGCTCCTGCCTGCCTGGGTGTTTGGAGTGAGTCCAGGATCTGAAGGCATTTATCTGCAAAACTGCCACATGCAGTTAAGTGATCCAGCCCCCTGGCCAGCAGATTCAGCAGATCCTGACAATGATTTACTGAATATTCTCCGATTTGGATAAAGCTGCATATAGCAGAGAATATTGCAGCCAAAGCTCAGGGTGCATGCAGAAGGCCTTAAGGTTCAAACACATCATCTCCAGTTAGTGGTAGGAATCAATGCTGCTTGTAGCCCTGCAGATTTTGTCTTTTGGGGTTTTGCAGGCTGTGTGTGTAAAACATACTGGGTAATGAAAAGTATGACCATAGCACTCCTGAAGCCCACAGAAGTCACCATCCCCAAAGCTTGGGAGCAAAGATCAAAGAAGCCATTTAAAAGATTACTTAAAAACGTTTATTGACAAATATTACATTTGTAACGTTCTTTGAGTTCACACAAGTGTGTGGTACACCCAGGTGCAAAAAAGCAAAACAGAAACAACACCACTTAGACGTGTTTGAGAGAAGGCTCTAATCCAAACTATATGTGAGAGACAACTTCAAGATGCAGATGCTGGGCCTCTGCTCCAATTCAGGACTGGAAAAGGTGTTGTTGTTTTTTTTCATTTAACAGGCCCCTGTGAAAACAAGCAAAAGAAGCATGCATTGGTTGTTGCAATGCCATCACTGGGAGGCAGTTAGAACATTTTGCACTGTTATTTTTCAGCCTCAGGTACAGGAAAATAATAAACAATGAGTTATCAGAACAACTCATTCATAATTCTGGAACTTGGCCATTGCATGAAATTAATTGGCTGCTGGTTTCCAACTGGGAAAAGAAAGTGGAACTTTAACACGAGGCCCATGTGATATATGAATTTGTTACTGCAAGAGGAGGTTGTGACCTTTAGCTTAGACAGCATTTAAAAGGCTTAGATGCATTCACAGGGATAGACTGTTATTAGCTATATAAGCTAAATGTCATCTCCACATTCAGGGTCAACATACCCTTGAGCACCAAGGTAGGTGACAGGTCACAGCTATCCATCTTGAGCCTTCCTGACCTTCCGGAAGAAGGATATAGTTGCTTGTTATTCAACTATAAACAAAGCTCACAAAAGTTACTGTCTAGGACTACAAGTCCCAGAATCGAGCAACCAGCCATGGCCATTCTCCATGTTGACTGGTGGATTCTGAAAGCTGTAGCCTCAGTTGCTTCCCTTGTCACAAGTGTGGCTTTAAAATAAAATAAAATAATTAAAAAGAGAATAAAGGGAAGGGGGCTATCTTGGGAGTGATTTTCTTAGTGCATCAACAGGCCCCTGGGGTGAAGAAGCATCCCTGAGAACCTGATGCATTCCATTGGAAGGAGTTCTTTGCATTGCAGTGCACTTTCACATCACAGTGGAGGCATTCATTTTGCACAATCCACATAGTTGAAAAGGTTTGGCTATTAGTCCCTCTGGTAAAGATGACTACATAATATTTAGACAGTTGCCTCTTAACTTTAATGGGAAGATGAGTGCAGAAATTCTCTGTAACTCTAAATCCAGCTACTTCATGGGCTTTAAAATGTTAAGTACTAAATCTGCAGGCATTGACACAGCTGTGCTAAATCACAGTTTTTTTCCCTCTTGTGAAATCTAGTAACTACATTCTGATAGGGTAAATCATATCAGTTTCTTTCAATAAAGCAGTATTTAATACCCATTCTTACAACAAAATCATTTGGGGTGAAAAGAATAGCCAGTCCCAGATTCCTGACATGTATCTCCTTTGCAGTATACATGTTTGCAAATGCATTTTAGCCATCATTTCACCTTCTGCGAGATAAGACTCCCTTCAGACACAGTAAGTGAAGTAGGCCTACTGGAAGAAGCTTGGAGGATCAGTAACCTAAGCTGGATAAGTCTGGGACATGCACTGACATTGCTTTGGAATCAGTGGCAAAGATTATGCTGGGTGCTGGCCACCCCTGTTATACCTTCTCAGTGTAGCCAAGCATTACAATTATCTCTGGAAGACAAATCTTAGGAGCCAGAAACCCATGGAGTGCCCACTGTTCTTTTAACACGTTTGGGAGCCGCACCTATTTCCCTCTCGCTGCTTCACACTTTCCAAGACGCCTAGCACAAAGTCTTGGGAAGAGGAAGAAAGGGGGAAAAAAGGAGAATACCAATGGGTTGGCCAGGTAGATTACCAAAATTTCTTGCCAGAACGCTTCTCAGTCCTGAAGGCTGGTCCTGCTCTATTGCTGCTGTTGTGTAGCTTCAAATGGTTTTCAACTTATGGTAACCCCAAGGTGAACCTATCAAGGGATTTTTGAATGCTTTCTATCCACTTTACCTTTAGGCTTCTCTTAATGTAGTTAAAAGCAAAGACAGATGAGAATGTAGTTCATTAGGGAGGGGTTGAGCCCTTCAGATGTTTTGGTCTTTGGTTTCCTTCAGTCCCTTCCAGCATGACTTATGATCAGGAAGCTAATAGATCAAACATTTGGAGAGCCAAAGGATCCTCCACCCCAGCCTTCTTACAATACTGCCATTTTACAGTATTAGATGACAGGCTTTTGTGAGATCCTGATGTGTGATCCAAAACAGGTCAAACCAAAAACCTGGGAGGAGTTATAGGAGGATACCTTTACAGAAAAACGCAAACTGAAGCAAGGAGGAGAATCACTCTGGACTAGCTACTTCAGCTATTGAAAAATGACACATTACAAGCAATAACTTTACGAGTGTCATGTAACTCTGGGGTTTTAGGAGAGTGTTAACAAGGTTGTCTTCATTAATTAGTTAAACAACTAGTAACACTGCCCCCCCTTTTAGTGTAACAAACAATATTTACTCATTACCCTTACAACTTGGGGAGAGATTTTTGGCCTCTTGGAACCATTCTTCTATTTGCTTAAGTTTTTATTTTCTTTTTGTTTAATTTAATTAAAAATTAATCCCCAATAACATGCTAGTAGCATGTCCCTTGTAAGGTAATATTTAGCATGTTACTTTGTGGATTTGTTTTTTTAAAAAAATCAACTTTACACATTAAAACATAACAAGACAAAACCAAAAAAAATTAAAATCCAAGCTGTGATGTTCTTATGTAGCAACAAATTGCTCAAACTGAGCAACAGGTTTGGAGGCTAAGGCTTCATAGGGTCTAGGGAACATGACCTAAGCAGTCATCTGACTGAACATTCAACCCGGCTGTCACTGCAAGCCTAGGCCCTTTCACACTACACAGTTATAGCACAATGATTCAATTTTGCTATGGTTTCATCCGATGGAATCCCAAACCTTCTTAACATTTCAGAGTTGAAAACCAGAACGTGTGGTCAAGCAACATGAGAGTGTGTTCAAGATCACAAAAATTTTTTAATGGGGAAGAACACACAATTGAAGTAAATTGACAACAAAGGGAGAAAGGAGTAAGAGAGAGAAATGGGGACATTTTAAAAACAGCTGAAAAATGAAAGAGGACTAATTGGGGCTGTCCCTGCCAAACTGGGACATTTGGAGCATAAGGAATTCTGTGAATTGCAGTTTAGGAAGGATTGTTTAGAATTTTCTACCAGAAATTTCTAGTGCCTGACCCAACAACATACCCTAGGATTCCATAAGTCGCAGCCATAGCAGTCAGTGTAATCATATGTAATCATTGCGTAGTGTGAAAGTACCACTAGATAGTGCCCTCATAACACAGGGGTCAGTCTTCTGGCCATTTCATGGAAACATCCCAGTGACCAAAGCCCAACTATTGGGAAACCTGGTTTGAAACCTTCCTGACCCCAGCAACTTGGGTCTGTCACTGACAACTTCTGGGTGAGGTTCCTGTAGGTCAGATGACTCCATGCCAAGTTACCTGACACTTCAATGGGTAACTATCTGCATCACAGATGTGTAATGGCTTTGCACAAACCTACCTTAATTTTTCCTCATCTGAGAAAAGAGCAAAATAAGGATTTTTTAAAATGTACCTGTCTGTAGCACAGGCTGAAACTGGCCAGACATGCAGATTTCCTCCTGTTTCTGGCGCACAATGCGCTGAATGGCTGGGGGAAGACCACGAGGATTGCGGGAGAAAACAAGGGCATAACCATCATCGCAGGATCCATCCTCTTTCAGACTGCGGCAGGCATATGTGATGGCATAGTTATCGTAGTCTGTGTCAATCACCCAGTAGTTGTCACCTGAAATGATACCAAGGATTAGGTGAGGGGTTCTGATATTTCAGACACAATTTCTGCATATAGGAGAGGCACAGTGTGCTGAACACCTGCGGCTGTCTAAGTACTGGTTTTGTATAAATGAATAAAATAAATAATTGTCACTACTAAAAAACAATCAAAACCACCACATTTCTCTTTGGTTCAGAATGAGAGTCTTAACATCAACTAAAGGGGGGTTGAAATCAAAGTAAAGAGGAACAGGTAACCAGACCGATATCTCTTTTGGTTTATTGCTCAATCTCTCTCATTCCTTGTTTTTAAAAACTCTCTCTCCCTCTCCCCCCCCAGCTACTCCTCCCTAATGGTTGGGAGTTAGAGGGAAATTAAAAATTATTCAGGAAAGACAGGAGATGAAGAGCAGATAGGTATGGTTCAGCCAAAATCTCCTCCTTCCCCGTGAATGTTAAAGCTATATTTCCAGGGCTGTCAAAAGACATTTTGAGGCAGAGACAAACAATTTCTTCCATTGTACACCCCCCCTCATCTAGTATTCAAGGCTTGTCAAGTTTTCTTAACACCTGATGTAGTAAACCCCACAAGCTCTCTCTTTATACACAGGTACTAAAAACTGAAAAATCACAAACTAGATGACTAAGACTTTGCTGTCTTTCCAGACTCCCTAAGTCACCTTACTCTGTGCAATGGTAGAATCTTTCTTAGCTCCTCTCACTTGTTCTGCAACATCTAACGCTGTCATCACCCATGACCACCCATTTCAGGGCTCTCATGGTGTAATGGTTTGAGAGTTGGACTGTGGCTTGAGACTAGGGTTTGAATCCCTGCTCAGCCATGGCAACCCACTTGGGATTTCCTCATTTGGGGGTTTCTTGATCCAGAAAGACACAGCTCTGATATTCCTACTTTAAGAGTGCATATCAAACATACGCACACACACTTTCCCCCCACATTCTCAGCAAAAGGCAAGAAGGCTCACCTCCACTTGACAAATAGCTTGCCAGGCCTTGATAATTCATGAACATTTTTGCTGGGGTGGTAGGGTCAGGCACGGAGTACTGGGCCGCCATGTCAGCACAGATCACCCAGAATCTGAAATAGGAAGAGGGTAAGATGAAATCACGCATACAGTACAGGTAGTACACTACTCGGTTCTTCTAGCTAGGATTTACCAGCATCTCATTCCAGTTTCAAGATTGTTCCCATAAAAACAAGCAAACAAACAAAAAAACTCTAGCATGCAAAGCCAACTCTTCAATGCACAATGCCTTCTCCTGTCCCAATCCAATCTGTAGCCTTCTTTGCACTCTTCTGCAGGAAGATTCTGCAGGGAACCCACTGAAAATCAACCCACCCATTCCAGCCCGTTTGCTTAATGGAACCTTGAAGAACTTCACCAGAATAATACATAGGAAAGCCCTGGTGGCATCAGGGCATGACTTTGAGGGAGATGTTCAAGGTCCCAGAAAATAAGAAGCCAGGAAGATGTGGCTGCCTACATTTTGAAATATTTGAAATAATAAAAAGCATGAACATAGAGCCCAGGGCCATTTTTGTGGCTCCAAGGGCCCCTCAATGGTTAAAAAGGGGGCCTAAATCCCTTTCTGGTGCATGTGGAACATTCTCATCATCTTTTGGGTACCCCTGGACCATAATAATTGTAAGCCGCTGTGGTAGCCTTTAAGGCTGAAAGGCGGGGTATAAATACTCTAATAAATAAAATAATAAATAAATAAATTTTATGCTCAGGAGAGCCTTTTTTAAACAAAAAAGTGAAAAAGGTCTCTTATGGGCCTAAAATTGCCTGAAGGGTTAAAAGCATGCTAAAGACACCCCAGCTTGGCCACAAAACCCGCTGGGTGAGCTTATGTCTCTAATCTTATTAGGACACATAATTGTAATTGGCAGCTGAAAGCACAAGTTGAGTCCACTTGAAAAGCCTTGTGTTGGAGATAATGAGGAAATATTATATTGTGTTGTTAGATGCACAACGGTTTACTTCTATAGTCACCGTATCTTCTACATTCATCACATCATCATAATTTTTTCCTCCTGTATGATTTTTAACATCTTTGCCTGATGAAGAAGCCAGTGGAGCTTGAAAAGCTTGCAAAGTGTATTTTGTGAATTTAGGTTGGCCAATAAAACTACCACTGTTTTCTGGATTTTGGACATTCGTCATAATGTAGGGATATGGTGCCATGGAGTGTTGCAGTAATTAAGTCATGGATACAGAGGTGTAAATCAGTCTCTAGCTTGTCAAAACACACTGGAATGCACCAGTGTGGTACTCAAGTTATGGGAAGTATAATAGCTTTCATTTGGTCCAGCAACCTAGGGCTACATCAAACTTTCACCAAGGAAAGCATAAAAGCAAGCACAAGATGGAGTGTAGGGCAGAGTTTGGAGATGAAATGTTTAATGAACCACTTTCCAATCCCATTTCTTTTTTAAAGAACTTGGTGCCCCCTTGTCAGAGCATTTCATTCCCCACTCAACAGCATTCTCCTCCTCCTCCTCCTCCTCCTCCTCCTTCTTGTAACATGAGATTCAGTCAGACACTCAGAGATTATATAGTTGATCACAATCCATCAAAATGAAAATGAAAATCCAACAAGATAGCATTAAACCTATTCAGAATTTGGCCTTCTAATTTGGTAGTACTGGAAAGCCAAATCAGAGTATTCCTGCTCCCACTCTGAATCTTTTGTCCCTCTTTGTATCTTCTAATCCAGGAATAACAAAAACGGAATAGTCTGCCATACAGTATCATTTAAGGAATGCATTTCAATGTCATATAAGCTGGTGACAACCAGTGATGCAAAGGGAAAAACAGCTATAGTTTTTTTGTGGAGCTTTCAGGCTATGTGGCCATGTTCTAGAAGAGTTCCTTTCTGACGTTTCACCAGCATCTGTGACTGGCATCTTTCTCTGAAGATGCCAGCCACAGATGCTGGCGAAACGTCAGAAAGGACCTCTTCTAGAACATGGCCACATAGCCCTAAAGCTCCACAAAAAACAATGGATGCCAGCCATGAAAGCCTTCGACTCCACATTGGAAAAACAGCTAGTTGTCTATTTGTAGTGACCTTCTGTCTTACCCAAAAAGTTTCACTCTGCCTTTAGAAGATGCAATCATAGTGCCATCCTCCTCAATGGTGTATTCGGCTGAGATGTTATCCTGAAGAAACAAGCCTTCTGGATCTTTCTTGGACAGAGCATACCATTTACCGGCATACTAAAATGCAAAACAAAACAAAACAAAAACATTAAGGCTACTAGGAAGGACAGCCAGTACATGTCAACTTTTAACTAATTCGAAGGAGGGCTAAGCCAGTACGTCTGCTTATGTATCATTTAAGGTGAACAGATTTCCACACTCCCAAATCCAAGCTTTAAACAATTAAGCCCTAGTTCAGGTGAAAAGCTAAATAGTACTGTCTCCTGGAATCCTTCCAAAGAACCAGTGTGGCCTTGCAGAGAGTCAGTTTAGTCACCGCCAGGTACTGTAATTAGTATTTTTCTAGTGTGTACCACTTGGAGATAGCCTACATGGTGTAGTGGCTTGAGTGTTGGACTACAACTCTGGACACAAGGGTTTGAATCTCTGTTCACCCATGGAAACCCATTGGGTGACCTTAGGCAAGTCACAATCTCTTAGCCTCAGAGGAAGACAAAGGCAAACTCCTTCTGAAGAAATCTTGCCAAGAAAACCCTGTGTTAGGTTCACCTTAGGATGACCATAAGTTGGAAATTACTTAAAAGCACACAACAAAAAAACCACTTGAAGATTTGCAATGAGATCACTGCTGCCCCATAAGATAGGACCAGAGCTAAAGAGCTTCAGTTGCTGAAAGGCAGATTTCAAGTGGACATTAGGAGAAACCTATTGCCCATATGAGCAATTCAGCAATGAAACTATCCGTAGTTAAGAGGGGCTTTCTCTCCCCAGTCTTAGAGGTCTTCAAGTAGAGGGCAAAGACCCATCCAGCTCTGGATTTCCTGAAACAAGAGGACTCCATGATCTACAAATTCTCATTTTAGCTGTATGGCTCTATAGGTTTATGATTACTGCCTGCTTGTGCAATCCCTTCCTTCTTATGTTACCAATTGTGACATGAAACCATCCTTATCAGAGCAGCTCTGCCCCCTATGCACATGTCTAGCCTATAAGACAACTGTTGTGTAGGAGTTAGAAAATGCTGTGCTGGGACTTGGGAGATCCAGATTGTAGTCTGCAGTGAAGCATTAAATCTGCTGAAAAACATTGGACAAGTTAATGTCTCTCAACCTGACTGACCTCATAGAGTTGTTATGAGGATAAAGTGAAGTGGGAGGCAGGAGAGACTGGTACTTGAGCTCAATGGAAGAAAAGCAGAACCAGACAGCAGGATGGTGCTGGATTGCAACTCATTTGCCAGAAGGAAGAGTAGATTTTGAATAGAATTCAAAGCACTCCAAAGACAAATTTAAAAAGTAGTTTCACAAGCCAGATGTTGTTCATATTTGTAGTTATGCAAGTGATAACCTGCCTTGATCTAGCCCATTGTGTTGTTGAGATTCCAGTGTCTTGTTTTATTAATTTATGTTGTATATAATTGTTTACAATTAACAGTAACCTTCAACAATGTCATATCCTCCACCATTTTACAGCTGAAAACTAGGACATGTCTGACCAAGCAATTTTCAGAATGTGGTCAAGATGGCAAAGGTTATTGATAAGGAAGAAGAGAAACTAAACACGGCTGCAGCATATTTCCAGTCGTTTCAGTCTACTGGGAAGTACAAGATTCCCCCCTCTCCTCTTCCTTCTGCTGAACTAATTGAGTAGAAACTACTTTTGTACTTCTAAGTCATTTTGTAGCAAGTGAAATGAGCTAAGGATGAATGGGGAAAGTGGGAGGAAGAGAGAGAAACTGGGACAGCTGAAAAACGGAGATGGCAGAAGAATAATCAAGACTGTCCCTGTCAAACTGGGACAATGGAATGGTAAGCAATGCTTGTCTAAACGATCTCCTATCCCTATTGCTTTACACATTCATTAATTCATTCATACAACCCATTTATATCCTGCTTTTCTCTCAACATGGGGCATCCATCTTCTGCTTCCTTTCTATTCAGCCTGTTGCCTCCTAAATGAACTTTCCAGAATCCTCTCTCCAAGGCATAATAATAACCCCTTATCAGGGATGCATATATTTATCCATCCATCCATAGATACATATTCTCACACCCATTATTGTCCTTTACCATAGAAATAGGAAAGAAGAAAATGTTCATAGTTACCCTCTTGGGATCAAAGTCGGCCTTCACAGTGAAAGATTCTACAGCACAGGTGGGCTGAGCCGAAGAGTAATCAAGGATGGAGATCAGGGTCATCAGGAATGTATACTGAGTGTACTTCATTCTGTGAAGTGACACAGTAGGTCAGCATGAATGAAAAGCCAGATTTTTTTCAAGGGGGGGGCAATAAAATATCTCCACATCTAATTATATATCAGAGAGAGTCATCCAAATCTTAGCAAGCACATTTAACTAAGAAACTCCCAATGTTCTTGCCATGCTGTGACTTCTGAGGGAGTCAGACACCCCAACATTTTTTCTCACCTGAGGTGGAACAACAATTTGTACCCTCCTCCCATCCACCCAAATCAAAGGACATGGTATCCAAAGACATCCAAATTACTTTGGCACACGAAGCAGACTGTCTTGTAAGCACCTCTTCCCCCCCTCTAAAAGTAAAAATAGAATACTGTTGAAACAAAAAAAAGTCACTGTCGCATCCAAAGTCAGAGACGGTTTTTGATTTGGAGGAACGTTTCTATCCCTGGAATGTGAACTATGCTAGTTGTTTTCAAGGAGAAAAGAAGAATCAAGGTTTGCTAAGCACTGGCCCTGTCAAATCACACACACAAACACATATAAAATAAGAATTTAGCAGTCAAAAACAGATATCTCAGTTATTCATTACTCACTGCTCAGTTCATTATAGTTTCCATTCACATGACTTTTTAAAAGGTATAACATTAAGCATAGCTCAGCTTTAAAAAGTGGTCATTTTGAGGTATGGAAACCCAAAATCCATACTAGTATTATAGCGTTCTTTAGGCCTGCCAAAGGGTACAAAGATTACAGTATGCAAGCTTGGGTAGGTGAAATAGATATTATTTACCAAATTCTGCCTTGCTGCCTGCCCTTAACAGAGCCACTGCATGGTGGGGGAAGAAAACTATGTAGCAGACCTCTCCGCAGTCTGCACAGCTACCATTGTAATTGATGGAAAGGAATTAATGGCAAAGATATCCATTTGAACTTCCAGTATCTCCCAGCCAGCATGCCAGGGCCATGTTGGCTGGGAAGTTCTGGGGCCATAATCCAAAAGTCATTTTTCCAAGCACTGTGGTTCAGGGACAAAGTGTGATATGACTATAAGAGATCATCTGTGGTTCCAACATAGCCCTAACATATCCCATCTTTCCTTCCTCACATCATTGAAGGAACAACATAGATGCCATTGGGTCATCTATGTCCAGTAGTTTCTTCCCATGGCTATAATAGAAACCTCCTTGCATAAGAACAACACATACATCCAGTGGTCCCTCAACTAACATTTGGCTGGCTTTAGGACTGTAACCGACATAAAATTCATTTGTCCAAATGTTTGTTTTCTTGAAGAGCAGTACCACAGTTCAAGAACAGAAATGGCTTAGTTTCTACTTTTCCATTAGACACAGCTGCCCTGACTTTGTCAGACAAAATAAAATAAAATTGCAGTCTCCTTAGTTAATAGCTGTTTATGATTTAAGATGCCATTCACATAGGACATATTCTGGAGCAAATATCTCTTGCACTGATGCAGCTGAGAAGGTCTGATGGACATGGCCACACCTGAATTTGCCAAAAAGAAAGAAAAAAAAATGAGAGGTCCTGTGTCTTTCTCTTTCTTTCTTTCTCTCTCTCCCTCTCTCTCATACACAAATAAAACAGATTAGCATAAAAATGCTTATGTACTATCTCATAGGTATGGATATAAATGTAGGCATCATAATTGCCATAATTTAATCTACAACTTAGTAGGGAAGACTTTGAACTGTTTGTCTTCTCAGTTTGCAGTCCATGTGCTGTTGATAGGTGACTTCCACAGCCTGTCTCATAATCTTTTTCATCTTTAAACTGGATTTGGACTGGGCAGCCATTCAAACAGAAGATGCCTTCTTCAAACAGAAGACTGTCTTCTGTAATGCAGGACTCTCGGCCACCTGAGGCTGAAGTCCAGGGCTCCACAGTCCATTCCCTCTCCCATGACTTCCCAGAGGGTGACAGATGATGCATACAAGAACAAACAGACCCTGTAATAGTATCTGAGCTGATGACGGTCAATGCAACATCCTTTTTTATTTAAAAAGTGAATGCATGACCAACTGAGCACGTACATGGATGGCTATGGGTGCTCATTTATATTATTTTTACTTCCAATATATATATATATACATATATACATACATATATATATATATATATATATATAAAATTCTACAATCAGATATATGTTTATTCTCAAGTAAAGGCGTTTAGCCTAATGAGAGCAGATGCAAGTTCAGTTTTATTCTGGTAAACATGACAGAGCCATGAATTCAATGAGTTTAAAATATGAACATGTGTGTGTACTCAGAATACAGTATTTCTTTTAAAAAAATCTCAGGGTTGGCAAACAGTCTTGACTTTTGTCATACTCTAACATATCAAGGCTGTAGAAGCAGCCTAAAAGCATTAAATGCTGGAGGAGGAAAGGGGTGGTGGTGGAAAGATATCGTATGTAGTTATGTGCTTCACCACTAAAATAACATAGAGCGTTGTCTAAAACGGTCTATTCTAGGACTACCATATGTCCACTGTTTTAAAAAAAGACAGCTGGACAGCTAGATTCTTCCACTACCTCTGCCTCATGAATTTTGATCAGCTTCTCAGTTCACCTTTTATCTTACTGAAGCATCAGGTTCTCTGTAACCCTAGGACCATTGGTTTGAAAACAAGTCCCCCGATGTGTGCTGTAGGTTTACTGCCTTAATGTGAATAATCTCTGTGGTTTAGTATCCAGAACCACATAGCTGCCGTGGTCATATGCATGAAGGTGGTAGTATATTTAACCTGCATTATAGTTGTAACGAATGTCTGGGCTGTATCATCTTAGACCTGGAGGTGGGAGCTCTATCCGTGCCCATCTACCCAGCAAATCAAAACCATAAACAACAGAGTACTGGTTTTGGTGCTCAGTGCAGTATTATCTTGGAATCCTTCTTTGAAAGGGTTCATGTGGCATTGTTGATGGCCATCTTACATTGTCAGTAGGACAAAAGGTGAAGCTTTGCTGGACTTCTTTAGGCCTCAGATGGTAAAACTAAGAGGATATCACTGGCGGGGCCAGCCCTGTCAATTGAAAGTGAGACAACCCTCCTCAGCTATTTCACTTCAGCCTGCAGACATTCTCCTTTCTTCAGTGACATTTGTCCCAAGGTTTGTCCCACAACCTTTAAGCTCCCTTGGCTGTGGTGGAAGACCCTACTCTTTTAGCAGGGACTGGACATGTGATTCAGCAGTCAAACTCATTGGCGTCTCTATACTGTCAGCCTGACCTTTGCCCAAGGCAGCAAAATGTCCTGGGCCAGCCTTGGTCACTCTCTTCCCCACTCCTTAGCTGTCACCATTAGCCACGTGGAAACAACCATACTATAGTGACTTCTTTACTCCTACAAGCAACATGTCCGTTCCAGATCTGATCTGTCAAACAGGGACCTACATCCAGTTGTTAATCCCAGCTAGACTAGATCTACTGAAACAATGGCACATACATTACGTGTTAGGTTTAAAAGTTCCCATGGATTCAAAGGGGCTAGTCTAGATGAGACTAGCAATTGGACTCAGAATAGGGATCACATAACTGGAGTCCATCTATCTAATCTGCATTATAGTCCCAATTTTATGGAAAACCTTCATAAACAACTCATTGCTACCAGTGACTCACGTATCAACCTCCTGATCAGTTCTCAGATTTCTTTTTTTAAAAAACCTGGTCAACAACACTGTAAAAAAATGTTTTTGCTCTCTCCAAATAATTCAAGCATCTAAATGGACAAAAACATAAGGCATCCCAATAAGGCAGGAATAAAATAATATGGACTTTCATTCTCTATTGCTGTTGGAAGACGTACCTGATGGATCGTTGAAATGTTCTGGATTTTATTCCTGGCAGTGTGTCCTTCTTGCTCTGGTGGAGTCAGACTGTGAATGGCTCTCCACTAGCCACCTTTAAATAAGGTGTCTGGAACAATCCTAATTGGCTATTTGTCTCCTAGACCTGAGTAAGATGCTTAACTCTGGATAATCCATTATGTAAAAACCATCACCAGTAATCCTCACACTGGACTGTGGATCGGCTGTTATCAAACAGACACAGCTGTTACATAACTGAAGAAATCATCCTTAACCAACACGCCTTGTATACATGAAGCACCTTTTGCCATATTTGGCACTCTGCATTCTCTTTGGAGCACGTGGCCTATTAAATTAGCAATGCATCCTAAGATGCTTAACATTAAAATTATAGAAGCATCCCAAGATGTTCAAAGCATGATATATGCAATTTCCAGATGGTTTCCTGAGCAGAACCCAGCTTCCTTACCTTTACGCAAAGGACTGACTCATTTGACTTCAGGCCATTCCTTATGTCTACTGCTGCAAATAATAAAGATTTTAAAACATGTGTATCTTTCAGACACATACATATCTGTATTTCGTCAACAGGTAATCACCACCACCTCCACGTTTATTTTCTCCTGCCTCCTAAATGCCGGAATTTCTATCATAAGTGCTTCAGATATGGAAGGATGGCCTTCAGATCATTTTACTGCTTGAAGCAGACATAATGGTACTCGCCTCTTGCCCGTTTTTGAAAAATGCCAGCTAGATTAAAAAGTTCAATATTAGCAACAGAACAGTGTTAAAATGAGGTTTGGTGCCTACTTAACCGAGAGCTGAAGAATGTCCATTTTGAGACCCAAATGTTTGAATTTTGAGTGTGGAGTAAAAGCAGCCAGTTTATTTATTATGATTTGTCACGAAGCAACTAAGATCACAGTAGAATTGACTGGAAGAAATCCTAGATGTTTCATCACTTTTAGTTTGACTCTTGGTTGAAAATGGAGTTTATGGTTTTTGCTTGCTTTTTGCCACCGCTGTTGTTAAACTTTGCAGTTTATGGGCATAGCTCTTGAGACAGGGGACTCTGTTTAAAAACCTCTAAAGAAAAAGACTCTTCCATTCTCCAAGGGAGTGTGTTTCACTGCTGAATAGCCTTTACTGACAGGAAGCTCTTCCTAATGTTGAGGTGGAATCTTTTTTCCTGTAGTTTGCACCCCTTACTCAGTGTCTAGATTATTTCACTTCTTATCTTCCCAGCGTCGGCACGGGTTGAAACTTGAAAAAGCTTTTTTTAAAAAAGGGTGTTATCACACACCTGTACCAATCTTGGCAACCAGTACTCAATCTGTACTTATCTCACACATTTTAAAAGAATGGGAAAATCTTTCCAAAAAAGTTTGAAAGGCAAAAGGGGAGGAAAGGCAGGGCAATAATCTCCCTAGTCTCTGGAACAGCAGAAAACAAGCTTACTGCATCAATATGACATTCTTTCAAATATTTAAACAGGGCTACCATATAACCTCTTAACCTTCTCTTCTTCAGACTAAACATACTCAGCACCAAGTCGCTTCTCATAAGGCATGGTTTCCAGACCTCTCACCATTTTGGTCACCCTCCTTTGAACAAGCTCCAGTTTGTCAATATTCTTTTTGTTTGTGGCAATTTTGTCCTAGTTCCATTGCTGAGTTCACTGGAAAACAAACTAACTTCCTTGATACCAATTTAACTGTTACAGCTTTCTCCAAGTATATTTGGGAACTTTAGTTCAATCATAGGGGTGGAAATTTTATTAAAATAACCCTACCTTGTGTGGGTATTGGTTTCAACATTGGACTAGGAGGCTAGGGTTTGAATCCCTGCTCAGCCATAGAAACCCACTGGGTGACTCTGGGCAAGTCACACCCTCTCAGCCTCAGAGGCGACAAAGGCAAATTCCCCTCTGAATAAATCTCGCCAAGAATACCCTGTGATAGGTTCTTCCTAGGTTCACCATAAGTCAGAAACTACATGAAGGGAAACAACCACAACCACAACCCTGCTCACATAACAGCAGTCCGAAGGAATGACTAGTAACCACTTGAAATCTACTGAGTAGACTATTATACTTTCTTCCTCTATGTTGATCCTTTAAGAGAGAGGAATCTAGTCCCCCTCCCTTTGCAACTGGAAGGGAGACAACGGTCCTCGAGGAACACGTTGCAGGTTTCAAACCACTGGGGATTAATCCATGACCCACTAGTAGATTGTAATTAAAAGATCATGAACTGTTCCAGACTTTGGAGATCAGCAATAGCCCTAGGTGGAAAGGCCTCAGATACTTCATTCATCCCTGGCCAGAAGGCAAGCTCTAGTTCAAGCACAACCTATCATTACGTAAGGCACAGTCACACTTATGACCGATTACTCTTGACCCTTTGGTTAACTCTGAGTGGCTGTGGTCCTCTTGCCATTTCTTAAGTGATAGTATTTGGGAAAACTATGTGTTTTTCACAAAAGCAGGCTATAAAAATGAGACTCCCTCACAATAGACACTGGTTTTTGGAGCACATTTGTGGGAAGGTGCTAGTATGCTCATGACCCACTTATGGGCTTCCTAGAAGCATTTATGTTGTATACTGCCTCGAATCATGGGGAAAGAAGGGTAGGAAATATATTTTTTTGTATCATCATCATCATCATCATCATCATCATCATCATCTGGTTGGTCCCTATGTAGGGATGAGGGACTATAAGGGCTGAAAAAGGAACAATCTTGGCCCCAACAACGGATTCTTCCCCCCAGAGAATGAGATATGTGCCAACCTCTCCACAAGGAGGTAAACATGAACCTGGACTATTTCAGACTGCATGTGGAAGTTCACCAGGGCTGAACCAAGATATTTTGCTACCGGAGGCATGGTAGAAAATGGCATTGTCTCCTTTCCCCTCCAAGTAATACTGAAAGCTAGGCAAATTATTTTGGCACAGAAGATTCCTCATACATCTTTTCCTGTCTTTATCCAGAATTCCAAATTCTGAGATACTCCAAAATGCAAAACTTTTTGAGCTACATACCTCTACTGCATTTGTAAGGTTGGAGAGAGACATGGCTGGAGAGAGAGGTGAGAATCTGTGAAATGATGGGAGCCGTGGATTCATGCCACTATTTCACAGATCCTCAGTCTTTCTTCCTCCTCCTTATGTCTCATTATATATGTGCAAACACAGGTATTCCCAAATCTGGAAAAACCCATAATATGGAACACTTTTGGTCCCAAGCATTTCAGATAAGGGATGCTCAACCTGTAATTACAAATTGAATAACTAACACTTTGTTGCCCTGCCATGACTGTCAAAATCAGTGGTCATGCTTTGTTTAATGGTAGGGCCAATCCAGCAAGGAAAGACATAACAGAATGCTTCTCCATACCAAAAATTACTTCCAGTATAAACAGTTCTAATGTGAGGAAAAAGATTCCAATCTAGCCAGTTTGTTCCACTTTAAGTTAGATGCCCAGTTCTATGAACTTGCATCTCCAACTGGATATGGTAGAGCCAATGTTCAGATTTACCAGCTTCATGAAAACTTGCTCAGCATCTTCCCTTATAAACATCACCTTCTCCATTCTATTTTTCCAGGGTCCATACAAGAAGCACAGGGCCTTATTTTATTTTATTTTTAATTTACCCAAGGTGGGGCAGATTATGTCCATCTTTTCTTTTCTAAAGAGAGGGACTACAGAAAATAATTTTTCTCACTCGTCTTTACTTGGAGTAAAGAAATCAATAACCTTCATATATTATGGAGTGATTTATATTAATTAACTCTCACTTAGCCAAAACAAATAGCCAAGAAACTGTGAAGAATTAATCCTACCAGCTATATACAAGAATATCTCAATATACCAAGTGAATCGCCGTGTTTGGAGAGTCTTCAAAGTGTTTCCTTCAAGCTTGTTTGGCTGTTTTTAATCAGAACTGATTAGATGATGGCCCTGTACAGATGACGTTTAATCCCATTCAGATTAGAGACATACTAATAATACCTTATTATGCAGTGTAAGATTTTCATTTGTTGCCACATCTGCCACTGAGGAATATAATGTGCACACTAAGAAAAGCTAGCCTTAAGGACAGTCATGAAGAAACTATTTCTTCTTGCTCTTGCTGACCTCTATGGCCAAAATTCTCCCATTGCTTTGACAGTTGATGAAAACAGGGAAACTAGGTAGATATAATGGAGGGATTAGACGAATTCAAGGAGGATAAGACTATTAAAGGGTAACTGGGCATGATGGCTATATATTCCCTCCAGTGCAGAATCCTCTGTATGCTAGTTGCTGGGAAACATGAACAGGAGGCAGCTAATGCACATGTTCTGCTTGTGAGCTTCCCATAAGCATTTGGCAGCCACAATGGACTATAGACTATATTGGGCTTCCAATATACTAAATTTAAAAACTCACCAACCAAACCAACCAACCAATAAGAGAAAAACAAATAAACTGCATTAGCGTTTTTGCAGAAAGTGGTACAATATCCAGTTGCATGCAGTTTGACATTGCTGTAACTGTGATGGCTACATCCTATGAAATCTCAAGATTTGTAGCTTGGTTTTTTGGGGGTTTTCCCCAGTAATTTTTATTAATTTCCCCCCTCGATATCCATAAAAACACATTACATTTTAAACCCAGCATAAAAAGAAAAAAAGAAAAGAAACAAACCGAAGAAGAAGAAGAAGAAGAAGAAGAAGAAGAAGAAGAAGAAGAAGAAGAAGACCATACAGAACAACCCAGAAAGAAAAATATAGTGGTGGTAATGGTAATACAATAATTTCTAAATGATACAATGATTTCCAACATTTATCAGCACAAATGCCTATCTGTAAATTTCTCTTCCCTATTGTAATATTCTCTTTTTTGAATTTGTTCCTTCTCACTCCATATATATATATATATATATATATATGAAATTAGGAGTTTTTGAATGTTAAGAAAATATAAGGAAGAGATAACATAAACAAACAAATAAAAAAGAGACACTTACTTATTCCACTTCTTTAAGTTGTTACTACATTTCCCCCCCCCCTGTTTTGTGTGTTTCCTTTTTAAAAGTATTATCATTACATTGCCCCCTGATAAAGAATTGAGAAACCTGTGTAAACCTTATTTCTTGGCTTGTTTTTTTCAAATCTATTTTGAACTTGAAGGGTTAAGTTTTGTTATTATATTCCCATAGCGAGGCAATTTTCCCTTTGTATTGGAGGACACTCACATGGGAACTTCAGTCAATTGATTCTCAAGTGACGACAGAACAATGCAATAGCTGCTGCTTGATACACTGAATGAAGTAGGGATTGTGGAATTTTCATGGTCCCTATGGGTCCCCTAAATTGGAGAATATGAAGTTGTTGTTGTTTGCCTTCAAGTCATATATATATAGGTTTTGGTTTGCTCCAGTAATTATTGACAACAACAGTAATTTCCTGAAAAATGGTATATTTTGAATTGTAAGTTTTGCCCTTGTTATTATTTCTGCACTGCTGGACAGTTCTGTACTTGTTCTGTAAAAAATTGCTTTTGGAGATGATTTTTGATTTTTGAAACAAAACAAAACAAAACACTCTCAGAAATGTGGAAAATCTCGTTGAGAATTCCAGAAAATAGCTTACTTTGCACAGAGAATGAGAACTATTTTAGCATTCCTTTTTGTCACACAGAAGAGCAAGTCTCACTTTGCTGTTGTTGCTGTTAACTGCACTGCAGTCGATTTTGGGCTCATTTCCACTTGCAGTTTAAATCAGTTCCTGCTTCATTTTGGAATCAATTCTAAAAGGTCCTTTGTTCTCACTATGAAGGGGATCTTTTCCTTACCCCAATGTAATCTCTTTTTTTGTCACGATTGTCATCCCCACTGGTAGTGCCATTTCAAAATGCTTGTCAATCATCTGTGATGTGAACAACAGCCCTGCTTGAAAATTGGGGAGGGTGGTGGTGGTGGAGCCTGAGAGAGTGTGAACTGAGGCTGAGAGAGTGTGAGGCTGAGAGAGTGTGAACTGAGGCTGAGAGAGTGACAACGGACCAAGGCCAAGGGGACCAAAGCAAGGCCGAGGAAGGAGCAAGGCAAGCCTGGAAATGGAGCAAAGAAGAATCTGGGTTGAATCTTTGTTGTTCACATACATTTTGAATGCATCTGATTAAGTTAACTTCACTTACTGATCTCAGGGTTTTTTCCCCCAGGAATCATCGGCTGTGTGAATAACCAATGTAAATAGACCTGGAATAAACTGGGATAAAACTCAGCATGCCTTAAACATGTTTGAAATACGTCAGCATAATTTCTTCCATCTTTATTCGAGTGCAGGCATTTATTCGAGTGTAGGCATAGATGCGCATAGATGTGAATCTGTAGTGTGAGCAAAAAACCCAGAATGTGTGAGTGAAATTATTTGCATAGTTGCGCTAAAAAAAAAATGTCTGAATGACCCCTTGGGTCAGTCAAACAGGTGCACAACAACTCCTTGCAGCCCATGTGTTTCAGTGATTTACCGGAAGGCTATGAACCATCAACCTGTTCTGATGGGTAAGTTAAGCTTCATCTGCCTCACTTAAGGCTGGATTTAAACAGTTAAGGAGTCCAATTGTCAAAGGCCAAAGAAATCCATGGCCAGCACGTGCATCCACAGAGCAAATGTCAGTCGGGCATCTATTTGCGTTAATGAATGGCCCTTTAATAGGGAAAGCTAGACACAGGTCACAGGATATCTAGATCTGAGAACCTTAACAGAGCAACCTCAGGCTGAATGCATTGCTGAGTGACATACTTGATTAACTGAAGAGTCATCCTATGTAAGGGACATGGAAAATGCAAAGAACAACATCAAAAAGTCTCCCACCAGCATTTCCATTATGAAACAGAACTACATTTTACCCCAGGCGATGAATGATTGCTGCTCTCATTTTAAGAAATTATACACGTGTAAGCCAGTATGGTATAGTGGTATGAGTATTAGACTACGACTCTGGAGACCAGGGTTCAAATCCCTGCTCAGCCATGGAACCCTACCAGGTGACCTTAGGCAAGTCACACTCTCTGAGCCTCAGATGAAGGCAATGGCAAAAATTGATCTGAACCAATCTTGCCAAGAACACCCAGTGATAGGGTCGCCAAAAGCTGGAAATGACTTGAAGCCACAAAACAACAACAAAAACATCTGTGTATCACTCCCTTTAAAGTCCTCTTACTTCTGGTGGCTGTTCCTAAGCTTTCACATGCCCTTCCTAGGCTGCCCCCACCATACTTTGCTGTCTTTCCTTTGTCAGGCAAAAACATTTCTTCTTCCTATCAAGGCTTTCATGAGCTGACTGTTTTTCATAGAATCATATGAGTTTATCACACACTTTGCCTTCCGTGATGCTCCCGTCGCCCAAACGTCAATGATCTGCGGCAGGAGCCTCCTGGTGGGATCACTCATGGCACTAGGCTTCCGTTTTCGTAATGGAAGCGTTATCGTAATTGTTAGAAAAAGGCCCTTTTTAAATAATGGATCAAATAAAAAAGGGCCCTTTATCTAACAATTGCAATAATGCTTCCATGATGAAAACGGAAGCGTAGCGCTATGAGCGATCCCACCAGGAGGCTCCCCTCGCAGATCGGTGATGTTTAGTCAACGGGAGCATCGTGGAAGGCAAGGTGTGTGATAAACTTCATAGAGTTGGAAGAGGCCACAAGGGCCATCCAAACCACCCCCTGCCATGCAGGAACACACAATCAAAGCACACTTAACAGATGACCATCCAGCCTCTGTTTGAAAAACCCCCAAAAAGGAGACTCCACCACACTTTGAGGGAGCATTTTCCACTGTCGAACAGCTCTTACTGTTAGGAAGTTCCTCCTAATACTTTGTGCTTTTATTTTTGCCTGGACTGCTTCAAAGCTGTACTGAATGATGGAGCTAGAAACTATAGTAAATGAATGGGCTTATGCCAAAAATAGTATCTATGAGTCAAGTTCACCCCTTTTGCCTCTGCCCCATGTATTCAGCAACCTAAATCTTGAAGTCATCACTTTTTGAACTTTCCTGTCTACTGCTCCACAATATTGGCTATATTTCTGGCATATTTCATTTGCTATATTTTTGCCATAGATTAAAAAATTCACTAACTTAGTGCAGATATGTCAACCAGGTGTGAAAGGACCCCACATAGCCTCCCTATGGAACAAAAGGTTTCAGTCCAGCTTCCAGAAGCATTTGGGCCATTTGGTTTCATTTGCCTTCCAGCTCTCTGGGTAATGAATAAAAGTAACTGTCTGGATCATCCATGCATTTCACGTCTATCAAAAGTGCTTAAGAAAAGGCTTTTCAAAATGTGCAGTACCACTTTTTAAACATTTTTTTTTTAAAAAATTGTAATGGGTTTTTTAAAAAAGGTTATAGATACCAGGGATGAAAAGAATACTCCCAAGTTTTCTTAACTGCTATTTGTAACTTTTTAAAAATGAAAAACGTATTTGTGCAAAAACTTTGATCCTTTGCATGAAACCTTTGGTCTTTTGTGTGCATTTTGTTTGTTTGTTTGTTTGTTTGCATCATCAGATGTAGCTGCTAAGACAAATATCTGTCTCCCGGTTTGACCTACCTGAAGTTATGTCTCCTGATTTGAATCCCCCAAAGCCACCTTAGAAGCAAAGCAGCGGCACTGTTAGGAGTTCATTGTGGGGTCCTTTCACACCTGGTTGTCACACCATGCCTCACCGGTGGGAAAGGGGTGGGCACATCAATATTCAGCATCCTGCTTTCCCGTGCTTTGGACCTTCTTCATTTAGAAGAGCTGCCTCACTTCTAAGTTGGATTGGGGAGAGGGGCAGGAAGATTTGTATTCAATGCAATGGTGCTACAACCCCACAAATCTGAATTGCAATATTTATGAAGTTGTAAGTATGGCTTCGAGGAAGGAGACATGAAAAATGGAGGAAGGAACATTAGCAATTTAATATATGCCATTGACACCATACTTGTTGTTGTGGTGGTTGTTGGCAACACTAAGGTGAGCCTATCATGGGTTTTTCTTGGCAGGATTGGTTCAGAGGGGGTTTGCCTTTGGCTTCCTCTGAGAGTGTGTGACTTGCCCAAGGGCACTCAGTGGGTTTCTATGGATAAGTGAGGATCCAAAGCCTGGTCTCCAGAGTCATAGTCCACTGCTCAAACCACTACACCACACTGGCTTTCTAAGTGTCATAGTACTGTGGCCCCATACTACTAGCAGAAAATAGCAAGATTTAGAATTACTATTGAAGAAAGTAAAGGAAGAAACTGCAAAGGCAGGTTTACAGCCAAACATTAAGGAGCTGTAAAGACCGCCCAAAAGGGGTGGTCTGTCACTGCCCCTTTGAGCAGCGGATTGGCGGCAGGGAAGCCTCACCGGCTGCTCCAGGGGCCCCAATCCACTGCTTCTCCAGGCCACAAAGAAGCGGCAAACTGCCTAGGTTACTGTATAATAAACAGAGCCTCTTCCTTAAAGTATAAATACTGGAGTAGTATAAACACCTGTAGAGTCTCCCTTATCCAGAAATATCCGAAATACTCCAAAATCCAAAATTATCCATATTGATGAGATAGTGACTCCCTTGCTTTCTGGCGGTTTGATGTATACAAACACAAATGAAATTCAACACAGAGAAATGTAAGGTTCTGCACTTAGGGAGGAAAAATGAAATGTACAGATATAGGATGGGGGACACCTGGCTGAACGAGACCACATGTGAAAGGGATCTAGAGTCCAAGTAGACCACAAGTTGAACATGAGTCAACAGTGCGATGCAGCAGCTAAAAAGGCCAATGCAATTTTAGGCTGCATCAATAGAACTATAGTGTCTAGATCAAGGGAAGTAATAGTGCCACTCTATACTGCTTTTGGTCAGGCCCCACCAGGAATATGTGTCCAATTCTGGGCACCACAATTTAAAAAGGATGCGGAGCAACTGGAGCGGGTCCAAAGGAGGGCGACTAAAATGGTTAAGGATCTGGAAACCATGCCCTATGAGCAACGACTTAGGGAGCTGGGGATGTTTAGCCTAGAGAAGAGAAGGTTAAGAGGTGATATGATAGCCTTGTTTAAATATTTGAAGGGGTGTCATATTGAGGAGGGAGCAAGCTTGTTTTCTGCTGCTCTAGAGACAAGGACCCAGAACAATGGATGCAATCTCCAGGAAAAGAGATTCCACCTCAACATTAGGAGGAACTTCCTGACAGTAAGGGCTGTTCGACAGTGGGACACACTTCCTCGGAGAGTGGTGGAGTCTCCATCTTAGGAGGTCTTTAAGCAGAGGCTGGATGGCCATCTGTCGGGGATGCTTTGATTGGGAGTTCCTGCATGGCAGGGGGGTTGGACTGGATGGCCCTTGTGGTCTCAGAGTTGGAAGAAACTCTTGAGTCTATGATTCTTTCATACACAAAATTATTAAATATGTTGTATAAAATTATCTTCAGATTGTGTGTAAGGTGTACATGAAATATAAATGAATTTTGTATTTAGACTTGGGTCCCATCTCCAATATAAATCATTGTGTACTGAGTGTAAAATTGCAGTCTTGTTATGCAAGCCTAGCAGGGTGGAGGCAAATGCCAATGACCACAGGTCTCAGCTTTTGCACCACATGTGATGCACTGTGGATTTTCTTAATTTTCTTAATGCTGTAAGGAAATACACTGACCCAGGAGGCTGCAACCAGTGACATCTGTCTTCTCCTGGTACTTCTGGGACATGACGGTAATGCATGAATCCAGGTGATGCTTGGAGGCACTGGGGATTTTCCATTCCTATTTATAACTGTTTGGCATCATACTTTATTCAAATGTTCAGGACAAAGAGAAACACTGACCCAGAATGTGCAACAGTAGCATGAACTTTTAATTCTATTTGCTCATTGTTCACAAACTTCAAAACTTAATATGTTTTTCTTCAGATTTTTCATTTGTCGTTCTTGTTGTGTGCCTTCAAGTCATTTCCAGCTTAATGGTGACCTTAAGATGAACCTATCACAGGGTTTCCTTGGCAAGATTTATTCAGAGGAGGTTTGTCATTGTCTTCCGCTGAGGCTGAATGAGTATGATTTGCTCAAGATAACCCAATGGGTTTCCATTGCTGAGTGGGATTTGGACACTGGTCCCCAGAGTCCTACTCCAGCACTCAAACCAATAACCCACACTGCCATTATTACTTTTTAAAGGAACCATGGGCAACCTGTATACTTTGTCTCACATAAACTATTGTCATTCCATGCACAATAATTCCTAATTAATAGAAAACACTCAAGGGCTGCAAACCAGAATGGAAAATTCACTATTTTTTTAAAGGGAGGCTCTTGTTAAGTTAAAAAACATGAAAGCTTCCCCTGTTATTGTTCCAAAAAGTCTAACATATTAACATAAGACCATCATTAACACACTAGTTCCATGTTCTGCCCTGAGCACTTGGCATAGATTTAAACTATCATCAGTATAGGTGACCTTGGGCAAGTCACACTCTCACAGCCTCAGAGGATGGCAATGGTGAACCCCCGCTGAAGAAACCTGCCAAGAAAACTCCATGATAGGGTCTTCCTAAGTTGGTAACAACTTGAAGGCACACAACAACAATAACAACAACATCACAGAGCAATTTCCTAGTATCTCTTTAACCCGAGTGGGCAACTGGGGGGGGGGGGGAAGGCTATTTCCCCACTCCATCCCCTCAGACTGTCATGTCTCAACTTGCCCAAAATTACATTGCCTCACTTCTAGACACACCTTTACCCAATGTTCAGTCCTCTTTTTGTTTTTTCAAGATTTGAGGGGATGAAAGTAAGCCACCACATTCACGGCCAACTGTGAATCAATTTGGATGGTTTTAGGGCCTGAAAACAGGCAGATTTTTTTAAAAATAAAAATAAAAATGGGTTTGGGAATTATTGGGACTTCATGGGCTGCACTTTGGGGTCCCAGGATTTCGATGTGGGCTGCAGGCCACGCTTGGTCCATGTGCACTTTAACCAAACACTCCCTTTGCTATAAATTAAAAAGGAGAAAATCAAAAAGTTTCAACAAGCACCCAGAAGCCCCTAAGGGCGCTTGATGGTGCACTCAGTAATCTCAAATGTCACAATCCATTGATGTACATATGTTGAGATACTACTGGTCTATTGTTGTTGTTGTTAACTGCCCTCCAGTCTAACCCGACTCATGGCAACCATATGGAGGAGACATCTCCAAGATTCACTATCCTCCACGGCTCTGCTTAGGTCCTGCAAATTCATATCCGTGACCACTCTAATAGAGTCTGTCCATCTGGTGTCTGGTCTTCCTCTCTTTCTTCTACCTCCTATCTTTTCTAGCAGTATTGTCTTTTCTAATGAGTTGTGTTTTCTCAAGATATGGCCAAAGTACAACAGCCTCAACAATCCTGGCTTTCAGGGAGACTTCTGGCTTGATCTGTTCAAGGATCAATTTGCTTGGGGTTTTTTTTTGGGGGGGGGGGAGACATCCAGGGTATCCTCAGCACTCTTCTCCAGCACCACATCTCAAATGAGTTATTTTTCTCCTTATCCAATTTCTTTACTGTCCAGTTCTCTCATCTGTATATGGTGATGAGGAATACAATGGCTTAGACGATGCTAATTTCAGTTTCAGTTGTATATCTTTAGAGCCTATATAGACTGACACTTTGAGCCGGCCTGTGGGCAAAGCCAGGGTGCAGCGTATACATGCTGGACACCCTAGCCCTGCTCCCAGGGCACCATTTTGGCACACGCCAGTCTACACTGCACGTGCCCTCATGGCATGACTCCAGTGCTGCATCTACACGGTGCAGCGCTGAAGGAGCATCATAAAGCTGCACTGCCATGCCTATGGCACCCCTTGGAGAGTGCAAAAAGGAGCTGCATTTTGTGGCTCTTTTTTGAGCTCTCCAGAGGCTGGATCAGGGCCACAGAGTGCGGTTGCTATAGCCACAATCTGGCCAGTAAAGGGGCAGCTGCATGCCACCCATCCATACAGCCCGTTTGCACGTTAAAATCTTTGCTAGTTCTTTCATAACTGCCCTTCCCATTACTAGCCTTCTTGTGATTTTTTTTGACTACTGTCTCTGTTCTGGTCAATATTTGATCCGAGGTATGGGAATTCCTTTACTATTTTGTTTTCCACATTGTGCTATAACTGCTAGTGCTATAAGCTAGCAAGACAATATCCAAAGTATATTCAAAGTGTGTAAAATTATCATTTGATCATTAATTGTTACAGCTCTGATAAGCCTCTGTAACTGTGTCTCAAAAATCACCACACTTGTTTAAAACTAAAATTGATTGGAAGATCTGACCAACAGAATAATGTCCTTATGTGGTTTCTCAACCTGGTTCATAGACACAACCTTCTATAATCTTCCACATACAAGTGGATTTCATTCTCTATCCTGTGGCTTGAATTGCAGCTATTGTGTTATGATGCCACCTAAAGGTTTGAGCAAGAAGTGGAGTACATTGTAGAAACTGGGAAAATACAGTTTCCTAACATCATGCATTCCTAAGGAGTTTATCATACGACGGAATTTGGGGGTATAATGCAATGGCAATCCGAACGCAATCATGGGGTTTCACGTAATTGTGTATGAGTGTATCTCATGCAATCTCAGGCAATGGGGGGGGGGTCATTTTTGGGAAATGGGAAGTCATTCTGAACGCATTCTGAACACAATCAGATTTCATATAAATTCGCTAAACTAGAGAATTCATGTAATTGTGAATGGGCTCCATTCGCAATTGAGAAAAATTCCTCCCATGTGATAAACTCCAAAGTGAATGGGAATGGCCAGCTGGAAATATCATTTTAAAATTAACTGTACAATGTGAGCCAATGTAGATCTTAGAGTAACAGAAAGATGAGGCGATTTAACTTTAGACAACAGGGTGTGTTAAATGATGACAGTCCATCTTAAAGTTATGGACCTGAATCCAGTTGTTTTTTTTTGAAATTGCCCGAATTGCTGAATTTGAAATTGCCTGAAATTGCCCGAAACTGCGTGTGATAGTTTCTCATGCAATAACATGAAACTCCACAATTGAGTTTGAAAGGACTTCCCATTGCCTGAAATGCATGTGGTAATCTCTCATGCAATAACATGAAACCCTATGATTGTGTTCGGACTGCCATTGGATTATGCTTCCAATTTCTGTCATCGGATAAACTCCATTGGGATCCATAAAGGAGTACAAAGAGGAGCAACTCTCTGTACTCTCTGTTGTAATCTCCTCAAAGTTTCCAGCTCCACCTTTCTCACCTGATTCGAAAGGACACTCTTTGGGATACTGTAGAAGATCAAGTTTATCTTAAAAAAAAAAAAAAAAGTTAATAATTAAGAGAATAACCAGACTTTTTGTCAAATTTTTGTGGGTTAAAGAAAGGACTAAAGAAGAGAGAAATGTAACAAACAAACAAACAAACAAACAAAACCTACCTCAGATCTGCATCTTACTGAAACACACTAATACATATGCTGGGCAAATCTATGAAGAATGTTAGCATTTTAATTTTAAGGGAGATAGATTCATACAAAAAATACATTATTATTATTATTATTATTATTAGCAAGCAATTGTTGCCAATTACTTGTTGTATTCATTTATAGTTTGTGTGCATTCAAGTTATTTCAGATCTATGGTGCCCCACCTCCCCTATCATCAAGTTTTCTTGCCAAGATTTGTTCAGGAGTGGTTTGCCTTGCCTTCTTCTGAGGCTGAGAGAGTGTGAAGAGCCCAGTGGGTTTTCACGACTGAGCAGGGATTTGACTTCCAGAGTCACAATCCAACATTCAAACTACTACACCACTACGTTTTTTCCCTGTTTCCCAAGAAATAAAACCACAACAGACTCTGCTCACAAGTTGGTGCACACAAAGCTCTCACACAGATATTATATTGTGTTTATACCCAACATTTAAACCTGCAGGGGTTTCTTGGCTGAGAGAGTGTGACTCCCCCAAGGCTAACCTATCCCAAGGTTTCTTGCCAAGGGTTGTTCAGAGGGGCTTGCCATTGCCATCCTCTGAGGCTGACGGGGAGGAAGATTCGCCCAAACAGTGTGACATAGATGTGCATCATTTGACTGACAGTTTAAAAATAAAAACCTAGAAAGATCAAAATGTCAGCTCCATTTTAAATCACTACAAATGGTAATGTGAACATCAACAGGGCTAAATTGCCATGGAGAGATTCAATCATAGTAAATGTGGTGGGAACTTTGATTTGGTATTGCATCATCAAATCTCTTTGGATCTACTCATCCCAAATGCAGCCTTAGTCTTGGACAAGATCCTCTGACTTATTCAAAGTTATTTCAAATGACCCACACTGCAGAATTAATACAGACAAACACGGCTCTTTAATGGTCATGGCTCCATTCTATAGAATCCTGGGATTTGTAGTTTGTTGTGGCACCAGAGTTCGCTGAGAGAGAAGGATCTCATAAAGCTACAAATCCCATAATTCTTCAGCATTGATCTGTGGCAATTAAAGCAGTGTCAAACTGCATTAATTCTGCTGTGTAAATGCAACCGTTGTCACTTCTCTGTTGTGCAAGCATAATCAATGCTTTCAAAATAGAGGGCCTTTACATTCAGCAAGGTAAGCCTTTTGGAATTAGTAACTAGACTGCCTTGAATACATATGATCTACTGTCCAACATAAAAACAAAAAGCACACCTCTGTGTCTACTTACCTTCTTTTTTCCTATGAATCAATTGCATGCATTTTTAAAAGTATAAAACTTTAAAGAATTTTATTTTATTTCATTTAAAAGATCTGTGTATGTTTATGCATTTCTATGTACATGTGTATGTAGATGTTTATGTATGTGTGCATGTTTGTATGTATGCATGTGTGTGTGTGTGTATAGACAGATGTGTGTATATATGTGTCTGTGTGTATAGATGTGTAGTTATAGTAATTATAGTAATTATCTATAATTAGTTATTTAATGACATAACTGTAGTTACCTAAGTACATAACCATAATTACCTAACTAAATAACTTTAGTTGTTTAACTACTCAACAATAGTCAATTAACTACCTGAATTACTTATAAGTAGTTATAACTAGATGCTCAACTGTATAGCTACAGTTATTTCACTATATATAGCCAATTCTAAAAAAAATCCTGTAACTTCCTTATTCTTACTGTTTCCCAACATGTCACTTCAGCTTTGGTGCTGGCCTTAAACCAAACAAACTGGATGGCGGAATTGTGGTTACGAGGAACCATAAGTATAAAAATGAAAATCAGAATCTGCTGGACTTCAAGGATTACTTTTTCAGAACCGTGGATGCTTAAATCCAAGGATATGAAGGACTGGCTGTAGGTATAAAACAATAGAAATATACCTCTAAGTATATTATAGCGATAGGAACTCTGAGACCGGTTGTGTCCATTCGGTTAGAGAGTCTGTTAGACAACGGGGTGGATGGTATACTAACAGAAGCCCCAAACTATCCTTAGTCTTCCGGCTCAAGTACATACACTTGAAGTGGACTAGGTTCCGGACAGGTATCCTGGTCAAGGTAAGGTTGTTCTTATAAAGGAGAGCCACTTTCCCTGACTTGATCACTGACAGAATACCTGGCTGGAAGGGCCTGCACCCAAGTTATAGCGCCATCCTCACCCAGCCAGATCTCCAGCAGAAACCAAGAGCCCACTGTATGTGTCATCTTGATTTTTTTGTACTTCAGTCAAAAGGAGACAACATATAATCTGGAAAAAAAGGGGGGTGGCAACAACTAGTAATATTGTCTCCTTTGGACTGAAGTACAAAATATCAAGATGGCACACACAGACATCTGTTCACATCTGTTCCTAATGCCACAAAATTGTATTGTATTATCTCTATCCACAATATCTGCTTTAAAAAAAAAGCTAAAACTTAGAAAATAACTTTATTGTTATTGGGGTGTGGGTTTGTTTTTAAATGTGAAAGTTGGGGAAAGACAATTTTACTTTGGTAATTTTTTGTGGGGTTTCGGACTATGTGGCCATGTTCTAGAAGAGTTTCTTCCTGATGTTTCGCCAGCATCTGTGGCTGGCATCTTCAAAGAATTTTACTTTTGTCATAGGCCTAATCTGTGTAGTTCACTTTGTTCTGTGCTAAGATAAGAAAACTTTCTCTAAAAACATAAACTTAGAAAATAATTTGCGTTTTTTTAATATGACAGTTTTACTTTTGTTATAGGCCTAATTTGTACAGCTCACCTTGCTCTGTGTGAGGATTATTCCAATCCATCGCTGCTCTATATATTGTTAAATTGTTTAAAAATGGATCCAACCAACATATCCCAAAATAATTCATTGGTCATCCTCTGTGCTTAGCAGATTTTTGAAGATGGCAATGATGTTTTTATACTATTTGACCTTAATGTTGCAGAAATTACTTCATCAGTATGATGGATCTACATAAAATGCTGTGTAGAGTGTTTGGTCAGCCTAGAGGTTTATTAATAAAGTGCTTAGCAGTTTGTACATAAACTCATGATGATTTATTTAATGTTTGGAAATCCAGCCTCACATGTTAGGTTTGCAGCTTAGTCCTATATATCCTGACTTGGAATTCTGACTCTCAGTCCAGCAGGACTTAGTTCTTGTATCAATATGCTTGACATGACTGCTTCAATGTCATGTTGTAGCCAGAGCTTGGAAAATGGAGATCTAGCTAGATTATGGACACCATAAACCCATGCTCAGAATTGCAAGTTACATATTATATTTAGGTTTACCACTCAGCTTGGATCCAGATACTGTTGCATTTGTATTTACTTCTTGCTTTGCCTGCCGGGATGTTTTAGAATGCATTTCCCTACATTAGGAATTAGCAGCAGAAAACAAGCTTGCTCCATCCCCAATGTGACATCCCTTCAACTATTTAAAGAGGGCTATCATATCACCCCTTAACTGTCTCTTCTTCAGGCTAAACATACAGAGCTCCCTAGATCTTTCCTCATAAGGCATAGCTTCCAGATCCATCACCATTTTGGTCGCCCTCCTCTGGACATGCTCCAATTTGTCAACGTCCTTTTTGAATTGCGTTACCCAGAACTGTGGACACAGTATTCCAGGTGAGGCCTGACTAAAGCAGAATAGAGTGGCAGTATTACTTCCCTTAATCTAGATACTATACTTCTATTGATGCAGACTAAAATCCCATTGAACTTTTCAGCTGCTCCATCACACTTTTGAACCATGTTCAACTCATGTTCTGTTAGGACTCCAAGATCCCTTTTACATGTAACCTTCTTAAGGCAGGTGTCCCCCATCCTATATATATATGCATTTCATTTTTCTGCCCTAAGTACAGTACCTTGCAGGAAATTCATTTTGTTATTTATGGCCAAAATTTCTAATCTATAAAAGTCTTCTTGAATTTTGAATTTTGATCCTTCCTCTGGGGTATTAGCTACTCCTCCTAATTTGGAGCCATCTGCAGATTTGATAAGCATGCCTCCTATTCCTTCATCCAAGTCACTGATAAATATGTTGAATAGCACTGGGCCCAGGACAGAACCCTGTGGCACTCGACTGGTCTCTTCTGGGAGGAAGAAGTGCAAGAGGCATAGATAATGGGGTTTAGGTAAAGGTCTCATTACAGAATCATTTTGCCTTTCAAGCAGCAATCCATCCTGTATCCACTTACCCAATAGCAAATCACATTGAATTAAGCTGTGTTTATGTCTCAATAGCCATACATAGACTGGACAATTTAGTAACTTTGAAAAAAGAAGTCATTTTACAAACAAATTAGGGAGCTCTGCATGTGTTCAAACAGTTGGTCCTAGAGATGTAAAATTACCCAACTTTGTGAAGGCATGTATGGAATGGAATAATTAAATGTCACTTCCATCCTGTACAGAAGAGGTAGGGAAGATGTGGCATTTGGTCCGACTCCTGCAGTCCCTCAAGAATCCCCAGAGGCCTCATTAAAAAATAAACACAGCTCCTGATGATGGTGTCTCTCTGTGTCCAGGGAGCTGGAAGCTTAGACAGTGGGGAGCCCTGCTCTGCAGCAGAAAGTGGCAGATGAGGAGGACATGCCACCATCCTTTGCTGAATGATAAAGAGAGAGATAGCGATTGTGCCACCCAAGAGTTGTTAAAAAGGAGGCACTGATTAAATAGGCACCTGGAGTTTTGAGTCAGCTGCCCATAAATCTCCCAGCAGCTTCCCAGCAGATAAAACCCTATGAAATTTATGCAGTCGCCATAGGTGAACAGGCAACTTGAAGGTACATAAACACAATTCTCAAAATGGCAAGAGGATCAATGGTCCCTGGCCACAACCTAGAGGTTAAGTGGTAAAAATCCTGTTACTTTAGGTCCATAAATGGTATTTGTTTGGTATATGAAAAATATAGTTACAAATTGAGCTATAAGGTCTTGTGCTATACTAAACACCTGGACTATTGAAAACATCTGGTGCTGTTGTTTTTTTCCAGTGTATTAGAAAGCAAAAAGGAGGAAGAAGAGGCATTTTTTGGTGAGATGTTCAACATTTTCTGTCAGAGAGCTCTGCTTCCACAACAAACTAGAAATCCCAAGACTCCACAACATGGAACCAGGACAATTAAAATGGTATGAAACTGAATTATTTCTGAAGTGTAGATGCAGCCTAGAAATTGCTCTGATTTGCTGCAAGACAGAGGAGCTTATCACACAGGAGGCATCCTGTGCAGAAACAGGATTTGAAACCTGAAAAAAATAGATACACAAAAGTGTGAAAGATTTTCAGACATATCAGGGTTAATGCAACATTAAACTGGCTAGAAAGTTGACAAAATGGGATTGTTTTGTCTACTTTCTAGTCAGGTTCATGTCGCATTAATGCACTTTAACAGCCACGTCATCTGAAAATCAATTGCGCTTTGGTGTGTCTTTTATCATTTCTGTGTGGGTTAATGTTGGGTTAACCCAGACATTGTCTGATAATATATCCTTTTTGCGGTGCAGGGGGGGGGGGGTGTCACTTTAAATCCGATGCGATAAGTTCTTGAACAATATTTTTCCCCTTACATAATTCATAATTTTAGGAATAATTGCAGGGGAGTAAATAAGAAAAAGAATACTTTGTCTTCAACAATTTATTCACAATTGTAAAAGAAAATATTTCATCCTCCATTTAAAAAGAATCCAGGAAAAAAGACACACATACACTGAAAAATGGAGAAAGCCCAGCTTTTTTCTGAGTTGTTCTTTTTCCCTTCATATGTCTAACTGGTTTCTATGTTGATTTTTGAAAAGAGAAGATCGTTTCATTCTCAGGAAAGGCATTATATATTTCTGTGATTTTTGTTATTACGGAGTATTGCTACTAACAACATTTCACAACATTCTAAACCGGTAAGTGTGGGGGCAGGAGGAAAACGGCTGCAATGGAACACTCTCTCTCTTTCTGAGGCAGAGCCAGAGCGGTGCTTGGTCTCGTTCAGGAAGGAAGCCCTTGCGGTCGCTCCTGGGAGACTGTTCGAAGTGGCCCCATAGCCACCCCACGCTCTGTGTAGGCTCAGAGGCACGACTCTCAGGATCAGATCCAGTGTCTGTTTAGATTCATTGGTATGTAAGAGAGAGTAAGAGAGAGATGAGAGCCAGTGTGCCATAGAGGTTTGACCGTTGGGCTATGACTGTGGAGGCCAGGGTTCAGTTGCCCGCTCCATCATAGAAACCCACTGGGTGACCTCGGGAAAGTCACACTCTCTCAGCCTTGGAGGATGGGAAGCCCCCTCTGAAGAAACCTTGCTAAGGAAACCCTGTGATATACTTTTAGAGAGCTCTTGAAGCACCTTTGAGACTCACTGAAGGAAAGAAGTTGTCAGCAGGAGCTTTCCTGGACTTCAGTCTACTTCCTCAGACATTTCATGCACCTGAGGAAGTGGACTGAAGTCCAGGAAAGCTCATACTGCCAACTTCTTTCTTTCAGTCAGTCTCAAAGGTGCTACAAGAGATCTCTATAGACTGATACAAGAGACTGACAGGGCTATATCTTTGGATTATACCCCTGCGATATAGGGTCGCCTTAGGGTTGCCATAAGTAAGAAAGGTCATGAAGGCACACAACGAGAACAACAAGGAGGAGGAGCGAAGGGGAGGGTGGATGCCACAGAGTGGGGTGTAAGTTCAGCCGCTTTGGGCTGGTGGTCCACTCTTATTTATCTTCTTATTTTATTTTAAGGATTTACGTCCCACCTTTCTCCCACAATAGGATTTCTTCCACAAGGGGACTGTTGCAGTCAGTTTAGTGCCCCCAAAATGGTAAATCCAAGGATTGGTGTAAAGGTATTTAGGGGCAAGGAAACCAGGGTAGGAGTCTACTGTGAGTGTGTCTACACAGTAGAATAAAGCAGTTGGATATCATTTTACACTATCCTATCTGATCCTGAAATTTGTAATTTTGCAAGGTCTTTATGCCTTCTCTCCCAAACAATGCTGGTGCCTCACAAATCCCATGATTCTGTAAAATGAAACATGACAGTTAATGGTGCCAAACTGTACAGTGTAGATGTGCCCTGAGGGCCAGTGTGGCATAGAGGTTTGAGTGTTGGACTGGAGGCCAGGGTTCAATTCCCTTCTCTGCAATGAAACCCCACTGAGTGACACTGGGCAAGTCACATGCTCTCAGCCTCAGGGGAAGGCAATGGCAAACCTCTGAACAAATCTTGCCAAGAAAGCCGCATGACTTGGTTTTGTCTTAGGGTCGCCAGAAACCAAAACAACTTGAAGGCACATGACAACAACCTAGGTGCGCCCCATGCGAGAAACTTGGTATGAGGGATCCCTTACAACAAAGGGCATCTATGGCACATTGGCACTAGCTCTCTCTTTTGGAAACAAGATGCAAAGAAGCTGCAGAAGGACTTGATGGATCCCTTGAATCCCAGATTTCTAAATGCAGAGCCTCAGAAGCTCTTTCTTCGCTCTTCATGAGCTGAGAACATGACACAAAACCCCTTCCCTTTAATCTCTGAATCTGATATATGCCAGAAGCCTTTTAAGACAACAACCACACATGAAAACTGTCCTTTAGGAGGCAAAAAGAGATTGTGATCCTTAGAAGAAAGGGTTCTAGTATTTAGCCAGTGTGTAGCATAGAAATGTTTACTATGCAGTCGGCCCTCCATATCCACAGAGTCTTTATCCACATATGCAACCATCCAAAGCTTGAAAATATTCCAAAAATATATAAATGCCAAAAAAGTAAAGCTTGCTTTTACCATTTTATATAAGGGACACCATTTTCCTTCTACTGTGTTTAAAAGGACTTGAGCATCCATAAACTTTGTTATTCACTTAGGGTCCTGGAACCAAACGCCAGCAAATACCAAAGGCCCACTGTACTCACAATGTGTGCCTAGAGAAGGTCTTAGTATCTAAAAAAGTAAAAGAAAGCTGATGTGGTTGTGCAGCCATGTAAGTAGGAAGTTTGGCACAAGTTGTCTCTAGTGACATCATTTACATCCGGCAGCTGCTGCTCTGACACAACAGCACACAACTTGCACAACAGTATTCCACACAACAGTGAGGTCCTGTTGGACCTGTTAGATTAGGAAAGAGCCCCGAATCTGAGAAGCATCCACAGATTGAAAATATTCAAAAATGTATCAATTCCAAAAAGCAAACGATGATTTGGCCATCTTGTATAAGAGACACCATTTTACTAGCCTGCTCTATATGGTGGAACTTGAGCATCTACGGATTTTGGTATCGACAGGAGCTACCAATGGCTCACTGTCCATTTTGTTTGCTGTACTAAAATCTGTGTTCAGTTCTTTGCTGTATGGGTTTCCTCTGAAGTAAATCTCATTGACCTGAAGAAAAAAATGTGCCCAAGTATAAAATTTGTGGGGTGGCCATAAGTCGCCACGTTACTTCAATGCACGCACGTGCACACATACACATATATACACACATATACTAAAATGAGTTTAGGATTACAGTCCTCTGTTAGATCATATGCATTTTTTTGTTATAAATGAATTGATTCAGAATTTTCATTGATTTTAATGGGACCAACTACAATGAGACTATCTTTAGTAATGCAGCATTAACAACTGAGAGCTGAATCCTAAGTGGCAGGAACCATGGTAGTGTAAATGTAGCTGTTTAAAGCAGTATGCTTTCTCACAGTATGGATCCTGGGGAAGCCAGTCATTCTACAAATACTCACACGTAGCCTCTTTCTGTTATCTTGGAAGTGAGAGAGCTGGTTTTTTGTGTAACTAGCTTGTGGGGCCCATTTTGCAGCCACTTTGCTCAACTGTGAGTTCTCGGACGACTGTGCTGGCATATAAACACACTGTGGTCAAAGTGTATAGGTTCTTTGCCCTCATTTCATCTGTCATCCTCCATCTTGACAGCATACTGTTTGCTATTGTGTGAAATTACAAGGGGGTGGGAGTGCCATTGCAAGATGGGATGCATTAGATGAGTTTATGGGACAGCAATGATGATGTTGTAGTCCACCAGATATTGATGGACTGTCCTTTCCATTAACTCAAGCTAGGATTTATGGAATTTACAGTCCAGCAATACCTAGAGGGCTACAGTTGTCTACCCCTCTTATGATAGTCCATTGACCAATAATTGTACAATCTCATGTATAAGGTTAGTTGAAAACAAACTGAGCATTGGTTTTGATCAGCACAAAATAAGTCATTCGACAGAGCTATATAAATAAAGTATAATAATAATAATAATAATAATAGTAATAGTAATAAGCACATGTTGATCATTTTTCTTTCCATTTTATCATTTAGCATCGAACCACTTGGCTTTTCAAACTGCATCAGACAATGTCATCGTCGGATGCATCGCCAAATTCCCGATGTCCAATCTGCCTGGACACATTTGAAAATGTGGCGTATTTGGACCGTTGCAGCCACACCTTCTGCTTCCGGTGTGTGCAGAAGTGGTCTTCAATAAAGGCAGAATGCCCTCTCTGCAAACAGCCTTTCAAATACATTTTGCACAGCAGGAGGTCTAACTGGCACTGCAAGGTGTATACAGTGAAGCCTGCAGAACCAGATTCCTTTGACAATCCGGATGGAGGGAGATTCGTAAGGAGGATGGCCGTAACTCCTATTTACTCCCGGAGAAATCCCACCAGCAGGAGGACAGCATTGCCTCCTGATGATGCTGTGCATAATGAAGAACCGCTGGCAGCTGGTTCTGACCAAGGACATCAGGACAATGAAACCTCTGGCCCAGAACCAGTTTCCTTTGACAATCCGGACGGAGAGAGATTCATAAGGAGGATGGCCATAACTCCCATTTTCTCAAGGAGAAATCCCACCACAAGGAGGACAGCTTTGCCTCCTGATGGTGCCATGAGTAATGAAGAACATAATGCCTTGGCAGCACCTCAGGACGATGAAACCCCTGGCCCATCGTACTCCACCTCGGGCCAGGTGTGTGCCAACCAGTCCACTGCTTTGGACTCGTCTCAGTCGTCCAGACACGGGAGTGCGAATGTTTCACAATCAAGGAATAAAAGAAAATTCAAAAGGAGTAGTAAAACCAGTGAAAATGGTTGCTTAAAAGACTCACATACAGGGAGAGATGATGATGATGATGATGATGATGATGATGATGATGATGATGTCTCATCTAAGAGAAGGAAATGTTAATCTGAAACACCGCATCATGTCTGAGAGCACCGTGGCATGAAAAATAACAACAAGGATTGTCACATGGAAAAATGAAAAAGGAGGAGAGAGCAGAAGACATAAAAGCACAAAGGTGAAAAAAAGAAGTTTAGTACCTGATAGAAAAGTCTCTCTCATAGTATTACAGTGATCCCTCCGAATTCGTGGGGGATATTGAAGTCCCCTCCTCCCCCCCCTCTCCTTTCCGTCCCTTTCCTACCCTCCCTCCTGAGCCAGAGTGCAGGGGCTGCCAGGGCCTGTCATCTGTGCCCAACTGCCCACCTGCCATGCCAATTTCCTTCCCGCCGTTCACACGTCCCGCCTCCTCTAAAACAGCCATGACTGTTCTAGAATGAAGAGCTGCAGATTCTGAAGGAGATGAGAGCAAAGGAATCCAAGAGGTGAGGTGGGTATTCCAATATTTCCACTTTCTAAACTCTATCTTTTAGATTGCCTGGGTCTCCAAATAACCTTTGTCAAGAAAAATGATATTTCACATGATCTTAAGGGATATGATATAAAGCACAGTAAGGAAAAAAATATTCTAGAAGAGGAAAGAGTATTTCTAGTGAATAGCAAGTTTCTGGTAAGTCCCTACAGAGCAGGTCCTGGAAAAAGAGCAGATTATTGGTGCTTGTTACCACCTTTCTTAACAGCTTCTTCAAACTAATTATAAGGAAACATTTTCCATGGTTAACATTTTATTTCACCATTTTCTACATGACCTCTCTTCAGATTTAAAAGAAAAAATTCAAATTTTAAAAGACTTTAAAAGAACTGCAATAGACCTTTTTTAAAAGGAGGAGCGGTAACACCTTTCAGGTTACCTTTAAGGTATGTTTTCAAATGTCATGGTAATAAAAGAATGAGATGGTGACAGCATAGCAATGTTTCTTTTCAGGACGTACCATGTCTTAAAAAAACCATAGAGGGATTCACAGCTTCAACTTAATTAAGGAATAATATTGGAACAAAAAGTCTGGTGCAATGTGAAAAGTATAGGATGTATTTTTTCAAGAAGAGTGTTAAAAACATCTTAGGTTAATATGAGGTGGAGGTAAGTCCTTATACATAGGTTCTATAGAAAGAAAGAAAGTGGAACATTTATTTCACAGTTTTCTAAATGACCTTTCTGCAGATTTAAAAGGAATTATAAAAGAAGTGCCAGTACCTCTGTTTGATAAGATGGAGCAATAACACCTTTCAAATTAAGGTGTGTTTTCAAATGTCATCAATATAGAATAAGATGATGATAGCAGTACAATGTTTCTTTACAGGAAATGCCTTGAAAAACTATAAAGGGAGTCAACAGCTTCAACTTACTTAAGCAAGAAACTCAGAACATAAAGTCCAGTGCAATGTAAGAAGTATAAGAAATATTGATTTTTCACAAAAGCATTTACAATATCATAGGCTAATATGAGGTGGAAGTGAGCAATTAGAAGTAAGTTCTACAGAGAGAAAGAAAGTGCAATTCTGAACTGTTCAATATCTCAAGGCCTAAAAATATCTACAGTGGTTTAATATTTTAAACATAATTTTTGTGACATTGCAAATTTAAGAGGAACCTAAATTAATAAAATGAGATTAAGAAATGTCTTTATATCAAAAAGCTCAGCTCAAGGCAGGAAACTTAACAGGAAGACACTTTTCCAAAATGAGGAGAAAGAAACCTCACAGAGGAACTCCAGAAACAGAAGAAGATCTTTGTGATGTGTCCATTGCGAAGGAAAACAGATACATAATCACTTCTTCTGGATGCCTACCGAAGTTATTTGGATAATTTCTTTGACTTCTCACTCTGAAAGGTAATTTTCTCTGTTTGGAAAAAAAGTCATAGTCTTTTCCTTCCCTAAAGGTGTTATCGGTATCACCTGACATCGCTGGTCTCCATTTAATAAACACCGAAGTATAAGAGGGTTTACAGTTTTGTGTATATAACATACAAAATAAATGCTACTTTTTAAATCCCTTCCGGCCTATTTAAAGCACAGCTTATCCAGGAAAGGAATTGATGAAGTGTAGGTGAGAAGGAGGCAAGTCTGAGAACTTTTACTGTTTAAAAAAATAAATACAAGATTTAAAGACCTCAGCTGGGAAACTCTGCATTTCATGTTATTTATCTGATATTATTTGTCTAACGTTTGGAAAACTGAAAGACAAGAAAGACAAGAAAACTGAAAGACATATAATAGCATTGCTTGAAAGACAAAAGCTAAATAAGAAGAAGAATCAATTGAATGAGGAAAGAAGTTGTGCCTCTTTGAAAATACACAATACTGCAGTAAGGAGGTAGGTGAGAAGTAAGAAACACAGTTCTAGAACAAAATGTTGTATAATCTGGAAAGAATGGAATACAACAACCCAGAAGATGTGGTACACGTTGTAGTATTTCTAGTTCTATGCACTTTGTTTTGCCTGGATCTCTAAATAACCTTTGACTAGGAGAAGGATGGAAGTTCAGGTTTCTAGCAATTTTACGGAAAGAACAAACATGCACCAAAGTATATGACACAATGTATAGAATGGAATGGAAAAGTGAGAAGCATTTCCAATGAACATCTCCAACATTTTGGTAAGTCCCTAAAATGAAGGCCCTTTTATTGGGAAGAGAACAGATTCCAGTTTTTCCTCATTTGATAGCATCTTGGAACTAAGCACTGCGAAATAGTTATTATGGTTAAAGGGTTGTGCCATCTTTTTATAAAGGACCTCTTTGCAGATCTGAAAGAAAGTGGAGTCCTCTTGTTCTCTGAAGAGAGAGAAAGATACATCATTAAGGTAAATTTTCTTCTGCAATAAGCTCAGAAGAACACAGAATTTCACAAGACTGTTTTTACTTGCAGGGATCACTTTAGTTTAAAAAGGATAAAGAAATCTACTGTAAAGCCCAAGCATAATTGAGAAAGAAACCACCTCCTAACAAAAAGTCTGGAGCAATATAAGATTTACAACTTGTTTCTTCAGAACTGGAGCATAAAGCACCATAAATGAATGTTGCCATCATGGAGGTGAGTCTTTACAAAGGAAGGGAAAAGGGAAAAGATCTCTGGTTTCTTTTTCTTGATGATTCAGAAAATTCTATGTCTTGAAAAACTATAAAGAGAGTGACAGTTTCAACTTAGTTAAGCAAGCAACTCAGAAGAAAAAGTCCAGTGCAATGTAGGAAGTATAAGACATATATCCTGTTCACAAGAGTGCTTAAAATATCCTAGGTTAATATGAGATGAAAGTGAGTCCTTGGAAGTAGGTTCCGTAGAAAGAAATAAAGTGGAAGTCTGAACTGTCCAGTGTCCCAAGGCCTGAAAATATCTAAAAATATTTAAAGATAATGTTTGTGAGTTTGCAAATTTAACAGGGACCCAAGTTAATCAAATGCATAAGCAATGCATATGAATATCAAAAAGCCCAGAGCAAGGCAAGGAACCTAACAGAAGACTATTCCAAAAAGAGTAGAACGAGAAACAAAAATATGATTTTTTCCATTTAAATGAAGAAAGAGTGAACTTCACCAGTGTGAAATAATGTCTTTCAAATATGTTGCTTAAGGAAACAGGTATTTGGTCACTTTTTATGGCTATCTGGGCATTTAACAAATCTAGTGTCTGAGAACACTGATGATATTTTAGCGGTGAGATATTTGTTTCTGTGATATTTTGCGGACTAAAAGGGAATTCTCCAAGTTTACTGCCTTCATTCTCTAAAGATGCACTCTTTTTCAGTGGTGACTCTTCAACCCTCTTGTCAAGGGGAAAAAAAGATATCTTGGATACAATTCAGAAAAAAATCATTCAACTTTTCTAGGAAGTTGGTTTGTTCAATCTTTAAAGATGCAATCTCTTTCAGTGGTGACTCTCCAACCACTGGTTGAAGAAGAGAAGCTAAATGATTTGAAAAATTAATGAGATGGTGAAAGAAAGAATGCACAATATTACAGCAAAGTTGTCAGGTGAGATTTAAAAGACGTAGTTGTAGAACAAAAGGTTGTATGCTGTGGAGAGACTTAAACGCAACAATCCAGCAGATGTGGTACACATTGTAATATGTGTAGTTCTATGTTCTCTGTTTTACCTGATTCGCTAACTAACCTTTGGCTAGGAGAAGGATGAAAGTCCAAGTTTCGGACAATGTTAAGATACACCAAAACATCTGACATGAGGTAAAGAACAAACCTTCCTTCAAGAAAGGAAAAATGAGAAGCATTTCCAATGAACATCTCCAACATTTTGGTAAGTCCCTAAAAGGTAGGTCTCTTTATTTGGAAGAGAACGGGTTCCTGTTTTTCCTCTCTAGACAGCATCTTGGAATGAAGCACCGAGAAATATTTTATGGTTAAATCTAATTAAATATAAATATTATATAAATATAATAATTGTAAGCCGCTCTGATAGCCTTTAGGGCTGAAGAGCGGGGTATAAATACCATAAATAAATAATAAAAAATATGTCATCATTTTGTAAATGACCTCTGTGTTGATCTGAAAGGAATTTTTCAGGTTAAGAAGTGGAATCCTTCTATTTTCTGAAGAAAGAGAGAGAGAGAGAGAGGAGAGAGATCTTTAAGGTAAATTTTCATCTGCAATAAACAGAAGAACACAGAATCTGACAAGACCATTTTTACTTACACGGTTTAGCGACTGTAAAGCATAAATACGGTTGAAAAAGCATACAGCTCCTAATAAAAAATCCCAAGTAATATAAGATGCACAACACATTGCTTTAAAATGGAGTGTCAAGCATCATAAATGCATATTCCCATCATGGAGGTGAGTCCATAGGAAGAAAAGACAGAAAAAGATTTCTATCCAATTTTTCTTGATGGTTGGCTGATTCAAAATCCTAAGTATGGAAAATGTTGGTTAAACATTTTTAAAAGTGCATTTGTGACATGTTTGCACAGGAAATTATCCAAACTGGAAAAAAACAAAACAAGATAATGAACAAAATCGGCAAATATTGACAAGTTTGGTGTGAGTTTTAAAAAAGACATCGTGTTTTGTTTCAAAATAAGGAAAGAGGGAAACATCATGGATGAACCTCACCAACTTGAAAGAATCTCCTTAAGATGTGTTGCTAAAGGAAACAGGTATTTAGTCATTTTTTATTGCTGACTGGGCTTTAAACAAAACAAAAGAACAGGGATGATATTTCAGGTGTAAGTTGTTCATTCTGTGATAGTTTAAAGATTGAATGGAAATTCTCCAAGTTTAGTTCATTCATTCATTCATTCATTCATTCTCTAAAGCTGCAATCTCTTTCAGTACTGTGACTCTTCAGCCAATAAATTCTTGCAGGGGTTTAAAAATGGTATTATGAATACAACTGACAATAATCACACAGCTTTTGCAGGAAGCCAGATTTTAAAGGTCTCTTCAGGAATATTAGTATTGCAACAGCACAATAATTATATAATGCGGTCTATCTTGAGGAGAGGAATTGAGGATGGGACTCCAGTAATGTAAGTAAATGTCTCAGAAGATTATTATGTACATGAAATTTTTTTTCAAGATAAAGAACATGGTCAGGAAGTGTTATGTGCAAAACACGATAGATGATCTTTGTAAATGTATAAACAGAGAGAAAATGTGATGGTGGTATGGTTTAAGCTGCACCAATGGCCAGTGCCTCCCTGTCTGAATGTGTTGTTTGTGTGTGTGGCAGGGAGCTGTACCATTCAACTGCACAGTAATATACTCATCTAATGTGGTGCATAGCATAACTCTATATGAAAAGAAGGAAAGTTATCACTGCCGTTCATTTAGTGAATTCCCTGCCCAAGTAGTCAAGGAGTGCATTACAGTGCATTTTAGCTGTAAAGTTGTATTGAACAGTTCTTCTGGAATCAGCTCAGGCCTTATCAGTTCCTTTCCTTCTTTCAGGAATAGCAAATATTTAGGAGTTGGAAAGATGCATATGGGTGTGCTAATATTGAAAATGAAATCAACTTAAGTCTCTGGAGTCAATGTTCAGAGCTGTTCACCAAAGCATCAGTTCAGTCCAGAGCTGCACAAAGAAGGCATTGCATCCCACTTCCATGTGTCTCTTCATAATGTTTTTCTCTGGAGGAGCCAGCAAGGAGCACAGCACAAGAACCGGTGGGGCAGGAGGGAGCCTGGGTGGTGCGCTTGCGCATGGCTCTTGCTCATGGCATGCCCAGGCTAGTGCTGACTGCCACTTTTGGGGTCGGGAAGGAATTTTCCTCCAGGGCAGATTGGCCTGAGCTCCTGGAGGTTTTTCGCCTTCCCCTGGGCACTGAGCAGGAGTCACTTGCTAGGTGAATTGGCACATTCAGATCCATTTTCCAAAATCATCTTAAAAATAATGAAAATATTAAAAATATAAATAATAATAATAAAGGTAAACTAGCATAAATACAAAAAATATAATAAAATAAAAATAAATTTATTAATAAAAACTAGTTCTTGTTTCCTTTGCCTTTTTCACTGATATATTAAGTACACGTCTATTACCTGCTGTTGCATGGATTCTATGGTAATATGGCTTGCTCTGCTGAAGTACCAGCCTGTGTGTTCACAAAAGGACACTAGTTTATGAGTGTTTCCACACTATAATTGTATAGTGAGGATAAGGGGATCTGAGGTACAACTATAGTGTGGACAAGGGGATGTGAGGTAAACTGAACATCATTGTTCAGGTGGAACACAACTCTGTCTATCCATCAGCTTTCAGAGAAGATATTGATGCCTTAATCAGTAATCAGATGGATGACATTTAACAAACTGAATCTTAAATAAGAAAGATTAACCAAACAAACTGAATATACAAGGTAGTGTGTGTATTTTTTCCAATACAGCATTTCAATCTGTTCAGCATGGGACAAGGTGGGCACTCTCTTTGAAGGTAAAGATCACAAGCCAGACTTTGCTCTGCTCCTGAATGTCTATATAGCCGTCCATGGTCAAGGTGCCTTGCCCAGCTGAGGCAAGTGTGCCAATGGCAATGATTTCTGCTTTGGGACAAGTTCAGGCCTAGCCCATGATGGAGGGTGAAACAAAAGGTTGGTTGTCAGTTGGTCCAGGAGTAGTTATAACAAGTCAGCAGTAAAGATAGCAGCAGCCATCAAGGAGTAAACAAAGCTGTCAAACCCAACTTAGTCCAAAACCAGGGAGACACAAATGCTAGAGGACAGTCAACCACCCACATAAAATAGCTGTGAACAACCAAGACATTGGGGGCTGGTGGAAGAACTATGGACATCTCCTTCAACTTGTGCCTAACCCGGAAACTACAACTGGTCCAAAATATGGCAGCCAGACTTCTCACTGGAACATCTAGGAGAGAGCACATCACTCCTGTGCTTAAAGCTCTCCACTGGCTGCCGACCAGTTTCCGGGCACAGTACAAGGTGTTGGTTTTAACCTTTAAAGCCCTACATGGCTTGGGTCCATCTTATCTAAGGGACCGCCTCTTCCCATACGAACCCACCCGCACAGTTTAGTCCTCTGGGAGGAACTTGCTGCAACCCATGAAGACCAGGTTGGTGCAGACCTCCCAGAGGGCCTTTTCGGCTGTTGTTCCCAGGTTGTGGAATGACCTGCCGGATGAGATGCGTCTTATTTCATCTTTAGAAGGCTTTAAAAAAGCCCTAAAGACACATCTCTTCCAGCACGCCTTCCCAGAGAATGCAAGCATCCCCCGGCTCCAAATCTAGGCTTTAGAGTGGCTTTTTCTCCCAGCCTCCCTTCTCTGTTTCTACTTGTGCGTAACTTTGGCTGGGTCCGTTTTTCTCTAATCTTGTTTTTATTACTATTTTATCCAGTTACTGTTTTAATTCAATTGTGATTTAATTTCTTTCTAAGGGGGGTGGTGGTAAGGGAAAGGACGGGATATTTTACTTGATATCGTTTTAATCCTTGTTGTAATCTGCCCCGATTGCTTGTTCAGAGGGGCGGACTAGAAATATATATTATTACATTATTATTATTAACAACACCAGAGGCCTAAATAATAAGCATCTCTTATGTTACAGATTCTGAGATCAATGTTTATTGTTCATTACTCAGTAAAGGATAGTGGTGTGTCTTCAGCATCTTCAGCCTCTGTAACCTCCTGATGGGGAGCAGGGACCCCTACTACCTCAGCCCCAGCTCTTGAGACCTTCACTATCAGGAGTAGCAGATTCCTGGCAAGCTGCCTCTTCCTTCTCCTCTTCACCTGAATTGAACAGGGGGAGAGGTATGACACCCTTGAATTTCAAAAAAGGATGTCTAAGTACCTCCTCAGACTGTAGAACTCGGGATGCTGAAGAATGGAGCCATGACATTTGATCTGGCTTCATATTAGTAGAGTGGTATAATAGAGACACAGTAAAAGTATATGTACCTACTATCAGGTAGAGATGGTTGTTCATGTGGCGGATGCAGTATAGCCAGTGGGCACAGCCATTTTGCCGGTCTGTTTATTCCAAGTGCGGCAGATATTATTTCATCACCGCTAAGAAGAAAAGATTCAACTGCTGGTCTAGTAGACTTTTGTATATGGAATGAGAGGGGACACTTTTCTGTCTTTCTCCTCAAACAGAAAAAGCTCTTGTGCTAGCTCTCTAAACCAATATTTACATCCCTACCCATTCTGTACAGGAAAAAAGGTACATTTTGTTTCTTTTGACTGCTTTAACACAAACCTGGTCATTCATGCTAATAATACAATCATCCCCTTTGAAACTCAAGGCATACCTACTAGTAGTTAATGCAGACACACTAACCAAGCCGTTTTGCAACTTAGGAACGCACAATACATTTGAAAAGTTTTTTTCCAAAACTTGGAATGAACACAGTTCCCATCTCTTTTGCCTCCCTTGGTGTACCATCAGGCAAATCAACTGAATGTACGTTAGAGGGTACCTTATTTTTCAGTAACATACTAGAATTAACCATATGGCGAGAGGCCCCCGGGTCGAGCAACCAAGAATGTTTAGGGGTTACAGCCAGATGGGCTTTATAGTCATTGTTCTTTACCACAGCAATAACACCTTTCCTGGTCACAGGATCTTTAGGTTGTTGTTTCCTTGCTGCTGCCAGCTTCCTGTAGTCCTTCTTGAGATGACCTGGCTTCCCACAGTGGAAACACTTTCTCTCTCTTGACACAGCTGCCTTCTCCGGTTGCAGGTCCTTGAAATCCACGGTTGGGTGTGTTTGCTTTGGTACTGGATGCTGCCTCTGGAGCCCTGCCTCATACTGCCGACGTTGGCTCTCTTCCAAGACACGTGCAGCCACCAGCTCCGCAGTAATATCTGCCTCATTAAAATTTTGAAAACTCCACAGAATATTTTCAAAATCTTCAGAAAGACTCCCAAGCAGAGTGTATGCTTTCTGCTCAGATGCAAGGACAACACCTCTCATCTGCACCTGGCTGAACAAATCAGACATCATCTCCACATGCTTCTCTGGCAACTGTCCTTTCTGCATTTTGAAGTCGTACAGTCTCCTACACCAAATCATTCTTGACAGAGCTGTTTTAGATTGGTGAATCTCCCTCAAAGCATCCCAAACTGTCTTTGAGGTTTTTTTCTCCCGGACATGGTTGATCTGCGACGGCGTGATTGTTAGCAAAATCGTAGCTCTGGCTCTCTTATCAAGGTCAAGAGTATCACTTATCAAGGTCAAGAGTATCAGCTGTGGGTCCTTTCTCAACATCCCACAGTCCTTCTCTAACCAGCCGAGCCTCACAATATGAACTCCACACTGCATAATTAGTTGCATCTAGTTTGGGAAATTTAGCTGCCTCCATCATTAAGCAGTGTAAAGACAGAGTCCTGGCAGTTTTCCCAGCTTCTACTGTCAATAGTGATAAGACACAGACAACAGGCCAAAAAATCTTACCACGCAGCCCTCTGGCACAGACAGCACATCAAACAGCAACTAACGGAGATGCCTATGTAGATAAGATCTGGGCAACCATAACCCTTGTTAGGATAAATAAGCAGAAGTGCGCAGTTCAAGTAATCTCCGATGCCTCCGATATTGGCAACCGTGAAGCTTCGGCCTTATCAGGATTCATCCCAGTTGTTGATGAAACAGACTGGAGCCAAAACTCTCTTCTCAGAGGCTTTATTCTTCAGTTGCTGTATTTACAATATATACATACGCTCGTCCGGCAAATCTCTCAAACCATCCATTACAGAACAATTACCCAACAATCCTCACTGAGTTGTGTAGGCTTGTTATAGACTTGTGTCATGTGGTCACAAACCCAACTTCATTTGGTGATTCTACTTCCATTTGTATAGCCTGCTTTGTTGTCCCCTCAGTTAGGAAGACACAGTTGTTTTCATTAGGTTTACGTGCAAGTGAGCACATGCTGATCTTGAGCACTGTCTGCTCCCAGCCTTCAGCTGTAAACAAGTCTAGCCATAATTCCTGTTTTTCCCTTTTGTGCACATCTGGACATTTCATACTCAGGCATCAAAGCCTAACAAGACCAGCATCCAGAGTCCTTAAATGTTACCCCTAGGAATTTATAATGACTAACCTACTCCAATTATTTGTTATTAAGCTGCCATTGATATTTCTGCCTTTGCCGTCCGAAAACCATGATTTTAGTTTTTGAATAATCTCTACAAATTCTTTTTCATAATATTCTACTACAGCCCTCATTGCTCCATGTCGTAGTTTCTGGAACAGCAGAAAACAAGCTTGCTCCTTCTTCCATATGACATCCTTTTAAAGATATCTCATTATGCTGATATATGCAAATACAGGTATTCCAGAATTCCCCAAAAAATCTGAAATCAAAAACATTTCTGCTCCCAAGCAGTATGGTGCATTTATTTTAAAAATAATTTGGTTGATATTATATTTGTGTTGTCACTGTTGTGTGCTTTCAAGTCATTTGTGTATAAGCATATAAAATGTGCTATAGTAATTAAAACTAAATTAGATGCACCAGTATCAGATATGTTGGCTCTAATATAGCTGTTCTTATTTGTGATATAATACGTATTAAAACCAATGGGGCAATTTAATGGTGATTACTTTAATGAAAGTGCCAGCATGGTGTAATGGTTTGAGCACTGGACTAGGACACTCTGAGACCAGAGATCACATCCCAACTCAAACATGGAAACCCTACTGTGTGATGTTGGGTAAGTCACACTCCCTCAGCCTGAGAGGATGGAAATTGCACACCTTCTCCGAAGAAAAGTGCCAAGAAAACCCTATGATAGGTTTGCCTTCAGGTTGATATTATTATTTATATAAATTTACACAGTGCTGTACATACGATCTTATAATTAGACGGATCCCTGCCCTCAGGCTTACAGTCTAAAAGAGACAACACAAAAGGAAAAGGGGAGGTGGTGGGAAGGGGATGAGGTCCAGTGGTTCTTCTCTCCCTCTGGGGCCTGGACCAAGGCAGATGGACTGGAGGGAGGGCACGGCTTCTTAATACATAGTTAATAGGAGGCATCCTGGGGCAGATGGCACAATCCTGGGGCAGATGACATAAGCTGGCAATGACTTGAAGGCACGCAACAACAACAACAACAACAACAACAACAACAGCAGCAGCAGCAGCAACAACAAACTTAAAAAGTCCAGTTCTTTCAGTGGGATGTTGTCATGACTAATTTTAGCAGGACCAATTTCTGTCTACTTTGCTGTGTAAATGAAGACCTAGTGAGCTAGTTTTTAATTTTATTTGTCATTCTGTATAACAAAAGGTACAATCACATTTCACACAGATAAATTTTTTTGTGTACATTATGCAGTTATGTTGTCTATAAAGAGAAAATTATACAGTACAAATAAACACAAGGAGGATAAAATGTTTCAGAATCTGCTTTAATGTTTGGATAGTGGGGTTGCTTACCTTTGCTCTATTTCAAGCAAGAGCCTCTTGTTTTGGACCCCAGAGAGAACTTTCACTCCAGCAATTGTTGTTAAGGTGAACATCAAGCAGTTGCCAAAACTCTGATGTGGACCTTCAAAGCATATAATCAGTCATTAAATAATGGGAATCATAAGAATGTACGAGTACTTGATTTGCTTATTTTTGGAGCAACAGAGTCCTTGTTTGGGGTGGGCTCCTCACAACCATTTTTTGGGGTGAATCCTTTTTTTCTGCCCTTTGACAGTAATATCTATATATGCTTTTAAAGGAAATCTAGGCTCTATGCGATATCATGTCTGAAAAAGCTGAGTTTGAGCTTATATTATGCAACATGTGGTAGATGACGGAACATTTTCTCCATTGCAAGTTGGCATTGTTCCTGTGAGGAGAAAAAAAAGAACAGATATTATTAGCAATAAAAAGGGACTTGACACCTATGTGGAAGAAGACACTCTTTGTTGCTACCAGTCATAAATGAGGCATATATACTTCCTCTAATAGTGAAGGCCATGTACTGAATAGTATTTGGTGGGGAACAAAAGTGGGAAAGTTTGCTTGTGTTTGGGAGTTTCCTAGACAGGGTGGTGGTGGTTCATGAACTGCACAGGGGGCCTCATCCATGAGCCACCTGTTCCACTGTGTGAATAGAAATCTGGACTCGATGGGTTTCATCAACCCAAGTGTGGCTTTTCTTGTGTTCTTATTAGGTGAACTCTTTAAGAACTCTCTAGTGATTACAAACAAACAAATTTCTGCATGTTCTCCTGCTGCTGTAGTTACTGGAGCAAGATGAGAAAAAAAGGTAGGAAGAGAGTGAAGTGGATTCTGGATGTGATGGAAGACAACTGCTTTTGTTGTGAGCAGAAGGATATATAAAAGATATGAAATGCATGAAGATGAATGCAGGACTGAAGAAAGCTCTGTAACTCTGGATTTACACTCATCCTTGAAATGGGTTAGGTAGTCCATTTTTCAATCTTAAATTTCACTTGTTGGACCAAACCTCCCACAACATAAAATGTCTTGGCAGGTCTGAAATATCTGTGTTATTACCTGGTGGAATTATTTAAAGTCAGGAGCATGAAGGGAATATTCCTCCCCTCCAAGATGCAGTCTAACTAATATTTCTTTTCTAACCTTTATTGGTAACTGCTTTCTCTTCTTTCTCCTTTTGCTTGTCCTCCAAAGCTTTCATTTTCTCATCATATTCATCGGCCAGGGCTTTCCATTCTGTTCTGTTGATCAGCAGTCGTTCATACATTGGCTGAATCTCTGAATGGAACCGTGAAAATTCCTAATGCAAGCAACAAAAAGGCAACGGAAAATTAAAACCAACACTTCTAGCAGGGCCTAGCTACCATAAACAAAAGTGGGAAATGTGGAAATTGTCCCCCTACAAATTCAAACCTGTGACCTCTGTGATTGAGTCTAACCATCTGGCATGCTGCCTTCCTCTCTTTATACTACTCACTATCCTTCCTAGCATTATTATCTTTTCTAATGAGTTGTGCCTTCTCATAATATGGCTAAAGTAAAACAGCCTCTGTTTGATCATCTTGGCTTCCAGACAGATTACCAGGCAGATTTCAGGCTTGATCTGTTGATCTGTTCAAGAACCTATTTGTTTGTCTTTTTTGTTTGTTTCTTCAGTTCATATCTTGCCTTTCTCCCAAACTGAGATCCAAGGCAGCTCCAAGGTTACATCCCTGTTGGCTCTCACAGAGGACTTTGCTGTCATTCACATTTTGGTTTACCTGTCAAGATCTTGCAAAGGCACTGTTCAGAGATGGTTCTAGTCATTCTGGTAAAGTCAGTTTCAAAATATGGAGCTCTTCAGACCTTGGCCCTTTGTCCTGTGATGTCCTACTACATTCCATTTTTGTCACCTATGCTCTTTAATATCACATGAAACATCTGAATAAGGAGATATAAGGTACGCTGAACATTATTTTCAGGTGGGACACAACTCTGTCAATCCATCAGATTGCAGAGAATGTGCTGATAGCTTAACCAGTAATAAGATGCATGAGGTCTAACAAACTGAAGCTTAAATAAAAAAATTATCGAACAAACTTAATCCACAAGTGGTCCTGGTAGTGCATGTAACTTCTCCAGATTTAGCATTTCAACCGATTCAGGATGGGACAATGTGAGCACTCTAATTGAAAATAAAGACCACAAGCTAGGCCTTGCTTCACTTCTAAATGTCAATATAGCAGCTTAGGCAGGTGTGCCAATGCCAATTTTATCTACTTTGAGGCAGGCTCAGACCTAGCAATGTGGCACATTGTAGTTACATCAAGATTGGACTTCAGAAAAACCCATCATATATAATCCTGAGATCTGTACTCTGGTGAGGGATTTAGAATTATCTGTCACAAAACAACAGTGTTTCCCCATTTCCCTATGCTCCAGTTAGCAAGCATCCTGGGAAGCAGGGGAGACTATGCAACATGATAGAAGGCAAATCAAAAGGGTGGTTGTCAGCCAGTCCAGGAGTAGTTACAACAAGTCAACAGTCAGAAACCACCAAAAAGTAAATAAAACTATCAAAGCAAAGCCAGTCCAAAGTTAAGGAAAGATAAATGCCAACACAAAGTCAAATATCCAGAAAAGGTGGTTGTCAACAACAAAGACACTGAGGGCTTCTGGGAGAATTATGGGCAGCTCCCTCAACAACACCAGGTGCCTAATTAATCAGAGTCCACCAGTTAACAGCCGCTGAGACCAGTGTTTATCTGTTCATCACTCAGCAAAAGACAGAGGTGTCTCTTCAGCACCTTCAGCCTCTTCCACCTCCTGCTGGGGAGCAGGAACCCTTACTACTTCAGCCCCTGGCTCCTGGGGCCTTCATTATTAGGAGCAGCAGATTCCTGGAAAACTGCCTCTTCCTCTTTGTCTGATTTATTCAGGGGGTGAGGTATGACAGCCTTGAACTTCCAAAAAGATGTCTAAGTACCTTACCAAACTACACACTCCAGGATATTGAAGGATGGAGCCATCACATTTCATATTGATAGAATGGTGCAGTATAGATACTATAAGAGTAGCCCTACCTACTATTATGCAGAGATGGTTGTTTCAAGTGGCAGATGCCTGCTGGGAGGCTCAAAGGTGTCAGTAGGAAAGCTGTATAGACAGTGAGCACAGCCATTTTACTAGCCTGTTTCCTCCAAGTGTAGTAGATATTATCTCATCACCACTGAGAAGAAAAGGTCCAACTGCCAATCTAATTGACTTTTGTTTCTGGAATGAGAGGGGGCACTTTTTAGTCTTTCTCCTCAAGCAGAAAAAGCTCTTGTGTTAGCTCTCTAAACAACAGAAGCCAGCTTAAAACAGGACTATTCATGAGTTGTGATGGGAGAGGAGAGAATTGGAGTATGCTCCCCCATGTAGTCCTCTGAGTATTATACATATATGTGTGTGTGTGTGTGTGTGTGTGTGTGTGTATTTACGTCTCATTTGATCATTAGTGACCAACAAGATTATTGTATGGGGCTTCTAAATCATGATTACAGCCAGAAAAAAGTGGCTTTGATGATGCCTCTCATCCATAGCTGTTAGGTTCCTGAAACAGTGAGTGCATCTCTTTTCATTGACAGGGAAATCTGTCAACGATCTCCCAATCACATTAGTCCCTGGGTAGAAAATGAGAGGCACTCAGTGCCAGGGCAGTTGTGATATTGGCAGCCGTGTGTGTTCAGTGTCCCTTCCACTCCCTCTGTCCCCCCTCTGTCTCACTATTCCCAAGCAGGCTGACTGCCTTTATTTATTTGCTGTATTTTTAATTAAACTACAATTGCAGTAGCAGAGCTCTGGGAACTGCATAAAAAATAAAAATAAAATAACCAAAAGGCATGCTGGGTAGGGAGGGAGGCAGGGAGATTATATTATGAGGGGGTCAGAAAGAGAGTTTGATGGTGGTGGCATCCCTCATCATGCAATTGCAAAGACATGAGTCAATGGCTGTTTTGCAACATGTGTGCTACAATTTTTATAAAAACTGATGCAATCGCTGTGTGAATGTGGCTTGTGTCATAACGTCCTCAATCCTCATCCAAAGCAAAAAAACAAAAACAAAAACAAACAAACAAACAAAAACAACCCAATCAAATAATCCACTCATTTATCACAAAAAACACTCTCAAAACTAGACTAGTGTAAATCTGATTTGTGTTTGCTGGAAAGATCCTTTTAAGTTTTGGCGAACTGCTTTTCCTAATGATGCACTGTCCTCCGTACTCCCACCCCCACCTTACTCCCTGCTATGTGGATGTGGTGATTATGAGGAAACCTAGTTTGCCTCCTACAGCACTGGTTATAATGAAACCTAGTTTCCTCCTACCCCATTATTCACCCCACTTGGATCTGGTGATTGTGATGTAACCTGTGGTGTTGCTACTGTGATGCACTCCTGATTCTTTTTGTGCTGAGTCAAACTCAGGAGTCAGAGAGAGGGAGAGGAATTTCATGGAAACAGCTTAGTTCTTCTGATGGAAGGGAAAAATGGGAAAGAAGAAAAGATAAATAAGGTATGTTATATAATAATATGTAATCTAAAAACATATAGCAACAACAGCTTATTTTCCTGCCAAGACTTCAAAACTTCAGTTTTCCAGGCAAGCTTTCCATATTTCTCATTTATTTACGTCATATTAGGGAAAAGGAAATATAATAAAAGTCTAGGTTTGGATGGCCCTGCTACTCACAGCAGTCAAAGAACTTGGGATAAATTATGTGAAGGATATATGGAATATCAGGAAATTAAGAATTTGTTCTTTGTCCACTGTACACACAAAATATATGGTAAGGTTGGCAGGTGAAAGGTAAGAAACAACCCGTCATTCTAGAACAGTGAGTCTTGAAAAGAGATGGGAACAAAGCAATTTAGCAGATGAGATGAGGTATTTCACTATTTCCATTTGCCAAAGTCTATCCCCTAGATTTCAAGCTTCAAAACCCAGCAAACATGGAACAAAATTCTGATATAAGATAAAGAACAAGACATGCTTCAAGAAAGGCAAGATGAAAAGCCTCTCAGCTGAACAACATGATGGTAAGTCTTTATGTACATTTCTTAAAAGTGAAAAATCATATTCTGAAAAAATGCTTAAGCTGGTTAAATATAGTTAAAGGTTTATTTCTTAATTTTTATATAATCTTTTTGCACACTTGAAAGGGAATTTTCCCATTTTAAAAGAACTGTCAATCCATTTTGTTAGGGGTAAATTGATCCATTTTGTACATTCTGAAAGTGAGTGGAACAAAGCAACTCAACAGTTGAAGTCCAACAGTTTCATGGTGACCAAAATCTATTCCTTCTTTTCCTGGTTTTCTAACTATCATAGTTGTACACTCTGAGGGAGACTGGAAGAACGGAAACACGAGCTGAGGTAAGCACTTCATTACTTCCAATAGCTAAAGTCTGTCATTTTATTTCTTTGTCTGGCTCTCTCAACCATATTTTGTCAGTATTTCTCCATTCAGCAAGTAAACACTTTGGTGCAGGAAAGAAGAACTCGAGACAAACTGAAGCAATAAGTTCGCTCCAACTTTAGGAATAGTCTGGAAAAGTAAAGGTTAGATTCTGGTTTTTTTTTTTTTTAAAAAAAATAACATCCATGCAATAACTCATTTATTGGAAAGAAAGCAGATAATTGGTGATTATTCTTTTCCTGCTAGATGTTCTCTTCAAACTAAGACATTCAACATTTTTATGATCATATGTGAACTTCCTTCCATCTTTGGAATTTTTTTTACAAGTTCTTAAATGCAGTGAGTTGAAAAGAGTTGAAAGTAAGTTGGATTCTACCAGGATTTTAAAAAGTAAGGAAAGAATAATAATAATAAAATATTCCCATGTGATGTAAAGAATAACAGTTGTCGAAATGATTCAAGAAGAGAGAAGTTTAAAAATGTTACACATGAACTCAGCAATGTCAAGGTAGGTCCTCAGATGGTATCCTTTACTGCAGAGAAAGAGCTTTGATTATTTTTCCTTGCTGACCAATTGGCTCCATGGAGATGCCATTTTCATGATTCAACATTTTCCTGATACTTCTTTAGTGACTTCTTTGCAGGTCTGGATGGGATTGTCCTATGAAAGAAGATATCTGCCATTGACCCATTCTTTGAAGATGGGTGACGAGAGTAATTACATTAATTGTTTGGCAAGACCAAAAAAGCAGTCATAACCTAAAGCCTTGTGAGGTAAGAAATATTCCTTCTTGCTTCTTCTTCAAGAAGAATAGAGTATAAAACACCACAAATTTGTGTTCTTTGCTAAAAACCAAGCATATTGTGTCACTTTTTTAGATGTATTTTCTCCCTGGTCTTTTCAAATCAGTAATGTTGCTTAGATTCTCCCCCACCCCACCCTCCTTTAAGCAGGTTGAAAGGGAACGTTGAAAATTTAGAAAAAAAACTGTTATATGATCCTCTCTTTAGGAACTGGCTAGAAAATGTCCAAACTTCATATTTACTAATGGAGTAAGAAAGCCACCAACTTGAATGCAAAAACTACACAAGAGTGGAAGTTGACATTTAAGAGGCAGGTCCTTGATTAAAAAGAAAAAAGGTCCCAGATAACTTTTCTTCCTGTTCAAACCAATCACTGAAAACATCAGTAACATTTTAACATTTTTTAAATTTCTTTTGCAAATTTGGAGTGTAATTTGGAGAGTACTGACATGTACTCCCTTCAGTCTCTGTTCAGTAATTGTTACTCTGCATCTAGTCTGAGAGGGAAAGAGATCTTGAATAAACTTCAGAAAAATCAGTCCAGCATTATATTGAAGCAAACTGGGAAAGCATCTTTAGGAACTTAACAGTACTTTTATTTTTATTTTATTACAGATACCATCCAGAGTGAAACAAAGAGGAGACAGATGATCGGTAAGGAATTAATTCCTCCAGTAAATCAAACTAACTGTTAGTTCACTTGCTAAATTTGCTCATTAGCACATAACATCTTAGGCAAGGAGGGAAGCAACCTTGGAAACACCCTAAACACAAAGGTAGGTGGTGTTCTTTTTCTTCAAAAGAAAGAAGCATGCATGTTGCTTTGAAGGTTAATCTGGAACTCTTTAGCAATCTGAGAAATGGAGTAAAAATGTCAGATAGTGTTGAATGCAGAAACTCATTCAATAGAACTCATTCAATAAAACTCCAGAAGGATATTAAAGAAAGGAAAGCAGAATCAGCCATGACTGGTGAAGAAACATCCCAAAAAGATCAAGAATAAGGGATGATAATGGAGAAATTATTCAAACCTACAGAAGTCTATGCTCATGCTTGTTCAGAAAATCAGCCCAGTTCCTAGCTGAGAAAGAAGGAAGAGAATCAAGAATCATAGCTCATGAGTAAGGAATGTTCTTTGTCCATTCAGGTTTTTTCTTTTTGTGGAAAAGAGCCTTCAGGACTGGCTTTTGGATTAGCGCAACAAGGCAATGCAAAAGGAGGAAGGGAGAAGGGTGTAGAAGTGGGGCGCTTGCGTATGGCTCTTGCTCATGGCATGCCCAGACTAGCACTGACTGCCACTTTTGGGGTCGGGAAGGAATTTTCCTCCAGGGTGGATTGGTCTGAGATCCTGGAGGTTTTTCGCCTTCCCCTGGGCACTGAGCAGGAGTCACTTGCCAGGTTAAATGGCACATTCAGATCACTTTTTAAAAATCTTTTTAAAAATTACTAAAACCAACATAAACAGAACTTAAAGATGATAAAAGAAAAATAAATTTATTGCTAAAAACCTAATTCTTGTATCCTTTGCCTTTTTCACTGATGAATTAAGTACACTCAAGTTACTTGTTGTTGCTTAGATTCCATGACAACACATCTTTCTGTGTAGCCAGCTACCCAGGGATGTGGACTTAGGCATTTAAGAGTCTTGTCGACATTGTTGTTTTCAGTTGTGTATCTAGGGTCTAACCTTGGGTGAGATCAGCTTCTTATTCCGTTTTGATGGGAGTTAGATTATGAGTGTTTATTGCTGCAATACCATGCATGTTTACATTTTTGGAGAAAGTCTAATGAATGTAAATAAGACATGTATCTGATAAAAGTCACAGGAATAGTAGGGCTATAATGCTGTCCACATTGAGGTTAAGCCTTATGAAAGTCAAAGACACTTGACTGATATCACTGTAATATTTTTTCTAATCAGATGTGTGTGGAAGGAAAGCCTTCTATGTCTTACTTCAACTGATTGGGAGAAATTTCAATTTCCTTTTAACTAAACCAATTGCCATGGAATGAGCAATTGGGTGAAGGGAATCTAGGGTTGTTTTTTCTCCAGCAATTAGTATTAGGCATTGGGGGCTCAGATCCAATATAGACAGGCTATGTAGTCAACAGACTTAGCAAATGAAATTTTCACCTCTTATGCCATCAATTTTCTAGGACCCTATTGTGCAAGTTGAGAATAGGTCCTCTGAATGGAGTCACTGCATGAGCAATGGAAGCCACAGGAATCCCCATTGCTATACTGATGGAGCTTTCTCTTCCACCAGCATTTCAACAAGATCTCAGCCCAAGACTTTAAAGAAAAACAAGGACATACTCTCCCACCCCCAACAAACTCAGTCTTTCAGTCATGCATTCAGGTGGTGCATTTTCTCTGTTAATATGCAGTTAGAATTTCATTGCACATTAAACGAGCAGATGGAGCACTGCATGTTGCTGAACAGACAAAAACAGCTGCTTGCTGGATCCATTCCTGAGAAGTATAGCTGCTGCTGGAGAAAAAAAAAAAGGATATGCAACTCCTGCCATAAACAGGCAGCTTCAAGGAGACTTCCTCTGATTCCTTTCTAACTTTCTGAGAAAATTGTTGGAAGCAGAAAGAAAGCAACAAGTGGACAAGACAGCAATTAATAAGTTTGTTTGCTATAACTTGGATACCATTTCCATGATATCTGCATTCATCTGCCTTTTGGCAGGGTGAAAGACTAGAATACAGCAAACTTATCAATTGGTGGTGCAATTCATCACTAAATAAATAAATGCATTTTGCTTGTACTCCACCATTACTCCAGATGTGGGACCCAACAGTGCTTAACTAAGCAATAATGGGGCAGAAACTGCAAGAAGGTAACTTAATTGTCAATAGATAGATAGATAGATTGATGAAAAATGGCCACTTATTAATCCCCAAAATATTCACAACACAGAAAACATCTGAATTGAACCACTGAGTAACATCGTTATCTAGATTTTTCCATATTAAAATAATGAACAATGGCTACTCAGAAGCCTCATTTCCTAAATTAGCTCATGATTTTAAAATTTTAAAATTCTGCTATCAAGATGGTAGGGGTGGAAAATGTTAACTTGGATTAAAGGTTCTAAACCAAAACTATCTGCAATATTAGTTATAGTTCATGAGTCTCATGAATATTAAATGCTAATTGCTTACCTTATATACAAACGTGCACACAAAGTCAATGAACCCAACCTGAAGTTTTGGAAGTTCAGCAGCTTTCCTTCTGTCCATCATTGGCTAGGGACAAACAACACCAAAATTTGGAAGTAATATAATTCCCAAGTTCTGCCTTTTTGTTATGAGAGCACATTTTACTGTCACTGTACTTTGTTCATTACATTCAATGAGAAAGACTGAGAAAAGCTCAAAACATTTCTTTCAAATAAAAAAAAAATCAAGGTAATCTAGGATTTTCACTCAAATGTGCTCCCAATTTCCAAGATCATTTTACGTGCTTTCCAATAAAGGGAATCTGCAGACAGCAGCACAATGTGTCCTTCTGCTTTTTCTCACCCCAATGTCCAGACCATCATAGTGAGGAACTACTTTTTCTTCAGTGAGAGACTAAGGCTGATGCCACATTGCAGAAATAAAACAGTCTGACACCACTTTAATTTTCATGACTCAATGCTATAGAAATTGTTAATTATTGTTGATTGTGCTTGTTTTAACTTGCTGTATTTATGTTTTAAATTGTATACTGCCGGCATCTAATGATTGCCTTGTAAGCAGCTCTGAGTCCCCCCTCGGGGGTTGAGAAGAGCGGGTTAGAAATACTGTAAATAAATAAATAAATATTTGGTGGGCCAGAGCTCTGACAGGTAAGGCTAAATATCTCACGAAACTACAAATCCTAGAATTTTATAGCCTTGAGTCATGGCAGTTAAAGTGGTGTCAAGCTGCTTTATTACTGTGGTTTAGACATGCCTAAAGTTTCCATGACTTTCCTCAATGTTCTGTGTGGAAAAATAATAACTCTTACTGTTTCACAGAAAAGGGGAAATCAGAATTCTAAATACTCGCTCACGGGCCAAAAGTTCCCTTCCCTTGCATTAGTGTAAAGACTATGCTTTAGCAAGGCTTCCCACACTGTTGCACTAGTCATAGAATCATAGAATCATAGAAATTTAGAGTTGGAAGAGACCACAAGGGCCATCCAGTCCAACCCCCTGCCGTGCAGGAACTCCCAATCAAAGCATACCCGACAGATGGCCATCCAGCCTCTGCTTAAAAACCTCCAAGGAAGGAGACTCCACTACACTTCGAGGGAGTGTGTTCCACTGTCGAACAGCCCTTACTGTCAGGAAGTTCCTCCTAATGTTGAGGTGGAATCTTTTTTCCTGCAGTTTGCATCCATTGTTCCAAGTCCTGTTCTCTGGAGCAGCAGAAAACAAGCTTGCTCCCTCCTCAATGTGACATCCCTTCAAGTATTTAAACAGGGCGATCATATCACCTCTTAACCTTCTCTTCTCCAGGCTAAACATCCCCAGCTCCCTAAGGCGTTCTTCATAGGGCAAGGTTTCCAGACCCTTCACCATTTTACTCGCCCTCCTTTGGACATGCTCCAGTTTCTCCACATCTTTTTTGAATTGTGGTGCCCAGAACTGGACACAGTATTTCAGGTGGGGCCTGACCAATGCAGAATAGAGTGGCACTATTACTTCCCTTGATCTAGACACTATACTTCTATTGATGCAACCTAAAATTGCATTGGCCTTTTTAGCTGCTGCATCACACTGTTGACTCATGTTCAACTTGTGGTCTACTTGGACTCCTAGATCCCTTTCACATGTTATCTCATTCAGCCAGGTGTCCCCCATCCTATATCTGTGCATTTCATTTTTCCGCCCTAAGTGTAGGACCTTACATTTCTCTGTGTTAAATTTCATTTTGTTAGCTTTGGCCCAGCTTTCTAGTCTATTCAGGTCATTTTGAATTTTGATCCTGTCCTTTGGGGTATTAGCTACTCCTCCTAATTTGGTGTCATCTGCAAATTTGATAACTAGTCATCAAAGCATTCGCACAGCAGTCATTTCTCCAATAATGGAAGTTCCCATTATTGAAGAAATGGCTGCTGCACAGACACTTTATGATGGGAAAGGAGCAGGATGCCTCCATGACGATTTAATCATGGGAAACAAGTGTGACTGGTGATCAGACTGTCACAGTTTTCGAACAATTTAGCCACATTTTAGCAACAGTAAACCTCCATATGATAGGACTTTTAAAAACTAGCTTTTCCTACTGCAGTGGGCAGTTTGGGAAGAGACAGCAAGCCTAAAAATGTGAGGGACATATCAGCAGAGTGAGTGTCTCCTTAAAATTTTGCAGAAATTATAATTAAAAAGGAGGCCTGCAAGAGGAGGGTAACTTTGGGGATTTTCTCACCTATGTATGCCAGCACTAACTGTAGAGATCACTCTAGTTTCAGTTTGATAGAGAGGAACTGGGAGTTAAAGAGAGGGTGATAATTAAAAGTTCTGAAGTTAGGACCACAAAAAACAGAGAGTGGCTCAGACAGCATCTTAGGGCTACACAGAGAGACTGAGCAGGGACCCCATGGTGGCTATGGCTGAGACAGATATTTATATTCTATTTCATACCCTTCAGGAATGGTTGGTGCTACCACACAATGTAACAAAGGCTTTGATAGTTTCCCATGGAATAGACAAAAGGGATCTGGAAAGGCTGATGCTTTAACTCCAGATGATAAAACATTAATTAGATTGAGACAATCCCTTCTCTGAAGATGCCAGCCACAGCTGCTGGCAAAAGATCAGAAATAAACTCTTCTAGAACACAGCCTCACAGCCTGAAAAACCCATAAAAAACTACGGATTCTAGCTGTGAAAGCCTTTGACTTCACAATTCCTAGATAGTTGGACAGGAAGGGTGAATAGGAACACAGCATGACGTGACGTGAACAGTACAACTGCTTTGTTATGGGACTCCCTTTGTCTCAACTACAAGAGGAAATGTGAAGAGCCTCGTGGGACAGAGTGATCAGCAAATCAGTTTAGCATTTATTTTAGTAACTTCCTAGTTTCCACAGATCATTGAAATGTAAATGCTGTGCTACTGTGACCTCCCAAAACATGCTTGGCACTAGATATTAATTATGAAACACCATATCAAGCAATATGGTGTAGGGTATGGTAACAGGGCCATAAACTAGGCTTATAGTTTCTAAGACTTAAAGAGGTTTGGGGAGCTGGGGAGAAGATGAGGGCCTGGGAACAAAAAAAGAAAGAGCAAATGAACATCTTGTTTGGGTCCCACTTACGATGGGCTGTTGCTGAAGTACAGATATCTCCAAGTCTCCTTGTTCCCAGAATTCAGCTGCTACAAGTAGTGCCACCTGTGTCCATGGGAGAAAAAAACACAGTGAAGCTTTTCTCCATTTTCATTTTAGTAGCTTGCATGTTGAATCAGAAGCTGCCTTATTAATATCAATGGTCACTTTTAAAAGTATTATGAGATAGAATGTTTCAGTAGTTATTTCTTCACTGATGTCAAGCTCAAGCTGGTCAAGCAAGTCCATAGTGCACCCCCCCCCCGCCAAAAAAAAGTTCTCAGTGAGCAACAACAGCTATAGAATAAATAAGGAGTCCTCTTATATTGCTAGTCCAAGGTTATTACCTCCAGGCTCCACTCTTCCCTTCAAGCAAGAAGCCTTTAAAACCCCAAGGATCAAGTGCTTGGTCTAAAGCCTAGCATTTCCTCGTTTCTCTAAGAGCTACTTCTGGGATACTACAGGTTGAGTCTCCCTTATCCAAAATGTTTGGGACCAGAAGTGTTTTGGATTTTTTCAGATTTTGGAATATTTTCATATACATAATGAGATATCTTGGAAGTGGGACCAAGTCTAAACATGAAATTCATTTATGTTTTGTATACACCTTATACACATTGCCTGAAGGTATTTTTATACACACTATTTTTAATAATTTTGTTCATGAAACAAAGTTTGTGAATACTAAAGCATCAGAAAGCAAAGATGTCATTGTCTCAGCCACCCATGAAAAATCCTTTGGATTTTGGAATAGTTGCTATTTCAGAATTTCAGATGAAATAGCCACAACCTGTACTAGTTTTAGATCAGCAGTGTCATTCAGCCAGTTTGCACCAGTTTCTCCGAACTGATTGTTAAAATTTGTTCACCGAATTGTTTGTTATGGGGACACAAACAAAAAAGTTTTGATGATCCTTCCCCCTCCAGTTGGTGCATGTTTGTTTAATTCCCAGCTACATCCCCTGGAAACATCAGCACCAACAAGCCAAAAGCTTTCCTGGCTCTCCCACAGCACAATAATGCTGCCAGGGAAGGCTAAAGAAGAGGAGAAAATGGAGTCAATTGCCACCTCACAGGTAGGCCCCATCCAGAAAAAAAAGGCTGGCAGGAAAGAAGAATGGAGAAAGAGGGAAGGAAGGTAATATGTAGAGCCCACTCACCCACCCACCCTGACCTTGATCCCTTTCCTCCCCTCTGCTGCAGGGAAGCATGCATCTACATACATTTCTCTAACAATGAGTCAAACAATACTTGAAAATGTGGGATTAATATGTATGTTTTTGGGGGGAAATTAGATAGAACCAGTGGCACTACTAAGGGGGGTGGGTGGGTACAAAGGGTGTGGATCACACCAGGTGACACCCCAGAAGGAGGTGTCACTCAGTGGGTCAGAATACCCAGAGGGATTGGCACAGCTACTGGAAGAGCACTGGCACAGGACCCTCCAGATGCTGCAGCATCAGTAGTGGCCAGTAGCACCAGACCCTGAAAGCCTTTCCTGGGGGTGCGGGCTTCCTTCAGGATCTGGCACAGCTGCAGCCCTGCTCATCTCTGAGGTCTTTATGTGGGGATGCTTCTTACAGGGTCTGGTGCAGTTGGAGCCCCGCTGGACCCTGAAGGCCTTTCTGGGGGGTGCTTCCTTCAGTGGGTTGCAGAGGCCTGGGCGGGTAGGTAGCTGGCTGGAGGAGAGGACAAAGAAGTTTACTCTCACTGCACTGGGTGACACCAACCACAGGGACGTCACTGGATAGAACTGGTTGTTAATTTCTCTGAATGATACCACTATGTTGGAGTACTGTCTTTGAGGACTGTGGTGGTTCTGAAGGAGAACAGTCTCAAGCACAAGGTTGTCAGGCCTGGTCAAGGTGTGGTGTCAGTCCTGGATAACTCTGGGGTGAAACCCAGGCCTGATTCTCCATTCCAGATCGTCCACTATTTAATCTGTATCCACACCACTATTGGGGCATGACAGCCCTGCTTTCACATTTTAACTTCACTTTTTTTACCAGCAAAGGGAGTGCGTGAAGTATGGGTCCTCTCCTTCTTTGAAGGTTTTTAAACAGAGGCTGGATGGTCATATGTCAGGAGTGCTTTGGTTGTGTCTTCCTGTATTTAAGGGGGTTGGACTGGATGACCCTTGAGTTCTCTTCCAACTCTATGATTCTATGATATTGGGTTGTAGTTCCCATCAACCCTAGCCAGTAGTGAAGAATGTTGGTAGCTGCAGTTCAGTAACAACTTTAGGGCTACACTTTCCCCAGCCAATATGAAGCATACACTAATTTATATCAATAAGATTAAAAATCACTTTGGTAAAATTTCATGGAAAGGATTTTCTCATATTTTGTATGATTTACTACCTGAAAAGCCACACTCTATTATACTGAACACTTTCTTCCATGATGGGCATATTGAACAACATTCTAATCAAAGCTTGCAGGCTTTCCTTTTTTTTTTTTTAATGTTAGTGATTTAATAGAGAAAGATCCATCTCAGAGAAATTTACAACTAAAGTGGTGGAAGCAGCTTAATGGGCAAATTAAGAAAACATGATAGAGTAATTGCTTCCAATACTTCAGCTGAAGTTTATATTATAGGTTTATTAAGAGCACTCCTGTCTTCAGGTGTTCCCTGACCCCTGAAAGTACTGGCTTGTACACTGATGGAACTGTCAGAAAAGCCTTAAGCTCTAAAGGCGGAAACAATGTAGGAATAAGAAGTTATCGCTTGGTTTATTAATTTGGCTTACCTCTCCGGGTTTAAATTTCAATTTGGGCTGCATCTTGATCTTATCAGAAGGTTTTTGCCACTGAATTCACTGCCCGAATACAGCCCAGGTGCATCCCCACTTCCAGTAGCACTCTGGCAGCCATTTACTTAAGCCAGAAAACTCCCAGATACAAAAAGAGCCATCCAGAGCACTCCTGGAAGCGGGGATGCTCCCAGGCTGTATTTGGGCGGCAAATTTGGGGGCAAAAACCTTCTGATAACATCAGGATCTCACCTAAATTGAAATTTAAACCAGGAAAGGTAACCCGAATTAATAAGACAAGTGATAAGCTCCTTAATGAAATTGGTTGCTATATTCTAAAGAATCGACAGGGTATATCTGGTAACTGACCTTACTCTGTACTTCCCAGGGTTTTGTGATGGCAGATAAGTCACAGGCAGTCATCATCATGGCCCTGAAGAAAAGAATTCAGAAGAAAATAAATGAACAGAAAATCAGTATAGGATTTTTTTACTTTATTTTTTATTAAAATAAAATTATAATATAAAATATGGTTTCTGTTACAGTGCAAATTTGTTCATTGTGTACAGTACAGTTATTTTAAGATGGGTAGGGTAAGGTATCATTCTTCCTGCCCAAGTTGGAAATTCAGCTGCTGTGGTTTTTTGCACCAATGAAAATTCCCCAGCAATTTTCATAGGCAGCCCTTATGCATAATTTAAAAGACATAAAGAAGGTTGGAACTAATAGAAATACATAAAGTGAGAAACAGGAAAATTTGTGAAAGAATTTCATGGTAGAAAAGAAACAATGAAAGGCTGATGTGAAAAGTGAGTCACTTATCTATGAGAGGCTTGGAGATCTCAGTCTACATTGCTATGAAGTTGAACACCAGAATTTTGAATCATTATATTAAGTACCATATTTCACTCTGAATTAAGTTCAAATTACAGTTAGCCCTTGATATCCACTGGAGTTTGGTTCCAAGACTTGCCATGGATACCAAAATCTGTGAATGCCCAGGTCCATTAAATATAATGGCATAGTAAAATGGTGTCCCTTATATAAAATAGGTTCTTGAAATTTATATTTTTGAATACTTTTAGTATTGTTTGAATCCATGGAGGAAAAAAAATCCATAGATATGGACGGTCAACTGTAATTTAGGGCATGTCTACATGGGCCAAATGAAGCAGTTTCCCTCCACTCCATGGTAACCTGTTTTCAAGATGCAGGGCTGAATCCCCAATTCCACTGCAGACTGACTTCATGATGTGAGGTCAGTTCTTTACTGAATCCCTCCTATCCCTCCCTTAAAGCAGTTTAAAATAACACCCCTTTTGCTCCAGATTGTGCAAGAAAATCTGGAGCATTCCATAGCAATGCCAGGAGGCTGTCTACATAAGCATCCCTGGTGTTGCCTGGCACTGCTGCTGCTGCTTGTATGAGTTATTCCTCTGAGATCACAACAAGGCGCCCAACCACTTTATCAATCCTAGGCACCTTGCTGTGATCTCAAAGGGAGTGAGTCATTCCAGAAGCAGCAATGCCAAACAACACTGCAGGGACGTGTGTGTAGACAGCCACCCAGTGTTGCTCCAGAGTGTGGAAGCAATGGGGGAATCTGGGGCAACAGTATTATGTCCAGTGTAGTTGAGCACTTAGTCAGAACTGGATGTGTCAGTTTGAAATGTCGCCAGACAATATGATCATCTCCTTTGACCTTGTGCTAAAATCTCTTTAATCCTGGATTTGTATGTCTTAGAAAACAGTCTTAGTAACAGTATAACTTCCATGGCTAAACTTAAACATATAAGATGCACTACAGAATACTTGCTAAGTGATTCTAAAGTGGAACTTTTATTCTTAAAGACACAAAGCCAAAATAACTTATTGACTGGAACTCTTTAAATGCACTGTTGCTATGCATGTACTTGCCCTTAACCCAGCAGAGGGAACTGGGTGGCCTTCCAGATGTTGTTGAAGTGCAGCTTCCAGCAACTCTATCCAGCATACCCAATAGTAAGGAATGCTGGGAGCTGCAGTGCAGCAACATCTAGAGGACCACACAACTCCCATCCTTGCCATATTTATATTATCCGAATTCATGGTCCATAAGTTCATCCTGAACTATTGCTGGTCCATAGAGGATGCAACTAAAATGACTCAGTCCACAAAAACGGTTTAAATAAACATGATCACCTCTGAGTATGACCCCTCCTGAGAGGAATTCATTACAGACTTTTAAATGAGAGACCTAAATCTTATTGTTAGTTCTAACTAGATTAGACCCATTGAATTCATAGGATTTACTTTTGCATTAATTCACGATTGAACAATTGAGCCAATGGTAGCAAGTATGTGGAGTAAGGTACTGAACAGTTGGCCTCAGGACAAATATTTGAAAGTTGCATACAGTTTTTTCCTCTTTAATCATTACCACACATTTATTCATTTAAAATTTCAAAACTTGACTTACATGATAATCTCTTTCTTTGTTGCTTCCAGAGACAAATAGTCAACCCACTCTTTTTTGCAGTCATAAGTTTTAGATTCATCAACAATTTTCTGAAACATGGTTCTTTTTCTGTGGGGGAAAAAAGAGTAACACCATTTGAACCTCATAATGTGACTTGACATAGATATCTGTATCACCTTCCCAGCAGCCCAGGACTATAAATATATTTATTTAACCTTAATGCTCTTCTGTGAAAACAGTGGGTCAGCACTTGGTTGCATGAATTACTGAATTCAAGGATTTTTTATATCATAACACCATACCCTCCAACTGTTTCCGTTTAGCAGGGACAGTCCCAATTTTCACCTGCTTTCAAAATGTCCCCGTTTCAGTCTCTTCCTCTCGATTTCCCCCTGCATCCTCAGTTTACTTAAATTGTGGCAAACTGAGTTCAAAGTGCAAAAGTAGCTTTTACTCCATTAACTCAGCACAGGGGAAAGAAGAAGAAAGAAGGGGCAAAATCTTGTCCTGCCCAGTAGGGTCAAGCAAAAACAAACTGCTGCAGCCTATCCAAGCTTGTTTGTTCTTCCTCATTTATCACTTCTGACATCTTAACCCACTCTGATGTTGCTTGGCCACATGTGTCATGGTTTCTATCTGTGAAATGTTGGAGGGTATTCTATGACCTAATGCCACTGTGCCTCCCACCCATGAAGGGAGCCCTGGTGGCACAGTGGTGGTTAAATGCCAGTACCACAGCCAGTATTGCAGCCACAAAGTTGTGAGTTCTATGCCAGGGATACAGGGTTGGTACAGCCTTGCATCCTTCTGTAGGTCGCTAAAATGAGTACTCAGCTTGTTGTGGGCAATTAGCTTACACACTGTAAATTGCTTAGAGACTACTGTACTTAGTTCAGTATGAAGTGGTATAGAAATGTAAATGCTGTTGCTACTGTTATTTACAGAAGAGGATAAAACACAGTATTTCACTTTGTTCCTCCCCTCTTTCAAACACACTTATAAAAAGCAGCAAAAGAACTACCTAGGAACCAGAAACCAACTTCACTGCACAGGCAACTGGCACCTAAAAATGGTTTAAGGCAAGAAAGCAGAATTTTGAATTTCTATAACAAATCCACGGATAACTTACTTGAAGTAGAGTGCTAAGTCGGTAGCTATGATGGCAATATCCATCAAGTGAGTCACATGCTCAAACTGCCTCCTGTTGAGATTCTGATAAATGTTCAAGGACTAAAAGGAGAAAAGGCATACATAAGAGTAGAAGCTGGCCTCTGTCTTTCGTGCATCATCCAGGTGTGCATCTACACTGTAAAAATAATACAGGTTGATACCACTTTAAGTGTTGTAGCTCCTTTCTATGGAAGCCTAGGATCTGTAGTATTACAAGGTCTTTAGCCTTCTCTGCCAAAGCGTACTGGTGCCTCACAAAACTACAGATCTAAGGTTTCTGTAGGAAAGAGCCATGGCTGTTAAAGTAGTGTCAAACTGCATTATTTTTACAGTGTAAATACACCTCAGGATATCTCCATTTTGCTCCCTTAGTCCTTTGAATTACATTTTTAAAAAGTAGGATCAGTCTGGAAATGCAATTTATTTTTGTTCCTTGATATGTACACAGCTTGAAGTAAATATCTATTTTTATTTAACCTTAATGTTCTAAAAACTTCAGGTCAGCATTTAATTATATAAACTTCTGAATTCACAACATCCAGGTTATTCAGTCCTAAAACATAGACTTAAATGGAATTGGGAAATAATCTAGAAAAGTTGTAATCCCTTCTCTCTTACAGATTCTAGATAAATGGGTGTATTTTGCCTCAGATAACACAGAGGGGTAGGAGGCCTTTTCAATAAGCTTCACATTTTTGCTCTTTCAGTTGCAGGGAAAGCTTTTGAAAAAAGATGAGTCCCTGAAACCAAAAACCCATCCAAAGAAGCACCAACATTTTGATATCAAGAACATAAAAAGGACCCTGCTGGATGAGCCCAAAGGCATATCTAATCTAGCATCCTGTTTCCGAAGGTGGACACCTACATGCTTTTAGGAACAGTAATCCACAGCCACATCACACAAGTCTGTCAAAGTGGTAGTGAGGCAGGTTTAATCTTCCACTGAGCTTGTTTCTATTTGAAATTTAAATCCACCCAACAGAGATTCTCTCACGTGAGAGATTTCTGAAATGTAAAGAAAACTCAGATGCAGGTCCATTTAAATCTCCTGCACCGGTGCATGATGATCCCAGCTGAGATCAAGGTTGCACACATTTGCCTAAATATAAAGCATGAAGTGATCCATAACAGCATAATATCACATCCTCCATTTTTTCCCAACTAGTCCTCTGTCATCCCACATTTTCAGCTGCTTTTAAAATATCCCAGTTTCTCTTTCATTATTTCCCTTTCTGTTTTTTGTCTTCAGCTTACTTAAAATGTATTAGTGAAATGCCCTGGCCTAATTTCCACTTACTGCTGAACTGGTTTCTGTGACCGAATCCAGAAATTGGTTCAGCAATACGCATGGTTCTCACTACCTTTGTGCTGGAACAAGAGGAGAGGCACAAAGGTAGTGGGAAGCCCCAGCCATCTCCATTCCCGGCCTCCCCATGGCTAGGGAAGCTGGTAAGGAAGTCGCAGAAAGGATGCAGGGAAGCCGGGGAAGCCCTACCACCTTCCTGTGACCCCTTTCCCAGCTTCCCTGGCTGTGGGGAGGCTGGGAACAGAGGAAGATGGTTGGAGAGTAGGGAAGCGGAGTGGAGGTCGCAGAGTGGAAAGAGCCCACAGAGTAACTGAAGGAGGCCACAAAAGGCCAAGGAGAAGCTGGTGGCCCAGATAAGGAGAGGCAAAGGAAGCAGGGAAGCTGGTGACAGGGGAGAGGGCTGAGGCCCTTGCAGCTCCCCCCACCACCGGTAACAGTTTCCACTGGGTTGAATTGATTTATCTCTAAATAACTCGATTCAGCCCCCAAAACAACCCATTTAACCCATGTCATTTTGACACTGGTTAAATGGGTCAAAACCATGGCTGCCCTTTTCAAATCACTTCAGCAATTTGAATTAATTGGGAACCATGGTGGTTTAAACCAGATCATTTCAAATCATGATCCGGTTTAAACCATAGTGGGAATTAGGACCCTGAGTCTTTGGGATGAGAGGACAGGAGGGGGTACAATCTTGCCCTTCCCAGTAGACTTGTTATATGCAAGATACAGATGGTAATATGGATTATTATATTTCTCAACCTAAATGCTGTATTTTAAACCGACGATAAAAAAGAAAAGAAAAGTGCCACACTCTCTTAGCTAGTCTGTTCTTCCACATATCTTTTATTGTGTTGACCATACTCTGTTGCTCATGGGCCACATATGGACCAGTTTTCATGTGTGAAATGTCCAAAAGTATGCTGTAAGTTGCATCTTACCCTGTCATGTCTCCTACTCTGTCATGTCTTCTACTATCAGAAATCTCGATTTACTGTTGAACAACTAATGTTTGCGGTTCTGATAATAATAGTAGTAGTAAAAGAAATCAGAAAGTAGACACTGGGGATATGTTGCCTCTAATGTGCATTTTTCTCTGCCATTTGGGAGAAAAGTTATTTGGAAAAATGGTTTACAAGATGTATTAATGTTTTACATTACTTTTACAATAATAAAAGGTTGCAATTCAGTAGTTACTCTGATAAAACTAGAAAGCCTTGTATTTCAAAAATGCAGAAAATTATTTTGATATAATCTAAACACAATACTTGATTGTAAAAGTGTAGATCAATCTGCAAACCTCTTCTGAGAGCAGAAATTTGCCGAATTCCAAGTGGTGTCTCTCTAAAATGGATGAGCCATGAAGTTTTGCTAAGGGATGTTGAGATCTATTAGCAAACATTTTAGGAGAACAAAATAAGAAATAATTAGAACCATGCCAAGGTTTGAAAAATGGTAAGTATGTAAAACATTATGTGAGGATTAGAAGAACAAAGACCAGACATTCCCTTAAGAAATAGAAATATTGAAAATATTGGCCATTTCTGTAAATAACTTTTAAATAAAGCTATGTACATAATGCTTATATCCTTGAATAATGAATGGAGTCTTAAATAAATTATATTGTACTTCACTGCAGCAATGGTGGCTTCGAACAATTTAAAACAATAAATGTAGAAATGAAAAAACAATAAAATTGTAGTTAAAACAGCAGGCTGCGAAGAATTCACACAACTGTCCATGAAACTGCACCTTGTTTTTACTATTTTAACGAATTTTAACTGTCAGTCCTTCTTTCCAAGAAAGAACAAAACAATTGCAGCCAACAGGCACAAATATGTTGCCCGTCCCTGACACAGTTTTTAAAAATTGCTGGTCCCCACAATTAGGGCTTTGAGCCTCTAAATAATTTCCCACCCCATAAAATCTTCTTTAAGGGGCTGTACATACACAATGTACACAATACACAATTCCTAGCTGGATCAAGGCTGCGGCAACCTCATGCTCTGGTCCCGATCTGGCCTTTCAAGGGGACAAAAAGGAGCTGCAAAAAAAGCAGCTCCTTTTTCCACCCTCAAAAGGGTGTCATAGCCACATGGCCACAGATATATGGTGCTTCTTCTGTGTTGCGTCATATGGACACAGCACCATGATGCCATGTGGAGCGGCATGCAGCATCAGGGTGCCCTGGGGGCAGAGTTGGGCATGTGTAGTGAGGACGCTACGCCCTGACTCCACCCCCATGCCACCCATAATGGGCAATGTGTACAGGGCCTCAGTCCCTAAATTTCTAGAATTGCAGAGAAGGAGTCATTGAAAATTGCTCTCACCTAGAAGTCACATATTTGCCATGTTCTTATTCTCTTGCTAACTTTCCCATAACCCTTTTGTTTGGATGCCTAAACTATATTTTTAAATGTGCAGCTGGCATTTTAAATCTCTGTGCTGCTAGAAATTTGGGGACTAAAGGAAAAATTCATGGGGAAGCAGAATTCATATTTCATTTGGCAATACCCTTATTTTGCCCCACCACCACTACCACTACACACATCCCTAATCACAGGCTATGTCCACATAGGAAGATGGACATTCAGTTTGGTAAATGCTAAAAAGGAGTAGATATTAAAGGAGCAGAAACAAGTAATCAAAAGGAGAAGTGTTGCTGAAAAGATTAACTACAGGGTTAGCATGCATTTTGTGTTCCACACTGCAGTTTTTAAAACGTATGAAGAAATGGTGGAGTAGAGAAAGAACCACATCTATGGAAAGAAGCTCTTTGAGGCCCCATTCCCACTACATTTGGATTCGAAGTGTGAAGCGGGCTATATGACCCTCGTTCACATTCAAATCGACTTCCGATCCTCATAGGATCAATTAGTGGAGGAAACGACCGGGTTAAAAGCAAATTGCCCGGGCTTTCCTGACACTAGTTTTAAAGTGGTCTTTTTTGGAAAACATGATTCTGAAGTGTTTCCAGTAAGTGGGAATGAGAGGGTCAGTCTAACTGATCCAAGGGTGTCCCCTTGAGCCAGGGCATACTTAGCTCAGTTAGAAAAATAAGCTGAGTGGAAAAGTAAATGGCAAAGGCAGATTCTGTAAGTTATGTACGAAGCAAGTAGAAAAAGCAGAACTACTTTTAGCAGAACTACTTTTGCAAGCAGGAAATGTAACCAAGCTAGGCTAGACAGAGACAGTGAAAATGGTAAACCGCAGGTATGTTGCTGGGTAGAGATAACAGAATTTTATTGTGATTGGCCGAAACGCTGGGTGAATAATTCTAAAGGAAACTATAAATGACATGTACTTGAACAAGGAAGGGGGGGACAGGTTTTTCACCGTTAGGTGGCTGTTACCCCCACCAGCTGGTTAATAAACTTGGTTGGAATCATTAAAATTGGTCTGGTCTGAAACTCTTGCGCCTTCGATCCCCGGGATATGTTTGGGAACGCCTAATTCCCTTACAGGAACGCTGGTCAGAATCGTGGTTGGGGTTTTTTTTGGAGGAGGGTATTGATCGCAAAATCAATCTTGTGCATTTGTGATCTTGTGCATTTGTGATCTTGCGCATTTGCGATCAGTATAATGAAGAAAAAGAAAAAACACACACACACACATGCTCCTGGGGGTCCTTCCTTCCTTCCCCTCTTCCTTCCTTTTTTTCTCTTTTTCTTCATTATACTGATCACAAATGCACAAGATCACAAATGCACAAGATCACAAATGCACAAGACTGCATTTGTGATCTTGTGCATTTGTGCTCAGTATAATGAAGAAAAAGAGAAAAAAAGGAAGGAAGGGGGGAAGGAAGGAAGGACCCCCCAGGAGCAAGTGTGTGTTCATTTTCTTCATTATACTGATCGCAAATGCACAAGATCACAAATGCACAAGATCACAAATGCACAAGATTGATTTTGCGATCAATACCCCCCCAATAAAAAAAATTCCCCTGCGGGAAGGGGATGGGGCATTAAGGGCTGTCACCTTACATGGCAGCTCCAGTGGGAACGACAAGTGTTCCCGGCTAAGAAAGCGGTTCCAAACAAGGTCCCTTTTCATAGTGTGAATGAGGGGCCTTTTGGAATCGCTTTCACAAGCGGAGCATAGCCCGGTTCCAATGCGGGGTTTTCCACAAGTGGGAATGGGCCCTTAAGTTGCAGAGCCTGCAACATCTGGTATGAGCTTCCCTCTTTTTCATCATATCACATAAACATTGAGAGACAATTCAATACCCCACTTTGCCATGAAACCTACTGGGTGGCCTTTGGCAAATCACATGCTCTCAGCCTCAGGGAAAGACAATGGCTAACTTCCTCTGAACAAATCTTGCCAAGAAAACCCCATGATAGGGTTGTCATTGGTTGGAAATGACCAGAAGGTACACAACAACAACAAGCAAGGCAGTACCACAATATGGCCTGTGGAGTATCTTTGAGCCAGTATGGCACAGTGGTTTGCCTGTTGGACTATGATTCTGGAGACCACAGTTCAACCAAAATCAGCCTCGAAACCCACTTTGGGCAAGTCACATTCTCTCAACCTCAGTGGAAGGCAATGACAAACCTCCTCTGAACAAGTCTTGGCAAGAAAATCCAATGATAGGTTTGCCTCAGGGTTGTTATAAGTCAGAAATGACTTGACAGCACAAATCAATAACAACAATAGGAGTTGTTATGCTAAGGTACTATGACAGAAGATGCAGTGAAGCAATTATTGTAAAGAAGTGGTTAACACATCCACAGGGGTATGATAACAAAGAAGAGGAGGCAGGCTTGGTTCAAGACTAAGGTCATTCATTTGGGAAGAAACTGGCTGAAGGAACAAGAAAGGGGTGGTATGGGAACTGAGACAACCAAAATCACTTTAAGTTTGTAACAAATAAGCATTTAGCCTACAAATCATTTGCAATTATGTGTGGTTTAAGGCTTGCTGCATAATTTTGAGAATGAATGGCTCTTGTGTGGACCTGTAGTTACTGAACAAAGGTTTACTGAGTTTTAACTGCTGAAGCCTGAATTTCTGAACTGGTTAACTGCCGGACTCCACAAGCTATTAGTAGAGAAATACCTACTTCATCTGATAAAGATTGTTGGTTCCTCGATGGTCAATATCATGACATAAAGCTGCAGTAACCATAGCCAGTGCTTCAAGATCTGTGTAGTATTGTTTCAGCTTGCCTGTCTATACAGGAAGATCAGAACCACGCACCCCAATTAGTTTCTCCAATTAAAATTTCAGTATGATGCTAGTTGCTAATATTTTTTTTAAAGACTAGAAAATGGTAGGAAGTTTTAAAAATGACACATTAATATTTTTCACATCCAATGATGTGTTCCAGTTAGTGTTCAAATGAAATGAAATGAATAGCACAAGTAACACTTTCTACATAGAAGGCTTAAATATATATACTATAAGTTGAGCGTCCCCTGTCTGGAATTCCAAAATCCAAAATACTCCAAAATCCAAAATTGTCCACACAGGTGGCTGAGACAGTGACACCTTTGCCACAAACTTTGTTTTATGCACAAAATTGTTAAAAACATTATGTATAAAAGTTATGTGTATAAGATGTATACAAAACAGAAATGAATTTCGTATTTAGACTTGGGTTTATCTCCAAAATATCTCATTATATGAATAGTCTGAAATCCACAATGACAAAGGAGACTCGAACTGTATTTACAATCAGAAAACTAGCATTTTAGGCAAAAGGCCTAGTCTTAATCTTGTCATGAAGCCTTCATCTTGACACACGTTTTGTATGTGCATAGTGTTTTTTTCATTCAAATAAGGAGCTCTGCAACCTGAAAGAGTGTGACCCAAAACAATGTTTACTATGCTACTACGTCACTTTCCCCTAGTGTCTTGCAGATTATATAAAGTGGCCCATGGTTTTTTTGCAGTTTGGTGGCAGGAATCTAGGCTCTTAAATATTCTATAGGTGGGACAGTGAATAGAAACTCTTATCCTGCAGCTGCATATGTCCCTTTTGTGAGCAAGCATCCAATTTGATCATTCATGGGGAAAAAATTAAATGTATGGAAGGGTATAAACTGAGTAAGGAAATAAAAATTCCTCTAAATGTGCAGTCAACATTTTTGAGGAAAAGGTTTTTGAAGTGCTATAGTGGCTTGTCACGGCACTTGATTTTCACCCCACACCTATATATATACATGTATGTATGTATTATATAGCTTGCTTTGTTCTGTGATTGGCTGTTGGAAATAGACCTAGGTTTAATTTTCAAGTCTCACTGCTAAGGCACATATCTCTGAAACTGGGAGAGGGAAGACAGATTAACTGTAGGGAAAATATATTCCTCTCATTATCTGGTTTGATTCTCAGACCATTTCTTGGGAGAACAAATGTCAGAAAAGACATACCATAAGAAGTGTGAACATGGTTTGTGCAACGTTGAAGCCATGGCGCCAGTTGTGATAAGTAATTCTTCTATAACCCTTGCTGACTGAATAAATGAATCTCACCAGCACCTGTGAAAACAGAACTGTACTGAGCATAGGTTTTGAGTACTTTCTGGAAACGACACTGTTGTTGAATGAGACAAGAAGATTGCAAATAAAATAAAATAAAATAAAATAAATAAAAATAACTGTCTTCCTCTAACTTTGTGGATTTGCATTGGAGTGAGGGCAAAGAAATTTAGAGGATAAATGGCTAGCATATGGTAGCTTTTTATGTTCTTTCAAGCAGCCCCTCAGTTTATTTTTATGGCTCTATTTAGAATATCTGTATTGCATCTGCTAACTGTAGTTCCTGAAACCCCTTATATTGTATTTAAAATATAATTAATTATATAATTAATTGAGAGAAAGAAAGGCAAGCCAGCTCCAACGGGCCTTGCCTGCAAGCAAAAAGAGCCCTCCCTTCCTCCACCATCTTGAGGGAGAGAAAGGCAAGCCAGCTCCAACAGGCCTTGCTTAAAAAGAAGAAGAGCCCTCCCTCCAGTCCATCTGCCTTGGTCCAGGCCTCCGAGGGAGAGAAGATCTGCTGGACTTTCCCCCATCCCCACCACCTCTCCCTTCTCTTTTTCTGTCGCGTCTTTTTAGATTGTAAGCCTGAGGGCAGGGAAATGTCTAATTAGCTGCTTCAATAGTCTTGGCTGAAGAGCGAGGTATTATTATTATTATTATTATTAATAATAATAATAATTGACAAGAGCAGAGATAGGAACTAATTACAATCAATTATTGTAATCTGCCCCGATTGCTCACCCAGAGGGGCGGAATATAAATAAACATTTATTATTATTATTATTATTATTATTATATTATTATTATAATTATAGACATTGTCTGAGATAATAGGACAACTTATTTCAGCATTAATTCCAGAGTTATTAATTGTTAAAGTATTAATTAGTCAAATGAGAGAACATGCTAAAGAGACAACAAATTTCACATATCTCAACTGGTTCTTTACTCAGATCTCTTGGGGTTTTGAAAAACTGCTTCCTGCTTTTTGGCTTCTCCTCTGGATTCAAAATTACTTTGTTTATGACATAAATTTCAAACCACTTTGTTTATATTTTATTCATTGTTAGATAGATAATTCCAAGTCTAAACATTTTTTTAACTCAACAAGCAGTAGCATGGTTGCAAAAGAACTGGTCTTCTATCCATCCAGGTGGCCTCCGTTTTTGTATGCAGCTATTTTATAAAGGCAACTCATTTGTACCAGGAAATTAAAGTCTGCAGCTCTTATGTTGTCTTTTTTTAATGAGATCTATGTAAACTAAAAGGTTGGGGTGAGAAGGTAAGATTATAAGGGATGACAAAAGGGAAGACAAGATAAGGGTTTTTGGTGGTGCAGATGAGAAAAGGAATTTTAAAAAATCCAGTAGCTATTTCCTTTTTTAAAATTCAAAGTCAAAAGAGGAAGAAGGATGGGTTGTTGTTGTCATGCCTTCAAGTCGTTTCTGATTTATGGCAATCCCAAGACAAACCTATCGTGGGTTTTCTTGGCAAGATTTGTTCAGAGGGGTTTTGCCAGTGACATCCTCTGAGGCTGAGAGTATGTGACTTGCCCAGGGTCACTTGGTAGGTTTTGTGGCTGGGCAGGGAATTGAACCCTGGTCTCCAGGGTCCTAGTCCAACACCCAAACCACTACACCATGCTGGCTCTCAATTTTTATATGATATGGTGAAAAAGAGTGAAGCTCATACCAAAGGTTGCAGGCTTGATAAACATTAAAATGTGTATAAACTGAAATGCTTATAAACACTCTCCTAGTTTTTCTATGTTTCTGCTGCCATCATACTATTTCTGATCTCTATGTATGGGTGTGAAAACTGGAGAGTGAAGAAAACTGATTGGAAGCAAATCCGCTCATATAAAATGTCGTGCTGAGCCTGGGGTTGAGTTTTACACTTGCCATGGACTGCTAAAGAGACAAAAGAATGGGTCTTAGAAGAAATCAAGCCTGAAATTTCATAACAAGGTGAAATTAAACTGAGATGATCACTAAACTGAGATTATCTTGCTTTCTATGTATCATGAGACAATATGATTTATTTTAAAAATTAATAGTACTGGGGAAAGCAGTAGGAAAAGAGGAAGATTGTACTATAGGTGGATTGATTCAATCGGGAAACAACAATGCCGTTAATTCGCAGGACCTGAGCAGGGCAGTAGATAACTGGGATTCTTAGAGGTCTTTCATTCATTCTTCTTGTTGTTGTTGTTGTTGTTGTTGTATGCCTTCAAATTGTTTCCAATTTATGGTGACCCTAAGGCAAACCTATCATTTTGTTTTCTTGGCAAGATTTGTTCAGAGAGGGCTTGCCTTCCTTTGCCTTCCTCTGAGGGCCCGGCAGTGTGATTGCCCAAGGTCCCCCAGTGGGTTTCCATGAGTGAGCAGGGATTTGAACCCTGATCTCCAAAGTCATAGTCTTAACTCTCAAACCACTACACTATAGGGCTGTTATAAGTCAAACTCAATCTGATGTCAAAAAAACAAGCTTCCTTCATCCCAACATTCAAACACGTTTTGCCTCTTAGGTGCATATATGTGAGGGGGGAGAGGATGGTGCAAGGTAAAATTGTATGCATCCATCCACCTTAGTGCACCCAGAGGAGTTTCTTTTATCGTGGTGAACTCTCTCTCCCATCCTCAACATTCACATCTCTAATGGCATATATATCTGCCTTAGAAACCACCGTGGATGTCTGTCCTTACCCAAGGTTCTGCCATCTTTACCCACTTAAACATTTATGTGGTGCTTATAAAAAGCTCAGTTGTTCATTTCAAAGCCTGGCAATGTGGAAGGGAGGAGAATTGCTTCATTGTTGTCAAAAAGTCCAGCTTTTCCATAGATCTAGGCTTCTCTGGAAACAAACACTTGTTGCTTCTGAACTTGGAAAAGTTAAGATGTTTTTATGCCCTTAGAAAAATGGGTGACTACAAAGCCATGGAGGGCTCACCATTAGAGGGAATGTGCTTCCCAATATTCATGACTATAGGAATTGACCTCCAGAGTCAAGTTCTCACTTACCTCCTGTGGAATTTGGAATTTTTTCACCACTCCAAGTTCATAGTACATTTGGATGCCACATTTCACAAGGTCTAATTCAGTCCACTCCATATCAGAAAAGTGGAAGTGATAGATTTCGTATTCTTCAGGATCTGGAAGCTGTGATTTCTGCAGGGAAATAATTACATTAACACTTCGATATGGTAAAAGTTTCTCTGTTGAAGCAACAAGCATGTCTTGATTATCTTGCAACCTGTGGCTGCAATGCTATTTATTTTAATGTGTCCATACAGTCATTCATTTTATTCACATGTAACAATAAACTGTGGTTTAGTGTTACGGGCATTCTCAGGTTTCTTCATGGTTACCGCTTCTCTAGTATAGTATAGTATAGCTAGTATAGCCAGGAGAAGGACTTTGCAGGTGTTTAGTTTCATTTTCTCTTAACCTTTGTTTTCCATCCATGTGCAAACTAGGGGATGTTATTTCAGAACAAATTCTTGTTGGTTATAAATGACACCTTCATAATCCATTTGTCTGATGGTGGCTTATTTTGAAACTGACCAGAATTTCTGTAAATCCCAATTAGCATACAAGATTAAGGGATGGGAAGATGAAGGCTAACAAAGTAATCCTGGCTATGTGGAAGGAGGGGAGAATGCAGGACACCTGAAGCTTCACTGAGCTCATGCCATCTCAAGGATATATCACTAATCCATAGGACAAAGTGTGAATCTAGATAAGATTCACAAATGTAAAGATTTATCACTGAATATTAAAGTCAGCATCGTCCATGCCATCATATTTCCGATTTCTATGTATGGTTGTGAAAGCTGAACAGTGAAGAAAGCTGATAGGAAGAGAATCAATCCATTTGGAATATGTTGCTGGAAGAGTTCTTTAGGGCCGGTACAGACCGGCCCTTTGAGGCGCCCCCGTCACATGCTAGGGTTGCCTCAGGGTGGGGCTTACACCCCCCCCCCACAACCCAAGCATGTGATCAGGGCATTGTCGCTACGTAGTTCTATTTAAACAGCATATGTAGCGACGTCGTTGCAGCTGCGCAGTTTCTATGCAGAGTTGCACAGTTGTGATGTACAAGAGGTGCCCTATGGTGCCTTTTCCCTTTTTTGCACTGCAACTGCAACGCAAAAAAGGAGCTGGATTTGCGCACTCTTTTTTTTACTGCACACCTCTGCCGCTCCGTCTAGCTGCTGCAGTGAAGGTGTACAGTAAAAAAAGGAGGTGCCATACCGCCCTCTTTGGGCAGTCTGTAAAGCTCCTAAAGACAAATGAATGGCTTCTAAAGCAGATTGAAATCGAACACTCCCTAGAAGCGAAAATGACCAAATTGAAGCTATAGTACTTTGGCCATATCAGGAGATAATGTGACATTAGAAAAAACAATAATGATTGATAAAGTGGAAGGTTCTAGGCGAAAAAGAAAGATCACATTACAGGCGAATAGACTCAATCAAGAAAGCCACATCTCTGAATTTGCAGGACTCTGCAAGACAGAGTGTCTTGGAGGTCTCTCATTGATCGGGTTGTTGTAAGTGAAAGTCAACTCAATAGCAATTAACAATAACAGCAAATACACACCGCTAGTTTTTTTTTGAAGTGCTTGCTTCTATAGTTAGGAACAGTGGCAGCTATTATCAAGAAGGGAAATCATTTACCAAGGATTTTCTCATTTTTATGCCACTGAAAATGTCATATTACTGTGGAATTCAAACTCATCTTGTGCAAAGCTTGGAACAATTACTTTTTCAAATGACAGCACCCAGAGTCAACATGTCCTGTGACATAATGGCTGGGGGATACTGGAAGCTGTAGTAACTTCCAAAGTTCTGATTTTGTGGCCTTAGAACATCACAAATCTGTTTGCCTGGTCTAAGTTAGCACTCTTGCTTTATGCAGAACCTGCCAGAAACTCAAATGGCGAACAGACGCATGGCTATTGGAAAGTTAACTAAGATAGGCATGGAAATTGAAAGGCTAATTTCTGCCCAACCCAGCCTCTTTGTGGGTAAAAATAATCTATTAAATAATACTCAGTTGAGAAGTAATGAGGCGTGGAATAGTTCCGTTTCTTGCCATATTTAAAAATAATTTTCTTATAAGTAATAATAATAATCTTTATTTTTATACCGCCCTTCCAAGGATCAGGGCGGTGTACACGTACAAAAATTTAAAACATATACAAAAGTTAAAACACAGTGAAACGAAGAACAACATTACAATTTTGGCCCAAGGAGTAGTGATATTCCAGTCCGAGTCGTAATGGGGGAAGGATAGCAGCTGGGAAAAATCAGAGGTAGGCCTGTTCAAATAAATAAGTTTTTAACCCCTTCTTAAACTGGGTAAGGGAGGCAGTCAGGCGGAGCTCCATGGGCAGTGAGTTCAAGAGGCTCGGGGCAGCGATAGAAAATGCCCTCTTACTAGTAGCTGACAGTCTGGCCTCTGGAACTTTAAGTAATAGTTGCCCGGTAGATCTAAGTGTGCGGGGCGGATTATGTGAAAAGTAAAAGCTGTGGTTAAAATGCATGCCTGACTAATGTGGGAGGGGGATTAGGTTAGGATCTGAGAGATAAAATGTTTTCTACCATACATAGTCCTCCCTTTGTTGCATGAAGAATATTGGTCAGTGATGCACTATGTTGAAAAATACTGCATGTCTATGTGTGGGGCTCTGTCCACTCTGACTGTATAACTGATTTCAGATGTAATGATTGATAAAGGAAGAAGTTTCCCAGTTCAACCCTGTAACATTTTATAATAAAGATATGACTTCGGAAGAGGGATGTAAATCTCTATAGATTTTATTCCCAAACAGTCCGCCCTCCATATCCATAGGTTCTTTTATCCATTGATTCAAACATCCACAGCTTGAAAATATTTTTTTTAAAATTCATAATTTCCAAAAAGGAAAGCTTTTGCTATTTTATATAAAGGACACTATTTTACTATGCCATTGCATTTAATGGGACTTGAGCATACATGGATTTTGGTATCAACAAGAGGTCCTGGAACCAAATCCCAACAGATACCAAGGGCCCACTATAGTTCAAAATGTTTTCCCCCCACCTGGGTGAGATTATGAGACTTTTATAAACTTTCGATTATTGTTGCGAAAAATTTAACAAACTACTTTAAAAAAAAATCTAACTCTGTGTGCACAAAATACAATATTTAATATTAAATAGAATATTTTTGCACCCACCCCACCTCCACATTGTTGCTTTTGGTGAACAAAACTGCTGCTGTTTTCATTCTCAGGGAGAGACAAAACAACAAACTTCCCAAAACCTCACAGCATTTAGGAGAGAAGACTGAGAGGTCATGACAGCCATCTTTAAATATCTGAAGGAATGCCACGTAGAAGATGGAGCCTGCTTGTTTCTGCCACTTCCAAGACTGGAACACAAACTAAAGGCTTTGAATTACGAGAAAAAAGATTCCACCTAAACATTGGGAAAATGTTTCTTTATTCTAAGAACTGTTTGACTGTCTCACAGGTTGGTGGCCTCTCCTTCTGGGAAGATTTTTAAATAGATGTTGGTTGGCCATCTCTCAAGAGTGCTTTGGCTACAAATTCCAAAGGGGGTTGGACTAGGTGGGTCTTTGGTTCTCTTCCAACTCTATGGACTCTTTCATACAAGGCTAAATTGGAAGTATAATTTAAGGTCAATTTGAATGCAATCATGGGTTTTATGTTATTGCAAATTAACTCTTCACATGCAAATTCGGGCAAGAGGGAAGCCAATTCGAATGCAATCATGGGTTTTACCTTATTGCGAATAAAAGCTTCGCATGCAAATTCGGGCAGGAGGGGGTTATTTTCGGGTAATGGGAAGTAATTCCGAACGGAGCAGGGGTTCATGTAAATTCGCTAAACAAGCGAATTTACATAAATCCGCATTGGCTCCATTCGGAGTTGGGAGAAATTCCTCCCCGTTTGAAAGAGTCCTATGAGTCTATGGCAATTTTATTCAGTAGGGTGTCTGGAAATGTTGAGATGCACTGCCTCATAGAGGACTGGGAAATGTACTTTATATCTCTAGTCCATGATAAGCCTTATGGAGACTCACTAGAATTTCTGCCAGCTCTTCCTCATCACAGTCAGCCACCTCTTTTCCAAGCTTTTCCCATGTAGGCTGTGGAGACAAACACAGTTACAATCTCTATTGCTGGATTCAGATGCAGCAAGGCAGAAAGACAAAAGGGCAGTGTACTCCCACCCAGTACTATAATAAACTTTTTTTTTTTTTTTTTTACAAATTTTTATTCTTTAATGGTACTCTAAAATGTTTCACTTATCTAATGGCATAGTCAGTCCTAGCAATAGCCAGTTGTTGAAAGCTTTATAATCTATTACAGATGAAATGCTGCAATTCTATCAATCAAGAAGAAGGAAAGGAGAAAGGAACATGAGGGAAAACTTTAAATGTCATACCAGGATTGCTTGAATTTCATTCTTGTCACATCTTACATGGTAGAGCACCATATCCTGTGCAATGTCTTTTCGATATTCCAGTTTATTCATCTTATCATAAGTATCAGTATTGAGTACAGACCATCCAAGAAACTGTGTTAGAGACTCGGGAAATAAAACAAAGTTGTTGGTATAGCTAAACAATATTTGACTCTTTTTTTTTGTTTCCAGATCAACGTTATTAATAATCTTAATATATACCATCATGTATTAATAATACATGATGGTATACATGTATGCTTGTTTCTTTATTATTTTCAGGACCTACATTCTACCTTTCCACTTCATAATTAAGGAGTCTAGATGGCTATCCTCATGGATTAAGAACATAGAATAGCAATGTCACAATTTAAAAACATCCTCCAGCAGAAATTAGCAGATTTGGGGGCTTTTTGTGTGGTTTGTTTAAAATTATTATTCTAAAAGCACTACCAAGCAATTCCTGGAGAGGAAGAAGGGGAACAGTTCTTCCTTCAGGCTTGTTGTCTAAGAAGAAAGATGAGCCTATAAAGGCTTTTTGATGTTCAGAGGAAGCCAGGAGGAAATTCTAGTGGTAAAGAGAAGGTAAAGAACATGAATCCAAATCCTGAGCTTTCAACAAAGATTATTTGAAGATGATTGTAGAGAACAAGGCAGCAGAAAAGGCAAAGGATAAGAAAAGCAAAGGAAGAATAAGGGACTGGAGCAAAGGACAATGAAGACTATTAAATGAACACAGTAACAGAGAAAGTCAGTTTGATAATGGATAATGTTACAAAGGAATAACACAATCCTCTTACAGGTAAAATGGGTGGGCAGCAGTGGTAAGAAGTATAAAAGATTCTTTGCACTAGTAGTGAGCGTACTCTCAGAATATTCCAGAATTATGCGAACATTTAGCAATCAACTGTATTTTGGAAAACACTTATGTTCTCTGCTTCGTTCAAGAGGCCTACCTCCATTAATATTTCATCCTGCTCATCAAAGGGTTTCCCATCTTTCCTGTTGTAAAATGTAGCAACACCGACAATTTCTTCTTTTTTGTTGACTATTGGCATAGATAGAACATTTTTGATGACCCAACCTGATTCATCAACAGGACCTTCCTTAAAGAAGCAACATGTGGTCATGAAACATATCAAAAGCTAAACTGCATATTCTTTCAATAGAAATAGTTATACTATATTTACATGTTGTAAATCTGAAATTAAACAGGATGTTGTATGGACAGTGCTATATTTACATTACAGCTTAGAATATTGTCTGCAATGTGGATTTAAATATATTTGAGTTAATTTTCTCTTCCTGGGAGATGCAAATGGAGAAACTTCATAAACAGTTGTAATCATATTATTACAGTACCTGAAAGATAAACATTTCATCTGAAGCGGCGTTCATAATGTTGCAAATCTGGAAAATTGTAAAGATGTTTTGTTTACATGCACAGCTTATTTTCAGTGTTTTGTTAATTAAATCTAACTTAGAATTGTTTAGAAATGTAGTTGAAGCATGGTGGTTGTTTGTCTTGCACACATTTTAAAAACTTCTCCTTTAAACAACATATGCCATATTACAAAGTGCTTTTGAAACTTTCCAAAGGTACTTTGCCATGTGCCATGGAGAGGCTCCCATCAGAGAAAATATAAGTCTAAAGCTCTTAAGGCATATGTGGAATATATCACATGTTTCTTTGGCTCTTGGCCATAGTTGTCTTGATGGGTTATGAAAATATGCAAACATAAATACTCACAAACCCAGTTTCTGCTACATATGTCGGGAGTCCACTAACCAGAGCCCAGTGTTCTGGTTTAGGATTACTAAACGGAAAGGAAAAAGGTATTAAAACGATGACCAAACTAGGTTTGCCAACGCAGGGCACATTTAAATTAGTCGTGAAATTGTTAAATGCTTAATACTTGGTTATTTTTCAATATAAATATAAAATATAAAAAAGTCATGGCTATTAATTTGAACAATGAGCAAAAAGTAGAGGTGATTTTCTAATTTTACAAACGTCTTTTGGTAAGGTGAAACTGGTAAGACCTAATATAATAATAATAATTATTATTATTATTATTATTTATTTATTTATTTATTTCTTACCCGCCCCTCTGCCTGTACAATTGGGGCGGGGTACAACAAGGTTAAAAAACAGTTACAGTTAAAATAGTTCAACAATCCCATCCCCATCCTCATCCTGGCACAAAAGATGAGCCTTTAATTTTTTATTTTTTTTAAACAGAGGTGGGCAACTGCTGGAATTAGAGGGACTTCTTGGCTCCTTTTGAGCCCTGTTATCTTGAAAAAATAAATTTTTGCTTCAAATTATTCCAATTTCCTTCCAAATGTTTGCTCTCAAATTCCTCCAAGGAACAATTTCACTGTTGTTGTTGTTGCTGTTGTTGTTTTCATTGTCGTTGTCATTACTCCATTTATTTATATCTCACTTTCCCCCCCAAAATTGGGATACAAAATATCTTACAAATTAAGAAACAATACAGTCAAAAACATACAAAAGTGTGTTTGTATGTTGTGCTTTAGGCCCAGGATTGTAGAACTGAAGTCAACTTTTGGTCACTTCATCTTTAAAAAAAAGTCTTTGCTAGACGTAAAATAACCCAAGGGAGACAAACATAGCAGAGTTGCCCCTGAATGCCATAGAGGGATGTCTGGAAGGCATTTGGAAGCAATTTCTTTTTAATTTTTAAAAAATTGATGAAGATTTGCATATGGCTTATGGACCACACTTTCACTACCCACATTTTGAACTGTGTAAATTCTTAGAATGGTGATTTTAATTGTGCTGAACTATATAGCTGAAATGTGGAAATGTTAAAAAAAATATCAAAGGACCAACACCTATATGGAATGCCAAATTAAGGTATTTTACACTATAACTTTATAACTCGTGTCTTAAACTATATCATATCCCTTTTTTATGGTGGTGGTAGTGTTGATGAAGATGACACTTCTATACATTTCTATTGTTGTTGTAGTAGTGTGGCTTTAGGCCATTTCCAACATATGATGACCCTAAGGCTTTCACTGGGTTTTCTTGACAAGATTTATTCAGAGGGGATTTTGCCTTTATCTTTCTCATTTCCATATCTTATATCTGGAACCAGTGTAACTTAAAAAAATATTGTATAGGAAATCTCTTCCAAGACTTTGATTTAAAAACTCAGCTTCTTCTATATTTATGAGCTACATGACAATGAGAAACATAAATCCTGGATAGGCTGACATGATGTCAAGACCTGGTTGACCTGGCTCTGTGTAACTGATACATTTGCAAGTGAAGATAACTTCCAATGCATTCATTCTGTTGACTGACACAGAAGCCTATGAAATAAACATATATATGGGAACACTTCCATTCATGGGAATGCATCTGAGGAAATAGACTTAAGTTTAAAAAATCTTATGCTACTACCTCTTTCTTTCACTTTGTTAGACAAAGTTGCCACAAGATCCCCTTTCATATAGATCTAGACTAACATGGGTATTGGGCTTTACAGACTGTCCAGAAAGGGTGGTCTGGTGCCACCTTTTTGACTGCACACCTTCGCCGCAGTAGCTAAATGGAGCGGCAAAGGCGCACAGTTAAAAAGGAGCAGGGAAACCCACCTCCTTTTTTGCGTCGCTATTGTGATGCAAAAAAAGTAAAAGGCACTGTAGGGCACCTTTACCACGTTGCAACTGCGCAGCACCATATGGATGCTGTGCAGCTGCGACAGCATCGCTACGTACACCATTTAAATGGTGCTAGGTAGCAATGCAGCCTCCATCACGTGCTAGGGTTGTGGAGCATTATAAGCTCTGCCCCGAGGCAACACTAGCACATGCTCGGGGCACCCAATTGCATCTATCTGTTTTTGGCTTATGTTTCTAAAAGCGTCCCTTCACTTTATATGCCATATAGCTACTTCTGAATGCACAGAGAGGTAAATTTTCAATAGTTTTTTTCCCTATTGTTACCAAAAAAAGTGCATGCTTTATTTATTTTATTTACTGTATGTTTTTAATTGTATTGTTATTTTAAATTGTAAGCTGCTTGAGTACCAATTATCATTCAAGTGCAAGTTTATTATGGGTCAGATTTAAAGAATCCCTGTTGTAGCCCAAATATAAATATTTAAAAGTGGAAAGACAGCTTGCTCACTCCTAAAATTGGGTACTGCTTGCTCATCTTTTATGTTCTTTTTGCTCTAAATATTCTGCTTTTCCTCCAAAGAGTGGAAAACATCATTTATGGTTGTATCTCCCCAGCAAACACACTTTCACTCATGCACCAACTCTGTGAGATAAATAAGGCTGAGAGAGTAAATGACTGGCCCAAGGTTGCCCATGAGCTCCATGGTGAACAGGGACAGTAACTTACCCGTAGCCCAGTACTCAAAGCACTATGCCACACTATCTTTCTACTAGTACTGTCTAGGGAAAATGGCTTTTAGATGGGGGTGGGGGATGTGACTTCACTATAGCCAATTTCAATGGATAAAAATACGATTATTTGACTCTACTTACGGGATAACTTTAATTTCTTCCTTTCCATGTAAGATGTAATCGATTACTTTATAAAATGCAATCTCCTACAAAAAGAACAGAAACAGAACATTAGTATCAAATAAGTAATTAGGGAAAGGGGGTATTTCTTATCTGTCCGATGACTTACTCTGCCATCTGGGGTTCGAGGTCCTGAATAAGGTGGAACTTCACCCATTAGAACTGGCCACAAGTCAAAAAACTCCTAGAAAGGCAAGCAGAGTTGATGACATGAATCAGCTGAGCTTAGCAGGCTGAGAATCTTGTGAAACAAAACTCCCGTATAATGAACCCCGTTATTGGAATGGTAACGTTTAACAGAAAAAAGTGAAGTAGTGACAAATGAGGGAACATTGCTCAGTAGAGCAGAACACATTTTGCATGCAGAGAGTCATAGGCCCAAAACAAACGGGCCAAAAAACATGGTCTTTGGCTGTGCCAGCACTAGTCATGCCAGGGCCATAGCAACTGCACACAACCAGCCCTGATCTGGGCTGCCACTGCAGTTTTAAACCAGGTCAGCAAAAGGAGCAGTATTTTACTGCTCCCTTTTGGTCCAGTTCTTTGGGAAAGATGCAGGCCCAGCACGGTTTTCCTCCACATTCTGGGCATGCATCATCTAAACACTGTGCCCTGAACGCAACCAGAAACCACATTTTTCAGCCTAATTTGGGCCATAGTTTCACTTTCAAGTGCCTCCAGTTATAAGGAGCTTAGCTAATTAGACTGGCAAAGGAAGACATAGTGATCTTGGGAAAATGCTGCCAGTCAGAACCTATTTGGAGGAAAGATGAGATTAAAACGAAGTAAGCATTTATTTCATAACTGTAAAATCAGAAACAAACAAATCACTTGCATTTTTATTGATATCAGCAATTAAGTTTGGGAATTGAGATTTATGATTTGATACATTGAGGCACAGTGTTTTATGCTTGAATAAACAATAGCAAATCATTAGATAGCTCTTGTGTATGCATATTTTTCGGTATCATACTCTGGTATTCCAATTTATACTCTGTTATCAGTCTGCCTAGTTGTAAGATTCTCAGGGGAGGACTTTTTCACCATCTCTTCTGAGGCATGTTTGGACACAGGATATGGGAATAACCTTCTTGGTATCTGCTTCAAGGCTGTGGAACTCTCTGCCATGGGAGGCCAGTCTGTCTCTGTCACCACCATCCAGTTCTTCTTCCACTAGCAGATAAAGTCCTTTTTTAAAAACTTGAACAATCATTTGATGGCTTTGTGGAAAGATCTTTTAATGAGATGTAGGTGCTGCATTGTTTTTAAATTGTTCTTGTTGTGGCTTTAAATGATTGTATATTGGTATTCTATTTAATTGTGTTTTAACTTTTTTACTACAAATTTTTAATTCATGCACCACATTTTAACTTACATGTGAGTTTCCTTGGGTTCCACTTGGGGGAAAGGCAGATATAAGTTGAATGAATGAATACCTACCTACATCCTTGTGTATCAGGCAAGAATCTTTCTGAGCCTTGGACTGAACCTGGAACCTTTTGCTTGAAAAACATTTGCTTTTACCACTTTTCCTTTGGCATCATTGAAAGCCTTAATGTACTTAGGAACTAATCTTACCTTTTGTTTGCTCATATCCAGAAGACCTACAGAATACCTGTCACAGTTCAGATATGCTCTTACGGTGTAAAATGCTTTGTGGAATTGCCTCTCAATGTCAGTCAATTCCTCAAATACTTTATTCGCTGACCATAGCAAAACCTGCAGGATGGAAAACCAAAATACAAGTTGCCCAGGCATCCTATTAGACTTGCTTCTGATTCCTGTCTGTTGGTGCAAAGAGTGGGGATGAGGGAATAAGCTTGCCAGCTTTTGACTTTTGACTTGAAGAAAGATGGGTACATGGGGCAAGACCCAAAGCAAACAGAGCTGGCAGTGGGACACAAATTAAATAAGAGACAATGCAGAACTTGGTGTTCCTCTAATGGAAAATGAATGAATCTGTTCAGTGTAATAATGACAGAACATGGTAGGACACAATGGACCAACATAAAGGAAGAGATTAGAATAGAAGAGGGTGGCATCACTTTATAGATGAAGCCCTGTGCAATCTGGGAGATTTTGGATGGAGTGTGGCCAGCTCTGGCATCTACTGATTCTTCAAATCCTGGTGCTGATATCTTGACAGAACATAGTACTGTGGTGTGGATATGCAAGAAAGCTTGACAGAGACAAGGACACAGTTCTCGCTATCTTGAGCGGATTCTGAATTGAACGTGTGAAAAACGTTCTTCCATCTGTCCAAAGATCACAAGAGGTTCTCCACAAAATGGATAACTTTCCTTCCATTCATGCATGCAAACACTGTCCAACTCCTTCTGTGCGAATTCATGATTATCATTGGGGGAAGGTGTGAGAATGGTGTTAGCCAGTGGGTGTCCACTATTGATCCTTGTCTATTGGTACATGCTCAAAGTGATCCTGCTGAAATCCTGAAGGGTTTTGGTGTTTTTTTTTAGCTCATCTCATGACAAAAACACTGCATATATTCTATGAGCAGTGAAAGTACTTTGAAACTACTCGGGGCATAACTAAATGGATGTGGGGTGTGTGGATCACCCCAGCTGACACCCTAAGGGGAGATAACAGCACTACTCCCTAAACATCTGCCTTTTGGTAGAAACAGGCTATGGTATTTACCTGCATCTCTTTAAAATTCTGGAGCTTGGTGGAAAAGATGTGATTGGGTGAGGTTCAGTGGGAGGAGAAAGAAGAGGCCTCAGGTTTTTACATTTAAAAAAAAATGGGAAAAAATTTAAATTTAAATTTACACTTTAACCACACGCCACTATGTACATTTAAATACATTTAGGCTGTATGCATTGTATTTTAATTAAGGCCTAATTTTAATTTTGCTAGTTGTTTATGCCACAACTATTAACATTATAGTCAGTGACATATGGGAATTATGATTTATAAATAAATCCAACAGGCCCAAAAGATGGGAAAGAAAAGGAGGCAAGCAGAGATGGCCTTGTGTTGTGTGATGATTGCGTTGATGGCTTGGGCCTCGCACTAGGCAGCACAGTGGAACAATACTAAAGTGAGTGCTCTTACTCTCTGCGACTGCTTGGAAGGGGGTGATTCCTAGCTTGGTACCATTATTGACGCTGAAATATAATGGTAGAAAAATGCAATGACTGATGTGTTCAGTTTGCATAATCAGAACGCAAATCAATAATATGCATAATTATATTATTATGCAAATAATAATTTAATAATTTGCATAAGAATGCAAATTAATAATATGCATAATTATATTAATTTGCATAATGTGCAAATTAGGTGCCTGGATATCGGGGGACAGTATGACAATCCTAAACACAAACAAAAACACAAAGAAGATAATTTTCTTTCAGAGACTGTTTTCTCACCTGACCTCTTCGAGTTTCACAACTGTGAAGGTAGCTCAGGTGATAAATTTTCAGATTCAAAGCAGCAAAACTCAGATACTTCAGGAAAAGCTGGGAATATAAGAAAGTTCTGTTGAGATCAACAGAAGTGTAGCCCTTTGTAAGAGACAAAGTACCGTCGACCTTCCACGTTTGTGGTTTTGACTTTTGTGGATTTGATTAATATGTTTTCTTTAGGAATCTCTAGGTTCTCCAACGCAACTGCCAGAGGTTGACCATGGATTCCTAGAGATAACACTTCTCTAGGCATTTTAAGGTCCTCCAGAACTAGTCTATGGTCAAATTCTGCTGGAAATTGACCACAGAGTTGTTCTGGAGGGCCTAGAGAGTTCTAAAAAAGTATTCCCTCAGGTTAAAAAAGGTGTTTTGTTTTGTTTTTTAAAAAACTTATTTGCAACTTTTTCCATTTCATGAGGCTCCTGAGCCCATAACTACAGCTAATGTGGAGGGCCCACTGTATTTAGACTAGGGTCCAGTGGCACTCCTCTGTCAATGGGATGCTAGTCCCATTCCAGGTTTTAACTATCCTCCCATTTAAAGTAACTTGGGAACTGTCTTTACAGACTGGGTGAAATCCTGGCATGGATTCGTCATCCCACTGACATGGGAGCCACCGGCCACCACTGTTGAGGTCCTTCCTCAAGGGATCCCCACCCATACTTACATTTTCATCTGCACTGCTGAAAAAGGAACCTCCGATTTTATTCACAGCCATGATCACACCAACCACATCTTTGCCGTTCATGATTGGAGTAGCAAGCATGTTCCTTGTAGTGTAGCCAGTGAGTTCATCAACAAAACTGCTAAAATGGTGACACTGGTATAAGAAGAGACACATTCAGATTTCACTGAAATACACCTTTGAACCAGATCACCTTGTTGATGAGACAGATCAGCCAACATTTTTCTTTCTCCCCTAAACACAGAAACTATAAATAATAGAGAAAATTATTTAGTACCACTTTTACATATTCGGCAACTGTCCCAATTTGGCAGGGACAGTCCCAATCAATCCTCTGTCATCCCACTTTTTCAGCTGCTTTAAAAATGTCTGCATTCTTTCCACTTTCCTCCTTTGGTCCTCAGCGCACTTCAATTACTTTAGACTGAGTGCAAAATGCAAAAGGGTTCTTGCCATTCCCATTAGGCCCAGGCAAAAGCAAATGATTGCAACGTCTCCTAGCTTGTGTTTTCTTCCACATTTATAACTTTTGCCATGACCACATTCTGATGTTGCTTGGCCACACTGTCTTGGTTTGCATCTGCAAAATATTGGAGGGTATGCTTTTTAATACACTGTTATGAATCATATTGTCCCATTGCTTCATTCTCTTCCCAGGGAGGCAATGTGGTTCTTCATAAGGAGAAACAGAATGCAAGATGCATGCATGTGCTACCAAGGAAATGGGAGGTCACACAAGTTTCTGTCCAAGTTTTGAGTACAGAGAAAAAATGAACTGAACTGACAAGGTGTGATACTGGCTGGCAGAGTAGATAGTGGCTGGGACTCTAGGTGGTTGGCTGGTTGCTTGTGTCATTATTGTTTTGTGTCTTCAAGCTGTTTCATATTTATGGTGACCCTAAGGTAGTCCCATCATAGGGTTTTCTTGGGAAGATTTGTTCAGAGGCAGCTTGTCTTTGACTTCCTGTGAGGCCGAGAGAGTGTGACTTGCCCAAAGTCACCCAGTTGGTTTTCATGGCTGAGTACTCAAACCACTACACCATGATGGCTCTCACTTAGTTAGTTATACAGCCTTTTTATATGCAGTAGAAGCTTTCAATGTGAAGGCTGACTTTGACCCCAAGAGAGCAATTATAGGCCTTTTCAAATGTAAAAGACTATACGGTGCTGGCTGAAGTCATATGTGTAAGTACAAATATAGGAACCTCTTGGTTTCTGAAGCTTTGTTTTAAATCTACCCGTTATATTGTAGTGTTTTTCAAAATCTTTGAATTTAGTCAGCCTGTTTGCAACTCGGCATTATGCCTCTGTTCATTTATTTGCTAGTCACATTATCATCCTATCTTTCCTTCTCTTACCGCAAGGTGCCGTGGCCCTTTTAGCCTGTCTAACTTGTTTTAACGCTATTGTAAGCCCCCTTGAGATCTCTGGTTGTAGGATAGGGTATAAATATTTTAATAGCGTAAATAATAATAAATACCCGGCATTCCTAATCCCAACTTCATCCTCACAAATACCCTGTGAAGTAGGTCAGGCTGAGAAAGAGAATTACCGGCCCAAGGTCACCCAGAGTGTTTCAAAGCACAGTGGAGAGCAGAAACTGGATCTCCCAAGACCCATCCAATTTTTAGCCACTATACCACACTGCCCCTCTTCTGCCATGAATGTTATACTCCTGGGAGCAGCACTGCTTTCTTATGTACTAATGCCTGTGCCTCCTCTGTCTGTCTATCTATCTACAGTATCTATCTATCTATCTATCTATCATCTATCTATCCTCTTACAGTCAGAATAAGCCTGCACTGATCTCTTTGCCACTGTAAAATTTCACAGCAAAGGTTATTCCGACCACTTTGCTGCTTGGCAGGAAAAGGAAGACAAAACTACTGCAGTTAAATGGTTTTAATTATGTGTGCATGTTGTTGTTATGTGTCTTCTCCAAGTCATTTCTGACTAATGGCGACCCTAAATCAAACCTATCATGGGGTTTTCTTGACAAGATCTGTTCAATGGAGGCCTCCCATTGCCTTCTTCTGAGGCTGAGAGCGTGTGACTTCCCCAAGGTCACCCAGTGGGATTCATGGCTGAGCTGGGAATCAAACCGATTCACTCTGATCACTATGCCACTCTCTGCCTTCAAGCTGTCTGTGAATTTATGGGGGGGGGGGTATTTTTGAACCTTTATTCAATATATATATATATATATATATATTGTACAATATCTCTCATAAAACAAATGTATAAAAATGGTCTAAAAATTTCATAAGATTAAAAAGCATTCCTTATTAAATTTTTATACAGTTCAGTTTATTTATGTTGAACTCAAGAATTTCATAGGGTTTTCATAGGCAAAGGATACTCAGGATATAGCTACACTATAGAAAAATAAAGCAGTTTGACACCACTTTAAGTTCTGTGGCTCTGGAATGGTGGGATTTGTAGTTTTACAAAGGCTTTAGCCTTCTCTACCAAAGAAAACTACAAATCCCGGGATTCTTCTAAGATGGAGCTATGGCAGTTAAGGTAGTGAATAACTGCATTATTTCCACAGTATATCTGCACCCCCAGAGGTAGTTTTTCCAATTCATCCCTCTGACCTATAGCCTTTAACATCTGGTATTTATTGGAAGTCTCCCATCCAAATCCTAGCCAGGGCTGACCCTGCTTATCTTTCAAAATCACACAGGATCTGGTTCCTCTAAGGTACTTAGGCTCTTTTTAGTTGTATGTGGAATAAACTATTTGTTTATCCTGCCTACCAATCTGTGATGAGCAAATGGCCTAATTATTGAAAGAGTACTTAACTGTGAAGTAATCCTAGCTAGAATTTATGGATGGTAGGGATTTCATGGTCATCCTCTGATTTCATTGTGCCTACTTGAAAGGGCAGTCTGGATTTGAATGCTCCAGAGAAGGCCCTTTGTGTTTTTGTGCTACATTACAGAACAAAGAAGTATTACTTTTTACAGCAGTAGGTTTGCATTTCCATTGATCAAGCCTGCAAGTTGAATGGATCAACTTGTATTTATATAAAACTGTATCCTCATGCTGTTAAGAATATTCATGTGGCCCGGCAGATGTTGTTGAATTCCATTCCCAGCCGTCTTAGCCATTATAGCCAGTGATGAAGTTACACTTCAGCAAAATAATTTGCACTGCTAATATATTTCTGTCTTGCCTACTACATACTGACTGAAAATGATGAGCTGCTTCTAGAAATAATAGGGAATTGGTTAACCTCTACTCTTGTTTCCTGGGTCTTTGCAGGCATCCACACAAGTATTTTATACAGTACTATATACCATCCTGTGGGAGAACTGTTCAAACACTTCTTATATGGACCACAGTTGCTCTGTTGTTGTTGTTGTTGTTGTTGTTGTTGTGTGCCTTCAAGTTGTTTCTGTCTTGTGGCGACCATAAGGTACACCTATCATCGGGTTTTCTTGGTAAGATTTGTTCACAGGAGGTTTGCCATTGCCTTCCTCTGAGGTCAAGAGCATGTAACTTGCCCCAGGTCACCCAGTGGGTTGTTTGGATGAGTTGGGAATCGAACCCTGCTCTCCAGAGCCATAGTCCAACGCTCAAGCTACACTTTTTCTCTGTGATTCACTAACCTAACTATGTAGACAGAGTTCTTTTTGAAGTTAACCGCACAGATGCTTGCACAGTTGAAGAAGCAAGCTGCTGCTGCTGAACAGGACACTATTACTTTGATCAGAATAAATGAATTCATTATGTGTTTGAAACATAAATAATAGTACAAGTAGAATCTCCCTTACCAAAAATATTTGTGACCAGAAGTCTTTGGAATTTCAATTTTGGGGTTTTTTGGTTATACATACATAATAAGATAACTTGGAGATGGGATCCAAGTCTAAACACAACATTCATTTATGGTTCATATGCACTTTATACACACAGCTTGAAGATAATTTTAAACAATATTTTAAATAATGTTGTGCATGAAACAAAATTTGTGTACATTGAATTTTATTTTTCAGCATTTACCAGGACTAGGGTGAAAAATTTGTCCACCTTACCTCATCAACATTTTGGATGTTCACCGTCTTCTTGTTCTGGGCCACATGGCCCACCACACCCATGTCCAATGGGAAAACTATTTCGGAGTCAGGGGACACAAGGCATTCTTCCATGGTGCTATCCTTATGAATGTTGAACAGCCGTGTGGCCAGCTCTGGTGTGCCATTTCGCTGCCTGTACAAGAACAGGCTGCAGCAGTCAGCCTGTATGAGAGCGCTGATCCTTCTTAGGGTCTTGAAAACAACTTTCTCCATGTTGATGCTGTCTTGCATGTCTTGTATCAGCTCAAAAAGGGTTTCAGTCTCATCCTGCCCCAGCCCTTCAAAGCCCATAAAATTATCTGAGCATTGTTCACCGTTTGCCATGGCACACAAGGCTTTGCCCCCCAGTTTCCGCTCAAAGTACTGCTTAGCAAAATCCAGGTTGTTATCCAGGAATGTTTCAACTTCATCTTTATTAATATTCATGATCAATACCTTTGGTTTTGGAAGCTGAATGTTTCAAAAAACCTGGTCCCAGTATGATCGTCTTGAATGTAGAGGTAATTACTCATCAAGAAGCTAATATTCAGGCTGAGTATGTGGAGGGCAAATCTTCTCAAGTAAACAGCTTAGATAACCAATTCCAAAGCTGTAAATAATTCCATCTCCTGCTTCTCAAAGATAACCCCTGTTCTTACAATTGTGTATCTAGAAGCCTCAGTTGCCTGCAACACACTGACTCTGTAATACTATTGAATATTTAGTCTTCTGTATGTGTGTGCAATTAAGTTTCAACTCTCTTCTTATCTGACAGTGTTTTTTAAGAGTGATATAAACTCCCCGAAGCCTGATTAAACATATACTGCTCAGTTCTAATCCTTAGCTAACCAGGTATCATATTATTCCTGCTCTCAGATGTAGAGTGTTATCAAACTTGAAAAGACCTAAATGAATTCCCTAAGTAGACTGGCCCTGACAGTGACAGCTGGAAAATTGTATATCAATGAATCTGCTCTGGATTTTAACCTAAACTTTAAACTCTCCCTTTCAGAAAGACTGAGCATCTTGGATAGCAACTTTAAAATTTACATTTTATTTTCACACATTTTGTTTTCAAGAAAAATAAAAGTAGGAGAAGATAAAACTAGCTAAACTCCTATTATTTAGTTTGTCAGCATGGAGGGGGAAACGATTTGGATTTTCTGCCCAAAGCATCCTGGATTATTCCTGGCGTAGATTTTTGATGCATCTTGGATAAGTGGTTAAAGAGCTCCATTGGAACAAAATGCAACTCTTTCAAATTCATGCTTGTGGCCCGCGTGGTTGTGGTCTCCATACATTTTTGTTATCTGCCTTCAAGTCATTTCTGACTTACACTGACCCTGGGATGAACCTATCACAAGATTTTCTTGGCAAGATTTGTTCAAAGGGGTTTGCCTTTTCCTTCCTCTGAGGATGAGAGAGTGTGACTCACCCAATGTCACACAGTGGGTTTGCAAGGCCAAGCAGGGATTCAAACCCTGGTTTCCATCATCCTGTTTCAATGCTCAAACCACTACACCACATTGACTCTCCTGAATATTGTTTCCATGTGCATTATTTATTAATTCAACAGTAATACAATATAGATCTCCAGAGACACAATTTAATGGGTTGAGATGCATGATTGTTAAAACACTTTGACTCATCTTTTATGAACTACCTCTTAAAATACTCTTAACATTTTTTGACTCACTGAATAAACCATACAAATGAATCTGAAAATGCTGGCTGAAATAAGCTTGAGCACTACGCTGTCCTTAACTCACCATGCTGCAGTTCAAATGTGTAGTGCTTTTAGTGAATTTTAAAATTGACCACAGAAATCAAATAGATTGATTTTTTTTGAAAAAAAGCATAATCTTATTGCCTCAGAAAAAAATAAAGCAAAATAAGCTGAAAGTGGGCTATCTCCAATGGAATCCACCGACAAAAATGTTTTATTAATTTTAAAAAGCCCAATGCACTCTTGAGACTTTCTTCTAAGTTCAGAAATGTCTGGACCAGGAACTCTCAAACATTTACAGGACAAGTGAAAACAAACTCTCAAACTCTGGGCGACAGAGCTTGGAGAACAGACTGGGCTAACGGGTGTTTTGTGTGGGTGTGGTAGACGAGACAGAAGAAGGTGAGCTTGATCCTATAGGGTTAAACTTCCCAATCCCAGAAGGTCTTTTGGGAGAGTTTGTTGGGTCAAAGATGAGGGTCAGTTGAGTTTTGTTTGAGTTTAGTGGATGTTTGCTTGTGTGTGCATTAGTGTCTATTGTAGTTTGGCGACATAGGGACAGAGCAGATGGGTGGAAAAGAGCAGTTCAGGTCTGCTCCAGCCAGCAGTGGACTGAAACCCTGCCAACGGGACAGCCCACTCCCATAGCAGGTTGTGGAAGCTGGAGCTGATCAGGGCCACCAGGAGTCAGATTATCCTGGATCCTTTTTGTTCTGGTCCAAAGGTCCAAAACATGGCCTCAGTGTGTCTTCCAGCTATGTTGGATGCATGCGTCATCTAAACGGTGAGCCTCCAACACAATCAGAAGCTGCTTCTTTATGCCCATGGGTCAAGGCTGCTTGTTCGTGTGAATTGAATGGAGGCGTGGTTGTCTGCTTGCTAGCAGACAACCCTTTCTTGAGCACCTGGTATCAGGGAGATGGGGCTTTTGCTAAGAAGAAGTGAGTCAGATACTTGATGGAAGGGGGAGCTAGCAGCTGGTAGCTCTCTACATAGCTGCAGCCCCAGTCCCTGGAGCTTTGTAACAGAGCTTGGTTAACAGGTTTCACTAACAGGGTGTTGGTATTGTTTTGCTTGGGTGTGTAGTGTGGGGATTTGGAGGGGAAGGCCCTGAGATCTGTTTCAATGCCTAGTTAAGATGGCTGAACATGATTAGTGAGGGAGCTGCTGAAGTCACCTGCAACTGCTCTGGGATGTTTGTTTTCCTGCCATAGGATGTGGGTAGGTACACATGCACCAAGCGCAAGTTGGTAGCCCTCTTAGAAGGGTATGTACCTGGGTATGTACACTTCAGTACATTAGGGGGCAAGAGATTTTCTTGGAGACAGTGGAACAGACTGTCTTAGATGGGGAATACACAGGGGAAATGTCTCGGGAGGAGGTCAGTTCTGGTACACAGGAGGTAAACATTTGCAAGAATATGATACGATAGAATCTTTCTGAATGCTTACAACTACAGAATCAATTTGAAGCTCTCACCCATATCAGTGTGGATGAGGAAAAGCAATAGGGCCCATCGTCAGGGAATGTGCAGGAAATCTTGCTGGAATCAGCACAAGGAATGGCCACTGCCAAGCCTCAGAAAAGGTGTGTGGTTGTGGTCTTTGCTGAGGGATACAGAAGCAGTGATTTGCGGGCCTGACAAGATGTTTTGGAAGGTGTATTGTCTTCCTGGGGTAAAAATCCACATTGTAACATAGAGGCTGACAAGACATGTCAAGCCCACTGACCATTACCCCTACCTTTTGGTCCATGTAGCCAATGATACTGCAAGGCATAGCCTTCAGAATATCATAAGAGATTATGGGTAGGAAGCTGAAAGAGCTGTATGCGATGCACATGTCACTGTGACGCCTATTTCTTTGGTGCATTTTGATGCAGATTAGTTTTGTTCCCATTCCCATTGCGTCTGTAAAACCAGTTTTTCTTGTTTTTGTTTTGGGTTGAGCAGTCAGTCAAGCACTTAGGCTATTAGACGACATTGTGGTGAGCCAAGAAGCCAATCCGTCGCTTAGGCGCTCAGTCACAAAAGAAAAAATAATAGTTAAAATATGGTTTTGAATGGATTTTCTTACACTTCGATGTCTGTGCAGCAGGGGAGAGTTATGCGGGGGGGGGGGATATGCATACCAGGCTTTGAGTTCAGTGCCAGGGAATCCTGGGAATGGTAGTTTATTATGGCCCCATTGCTCATTGTGACAGAGAAGGCTAATGTCTCACAAAACTACAGTTCCCAGAATTCCTTAGCAATGAACCAGGGCAGTTAAAGCAGTCTCAAACTGGTTTATTTCTGCAGTGTGATTTGGACGGCAGGGTTTTTTTCATGAATAAATAAAAAAAGGTGGTCACTTTCTAATTTACTTTAGAAATACATACATACATACATGCATATGTGCATACTTATATATACACATATATACACATGTGTGTATATATGTGTGTGTGTGTGTGTGTGTGTGTGTGTCTGCACAAAGTATGCACATTGAAATGTTGTGTGATAAACATCAGGCATATCCTGGTTTTCTCTAGTTTAACTCTCGTTTAAATCCCATTTGCCCCCTAGTATGATAAAGTGGAGATGTTACTGTCACATTCAGTATTATCCTGGATTTCACTGGCTTTATAGCTGTCGCTGTCGATTGTGATTACAACAGGCGAAGAATAGTGCACTTGGTTTTTTTTCTGGCTTGTTTTCCCACTTTTTCTTCTTTTTATGATGCCTTATCATGTTTGTGGCCATCCCTTCATATATAATCCCCACACTTGGGCTTCTTGACTTTTTATAAACTTTTTTGTGGAATTTTGATAGGCTGTCCAATATGCTGCCTGGGCAAAGGGTTTTCAATTACACTGTTTTCTGTTATAGAAGAGGTTTCCTCACTTCCTCTATGTGTACCCTCAAGGTAACGGGTCTTACATTTCCATTTGCCACTGGGTTTTTCTGATCTTATTCATATCAGAGAAGGTGTACAAGATCGGCTCTGAGCAAGAAGAGCCATCGTTGCCAATACCAGAAGCTGGTGAGGTATCCTCCCTCCATTCCAACTGCCACTGCTGTGGACTCTGAGCGAGAAGAACCATCGTTGCCAATACCAGCAGCTGGTGATGCACCCTCCCTCCATTCCAACTGCCACTGCTGTGGACTCTGAGCGAGAAGAGCCATCATTGCCAATATCAGCAGCTGGTGAGGCACCCTTCCTTCATTTCAACTGCCGCTGCTGTGGGCTCTGAGGGAGAAGAGCCATCGTTGCCAATACCAGCAGCTGGTGATGCACCCTCCCTCCATTCCAACTGCCACTGCTGTGGACTCTGAGTGAGAGGAGAGCATAAAACACCCAGCAGAGAGAGAAGAGTCACAGTGACTATCAGGAGTCCAGAGGGAGGAAGAAGCTGCTGCTTCTAATGGTACTTGACCTCTGCCTTCCAAATAGATTCCTGTCTCTTAAGGACTGAGGCCCTGACTCAGTAGGCACGGTGTTTGCCATCACTCAAAGCTGCTTTGCCTGCTAGGGCTATAAAACCAGGACCTGACCGGTGCTCTGTTGCAAAACACCCCAGCAGAGAGAATGCAAGGACCACAGTGACTATCTGGGGCCAGGGGGAAGAAAAAGAAGCTGCTGCTGGTTCTACTGCTACTTGGACCCTCTGCCTTCCAAGTGCCTTCTAAGAATCAGAGCCCTCCCTCCAGTTCATCTGGTGCCATCCAGCCATGGAGGGAGAGATTTAGGTCCAGCTCCTTCGAATTGGGCCTCGATTAAGAAGCCAAGCCCTCCCTCCAATCCATCTGCCTTGGTCCAGGCCTCAAAGGGAGAGAAGAACTGCTGGACCTGATTCCCTTCCCCACTACCATTCCCTTCTGTGTCATCTCTTTTTAGATTGTAAGCCTGAGGGAAGGGACCCATCTAATTAATAATAATTGTAAGCCGCTCTGAGAGCCTTTACAGCTGAAGGGTGGGGTATAAATACCATAAATAACAACAGCAACAACACAGTTGTCAGAGGAATCACAACTATCCCCATTCATTTCCACAAAAGATTTTAGTACCTGAGGCAGCAATTCTGCTGTGTTGCTGGATAATTCTGACCAATCCAAATCAATGGACAGAATGGTACAAACCTAGTCTGAGCTGGAGTATGATGGGTCAGGTGTTACATCATCCCGAGGTGCCTGGTCAGTACCAGCTGTGAAGGCATTACGTTCTGCTTCCTGGGAATCTGCCTCATCTGGAGTGATAGTAATAATGGAAGACTCAGGCTGGCTTCCTTCTTCATATGATGGAGCAGGATAGTCATAATTTGCATTCAGATCATATGCTTCTGTGTTAAAAGGACATGTGGCAAAGTTGATAAATTCATGTAAAAAGTGTTCTGTTCTATGAAGCAAGAAGGGCTTTAACTCATCAGCAAATGCCTGGCTCTCTAGGTCATATGTAGTGACATTGCTCATGATGATATGTTGTACAATATTGACTAGAGACCCATGATCACCAAAAAGAACAGTGAGCTCACGCTTCAGCCATGGAACTAGTCTATGAAGGCAAGCAGGATTCCTGAGAAAAAATTCAGCTGATATGTCTCTCTAGTGCCCTCCATCTTCAACACTTTGAACACATGTACCAGAAAGATAGAGAGCTATTCAGAAGTTAATAATGTCCTGTTCCTGAATTTGTCGCATAGATCTGCCCTCTAAGTTGGCTTGTTGCCTCGATTGAAGCTGTCTGATCATTTGACTTTTGTTTTTTTTGCATTTTGTTGTCCAGTTGTCTGGCCTAACAAGATCCCAGGATCACGAGGAGATGCTTTCCTCCTAGTGGTGAGATTTCTTTGGGATTAACTAGAAGTACGACATTCCCTTGGTTCCTTGTTACTGTCGTCCAGTAGCTGAATCTCCTTCCACCAGGATTGGCAAAGGAGTCTGTTTCTGAAGGCTCTACTGTGTATATCTTACAGTGATAGTCAGACTGTATACTGTGCATAATGGAGTGAAAAGACAGATCTTTTTACTTGATTGGGACACATTTGCTTTACAATTGGCATTTCTATCTCTGGACGATTCTGAAGAATCCAAAGCAGTTGGATTGACCTGATCTGAGCTGGAGTATGATGGGCCAGGAGTTTCATCATCCTGAGGTGCCTGGTCAGTACCAGATGTGAATGCATTACATTCTGCATTATGTAAGACATCATGATTAGGAGAAGACGCTATCCTCCTAGTGGTGAGATTTCTCTGGGAGTAACTGGAAGTACGACGTCCCCTTGTTACTGTTGTCCAATAGTGCATCCTCCTTCCACCAGGATTGGCAAAGGAGTCTGTTTCTTAGTGATAGTCAGACCTCATGCTGTGCACAATTAAATGAAAAGGCAGGTATTTTTACTTGATTGGGACACATTCGTTTTACAATTGGCACTTCCATCTCTGGATGATTCTGAAGAACCCAAAGCAGTTGGATAGACCTGGTCTGCGCTGGAGTATGATGGGCCAGGGGTTTCATCATCCTAAGGTGCCTGGTCAGTACCAGCTGCAAAGGCATTATGTTCTTCATTACAAAATACATTATGATCTGAAGGAGATGCTGTACTCCTAATGTTGGGATTTCTCCAGGAGTTACTAGAAGTTACTGTAGTCCGGTAGCAGAATCTCCCTCTATCCAGATTGGCAAAAGAATCTGTTTCTTCAGGCTTGACTGTATAAACCTTACAGTGCCAGTCAGTCCTCCTACTGTGCAAAATGAATCGGAAAGGCCTTTTGCACAGAGGGCATTCTGCCTTGATTGTGGACCACTTTTGCACACACTGGAAGCAGAATCTGTGCATACAACGGTCCAAGTAGGCCACATTTTCAAATCTGTCCAGACAGATCCTGAATCAAATTCTGGGAAGCTCCTGGGAGATTTATGGACAGCTAACTCAAAACGATTGGCAATAGAATCTATTCCTGCAGGCTTAGCTGTATAAACCTTACAGTGCCAGTAAGACCTCCTACTCTGCAAAATGATTTGAGAAGGCCATGATTGCACAGAGGGCATTCTGCCTTGATTGTGGACCACTTTTGCACACACCGGAAGCAGAATCTGTGCATACAACGGTCCAAGTAGGCCACATTTTCAAATCTGTCCAGACAGATCCTGAATCAAATTCTGGGAAGCTCCTGGGAGATTTATGGACAGCTAACTCAAAACGATTGGCAATAGAATCTATTCCTGCAGGCTTAGCTGTATAAACCTTACAGTGCCAGTAAGACCTCCTACTCTGCAAAATGATTTGAGAAGGCCATGATTGCACAGAGGGCATTCTGCCTTGATTGTGGACCACTTTTGCACACACCGGAAGCAGAATCTGTGCATACAACGGTCCAAGTAGGCCACATTTTCCAATCTGTCCAGGCAGATCGTGAATCAATTTCTGGGAAGCTGCTGGGAGATTTATGGACAGCTGACTCAAGATGATTGGCAATATAATCTATTCCTGCAGGCTTAGCTGTATAAACCTTACAGTGCCAATAAGACCTTGTAAGGTGCAAAATGAATTGAAAAGGCCGTTTGCACAGAAGGCAATCTGCCTTGATTGTGGACCACTTGGGTACACACCGGAAGCAGAATCTGTGCCTACAACGGTACAAGTAGGCCACAGTTTCAAATCTGTCCAGGCTGATTGGATGTTTAGAATCTGGCGATGCATGTGATGACGACATTGTTTGATGCAGTGTGTTTGTGCTAAATTTGGGTTAAAACCTATCAAATTCTGGGAAGCTCCTGGGAGATTTATGGACAGCTGACTCAAAATGATTGGCAATAGAATCTATTCCTGCAGGCTTAACTGTATAAACCTTACAGTGCCAGTAAGACCGCCTACTGTGCAAAATGAATTGAAAAGACCATTTGCACAGAGGGCATTCTGCCTTGATTGTGGTCCACTTGGGTACACACCGGAAGCAGAATCTGTGCATACAACGCTCCAAGTAGGCCACATTTTCAAATCTGTCCAGACAGATCCTGAATCAAATTCTGGGAAGCTGCTGGGAAATTTATGGACAGCTGACTCAAAACGATTGGCAATAGAATCTATTCCTGCAGGCTTAGCTGTATAAACCTTACAGTGCCAGTAAGACCTCCTACTCTGCAAAATGATTTCAGAAGGCCGTTTTTGCACAGAGGGCATTCTGCCTTGATTGTGGATCACTTGGGTACACACTGGAAGCAGAATCTGTGCATACAACGGTCCAAGTAGGCCACATTTTCAAATCTGTCCAGGCAGATTGGACATTCAGAGTCTGGAGATGCATCCGATGACGACGTTGTCTGATGCATTTTGTTTGTGCCAAATTTGGGTTAAAAGCTATCCGTTGTCAAGTGGTTGGTTAGTGATGCTAAATTCTGAAAATGAAAAAAAAATGGATAGAAAAATTCTCAACATGTGCTTGACTTAATTTGTGTTGATCAAAATCAGTGCTCAATTTGTTTTCAACAAAAGTTATACATGAGGTTATACAATTATTGGCCAATTTACTATCATAATAGGGGTGGACAACTCAGGTATTGCTGGACTGTACAGTGCTCAGTTTGTTTTCAAATAAACTTATAAATGAGATTATGCAATTACTGGTCAATGTACCGTCATAACAGGGGTAGACAACTGTAGCCCTCTAGGTATTGCTGGACTGTAAATTCCATAAATCCTAGCTTGAGTTAATGGAAAGGACAGTCCAGCAATATCTGGTGGGCCACAACATAATCATTGCTGTCCCATAAACTCATGTTATACATTCCGTCTTGCAGTGGCACTTCGTACCCATCTTGTAAATTCACACATTAGCAAACAATATGCTGTCAAGTTAGAGGATTACAGGTGAAATGGAGGCAAAGAACCTATCCCCTTTTACCACAGTGTATGTATATGCCAGCACAGTTGTACTAGAACTCACAGTTGAGCAAACTGGCTGCACAATGGGCCCCACAAAAACCGGCTCTTTCACTTCCAAGATAACAGAAAGAGGCTATGTGTGAGTACTTGTAGAATGACTGGCTTCCCCAGGATCTATATCATGAGAAAACATAACTGCTTTAAACTGCTACATTTACACTACCATGGTTCCTGCCACAAAATGATTCAGGTCTCAGTTGTTGATGCTGCAGTACGAAACATAGTCTCGTGGTAGTTGGCCCCATTAAAACCAATGAAAATTCTGAACCAATTCATTTAGGACAAAAAATGCATATGATCTAATAGAGGACTGTAATCCTAAACTCATTTGTGTGTGTGTGTGTGTGTGTGTGCACGTGCGCATTCAATTTATGGCTACCGCACAAATTTTAAACTTGGGCACATTTTTTTTCTTCAGGTCAGGGAGATTTACTTCTGAGGGAACTTATACAGCAAAGAATTGAAAGCAGAATGTTAGCAGAGCAAACAAAAGGACCGTGGGCCCGTGGTATCTCCTGGGGTTTGGTTACAGGACTCCCTGTGGATGCCAAAATCCGTGGATGATCAGGTTCTACTGTATACAGCAGGGTAGTAAAATGGTGTCTCTTATATAAGATGACCAAATCAAGGTTAGCTTTTTGGAACTGATATATATGTAGACATATTTTGTTGTTGAATATTCGCAAGCTGTGGATTTGGGAATTTTTAGGTAATGCTGTGGCAGATCGGAATTTATATCACAGACATTTTAAATATGTTTTCCTTCTGACGGTCAGTACTGCCATTTCTTGGAATTTGGGCTCTTTTTTAATCTAGCAGGTCCAACAGCACCTCAGTGTCATGTGGAACACTGTTGTGCAACTTGTGCGCTGTTGTGTAAGGGCAGCAGCTACTGGAGGTAAATGATGTCACTAGCGACAACTTGTGCCAAACTTCCTACTTCCATGGCTGCACAACCACATCAGCTTTCTTCTACTTTCTTTGGATACTAAGACCTTCTCTAGGCACACATTGTGAGTACAGTGGGCCTTTGGTATTTGCTGGGGTTTGTTTCCAGGACCCCCAAGACTAGAAGTAAAATAATGTCCCTTATATAAAATGGTAAAATCAAGGTTGATTTTTTGGCATTTATATATTTTTGGAATACTTTCAAGCTGTGGTTGATTGAATATGTGGATAAAGAATCTGTGGATATGGAGAGCTGACTTCATATTAAATATTTCTATGCTATACACTGACTGGTGGTTGTTGTTTTTAAAGGTTTCTGGCTTATATCAGATTCAAATGTTAGAGGGAAGGGGTTTTATCTAATGTTCTCAGCTGATGAAGAGCATGGACTTCATCCTCTTCCCCACCACCATTCCCTCCTCCTTTTGTGTTGTGTCTTCTTAGATTGTAAGCCTGAGGGGAGGGAGCTGTCTAATTAAAATAATAACTGTAAGCCACTCTGATAGCCTTTAGGGCTGAAGAGCAGGATATAAATAAATAAATAAATAGAAATAGATTCTGAGGCCCTGCATTAAGAAAGCTGGGATTCAAGGTGTCTATCAGGTCCTTCTACAACTTGTTGGCATTTTGTATCCAAAAGAGAGGCCTGGTGCCAATGCGCCATAGATGTCCATCGCTGTGCGGGATCACTCCTACCAAGTTGCTCACATGGGGTGCACCTTGTCGTTGTGTGCCTTCAAGGTGTTTCAATTTAAGGCAACCCTAAGGCAAAATCAACTCATGCAGTTTTCTTGGCAAGATTTGTTCAGAGGAGGTTTGCCATTGCCTTCCCCTGAGGCTGAGAGCATGTGACTTGCCCAAAGTTTCATGGCCCAACATAGAAGTGAATCCTGGTCTCCAGAGCCACAGTCTTAACACTCAAACCTCTAAGTCACACTGGCTCTCAGGGCACTTCTACGCTGTATAAATAAGACAGTTCGGCACCACTAACTGCCATGGCTTCATTGTACAGAATCCTGGGATTTGTAGTGTTGTGAGGCACCAGCACTGTTTGGGAGAGAAGGCAAAAAGACCTTGCAAAATTACAAATCTCAGGATCAGATAGGATCGTTTAAAGTGAAAATCAACTGCATTATTTCTACGGTGTACACACACCCACAGTAGACACCTACCCTGGTTTCCTTGCCCCTAAAAAGCTTTACAACACTACTTAGATTTACCATTTGCGGGGGGGGGGGGTGTGTGTGCTAAACTAGCTGCAAGAGTCCCATTGTGGGAGAAATCCTATTGTGCAAAAAAAGGTGGGGTATAAATACTTGAAATAAAATAAGAAGATAAATAAGAGTGGACTTTCAGCCCAATGCAGCTGAACCTACATCTCACCTTGTGCCATCCACCCCCACCCCTTGCTCCTCCTCCTTGCTGTTGTCTTGTGCCTTCAAGTACTTTCTGAGTTATGGCAATGCTAAGGTGACCCTATATCACAGGGGTAGAATCCAAAGATATAATGGCTGTGTTAGTCTGTAGAATCAGTCTATGGAGCGATCTTGCAGCACCTTTGAGAATGACTGAAAGAAAGAAGCAGGTAGCATGAGCTTTCCTAGACTAAAGCCTGCTTCATCAGATATGCATTTGGTGGAGTGGAAGGCAGGGACAGACATAATCTAGCTTCCACTTCACCTGTTAGTCTCTGGAATCAGTCTATAGAGAGATCTTGTAGCACCTTTGAGACTGGCTGAAAGAAAGAAGTTGTCAGATTGAGCTTTCCTGGATTTCAGTCTACTTCCTGAGGTGCATGAAATGTCTGAGGAACTAATAATAATAATAATAATAATAATAATAATAATCTATTTATATTTCCCCCCCTCTCCCTACGGATCGAGGCGGGATTACAGCATAAAAAACAGTAATACATATACAGTGGTCCCCCGGCTTATGAATCCCCCGGGTTACGAAAACCCCGGGATCCGAAACCGGCGGGACTGCTACAGTATCCCCCGGGATCCGAAAGATCCCCCGGGATACGGAAAAAAAACCCGCGCGGCCCCTTTAAATTGGCCGCGCGGTCCGTTCGCAATAGTGGTCCCCCGGGAAACGAAAGCTTCCGGGTTACGAAGGTAATCCCGGAACGGATTACCTTCGTAACCCGGGGGACGACTGTAATATAATATATAATTACAGCAATCAGTTAAAAACCATCCAATTCAAACCAATAACATCCGCCATGTGATCTATATCCAGGGGGTTTCAACAGTGCAGGGGTTCAGAAAGATGTTACTCAAGGTCTGGTGGATATGCCTGCCGGAAGAGATCCATTTTCAGTGCCTTCTTAAACGCTTCTAGAGTATTTATCAAATGGATCTCTTCTGGCAGGTCATTCCAAAGTTTCGGGGCCACCGCTGAAAATGTGGTACAAGAAGTAGACATCAGTCTCGTGTAAACAGAATTTAACAGTTTTTTATCTGATGTTCTGAGGGTGCGGGGTGGATTATGTAGGGAGAGGCATTCCCTCAAGTAACCTGGGCCCAAGCCATTTAGGGCTTTAAAGGTAATGACTTTTTATTGCCCCGGAAGCTGATTGGCAGCCAGTGAAGAGATTTTAAAATGGGGTAATATGCTCCATCCTAGAGGCCCCCGTGATCAATCTGGCTGCCGCATTCTGGATCAATTGAAGCTTCCGAACTTGGTACAAAGGTAGCCACATGTAGAGCACATTGCAGAAATCTAAACGAGAGGTTATCAGTGCATGTGCTACTGCTTCTAGGTCCCCCCCATCCAGGTAGGGGCGCAGGTGGCGTATCAGCCAAAGCTGATACCAGGCACTCCTGGCAGTCGCCTCCACCTGTGATGTCAATTGTAGAGACAAATCCAGGAGCACACCCAAACTGTGAACCTTGTCCTTTAGGGGAAATGTGACCCCATCCAGGACCGTTTGATGAATCTCCATCTCCGGATTAGAGGAACCTATTGCGAGCACCTCTGTTTTCTCTGGATTCAACCTGAGCTTGTTTTTCCTCATCCAGCCCATTACCGAGTCCAGGCAGGCATTCAGAGGAGAGATGCCATCCCTAGTCACTGCATCAGTCGGAGACATAGAGAAGTAGATTTGGGTGTCATCAGCGTACTGATAGCACCGCGGCCCATGTCTCCGGATGACCTCTCCCAGTGGCTTCATGTCAATGTTAAATAGCGTGGGAGACAGAATGGCGCCTTGGGGGACGCCAGATGTCAGCTCTCTTTTACGAGAGCAACTGTCTCCCAGCCTCACCATCTGGAACCTTCCCGAGAGGTAGGACCGGAACCACTGAAGTACAGTGCCTCCAATGCCCAGTTCCCTCAGGCGTTCCAGAAGGATACCATGGTCAATGGTATCGAAGGCCGCTGACATGTCCAAGAGCACTAACAGGGTCACACTTCCCCTATCAGTACCCAGATGGAGGTCATCGACTAAGGCGACCATGGCCGTCTCAACTCTGTAGCCCGCCCTGAACCCGGTTTGAAATGGGTCTAGATAATCGGCCTCATCCGAGACTGCCTGGAATTGGAGAGCGACCGCCCTCCAGACTAAAGTCCAGGAAAGCTCCTGCTGACAACTTCTTTCCTTCAGTGAGTCTCACAAGTGCTGCAAAAGCTCTCTACAAAGTATATCACAGGGTTGCCTCCAGGTTTCTTCAGAGGGGGTTTCCCATCCTCCAAAACTGAGAGAGTGCGACTTGCCCGAGGTCACCCAGTGGGTTTTTATGCTGGAGCAGGCAAGTGAACCATGGCGTTCGGTATCAGAGCCCAACAGTAAAACCACAGACCTGAACAAATCATTGTTACAGGGATTGGGTACACCACATAGGATTTTTCAACAGAGCCAACCAATACTGTATTGCATTAGAATACCAAATCTTTTTTATTCTCCCTTTTTAAAAATATGCCTCTGTATATAGTATTTTATTTCTCAAGTATTGCCAACTGTCATCTTCTGGCCTGGAGGGAGTGAAAGGACAGGCCCAACGCCATCGGGCCTGAAGAAGAAGAGCCCTCCCTCCTTGCCAACTGTCATCTTCTGCCCCAGAGAGAGTGAAAAGACTCCCTGAAAAGACTCTAGGCTCAATGCCATCAGGCCTGGCCTCGGTTAAGAAGAAGAGCCCTCCCTCCAGTCCATCTGCCTTGGTCCAGGCGTCAGAGGGAGAGAAGAACTGCTGGACGTGATCCCTTCCCCACCACCATTCCCTTCTTCTTCTGTGTCCTGTCTTTTTAGATTGTAAACTCAAGGGCAGGGAACTGTCTAATTAAAAATAATAATTTGTAAGCCGCTCTGATAGCCTTTAAGGCTGAGGGGTGGGTTAATAATAATAATAATAATAATCAACTTTATTTATACCCCGCTTTTCTGTTGCCAGACAATTAAATCGGCTTACATCTAAAAATCATTCCAATATACAATACATTATACATATAATATTCCCATCCCCCCTTAAAAAAGAATTAAATACATTACAATTAACATTTATCAGTTAAAACAAACTATTAATAATAAAATAATCCATAAACTGAGTGGTACATAGTACATAATGGGAACGGAACTCATTTTTGGCTGAATGGTTCTATTCAGGCTGGAAGAGATCTGTCTTGACAGCTATTTTGAAGCCAGGTCTGCCTCGTACCTTGTTCACAGTCTGGATCCAAAGCAAAAACTTATCTGATATAAGCAGGATGACCAGATGTCCTAATCACAAAGGAGGACAAGGCACCACCAAATATAGGACATTCAAAAAAAATGTCAGGCATTACAAAATAAAAGCTAAAAACACTCATAGAAATATATATTTTGCTCCTTAGTCATGCTCCAAATGGAGGACGTTTTGAAATTCCTCCTGGAATGAAGGGCATGTCCTGGAAAAGTAGGGCATCTGGTTACATTGAACATAGGGGACCTAACTAGCAGCACTACTACTCTCTGCATAAACCCTTGCCTCAAAGGAACAAAATCTATGATTCTTCATTGGGCTACTCATTCAAAGTACAAAAAATGCAAATTATATTTTATGTGGCATGTTTAAGTTGGATAGAAGACTGGATTGTGCTAGAAAATGATGATTTACATAACTTAGAAAGTTCTGACATTAGATTTGGATATCATGCATTTATGTGGTATAATAAATTAAAAGATAACAAAGATATTAATAACCATATTATAAGAAAAACTTTATTAACAGTGTGGACCAAAATCAAACACCTTTTTTTTTTACAGAAAATACTTATGTGGGATTCAATACAGGAAGCCTTTTACTCTAGAACAAAAAACAGGAATGAATCATGGTTTACATATGGAGACCTCATATCTCACAACAATAATTCTAACTTTTCTATGAAATCAAGCAAGTCTATGGAGGAAAAGATAAAAGAGATTGATTCTTATATAATCAGCTAAAGGCACATTTCATTAGCAATGTTAGAACTACAAGGTTAACAATGGAAAGAAATGAGATTGATAAAATTGTTACAGATGAACAAAAAGGACATATAACTAAATTCTATAGATTCTTTAAGACCAGAAAGTTTGGAACACGAAATAGTTGAACACTCAATGATTCAATGGGCACAGGATATTGGTAAAGTCATAACCTAGAGCAATGGGAAAGATCATGGCAGGTCTCCAATCAATTTACCCTATGTTAGAATTACAAAGAAAATTATTTTAAAATTAGATACTGTTGGCATTTAACACCATTTAAATTGCATGCAATGTATAAATCAGGAAATATATGTTGTTGGAAATGCCAAAGACCAGAAGGCAACCTCTTTCATCTATGGTGGAAATGCAAAGAAGCAGAGAGTTTCTGGGAAAGGATTCATAGCCTAATGATTGAGATCTTTCATGTTGATATACCATTTGATCTTTGTCTCTCTCTTTTTTTTTAATATAACAAGCGATTTAGAAATCAAGATAGAGAAAGGAATAATTTGTAAAAATTTATAAAATATTGATGGCGAATAAAGGAAAGAAAATAAATGAAAATATTTTGAAAGATGTATGGGAAGAAGAATTAGGATGTAAATTATGTGAAAAGGAATGGAATAAAATTTGTGAACAATGGGGCTATCTAGACCGCCCAAAAGGGGCGGTCCATGACCGCCCTTTTAAACAGCGAGATGGGGCCAAGGCTGCCGCACCGGCAGCCTCCGAGGCCCCATCCCACCGCTTCTGGAGACTGCGGGGAAGCAGCAAACTGCCGTTTCCCTGCGGCCTCCAAGTGGGGTGCAGCGGGCGCCCTGCTTCCCTCAGCACTGGTGAGGGGAGAAAGGTGATTTGGAAATGGTATTTTGCACCAGTCAGGTCCAGCAGATCTTCTCTCCCTCTGACGCCTGGACCAAGGCAGATGGACTGGAGGGAGGGCTCTGCTTCTTAATGTAGGATTGGCCTGATGGAGTTTCACCTGCCTTTTCACTCCCTCCTTGGCCAGATGGTGTTGTCAGGAGGGAGTGAAATGAGACATCATCATCATCATCATCATCATCATCAGACAGCCGATCACGGTTCAGAGAATTTGTGAAGAAGGTCTGCATGGGATCAATATTTGCCATTGCTTTCCTCTGAGGCTGAGAGGGTGTGACTTGCCCAAGGTCTCTCAGGGGATTCAAGGACTCCCAGAGTCCTATTCCAAATGTCAAACCACACCACCACAGGGACTTTAAACTATTTTACACAGCGCCTAGGATCACCCAGTGAGTTTCATGGCTGAACTGGGAATCAAATCCTCATCTCCAGAGTGATTGAAAAACACTCAGATCACTATGCCACACTATCTTTATTTTAGACAAGATATAATAAATCACATTATTTCTCTTGTTGTTTTCTTAACTTTGACTCAGACTTCCTTCTTTAATCCTGAATCAAGGGGTGGTCACACTTGCCATAAAGAACACAAAGCTAACACACAAACTTGTCCACACACCTGAGACCCAGTAGCCCAATCCAGAAAGGAAGGAATTCTAGGAATAACTTCTAGGTTGTGGCCAGGGACCATTACTGCTCTTGCCACTTTGAGCCTTATGTTTATGTGCCTTCAGGGTGCTTGTTGACCTATGGTAACTGCATAAATTTCACAGGGTTTTCTTTGGCAAGGAACACTGGTAATTTGCCAGTTCTTCTCTCTGAAACATAGCATACAGTACCTGGCATTCATTGACACTCTCCTACTGAAGAACTAACCAGGGCTGACCATGCTTAGTTTTCAAGATCAGATGGAATTTGGTGCAAATAAGTATCTGGTGTCCTACAATCCAGTCAGCAAATGACCCAGGAACTTGTTGGTTGAGTGCAAGAGCTGACAAGTAGTTTATTCAGTCCAGGTTAGTCACAGGTTATCCAAGAAGATGAAGGACTAAACAAGAGGGTGGTCATCAAGTGGTCCAGGAGTCGTTATACTAAGCCGGCAATCCAGATAAGTGAAGCGAGCAAGACCGAAAGAATCTAGTTTGACACTACTTTAACTGCCATGATTCAATGAGATGGAATTCTTGGAATTGTAGTTTGTTGTTGTAGCAAAGCACACAACAAAGTTCCCAAAATTCTACAGCAATGAGCCACAGCTGTTAAAGTAGCGTCAAACTGCATTATTTCTACCATGCAGAGGCAGCTAAAGTTGTTAATGGTAGCCAGTTCAAAGGTCAGGAAAACACAAACACAACTGATTACTGCCAGTCCCCAGAAAAGGAGAGTTGCAATCAATAGAAATTCTGGGAAGATGCTGGGAGATTTATGGACAGCCGACTCAAAATGCCAGGTGCCTATTTAATCAGTGCCTCCTATTTAACAACTGCAGGGTGGCACAATCTCTATATCTCTCTTTGTCATTCAGCAAAGGATGGTGGTATGTCCTCATCGTCTGCCACCTTCTGCTGCAGAGCATGGCTCCCCACTGTCTAGACTCAGAGAGACCATCTTCATCAGGAGCTGTGTTTATTTGTTAATGGGGCCTCTTGAGGGATTGCAGGAGTCAGGCCAAACGGCACATTTTCTCTACCTCTTCTGCACAGGATGGAAGTAAAATTTAATTACTGAATTCCATATACGCCTCCAAAATTTTTGGTAATTTGACATCTCTAGGACCAACTGTTTGAACCCATGGAGATCTCCTCACCTTGCATGTAGAATGACTTCGTTTTTTGATGTTACTAAATTGTCCAGTCTATGTATCACTACTGAGACATAAACACAGCTTAATTCAATATGATCTAGGAGTCCTATTAGACCGTCTCTGTTTGAGACATGAGACTGGAGGTCATGGAAGGATGAATTAACCCTTACAGATGAACTAATGAAAAAGATTAGAGGATAAACCAACTTTTTGCGTTATTCTTCATAGGAAACCTTCATCCCAATTAAAGCAAAGAGCTTATTTCTTTTTGGTTTCTCGGATTCTTGTTCAATAATAGATAATAGTAATCTTCCTTAAGCACATTGGAACGAAAATACAATAGTGCCTTTAAAAAACAAAACAAAATATTCAGGATTTAAAAAAAAAATGGTTTCAAACAAGAATTTTTATCTTCTTTTTAAAAATTCATTTGAAGAATTTCTGGATTGCCTTTCAGCCTGCCAAGGCTCCAATGACAATGTAAAATACATAAAAACAATTTATAATGCTTCAATCAAAATCCTGCATCTTTAGTCTTAACCAACACTCCGGCAGCAAGTACGATTTCATGTCTTACCAATAGTAAGGAATGATTCTTGTTATTTATTGATTATACATTTTCTAAATTGCCCTTTATCTTTATAGATAGATGTCTGGGCAATGTGCAAGTATACTTACAACACAAAAAACCATCCCTACCATAAAAATAAGGGGGGAAAGTGTAAGAGATTATCTCTAGATCCTGTGCTTCAAATGCCTATCGTGTGCATGTGATAATTTTCCCCGGGAGTATTCCCTGTCCAATCAGCTTGCAAAAATTAGAGAAGAAGCAGTGCTATGCAAGAAAAATAAATGAATTTTTATTTGAAAATACATTTCAAAGAGATTACAACAAAGTGTTTATTTCAAAACTGTTGTGAAGTATTTATTTAAATAAAAAATGAAATTAACCGTACATATATGCCTACGAGAGAGCAGCAGAAGCGAGGAAGAGGGAGCAAGCAAGAGTGTTTGTCTTAGACAGAGAAACAACAGAAACAGAGAGCTCAGCCTCTGAATGGTGCACACTAAAAAGAAAAATCCCTGATAGAAAAGAAAGTGAGCTGTACAAATTAAGCCTACAGCAAATATAAAACTGTTCCGATAAAATTATATTCTAAGTATTAACTTTTTTTAAAAGTATATATTGTGGATTTATATTACAGAGGAGAAAATATAACATAATTTTGTGGAATAAGGAACAGATGGCATATACAGTTGTCCCTCCAAATTTGCGGGGTAACCGTTCCAGGACCCCCCATGTATTTGAAAATTTGCGGATATTCAAGTCCCTCTCTCTTTACCTCCTTCCTTTGCCACCCACCAGGCCTAGCGTGGCCTTGGGGGCTAGTGTGGGGGCCACTGGCCAGCCGCCATGCCGAATTCCTTCCTGCCGGGTGCACACCCCGCCCCTCCAACACAACAAATGGCCCCCAGCCTCCTTCTCCTCTCATCCCATTACCCTGGCAATGGGGCAGAGATGGGAAGCAAGTGGGGAAGCCACCTTATATCCCCCATTCTACCTCTCCATCCTAGCCATGCTGTAGCGCAATGGGGGCAGAGAGGGGAAGTAGAGGGTCCTTTCGATTGCTCCCTCTCTCTGCCCCATCACCCTGGCCTGGGTTCCAAGGCAATGGGGCAGAGAGAGGGAGGAGAGTGTCCCCACTTGCACTCTCTGTCTGCCTCATCGCTCTGGACCTGGATCAGCTGAGTTGGCTCCAAGGCAATGGGGCAGAGAGAGGGAGGAGGGTCCTCTCAATTACTCCCTCTCTCTGCCCCATGGCCCTGAATCAATGGGGCAGAGAGAGGAAGGAGAGGGCCCCCTTCATTGATCCCTCTCTCTGCCCCATTGCCCTGGAGCATGGCTAGGATGGAGAGGTAGAAAGATGGTAGGGTAGATGGTGGCTTCTCCATTTGCTTCCCATCTCTGCCCCATTGCCAGGGCAATGGGATGAGACGGGAGGCAAGCTGGGAGTCATGGCTGTGTTAGAGGGGGCGGGGCATGTGAACGGCGGGAAGGAAATTGGCATGGCAGGTGGCCAGTTGGGCCCAGATTACAGGCCCTGGCAGCCCCTGCACTCTGGCTCGGGAGGGAAGATAGGAAAGGGACGGAAAGGAGAGGGGGGGAGGAGGGGACTTGAATATCCCCCATGAATTCGGATGGATCCCTGTAGTACTATGAGAAAGACTTTTCTATCAGGTTCTAGACTTCTTTTTGTCCCTTTTGTGCTTATGTCTGCTGCTCTCTCCTTTTCATTCTTGCATGCCACAATCCTTGTTGTTATTTTTCATGCCACGGTGCTCTCGGACATGATGTGCTCTGTCAGATTAACATTTCCTTCTTTTAGATGAATGGTCATCATCATCATTGTCATCATCTCTCCCTCTATGTGAGTTTTTTAAGCAACTATTCTCACTGGTTTTACTACTCCTTTTGAATTTTCTTTTATTCCTTGATTTTGAAACATTCGCACTTCCATGTCTGGACGACTGAGACGAGTCCAAAGCAGTGGACTGGTTGGCACACACCTGGCCTGAGGTGGAGTATGATGGGCCAGGGGTTTCATCTTCCTGAGGTGCTGCCAAGGCATTATGTTCTTCATTACGCAGGGCACCATCAGGAGGCAAAGCTGTCCTCCTTGTGGTGGGATTTCTCCTGGAGAAAATAGGAGTTACGGCCATCCTCCTTACGAATCTCCCTCCGTCCGGATTGTCAAAGGAATCTGGTTCTGGGCCAGGGGTTTCATCGTCCTGATGTCCTTGGTCAGAACCAGCTGCCAGCGGTTCTTCATTATGCACAGCATCATCAGGAGGCAATGTTGTCCTCCTGCTGGTGGGATTTCTCCGGGAGTAAATAGGAATTACGGCCATCCTCCTTACGAATCTCCCTCCATCCAGATTGTCAAAGGAATGTGGTTCTGCAGGGTTCACTGTATACACCTTGCAGTGCCAGTTAGACCTCCTGCTGTGCAAAATGTATTTGAAAGGCCGTTTGCAGAGAGGGCATTCTGCCTTTATTGTAGACCACTTCTGCACACACCGGAAGCAGAAGGTGTGGCTACAACGGTCCAAATACGCCACATTTTCAAATGTGTCCAGGCAGATTGGGCATCGGGAGTTTGGCGATGCATCCGATGATGACATTGTCTGATGCAGTTTGAAAAGCCAAGTGGTTCGATGCTAAATGATAAAATGGAAAGAAAAATTATCAACATGTGCTTATTATTATTATTATTATACTTTATTTATATAGTGCTGTAGAATGACTTATTTTGTGCTGATCACAACCAGTGCTCAGTTTGTTTTCAACTAACCTTATACATGAGATTGTACAATTATTGGTCTATGTACCATCATAAGAGGGGTAGACAACTGTAGCCCTCTAGGTATTGCTGGACTGTAAATTCCATAAATCCTAGCTTGAGTTAATGGAAAGGACAGTCCAGCAATATCTGGTGGACTACAACATAATCTTTGCTGTCCCATAAACTCATCTAATGCATTCCATCTTGAAATGGCACTCCCCCACCCCTTGTAATTTCACACAATAGCAAACAGTGTGCTGTCAAGATGGAGGATTACAGGTGAAATGGAGGCAAAGAACCTATACACTTTGACCACAGTGTGCGTATATGCCAGCACAGTCGTCCTAGAACTCACAGTTGAACAAAGTGGCTGCACAATGGGCCCCACAAGCTAGTTACACAAAAAAACAGCTCTCTCACTTCCAAGATAACAGAAAGAGGCTACGTGTGAGTATTTGTAGAATGACTGGCTTCCCCAGGATCCATACTGTGAGAAAGCATACTGCTTTAAACAGCTACATTTACACTACCATGGTTCCTGCCACTTAGGATTCAGCTCTCAGTTGTTAATGCTGCATTACTAAAGATAGTCTCATTGTAGTTGGTCCCATTAAAATCAATGAAAATCCTGAATCAATTCATTTAGAACAAAAAAAAATGCATATGATCTAACAGAGGACTGTAATCCTAAACTCATTTTAGTATATGTGTGTGTATATGTGTGTGTGTTTGCACGTGCGTGCATTGAAGTAATGTGGCGACTTATGGCCACCCCACAAATTTTATACTTGGGCACATTTTTTTCTTCAGGTCAATGAGATTTACTTCAGAGGAAACCCATACAGCAAAGAACTGAACACAGATTTTAGTAGAGCAAACAAAAAGGACAGTGAGCCATTGGTAGCTCCTGTCGATACCAAAATCCGTAGATGCTCAAGTTCCACCATATAGAGCAGGCTAGTAAAATGGTGTCTCTTATACAAGATGGCCAAATCATCGTTTGCATTTTGGAACTGATACATTTTTGAATATTTTCAATCTGTGGATGCTTCTCAGATTCGGGGCTCTTTCCTAATCTAACAGGTCCAACAGGACCTCACTGTTGTGTGGAACACTGTTGTGCAAGTTGTGTGCTGTTGTGTGAGGGCAGCAGCTGCCGGATGTAAATGATGTCACTAGGGACAATTTATGCCAAACTTCCTACTTACATGGCTGCACAACCACATCAGCTTTCTTTTACTTTCTTTAGATATTAAGACCTTCTCTAGGCACACATTGTGAGTACAGTGGGCCTTTGGTATTTGGTGGGGTTTGGTTCCAGGACCCTAAGTGAATAACAAAGTTTGTGGATGCTCAAGTCCTTTTAAACACAGTAGAAGTAAAATGGTGTCCCTTATATAAAATGGTAAAAGCAAGCTTTACTTTTTTGGCATTTATATATTTTTGGAATATTTTCAAGCTTTGGATGGTTGAATATTGTGGATAACGAATCTGTGGACATGGAGGGCCGACTGTATAGTAAACATTTCTATGCTACACACTGCCTAAATACTAGAACTTTTTCTTCTAAGGATCAAAATCTCTTTTTGCCTCCTAAAGGATAGTTTTCATGGATGGTTGTTGTCTTAAAAGGCTTCTGGCTTATATCAGATTCAAAGGTTACAGGGAAGGGCTTTTGTGTCATGTTCTCAGCTCATGAAGAGCGAAGAAAGAGCTTCTGAGGCTCTGCATTTAGAAAGATGGGATTCAAGACATCCTTCATGTCCTTCTGCAGCTTCTTTGCATCATGTTTCCCAAAGAGAGACCTGGTGCCAATGTGCCATAGATGCCCTTTGTTGTAAGGGATCCCTCATACCAAGTTTCTCGCATGGGGCGCACCTATGTTGTTGTCATGTGCCTGCAAGTTGTTTTGGTTTCTGGCGACCCTAAGACAAAACCAAGTCATGCGCCTTTCTTGGAAAGATTGGTTCAGAGGAGGTTTGCCATTGCCTTCCCCTGAGGCTGAGAGCATGTGACTTGCCCAAGGTCACTCAGTGGGGTTTCATGGCAGAGAAGGGAATTGAACCCTGGTCTCCAGAGTCACAGTCCAACACTCAAACCTCTATGCCACACTGGCCCTCAGGGCACATCTACACTTTACAGTTTGGTACCATTAACTGTCATGTTTCATTGTACAGAATCATGGGATTTGTGAAGCACCAGCATTGTTTGGGGGAGAAGGCAAAAAGACCTTGCAAAATTACAAATCTCGGGATCAGATAGGATAGTGTCAAATGATATCCAGCTGCATTATTTCTACTGTGTAGACACACCTACAGTAGACACCTACTCTGGTTTACTTGCCCCTAAGTATCTTTACACCAATCCTTGGATTTACCATTTTGGGGGCACTAAACTGACTGCAACAGTCCCCTTGTGGAAGAAATCCTATTGTGGGAGAAAGGTGGGACGTAAATCCTTAAAATAAAATAAGAAGATAAATAAGAGTGGACCACCAGCCCAAAGCGGCTGAACTTACACCCCACTCTGTGGCATCCACCCTCCCCTTCGCTCCTCCTCCTTGTTGTTCTCATTGTGTGCCTTCATGACCTTTCTTACTTATGGCAACCCTAAGGCGACCCTATATCGCAGGGGTATAATCCAAAGATATAGCCCTGTCAGTCTCTTGTATCAGTCTATAGAGATCTCTTGTAGCACCTTTGAGACTGACTGAAAGAAAGAAGTTGGCAGTATGAGCTTTCCTGGACGTCAGTCCACTTCCTCAGGTGCATGAAATGTCCAAGGAAGTAGACTGAAGTCCAGGAAAGCTCCTGCTGACAACTTCTTTCCTTCAGTGAGTCTCAAAGGTGCTGCAAGAGCTCTCTAAAAGTATATCACAGGGTTTCCTTAGCAAGGTTTCTTCAGAGGGGGCTTCCCATCCTCCAAGGCTGAGAGAGTGTGACTTTCTATGGGTTTCTATGGTGGAGCAGGCAATTGAACCCTGGCCTCTGGAGTCATAGCCCAACTCAAACCACTATGGCACACTGGCTCTCATCTCTCTCTCACTCTCTCTTACATACCAATGAATCTAAACGGACACGGGATCTGATCCTGAGAGTCATGCCTCTGAGCCTACACAGTGTGGGGTGGCTATGGGGCCACTTCGAACAGTCTCCCAGGAGCGACCGCAAGGGCTTCCTTCCTGAACGAGACCAAGACCAAGCGCCGCTCTGGCTCTGCCTCAGAAAGAGAGAGAGTGTTCCATCGCAGCCGTTTTCCTCCTGCCCCCACACTTACCGGTTTAGAATGTTGTGAAATGTTGTTAGTAGCAATACTCCGTAATAACAAAAATCACAGAAATATATAATGACTTTCCTGAGAATGGAACCATCTTCTCTTTCATAAATCAACATATAAACCAATTAGACATATGAAGGGAAAAAGAACAACTCATAAAAAAGCTGGGCTTTCTCTATTTTGCGGTGTATGTGTATCTTTTTTCCTGGATTTTTTTAAAATGGAGGATGAAATATTTTCTTTTACAATTGTGAATAAATTGTTGAAGACAAAGTATTCTTTTTCTTTTTTACTACCCTGTAATTATTCCTAAAATTATGAATTATGTAAGGGGAAAAATATTGTTCAAGACCTTATCACATCGGATTTAAAGTGACACCCCCCCCCTCGCAAAAAGGATATATTATCAGACAATGTCTGGGTTAACCCAACATTAACCCACACAGAAACGATAAAAGACACACCAAAGCGCAATTGATTTTCAGATGACGTCGCTATTAAGGTGCATTAATGCGACATGAACCTGACTAGAAAGTAGACAAGACAATCCCATTTTGTCAACTTTCTAGCCAGTTTAATGTTGCGTTAACCCTGATATGTCTGAAAATCTATCACACTTTTGTGTATCTATTTTTTTTTCAGGTTTCAAATCCCGTTTCTGCACAAGATGCCTCCTGTGTGATAAATTCCTCTGTCTTGCTGCAAATCAGAACAATTTCTAGGTTGCATCTGCACTTCAGAAATAATGCAGTTTCATACCCTTTTGATTGAGAAGGTTAAGAGGTGATATGATAGCCCTGTTCAAATATTTGAAGGGATGTCATATTGAAGAGGGAACAAGCTTGTTTTCTGCTGCTGCAGAGACTAGAACGCGGAACAATGGATGCAAGCTGCAGGAAAAGAGATTCCACCTCAACATTAGGAGGAACTTCCTCACAGTAAGGGCTGTTCAATGGTGGAACACACTCCCTCGGAGTGTAGTGGAGTCTCCATCCTTGGAGGTCTTTAAGCAGAGGCTGGATGGCCATCTGTCGGGGATGCTTTGACTGGGAGTTCCTGCATGGCAGGGGGTTGGACTGGATGGCCCTTGTGGTCTCTTCCAACTCTATGATTATATGATTCTATGATTGTCCTTGTTCGATGCTATGGAGTCTTGTCCTTGTTCGATGCTATGGAGTCTTGGGATCTCTAGTTTATTGTGGAAGCAGAGCTCTCTGAGAAAAAAAGGTTGAATATAGCACCAAAATGCCTCTTCTTCCTCCTTTTTGCCTTCTAATACATTGGAAAAACAACAACAACAGCAGCAGATGTTTGTAATAGTCCAGGTGTTACAGTATAGCACAGGACCTTATAGCTCAATTTTTTAACAATAAAAATCAATTTGTAATTATTGTCATAATAACTATACTTTTCATATACCAAACATAATACCATGAATGGACCTAAAGTAACATGATTTTTAGCCCTTAACTTCTAGGTTGTGGCCAGGGACCATTTCTCCTCTTGCCATTTTTAGAATTGTATTTATTGGCCTTCAAGTTGCCTGTTGACCTATGGCGACCACATAAATTTCATAGGGTTTTATCTTCTGGGAAGCTGCTGGGAGATTTATGGGCAAACCACAAACGAAAGCCAGGGTCAGGATACCAGAAGTCACGGAGGTCAGAACAAGCCAAGGTCAGGGGAGCCAGGAGGTTTGGAGTAGTCAAGTCCGTTCCAGGGTCGTAGGTTTAAGTCCAACAAAGGTTCAAGAAGCATAAGAGCACAGGATTCTAGGAGCCAGCTCCGACAGCACCCAATATGATGGATCTGCAATAAACTCTGGCAAAGAATCAGTGTTCTCCAGGTGCCTTAAATCAGCAAAGCCCTCCCTTATCCCAGCTGTTCCTTATCTGCAGCATGCTTGTCTGCCAGTCTCTTAGGTCTCCGCAAGCAAGCCTTTTCAGCCCTCCTTTGGCTGAAGGAAGGGACCTGCATGCTTGGTTCTTCCCCTGGAACAACCCTCGGCTGCTGAGCTTCTAGAGGAGACCCCAAAATGCTCAGGTCTTGCTGATCCTCAATCACTGGGGTTGGAAGAACAGAGCTGGGTCCCAGGGCAGAACTGGGACTTGGCATGGCCTCAGACCTCCTTCTCATCCTCCTCATCCTCCACTGGGCTGGTCATGACAGCGGTCTGACTCTGCATAAGGCAATGTATTGTATGTGTTGTGCATGCCTTCAAAACTCATTCATTTCACTAATAGTTGAAGCATCAACATATTCTCTACAATCAGATGGATCAACAGAATTGTGTTTCACTTCTTTATGGGGGTAAATATAATAATTGGTTATGGGTTGAAAGATTGTTAACATAAAACATATAGTTTACTATCAAAAACTTTAGAAACATACATGTATGATATTAGATTTATATTTGTTGCTTTTGTCACTTTGGATAAATGTAAGCTATGTGAATAAATAAGTAAAAATTAAAAACACTAAAAAAAGTCATATGTAATAATCTTGTGAGTCTCTGACAATCGAACCAGACATATAAAAACCAAAGACCCACCCACATTTGTACCCGGAGGCCTGAATGGTGGAGCCTAGTCAAATCCTCTCCTACCCTCTCACCTCAACTCATCACTAGTCTTGCTTTAAGCTGGTTTCTCTAGTCCAAGGCTGAGAGTGAAATGAAACAAGGAGAAGGGTTTAAAGAAAAGAAGTGCATCAAAATCAGGTGGTGAGGATTTTGCTTCTCATACTTTTCGTTCTTCATGGTAAGAGATAACACACTTTTTCCCTGTACAGAATGGGTAGGGATGTAAAGCACAAGAGCTATTTCTTTCTTGAGGAGAAAGACAGAAAAGTGCCCTCTCTCATTCCAGATACAAAAGTCAACTAGGCTGGAAGTTGAATCTTTTCTTCTCAGTGGTGATGAGATAATATCTGCCACACATGGAGTAAAGAGACTAGCAAAATGGCTGTGCTCACTGTCTATACAGCTTTCCCTTTGACACTTTTAGCCTCCCTCCAGGCATCCTCCCCATGAAACTGTTAGAGAATAGGATCCTGGGAAATGCTCAGATGTGGGAGAAAGGGGCCAGGCTTCCCGAAAGTCCCCGAGCTGCCATGAGGAGTCAGCATTTGGGCTGTGCTGAGTCACAGGAAGAGACAGCATTGTGAGCAGAAAACTGCAAAGTCTACTTGCATGGGGGAACTGTCTGGAGGGTACACACAGGAAGAGGTTGGGCTAGAACATGTGTATAAGAGAGGAGCATCAGTGTACAGTGTGGGTCATTGTGAGTGGTTGTGTTGATGCTCATGGTGTATGGCATGTTACTGTGGCGTTCAGGACACCCTTGTATACAGAGCAACGAAGATTGCGGAGCCTCCTTGAGCGATATCTGTCTTTGTCTGCTTCTGGAGGGGAGAGGAGATTCTTCAGCCAGAACAGAGCTCTGCGTCGCTTCTCAAGTGGCCATCCAGGTGCAAAGCTTCGGTGTGGTGCTACGCAGCCTCCACAACCACTCTAAGAGAAACAGCCACCTCTACCTGATAGTAGGTACAGCTACTTTTACTGCGTCTATATGATAGAAATCTACTAGTATGAAGCCAGCTCTAATGTCCTGGCTCCATTCTTCAGCATCCTGAGTTCTATAGTCTGGGGAGGTACTTGGACATCTTTCTTGAAGTTCAAGGGTGTCATACCTCACCCCCTGTTCAATTCACACGAAGGGGAGAAGGAAGAGGCAGCTTGTCAGGAATCTGCTACTCCTGATACCCGTAGCGAAGGTCCCAAGAGCTGGGGCTGAGGTAGTAGGGGTCCCTGTTCCCTATTAGGAGGTTGAAGAGGCTGGGGATGCTGAAGACACATCACTATCCTTTGCTGAGTAGTGAACAATAAACACTGATCCCAGAAGCTATAACATAAGAGACAATGGTGTTGTTGAAGGAGAGGCCCATAATTCTTCCTGCAGCCCCCAATGTCTTCATTGTTCACAGCTGTTTTATGTGGCTGATTGACTGACCTCTAGCATCTGTGTCTCCTTGATCTTGGACTAGTTTTGTTTTGATAAATCTCATCCGTCTTATTACTGATTAAGGCATCAATATCTTCTCTGCAATGTGATGGATCAACAAAGTTGTGTTCCACTTGAACAATGACGTTCAGTGTACCTCAGACCCCTTGTCCACATTATAATTGTATAGTGTGGATACACTCACAAACTGGTGTCCTTTTGTGCACAAACAGACCAGGACCTCAGCCTAATTCTTTCAAAGCACTTTCATTGACATCTGTAGGAAACTTTAATTCTCAGTGTGGATGGTATAACCCCAATCCTATTCATTTACACCAAAACCTATTTATTTCAATGGAATCAACTCTTGTGTAAGTAGTCTTATAATTCAATCCTAACATCTAAAGGTATAAATGGTCACTTGCCATCTGCTTCTAAGCAAGTGTGTATTGCATTTCTAACACCTAAAACCTAGTCAAGGATATGGCCACGTTAGTCTGTAGAATCACCTAAAACCTATTCAAAGTTATAGCCATGTTAGTCTGTTACTCTCAAAACATCTAAGGAAGTAGATTGAAGTCTATGAAAGCTCATGCTGCGAACATCTTTCTTTCAGTTAGTCTCAAAGGTACTACAAGACCTAAAATCTATTGAGAGGTTTATTTCCCCGACAATTCAATCCTGAATTTAAAACTTAACCCACAAGTCTGACCCAATCAAAATTTCTAAAATGGAAGCCCATATCCCTAGCTATCTGGCAGAGCAAACCATGTTGTCGTAGAATCCATGCAACAGCAGGGAATAGAAGTGTACTTAATATATAAGTGAAAAAGGCAAAGGAAACAAGAACTAGTTTTTATCAATACATTTATTTTTGTTTTATTATCTCTTATTAGTATTTATGCTGGTTTATCTTTATTATTTTTAATATTTTCATTATTTTTAAGATGATTTTGGAAAATGGATCTAAATGTGCCAATTCACCTAGCAAGTGACTCCTGCTCAGTGCCCAGGGGAAGGCGAAAAACCTCCAGGACCTCAGGCCAATCTGCCCTGGAGGAAAATTCCTTCCCGACCCCAAAAGTGGCAGTCAGCACTGGCCTGGGCATGCCATGAGCAAGAGCCATGCGCAAGCGCACCACCCATGCTCCCTCCTGCCCCACCGGTTCTTGTACTGTGCTCCTTGCTGGCTCCTCCAGAGAAAAACATCATGGACAGACACATGGAAGTAGGATGCAATGCCTTCTTTGTGCAGCTCTGGACTGAACTGCTGCATTGACATTAAGCTTGCATAGAACCTAAATAGTTGCTCTTCCGGAAAGAAGGAAAGGAACTGATAAGGTTGAGAATGATTCCAGAAGAACTGATCAATACAAATTTACAGCTACAACGTACTGTAATGCACTCCTTGACTACTTGGGCAGAGAATTCACTAAATGAACTGCAGTGATAGCTTATTTCTTTCCTTCCTTTCATACAGAGTTATGCTATGCATCGCATTAGATGAGTTTAGTACATCTCCCCCCAACACCCCCCCCCCCCAAAAAGCACTCGCATCAACAAAAAGGTCATTTAGAAAATGATGACATAAAAGGGACCTACCTTTTCAGGACTTACCATAGTGTTGGAAATGTTCATTTGAAATGCTTCTCACTTTTCCTGTCTTGAAGGAAGGTTTGTTCTTTACATCATGTCAGATATAGTTTTTTAATTTCTTTCATTATCCTGTTTTTTCCTATGAAATCTGAAGACATGTCACTAATACACTTTTAAAAATGTTTACTTGTCCAATTCTAAATTCTCTTTATTGCAGATAAAAATTTACCTTAAAGATCTCTCTCCTCTCTCTTTTTAGGAAAAAAAAAAGGATTCCACTTCTGAACCTGAACATTTTCAAAGAGGTCATTTACAAAATGATGACATAACCCTTTAACCATAAAATATTTCCTGGTGCTTAGTTGCAAGATGCTGTCAAATGAGGAAAAACAGGAACCTGTTCTCTTCCAAATAAAGGGACCTACCTTTTAGAGACTTACCAAAATATTGGAGATGTTCATTGGAAATGCTTCTCATTTTAACTTTCTTGAAGGGAGGTTTGTTCTTTACTTGATGTCAGATGTTTTGGTACATCTTTGTTCTTTTCTTAACTTTGTCAGAAACTTGAACTTTCATCCTTCTCCTAGCCAAAGGTGATTTAGCAAATCAGGCAAAACAGAGAACATAGAACTACAAATATTAAAATGTGTACCACATCTGCTGGGTTGTTGTGTTTAAGTCTCTCCACAGCATACAACCTTTTGTTCTAGAACTACATCTTTTAAATATCACCTGACAACTTTGCTATAATATTGCGCATTCTTTCTTTCACCATTCCATTTATTTTTCAAATCATTTCATGTCTGTTCTTCAACTAGTGGTTGAAGAGTCGCAACTGAAAGAGATTACATCTTAAGAGAATGAACAAACTAAACTTTGATAATTCCCTTTTAGTCTGCAAAATGTTACAGAAACGAACATCTCCCAGCTCAAATATCATCCATGTTTTCCAGCGTTGAGGGCGGAGCCATCCTTCATGAGGTTGGTTCCCCCTGTTTGCTCCAATCAGGCAGGACTATGACTTTTGGGCGTGTCCACCAGGGGAATCCATCCCCCTTGTTTGCCCAGTCTAGTTCCTGCCTTCGCTCCGTCAGGTCGTGTTTTCCTAACTCTCCTTTACTCACAAAACAAAATCTTCTTTATTCTCCTTTTACTCCTTACCTCTTCTCTCTCTGTGAGGGCCGACTAAGGTCCGAAGAGCTAGAGGGCCCAGGCATGTCTGGGGAATCCGGCCATGCTACACAGGCTCTCCACAAGAGGAATGGATCAGCCCTGACCCGGGAGGTGCGGCCTGTAGGCCGCTCGGCGCAGCCGGAGGAGGGATATCCCTTTTCTCCGCGCTTGAAGGCGCCGGACCGCGGGAACCTGTCCCGAAATCGGGAGGGTGCGGTTAGCAAGGAGGATGCCGAGAGACCGCAGGAACCTGTCCCGAAATCGGGAGGGTGCGGTTAGCAAGGAGGATGCCGAGAGACCGCAGGAACCTGTCCCGAAATCGGGAGGGTGCGGTCGGCAAGGAGGACGCCGAGAGAACTGTGAGTAATGCTGCAGTGAGCAGCTCGGGTACCCTGCAGCCTCTCCCTCCTGAACAGTCGCCTCCCTTCTCCTCCTTACTAGCCTTACAGCCGGCGCAATCCTGTATTGCCTCCCAAACAGTCTCCTCTCAGAGAGGGGCCCATTTTCAGACTAAGGTCGTGGCAGAGAATTCTTCCCAAGAGTCAGGGTCAGAGGCAGAAAGGACTCAGAGACAAAGGAGGGCCAGCGAATCATCTTCCTCTCCCTCATTCTCCAGATTCTCGAGGGACGCCTTCTCCCCTTGGAAAGTCGTCCCTCCAAGATGGACCCCAAGCTCACTGGAGGGAGCTCAGTGGTCCTTCAGCCCCTGGAGACAGGCTCCTTTACAATCCCAGGAGACCTAGGGAACCCTCTTCTTCTTCTCTCCCCGCCTCCCTCTCTTCCTGGGACACCATTCTCCCTTTGGAGCAGGGCAAATTCGCACCCAAACGTTCCTCCTTGGCGCACAAATTCAAACTCAAAAAAGGCGGGAGCCATGCCAATGCTACTTCAGGTTTATTCCTCCAAGCATAAACATAATGGAGAGCGCCATCTAAGGCTAAGAAGCAAAAATTATGCTTGCAGTTAAAATCCTCAGATGAGGATGTTCCCTCCAAATCTCAGTCCTCTTCTGCCTCTGAGGCTGAGGAGGGAGAATGGTCTGAGGGGGGCCAGAACACCAGCCCCAGAAGGGTTTTAGGTGGTGAGATAGAGACCCTGACAGACCTTGGCGCGGCTGGAGGCCCTGTCCCTGGCCAGATTGCGCCCCACTGCGGACATCAAACCCGGCAAGAGGTTTGGACAGTGGGAGAGAGAGAGAGAGAGAAGGCAGATTTCAAGAGGTGAGTGAGGATTCAGTCCTTAATCCTATGTTTGTGGGTTACGCTTTACCCAAGAGGTTTGTTTCTGACTTGCATTGCCAGCTTTGAAGGAGGCTTCAGTTGCTCCAGAAATTCAAATGCAGAGTTTCCCTCCAAAACCAACTGCCTTCTCCTCTCCTTCCTCCAAGATCCACAAAGACTGAAGGGATCAGAGAGGATTAACAAAAGGATTTCCAGGTGCAGGGAGTCTGCTTCTGCCCCATTGTCCCCTGGTCTAAGGTGTCAATCTCTCCTTGGGAGAATTTGGCCAAAAAGACATTTATTTATTGTGCTTGCCTTTTTAAAAATAATAGGCAAAGCTGGAACTGAAGGTGTGGCAGCCATTTTGATTAAGGGCAGCTAGGCAGAAAAGGAAAGGCCTGCTGCTGCTTCTGCTAACTAATATGCCTTTTGTAAAACAAAGGAAAATAATACCTATAGTTCACTCCTCAGAAGAGGAATGTGATCTGAAAAAGAGTTAAAAATAAAAAATAAAAAATAAAGATGAGGGCCTTTCAGTACCTCCTGAAAGCTCCTGAAATCTGTTAGATGTTTGGGGACTGATGATCCTTCATTATTACTGTATTTGTTTATTATTACTGTACTTGTTTTATGGTATTATTGTACAAAACAACTTATATATTGGAATTTAATGTCAACTCTGACCAGTTGAAGCTAGAGGATGATCCATCCTGATTTCCTCAGGGAAGGATATTCCTCCCTCCTCCAAGCCTGGGCCTTCAACACCAAATACTCCATTTCATGCAGATTTTATGAGGATATTAACAAGGCCTCCATAATTTATTATTGTGATTCTAAATCCAATAGCAGTTTACACACACACACACACATATATATGGTTACATCTCAGCCCTCTTTGTCATGAGAATCAACAGATGCCACTTGTGGCTGCCAGACTTTATGCTCAACTAAAGGTGTCTGCTATTTCCTTTTTTTTCTGGGGCTAAACATGTGTGGCCTAGCCCACTTGTCAAACAAACAAACACTTAAGGTCAAAATAAAGTACTATCAGGGTATTAACTATGGTTAAAGGTAGTGGCTATGTCTGGAGACACTAGCCTAAATGAGATTGGATGTAATCCAAGACCAGTTCAAGGACAGACTTTGACTAAAGAACTGACACATAAAAATGCCCACCGAGTTGTGATTTCTTTCCTATCCAGACATGTTTTTCTGGTAATTTACGAAAAGAACTACCTAGTTCCATTTCAGAACCTGCATCACTTTGGAGTGGTTGTAGACACATCGCTGACCAGTCTACCTGACCAAGCAAAGGGTAAGATCCATGAAGAACACCCTCGAGCAGGTAGGTTGTTCCCAGTGATTGGACCTAGTGTTACTGGTGCATCTACACTGCCTGATCTGTTTCAGTTAATCGTTTGGCATGAACACCATTTCATGCCAGGAGCCTACAGTAGTTCTTCTAGCTGTATCAAAAAACAGATGGTACACATAAATAATCTGTTCTGACATACACTGATTAAATCAAACCTCTTTGAATGGTGGTTTTTGCTGCCAGTTGTAGAGGATTGCCTGATTTAGGCCCTGTTGAAGTTCCACATAAGGTTGGATGCCAGCTTAGGGCGACGGGAAGCATGTTTGTGGCTCCCAGTAGCCAAACTCCAGATCCCTCATGTAGATGCTCCGGTCTCGTCTCTCGTGACTTCAGAAGGGCAGGGTTTCCAGAGATCTTCCAGATGTCACGAAACCAGTTCGTCTTCCAATTCAGAAAGATCTCCTAACTCAAGGTCAAATACCATATCCAGGATTAAACCTTCACATGTGAATATTGAAAGGCACCTACTGGACATCAGCTCTTCCAATCATACTGTCCCAGAAACTGTCTAATCATTCATATATATGTGTGTGTGTGTGTGAGAGAGAGGGTGTATATATAAAGTTTTGAGAACAGCTTCTCTTATTAAACTTCCCACAGTTCACAGATATCCTAATTGGTACCCTCATGTAGTTCTTCAGGCATTAACCAAACCACAGTTTGAATAACTTGACAGAGTTGATATTAAGTTTCTTACCTGGAAAACAGTATTTTTTTTTTTAATGCTATTAGTTCAGCTAGAAGGTTTTCTGAACCAGGAGCACTATCCACAGGAGTGAAATATGCATCTTCTGCGAGGATTCAGTTCTGCTTGACGGGATCTGATGTTCATGACTAAAGTTAACTTCACATTTCATAGAGCACAGGAGATCATTTTCCCTTCATTCATTCCTGACCCCAAAAAGGAACTTGAAAAGACTTGGCTCACACTAGATGTAGGCAGAGTTCGGCGTATTTACATCAAACGCACTTGTCGATGGCGCAAATCAGACAGTCTATTTGTCTCCTTCGGTCCTACATACCTGGGAAGTTTTTCTTCATCGACCCTGGCTTGATGGATCTGGGCTTGCATCTCTCAGTGTGAGTCGATGATGGGTAATACGCTGCAAGGAAGGGTCAGCGCTCATTCCGCTCACAGTGCTGCCACACCTGCCGCCCTAACCACTAATGTTCTTGTCTCCAATATTTGCAGGGTGGCCGCTTGGTCATCTCCTTCCATATTTATCCGTTGCTGCCGAATCAATGCCTTCCAACTGGCTGGGGCATCATTTGGTAGACGGATCCTTCAATCCATCCTATAATTCCTTACCTCAGTTCCCACCCATCTAGGGAGCTTTGGTATGTCCCTCATGAAGGATGGCTCCGCCCTCAACGCTGGAAAAACGAACATTGGCTTACCTTGTGAGATGTTTGTTTTCAGCGATGAGGGCGGAGTCATCCTGCCCACCCGTAACTGAGGAATTTTTTCTTGGTGTCGGGGGGTGTTGTAAGGTTAATAGGATCCTTGTTCTAGTGTCTAGAATTGTTATAGTTAAATGGTTAAACTTTCTCTATTGTTGTTAGTATTTCTTCATTGTTATAAACTCTCTCTGCTTGGCTATACATTGACTGGGCAAACAAGGGGGATGGATTCCCCTGGTGGACACGCCCAAAAGTCATAGTCCTGCCTGATTGGAGCAAACAGGGGGAACCAACCCTCATGAAGGATGACTCCGCCCTCATCGCTGAAAACAAACATCTCACAAGGTAAGCCAATGTTCGTTTCTCAGATACTTTATTTGTTAAATGCCATCCAGCCATAAAAAGTGACCAAATACCTGTTTCCTTTAGCAACCTATTTTAAAGAAATTCTTTCAAATGGGTGAGGTTCATCTGTGAAGTTTCACTCTTTCTTCTTTTTGGGGGGAAAAACCTTATATGTATTCCTTAATTCATGCCAGACTTGTTAATATCTGCTAGCTTCTTTCATTATCCTCTTTGTTTGATAATTTCCTATTAAATCAGCAGAGAAATCACAAATACACTCTTGAAATGGTTAACCACTATTTTTTGGTACATAGGATTTTGAACGTGCCAGTCATCAAGGAAAATAAGCCAGAAATCTTTTTTTTTCCTTTTTCCTACAGACTCACCTTTATGATGGGCAAATCCATTCATGATGATTAATGCTCCATTTTTCAAGAAATATGTTGTGCATCTTATATTTACTCCATATGTTTTATTGAAAGCTGATTACTTTCTGGATCATGTTTATGTTTCACACTAGATTGCTTTATCCTTTTTAAACTAAACTAACCCCTGCAAGTAAAAATGGTCTTGTCAATATGTATATTCTTCTGTTTATTGCAATTGAAAATTTACCTTAAAGATGTATTGCTCTTTCTTCAGAGAACAGAAGGATTCCATTTCTTTTTAACCTGAAAACTTTCTTTCAAATCTACAAAGAGCTCATTTTATAGAAAGAGGCTGTAATAAATATTTCACAGTTCCTAGCTCTAAATGGCTGTCTAAATGGTGAAGGAAAACCAGGAATCTGTTCTTTTATAAAATAAACCTACCTTTAAGGGACTTACCAAAATGATAGAGATGTTTTTTGGGAAATGCTTTTCACTTTTCCATTCTTGAAGGAAGATGAGCGCTCTACCTTGTGCCACATATTTTGGTGCATGTCAGTGCCTTTCCTGACATTGGAAGAAATTTGCATTCTTTCCCTATTCAAATGTTATTTAGAGAGCCAGGCAAAAGAGAGCACATAGAACTAGAAATATTACAATATATACCTCATCTACTGGACTGTTGTGTTTCAGTCTCTCCAGAGCATGCAATCTCTTGTTCTAGAGCGATGTCTTTTAAATCTACCTGACAACTTTGCTATAATTATAATTGAAACACATTTTAAACAAAACACAACTTTTTTCACCAACTGATATTTTTAAATCATCGACAAATAACACAAGAACTATAAAGCTCCTCTCTATATAGCTGAGGTCTTTAAATATTGTCTTTTATATTTAAAGACAATATTTAGTACTTTATTTTAATACTTTCTGTAAATATGAAAGTTCTTCCCTTTTTCTCACCTATGCCCTGTTGTAGTTATTTCAGTTCGCAAATGTAGCTTCAATTCCATATAGTTTGTTTTTGGAGGTCAATAGTTACTCCGTTCCTCTCCTGGTTGAGCTGTGAATATTGGCTATAGACATGGCTGAAGAGACATACAAAAGCAGCATTTATTTTGTAACTTATATACAAGATTGTAAGCCCTTTCCTGTTTATTAAATGAAAAATACCCATGCCTGGTGATAACATTTTTAGAGAAGGAATTGACTATGATTTTTTAAAAAAAACAGAAACAATGACCTTCTCAGAGTGAAAGAGGTCAAATAAATTAACAAACAATTGAAGCAGGAGCCAGAAAAAGTGACCATGTACCTGTTTCCCTTAGCAATGGATCCATCATAAAGATCTTCTTCCAGGTTTCTGAAATTCATCTATAATGTTTATCATTCTCCTCTTTTCGAACAGAGTCTTCTGTTAGATTCATTGCCTTTGCATTGAGCTTTTTGATATATATGCATTGCTTAATCTCTTTGTATTAACTTCGGTTTCTGTTAAATTTGCAAAGCCACAAAGATTATCTTTAAAACATTTAACCACTGTTGATACTTGGGACTCTGGAAAGTTCAGAATTCCACATTATTTCTTTCTACAGAAACTACTTCCAAGGTCTCATTTCCACTTCATATTAACCTATGATATTCTAAATGATTTTTTTGAAATAGCACTGGACTTTTTGTTTTGAGTTCCTTGCTTCGTCAAGTTGAAACTTTATAGTTTTTCAAACCTTGGCATTTCCTGAAAGTAAATATTGTCATGCTACCATCATCTCATTCTTCTATATTGGTGACATTTGAAAACATACCTTAAATTAACCTGAAAGGTGTTACTGATCCATCGTATAAAACAGAGGTGTTTGCAGTTCTTTTTAAATTTGATAATTTCTTTCAAATCTTCAGGGAGATCATTTCCAATATGGTGAAATGAAAGGCTATCCATGAAAAATATTTTCCCATAATTATTTTGAAGAAGCTATAAAGAAAAGGGGGGAAATCACCAAAAATCTCCGCTTTTTTCACGAAGCAATCTGCTTTGTAGGAACTTACCAGAAAGTTCATTTTTCAGAAGATAACTTATTCTTTCAGCTGCAAATACAGACTGACTAATAGAAAGTGTGAAATCAACTCCTTTTAATTTTGAGATTTACTTTACACTCTGTAAAATACAGAGAAATGAAAAACACCAACATTCTCTGCACTCAATTCAAGAGCGAATAACCAGGAAAAGTTACCACGTATGTGGTTGATTTTTGCATTCGTGACATATTTAAGAATCCTTTTATATGTTTATGATGATCATCTATGATATTTTGCATGTACTATTTCCAGAAGGAATGCAACAAAACATGTTTTTTACCTTGAAAAATATTTCATGTAGATGATAAGCTTCGGTGACACTTGGTTTTCCTTACTGGAGTACTGTCCTCAATTCCTTTGCCCCAATATGGCCTCCAGAATGTAAATACTTGCGTATTTGTGATGTCAATATTTATAACGATTTCTTTAAAATTTGTTTCCTAGAGAAGCTGGATGATTTTTCAGGGTTGTATTCAAAATATCTTTTTTTTCCCCTTGACAAGAGGGGTTGAAGAGTCACCACTGAAAAAGATTGCATCTTTAGAGAATAAATGCACTAAACTTTGATAATTCCCTTTTAGCCTGCAAAATATCACAGAAATATACATCTCACAGCTAAAATATCATCCATATTCTCAGACACTTGTTTTGTTAAACGCCTGGTGAGCCATAAAAAGTGACCAAATACTTGTTTCCTCTAGCAACATATTTTAAAGACATTCTTTAATTGGTGAGATTCATCTGTGAAGTTTCACTCTTTCTTCTTTTTGAGGAAAAAAGCATATATTTTGTCCTTAATTCACACCAGACTTGTGAATATTTGCCTGTTTCTTTCATTATCCTCTTTTTTCCAAGTTGGATAATTTTCTCTAAAAAAGGTTAAGCAGTATTTTTGGTACACAGGATTTTGAACAAGCTTATCCAAAAAAGGAAAATTAATCAGAAATCTTTTCCTTTTTCCTTCCTTCCTACAGACTGATCTCCATGATGAGAATATTCATTTATGATGCTTTACAATTCTTTTTTTTTTTTAAGAATTCTTTTTTATATTACTCCAGTTTTTTATTAGGATCTGATAGCTTTCTTAATCATGTTTATACTTTGCAGTAGATTCTTTATCCTGTTTAAACTAAGCTAATCCCTGCAAGTAAAAATGATCTGGTCAAATTAAGTGTTCTTCTAAGTTTATGGCAGATGAAAATTTACCTTGAATGTGTATCTTTCTCTCTCTCTTTGGAGAACGGAAGGATTCCACTTTTTCTTTCATTTCACATCTAGAAAGAGATCATTTATAAAAAGATGCCATAACCCTTTAACAGTAATAAATATTTCCCAGTACTTAGCTCCAAGTGTCTGTCAAGTGAAGGAATATCAGGAACCTGTTCTCTTCCCCATAAAAGGACTTACCAAAATATTGGAGATGTTACCAAAGAGACTTACCAAAATATTGGAGATGTTCCTTTGAAATGGTGTTCACTTTTCTCTTTTTGAGGTTAGGCATTTTAGTTTTTACCTCATTTCAGATACTTTTTTGTAGTTTTCGTAATATTGCCAGCAACTTGAACTTTCATCCTTCTCCTAGTCAAATGTTTTTTAGAGAGCCAGACAAAACAGAGTACATAGAACTAGAAATACTACAATGTGCTTGTTGGGTCTGTGATCTCACCACATCTTCTGGATTGTTGTGTTTAAATACCTCTAAGAGTTTATAACTTTATAACTATGTTTCTTCAATCTCACCTGACTTCCTTGATATAGTATTGTGTATTTTAAAGGAGTAGAACATCTTTCCTCATCCAATTTATTCTTCATATCATTTAGTTTACGTCCTTCCCCCAATGTTAATATATGATCCACTTTCTTTTCTTTCAGTTTTCCTAATATTAGATAAATAACATAGATACACCAGTAAGCTCTCTACGTTTCATACCTTCTATTTCTTTTTTAAACAAGAAATGTTCTCACATTTGCCTCCTTCTTACATACATATTGTTGTAGTTATTCCAGTGCACAAATTTAGCTTCAGTTTCATATAGTTTGACTTTTACAGTTGGTAGTTATTTACTCACTTCTTCTGGATGAGCTGCAAATCTGTGGCTCCATAACATAATGACTTGTGTACTTGTTTTGTTAACATTCCTGAAGAAACCTTTAAAATTTGGCTTTCTGCATAAGCTGGATGTTTGTTTTGAGTTGCATTCAAAATACTGTTTTTCCCCATGTAGTCAAGCATTTATTGGTTGAAGAGTCACATCACTGAAAGAGATTGCATCTTTGGAGAATGAATGAACTAAACCTAGAGAATTCCCTTTCCATCTGCAAAATGTCACAGAAATGATCAACTCACAGCTGAAATATCATTGTGTTCTCAGACACTTGTTTTGTTTAATACTCAGTCAGCCATTAAAAAGTGACCAAATACCTGTTTCCTTTAGCAACACATCTTAAGGACATTCTTAAAAGTTGGTGAGCTGCATCCATGATGTTTCACTCTTTCTATTTTTGAACAAAAATATCTATTTCCTTAACTCACACCAGTGTTAATTTCTATTTCTTTCTGTATCCTATTTCTTTCATTGTCCTGGGTTTTTTTTTCCCAAGCTCGATAATTTCCTCTTAAATCTGCAGTCAAATCACAAAGACATGCTTAAGAATGGTTAACCACTATTTTCGGTGCCTAGGATTTTGAACAAACTAATCATGAAGGGAAATAAACCAGAGTTCTTTTTCCTTTTCCCTTTCCATTTCCTTCCTAAAGACTCACCTCCATGAAGGGAATATTCATTTATGATGTGTTATGCTCAAGATTTGAAGAAATATGTTGCAAACCTTATATTTCTCCAAACGTTTTGTTAGGAGCTGGTTGCTTTCTTAATTAGGCTTGTGCTTCACAGTAGCTGTCTTTATCCTTTTTAAACTAAAGTAATCCCTGAAAGTAAAAATAGTCTTGTGAATTTCTGTGTTTTTCTGAGCTTTTTGCAAATAAAGAAATTACCTTAAAGATGTATCTTTCTCTCTCTCTTCAGAGAACAAGAGGATTCCACTCCCTTTAAGCTCTACAAAGAGGTCATTTATAAAAAGATGGTGTAATCTTTGAACCATAATAACTATTTCCCAGTGCTTATTTACAACATGCTGTAAAGTGAGGAAAAACTGGAATCTGTTCTCTTCCCAATAAAGGGACCTATATTTCAGGGACTTACCAAAATGCTGGAGATGTTTTTTTTTGGAAATGTTTCTCATTTGTCCATTTCATTCTATACCTCACTTCATATACTTTGATGCTTGTTTGTTCTTTTCATAACATTGACAGAAACCCAAACTTCCATTCTTCTCCTAGTCAAAGGTCATTTAGAGATCCAGGCAAAACAAAGTGCAAAGAACTAGAAATACTACAATGTGTACCACATCTGCTGGAGTTTTGTATGCCAGTCTTTCCAGAGTATACAACCTTTTGTTCTAGAAATATGTTTATTACTTCTCACCTGACCTCCTTACTGTGGTATCGTGTATTTTAAAAGGAGCGCAGCTTCTTTCCTCATTCAATTTATTCTTCAAATTATTTAGCTTCTGCCCTTCAACCAAAGTTAATATATGATTCACTAGCTTTTCTCCTAATATTAGATAAATAACGTGAAATGTAGAGAGCGTCACAATGTAAACCCCGCGTTTATTTTTTAAACAATAAAAGTTCTCATACTTGCCTCCTTCTCACCTACACATTGTTATTGCAGTGCATACATTTAGCTTTCATTTCACATACTTTGACTTTTGCAGTCAATAGTTCCTTAATCAATTCCTCTCCATCATGAGTTGTGCTTTAAATAGGCCTGAAGAGATTTAACAAAAGTAACATTTATTTAGTTATTTAAAAGTAGCATTTAGACGCAAGACTGTGAACCCTTTTCTGCTTCGGTGTTTATTAAATGGAGAGCGGCCATGTCAGGTGATACTGATAATATCTTTAAGGAAGGAAAGAGTAAGACTTTTTTTTGTAAAACAGAGAAAATTACATTTCAGAGTGAGAGGTGACAGAAATTAAATACTTTCAGCAGGCAGACAGAAGAAGTGATTATGTATCTGTTTTCCTTAGCAATGGACATGTCACGAAGATCTTCTTCCAAGTTTATGAAGTTCCTCTGCGAGGTTTCTTTCTCTTCATTTTGGAACAGTGTTTTCTGTTAAGTTCCCTGCCTTGCACTGAGCTTTTTGATATAAACACATTTCTTAATCTCATTTATTAATTTAGGTTCTTATTAAATTTCCAATGTAACAAAAATTATGTTTAGAATTTTGAACCACGGTAGATATTTTCAGGCCTTAAGATATTGAACAGTTCAAAATTGCACTTTCTTTCTCTCTGTAGAAACTACTTCTAATTTCTCACTTCCACCTCATATTAACTTATGATATTTTAAAGACCTTTGTGTGGAAAAAAAAAGTCTTATACTTCTTAGATTTCACTGGACTTTTCGTTTTGAGTTTCTTGCTTAATTAAGTTGGAGCTGTGACTCAAGTTTTTGAGTTTTTCAAGTTTTGGCTCAAGTTTTGACTCAAGTTTTGTAGTTTTTCAAGCCATGACATTTCCTGTAAAGAAACATTGGCATGCTATCATTATCTTATTCTATATCAATGACATTTGAAAACATACCTTAATTTGGAAGGTGTTACTGCTCCATCTTATAAAACAGATGTCTTTTTAAGTTTGAACATTTCCTTTTAAATCTGCAAAGAGGTCATTTAGAAAATTGTGAAATAAATGCTCCTCTTTCTTTCTTTCTTTCTTTCTTTCTTTCCAATCTACTTCTAAGGACTCACCTGCACCTCATATTACCATAAGATGTTTTAAACACTCTTCTTGAAAAAGTATGACCTATACTTTTCACATTGCACCAGACTTTTTGTTCCAATATTATTCCTGAATTAAATTGAAGCTGTGAATCCCTGTCTGGTTTTTTTAAGACATGGTAAGTCCTGAAAAGAAACATTGCTATGCTGTCACCATCTCATTCTTTTATTACCATGACATTTGAAAACATACCTTAAGTAACCTGGAAGGTGTTATCGCTCCTCCTTTTAAAAAAAAATCTATTGCAGTTCTTTTAAAGTCTTTTACAATTTGAATTTTTTCTTTTAAATCTGCAGAGAGGTCATGTAGAAAATGGTGAAATAAAATGTTAACCATGGAAAATGTTTCCTTATAATTAGTTTGAAGAAGCTGTTAAGAAAGGTGGTAACAAGCACCAATAATCTGCTCTTTTTCCAGGACCTGCTCTGTAGGGACTTACCAGAAACTTGATGTTCACTGGAAATACTCTTTCCTCTTCTAGAATATTTTTTTCTTTACTGTGCTTTATATCATATCCTTTAAGACCATGAGAAATACCATTTTCCTTGACAAAGGTTATTTGGAGACTCAGGCAATCTAAAAGCAGAGTTTAGAAAGTGGAAATATTGGAATACCCACCTCACCTCTTGGATTCCTTTGCTCTCATCTCCTTCAGAATCTGCAACTCTTCATTCTAGAACTGAACGACCAGCCTTGCCTTTTGTTCTGTGTATTTTAGAAGGAACAGGGCTTCTTTGATTATTACACATTGACTGCATCATTTTGCCTCCATCTCTGAGTAGTGTGGGCACATTAAATAACATCACATTCCAAGCTTTGGCTATTCTTACATTCCAATATCCTTGATTTCATGCAAATAAAAGAAATATATAGAAAGTTCACTTAGCTAGATGAATTTTTAAAGTTTTGATGGGGAAATGGTTGGTTGGTTTTGGGCATATGTCTCTCCCCCCCCCCCCCCCCATTTTTTTGTATCAAACACAAATGTACACAATGTCTTCTAGTCTTATTTCTATTTTGTGCTGAATCACCTCCTCCTTTAACAGAATAGTAGCTCCCAAGAAATTCCAAGTGTCTCCCATGAAAACTCCCTTCCTCCTTCCTCTTGCTTTCTACTAAGCTTGATGCATCACTGAAAGCTTTATGAGTGCACCACAGCAGAAACATCACAAATTTCATCATAATCAAAATATGCAAATAGTAACTCTGGGGCAAATGGTAACACTGCCATTTACTAATATGGGACCCAAACAGATTACTACATACATTAAAACAAATAGGTAAAATAATATACAGGTTGAATCTTACATATGTGGCATTCCTAAATATTCCAAAAACCAAAACTACTTTTCATGTGTAGCTAAGATAATGGCACTTTTGCCTTCTTATGGTTCAATGTACACAAACTTTGTTTCGTGCACAAAATTATTTAAAATATTGCATCAGAGTATCTCCGGGCTATGTGTATAGGGTGTATATGAAACAAATTAATTTAGTTTGTAGACTCATCTCCAGGATATCTCATTATTTACATTTATGAAAATTCCAGATTCCAATATATATATGTGTGTATGAAATCTTAAATACCTCTGGTCCAAAGCATTTTGGATAAGGGAGACGCAACCTGTACAGTACAGAGGTTTTTAAAAGTGTCAAACAACCAATCCGATTAAAACATGAAAGATTTTTTTAAAAAACCACATTTTTTAAAAAAATATAGCACATCCATTGAATATGCCTCTGTCCCAACTAGTTAAAAGCTGAAGGCATATTTATTTATTTTTTAAAGTGTTGCTCTGGCAACACTGGATTAGGATATTTTGGACAGATTCCGAATGTTCTAGGGCTGGGGATTGCTTTCCCACCACACAAATCTACTCCAGAGAAATACTAAATTATTTTCACCTGTTCTATAGGTCCCCCAGAAAGAGAATTTTTCACCGATCCGGAAGGATTCCCGGATTGGGATATTTTTGACAATTTCCGAATGTCCCAGGGCTCGGGATTACTTTCCTGTGTCCCAAAGGTACCTCGTTGAGGAAAATATTGTCACATGTCTTTAAGGTCCTCGAGTAGGGGACGTTTTCACCGGTCTGGAAGAGTACCCAGATTGAGATATTTTTGACAATTTCTTAATGTCCTAGGGCTGGGGATTACTTTCCCATTTCCCAAAGGTACCTCGTTGAGGAAAGGTACACCAGTGAAAAAATTATTTACGCCTGTTTCAAAGTTCCACAGGTTAGAGGAATTTTTCACCGATCCAGAAAGGTTCCCGGATTGGGATGTAGTTTCCAAATGTACTACAGCTGGTGTTTAGTTTCATGAATTCCAAAGGTACCTTGGTGAGGAAAATATTTTCATGTGTCTCAAAGGTCCCTGGATAGGGGAAGTTTTCACTGGTCTGGAAGAGTTCCTGGATTGGGATATTTTTAACAGTTTTACTTTCCCACATCTGAAAGGTAAAACGCTGAAAAAAATATTTTCAACTGTTCTGAAGGCCCCTGGGTAGGGAAAGTTTTTACAAGTCCAGAAGGGTTTCCAGATTAGGATATTTTTTGACAGATTCTGAATGTTCTAGGGCTGGATATTACTTTCCTGCACTGGGATCTTTTTGACAGATTACAAATGTCCTAGGACTGGGGATTACATTCCCACATCCCAAAGGTACATGAGTGAAAAAATTATTTTCACCTGTTTCTAAGTTTTTTAAGGGTAGGGCAATTTTTTTTTACCAGTCTGGAAAGGTTCCCGAATTGGGATATTTTTGACAGATGTTCTAGGGCTGGTGGTTACTTTCCCGCATCACAAATCTACCCCGGTGAAAAAAATATTTTTACCTGTTCTAAAGGTCTCCAGGTAGGTATGCGGGAAGGGGAATTTTTTTGAAGGTATGCGGGAAGGGGAATTTTTTACCAATCCGGAAAGATTCCCAGATTGGGATATTTTTGACAGATTCTGATTGTTCTAGAGCTGGGGATTACTTTCCCACATCACAAATGTATCCTAGTGAAAAAATTATTTTCACTTAGTCTAAAGGCCCCCACATAGGGGAATTTTTCACCGGTCCGGAAGGGTTACCAGATTGGGATATTTTTGACTGTTTCCAAAAGTACTAGGGCTGGGGATTACTTTCCCATGAACCAAAGGTACCCCAGTGCAAAAATTATTTTCATATCTTCTGAAGATACCCGGGTAAGGGAAGTTTTCACTGGTCTGGAAGGGTTCCCGGATTGACATATTTTGGACAGTTTCAGAATGTCCTAGGGCTGGAGATTACTTTCCCATTTCCCAAAGGTACCTCATTGAGGAAAATATTGTCACATGTCTTGAAGGTTCTCAAGTAGAGGAACGTTTCACCTGGAAGAGGGGTTCCAAATTGGGATATTTTTAAATGATTCTGAATATCCTAGGCCTGAGTATTTCATTCCTGTGCCCCAAAGGTACTCCCTCACCACCTTATCCTGACGCACTTCTTGTCTTTCAACCCTTTTTCCTGGTCAGCTTACTTCACTATCAAACTTGCACTACAGAAACCAGCTTAAAACAGGACTAGTCATGAGTTGAGGTGGGAAGGCAAAGAATTGGAGTATGCTCCCCCATGTAGTCCTCTGAGTATAAAATATCTATATAATTGTATATACACCTGGTTTGATTGTTGGAGACCAACAAGTTTATTATGTGGGGCTTCTAAATCATGATGACAGTCAGAAAAAAAAGTGGCTTTGATGAAACCTATCACACAATGACGCTTCTGACCATAGCTGCTATGTTCCTGAAACGCAGAGAATGCACCTGTTTTCATTGACAGAGAAATCGGTCAGTGATCTCCCAATCATACTTGTCCCTGGGTACAAAATGAGATGCACTCACTGCTGGGGCAGTTGTAATATTGGCAGCCGTATGGGTTCAGTATCCCTTCCACTCCCTCTGTCCCTCTGCCTCATTATTCCCAAACAGACAGACTGCCTTTATTTATTTGCTGTACAGTCGGCCCTCCTTATGCCCGATTTTTTTAACCATGGATTCAAGCATCCACGGCTTGAAAATATTTTTTTTAAATCAATACACATTCCAAATAGCAAACCTTGGTTTTCCATTTTATATGTCACCATTTTCCTTTTCCACTCTATTTTAATGGGACATGAACATACATGGATTTTGTTATCCACAGGGGGTCCTGGAAGCAAATCCCAGCAGATAGCAAGGGCCCACTGTATTTTTAATTAAATTTCAATTGCAGTAGCAGAGGTCTGGGAACTGTATGAAAAAGTTAGAATAAAAATAAAATAACCAAAAGGGAGGGAGGCAGGGAGATGATACTAAGGGGGAGTCAGGAGGAGAGTTTGAGGGCGGTGGTAACTGTCATCATGCGATTGCAAAGACATAAGTTAATGGCTGCTCGGCACTTGTAAGTTATCATTTTTATAAAAACGGATGCAATTGCTGTGAGAGTGTGGCTTGTGTGATAATGTCCTCATCCAAAGCAAAAATAAAAATTAAAAAAAATCCAATCAAATAATCCACTTGCTTATCAAAGAAACACTCTCAAAACTAGACTAGTGTCAATCTGATTTATATTTGCAGACTGGAAAGATCGTATTAAATTTTGGCAAACTGCCTTTCCTAATGATACGTTGTCCTCTGTACCCCCCACCTCACCCGCTGCTATATGGATGTGGAGATTACAATGAAACCTAGTTTGCCTCCTACACCACTGCAATGTGACAGTTATAATGAAACCTAGTTTCCTCCCACCCCCTTATTCACCCCACTTGAATCTGGTGATTGTGATGCAACTTGTGATGTTCCTGCTATGATGCACTCATGATTCTTTTTCTGGTGGGTCAAACTCATCAGTCAGAGAGAGATGGAGGAATTTCATGGAAACAGCTTAGTTTCTCTGATGGAAGGAAAAACTGAATGTACAAAATGGGAAAGAAGAAAAGATAAATGAGGTACGTCATATAATAATAATATGTATTCTAAAAACATATAGCAAAAACAGCTTATTTTCCTGCCAGGACTTCAAAACTTCAGTTTTCCAGGCAAGCTTTCCATATTTCTCATTTATTTACGTCATATTAGGGAAAGGGAAATATAGTAAAGGTCTAGGTTTGGATGGCCCTGCTAATCACACCGGTCAAAGAACTTGGGATAAATTATGTGAAGGATATATGGAATACTAGGAAATAAAGAAATTGTACTCCATCCACTCTACACACAAAATATATGGTAAGGTTGGCAGGTGAAAGGTAAGAAACAACCCGCCATTCTAGAACAGTGAGTTGGACATTTTGAACAGAAATGGGAACAAAGCAGATGAGATGTGGTATTTCAGCATTTCCACTTGCCAAAGTGCATGCCCTAGATTTCAAGGTTGAAAACCCAACTAACATGTAACAAAATTCTGATATAAGATGAAGAACAAGACTTCATCTTCATGCTTCAAGAAGAGCAAAGTGAAAAGCCTCTCAGCTGAACTTCATCAACATGATGGTAAATCTATATGGGATATGTTTCTTAAAGGGGGGGGGGAATCATATTTTGAAGAATACTTAAGCTTGTTAAATATAGTTAAAGGTTTATTTCTCAATTTTGTACACAGCCTTTTTGCACACTTGAAAGGGAATTTTTCCATTTTAAAAGAACTGTCAGTCAATCCATTTTGTTAGGGGTAAATTGATCCATTTTGTAAAATTCTGAAAGTGTATGGAACAAAGCAATCCAGCAGTTAAAGTGTTTCAGTATTTCATCTATTCCTTTGTTTGCCTGGTTGTCTAACTATCACAGTTGTACATTCTCAGGGAGACTGGGAGAAAGGAAACAGGAGCTGAGGTAAGCACTTTATTTCTTCCAAATGCTAAAGTCTGTCATTTTATTTTTGTCTTGCTCTCTCAACCATATTTTGTCAGTACTGATTGCAGTGGTTAACCATTATTTCTCCATTCAGCAAGCAAACTCTTTGGTGCAGGAAAAAAGAACTGGAAACAAAATGAAGGAATAAGTTGGCTCTTACTTTAGGCATAGCCTGGAAAAGAAAAGCTTAGTTTCGCAATTAAAAAAAAATAACACCCATTCAATAACTCATTTATTGGAAAGAAAACAGATAATTGGTCATTGTTCTTTTCCTGCTAGAAGTCCTCTTCAAACTATTATGTTTATTTGTTTGATCATATGTGGAGTTTTTTTCCAGCTTTGAATTTTTTTGTTTACAAGTTAAGTTCTTTAAAGCAAGTGAATTGAAAATGAGTTGGATGTTAACAAGATTTTAAAAAGTAAACAATGAATAATAAGGAAAAAAATCCATGTGATATAAAGAATAACAGTTGTTTTAATGATTCAAGAAGAGAGAAGTGTGAAAATGTCATAGATAAACTTCAGCAATGTCAAGGTAGGTCCTCAGATGGAATCCAACATTTTTCTGATACTTCTTTAGTGACCTCTTTGCAGATTTGAAAAAGATTAACCTTGAGAAGATATCTGCAGTTTACCCGTTCTTTTGAAGATGGGTGACAAGAGTAAATTACATTGAGCATTTGGCAAGATCAAGAAAGCAAATAATAACAAAAAGTCTCATGAGGTAAGAAATATTACTTCTTATATTGCTGCTTCTTCAAAGAGAATAAATTTTAAAAAGCATCACAAATTTGTGTTGATTGCCAAAACCAAAGATTTTATTACTTTTCCTGGAGTTTTTTCTTCTTGATCTTTCCAATAATTTTAGAGGAGTCAGAGAGAGGTAGAGGAATTTCATGGAAACAGCTTAGTTCCTCTGATGGAAGGAAAACTGAATGTACAAAATGGGAAAGAAGAAAAAATAAATAAGGTACATTGTATAATAATAATAATAATAATAATAATAATAAAAATCTAAAAATATATAGCAAAACCAGCTTATTTTCCTGCCAAGACGTAAAACCTAAGCTTTCCAGGTGAGTTTTCCATATTTCTCATTTATTTATTATTAGGGAAACAGAAAGAAAAGAATGGTCTAAGTTTGGATGGCCTTGCCACTCACACCAGTCAAAGAACTTGGGATAAATTATGTGAAGGATATATGGAATACTATGAAATAAAGAAATTGTACTCCATCCACTCTACACACAGAATATATGGTAAGGTTGGCAGGTGAAAGGTAAGAAACAATCCTCCATTCTAGAACAGTGAGTTGGACATGTAACAAAATTCTGATATATAAGATAAAGAACAAGACATGCTTCAAGAAGAGCTGAACTTCATCAACATGATGGTAAATCTGTATGGGATATGTTTCTAAAAGGGGAGAAAATCATATTTTGAAGAATACTTAAGCTTGTTAAATATAGTTAAAAGGTTTATTTCTCAATTTTGTACACAACCTTTTTGCACACTTGAAAGGGAATTCCCCATTTTAAAAGAACTGTCAGTCAATCCATTGTGTTAAGGGTAAATTGACTCATTTTGTACATTCTGAAAGTGTATGGAACAAAGCAATCCAGCAGTTAAAGTGTTTCAGTATTTCATCTATTCCTTACTTTGCCTGGTTGTCTAACTATCACAGTTGTACATTCTCAGGGTGACTGGAAGAAAGAAAATGGAGCTGTGGTAAGCACTTTATTACTTCCAATTGCTAAAGTCTGTCATTTTATTTCTTTGTCTTGCTCTCTCAACCATATTTTGTCAGTATTGACTACAGAGGTTAACTATTATTTCTCCATTCAGCAAGCAAACTATTTGGTGCAGGAAACTGGAAACAAAATGAAGGAATACGTTGGCTCTTACATTAGGAATAGTCTGGAAACATAAAGGTTAGATTCTCATTTTTAAAAATTAACACCCATTTATTAAGTTATTTATTGGAAAGATAGCAGATAATTGGTCATTGTTTCTCTCCTACTAGATGTTCTCTTCAAATTATGATAGTTAACATTTGTTTGATCATACGTGAACTTCTTTAGAGCTCTGACATTTTTTTGACAAGTTAAGTTCTTTACAGCAAGTGAGTTGAAATGAGTTGGATTTTAACAAGATTTGAAAAAGTAAACAATGAATAATAAGGAAAAAACCTCATGTGATGTAAGGAATATCAGTTCTAATGATCCAAGAAGAGAGAAGTATGAAAATGTCACAAACATCAGTATTGTCAAGGTAGGTCCTCAGATGGTATCCTTTACTGCAGAGAAACAGCTTTGGTTATTTTTCCTCGCTGACCGATTGGCTCAGTGGAGATATCATTGTCATGATTCAACATTTTTCTGATACTGCTTTAGTGACTTCTTTGCAGGTTTAGATGGGATTGTTCTGTAAAAGAAGATTTCGGCAGTTGACCCATTCATTGAAGATGGGTGACGAGAGTAATTACATTAATTGTTTGGCAAGACCAAGAAAGCAGAGTCATAACCCAAACCTTGTAAGGTAAGAAATATTCCTTCTTACTTCTTCTTCAAGAGAATAAAGTATAAATCATCACAAATTTGTGTTGTTTGCCAAAGACCAAATATTGTGTCACTTTTTCAGAAGTGTTTTCTCCCTGTTCTTTTCAAATCAGTAAAGTTGCTTAGATTCCCCTACCCACCCCTTAAGCAGTTTGAAAGGGAGCATTGAAAAGGTTTTTTAAATGTTATGTAACCTTCTCTTTAAGAACTCGTTAGAAAATATTCAAACATCATATTTACTGAAGGGAGAAGAAAGCCACCAAGTTGGATGCATAAACAACACAAGCATGGAAGTCGACACTTTAGGCCCTTAACTGAAAAGAAAAAAGGTCCCAGATAACTTTTCCTTATTGTTCAAACCAATCACTGAAAACATCAGTAACATTTTAACTTTTTTTATTTCTGCTTTCCTTTGCAGATTTGAAGGGAATTTGGTGTGTAATTTGGAGAGTACTGACATGTACTCCCTCCAGTCCCTGTTCAGTAATTGTTACTCTGCATCTAGTCTCAGAGAGAAAGAGATCTTGAATAGATTTCAGAAAAATCAGTCCAGCTTTATATTGAAGCAAACTGGGAAAGTATCTTTAGGAATTTAACAATACAGTTACTTTTATTACAGATACCATCCAGGGTGAAACAAAGTGGAGATAGATGGGCGGTAAGGAATTAATTCCTCCAGTAAATCAAATTGTTAGTCCACTGGCTAAATTTGTTCATTAGAGTATAAGGTGTTAGGCAAGGAGGAAAGCAACCTTGGAAACACCCTAAACCCAAAGGTAGATTTTTTTTCAAAAGAAAAGAGCATGCATGTTGCTTTTAAGGTTAATCTGGAACTCTTTAGCAATCTGAGAAATGGAGTAAAAATGTCAGATAATGATGAATGCAGAAGATAAAACCCCAGAAGGATAGCAAAGAGAGGTAAACAGAATAAGCCGTAACTACTGAAGAAACAGCCCCCAAAGATCAAAAATAGGAAGGAACCTTCCTAAGGAATGATAATGGAGAAATTATTCAGACCTCCCGAAGTTTATGCTCATGCTTGTTCAGAACATCATTCCAGTTCCTAGCTGAGGAAGAAGGAATAGCATCAAGAATCATAGCTGCATGAATAAGGAATCTTCTTTGTCTATTTAGGTTGTTTCTTTTTGTGGAAGAGAGCAAGAGTCCCTCCATGGCTGGTTTTTGCATTACAACAATGCAAGGAGGAAAGGAGAGGGGTGTAGCAGTGGGGTGCTTGCATATGGCTCTTGCTCATGGCATGCCCAGGCTAGTGTTGACTGCCACTTTTGGGGTCGGGAAGGAATTTTCCTCCAGGGCGGATTGGCCTGAGATCCTGGAGGTTTTTCGCCTTCCCCTGGGCACTGAGCAGGAGTCACTTTCCAGATTAGTTGGCACATTCAGATCCATTTTTAAAAAATCCGGATAAAGATAATAAAAATACTAAAACCAACATAAAGAGGTATAAGAACTAATAAAAGAAAAATACATTTATTACTAAAAATCTTGTTCTTGTTTCCTTTGCCTTTTTCACTGTTCTGCTAAGGACACTGCTATTGCCTGCTGTTGCATGGATTCTGGGAAACACAGCTTGCTGTGCCAGCTAGCTAGGTTTATGGGTTTATGTATTAGAAATCTTGATTGCATCTGCCTTGTAGTTTATGCAATATCATCTCTAGGGGAGTGTGGGGGAACAGGGCTGCACCAGGTGACACCCTAAGTGGGGGTGACATCACTGATCCTCTGATTTTGGGCAGCAATGGGCTGTGACAGTTGTCTGTGTCTTTAAATGTCTGAAGAGATGGGATGAGTGGGGAGAGGCTCTGTGGGGGTGGGGAGTGGAGACCCCAGGTTATTTTAATTTAATTTACTATTTTTCATTTATTCTTTGAAAAGTAATTTGGTTAATTGTTTATGCCACAGCAATTACCATTCCAGTGATATATGGGAATTACGATTTATAGCAAAATAAAGTGTAATAGCATTTACATTTCTATACCACTTAGTAGAAACTCAACACCCCCTAAGCAGTTTACAATCTGTAAGCCAATTGCCCCCCAACAAGGTGCATGCTCATTTTACCAGCCTATGAAAGGATGGAAGACTGTGTCAACCTTGGAGCCCTGGGATCAAACTCACAACATTTTGGCTGCAGTACCGGCATATAACCACTGCACCACCGGGCTTGATGCTGTTTGCCTTCTTCTTTCTCCTTCCAAACACTATGTCCAAATATAAAGAACATTACGGGGAAAAATGGATACAATCTTCCATCTTTCTACAGCCATGTGGGCACTGTCTATTGGAGTTTGGTATGCCATCATATCACCCTTTACATTCCATTTGGTGCAAAGTATTTAATCTGCACATAGTTAAAAGGGTTTGAAGGGTCGTATGGGCAAGAAACGGCTAAATAAGGGGGCAATATTCCAGGGTAAATGGTGAAATTTTTATAGAAAGTAATGGAATGGTAATTATCCACTAGTGCACCAATTTCCTGGAAATCAGTATCATCTAAGCACTTGGCAATTTCCAGTGGAGCACTGTTATAGGCTTTCCCAACCCATTAGTTTAGTGAAAATTTCAAATTGGATGCAAGATGAAAGTTTTTTTAGCCCATGAGTCTGGGCCCATTTCTTCACACGCCATTACGAATAATTGGAAAACTAACTGAAAAAATATTTTGGGCCAATAATAAATGACTGTTTTCTGGGCCAACATTTTAACTGAACAGCTTCGAGAAGGCATATATACGACAGCCTTGGGGTAAGATTTGAGGGCTCCCAGAGCTCTTGTTAGAAATGTATGCTATGCTGAGTTGAAAACTGCCACATCTGGGTGGACCCACACCTTAGCCCCATACAACACTGAGGCAATAGATTACTCTTGTAGAGATCAAGGCATGACAACACAAACCTACCACCAGAATGTGCTGTGTATCAAAAAATACCATTAGCTGTTATATCAGCAGCGGCTACAATAGCTTTCAAGTGTGTTGATCAGCATCCAGTCCTTAAATGTTACCCCTAGGTATTTATGATAATAACTTGTTGCAATTGTTGGTTATTAAGCTGCCATTGATATTTCTGCCTTCTCCTTCCAAACACCATGATTTTAGTTTTTGATTAATTAACCTTTACAAATTATTTTTGTAATATTCTCCTAGAGCCCTCAAAAGCCTATGCAAGTCCACTTGTGCATAGGAAAGAAGGATGGCATAAACAGTATATAATAAGATGGGCATATATTTATCTTTTAAACAAGGGGAGAAAAACATTGCATCTAATAGAAAAAAGATTATACCATTAATATGGAAATTAAATAAAAGAGGAGCTGACAGGCAGCCTTGACAAACACCCTTATTGATAGCGATGGCTTCTGAGAAACTGCCATTTGAAACTGTAAGATGCCTTTGGTGCTTGTCAAAGAGTAAGTACATAAAAGGAAAGAAAGAATTACTGCACCATACATTCCATTTTTAGGCAAATTGTTCAAGCCTCTACTATCATTCTAGGTTCACAGATTCTTCAATGAAATGGATTATCTAGATTTGTTCCAAAGTGCTTTTAGGTTTGGATTTGGGACGGAAATTACATTGACCTACACCAGGAACATGATAGGATTGTTTAACTTATGCCCCACCTTATTTCTAAAATAGGATTCAAGGCAGCTCCAAGGTTCCATTCCTGTTGGTCCTTTGGACCTCTCAGTGGAGTTTACTGTCATTTACATTTGGCTTCACTTGTCATGATTCAGCAAAGACACTGTTTGGAGATGGTTTTAATCATTCTTGCAAAGCCAATTTCAAAATATGGAGCTATTGAGACCTTGGCCTTTTGGCCTGTGGCATCCCACTGGTTCCATTTTTTGTCTCCTATGCTCTTTAATATCACATGAAACATCTGAACATGAAGATCTGAGGTGCACTGGACATCAGTGTTCAGGTGAAACACAACTTTGTTAATGCATATACAAAAGGTGTTAATGCCTTAACCAGTAATAAGATGGGTGATGTTTAACAAATTGGAGCTTAAATATAAAGATTAACCAAACAAACTGAATATCCAAGTCTTCTTGACTTGTGCATGTAACTTCTCCAGGTAAAGTATTTTAATCTGTCCAAGATGGGCATTCTCTTTGAAGTTAAAGATCACAAACTGGACTTTGTTTGGCTCCTGAATGACCATATAGCTGACCATGGCCAAGTTGTCTTGCTCATCTTAGGCAATCTTGCCAATGCCAATTATTTTTGCTTTGGAACAGATTTAGACCTAGCACTGTGACACATTGTGTTTACATCAAAACTGGACTCCAGAAGACTCCATCCTGTATAATCCTGGGATCTGTACTCTATATAATCCTGGGATCTGTACCTAGAATTCTCTGCCTGAGCGCAACAGTGTTCTCACATTTTCCTATGCTCCAGTCAGCAAGCGTCCAAGTTGGGAATTATTTTACAAGAACAGTAAATCAGTCACTCAAATCCAGAGATGTGTTCAGAGGAGTTAAGGTTATCTTCAGGACAAGTGAGTTACAGCGCAATTGCAATAATGGTTGAGTCATCCTCATTCTGAAAATATTTCAAAATCCAAAAATATTCTAAAAAACATTTTTTTTCATGGGTAGCTAACAGAGGGGCTGTATAGACCAGCCAAAAGGGTAGGTGTTGGGGTGGAATGGGGGTGTGGTAACTGCATGCCACATGCCCCAACTCCAACCCCAAAGCAGTGTCACGCCACCACCCAACCAGCCAAAGAAACAGGAAAGAGCCACATGGAGGCGGCAAGGGTGTCCTTTTTCCAGGCAAAAAAGAAGCACCATTTTGCCACTTCTTTTTGGCCCAGAGAAATGCCAGATCAGGGCTGCAGCATGTCCCTATCCCGTGCTCAAAGGGGCAGTGGCAGGCCGCTTCTTCGGGGTGGTCCGTTTCATCCCATAGTGGTACCTTTGTTTTCTGATGGTTCAATATAATCAAATCTTCTTTCATGCACAAAATTATTTTAAAATACTGTATAAATTTTATTTCAAGCTATGTGTATAAATGTACATATGAAACATAAATGTTTTTGGCCTTGGACCACATCTCCAAGATCACAGAATCATAAAATTGTAGAGTTGGAAGAGACCACAAGCGTCATCTAATCCAACCTCCTGAAATTCAAGAAGAGGAAATCAAAGCATTCCCGAGAGATTGGCATTCAGCGCTGTTTAAAAAACTGCAAAAAAATGAGACCCCACGACTTTCCAGAGCAGCACATTTCACTGTTGAACAGCTCTTACTGATAGGTTCTTGCTATTTGTTATCCGAAATTCTAAAGTCCTGGGAGGGCACCTACAGTTGTATTCAAAGGGTAAATAAATTTAGCTAAATAGGAAGCTGTGAGAGGGCTCTGGGTAATGTTTAAAAACCATGGTTTAGCCTGTGTACAATGGTTCAAAACCAAGAACTCCAGACAGCAGATTCCGTTCAGTTTATTAATTTATAGGAATTCAACATTCATGCAAAACATGCACACACCCAACAACTAAAATTCAGAAGGTGGTAATGGATAGTGACTTTTGGATTACAGAGGGGAATACTATACCAATTCCAGAAGCGAAGTTCAGATTGGGGGAAGGCTGTGACTTGGGGATGGCTCAGAACACTGCCTAGAAATGTGAGGTCAGCCAGCAATACTGAGGAATCAAGCTAAACTCTGTCAGAGTGCCTCCTGCCTGATCCTTAACAAGACCGAATCAAAAGTGTCCAAATACACATATTTATAGGGAAAATGTATCTTATGCCAGTTTCTTAGGAGTTTGGGTGGATATTCCAGAAGGAAGCATGGCCAGAAATGTGTGGAAATGACAAGCAATCAATTCAAATGCCTCACACAAATAGGTGTCATCTCGAGAGGGAAATGCCCTTTGGTTTCCAACCTTCTGGCAAGTACCCAGTGTATCACCCACGGTCACCTTCCAATGTGAAGGGATTATGTGGCTTCCTGTCTCAATGGTCCAATTTTGCCTACATGCACTAAGAGCCTCTAAGCTGAGCCTACTTGATCTCCTTATTTGAGCAGGGTACTTCTTCACATTGGGTGCTCTTTGTGGCTATGTGATCAAAACATCCCTTATAATATTAAACTAATATAAAAGGATGACTAGGAGTGAAGGAGGGCTAGTCCATGAGGTAACATAATGTTTAGGTGTCTTTTATAGGCCAAAATCTAGCCTCTGGGCAAAAATAAGTTCACATCTGTGGGTGAAGTCCTGGTCTGGCAGGAATCAAGGTGGGAAAGCTCATTATTTAATTCGTAAATTAAATGATTAAGCTCACTAGGCTCATCCAGTGAGACATCCTTCTGATGATGGAGGTGTTAATGTCCCATTTGCAACTCCTAAACTATCTACGTAACATACAAGGACCATTGTGTTTTGGATTCCTGAATTTCTTCCGAATCATTTTAAACCTTGTGTTAGTCACACACACCATCATTTTAGGTTATAATGGAGCCACCTTTTCGAATGCGTTTGAGCCTTCTCAGGTTCTTTTTTAAAATGTCAGTCAAATGATGTGCATCTGTGTCATTCTGGTCCTGTTGTCACTGTTGGTGATGAGCATTGACATGAATCTGCTTCCGTTGTCGCTTGTTCCTCTCTTGTCCCCTTTTCATGGATCCCATTTCTCTTATGTTTTTTGCAATTACCGCAAACTACATGACCTCCATGGCCTCTCATTCAGGTCCAGCAGTTCTCCCCCTTGACAGATGGTGTTATTTATATATGTCTTCTGTGCCACTGCCAGCAGGCATGGTTTGTAGAGATGGTGCTACAGATAATGACTGCGGGTTTCTCTGAGTTTTTGTCAAGGCCTGGTGTGTCGCAGTATGATTTCAGAAATCTGCTATCTGCTGCAAAGTGATAGCAGATTGATTGGGAAAGGCAAGAAAGAGACAGTGGGAATCCAGCCCTGGAACTCAATTCCAGTCTTTTCTAAAATGTTTTTGTTTGTTTTTCCTCTTTAAACCTTGATAGGACTTTGGGGACCCCAAAGCAAAAAGGTAACCGCAAACCATTAGTGCAGAAGGGCAAGTAAAAATACAGTTAAATAGCCATGCAATGTGTGTGTTGCGTGCCTTCAAGACCTTCCCAACTTAAGGCCACCCTAAAGCAAACCCTATCGTGGGGGTTTCTTGGCAAGACTTGTTCAAAGATTTGCCGTTGCCTTCCTCTGCAGCTGAGATAGTATGACTTGCCCAAGGTCATCCAGTAGGTTTATGGCCAAGTTTTGAGCCCTGGTTTCCAGAGTTGCAGTCCACTGCTCATATTTTTACATCACTGGTTTGTTACCTGTATTCTGTTTTAAATTCATTACTGTTATTGCAGTTTATTTGTTTGTATTTTACTTTAATTATATTGAATTGTGATGATGGTTAGTAGCTTTTGGCAATAAACAAAACTTGTAACTGGGAGCTCAAACCACTGTGCCACGCCAATACAATGCTATTCAGCAAAAGAGTGAGAAACTGAACTGTGGCATAGATGTTTATCATACGACGGAATTTGGGGGTATAATGTAATGGCAACCCGAACACAATCATAGGGTTTCACATTATTGGGAATGAGTGTATCTCACACAATTTTGGGTAATGGGAAGTCATTCCGAACGTAATCATGGAGTTTCACGTAATTGGGTATTAGAGTATGTCACGCAATTTCAGGCAATTGGGGGGGGGGGTCATTTTTGGGAAATGGGAAGTCATTCTGAATGTATTCTGAATGCAATTAGATTTCACGTAAATTCACTAAACTAGCAAATTCACGTAATTGCGAATTGGCTCCATTCGCAATTGAGAGAAATTCCTCCCACGTGATAAACTCCTCAATCTCAGCCCCAAGAAATGTGTTTTCAGTCTCAAGTGCTGCTGAGAAAACTTTAAGTTGTGTGTGTTACACCCATGAGAGAAAACTGTAACTATATATATATATAGGATGATTTGATTTATTAGGAACTGATTCAGTTATAGAACTGGCACTAAAATTTGAGTTTGAAGGAGAAATCTCTTTGGGAACTCCACCTGTCCAATTGATTTACACACTATGTTGTTGTTGTTGTTGTTGTTGTTGTTTAACTTCATTTCTGATTTACTGCAACCCTAAGGGGAACCTAGTGTAGGGTTTTATTGGCAAGATTTGTTCATAGGAGGTTTACCGTTGCCTTCCCCTGAGGCTGAGAGAGTGTGACTGGCCCAAGGCAACCCAGCGGGTTTCATGGCCAAGCAGGAAGTCAAACCTTGGTCATCACAACGGGGGGACCAGACGCCCTCCTTTTCCAGGATGTGTCCTCCATTTCAACTTTCTCTCCAAAGGGAATTCCACAATGTGCTCCATTCTGAGCATGACTTAAGAATCGTAGAATCATAGAGTTGGAAGAGACCACAAGGCCCATCCAGTCCAACCCCTTCTATGCAGGAACTCACAATCAAAGCATCCCCATCAGATGGCCATCCATGAGTGTTTTTAGCTCCTTTTCCATGATGTGTCCTCCACCTCAACCTTCTGTCCAGGAGGAGGAATTCCTCAATGTCGGCCATTGTGAGCATGACTTAAGAAGCATGAATTTACATTTATATGAGTTGTTATTAGCTTTTATTTGGTCAGGCCCTATATTTTCCCCCCTTGAATGCTTTACATTTTGCCCTGCCTTGTCCTCCTTTGCAATTGTGGGATCTGGTCCCCCTGGACTCCAAAGAGTCATTTTTGTGGTCCAACTCTGAAACCACCTTGTCTCTGATTTTTAAAGCAGTGTGAATGTGCAGCATTTGTATTTTAAACACTCTTTTATCTTTTAAATTATATCTAATTCTTTTATATGCAGTCTGTTTTAATACTGTAATAATTTAATTCTGTTTTAACAAACAGTTTTTTGTGTTTTTAATTGTAGTGTTTTTTTATCTCCAATCTCAGCTTTGGGGAAAGGGTGGGATATAAATAAATATAATAATAATAATAGTAGTAGTAATAACAATAATAATGATAACAACATGATGATGATGATGATGATGATAATGTTGTTGATGATGATATAATGATGATGATGATGATGTTGATGATATGATAATGATGGGGATGATAATATAATGATAATAATAATAATAAAATGATGGTGATAATAATAATAATAATAATAATATGCTGATCATGATATAATGATAATAATTATGATGGTGTAAAAAGTAATAAGATGATGATCATGATCATGATCATGTAATTGTAATGAGGATGAAGATAAAATGATGATGATGATGATGATGTAAATAATAAGATAATAATGTGGTGATGATAAAATGATCATGATGATGTTGTAAATAAGATAATGATGACAATAACTCTAATGATGATAATATGATGATGATGACGTAAATAAGATAATAATGATAATGATGATAATATAATGATGATGATGATATAAAGAAAATGATGTAAATAATATGATGATGACAATATGATAATGATGATGATGTAAATAGTAAGATGATGATGATGATGATGATGATGATGATGATTTCTACAATGTGTGGCCTCCTGGGTCCAAAACACACAGCAGCAGAAAATACTCCAGTTTGGAAACCACTTTTAACTGCCCTGGCTCAGTGCAAGGGGGAGGGTGGGTGGGGATTCCTGGGAGTTATAGTTTATTGTGGCAGCTCCAGGGAGTTATAGTTTATTGTGGCCCCACAGCTGTGTCTCTGAAAGAGAGAGGAGGCTCAAAAAAAAATGCCTCATAGCAAAAGCACAGTTCCCAGCAGGATTATTTCCCTTGCATTGAGCCACATTGAGGACACTTTAAAAGGCCTCAGAGTGGGCCATACATTTATTTATTGCTGCAGAGAGTGTGTGTTTCTTCTTTCTGCAGCCTGAGAGGGGGGTGTGTTTGTTGCAATAAATGGCCAATAAAGCTTTGCTTGCTTCTCTGAAGGAGGAGGGAAGGCAGGGAAGGGAGGGACTAGGCCTCTCCTCTAGGCCTGAAAGAGAGGAAGGAAGGAGGAGGAAAGGAAATATATATGAATATGAGGATGATGTGGGCCTCCAGGAGGACCCTTCCTCCTCTCAAGGTGGCTGCCAGGGGGCTCCTTGCCCAGGTAAGGCCAGAGAGGAGGGGGGGGGGTCACATAACATTAATGGGGCCACATCCACACTGCAGGAAATAATCCACTTTGAGACGGGGGTGAACCCTGGGGAGCTGTAGTTTCTCTCTAGGCACACAGTGGGAGACCCCAGGCACAGGTGGAGGCATCTCTCCTTTGCTTTGGGCTCCTAGGTGTCACTTCTGGTGGTTGTGGTTGTTGTTGTGTACCTTGAAGTCATTTCAGACTTATTTTATGGTTCAGGCTAGGTGGTTTGCCAATCATTGTGCCACCCTCTGAGGCTGAGAGAGTGTGACTTGCCCCAAGGGGTCACCCCAGTGGGCTTCCATGGCTGAGGAGGGATTCGAACCCTGCTCTCCAGAGGCAACATGGGTCCAAAACACACACTGCAGAAATAATAACCCCAAGTTTGAGACTGTTTTTTTTTTTAAATCAGCCCTTGGCTCAATGCTAGGGAGTTCTGGGATCTGTAGTTTTTTTGGGGGGGGACATTGAGCCTTCTCTGTCAGAGAGCTCTGGTGCCACAATAAAGCTACAATTCCCAGGATCCCCCAGCACTGAGCCAGGCTCTAAGTGGATCAGTTCTGCAGGGTATTTTGGGCCATAGTCCAACGCTCAAACCATTACACACCACCCAACTACAAATCCCAGGATGGAGCCATGACAGTTAAGGTGGTGCCAAGCTGCTTTATTTCTGCAGTGCAGAATAGACACAAACATCCTGAGGCAGTCCTCTCTCCTTGCTAGAGGCCCTTAGGTGTCACCCCAACTACAAATCCCAGTTAAAGTGGTGTCAAGCTGCTTTATTTCTCCAGATACATCCTTGGGCATCCCTCCGCCCTGGGATTTGTAGTGGGGTCATGTAGTAGTTTGAGTGTAATGGTTTGGCAGCCCTTGCCTCTACTAGGGGTTGCTAGATGTCTAGTTGTTGTTGTTGATGTGTGCCTCCAAGTTATTTCCAACTTATGGCGAGTTTTCTTGGCAAAATTTGTTTGCCATTGCCATCCTCCGAGGCTGAGAGAGTGTCACTTGCCCCAAGGTCACCCAGCGGGTTTCATGGCTAACCTGGGAATTGAACCCTGGTTTCCAGAGACATATAGTCCAACACTCAAACCACTACGCCACCCAGCTAGAAATCCCAGGATGCCACAGGATGGAGCCATGACAGTTAAAGTGGTGTCACACTGCTTCATTTCTGCAGTGGGGATAGAGACATCCTGGGGCAGCTTTGCCCCTTATTGACCCAGAAGGCATTTTATTAGGTATCTAATCCTAGCAGGACATAGGGCTGCCTCAGGATGTCTCTATCCACACTGCAGAAATAAAGCAGCTGGACACCACTTTAACTGCCATGGCTCTATCCTGTGGCATTCTCAGATTTGTAGTAGCCTGGTCTCTCAGAGAGCACTGGTGCAAATATCAGGATTCTCTGCAGGACGGAATAAAACTGCTTTAAATCTGTAGTGTCCCAACATCTTCAATTGGATTAAGGTGGAAAAAAGAAACAGGTAAGGATCTTCAATGAGAGGGTAAAAGGAAGCAGCCAAGGAGAGCCAAAGCTGCAAGGATCCCAAACACACTGCAGAAATAATCCAGTTTGAGACAGCTTTAACTGTTCTGGTTCAGTGTTAGGGAACCCTGGGAATTATAGTTTGTTCTGGGACCAGAGCTCTCTGTCAGAGAAAGCGAAATGTCTCACAGAACTACAATTCCCAGGATTCCCTAGCATTGAGCCAGAACAGTTAAAGCGGTCTCAAACTGGATTATTTCTGCTGTGTGTTTTGGACCCGAGTATCACTGTTTTACAGCCTTCCAGGCCTAGTAGAAACTTGGCTGTTTCCTCTCCTAGAAAACTCCAAAGGTCAAGGTAGTTGTATCTCTGCCCTGCATAGAGCAAAGTATTATTTGTCTATTATAATTAGTTTAAGGGACCCCTAAGTGCTGTTCAAATAACACATCAAAATACCTATATTATATATAAAAAGGAAGGATATACCACTGAAGTCTTCCAGGGGGATAACTATGTTAGTCTGAGTTGGACTTACTGCAGGTCATGAAAGCTTATGCCTAATAAAATGTCTCTTAAACGATGTTTTGTTGTTATGACTAAAATCGCCAGAAAGGCTTTGTTGGAATAAAAACCATGGCTGCATCCACACTGAAGAAATAATGCAGTTTGGCACCACTTTAACTGCCATGGCTCAGTGTTGTGGAATCCTGGGATTTGTAGTTTGTTGTGACAGCAGAGCACTCTGACAGAGAAGGCTAAATGTGTCACAGAACTGTAGTTCCTAGAATTCCATAGTATTAAACTATGGTAGTTAAAGTGGAGAGACTAATGTGCAGTTCAAAAATGTGACCTTTCTGTACTCAGACTTTCACTTCCATGCACAATCACTAGGAAGTGAGGTCCATTGAACTCAGCTTGATTTACTTTAATATATAGGATCGGGTTGCACAAATTCAGGCTGCTCACTTCCATGCACACATGCTTGATGTAGGGTTGGTACAGCAGGGGCCAGTAGTGTAAGGTTTATTATATTTATTTTATTTAGATGCGGCCTTTATCTTGGAATAGGAGCCAAGATTCACAAAAGAAATTGGCTAAAAATAATCAAATCAGATTCAACCGTCCGTGCCTTGAAATTATTTTTAAAAATCCAAAAAGCAAACCTTGATTTTGCAATTTTATATAAGGAACACCATTTTGTTGTTCTGTGCCTTCAAGTCATTCCTGACTTATGGAGACCCTATGGCAACCCTAATGGGGTTTTCTTGACAAGATTTTTCAGAGGAGGTTTGCCATTGTCTTCCCCTGAGTCTGAGAGAGTGTGACTTGCCCAAGGTCATCCAGTGGGTTTCATGACTTGAGTTGGGAATTGAACCCTGGTCTCCAGAGTCATAGTCTCAACCCATTACACCATGCTGGCTCTCTACTCTGCTATATAATGGGGCTTGAGCATTCCTGGATTTTGGCATCTACTCTGTAAAAGAATATGAAATTGTAAATTCTTTTCTTATTTATTTTCTCCTACTAAAATGTTTTTTCCCCCAGGTTTCATCATCTTTTGCCACAGGACCCAGACAACACGATGGCACATTCTATGAGTTTCGTACCTATACTGTTAAGCCAAAAAAGATGAAAGAGTTTATGGAGCTAACTAGTAAAAACATTCACCTCCGCACAGCTCATTCTCCCATGATCGGCTATTGGACCTTGGAGTTTGGAGAACTGAATAAAGTATTCCATATTTGGAAGTATGGTATGTGCCATTTGTAGTTACCTGTCTATATCTGAACAGATAATTTTGGGGGGGGGGGGTTGTCTTATGTATGTGGAGCTTTTCCTGTCATTCTAGCAGTGTGGGAAGAAGCTGGCACTGTAGCAGCAATGTGTAATTTAATAAAAATGGCAATTGGTGAGTGGCCCAGTAGCAGCCCAGCATGGAGTTTCTGTCCTTTTAGTTCAATCTAATTGAGGTATTGCTATTCTGTAGCAATTTAACTATTTTGAACTTGCAAAGAATGCCTAAATATTTATTTTGCTGCTGTTGCTATGTCCCTTCCAGTTGACTACTGATTTTTGGCAACCTTATAATATGGTAGCATTTCATTGGGAATTACTGATACTATTAAGAGGAGGTTTGCGGCTGCCTTCCTCTAAGGCTGACGGAATGTGATTTGCTCATGGTCACCCAGTAGGTCCCCATGGCTGAGCAAGGATTCAAGCCTTGGGCTCCTGGAATTGTGGTCCGGCACTCAAATAATATCATCACACTGACTCAGACTTAATATGGAAGTGTATGTGTATGTATATATGTACAGTGGTCCCCCGCCTTACGAATCCCCCGGGTTATGAAAACCCCGGGATCCGAAGGCGGCCGGACCGGCATTGTATCCCCCGGGATACGAAATATCCCCTAGGATACGAAGGAAAAAAAGCCACGCGGCCCCTTTAAATGGCCGCGTGGTCCGTTCAAAATAGCGGTCCCCCGGGAAACGAATGCTTCCGGGTTACGAAAGGTAATCCGGAACGGATTACCTTCGTAACCCGGTGGACCACTGTATATCTGTATGTACACACATACACACACACTGTTTAGGAAGTCAAAGCTCTTACAAATCGTTCATCTGTCATCCCTGTGCATTTGTTTTTCATCTTGTCCTCTGGTTCTGTAATTAGCACAGAGTGCTCTGACAGAAACAAAAACAGTTTTGTTTCATTTTGAAGCAAAAATGATAATTCTCCCAGACTATTTCTGGTCAAGGACACTGATAGCTGTTTAATAGACACTAAAGGGTGTAAAAGGTCTGAACTGTAGCCTTTAGTTCATGGGTGAGCAACTATAAGCAGATATCTTTAGTCTGCAACTCCCATCCACTCTTGCCAGCATATCTAGTGCTGAGTGGTTGTGGATGTTGCAATCCAAAAACAACTGAAGGGCCACAGGTCCCCAGTCTTGCTTTAGCTGATGAACTAAACGAACATATTTTTATTGGTGGAGCTCTGGACAAAAAAACTTGCTTGTTTTGTGACTTGAGGCTGCCAGGTTCTGGCATGTTACTGGAAGTAATGATTGACGTATAAATATGAAGGATGTCCTGCCTTTCAAATACTTTTTTATTCCCACAGACATTTGGAAGTTTTTCTCTTTTTCTGCTGTACTATTTCACGCTTTTAAATTGATATTTCATATGTTTAATATCTAATATTGCAGTTTAATATTACAACCAGGCTCTCATATCCACAGATTCTTTATCCATGGATTCAACCATCCATGGCTTAAAAATATATATATTTTAAAAAATTCCAAAAAGCAAACTGGTTTTGCCTTTTTATATAAAGGACACCATTTTACAGTGCCATTGTACATAGTGGGACTTGAGCATTCACGGATTTTTGTTCTATGGGGGTGGTGGTGATGGTTCTGGGACCAACCCCTTGCAGATACCAAGGGCCCATTGTCCTTTAATTTTAATTTCTGGTATGTTTTTAACTACATTTGGTTTTACTTGTATCTCTTTTGACTCTTTGAGCTGCCTTGAATTCCACTTTTTGGGGAAAAGGTAGGATGGTTAGTTAGTTAGTTGATTGATAACTATGCTGCTGCAGTCTTAATTTCTCGCCATTACTCAAAAGTTTAGGTATACCCATTGGCCTAAAAGATCCTGTCCTCTCTTTTCTTTTTTGCTTGTTGTAGTGTTCTTAATTGTGATGGCAAAGGTGAAGTGTCATTAATGTTAACTAGGCTGCCTCTTCAACAGGACTTGAAACTAGGGTTTCAGCCAGAGAGCCATGTTGGGAAGGCTCTTAGGGCTCTACTGATTTCCTGTTTGTTGTCCTGTCAGTTCTCTCTTCCCAGGCTCAAGGGCTGAGATTCTGAATTGGGAAATGCATCATAATTTTCAACACAGGCAGAACTATGAAACATCATCCCTTTCACCTCTCCACCCCCTTTTAAATGCTTCAGTCCTCACCCAAAAACCATCAATTTACTAGCCAATGGAGAGCTGGAAGATATCAGAGAAGCATCCAGTTGTGTTTCTGAACGCACAGTGACAAGACATCCTTCTGGGCCTCCTGCAGATCCTCCAGAGATCCTACAGGATGACCCAAGTACTGTGGTTCCAGCTATAAGTGTGCTTTCATGCTTATATTTCTTTCTTTTTCGTCCTCCTTGTAGAATACCCCTTACCCTACATGCACACCACCATCCAATGTGCTTCTGGGTGGAACTCCATCCCCTCAGCTAGTTATTGGCTGTGCATTTGCTCCTAGGCACATTCCAGTAGCCTTTACTCCCCCAGGGAAGAAGCAGCAGCCTTATATTGGGGTTGGCCTCTGCTTTTGTTAGCTAGACCCTGACTATACCCCTAAGGGTGATAGTAGCAATGGGAGGGCTTTCTCTCTGCTCTGCCACCACCACAAGGTGTATTTTTTGAGGACATGGGAGGGAGACCTCTTGGTAACTTCTCCCAAGTTGAAGAATTCCCACTCTCAGTTGGAACTTCTCTGCTCTTTCCTCCAGCAGGCAATACCTTTTTTTTAAAAGGCAGACATTTGGCTCTTCATTTACTGTGGCAGAAGAGTCCTTTAATGTGGTGTGTGTGACTTTTATATTTCTTAACTATGTTTTAATGTGTTTTGAAACTGTTTAATTCAGTGTTTTTAAATAAAATAGAATTGTTTTAATTTAGTAGAATTGTTCATCTATTTTTTTAAAAAAATAAATCAGTATGAATAGGTTTTAACTGTACTGGTAATTTATTCTAAGTTGTCTTGGGTCCCATCTCAGGAGAAAGAGGGATATAAGTAAAACAGACAATAAATAATAATAAAACAAGTCTCCTGGCTGCTGTTACACACCTCAGGTGCAAGTAGGAGCACCCTCCATTCTTCAACCAATGTAAATGATAATGGATCTCAGCTGTACTTTGCAAATCCACTTAAAATTATATCTTCCGATTCTGGTTGGCTGGCCCTTTGCAGGCTGCTCTTGTCAGTTCAGATCTGATTCTAAGCTGTAGTTGCTTCCTGAACCACACTATGGTATGTTATGGTGGGTCTGAACTGAGCCTTATTCCTTACCTCTGTTGTTCAAGCAATTACTGAGTTGATTATTTCCACCCATCCTCCTGTTCTTCCATTTTGAGGTGAAGCTAAATTCCAGAGTGTCTGCAAAATTTGCTCTAGGCTGGCATACCATGGTTCAAATTGCATGGTAGGCAGGCCTGCTGAGATGGCATTGGTGTTAGGGTCATGGTATATGATGGCCATAGAAGTCTGTAGCTCTTTTAATTGCAGGTCCATTCCTTGCACATTTACCTTCTTGATAGGTGTTGGCCCTGTTAAGGTACTCACAGAACACTTCTCACATTTGCCTATAACAACCTTCCATCTCCTCCTTCTGTTCGCAGAAAGCTTTGCGCAAAGAACTGCTGTCCGAACAGCATTAACCAAAGACCAAGAATGGCAAGAAAAATATATTTCTCAAATGTTACCCTTGTTAGACAAACAAGAGAATGAAATTGCTTATCTAGTGCCCTGGTGTGAACTTGGCAGCTCTGAAAAGGATGGTATGTTTCTTTTGTGGTGCTTTGCTTTGAAGCTGTTGACTCAGTACTATTAAATGGCTTGATTTTCAGCATTTAATTGGGGACTGTGGATATATAGTTGTCCTCACTGTGCAGAGTATTTGTTTTTTGCAGAGGTAAACTCTGCCCTGAAATAGCATTTCCAACTGTGCACTGACTAAAGACTAGAAACTAGATTTTAAAAAGATGTAATGACAAGCAAGCTGAAAAATAATGTTTTTGCTGATCCTCAATATAATCCCTTGCTGATCTTCTGTATTGTTCAACTATAAGGATTGTTTGGTGTAATCTTGTGAGTATATTCTCTTTTTACAGAGTGATAATGAAGTTCAGCACGCTTGTTAGCCCCACATATGAATTGAATGTTACCCTTCGAATCCACCCCATAATCCTCCGCAATTTATAATAACCCCAAGGTAGATGCACAGGAGGTCCTTGTCGCAGTGGTTCCCAACTTTGGGTTTTCCAGACGTTTTGGAGTTCAGCTTCTATACCGTAATTCCTGACCATTGGCCAAGTTGGCTGGGGTTTCTGGGATCTGGAGTCCAAAATAAACCACTGCCTTAGTGACTAGATCAATATATAAATAATTCCTTTAAGGTAAAAAATGTCTGCTTTCAAGCCAAAGTAAACCACTGCCTTAGTGACTAGATCAATATATAAATAATTCCTTTAAGGTTAAAAAAAAGTCTGCTTTCAATTAGTGACAGCATTGGTTGCTATAGACTTGCCAATATGTATATATTCCTTAGTATTTATTGTTATATTTTGTTTCCTTGTCACATTAAGGCTGTCTACATTTTGCTAATCTAAGACTGTCTACATTTTGCTAATCTGCACAGAGATGAATTGAACCATGTGACTTTTGCAGGTTGAGTAAATTAAGTTTGTTTCTCTGTTTTGCATAGTTTGCTCTACTTTACTTGATAAGAATCAAGACAAGGATTTATGCAAAGTACAGAATTTCCAGCCCCTAACTGCCGAAATTTAACGTAGCTCCTACAGTTTCGGAGAACTCTTTGGAAATTTCCACAAATTTTCAGTTTTATCTTTTTAGCTGTAAGGAAGAGAAAGGTTGCCTTAATGATGAATTCTGTATTTGTTTGTTTGCTACATGATTAAGGTCTATTGGAGGGCCATTACTAATTCTGAACCTATCACTCACATTGATTTCCTATGTCTGCCCTTCTTCTAGGAGTCTATGAGTTGGTTACATTCCATATGAAACCTGGTGGGCCAGCAGTGTGGGGACAGACTTTTAAAACGGCAGTTACTACTCATGTGAAGACTGGATACACTAAGCTGATTGGTGTATTCCATACAGAATATGGATTACTTAACAGAGGTATAATTTGTGTTAGCTTTCAGTACACACTTGGCAAATGAACCTGCTGTTTTTCTGGCAGAAGAGTGATTTGTCTGTTTGCTTTTTATGTGAACCTGTAGTTGCAAAGTTTCTTCCTACAATTTAATCTGGGAGTAAGTAGTAATGATGACAGGAGTAAAGATGGGGGCTGAAAAATTATATCCTTTATTTCAACTTAGTTCAAGTCTTAAACTTTTCATCTCGTGGAGTTCATCATTGTACTTGTTATTGGCTGAGGCTAAAATAGTGAATATTTGAGCCATTGTACAAATAAATCTGATGCTTCTGCATTTCCTTGTGTGTATTTACCATGACAGTCCTTGGTGTGCCAGTGTGTAAAGTAACATTTGGAAATGATGCTTTTATATTTCATCTAAAACTGAGGCATTCCAAACAGTGGATAGACAAAGCTTTCTAAAGGAAGCCTGTTCAGCAAAAAGCCTTGTGAATATCATGCTTGACCTGTCTGAAGTACAGAATGGAAACATCTCATGGACAACATTTTGAAAGAAAAACAGAAAAGGAGTGATTTATTGATATTGAATAACACTAGAATAATTAATAAGATTAGTTAATGTGGTTTTCCATCCTTGTAGTTCATGTGCTTTGGTGGAATGAGAGCCCAGATAGTCGGGCGTCTGGAAGACATTATGCACACGAGGATCCAAGAGTAGTTGCTGCTGGTAAGTGAAAACTTTTTTTCCCTTTTTTTTCTTTAAATCAAAATCCCAATATTGCTTAAGCCTTCTTTTAACTTATCTGCATAATTTATTTTCAGTTCGTGAAAGTGTTCGGTTCCTGGAATCTCAGCAGAACTGTCTCCTGGTGCCTACAGCATTCTCACCATTGAAATAGGTTTTTTGTACATTGTAACAGGGAATTTGGAAAAGGGCTATTCTATTACACTGTTAGAAAAGTCTTACGAAGTGTCACAACCCAGCCATATTTGTTTCTGTTCACAAAATCGGCCAAAAGGGCAACCTGCATCCTTTTTTTGCTTGCAGCTATTGGATGTTGATTGCATGATGACTGGGAGCAGGATTGACCCACTAATTGAGAATCCAGAGTTTATTGAATGATAACTTGCTTAAATACCTTTGTTATCCTTGGTGGCTATGAAGATTTAGGATTTGTGTAGAAAATGACAGTACTATAAAGAACTCAAAGGCTGAAAAGTGCTAAACGTGATTTGAGAGAGGGATTATTTCCCATGGTGTACATGTTTCTCTTGCACCACTGTCTTGTCAACACTTTCCGGAGGGATCTGCAATGATACAAGCAGGGAAAATGGGATACATGTCCTGAACAATCACTTTTTTTTTCCAGAATTCTTTGAGTGTTCCAAAACCACTTTTCAGCCTTTGTCTAAAATGGTTGTAAAGCTTACAAAAGCTATTATCAGCCTGAGAGCAACACTTAGATGTTGAATAGTTCCATCACCAGGTGAAGCCATGTTTTAAATTTTGTATAAGGTATCTAGCAGTGGTTGGACTAAAACTGGATCAAAGACACCTTTGCGGTACAGTTTAGGTGGTGGTTCAGTAAACAGTGTTCAAGGAAATCATGAAGATGGCCTACTACCCCTTTCCGAGAATAGATGGTATGCTGTATGGGGACCTGGCTATCAGTTTCATTTGGGGCCCAAGCTGTTTTTATTATTATTATTTAGTTTCAGTATATGGTCCAGGCAATTCTTTTCAGGGAAACAGAGTTAACTCTGGCTTGTTACAGTTCTGAGACTATAAATAAATTGTTTCTGGACAACTGGTGTACATTGCATATTAAGGAGCATGAATGTGCTTGTATGTTTGGAACAACCACAAAGAAAGGTTGTTCCTATAATGTAATGTTAAAATGTGTACATTAAAAGTGGCTCTTCAAGTTGGTACATATTACTGTGATTGGAATTCTAATTGCATTTGCCATTTCAAGGCAGCAGCACAGGATTCTGTCATGTATGTTGTGTGTGTGTATATGTGCCTTCAAGTTACGGTGACCCTATGAATTTCATAACATTTTGTAGGAAGATTCTCTGTTTTTGTCTTTACTCTAACCAGACATTCCAATGAATTGATAAAGAGGTAACCCATAGTGGATGTTTCTGAAGCAGCAAACACTTCTCAGTGATCATATGGATATCTAATAAGAAATAAGCTTAATTGAGTCCAACAGGAAGGGAGATTTTATTCTCCAGAGCCAACAAAAATTGTTTCAACTTAGTGAGTTTGGATGATGGTGGTGATATTAATACAAAAATGTCATTATTCTTCACAGTAGTCTTTTGAGATATATCAGCTTTGCTCCAGGAAACAGGAAGTTAAATTTAGTATTTGTTGTGTATCTACAAGTTATCAGATACCTTCTAACAAGTTCCCCATCAGAGGCCACAATCCTATATTGTTACTTGGCAATAAATCCCACTAATTCAGTGGGTCTTCATTCAGTGTAGACTTCAGCTGAAAACAGACGGCCCTAAAGGAGCGCTCTGTGCCAGCCCTTTGCTCACCAGATCGGAGCCACAGCAACCTCATGCTGCAGCCCCGATTCTGCATTTTTCCAGCCCGCAAAAGAACCAGCAAAATGCCACTCTTTTTGGGGGTGGAAAAAGGCTGCCCTTGCTGCCGCCATTACGCTCTTAAGTGTTTCTTTGGTGTAGCATGTGTAAACACTGTGCCGCAGAAACGTCGTGATGCCGTCTGGTTGGGTGAGCAGCGGAACGCCACTTTGGGGGCAGTATCAGGACAGGCGGTTGCCATGCCCCCACTCCCCCCTTACATCAGCGTTTCCTGCTGATCTGTACAGCCTCTTAGTTGGTTTGAACGTCTCAACAAACTCACCAGTGGTAAGCCCTATTGAACACAGTGGTTGAATAAAGTGTGCAGGATTACATAGGATGTTTTCAACCTGTAATATCAAACTGCAACAAATGTTAAACTCTGTGTGAGTGTCCTAGTCACCTCTCAACTTACAGTGACTTCATGAATTTTATGGGGTTTTCTTAATCAAGGAATACTCAGAGGTGGTTTTGCTAGTTCCTTTGTCTGAAAAATAGCCTTTGGTACCTGGTACTGGTTGACAGTTTCCCATACAAATGCTAGTCAGGGCTGACATTGCTTAGCTTCCAAGATCAGATGGGATCAGGTGCCTTTGAGGTATTTAGGCTAAAATTAAACTAAAGGGTTTTAAAGACCTGGTTGAAATCCTACATTGGGTTTCTGTAGCTTAAATCTCTGCATGGGTAGTTATGCATTAGTTGTGCTATGCAACACTTGTGTTCAATGGCAACGTTGCATAACTCAGTGTGCATCCGTATGTGCAACTTCGAACCAAAGCAGATATTTCACATCAGACACAAATATCGACATATCTGCAAGTGTAAGACCCCGACATGATTCAAGCTTGTACCACCGACCTGTCCACGTGTAACATGGTAACAGATTTATGCAGTCTTAAATGCATAACCACTTGTAGACCAGCAACACTTTATTTTTTTTCTTTGATACAAGGCAATTAACAAATGCCTATTAATATTTCACAAATAGTTTATTAGCAATACAAATATATATTTGTTCTTCATGAAAATGTCCATTGAAAGATTTTTAACTTAAAAAAATTGTGTGTGTGAAACTGCTCCAGATTTTGCAAAGTTAATAAGCTACTCCAGTGCAAAAATAGATCCCATTACAGCTAGCATAAAGTGCTTGGAATGAAGGATCAATCATTTTAAAGGGAGGGGAGACAGTAATGGGTAGAAGGAAGAGTATGGTAACACAGGCTTTCTATTAAGTATTCTATAGAAAAAGTATTTATAGGAAAAGAGCCTCTACAGCAGTAAAAATGCTGTAGAAGGCTGCAGCAACTTCACCCCATACGTACTAAAGTGGTAAATGTCCTCAACACAGTTCCATGATCAGTGGTTTTTATCTTACCATACCTAAAGCACTGAAGATAATTTTGGCTAACCCACATCCAGCAGATAAGAGATCTTGTATAAAGTGGCATTACAAATTTTGAGGAAACTGTTGTATATATACAGCACTAGTGTTCAGTGTGGGGCCAGATGGACTGGAGTCCCAGTCCAACTGAGCAGCTCTTCTAAGAGCCATTGTTTCCAATGAAAAAGTCAAACATGAAATTAAATCTTTCCCACAGAAAGTTGGTAAATTCGGGTTGGTAAATTCTAGACCTGGAGCACACACACCCTGGCCTTTTTTAATTTTATTTTTGCAGCCTATTCCTGTCCTACTAACCCTTCTCAGGGTTGTTCCTCGTTTGTGGGAGAGGTGTCACAAATGGAGTCCTTATTAAAGTTGCTGAGAAAAAGCCTTTTGCTGTTAAGGTATTCATCGATTGCCACAAAGAGGCACATTCAGAGCCCTAATTTCTCCCAGCTTTGGCTAGCTATTTGTGCGTAGTTTTAGTAGGGGGCTCTGTTCCCTAAGTAAGAAATTATTTCGCAAGTAATCTTACCTGATATTTTTAAATTAATGCATTCTATTAATCTCTTTCCTGGGGCTGCCCATCTTGACTTCTGACTTTCCTTGCAATGTCCTCTTGAAGTAGAAAAGAGAGCAAGGGGAGTGATGCACAGCAGGTGAGAGGACAGGGCTGTAAAAAGCATGGAAGTGGGAGGAGATTTTTCTCCGTCTTCAGTTACAGGCTTAAAGGAGAGCATCTGCCATGCAAGGTAAGAGGTGGACAACTTATGGCTTGGCATCTTGGGTTGGAAAACTACACTGAAGTTCACATTCACTGAAAATGGGGTAGTGATGATTGCAAGATCATAAAAAACCTAAGTTACACAAATGATACTAAATACATCTAGATCTTTAGTGTAATCAGAGTGGCGACTTAGACATGATATGAAAAGTGATTGATAGATAGGTGGGGATGCTGAAATGAGTCAACAGGTCCAGATCACCACATACACATTGCCGATTTACTTCTAGAAGTAATACTGCTGCAAACAAAAAAGACCTATTAAAAATGAGTCTTAAGTAACAAAAACTGAAAACAGTGACAGCTTCACAAAAAGCATCACGTAGAAATAAGCAAATTGGCCACTGTACTGTTGGGACAGAAATCTTCCCAAATGTTTGTATGGATGACAGTTGATTCTGTTACACTGTCCTAAGAAACACTGAGTTAAGTGGATATACATTTTGAGAGGATGTGCCTCCTGGCCCTCTGTCAAAACCACCAATGGTGTTAATACAAGTCCCCTTCAGCTTGTGTAAGTTAACCGAGCCAACAGCTAACACTTAAATAAGGCTGCAGTAATGCACTGTGTGATGGTTGCTTGACATTGGTTATATTGGTGCACTCATTGCCAGCAATGGATATAGCACTCGGGCAACCCCACTCATCCCATGGAAGGGCTGTGCACACCTAACATGGCAAATAAATAATCACTGGCCAAGAATCTGCTCAAATCTTGTCACATGACCTCTAACCAAAAACATGTAAGTAGAAACAAGTGGAAGTACGGCAGAAGGACCACATAACAGTATGTGCCACCATACTAGAATTTCACAGAGTTATAACGTAAGAACAACTAGATTCAAGTCTTTCACTAGAGAACAGTACAACAAGGCAACATCTTCAAGAGGCACTGCCTCTGTAATGGAATTTTGTTTTCTTTGCATTGAATTGCATTGCATTGAATAGTAGAACATCCAGTTTATTCTCTTCCTCTCTGTATCCTCTGTCTCTTTGCTCTTGGGAAGAACCCTCTATGCCACAGAATGGGTGAATGTCTCCCTTCTGTTCATTACTGATGTAGCACCCTTCTCCATATGGTTGCTCATACATAGCTTTCTTTCACCTTCTCATCTTGCAAAAAGGAAGTCAGCATTGCAACATCTACAACAGTCTGGTTTTTATGCAATGACAAGTCCTTTGTGTGGTCATCATCACTTTGGTCCTTTGCAAAGTTTACAAATACCTGCGAAAGAGAGCAAGGGGAAGTGGGAGACAATGAGTTAACAGTCTAATAATAATATTCATCTTCAGTTTAGTTGTTGGATCCATAGCAGCTGAGAACATATGAATATGCAAAAGAAGAACAATTACAACCAGCTGCAGTCCAAAAAAAAAAGCAGTGGTATAAAACATGGAACTCAGTAGAACAAGCAGCAGTTTCTGTATATATTCTACTATAGGTTGACATTATATATAAGTCAAGGACAGGCTTGGGAGCCAAAATTATGGCTTTTGATATGACCCATGTACAGGTTGAGGATAAAACTTAGGGACATATAATAAAGGATGTAAAGCACAAAGGCATAGCTGTGCTCACCCTAAAGGTTGGCACTTCTTTTAAGTGCTCCTAGGACAGACTACACTCCTGCCTTTCACCACTCCACCCAGATAAGGAGATGGTTTCGTTTTTGATAAGAGTTTAAGCACAATATTACATTAACCCATGAACAACTTGACCCAGTTTTTTTTAGTCAATTGTTTTTAACTAAAATTTCTGGACGTAGAGAGGAGTGTATATTCAGTAACCACACAGCATTGAAAAACCTTCAGATTCAGGAATGTTTACAGCTTCTAGCAGAAGACACTTGGAGGAAGGGGCATAGATAATGGATGCATAATTAGGAAGACAGCTCAGAACTAGCATCAGAAAGCCGTTTCCTACCTTCTGAGTTTCATTTCTGATCACCTCTCTTGAAGGACAATTCATTTTGGATCAAGACGCCAGTTACTGTTAATATTGTAATGTAGCAAGCAAAGTATTTGGTCATGGTAATGATAGTGATAGCTGACTGAGATGCTCAATTGTAGCATTCGGGTAGTTAATAGGGGCAAGCTATCCTACAAGATGGTTGAATGGGCTATACTCATATAATTCTATGCAAAAAGAACAACCCAGAGGCACCTTGGGAGTTTTGTAGTTAACTGAATATAAGTTTTGCTTTTGGGATCTAGTGCTATAAACTTACTTGGTCAAGTGTGGTCTGGGAAACGGAGTAATCTTCTATGTGGAGTCTTTTCTTGTTCTGGGAGAGGATGCTAAATATTCTAGCCAGAGAAGATGGAGAGGACGGGAGCTGATACTGCAGCATGTTGCGATGCTTCTCCTTTAGCACACTGCCTGGAAAGGCCAGCTCAAAGAAGTCTTGAACGGGTTTCAGGTTAGGGTTTGCCCCAGCTATTCGCACTATTATTGTGTAGCCATCTCCGAACCTGAAAAACAGGACGAAAAGTGTGTATCTTTCAATGAAGGAACCTGCAAAATATGGGACATTTATTTTCCTCGAGTTGAAAAAAAGAAGAGATATTTCGAAAAAGCTAACACAACCAGGGCTACATTATGCAATTTGTCAACTATTAGCATTATTACTGAGCAATATTTAGTTTAATTTTTAAATAACATGGTTAATAAAAAATGCTTGGAAATGTTGCATCACTGACTGGTGACTCTCAAATCAGGCTAGCCTAATGTGACTGTTTTTGTCTCTAACAACAGGGAAGTTGGGGTGGCATCTCATCATTTATTTTATTTGAATTTCACTCTGTTTCCATGAAACTCAGAACTGCATAGTTGAAATGCAGTTACTATATATGTGTATAGTAAGTATGTGTGTAGCCTCAGAGGATGGCAATGGCAAACCCCCTCTGAAGAAACTTGCCAAGAAAGCCCCATGATAGGTTCACCTTAGAGTCACTGTAAGTTGAAAACAACTATGTGTACATGTGTATATATACCCAGAAGATGGATGGACAGACATACTCCTACATATCAATAAACACAAAGACAAAAGTAATCATACAGGACTGATGAATCAAGCTTAAATTGATTCACCGTGGAAGACCAATTTTTTAAAATGGTGAGGCACTGAGGGAAACGTGCACTTGATTAGCTTTTCAAATTATTATTTTGGTTCTGTTGTGTTACTATAAAACTGTCTTCCCAAGCCTGGCACTCTTAAGATGGATGGAAAACCCCTATCATCCTCTAGTCACTATGGTTCGTTGTGCTAGCTGGGATAATGGGAATTGCAGTCAAACACGTCTAAAGACAAGTTGTGTAAGGAAGGAAAAAAAAAAGTTTGGAGCTCCCCTTTCCTTTTCACTGTTTTTGCTTATTACTTTGTAAGGCAGTTAACATTTCAGTATCTCAGCGTGCAAACGTAAATCATTTCAACCCATTAACTGCTTAAACTAGAGTTTGGGTCAATTTATATGTGCATGTAATCACACACAAACTTTTGTCCCCCTGCACCTGTGCATAAAGGGAGCAGGCATAAAGTAGACCAAGACTTACCTGTTTTTCAGGTGCTGGACACTGCCAAGGCATCTAAATCGTCCATTGACCATGATTGCCATTCGAGTACACAGGGCCTCACATTCTTCCATGCTGTGAGAAACAAACAAAGAAAAAAGAAGTGATTACTTTAAAGAAATTATGTAATTTTCTAAATTCAAGTTCTGTTTGTCGTCTTCAAACAAAAGGATGACCTCAATACACAGACTTCAGAACCTTTTAGAAAGGGGGCTGCCTCATAAGACATGACTGCACTGGTCCAGGCTCAATATTGTCTGTTTTGAATGACAAACACATTATAAAGAAGCCTTCCCCAAATCCAGACCCCTTAGTGTATCTCTTACAATTGGGCCATGTTGGCTGGATGTAATGTGTGCTGTACTCCAGCACATATGGAGGCACCTAGTTAGAAAACACAACTTTAAGGGCTGGACCCAAAGCGTTTCCCAGCCCTGCCATGTGGGAATAGGAAGATCTCAAGAACAGAATCTGCTGTTTGCAAAGCTTATGTTCTGCCAGTTAAAGGTGAGCCCTTACTAATTTAGTGTTACTACAATAAATAAGTACAATGTTAGTGAGTATAGCATTGTTGGATTCTCCCAAGTTTTGTTTTATGTACTTTAGTTGTGTTATGTGTGTGTACATGCGTGAGCATACCTCTTACACTTTCATGCATTTTATACTAAGCATATTCAAGCCAAAATTAAATGCAACCCCTGTTGTTTTTAATAAGGATCATTGGGAATCAGTGATACTTCAAATATGGTGTAGCAGTTTGACCATTGGACTATGGCTCTGGTAAACAGAGGGGCTTTCTAGATTGGTAAAAAGAAGTGTGTTCATGGCTGCATGAAACTCTAGCCTTTAGATGAGAAAAAGGGAAAGTGTGCCATGAAAATGTGCTTTTTGCGTTTTAGGGGAGAAGAAGCGCCTTTAAAAAGGTGCTGGTTTTCCCAGCTTCTTTTTTAAAAACTGCGGAACAGCGCAGCTCCATCTAAAGGCTGTGGTGCAGCTGCTAAGCATTAAGGAAAAGGCAACTTCATGTCACACTTTCCTGCCAATCTAGAAAGCCCCAGAGTTCAAATCCTTGCTTGGCCATGAAAACCCACTGGGCGACCATGGGCAGGTCAAAGTGTCTCGGCCTCATAGCATGGCAATGGCAAACCCTCTCTGAAGAAATTTGCCAAGAAAACCCTGCAATAGGTTCACCTTAGCATCGTCATAAATGGGAAATGACTTGAAGGCAAACAACACACCCATGGTTTTAAAACTAGATCAAGGCCCTTCTTTTTTGGACATTATAATTTAATAACATAGAAAAACAATGAGTTGGAACTCAAGCATTAACTCTGTGTTAGAGAAAAGTGCTTAAGAATCCGTTCTACATACCTGTGAGATGTAAGAACCACAGATCTTCCCTCCTTGATGACACTCAAGGCACAGTTCCACAGGAAACGGCGTGCCTTGGGGTCCATTCCTGTGGTTGGCTCATCCTGCAATTTACAAAGAAAAAAAGCACTGATTCCACCACAGTTGGCAGAGAAATTGTGATTCCTAATGTCAACTGTGATACACTGGCCACAAGTGGCAAAGATAGTGGGTATCTTTGGCTATTAAGAGTGCTTTCAGAGAACTCCTAAAGATACCAGTCAAAAGACGTTGCCAGGGTATTCTTTAACAAATACAGTGAGAAAACATAAGAGGGTTCAACAAGGAAGGTGCCTCTGTCTGTAAAATCTCATGGGGAGGTGTGTGCATGACTGCACAATAAATGTATTGCTTCACAGCACCCTAAGAATCATACTAAATATTACTGGATAGAGGATGGAGCAATTTGTACTGACTCATATCAGAGTTCAGTTGCATTTTGCATTTTTAAATGTTTTACCATATCGGTGTGGGGAATATGTGGCTTGCAGATCATTTATGGTTCCTGGGGCCATTTTTAAAAATCATCTCTGTACCCCCCTTCCCCCCCCCCCCCCAATATTTTAAAACTTAAAAGACCTCTCCATAACTCCAATAGGGATGGGGCAATTTTCAAAGGGATGAGTAAGGCAATACAGGACTTTCAGATCTTTAGTGGTCAGTTAGTGTTGATGTCTGAAAGCAATAAATCTGCTTACCAAGAGTAGGTTTCCCAGGTTTCAAAACTCTGAGAAGATTCCTCTTATTACATGTGCAACAGCAGATGACTCTTGTATTGATATATGTAATGGGCCATGAAGCCATTGTATTTGTTCCTACCTCTGCTAATGGATTCAAATTTGTGAATAGATTTCAATTCAGTATTTCTTCTTCTAGTCTTCCTTTGCAATTTCCTTGTTCTAATCTTGTCTTGCCCTAAACTTTCTAGACATAGTGTCAATTACTCATACCTACCAGAAAGACCACAGGAGGCCCCCCAATGAGGGCCATTGCAGTGGAGAGTTTGCGCTTGTTCCCACCGCTGTAGGTGCCTGCATATTTCTCTGAATACTTTACAAGGCCCAGCTTACGAACAGCCCATTCGCCAACCTGCAGGAAAGGTAGACGGCATGAATAGAGAAGCACAGCCTTCACAAAATATTTCTGTCCATGTGGATTATTACCCCACCCCCCACTGCTAATTTTTATCATTCCGTTATACAGGATGGGTCGACCTTATCCAAAATCCTTGTGACCGTAAATGTTTAGATTTCAGATTTTTTCCAGATTTTATAACATTTGGAAATACATAATGAGATATCTTGGAGATGCAACCCATGTCTAAAAACATGATTCATTTATGTTTCATATACACATAGCCTGAAGATAATTTAAAATACATTTTTAATCATTTTGTACATGAAATACAGTTGGTGTGCAATGAACCATCAAAAAGCAAAGGTGTCACTTTCTCAGCCATTCATACGGAGAATTTTGGATTTCCACATTAGGGAGACTTAACCTGTATGCCCCAAGCCATTCAGGATTCATGTATTGGTGCAAGATATTATATTAATATCAATTATATTGTATTTTGATATGGTGTATTACTTTGATGCTATGTTGTATATGTTTTAGCAGTTGTTTTAAATTACTTATGTAAATCTACCTCAAGCATCTGGTGATACAAATGTTTGAAGTCCCACTTGGCCATGGAAACCCACTGGGTGACTCAGTCCCAGAAAAACCCATGATAGGTATGCCTTAGGGTCACCATAAATCAAAAACAACATTAAAGCAAGCAAGCAAGCAAGCAAGCAAGCAAGCAAGCAAGCAAGAACAACAACAAATAAATATCAGCTACACTTAGTTTGCAATTGTAAGCACTGGCCATGCTGTTTGTGGGATTCTGGAAGCAACAGTCCAAAAATGTTCTGGTTGTACCAATTCAGAGGATTTTACCTTGCAGACTTCCTTTGCTGGAACCCCTCTTAAGAGTGCAAAAAATTCGAGGTGCTCTCTTCCTGTTAGCAGCTCATTAATGGCATCAAACTGTGGACAATATCCCATATTCTGATGGACTTCTTGGATGTTAGATAAAATACTGCAAAAAGAAAAGATACAATTCTCTAAAATTTTCCCAGCACAGGCTACAGGTGAACAAACTGTTCTGGAAATATTACGTGCTGACAGAAAGACAGTGACATGAATATCTTGGTTATGATCTGGAAAGCCTAATTATTAAAGAAGCACTTAACTTAACTCCATGACTAAAGAACCTGACCACTGGAAATTCTACCCATTCCCATTTTCTTATCAACCAAAATGATTAATATTTAGCAAAATGAAAATGAGTATTTGTCAAGATGTCAGACTGTGTGGCCAGTATCTAACTGTGTCAGAGATACACACCCCTCATCATAGCATTACCTTCTTTTGAAAGAGAAGGAATCTTAAAAGGAATTTGCCACAATTATCAGTGAAATTTCATCTACTGTGTAAATACGTAAGCAGACAGAAGTGCCAATGAAAGAAGTAAAACATGTTTAAACCAAGCTACCATTTTCTCCATACCTGTTTCCCTTCAGGAAAGCATCTCCTCCAGTAACATCAGTGTCTCCAGTCAACATCTTAAAGGTGGAGGATTTGCCAGCCCCATTCACACCGAGAAGACCAAAGCACTGCAAACATTACAAGACCAGGTCAACATATGTGTGTCCTATTCCATCTCCACAGATCATACACACTTCTTGCAATGATGCATGAAACCAAAAGTCACTTATTTAATCTCTTCTAAAATTCTGGATGAATTGATGCATTGAAAAATCATGACTATTGCCGCTCTAGCCTTAGATGGATTCAGATGCACATCTCTAGTGCAGCAGCTTAGAGGGTGAACTACAAAACTGAATGTTCCTTAGGTCAAGTCTTGTCCCTCTGCCACAATGTCAATGGATAGACTTGGGGCCTAGACTTAGGACCTTATCACACAAAGGCACTTACATGGCAAAACTTTGCAGAACTGTTTCAGAAGCGCGAAGTGGGATTGTTAATTGTGCTTCTAAAATGTAATTGAGGTTTCCTGTTTTCCTTCTGTTGATGAAGTGTTTGTGGAGAAGCCATTTTTTGAATAACGGGATATCCCGTTATTAAAAAAAAATGGCTTCTCTTGGCTTCTACGTGATGGAAGGAGAGCGGGAAGCCTCAATTATGTTTTAGAAGCACAGTGGGCCCTTGTTATATCCTGGTATTTGGTTCAAGGGTAACATAGATAACAAAATGAAATCCCATTAAATATAACAACACAATAAAATGGTGTTCCATATATAAAATGGAAAATCAACGTTTGCTATTTGGAATTTATACTTTCTGGGAATATTTTCAAGCCATGTATGCTCAAATCCGTGGATAAAAAAAAATTGTGGATAAGGAGGGCCAACTGTATATATGCCACCACCTAGACACTAGCAAGTAGGTCTAGTTTGTAACCAGACAGACATTTTGTCGGTTCTACTAGGCACCTCAATGAGCTGGCCACCCCACTTGCCTTGGCAGCTATTGACCTTTCTTCCTTCTGTACGCCCATTGATTTGAACTATGTTTCAAGATCAGCACTGTATTACTATTAGCAAGGCCTATACTATTCATCTTCTCCCACCTTTGCTTTGCTGGTTCATGTGTGTGTGTGTGTGTGCGCGCACACACACATATGTGTGTGTGTGTGTTGATTATCTTCTTAATAAAACTACAAAACCTATTTGGAATTGCCTCTGGAGTTTTGTGTGATTTGGAACCGTTATACATAGGGCTGCAATCCCAAGGCTGACTGTTGCCCCAGCCAAAACGCTAATTTGAGCTGTTAAATTTCCCTAAAACATATTAATTTGTGGGTGCCCTCTCAGGATCCCAGCATTTTGGGAAACACACTGAAGTGCTATGAATTTTACTAGTGGTGTAGTTATTTTAGTATTGGACCATAGCTCTGGAGACCAAGGTTCCACTCTTAGCTCGGCCATGAAACCCACTGGGTGACCTTGGGCAAGTCACATGCTCTCAGCCTTAAGGGTAAGGCAACAGCAAATCTCCTCTGAATAAATATTGCCAAGAAGACCCCATGACAGATTCACCTTAGGGTTGCCATAGGTTGGAAACAACTTGAAGGCACACAACAACAACTTTCAAGTTATTATATTGGATTATATTTTACTAAAATGCGACGGTCAAGAGTGCCTGTTATCAGCTTTGGCTGATACGCCAGCTGCGCCCTTTCCTGGACATGAGGGACCTGGAAACTGTGGTACATGCTCTGGTAACCTCACGCCTGGATTTCTGTAATGCGCTCTACATGGGGCTACCCTTGTGCTTAACCTGGAAACTTCAATTGGTCCAAAATATGGCAGCCAGGCTTGTAACTGGAACATCAAGGAGAGAGCACATAACACCGGTGCTCAAGGCTCTCCACTGGCTGCCGATTAATTTCCGGGCGCAGTACAAGGTGTTGGTTTTAACCTTTAAAGCCCTACATGGCTTGGGTCCACCTTATCTCAGGGACCGCCTCTCCTCGTATGAACCCCCCCCCCGCACACTCCGATCCTCTGGGAGGAACCTGCTACAGCCTGTGAAAACTCGGCTGTCGCAGACCTCCCAGAGGACTTTTTCCGCGACCGCTCCCAAACTTTGGAATGGTCTGCCGGATGAGATGCACCTTATAACATCTCTTGATTGCTTTAAAGAAGCTCTGAAGATGTATCTCTTCCGGAAGGCCTTCCCTGACACCTCTTAGATCCCAGCTCCGAACGGGACCTATAAATTGAATTTGACCCCTTGCCTGGTGCTATTTTTCTCCTCAATCTAAGGAGGATGAATTATGTTTTTAATCTTGTTGGTTTTAAATTATTGTTAATTTAATTTATTTTTCAGGGGAGGGTGGCTGGAAATGGGTCAATGAAGTGTTTTAATTTGTATGTTTTAATCTTGTTGTACCCCGCACTGATTGTACTCACAGAGGAGCGGGCTAGAAATAAAGATTATTATTATTATTATTAAAGATACAGAGAGAAAGACTTGAAAACATTACCTCTCCAGGTGGAATTCCAACACAGATCCTATCCACAGCTGGCTTTCGTTTCATTCTGTATATCTGGAAAGAGGAACAGATATTTGCTGTTATCAACAACTAACAACTAACTAACATATATATTTTCACAATTCTTACTAAGCAAAACAAGTTAACGACAGGGCCTTTGACTGCAATGCTGAATCAATACATTGCTGCTGAACTGATTAGCCCTGCTAGTTATGCACAGTGATTTGTTCCACACCCTGGTGAAAGGGATGTAAATATTTTTATTTTAGTTTTTTTTTCTTATAGTAAAGAACAAGTAACTTAAATCAACTTTCTCCTCATAGTGAGAAAGTCAGCAAAAGTGCAATTTTTTCATTACTATTTGGAGATTTTGAATTATGTTGCATGAAAGTAAAACAACTTTAAAAAAGAAAACAATATTTTCTGTATAGGATTTTTTTTTCAAACAAAGAATATCATGTTTCCCATGCAGAAAACAACATACCTGCAATAAAAATGTCATTTTCTATACAAAAATCCCACATGCTCAAACTACAAAGATTCTTGTCATGCAGGATTTCTCCTCATCCAGGTTTTCTGATACTTGAAAAAACCCTTTTTCATCTGTTGTTCAAATATTTGTGAATATTATCTCCAACGTTTTTTGTAGGGCTTTCGGGCTATGTGGCCATATTCTAGAAGAGTTCCTTTCTGACATTTCACCAGCATCTGTGACTGGAATCTTCAGAGATGCCAGCCACAGATGCTGGCGAACGTCAGAAAGGAACTCTTCTAGAATATGGCCACATAGTCCGAAAGCCCTACAAAAAACTATGGATGCCAGCCATGAAAGCCTTCAAGTCCACATTATCTCCATCCCTACCTACAATTCATTCATGATTCATGACCATACACCAGGGTTCAGGGCAAGCCAGGATAAACACCATCAGGGGAAAAGTGTGAAGCATCTCTTATGAAAGGAGCTATAGCAAAGGTCTAAACTGCAGTTCCTTCTGCATCTTGTGAATGTTTGAAACCTCAGCAAGAGATCAGTCAATGCTGACCATTCTTCAATGTTGATTGTTAAAACTACTTCCATTGTTTCAGCAATTCATCAGGTGAAGGTTTTAGAGCAGTAGACGTTGGAATGAAGTCTTTATAAACACGCATGAAAATTCACACTCCTATATGCACACTTTGCCCCAGGGGTGTGCTCTTTCTTCTCACCTTGGTTAGTTCTTTAATTTCTAAGATATCACTTTGCCCTCCACCACCAATGATCCTCTGCCTTTCTCTGTTCACATCCTCATCCTCTTCATTCACAGGTGGAAGCTTTGCATAGACAGGCCTTTGGAAAATGATGGAAAGCAACATGTTAAGGTTTGTGCATTAAACACTGAGCAGATTGATTGTCTACAGATTCCTAAACATCCTTTCTGCAATTTACAAAAGTTGTAGCTAAGCACCAACTCAAAATATGTTCCAGCAGTTAACATACTATATATATTGGATCACTTCACACATTCCTTAATGCATTATGGAGCCCTCCTGACGTCCTCAGACTACAAATCTCAACAGTTTTAGTCAATACAGCTGAGACTGAGGAATGTTGAGAGCTGCATTCCAACAACTTCTATAGGGCTGCATAATTAAAGAAATTGTGTTTTAAACATCCTGCGTTAGAGCAATGGTATTTAAAGACAATCCATCAAAAATATGAAGTGTAGATGTAACAAATACCTACACCACATAAAACATGCTTCTTAGGGTATTTGTGACTGGAAGCAGATCCCTGATGAGTGCAAACTAAATAGCAAATTTGGGCTTGTGTCTATTGTGTGAAATAACTCATTGGTAAGTGGATGTGGCTGATAATGAAGAGCAAACTTTAATAATGAAAAGTAGGGACAGGAGAAACGGACTTAACGGAGATACAATGGAAGAAAGAGGAGAGATCAGACAGGAAGAAAAAAGAAGTTGCCTGGTAATACAGCAGAAATCGGAGCCTAGCTTTAAGCTAGACAGAATGTTCAATATGTATTAGAATGAAGTTGAGAAATGAAGGGAAGGCTTCAGATGCTACCACTGTTCCTCTGTTTTGTCTCTTCTTTGACTTCACATTTGGTATATGTGTGTGTGTGTCCTTGTCCCAACTCTTCTTCTTCTCCCCTCTCCAGTGACAGCCAGTGGCTCTCATACCACTGGGGTGTCAAATCCACTCCAGGTTTTAATCCAGGTTTTAGAGTAGTTATTCAAAAAGTGAAACCATTTCCAAATAGATTCAAAAGCATGTATAGCATTTTTGAAGCGATCATTCATTTTTATTATTTTATTATTATATTATAGTAATATAAAAAATTACTTATTATTTATTTATTTATTTAAAGATTCAACTCTCTACTGTCATGGGTCTTAACAGCTGCCATTACCCCTCACATGAACTCCATCCTTTCCAAATTGCCATATATGGTATCCTTCCTAGGCCTATTGCTATGGAGACTGCCTTACCTGGGTTTGATAAAGAACCTGTATTGGATGAGCACTGTGATGAGGAAGAAGACAGCACCTTCCACAGCCATAGCAAAAAGGTTCCTCCCCACAAGATCCCAGGAGAGAGGGGAGACAAAGCGATTCTCACCTAATTGGGAAAAGCAGAGACACTCAGCTGTCAGAGAGAAAGAGAAGATCCCTAACCGCAAGACTGCATGCAACAAGCTATTGCTGTTACATATTAAAGTTGATATTGATTTTTTTTAAATATACATCAGTAGTTTATTCCAACAGAGGCACAATTTAAAACTGATGGCAAGCCATCATTTATCGGAGATGTTCCGGTGTTTTGTTCAGAAACCTACCAAAGATTCAGGATCCTTTCTCATGTTATACAGGAGAAAGGCATTTTTGCCACAAACATTTGATCCTGGTTCCCTCTATGTTTGTTCAAAATGTCTTAAATGACTACCAAAAAACTATTATGAGTAAATTGGTCCTCCTATTCTGTTATTCCATTGCTTAAAATAAGTGCAATGGTTTTTAAAGAAAAGATTCTGGTTCCTATACAAAAGTATGCTTCAAATGCCTGCCAAAAAGGTGGGTGATTAAGATCTGTAGTGGCTGAAATTGGATGAATGCATAGTGTTTTTGCACTTCCCGTGACTAGCAAATCCAGAACAAAAATAGGAAAAATAAATGAATATACAAATGCACTCAGTGTGCACTATTCTTTCAGGTTGTAGAATCCAGCTTTTTTTTTTTTTAGTGGAAAAATTAGATTGTTTTGGTGAAGAATTTTCACTGGCTTAGTGTCAAGCCACTGTCAAGTCATTTAGTTCAAGTCACTGTGTACTCTACCCATATTGCCTCACAAAGCCCCAGTTTTGTTTTTCTTTGTCTACACAACTAATATCCTCTTTTGTGGTAGCTACATTTCACTTACCAAACCTTTCTAGGGCATCTGCCATAGCCTGATTTTTCACCATGTCAATTAGGCCACGACCCAGGCAGAAGTGAGGGAAGATAAGAAAAACCGATTTGAGGATGTCATTGATGTTGTTCAGCTTCTAAAAACACAAAAACAGTAGCAGTTAGATGTGTGGAAATTTAGGGACAGACGCCAAAATTCTGGAGATCTGCATCCTAACAAACCTGTCCAGAGAACAATAAGAGATTTCCTCATTGCAGTAATTAAAACATACAAACTTTTAATAATCCATCCTTCAGGTTAGCTTGTTGTTTGGTTAGGTATGTAGCATTACTAAGTAATGGGACCAGATTGCCTTCTTGTGTTCATTTCAATATATCTTCCTATTCAAGTCTAGTTTCAGAAGGGGAAAACATATTTTGTGCCCCAAAAGTGTTTTTCTCCACAGAATAATTCCTGAGCAACATTTTGAGACTGTTGAAGAGAGGGAGGCTACAGTGGGGAATTTTTGCTTTCTCTCACAGTGAGGAGAATTTTTTTTTTTAGCTATTTGTCCTGACACATGAGGACAAAATAGTTAAGGATTTACATCCCTAAGGATGCATTAGGAAATTGAAGCCAAACAATGTAAATACATAGGCTTTTTTTGTGGGTTTTTTTGGGGGGGGGCTTTGTGGCCATTTTCTAGAAGAGTTTATTCCTGATGTTTTACCAGCATCTGTGGCTGGCATCTTCAGAAAAATGTAAATACATTTGATTCCTGGCCAAAATTTGTTCTTTCTGTACTGAAATACAAAAGTACACAGAGCATTGCCCAGTTTCCAGATATAACACACATCACACAGTACCACAAAATCAAGCAGAAATGGAAGGTAGTAAATTCATGTTGAATGTGGGCAATGAGAACTCACATTATTGGTGAAAAGCTCAAGGACAAAAGTAGCCACGCTCCCATTGATACCAATGAAGAGGTTTACGCTGGTCAGAACCACATATGCTGTACTGGGGATCTTGAAGATGAAGGATGCTGGGTACATGAGAGGAGTTATGGACCACCTGGGAAATAGAAAAGATGAGGCATTAAGAAGATTCATTCCTACATCCTGACTGCTCTCTCAGCACCTAAATCAAGATACTTTTTCTTACCCGTAGAGTAAGAGGAGAAGAGCCAACACTGGCAGGTTGGATGAGGACACGTAAGATTTCTGTTGGAAGCAGATGAAGATGATGATGACCAAGGTGGCTGGAACAACATAGTTGCACTGTAAAATGTAAAAAAAAGGGGGGAGGGGAGTCAGAATAGCTTTGTGTTAAACAATGTAAATGATCATAGTAGCAAAATTACCTGTTCAGATATTTTGGTATTTTCAAAGCATGCAACCCTAAGTCAAGAATCATATAAAGCTGAGCTTTTCCAACTGCAAATTCAATGTGACAAAGATAGTGCAGTAGATGGATTTTTTCCCAGTTTTTGGCACAATAGAATGGGTGAATCAATAGAAAAATGGGACAAAGTTTAATGACCCTGAAGTGGTCACACTGCACATTTGAATTTTGCTCCAGGGGGTCTGTACTCCTGAGCCACCTTCTGCTACTTCCGATGAAGACCCGAATTAGATTTTCAGAAAGCTAGATTGTAATTGGAGATACAAGTTATGCACTTCAACTACACTTATCTTTCAGGCTTACAGTAATAGCCTTCAGACCTCCATGTGTTTTGGACTTCAGCAACTACAGACCCAGCCAACATGGCCAACAGTCAAGGGTTCTGGGAGTTGGAAATCCAAAACATCTGGAGGATCAAAAGTTGAGAACCACTGTGCTACAATAAGAGCTACTATGTTGGTCAAAACAGAGAGGGGGAGATGAAGACTTACCATATCCCATACAAAGTTAGCCAGCCAGTAGATAACTGGCTTTACGCCACTGATAAACTGCAGGTGCTTGGCCTTGCTGACTCGCTCTTGAATCAAGAAAACCACAAAGCTGGCTGGAACGAAGGACATGGCAAAGATGACGCAGATGGAGACCAAAACATCCACTGAGGTGGTCATCCTGAGCAAAAGGAAATGAAGAAAGAGTGAAAACCGGCTTTCATCTTGAAATAAGGAAATTCTTAGCTCAACTAGATGCTTGACTAAGAATACCAGTAGGGAGGCCAATTTTAAATTAAGCCCTGCCATATATCTGGGGGTCAGTGCAGTGTGATGGCTCGAATGTTAACCTGGTACTATGCAAACCTTGTACTACACAAGTTGTCACTGAGCCATGAAACACACTGGGTGACCTTGGGCCAGCTACATCCTCTCTAAGCCTGACCTATCTCAAAATACTGTGTGAGGATAAAGTGGAGGAGAAGTAGACAATGTTGAACTCACTGAAGGGATTGTGAGAAATAAATGAAACACATCTGTCGAGCGATAACAGGAGAAACTACAGACCTATCTCCCATTTGATTTCAAGACCTGCCGTCACTCTTCACATTCCTTTTTTCATGTCATCCCTACCACATACCACCATACCAGAACGTACAAGGCAACTTCGGAGAGCTGCTGCTTAGTGAGATTGAGTGGATGGTTGTAAGCTGTGATGCCGTAGGCACTGGGATTCTCTCCCTCTTGCAGGTTGGCACGGAGAATGGCATTGTTGATCACGTTGAGGAAGGCACCCACAGCATGCCAGCCTTTGTTGTTGAACCACACCTGGAAACAGGACATATTGGTGTGAACGGGGAAGGAGAGAAACACCAACAACTTGGCAGGAATACTCAAACCTGGGCGTCAAACTGTCTGAGACTGGCCATTTCTCTTTTACCAAGCAAATTCCAAACATACGCAAAAGCTACAAAAATACTGATGGACGAATGCTTCCACAAATCATTTTTCACTATCCTGACTCAAATCTAATCTGCATGGCAGAAATAATGCAGTTTGACATTGTTTTAACCACCATGGCTCAATGCTATGGAATTCCAGGGTTTGTAGTTTTGTGAGATATTTAGTCTTTTGTCAGAGTTTCTTGGTGCCACAAGAAACTAAAAATCCCATGATTCCATAGCACTGAGCCATGGCAATGTGTCAAACTGCATTAATTCTGCAGTGCACATTAAGCCTCAGTTCCTCAATTGCCATGAAGAAAAAATTAAAGAATTAAAAATACCAATGATCCCAAAGTATGCAACCACTGATAAGATTGTCTGCAGCATCTCTGTCACTGCAGTACATATTTTCTCTGATGTAAACCCCACTGTGTTCAATGAGAATTGCTCTCTATTAAGTGTGCTTATGACTTATTGCTCTGGCTTTGCCAATGAGCCACTGCTGAATATAGTTATTTCTGCTGTAAATCTGCCATTGTATTATGGGGTCAGTCCAGTAGTATCCTGATGCAGGAATACTACATGAGTTACTCCATTCCCAGTGGAGGCTGTCCACTGTTGCTCTGCTTGAGTCACTCCTCCAGGCTTTGTTTCTCCCAGCCAGGCAGCATACCCAGATCAGATGTTCATGCAGAAACACAAATTACAGGCTCTTCTGAGATTGTGTTCTCTTGGAAGCTACATTGAAAGTTTGCCTCCATGTTTAACTGCATAAAAATGCTCCCACTAACAAAAGTTTAAGGCCTCCAAACAACCTAGAGCTTGTTACCCACACACAACAATAAAGTATTACCTTCACATTATCTTTTGTGTCCATGCCCTTCATGAAGCTTGCTAGGCTGTTAAGAAAGCGTTCTGCAGAGCTGCCCTAAAAAGAAAATAAAAGCCACAATTTGAAATATGCCCATATTTGGTCACTTAGGCCATAATCCTGTACCCATTTACCCATTCTTAAGATCCACTTAACTCATTAGGACTTACTAGTGAGCAGAGATAAAGAACTGTCCTTTTATTAAATTCTGGATTCTTTCTTACTTTATTCCTCTCCTTGCCACATATATGGTTTCCCAGTATTTCAAACAGATCAGCAAAGCCAAGCCAGAAAAATATTCCTTAATATTGTAACCAATTTGTGGTATGTGGTTTCCTCTAGGAAAGAACTCTCTGACTTGTTTACCTTGGTGATCTCCAAAATTTTCTTCACCTGCCTGATGGCATCGTTCACTTCTTCACGTCGAGGAAGGACAAGGGAGCTGCTGGCTCCCAAGGAAAAACCACCATACCTATGAGAACATAAAAGCCACTGTTAGTTGAGAATGGTTTCTGTGTATGTTTCTCACCCATTTCTGAAAGGGATAGGGTTTGTTTGGTGTGATGTGCACTCATACATGTGCAATTTTTGCTTTGCTAACTAATAAAAAATAAAACTAATTAAAAAAGATTGCATTTTTGAGCTGCTCAGCAATCTGGAATCTCACAGTGAGTGAGAAAATAAAATGATAATGCACAAGAACCTATTTCTGTAGTAACACAATAAGAAGTTTGATTTGTGACAGATTCCAGAAAAGAAACTGCAATCTTTCCTTGCCATTCTTAGAAGTAATTCATTACTGCCAGTAGCTGCAATTTCAAGAGTGATACATTAAATATTTGCATTGAATATTACTTTCTAGTTTCACGGGGGGAGAGGGGGCAGACCATTGAGGATATGTCCCAAAACAGTGGGGCAAATCCGTTAGAATACAATCTAAAAAAATTTGCAAAACCACTGTTGCAGAAGAAATGTTCTTATGTTTTTCTTACTCCTCAAAAGCAACATATTACAACTAATGCTGTTTCCTGCACTGTGGTACATCTAAGCTCTCTGAGAAATTCATATGGCAAAGCTTATACAAATAAGGTACTCATTACAGTGATCTCTTTACTGGTGCATGCACGCATACAACATGCACAGTCCATCAGATTGCTTTCTTTCATGAAAGTCATCTGTGTACAATAATGGTCTGATGATGTGATATTAAATTTATACACTCCTTTGACTCTATTCCTTTCCTCACTATTGCTATTGCCTAATGTGAAACTGTAAACAAACAGGACATAATGTAGTTGTAGTATGTTATGCATGATGATAGAGCCAGCCTACGGCAATACATTATCTCAGGCAAATGATTAAATGTCCCCACCACCACATGCAGAAGCCTACTGGGTTAGACCCAAATATTACTTCAACACCGCCAACAGGACAGCATCTTCTACAACAGCTTGCACATGTCTTTTCAGGCATTCTACTGAATCACAACACATAACATTATCCATTGTGTGAACAACGATCTAACAGCTAAGCTGAAAAGTACTATAAGATTCTCCTCTGCTATGTGTGGAATGCACAGAGAAGAGCAAGATTCATAAAAGACATAAAAGAATAATAAAAGAAAGGCATATTTACCTGAACTCATTCACCCATATCTTGTTCTTTAGGCTGTTGGTGAAGAAAAAGAGAAGAGCTCTTGTTAGTTTAACCATTCTCTCTACAGGAGCCACCAAACCTTATACCACCGTGATAAACACATTTGAAAATGGATGTTGTTTTCAACAACAACATTTATTATGGCCAGCACAGTAGTTTTCAACAGAAAAGGGACTGTCTGGTTATCAATACGTGTATCATCCACATAATCTAATGCAAAGCAAGGGTGAGTTATAGCCCCTCAGGTGTTGATTAAGCACAGCATTTATCATTCCTCCTTTCTCCATTGACCAGGCTGATTAGGAATTATGATGCTCTTGGTTTAACAAGTCCTCCCTTATATTATACCTTTTAAAAGTTTGTTCTACCTCTTCAAAGTAAAGAATGGAGCACTCTAAGTGAACAGACCATGCGGGCTACCGCAGTATACAATACTACAATTCCCACGATATTTTTGGTGAATTTTGAGCACTCTCCCTGGAAAGACCATGGTTGTTAAATTTTATAAATAGTGTATTTCTTCTAATTTTGCAGCCACCTTGAATCCCAGCTAAGGGGGGAAAAGGTGGGATATAAAAATAAATAAATGAAAGTGGAATACCACTTTCATTCAAAGTTCTAATTTCTAAAGACTGAAATCTCTCTCATCCAATGAAATTTAACAGCAATTAAGTGAGTAGTGTTAGGCAGGAGCTGATGTACCTTTTCCCAATGATCTGAGCATAGGTCTTCACAAGGTAATCAGATATGTTGCGTCCAGTCAGGTTCTGGAGGATGTCAGTGGTGTTCTGCACTCTCTGTAGACAGTTGGGGTGAGAGAGAGGAGAAGAGAGAAGAAACCCAAGATAAATCAAGGACACTGTTGGCCATGAAATACTTGCAGTGCAATTTCTCATTCGCTCAAGCTGCCTGAAATCTCATGTTCTAAAGAAACAGCAAAATTTGGTTGAAAATTTAGCAGAATGCTGTCAATTAACATGCCATGGGGAGACTGGAGAAGGGCACTGTGGTATTTTTGAGAAAAATGCATTCTAAGTGTCCTTTGAAGATTCAGATTCTGTTGGGGAGTCAATGAAGTAACAATAATAGCAACTATTTATTTTATTCTGGAATAATGCAAGTTTGAATTCAAATTAATGCAACTTTTAGTCTGAAGAACTATTAACAAAAATGCCAGCATACTAGAAGAGAAAAGCCACAAGTATCTGATACTTATTCTTTTGGGGGTTGGGGTGAGTTGGTTATCTAGTAAATATGCATGATTAAAAATGTGTGTGTGTGTGTGTATATATAATCTGTTAAATTCTAAAATGCAAGTGTATGGTATACTTCAACATGTATATTCCGTTTTATTTTATCCCTCTCTTTAATTTATATATCTGTCTACAATCCATTGTAAGTATGCAGAAACTCATTCCAATAAGTTAATCCTTCGCCATGGTGTAGAGAAACCAGAGTCTCCTATACCTGTGGAGGAGGCAGGCCACCAGCTCCTGCAGGGCACAAGGGGAGCATCTTCTTGATCTTCTCGCTGCTACATATACAAGATGGAGAAGGGTTTTCCATAGTCCAGTTGCCATTCTCCAAGATTTCCATGACCGTTTCAGGAACAGGAGCAGTGCTCCAGTCTTCTTCCCCCACAGAACAAGGAGTATCTCTGCATGAAGAGAATGCAACAAAGACAGCACAACATGAATACCTTTCAGAAATCATAATCTCTGTCAAGATGGCAATGTGAAGGAGCATCATAACCTGATGTCTGCTATACACGTGAACAATGTGGTCAGTGAACTTGTTTCATTTGCAACAATTTACAAGAAAAACACATTTATGTTGTGAAAGGGCAGCTGAAGAAGCAGACTTAAGAAGCTTCACGATACAGAGTCATGTTTCAACCCAGCCATTTCCCTGAAAAAGGTGCAAGCTAAAAATATGACAACTTTTAAATTCTGAAATCAATGCCACCTCCAATGTTCTACTTACAGAATAGAGTATCCTTTCATGCATCGGGTTCCAAACCCAGGTTTGTCAAGGAGAGCATTCAAAAGCGTCTGAGTTCCAGTGTCTTCTGGAGCATCATTGCTGTGGATGCATTTTTTAAAAAGGCACAGTTAGAGCCCTATGGAAACTGAGATAATGGCAATATGACAAGGTACAGGAATAGAGATGTTTTCAGGGAGATGAAGCCATTTGCCTCAAGCAAGAGTATGTGTGCATATCACCCTGCTATCGAGGTATCCACATCAACTACCTGACCCTAAAATAGGCCCTGATCAATTGATTTTTTCCCCCAAACTCAACTCAGAAGCCTAGTGAGGGTTCCCCTCAATATCCCTAGAGACTGTTGTGATCTTTGTCTTATTTGTCTTATATGCCATTGCTAAGTTGATCTTCATTTTTTCCCCATTCACAAAACGTATTTAAAGTCTCCCCATACATTCTGCAGGTGTGACTTTTTCTTTCTTTCTCCAGAAGTTAAGATTAAGAGACACTAGTAGTCATGTTTTTTCTGCAAGGTATCTTATCTGAAGACCACAGAGTGTGTTTCTTTCTGGCCTTTAGGAATCAAATTAAGTCTTCTTGGGGCTTTCTAGATTGGCAAAAAGAAGTGTGTTCATGGCTGCATGAAACTCTAGCCTTTAGATGAGAAAAAGGGAAAGTGTGCCATGAAAACACTTTTTTTGTGTTTTAGGGGAGAAGAAGTGCCTTTAAAAAGGTGCTGGTTTTCCCAGCTTCTTTTTTAAAAACTGCAGAACAGCGCAGCTCCATCTAAAGGCTGCGGTGCAGCTGCTAAGCCTTAAGGAAAAGGCAACTTCATGTCACACTTTCCTGCCAATCTAGAAAGCCCCCTTGTTTTCCAACAGCCTCTTTAGGACAGCACCTGCTCCTTCTGTACTGTTTTCTAGACTGAATTTGTTCAAATGTACTGTTAACTGATATTCTGTATTTTAATACAACAGATTTTTTGTTCCTGGAATGGCACAGATTTTATTGCTGTACATCATGGTGTTGATTTATTGGGCAGCAAGACATTTGGTGGTCCCTCGTAACCTCCCCATGCTTCCCCTACTGCATACACATTAGTGTCATGTTTCTGCAGCCCACATACTCCCGATCCTATGCATGCACTACATCCCCATATGTACACAGCACCCACACAAGAGACTCCACCCACTGATACACAACCCCTTAATTATTATTTCTGCTCCCTTGATTTACTAGGTACCTGAAAAATGTATATTGTTCATCATACATCCATGGCTGCAATTCCAGGCTCGGATATTTACCAAAGGGAGGCACAATCAAACTGAACAGGAGAGCGATGCAAACAAAGACGGCTGGGAGAACAATCTGAAATCATAGAGAGAGGGAGTGAAGGCGAGAAGATTTTTATTCAAATGTTCTAAGAAAAAGCAATGTCTTTCTCCTCCCACATCTAATTATGCAAACAGTCACTCAGTTCTCACCACTCCTAAAATCAAGATACCAGGCAAAAGGATCTGTCATTTTACAGCACTGCCCTCCAGTGGCAATAAAAGTGAACCTTGCCAATGAAAAGAAACACCCAATATAAAGCAAGGGATTGGATTGTTTTGTGGTGAAAGCCCCAGAATTCACCCACTTTTCATATTCTGAAAGTTCTGATATTGATATGAAAATTCTGATATGGCAGTTAAAATTTACTGTAGGTGGAGCCTCAGTTAACTGGAATTCTGAAATCCAAATTATTCCAAAACTGTCCACATGGGTGACACTTTTGCTTTCTGGTAGTTCAGTGTACACAAACTTTGTTTCATGCACCAGATATTGTGTATAAAATTACCTTCAGTCTATGTGTATAAAGTGTATAGGAGACATAAGTAAATTTCATGCTTAAACTTTGGTCCCATCTCCAAGATATTTCATCATGTATATGCAAATATTCCCAAACCCCAAAAAACACCAAAATCTAATTCCAGGCATTTCAGAAAAGGAAAACTTAACTTGTATCAATACTTGAAATTTGCCTGCTTAACTTGGCTACAACTGAGGTTCTCCCCCAAAAGAAAACTCCCAGGGGATGTACCAATGTTGACATGACCAAATGTGGAAAGTGTAGCTGAGATTTCCACCATTACTGCTGCTGCAGTTGCTGCTGAAATGCCATGGCAGCACCAGCTCCCTGTAACGCAGTAGGGAGCAAAGGGCATCTTCCTGTACTAGAGAGTCAAGCAGATATTTAAGTCAGGGCATCTTCTTCCCTTCTAGAAAGGAAGGGAAATCCAATTGGAGGTTTTTATTATTTTATTTTTTTAAATAATGACACAAACATTTGGTAGCACAATATTATCAGCAGCTGCTTTGAGTAGTACAATGTTAATAGCAGCCACGATTTTGATGGTGGCACCAGCAAACAGCATCATGGACTGCAAAAACAGTCCAGTTACATCTAGACACTGTCAAATGTTGACAGCTGTAGCAATAGAAAAAGTCTCCCAGGTACAGAGAGGCACAATTTGCATTGATTATTAAAAGTGCTGGATATCTCTTTCTTTAATGTTTCTCTATTTTAGGATATAAACCTGAGTCACAAACTTCAGCTGGTGCCTTCCATGTGAGTAAGGTGGTGAGTCTCTCTGGATTTCAAATTTTAAAAAGCTGTTCAAAGGCTGGACCATTTAGGCCCAGCTCCATTCAAACCTCCTTTATTTGTTGTTGCTATGTGCCTTCAAGTAAACAATGTTTTTTGGTCACTCTACCACAGGGTTTTTGTGGCAAGATTGATTCAGTGGAGATTTGCCATTGCATTCCTTTGGGTCTGACAGTCATCTAAGCAGGTTTCCATGGCTCAGTGGGGATTCAAACCGTGCTCTCCCCAAGTCCCTAATCCAAGACTCAGACTACTACACCCTATACTACAAAGCTCCTTTATAGTATAAACTAAAACCTGAAGCAGAATCACCATCTCAGTAATATGGGAACCACCAGCTGCCACTGGCTAGAGTTGAACTGATATGTTCAGACAGAAAGAGATAATGTCCCCTCTACTGCAAGTGAAATGGTCTTGATCTAGATTGGGGGGACGTTGCACTTACTTTACAATAAACTAGAAAGTGGGAACTGAACACAGTTTAAAATAATTTCTGCTTTGTATGTCAGCCTTATACCAGCGCATTGATGAAAGATGAAGATGCCAGTTGAACACAACCACTGCACTGTCTGCAGAAGGAGCCTGTCTCACCTGAGCAAAAAAACCTTTTCTGCTGCGCCTGGCGATAAGCAGTCTCTTCCAGAGCAGGGCTACAAACTGCTGCTGGGTCAACTTCCAGCCCTTCACCTGGGTGGATCCTTTGCCATCCATCCCACTCAGCAGGTCAGTCTCTCGGGATTCTGTAGGAAGACAGTTATATATTGTGAAGCGTTCACTTCTCTCCCCTAAACAATCTACCATTGGTAGGATATACTCTCGTTTGACATATTTCAGCAATGTGAGAAAGAATATGAAATGACTAGCAGGAAAATATTAATTATACCTCTCATGCAACCAAATACAATCTTGCAATATTCAGGCTACAAGCTATGCTTGCTTCCCACCTTGCTTTGGTGTACATGAGGGGAAACTTTTGTGGAGGTGATCCCCAGGCCATCATCTTCCATGTTTCCCTACTGCTTCTCTCATAATTTTAATTTCCACAAAAAAAGATGGAAGAGCTACACACAGAGTATTTTGATTGTTAGTATTAATGGCCCTCCCTCTGGAATGCAGCTATTTTATCTTTTCCTCCTTAATGAGAAAAAAGATGAAAGTGATGGGAAAATGTGGGAGGATTAGAAGTGGGAAATGTTGTTTGAACCCCCTCCCCCCAATGTCTATGATAGAAGGCAAGGCAATTTTACAATAAAAGCTACATCGGGAAGAACCTTAGAAGACAGAAACAGGACTCTTGGTGATTCCACACACCGTCAAATTCCAACACAGAGTTTGCTCCTGCCAAAATACTCAAGGAAGAGGAGCTCCCTCTTAGCTTCCCAGCACAAAGTAAGAGACCCTTTTTGATTTCTTGCCAATATATGGAGAAGCTGAAGGAAGGATGCCTCATGTCATGCTGTTACGGAAAGGCAGTGGTCAAGAAGAAGTCATAGATGCCAGTGATAACATTGCATCTGCATTTCTTTGAATACTCAGCTTGAAATGATAAACTTCCAGAGATGATGCTTTGAGGGCTGCACCTTTTCACATTCAGCTAGATGTTTTTTTCCTTGTGTATTATTTTTTGTTTGTTTGGGCTGCAATGGGACTAAGATATGGTTCACACGGGAATCAATTTATTTACTGGAAGACTCACAGGTGGATGTGCGGAGTTCATTTTAATAAAGCTAAGATATGAGGGGAAATAGAAATGTTGGACTGTAATTGCTAATGGCTGATTCACACATGTGATTCTCCACTGGGATTAATGGTCTTCCAATGATGACTATGTGCGTTAACACCAGCACTTAAATCCCTCAGCAACTGTATTTACTTTTCAAACATAGCATACATTTTTACTATCATAATTCAGTAAAGGTCAACAAATAGATTATCCATTTCATCTTTTACCTGGATCTATGTCAGAATCATTAGGGTCAAAAGCATCGTCTTCTGTGAAAGGACGAAGGCAGCTCTGCCTGTCTCCAAAGACACGGCTTCTTCTGGCAGGTAATGTGCCATCTGAAATGGAATTAAAAGCTGTTAAAAGCAAGACCAATTAAAAAAAAACCAACAAAGTATGTGGCCTTAACCCAAACCTACTCCAATATGCTTCTAAATGGAAATTATAACATTCCAGTTGCTTACACATATGTAGGTCCAACTGACTAGCGAGACCCTTACATCACAGACAAAAATTCCTGGAGGATGCTACTGCCAATCCTATCCTATGAATTTTCCCTGGACTTGGAGTGATCCTTGTGGGAAAATATTTTCACACAAGATGGCCACTATGTATTAAGTGGTTGTCATGTTAAAGTGAGAGCCAGCGTAGTGTAGTGGTTTGAGCATTGGACTACAAGTCTGGATAAAAGGGTTTGAATTTCCTCTTGCTCATGGAAACCCACTGGGTAATCTTGGACTAGTCACACTCTCTCAGCCTCACAGAAAGAGAAAGGCAAACCCTCTCTGAACAAATCTTAGCAAGAAAACACTGATAGATTTGCCTTAGAGTCATCATAAATTGAAAACAATGTGAAAGCACACAACAATCACAACATGTTGAAGTAGCTTTTTGGCAGTCTCCAATAATGCCTGGGCCCCAAAAATGACATAGCATTATGTCCCATAAAATTAGATCTTACAATATTGTGTTTTACCTGAGGTCTCTGCATCTACACCATTATCTTCTGCCACTTTCAGAAATATCTGAAAGACAAAAATATTGGAATTACAACAAGCAACTTTGTTCAGCAACTGCACTGCAGGGCATCAGATCCCGATCTGGTGCCTTTCAGAGATGTTGGTCTACCACTCCCACACTCTCCAGCCAGAAGACTACTGCAGCATCTAATTTCAAGGTTCTGTAATACCCCAACTTCACAGCATAGTCAAAAGAACTCAAAATACATGGCTACTCTGAATTACAGCAGAAAGATCTGTACTGTCAATTTATTCAGTCAGCAGAATTAAGTAGTAATTTCCCCCCAGATAATAACACTGCAAGCTGTAGGCAGGACAATCCAACTGTCTTTGTGATCTACCATGAAGTATTTATCTACAACCAGAAACATATTTTTTTCAGAAGGCTTCTTCAGTTTATACAACTCTTATTTGAAAAAAATAATATGCCAAACATACTCTATTGGGTTGTCAGTGACTGCTTTAAATAAAAGCAAGGTTGACATTATAAAAATAAACATACTTTGAAATTATTTCCATACATTTTCTAAAGTTGTTTACATTTCTGTTACTGCAAACTGTTTCAAACCCTTTTAAATGAAAAATGCTATACAGAAAGGACAAGCAAATAAATAGGATAGCTTTTTAAATATTAGACTAGTAGAAATTATTAGAAAATTAGAAAATAAAAGAACTCCAAATCTGATGTGACAGGGAAAAAGTTTGCTCGATATGTTCCCCAGGAAGCTTTCTGCCTCCTGTCTTAAACATTTCTTTTTTTATGTGAGAAAATTCAACTTTTACTGTGTTTGACATATACTTGGGATGGGAGGCAGAGAATGAGTAGACCATAGCTCAGTGCCAAATCATGGGCATGCAAAAGGATCCAATTTCAATCCCTGGCATCTCCAGAAAGGGCTGCAAAGGAACCTTGCCTAAAATCCTGGAGATCCACTGGCAGTCTAGGTAGCCAACATGAACACAGAGTAGGGTAATCATCTCACATGATACAAGGCAGTTTCTTATGGGCTAAGCCCAATGTTAGGTGAGCAGTCTGCTCATGTAAGATGAGGTCTCCTTCCTCCCCACTGCACCTGTTCCATGGTGCCTGTGCTCTGCATGGTTTCCCAACACTGAGAACCAGACCTGCAGAGGAATAATTTGATGCACTCACAGTGTATGCTCCACTGGTGGAGGGACTCTGTGCTATGCAGCCCTACATTCCTAACTTCATGAACAGCAGCCTGATGTGGGACATTTTAGGGAAAATATTAACAATTTAACTCTTCTGATTGTATAGCTGGCTGGTAATGATGGCAACAGAGGTGAACTTGGTTTACAATCCTCTGTATTTCACAAAGGTGAGTACAGAGACTGCCCTTGAGTGCTCTACAGTTGGACCCACATTTGCAACAAGGGGTTTCAGCCCCTCACACCACATGGCAAAACACTTGTTACACAATTTTCAGTCTGTAAGGCAGTGCAATTATGAGCCAGACTGAAAAGAACCCCACAGCACAGAGGCAAGCCCATGATTCCGCAGAACATGTCAGTGGTGGGAGGAGCACAAATACATGATCCATGAGCTGTGCCTCAATATGAAGCAACAACAGGCTTCAAGAACTGCCTCTGCTTCTTCCATTAAAAAATATGGATCACATACCTCTTCCAGAGTAGTTTCAGAAATGCCATAGCTGGAAATCCCCAGGTCAGAAAGCCGGTCATCAATCTCATGAAAGAGTTCCACAAAAGCTCCTTCTCTAGCTGCTTCATATGGCAAAACATAAGTTAATTCATGGCCGATGTCCTCTACCAACCTCGCTTCAGGGACGTGCTTCATAATGAGATTGGAAATAGCAGACACATCTGCAAGAACCAAGTTATATTCAGACATTTCTCCTCCTGATGGTTTATTTTGCATTGTGCTAATAGTGAACAGTGAGGCCAGAATCCTGTTGGCTAGTCCCAACCAGAGTAGTCAGCAGGTAGGTAAATGCAACTGATTCAGTGGGTCTACACTATTCAGAACCAACGAAGGGATTCAGACCTAATTATTTAATATCTGATATTTTTCATTGGTGAAGTGCCTACAGTATTTCTCATTCAATGTACCACAATAGTGATTTGTCCACTGATTTCAGAGAAATCGCACTTAGGAAAAAGAGGGTTAGATAATTAAGACTTTAGTTTCTGCAAAGGGAAAGGTTCCTTTCCTCTATGGAAATCTTCTACTGGAACAAGGGATGGAAGGGGATTTTTATTTACCAGTTCTCTTTACCCCTGAAGACTCCAGTACCCCCTCAAAACAAATCTGGCCTGGAGGGTTGGGGGACCTCTGGAATAGCAGAACAGGGAACACGGGAGGAAGAAAGTGATAAATGCCTTTCTCCTTTGCCAACCTGGAGCCTTCTGAGTAGAAGCTTCCTCAAGGGATGACACAGATGGCAGAAGCCCATTCTATATCCCACTCAATATATTCAGACCAAATTACCTATCTATTAGGACTGCATGACCAGGGTGGGGGAAGGATTCCAGGATAGCCACAACACTATCAAATCCATTATCAAACCGACTGATGGTTAGCAAGTCTAGTTACATAAACCACAAAATTTGTATGATTTTTAAAGGCATTACCTATTGTCAGAGTGTCACTTTCATGGTCGCTGCCAAGCCCAGCATCAGAGCTACTCTGAGAGACACTGTCATCCTAGTTACAAAAGAAAGGATGATCCAATTACTTCCAATCTGAACAAATCCAGGAGAAAAATATGAAAATATGCTACAATTTCTATTTAAAAAAAACAGAAAGGAAAGGAAACACTGAAATTTAACGTGTTCTGCTAGGTCACTAAGACTAGGAGCTTGTTTCTAACCAGATCTAAAGCATATGGTTTAAAAGCTAGGCTAGTTTTCCTCCCCAATCCATGCAGACTTTTTACTTGCCTAAACTGATTCCTGCATGTGATGGATGCAGAATATAGAAATGTTACTTTTTGGATGACAGCTGTCAGAAATCCCCATCTGGAAATTCTGGGAATCTGAAAAGTAGCCCCAAAAGAATTTTTTCCCCAGTCTTTGGATGAATGTGGCATGGCCATTCCTTCCCCACTGTTCATTGAAAACACAGTATAGCATCCTACTATATCCTATGACCTTATCACATGGAGGCACTTACGTGGGTAAATGGGATATCCTGTTATTTTAAAAAATGGCTTCTCCTGGTTTCTCCGTGAACACTTCATCAACGGAAGGAAAGTGGGAAGTCTCAATTACATTTTAGACGCAAAACGGACAATCCCACCTTTAAGCTTCTGCAACAGTTCAGCAACATTTTACCCATGTAAGTGACCCTGTGTGATAATCCCCCTAATCCTTGCTTTCAATTCCGGATCATAGGCTCAGAGAGATCATGTTCTTATACAGTTCCAGTTTCAGACTCTGGAGGACCTATAGCCAAGATGCCCCTAGCGGAATGGCACTCTTTAACTCTTTCTCCTCCTCAGTGTAACAGCTACCCATTCACCTGCCTCTCTGTCTGAACATAGTACATATCAACTCACAGGACAAGACATGGGAATAACAGGTCAAGGCAAAAGGAGGCCTCATTCTCACTTGATTCAGGAAGTAAGGGTGTTTATGAAACTGTAGCAGCAGCCACAATAGGAATTGCTAGCATTTTTCCGGTTACAAAAGGAATGTGAACATCCCATTCAATAGCTTCATTACATTCCTGAGGAAAGCTGAGTAATCAGTGAGTAATCATGGAGTAACATTCTTCAGAGCTTCAAACTGAAGTGATTTCTCTGACTGAATTCTATTATTAAAGCATGCCATTATATTCTCATTTTATCTGTGCCCTAAATGGAGAGGATGTAGGACTTGAAAAAGCCCAAGAGTCTCCACATTTAGGTTGTTGTTTTTTTTAATTAACAAGAAGCCATATAGAGCTTTGTGGTACCTTTTTCAGGTATGAGACAGTGCTGCTGCTGTTTCTGCAGGAACTCAATGACGAATCCACATCCTTCTTGACTAAGGTCAAGTAGTAGCCTGTCCCCAACTGGTTCTTCAGGAACAGAGAAGAGCCAACACAGCAGAGTTTACCATGAGAGATGATGGCAATTCGGTCTCCAAGTATGTCTGCCTCATCCATATGGTGTGTGGACAAAATTATTGTGCGGCCTGACAACAAAGCAGAAAAACGAGAAATCAAGTACAAGTCAACAGTATAGCAGTTGTTGTTGTGTGCCTTCGAGTAATTTCCAACTTATGGTGATCATAAGACCACCCTATCATAGGATCTTCTTGGCAAGATTTATTCAGAGGGGGTTTGCCATTGTCTTCCCCTGAGGCTGAGAGCATGTGACTTGCCCAAGGTCACCCAGTGGGCTTCAGACCATTATACCATGCTGGCCCTCACCAAAATGTTTTCCCTATTAAAGACAATTGACAGCTCAGGAAGGTCTGATTTAGGAGTTGGGATTTTCCTGTCCTTGATGAGAATGGATGTCTCTACACGTTACGAGACTTTGGAGCATTTTTCATTACTTTTTTGCATATCAAAACTTTTTTGTGAAAATGTTGTTTGTGCAAAAATGGTATTATACGCACCATGTTTTTTTTTATAAACATGTGTTTCATTTACCCCAAATAAAACATTTTTGCACAAAATGTAACACTCTGAATAAAATACCATATATACTCAACTATATATTTATGCCCAAAATTGACCTTAAAATCCTGGGTCGACTTATATATGGGACAATATAGTAATGCCACTTAGAAAGGTCTTGAACAAGGCACCACCCTATGTGCCTCAGCAGGCAGTGAAAGAGGTGATTCCTTTCCTCATCTGATGTTAAAGTCTTCTCTCTCCATCAACCCCCCCTCCATTCAAATCCACTTCTTTTCAATCTGATGTTAAAGGCATCTCTGCACACCAACCCCTCATTTAAATCCACTACTTTCCCTTCCTAATCCGATGTTAAAGGCTTCTCTCCTCACCAAACTCCTCACTTAAATCTACTTCTTTCCTTTCCTAAGCTTATGTTAAAACCTTCTCCTCCAGCACCTGGGAAGAGGTGTTAGGTGGTTGGAGAGGTCCACAAAAAAGAAGGAAGTAGTGTTTTTCCCTTTACGTTCTTTGTTATAGCCCCCTAGGTTTTACCCTTGACTTATCCATGGTTCATAGCAAAATCCATGATTCTGACCCTAAAACTTTCCCTGGATTTATACATGAGGTTGACTTGTAAACGAGTGTCTACAGTAGTAAAATATACAATGAGTTTTTCACAAACAACATTTTTTATCTTAAAAGTCCCTTTTTAAAAGAAGGAGTTAGAGAAAAGAGGGAATTGATTACAGATGGCCACGGATACATCTCATCTGGTCCCTAAGTTTTAAATGCCTCCAGTTTAGCTCTGCTCCTACTAGTTTTAATGAAGGGGCTTAAAGCTTGAAGACGTTTGGCTCTTTGGCCAACTCTAGCTTTGCTGTCAATAAATGTAAGTTCAGACTGTGATGTTTGTGCCCTTAACAAAATACATTCTATTCTGATTATATTTTGTATTACATTTTAATCCCTCACCAAGATTTTAATTTAGCCAGAAGGAACTGTGTACCATCTGGCCAGGATTTTTATAGGACAGCTCTTTTATGTTAGAACACAATAAAAAAGCATACACTGGACCGCTCTCCTAGATTCTTTGCCAAACTTTTCTAATTCCATTTGTAGATCTATTTTCTAATCACATACACATTAGCTATGACTGTGGAACCTAGGATCTGACCAATGTCTGATGGCAAAATCTTTGGATCTTGCTAAATATAAAGATGTCCTGATCTGGCCTTCAGATCTTTCAGTCTTTTGATATGCTGAACAGTTGATGAACTGTCAGATAAAGCCAAAGCTGCAAGTATTGAAAGCATCTTCCTCATATGGGCAGGGGTGCTCTAAAATACTGAAAATGTAACGAAAACCCTGATTCCCAGGAAAATCCTGCAAAATTATTTTGTTTTAAGGCTCTGATGGGGAAGGGAGTGTAGTTTAAGTCTGGACAGTAGCAACGGAATGGAATCTTCTGAGGCACACTGGGAATAGTCAAGATTTGTCATTCTAAAACTGGTTGGAAAATGATGTGACTATTCTTGCTGCCATGCTTTTTTTAAAGACTCTTCCAATTGTGTTTGGGTTACAACCCCCAAAATCTCACACTGCTATGTTTCACTACCTCAACTGAGCACTGCATGTGGATAGTCTCAGGTTCAACCCCTGGCATCTCTAGTTAAAAGGAACTCAGGGATGGGAAAACTCTTAGCCTGAGGATCTTGGAGGACCAGCTGGAATAGACAGCATAGGCCCAATGATTTGTCTTGGACTGGGGCATCTTTGTATGTATTTTCTCCTCTTGTGAAGAAAGCATATGGCCAACATAGTTTGGAGAACTCAGATATAGTCCAGTTATTATAGAAAAAGAAACAGAGCTGTAACTGTCTTTTAATAATTTCCAACTATGCATCTCATTCATGCACACAGAGAAGGCAAGCAAAAATACACCAATAGAAAACCTTTGGAAAACTAATGCTTTTCAGGTTCTGCAAGAAACTGGCTTATATCAAATCAGGCTACTGATATTTGTAGCTCAATTATGTTTGTACAGACTTGCAGCAGTTCTCCAGGGTTTCAAGCACAAATCTTTCCCAGCCCAATCTGGAAATGCCAAGGACTTCTGTAAGCAAAACCTTCTTATCTGGGTGCCCTATCCACTGAACAATTACCTCTCTCTCTGTATAACAATAATATATTATAACTACTACTTTTCACTGTTTTGTAGGAGGAAAAAGTAAATACCTTGGCGATATTTCAAAAGAAGTTCCCAGATCCCTCTGCGAGAATATGGATCAACACCAGCAGTTGGCTCATCCAAAATGACAACTTTAGAGCCACCCACAAAGGCCAGAGCTACTGAAAGCTTTCTCTGCATACCACCTGTGAAGCAAAATCATAGAAAATTGTTCTAATGGAATAGATAGTTTAATATAGCATAATGTGAAGGAGTCTGCAGCATTGTTATTGCACATTTGGGTGAATGAAGTCAGAGACACGAGGGAGATACGTATGCTTAAGACAAGCCCTTCTGATGTTGTTGGACTGCAAGTCCTTTTATCCCCACCACAACATCTGCTATGTTGTCTATATCTTTAGGAAGTTGCAGCCCAATAACTGCTGTGGGGGGCATACTCTCCAGCCCTGATCTGTCCTGATTTGCTGAGTATGATTTATTGGAACTAGATGTGGTCTGTCTAGAAGAAAATCAGCCTGACCCAGAAGTGCTGTTCTTACTCTCCCATGGTTATGCAGGTAAGGCAATAACATATGGATGCATAAATGACACTTACCAGAAAGTTTACTTGTCTTTGATTTGAGTTTATGAGGCAAGCCAACATCGATGGCCATCTGTTCCATTTCCTTTTTCACCAAGTTTTCTGACAGCCCCTTAAGGCGTGCATAAAACCAAATGTGCTCTTCTACCGTCAACCTGGGCATATGGGAGAGAATGGTAGCCACATTTTGGGTAATGGAAAAAAACCCACACATTTTGCCTGTTTTTCATTATCTATTTTAAAACGGAAAATGTGATTTAAAAGAGTGCATTTTCTGAGGATGAGTCCCAAATTAGGAAGCCGCTTCATACTAATTCAGACTAATTTGTCCAGTTAGCTCAGCATTGCCTACCTCTGACTCAAAGTGGTTGTTCAGGATCAAATAGAAGTCTGTGATGCTGCAGGATTGAACCCAGAAACTTCTGCATGCAAAACAGCAGACTATATTTTTAATGAAAAATATTGCCTCAGATGGCTGGACATTTCTTTGTTCTTGTGTGAATGTGGTGGAATAATATCAATCCAGATTGATTAACCTGTTCCCCTCCAAGCACTTTTTCCCACTCTGATATCAGCTCCCAAAGCTGCAAAGCAGCCAGGAAGAAGGGCAGTTTTGAGCAACAACAATAATAATAATAATAATAATAATAATAAGAAGAAGAAGAAGAAGAAGAAGATTTATTTCTATTCCACTTTTTCCCAAAAGGGAATCAAAGCAGATTACAGCAGAGATTAAAACATAAGAAGAATAAGACTCTATCCTACAGAATTCTGGGATTTATCAATTGGTGAAGTATTCAGCCTGGTCTGTCAGTGAGCACCAGCCTCACCAAACTACAAACACCAGAATTCTGTAGGATAATGGCAGTTAAAGTAGTGTCAAATTGCTTTAATTCTGCAGTGCGGATGCACTACTAGCCTGCTATCCTCCAGTAAAGTACAACTAAAGTACAACTCCCATCATATTCAGACAGCAGTATTACCACATTGGGGCAGACTCTTTAAAACAGTGCCTTTTTCTTTAAAAAAAAAAAAAAACAATAAAAAACTCCATTCTTGCACATAGGCTTTGAGGCAATTTTTTTTGGACCGAATATGTATGATAAATAAATAGTGATAAATAATTACTAGCTTTTTAATGCGAGGTTTTCAGTCCTATGTTTATGGACAAAGCTCTAAAATGTACTGGAAACCTATGCCTTAGCGACAAACAAAAAACAGAACTCTATCACCAAATAAAACAAAACTCAAATAACAGGAAATTAATCTCATGGGGGTTCCCCCTCTCTAAAAACAAAACCATTTCCAAACAAACTATGTAAGTTTGGAGCCTAAGTCACAACTTTTGAACATCTGGAGCAGGCAGAATTCTTGGTCATCTGAGGTGACTTGTTTTGAGGGAATCTATTTTGGCTGTACGACAAATGTAAAAGAACAAAAGGTCTCTATTTTTAAAATTATGGAAAAGACAGATTTCTTTCTGTCCACCATGTATCTTCATGGTGAACATGTGGAGGAGAAATGACACATGTGATGCATGCAATCAAAAGCTTTGACTAAGGGATATCCACACTGCGAAACAAATGACCCCACTTTAACTGCTATGACTGCATCCTACATTATCCTGGGATTTGTAGTTTGGTGAGGTGCTGGAGTACGTTTACAGACCAGGCTAAATATCTCATCAAACTACAAACCCCAGGATTCCACAGAGTGGAATCATGACAGTTAAAGTGGCATCAAACTGCTTTATTTTTGCAGTGTGGAAGAGCTCGGAATGTTATTTAGCATTGGTTTTCGCCCTCCAAATTTTTACAACCATCACCACAGAGGGCCTATTCAAGTGAAACAGTACCCCATGCATAGTGGGGCAGATATGAATGAATAACACCTCTTGAAGTGGACAGTCAGAGGGGAGCACTGTTTGCTGAATGTAGCTGAAGAAATAATGAAGTGGGAAATGGGGAATTGCTGCCTAGTTTGAATGCAGTACAGCAAAGTCTGCTTAGTATGGAGTAAAAGGGTGATTGGCTGTCCTCCTTACTGTGAAATAAAGAGTGGATCAAAGTCTGGTAACAGTCTTAACAATGTAAAGATGGCTTCTTTTGTCAGTGTGCTCACCAAGTAGGCCCATCAGGGGACATCAGTTGAGAGGGGACAATCATTACAAGCCAATTCATGTCAGTAAAGAGTTCAAAGACATATTGTGATTATGCATACTTTAAAAACCTGTCTTACAGGGAACAGGGAGTTATTAATCATGCGATTACTTATTATTGCTAGAAGCTTCAAGGACTATGAAAAGGTAGGGGGCATTCAGCCTTTGAACTCCTTAAAGGCAAGAATTTTAATAGTGGCAAAATCTTACACAAGGGCTCAGCTTGAGAACATAGCTTTCCCTGCCAGAAATTTGAGACAGAGTTTGCATTAATACACCCAAATGGTACACTTATACTTAAATATATTTTGCTATTTCTACACTGAAATGTCCATTAGTGATACCTTTATTGGCCAACCAATGTTCATTTCGGTTGGCCAATAAAGGTATCACTGATGGATTTTTGTTTGTATTTGTTAAATGGCCAACACAGCTACCCCTGTGTATTGTATTTATTTTTACACTGAAATATAGTCCTGATATATTTGCACTGAAATTGATTCTTGTTGGTTGTGCCAAAAACTTTTTTATATATTGCATTCTGTTTTATATTACACAGTTTTTACAAGTAAAGAAACCTTGTAAGTCAGGTTGAAAAGTTGTCTGTAATACTGGATGCTCACGTTCTAGTAGAAGCAATGACACAGTAAAACTGCTGTCCCTGATATAAAATGGCAAAATCAAGCTATGCTTTTTGGATTTTTAAAAAAATATATTTTGAAGTCATGGATGGCTAAATCTGTGGATGCAGAATCCACAGATACAGAGAGCCAACTGCACTTCTAAAATTGTGTTACTTAAAACTCTGGTAGGGTATAGCATTTTTCCAGGAATGACACATGGTTTGGGGGAGGACCAGGAATGTTTACTTAACCTCCTAGTCTGGGGCTGACAAAGTCCAGATAGCATGCTCTCAGGAGAGCCTCACACTAAGGCATAATTGCCACAGCCAGCTCAGAAGAAGACTTCATGCTCACACTTTCCAATCTTTGCTCTCCTTGCTTTATAGTAAGAACAGCTGGAGGTGGAACAGGGGCTTATTGCTGAGCACAGTGACAAAGTATCATGTGAAATGGCCTCAACCCCAACAGGGAGGCCATTTTTGCTGCAACAGGAAGCCATCTTCTCTGCTGCACTAGAAGCAGTTCTCAATCTCATTTTGAAATAACTCCATTATTTGCACCTACAATGGGAAAGAGGCCCTTAAAGGGTCTTCTCAGTATACATGAACAGGCATGCCCACAAAGGCATGTGCCATCATACATCTGGAGCTTTATGAAAAAGATGAAAAGAAATGAAAGAACACAATTATTCATGGTTTTACTCACTCATCAAACAAAACATTGTGTTGGGGGCAAACACCCAGATTCTGCCGGATAGTGTTCAGTTCGGTACGGATGTCTTTGCCCAAGATGAAGGCTGTGCCCGACGTTGGGGGAAATAATCCTGTCAAGATGGACCTAAACACAACAAGAAGGAACACTGAATCCAACAAGACAAAGTGGAACATGGTTCTGGAAGAGGTCTATCCCACCTTCACAACACTGCCACTTACATTGTGGTAGTTTTTCCAGCTCCATTGTGTCCCAAGAAGGAGGTAATCTGCCCTTCATAGAAATTCAGTGTAAGGCCATCTACAGCCAGCTTCTTGCAGTCTCGGTACACTTTCACCAATTTCTGAATGGACACCCCAAGGCGAAGGTGACTTGGCTCTTCTTCCATACAGACTGCAGAAAGAAAGAAGTCAAGTAACTCTGCTTAGTGAAACACAGCAGATTTTCAAAATGTTCAGGCTACTTCAGTGATAGACTGGGCAACCATCCGATTAGGGATCAGAGGGTGATATGTGGACAATGCAGCAATTTCCTGATTTCAAGAGGGGAGGGTGCTTCTTGGAAGCCTAACTGAGCTCTGCAGGAAGCCCTCTATTAAAGAAGGGGCCTCTAGGATGAATGGTCTGTACTTGGTTTGGTCAGGTTAAGTCAAGCTTCCTGTAGCCTGTGGGTAGGCTCAGGCTAAGTTTATCCTGGCAGAACATAAGGATGCAAGCAATTCCTTACTTGGTTAGACTAGGTCCAATGTATCCAGTATTTTCTCCCCAGCTGAGAAGCTGGGAAGCTATATTCATTGGTGTTCAGACGCAGGGCATCAAATTGATGGTCCTTCCTCTGCTGTCTGTTTTCAGTATTTAACATTGAGAGTTATGCTACATTTCTTTATGCTATAGGTCAGAACACCTATAGTGGGTTTAGGAAGAAGGAAACGTCCCTGATTGTAGAGGACCTGTCATCTATCCTGGTTAATAGCCATGGTTATACTTGTCCTCTAAGAATTTGTTCTACTCCTTTTTAAAGACACAATAGCTAGTAATCATCACTTCATCTTGCCACCACAAACTCCATAATTATATATTATATGATGCAGAAGATTTTCCCTTTTCCTGGAAAGGATCCTGACTTCTAATACCTCAAAAAAGAGAACTCATTTTTCCCAATGTACAGCTAAGTTTGCCAATTGAGCACTTACTTTCAGAAGATCCTGCAGAGAGAGAAGGGAGTTGGTGTTCTTCAGATTCCTCACCACACCAGTAGGACTTCATAAAAGGGAAGTACCAGGGTCTTGGAATGCCAAACTGCCCTAAACAGGAGACAAAATAGGGTGGTTTCAGATTCTGTAAGAGTCATTTACAGTATTTCTGTTATGCAAAAAGCAATTCTCAAAATGTAAGATTTGGGGTATTCTGCAGATACTGAAGTGTATTCACAGTATCCTGACTGAGTTCTGATTCTGTCAAAAGTCAAAAGTTCCTCCCTGATAGTCTAGTGACTATCTGGAAACCACTATGCATGATCTGAGTCTAAAAACTGGAAGAGGATATATTAGCAGTGACATGTACTAAGGAGAAGAATACAATGTTCTTTCAGTTCACACTTAGAATCTCATTTCTTTTAACCAGCACTCAAAAACATTTCGGCATCCTTTGAGAATTTCCATTTGTAAATCTGATGCTCAATTTGCCTCCATTTGACCTGCTTTTATATAGGCTTAGATCAGATGGTTTACCACAATTAGACTGAAGGAACAGGGTTCTTGCCTCTCCTGTTTTGAAAACAAAGTGACACAAAGCAAAACGCAGAGTGCTTGAAATCAAATTATTGAGAAATGTACCATGCAGGAAGTGTTCAAAGCAGCATCAAAATGGTAGAGTTAAAGAAATTGTTCCAAGGAATTTTTGCCTGCAGTAGATTGAAAGTGCTGAAGGAGGATAAATTTAAATGGTGAGGAGGGATCCTTTTTTAAGAAAGCAAATCTAAAAAAATGCTTGAAAAATAAGATAATCCCACTTATAGCACAAACTCTGTACATGATTACCCAAAGGTAAATCCCCTAAATTTCAACAGGATTTACTCCTAAGGTATTGTGGGCTCAAAACTTAGAAAACCCTGTTTCTCCTAAGCATTGGCCAGGCAAGGAACTGTCTATCAACCAACGTGTCAAACGTTCTCCTCAATGGTTATGTGGCCAACGTTAGGGTTTATACAGGAGCTTCAATCCACTGGATATAATTTAGTTGTGAAGACTAACTAGTCATAGACCAGAGCTAGGAATGAGAATTGGAGAAGAAAGAATTGCTGCTACAGCCAAGGATACTCTACCCTGAACCTTCTACTATGAGGCCACAGCCTCCCAAAATCACCTGTTAAGGGGAAAATCTTGTAAAAGTATTGTTACAAAATGTGTTCCCAGGCCTGCTGTCTTCAACAAACAGAAGGATCTGATGTTGTTCCAACTGTGAGAATTCTGTGCCTGTGATGTCCCAGGGCTGGACAGACTAGTGGGAACAGTGCCATCCCCAGCTGGCAGTGACTCAGTGGGCCAAATGTCAAATAGGAATGTTGCAGCTCCCACCAGTTATTCATCCTTGGAATATAATAGAAGTCTCACTAAGGGAAGGATGCAATGCAGCTGGAAGAAGCCAGGCAAGATAAAGAGAGATTAAAGCATGATTTCTCACCTGGAAAGACAGCTTCAATGTACCAAGTCATAATCCCATACAGGAAACTGTCAAACAGCATCATAGATACAGAAGTAGTCAGGTTGAAGCTGTCGTCTTCCTTGGGGCTTTCAAAGACATTGTCCCACTGGACTCCAATCCCCTGCTCTTCAAGAAGGGAAACATACTCGCAACCATACCCAAAGGCCACAGGAGAAAGCAGGCTCTATGGAGGAAAGGGGTCAATTAGCATCCTTGGTGCATTATGTTTATGCATTATTATTATGTTTCTAAATTTGAGGAAAGCAATTAGGTTTATGCATCCACAGTTACAAACACAAATTAACAAGGGTCCTAAGTAAAAGCTGATTTCTGTGCATGTGTCAGTTGTCAAGCGACTCCATGAAATTTTAGACTTCAATAGAACAAATGATGTAGATCCTTACTACCTGATCATTACCCATTCAGTTCTGGTACTAGCAAGCAGGTGGTAAGGAGCCATGTAGTTGGCCCCATTCATGCCATTTTGAAACCAAAATGGAATAAAGGGAAGTGCTTCCTAAGACACTGCTGTGATATTTCCATCCATAGGTCAGCAAATCAAAATTCTGTATATGTGGAAACTCTTTTAACATTGGGCATCTGAAGCTGACTAACAGTTGATAAATAGCTTAGATATGGCATGCCTAAATAAATGATGTAAGGAACCATATTAGTTGATGAGGTTTGGGCCTGTTTTGCTCATCTTCCAATAAATATTCCCAGAAAGTCTCCAAACCCAACCTTGATGCCAATTCCCCATTTACTTACAGCAAATATTTTAAGAGAGAAGCTGATGTAGTCCTGCCAGGCAACACATAACACAAAAGGTAAGTAGAATGTAAAGTAGATGATGCCCCCACAAGCTGCTGCCAAGTTGGCCCGTGAAAAGAAGGTGCTGATGAGGAAGCACTGCATGATGGTCACTATGCCAAAGATAGACAGGAAGACAAACACCACGCTGGGGTCACTGTAGGGCAGCAAGTTTCCTTTCTGGATAAAGAGAAGATCAGTCATACTTTTAGGAAGCATTTGAGGCTATGAGCCAGTTCATTAGTCATCACTGTCATTGTCAAAATCTACACCTTCATAAACTCTCCTAAAATTCTTCAAAGTAAACATGTGCTGTTAGAAATCACAGGTACCATATAGAAACATTGATGATGATGATGATGATGATGATGATGATGATGATGATATTTTATTTATAGCCTGCTCCTCTGTCAACCAACCAGAGTGGGTTACAACAATTAAAAATACAAGGTAAAATTTACAATGACCCATACCCAACCACCCAACCACCCCTTAAAATTAGATTAAACTAACATCAAAGTTAAAAACAACATAATTAAAATTCTCATAGCATAAAACAACAGTCGGATTGCATGGGCATATTATTATTATAAAATGGAAGAGAAATCCAATGAAGCTTTTCTCTACATCTAATGATACTGACACAGGCCAATTCAAATTTGTCCTGAAGCTAACTTCTAAGTTGTCACAGTACCTACCTAAAAAAGACTAACTACTCCCACCATGAATCAGTGAGAACTTTGTTTGCTCAACATGTTAATGTGGACTAACCCAATTTATTCTCCCCAAACCAGCACTTTGACTGAGGAACTTGCTTCATTTCCCTCTTGCTTCCCCTATGCAGGGAAGGTGAGGGGATTGTTGAAACCAACTGTGGAGCCTGCTATCTCCTGCCACATCTACCTTTTGAAGGAGTCTAAATCTATAATTGGGGAATTGGGGCAGAGCTACTTGGGATGATTAAATGCCAGATTAGAAACCCTAGCAAATGAAGAGTTCTTCTCAAAGACTGTAATGTGTGAATGAGGAAACCATGCCCTTGTTCAAATATCAACTGTGCCACACATTTATTGGCCAACTTGATGATGCCACCACTGCTCAGCCTCCAACTCCCATTTGAAATATGAAGAATAAAAAGGAGTAGTCTACTTACAGGCCTGCTGTAAAGATTACAGAAATAAAGACCACATAGATGCTTACCTTGAGGATCACTGTCAAGAGCCCTGCACTCATGAGGAGAGGGATGAAGCTGCTAATGAACCAGCTCAGCCAGAGAATGCCATTGTCCAGGCCCATGATCCTCATTGTCTCTTTCAGCCGGGCTTCCTTCTCATAAACAATCCCTTTGATAATTACTGCCACAGAATATATCCAAGCCAGTGTCATGAAAAGAGGCATGGACCGGCTTGTGACACGTAGATATCTGGAGGGCAAAGCAATAGAGAGTGAGGCAGTGAGGCAGTTATACTCTTGGATCAGCAGTAGGATCAAGACAGACAAAAGAAAATACTTCCTCATACAATGCATAATTCATTACCCCAAGATGTGACAATGGATGGCATCTTCGAAAAGATTAAGCCTATCATCTGTGGGTTTGCTTACCAACGACTACCATCATAGCTGGATGATAAGCCACTGTTTGGAGATATTAAGCCTCTCTATAGTAGGGTGAACAAGTGAAGATCTCCACTGGACACTTCAGCCACTAATGGAAACAATCTTGACTGTCTTCTCCTTCCTCTTCAGCACCATATTGTACTCAAGAGGTATGAGCTGCTCTAAGATTATCTGCTACCATTTTGAACACCCTTGTTTCATCGGAGATGGGTTATGGAGGCTTTCTAAAGTAACTTTCTTCTCTCAGACAGCACCATCTTCTCTCAGACAGCACCACTTATGAGACAACTTCTCTATGAGGACTCCTAAGTGTCTTCATAGAGACTCTTTCTTGTTATTGCCTCTACAGACTGGATTAAATTTATTCCCAAGTAGCCACCCCTAAAATTCATATTCATTTTGCCTTGAGAAAGAACGAGCTATGCCAACAGGCTGTTTGTTTATACTGTCACTTACATGTCATCCACATAACAGGGATAGGGCATCTGCTGAACATAGACACCTGTTTTCTTCTCAGAGCCTGTCAGAGTGCGGATAATTGCCTGCTCTACCACATCCTGCAAGTAAGCAAAGCCTCCCCAGATGTAACGCATGTCATCAAAAGGATCAGCTCGAGGACCTGGGTCCCAGTACCTATACAAAAGCAGAACAACAATTTGCTGTTTATTAAAAACCTCTGTAATCTACTTTTTAAAAAGCTTCTTTGAGGAATGCTTACCCATCCTTAATTTTGTTTGTCCTTTCCACACTGTCTATGTCCATCCGTATCTTGTATTTGACATGCTGGGGCAACTTCACGCTGCTAGGGGCAATTTCAGGAAAGACAATGCCCGCCCAAAACCTTCTCTGGTCTAGCAGTTCCATGGACTTATTGATCAGGCGCACCTCACTAGGCACAGCTTCCAGTTTGTCTAAGTTGACACACTGCAATGGCAAAAGATTACTGAATCAGAAGACGGGCTGAATTTTTTTCTGAAATAAAAACCTGAATTTTGAAATCGAACTTATGCTAAGCCATTACTGTGTGTTTTTAATTATAATGGGCTAAAGCCAATTTATAGCCTCAACTAGAGTCCCAACTACAAATCCCAGAATCTTGAGGCAATCATTGACTCAGGCTACATCAGCATGGCAGAAATAGTCTATTTTGACACCACTTTTAACTGCCATGGCTCAATGCTATGGAATTCTGGGAACTGTAGTTTGTTGAGGCACCAGAGCTCTCTGACAGAGAAGGCAAAATGCCTCTATAAATCCAAGAATTCCATAGCATTAAGCCATGACAATTAAAGCAGTGTCAACCTGGATTATTTATGCAATATGGATGCAGCCTCAATCATTTGACTTGAGTAAAAATTCCAGAATCTTGTGTCAATGGGACTTACATTAGTGTTGACTCCTCAAAATTCTATTGATTCAGTTGCTCTACTCTAGCTGGGATTAACAACTAGACAGAAATTTCTGAATCAATTTGGGGTCAGGGAGAGAAATGGTCTTTTCAAATAAATCTCATCGAAAACATGCTTTAAACCACCTTTAAAGATAATAGGAACAACACATTATCCAACAACAATTGAAAACTCACTTCCATGAAGCGAGATATAGTCATAATAGCATAGTCAGTTTCATTGAAAGCATCCCGCCAGGTGTAGGTAGAGCCATTCACAGGCTTAACATCCTCTGGATTCTTTGCCAAAAACAAGGCGACATCTTCAACAGTCCAGCTTGAGCCCATCAAGTGGTGGCTCCAAAAGAACTTATTCTGCAGTAACGTCTAAAATGAATCAACATGGTGAAGAAGATTAGTTAAATTTGCATCGAAGAAAGGAGGAAAGAGTTATGAGCATCAATTTACAGAATTATTATTACATCTTTCCACTTCAAGCTCAAACCTGTTACTTGACAGGTGTACAGAACAAATAAGTAGGAAAACTAAACATCTGCATGTCATTATTAGGTAGCTGTTTAAATAAAACAAAATCCAAAATTCACAGAGGAGCGATGCCTTCATTGTCCAACCAAAATTCAGAAAATACATCATGCAAGCTCCATATTTACACTTGTTATGATTTCATTATGTAAGGTAGAAATTTCTTTTTAATGTTATTATTATCATTAAGAAATGAATAAAAACTAAATTAAAAAAAGCACAAAAGATATTTAAAAAGCATACAGGAGAAGAAAAATGATGGTTTTAGAGTCACAGGCCTGTGTCATTTTCTGTCTCCTGTATGGGTTTTTTTTTAACATTTTGCTTTATGGCCAATGCAGCTACCCCGAATATGTTTTCATTTAAGAAAAAGAAGTCTATAAAAAAATTAATGGATGGCATTTCCATCAAGATCATTTTACAACTTGCAACAGATGCTGTAACAGGTAAGCCTTTTTTATTTTTTAAAGAGGGACAAGGGTGTTATTTCTAACCTCTTCCCAACTCTTCCATGAGTATTCAGATTAAGTAGGACAAGCCATATGTTATTAAATGTTCTCTTCTGGATACATCCAAACCGCATATAGTCTCACTCTTTCAATGCTTGGTTGTGAGAATTTGGGATAACTTCAAACTTAGCCAGAAACAACATTACTGCAATGAAATTTTACTTCCAGCTCAGTTGAGAAATACAGAGAAACTGGGGAAAATTAACCTTAATCAGCAGGAAAATGAACTGTCATTTCATTATATGTCCCTCTCCTCTTTTCTCAGCACTCACTTTTGGGCCTTTGGCTATCTGAACTCTGGTTAACTCAATCCAGATCTAATTTTAGCAATACATCCTTCACCCCTCCCAAAACCTCCTCAAACTTACCAGTCTACTTAAGTATATCATTTTGCCCATGACTCTTTACTTTATGCTCATTTCAGCAAAAGTCAAGCTACACATTCAGAAATGAAATCCCGTACAGTGTTCCTGCAACTGTACCAATTCAGAATATTTATATATCTTACATTTATTTATATAAATATGTTTTCTTATATTAACATAATTTTAAAAGGCTAGATTTATTTCTATGAAACCTGATGATTTTTAAATGAAAGCTGAACATTTAAAGAGAGGGGGCCTGACCCTGAAATACATGGCCGGAACAGATGGGCAGGAAAAATCATCTTGATCCTGTTTTTTCCCAAAGTGTGTCGAAACCCTGCTGCCTGCACAGCCCACCCCAAAGGCAGGCCTGACTGCATGGTGTGGCATCAAGCTGCACTACTGGATAATTTTGTTGTTGTTGCCTCCCCCACCATACATTCACATTGTTATACAAACACACCGCCAGTGACCCCCAAGTATCTCCCATGTCCAGCCAGATGCTATCTGACTGAATGGCCGTCCCTTTGATTGGTGCATGTGCGATGTACCGCCCATACAGGGCACTGGAGCACTGGTGCGTGAGCTCCCCCCCCCCATGCCCCTTCACCCCTGTTGGACTGTCCGCTCTGTATTATGTTGTAATTACATTCACTGGTATTGTCGCATTTTCATTTCTTTGCTTTGCTGTACTCACACTGGGGGGTTTATATGCAGGTGCGAAGATGCATGTCTTCCACAATAAGCCAAACTATCCCATGAGCACAGCTTCAGTCCAGTTTATGCCTGCTTTAGAGGCATGGATCATCCAAACATCCCATCTTCAAAACAGTTGGAAACCACATTATTTTGCCCATCTGTTCCACCCCACTCTGGAGGACCCAAGCATCCACTGGCATTATTCTAACTATGGCCCTGATCATAAGAAGAGACTATCCTCTGACAAAGGATGTATCTATACTATATTGTTATACTGCTTTGATACCATTGTAACTGTCACAGTTACAGCTTCTGGAATCCTTGTTTTCAGTTTGGTAGCAAGGGAATTCTCTGCCAGAGAGTTGTAGTGTCTCAGCAATGAAAAATCCCAGGAAGGAGCCATAACAATTAAAGTGGATGAAACTGGTGTTTTCATGCAGTTTTGATATACCTAATATTAGAAAATAGGGTAGACCCAGTGTTTTTTTTAAATGTGTGTGCCTCCTCTGAATAAATCTTGCCAAGAAAATCCAATGATAGGTTCGCTTTAGGTTCTCCGTAAGTCAGAAACAACTTGAAGACACACAACAACAACAAAATGTTTGTCTCACTCTGTTCAAAGAACCTACTTGGCACTATTTTGATTTCTAACCACCAGATGGCAGCCTCTTACAGCATCTCTGGAAACTCCTGATATCCTATTATTGACAAAAAGAAGCAAAACAAGGCACAACTGAAAACTGGAGAGTTTCCAGGAAGAAAGAATCTGTTTCAGCTCCTTGTTGGTTGTTACTGGCAGCACAGTTCAAAAGACTCCCTGCTAAAGGAAGAGGCAAAGAAATGACCTGACACAACTGGGTAGCAACACTGTAGTGCAGGGATCATACAATAACATGATCAGGGTGACCAGTTGTCATAACCGCAAAGGAGGACAAGGCACCGCAAAATGTGGGACATTCAAGAAAAAATGTAGGAGAGCTATAAAAAAAAACACTAATAGAAATATAAATCCATGCTTCTTAGTCATGCTCAAACTGGAGGACATTTTGAAATTCCTGTTGGACAGAAAGTTGAAATGTAGGGCATATTGTCGAAAAGGATCTGGTCACCCTCAACATGATGGTGAAGATGGGTCTTCATACATAGCACTACTAGTGTACTCTTATTCACATCTACTTCACAGTAGTTCAATGGGATCTACTCCTAGGGAATTATCTATAGGATTTTAGCTTAAATTTCATGCTAAACTTGTTACAAAATGGTGCCGCTATGCTTGCAAAACGAATAAAAATCCCAGAATTTTTTCCCCATTTTAATCTGCAATTTATATGTAATTACCATGTGGATGTACTGCATAAGTATTCAGAGAGCACGGTAACCAAACACAGGTCTCTAACTTTAGCAGGTCAAGGAATTACATCTGCAGGGCCATCCCTACTATTAGGAAAGGAAAGGGAGTCCATCTCAGTTGAAAGATGCCAATTATCTAGCTTGTAACTATAGTTTTAGCACCACAAGAGTGCCAAAATCTTGGGCTTAGTGTGGCCACTTTAAAGAACTTCTAAAAATGAGCTTGGCTCATTACCTATAATAGTGTCATTCCCTATAATAGGAAATAAAATAGCTTCATGCTAACAGGACCACCTACAGACAAGAGGAATTTCTGTAACGCAGGAGAAATTTAAGGTATGCTGAAAAGAACCAGGTATATTTTTAAAGCTTAAAATGACCGTTCATGTGTCACCGTACAATTTTGAGAGAATGAGCACTAAGCAAAGTGTGATTCCTTAACAAAAGACAGGGATATGGCCCTCTAGATGTTGCTGGACTGCAGCACACATCAGCCTGACCAATACTGAGAAATGTTACAAGCTGTAGTTTAAGAATCTGAAGGACTGTATAATCTCCCCTTTTCAGATGCTTACAAAGCAGCAGGAAAGCCTTCCTCCATCTGTGGAGAATACGAGCTGAATTGCATCCCAAAACCTTTTGTTTTCCCAAGTCTTTAACACCATCTTAATACTTTGATCGTTTATATATTGACATTAATGCATATTATTATTGCATTTTGCAATACATTTAGCTCTACCTATCAGTTAATTTTCTCAGTTGTGTGTGTGTCTGTCTGTCTGTCTCTCTCTCTCTCTCTGTGATTCTATTATATTTTATAGATGTTAAGTTTGAATTATTTTAAGTGATTCAGCAATACACTAAACCAGTTGTCAGATGCACAGTCACCCCTAACGCCGTCAGATACAGCCTAGGAAGGGAGGGTTTGTTTTGCACCCACCCAGTTAAACTTTGGAGCAAACTATAACATCATCCTGTGATACCTGTCTTCCTTATTATCAGTCTGTGCAGGATTGGGAAAGGAAGGAAGTCATAAACAACCAATGCTGTCCAGTTGAGGAAGAAAAGGTCATCCACTAGAAAAACCAGCTTGCATCCTCTCTGGAACAGAACTTCACAGTCCATTTTGTGTTCCTGTGATCGCCCTGAGAATACTGCAAGTTGAAGTCTGTCTTTTGAAGGTGTCTACTGAGTGAACTTGTCTTGTTGTTTCCTGGCCAGCGCACAGCTAGCAATGTGATGTTCTTCTCACATGACTACTGAGTCTGGATGAACTGGCCTTTGCCTATGCAAACTCAGACTCCCTGAGAATACTGCAAGTTAAAAAAATAAACCATCTGTCTCACTTGTCTTGATATAGACAGATTTTTAGGCTTTCCAAAGGAGTACATGTGAAGGAGAAAACTTTTTTTCCCTTTTTCCCCCCAGTCAGTTTTATGATTGATAAGGAATTTGAACCCAGAATTCTCATGTCAATGTGTAGCAAATTACCCTTTATAGGCTGAATCTCTCTTATCTGGAATTCCAAAATCAGAAATATTCCAAAACCAAAACTTTTTCATGTGGGGCTGAGATAGTGACACCTTTGTTTTCTGATAGTTCAGTGTACACAAACTTTGTTTCATGCACAAAATTGTATAAAATCTTGTATAAAATAAACTTCAGGCTATGTGTATAATGTGTATATGAAACAGAAATTAATTTTGTGTATAGAATTAGGTCCCATCTCCAAGATATCTCATTATGTACATATATGCAAATACAGGTATTCCAAAATCTGGAAAAAAAACTGATCCCAAGCATTTTGGATAAGGGAAACTTAACCTGTACAAAAACCCTGGCTTCCTAAATACTAAACAGATTAAATGTCACAGCTGATACTGGGCTGGATGCTTTGCAGCCTGTACTGCAGTACTAAAGATTAAGATCATCTAATACTATTATCCCAAATATCTAATTAAATCTAACAGTCATCTCCACAAAAGTTGGGTATTGATAAGTCTGGTGGGTCCTGTACCTCTTTTCTGCACTGCAGCTGTTGAGGTAATATTTAATCACATTCTTCCCTAGTTCAGAGCTCCATGTAATGTGATTAGAGCAGCACTCAGCTTAACAGAATGTGAAGCCTGCCTAAACTTGAATATCCCCCCCTCATTTCACATTCATCTCGGCCATGTCCTTGGCAGGTGTACAGTCACAACAGCCTGTGGAGAGTGTATGTTGTCGGAAGGGAGGGAACTTGATTTATGCATGTCCCTAGAGGGCAGTTAACAACAAAATGACAAAAATAGTCTCTGAGTTGTGCCCAACAAATCCATGTGCTCGACACAAATCACAAAGAACTGTTGTTTAGAGAGAGGGAGATAAAAGGACCTTCCATCCCTGGACATTGTCATGTGGCACAGGTAAGAAATCCCCAATACAAGCAGACTTGTCACAAGAAATAAGCTACTACACGGATGTGCATGTACTCCCTTGAGGACAAAGTGCCAACCATAGTCCTAAAATAAACAGATTTAAGTCACTTCTTGTAAACAAGGCCTCAACAGTTCTATCCCGTGTCACCAGAGAAACAAGAAGTTATGGCATACTGACCCGGACCAGATCCATTTCCTGGCTTTTCTCCATGAACGCTTTTATCTTTGGTCTTATCTCTTCCCACATCCCTCCAAGATCACGGAAGACACCAAGCTCCTGGAATGTCTTGTTTACCTGTCAGGTTAGTGGAAGGGGCAAAGGTAACTATCAAAACCTCAAAACCACAGAACAGACAGGCAAAAACTGGATTTCTTTCTGTCCTATTGCCAATGGTTTTATCCCTCCAAGCCCACAGCCAGGGCATTTCGTTCCAGAAGTTTAGAACACACACACAAAAATTCAAACCCCCCCCCCTCTTTTTTGTCTTAAGCAAGAAAATTATTTCTGGCAGAGTTTTGTGGACTAAAACTGCCAGAACTTCTCAATCACTATCCCTGCAGAGGGAATCTGGAGCTGAAGACTCCCAAACAGGAATATTTCCAAACTCTGGTTTATTTGCAGTTCTACTCAGAGAACACTTTAGACAGATTCGTACCACAGAGAGAGAGAGAGGTATATAAATTTAAAAACACTGTATGACTTAGAACTATAAAGATCTGGCTGATTTTAAGCCTCTGTTTGGGTCAGTAAATGCAGCATGTCATCCAGGGCCTTATGGATGTTAAACAGTGTTGCATAAACAAACAGAAAGCTTGATGGAGAAGGCGAGCAGGGAGAGAACAAACTAGCCTCACAGTGATTTCTGAATCATTTTAACTTCCCCCTCAACCTGCAAATTACAGCTTTCCAGGCCCCTCTATATTTCTAGTTGCATGGAAACACACACAATATTTCAGAGGTGAAGTCCAAGCACTGCTGCTGCTGGTTGAGATCCTTAACTGGATGTGCTGGGATGGAAATGGATATACCTCTGCTCCAGAAAAGCTTGAGGGAAAATACCTTTTTTTGTACTATAGCTCCTAGAATCCCCTAATTCTAATCCTCACATTAGCTATGGAAGTAATACCCAGGTGATTCAGGAAGTTGCAATACCAAAAAGTAATTTTTTGAAGTTCTACATGGCTCTAAAATACACAAGCCTTTGCAGTTGCATGTGCACAGGGAACATCCCACAGCAAAAGTACAAAGGTGGCCTTTATCTTTGCTAGATAAAAAGTGGTAAACTGGAATTGAGTGCTATGTTCTTACCTCAGACATGACTGCTCTTGTTGCTGGTGTGTCAGGGGTGTACAAGACCTTGCCAACTAGCAAAGGTTTCAGAGCCCTCCATATTATCTTGGAAAGTGGGCTGGATTCCAGTTTCTTCATTAGGTCATTGCAGTAGGGTGCTTTAAGAGAAATACATGCTTTTAAAAATAAATCTGCAAGAAATGTACAGCATATTCCTTCCTTCCTTCCCCCAATATGGGACACAAGCAGTATCTTCCCATCTCAGTCTCAGACAACCTACCCAATATCCACCTCGATCTTTCCTGCTGCTTTTTGCATCTTAAACAATAAAAGGGATTTTGACAACGTGTCAAAATAAAACACCTGCACATTGAGTTAGTGAGTTCTACTTACTGGTTGAATTATCATAGAAATCAGCTGCATCGTCTTCAGTACTGTTGGTTCCAAAGAGAGCTTTGTAATTGTGATCTTCATACCAGTTGAGAGACTTGATCTGCAAGCCCCCTCCCTCAGGATGGCCGCATACAATTCGAGACACTGCCTGGTAAATTTCGGTAGATGAACTGGTGGCATTCACATTGGTCAGGAACTTTACCTCCTGTCTCATGTCACTCAAGCTTTTCATGCTCACCAGCTGCAGTTCACAAGGAAAGAAGAGGAAAGCACAATCAGGATTCACATTCAACAGAGGTGGGCAATTGTGGGAGGCAGGGGACCAGACTAGCCCCTAAGGGGCTAGTCTACACACCACCACTGGGGAGGGGGAGCCCCGTTTTTCCCTCCAAATGCTCTCTAGGATGTGAGGCACATTTTCACCATGCTTTTCAGTTCCCATGCAGCATTTTAAGCCCAGGAGAGGGCTTTCTTTCAAAATAGGGAGTGATCTACATCTGACCTACAGAGTACTATAGTGGAGTAATAACTCACCCTACTGCTTGGAGATAACACACCAAAGTCTCTTAGCCCTGGTTTTCTATAGCATTGTTCTGGATACAGTTGCGGAAACCTTTTTTCTTTTTCTTTGTTTCCTTTCCTTTTCTTTTATTTTGCACCAGATTTCCATTCCTTCTCTTCAAATAGTACAGGAATACCTGGTTAACCTAAATGAATATAAATCTCCAGGACCAGATGAACTACATCCTAGAGTATTAAAAGAACTGGCGAATGTAATATCGGAACCATTGGCAATAATCTTTGAGAACTCCTGGAGAACAGGAGAAGTCCCAGCAGACTGGAGGAGGGCAAACGTTGTGCCCATCTTCAAAAAGGGGAAAAAAGAGGATCCCAACAATTATCGTCCAGTTAGTCTGACATCAATTCCAGGAAAGATTCTAGAGCAGATCATTAAGCAGAGAGTCTGTGAACATTTAGAGGCCAATGCCATAATCACAAAAAGCCAACATGGGTTTCAGAGAAACAAGTCTTGCCAGACAAATCTGATCTCTTTTTTTGATAAAATTACCAGTTTGGTAGATGAAGGGAATGCTGTGGATATAGTATATCTTGATTTCAGTAAGGCCTTTGACAAGGTTCCCCATGACATTCTTGCAAACAAGCTCGTAAAATGTGGGCTAGACAAGGTAACCATTACATGGATTTGTAACTGGTTGACTGACCGAACTCAAAGGGTGCTCAACAATGGCTCCCTTTCATCCTGGAAAGAAGTGACCAGTGGGGTCCCACAGGGTTCTGTCCTGGGCCCAGTGCTATTCAATATCTTTATTAATGACTTGGATGACAGAATTGGGGGCATACTTATCAAATTTGCAGATGACACCAAATTAGGAGGAGTAGCCAATACTCCAGAAGACAGGATTGAAATTCAGAATGACCTGAATAGACTAGAAAGCTGGGCCAACGCTAACAAAATGAAATTCAATGCGGAGAAATGTAAGGTTCTGCACCTAGGGAGGAAAAATGAAATGCACAGATATAGGATGGGGGACATCTGGCTGAATGAAACTATGTGTGAAAAGGATCTAGGAGTCCAAGTAGACCATAAGTTGAACATGAGTCAGCAGTGTGATGCAGCAGCTAAAAAGGCCAATGCTATTTTAGGTTGCATCAATAGAAGTATAGTGTCTAGATCAAAGGAAGTAATAGTGCCTCTCTATTCTGCTTTGGTGAGGCCCCACCTGGAATACTGTGTCCAGTTCTGGGCACCACAATTCAAAAAGGATGTGGAGAAACTGGAGCGGGTCCAAAGGAGGGCAACTAAGATGGTGAAGGGTCTGGAAACCATGCCCTATGAGGAACGACTTAGAGAGCTGGGGATGTTTAGCCTGGAGAAGAGAAGGTTAAGAGGTGATATGATAGCCCTGTTCAAATATTTGAAGGGATGTCATATTGAGGAGGGAGCAGGCTTGTTTTCTGCTGCTCCAGAGACCAGAACGCGGAGCAATGGATGCAAGCTGCAGGAAAAGAGATTCCACCTCAACATTAGGAGGAACTTCCTGACAGTAAGGGCTGTTCGACGGTGGAACACACTCCCTCGGAGTGTGGTAGAGTCTCCATCCTTGGAGGTCTTTAAGCAGAGGCTGGATAGCCATCTGTCGGGGATGCTTTGACTGGGAGTTCCTGCATGGCAGGGGGTTGGACTGGATGGCCCTTGTGGTCTCTTCCAACTCTATGATTCTATGATTCTATGATTCTATGAAATATTTCATTGAGATTTAATTTGATGCTTCTTCTTTCATAACCCACTTGTCATTCTCTTGGCCGGATTAAATAGTTCAGATTATTACTTGCAATTTTGGTATCTCATTGAGTGAAGAACCAGCATGGTTCCCACTTAGCCATGGATGCCCACTGGGCTACTTTGAGCAAATCATACTCTTTCATCCTTAGAGGAAAACAACAACCAAACTCTTGTGCAGAAATATTGCCAAGAAAACCCTAGGATAGGGTCACCATAAATCAGAGTAGACTTGAAGGCACACAGCATATCACAAACACAATGAAACCTGTTCTTTTCATTTCTGTTTTGATTTAAATACAACAGTGAGCTAATATGGAACAAAAAAATATGACAATCATTCACAAGTGTATATCCATATAAGACAAAGGATGTTGCAGCATACAGCATGTGTATATAAATATACAAGTTGCCAAGTACAACATACAGCTTGTCTCTTAGCAAATTGAACTTTAGGCTTTATCCAATGCATCATTATTTTCTTTTCGATTGAATACCCATGTGGAATACCAATAAAAAACACTCCACCTTAATGCAAGAGCTATCATATTGCAGGAATGATCTATGCGAAGGGGCAGGCCATGAAACAAACAGCTTCATTTATATACTGCTTCATACCACCTAAGCAGTGGATGCTTGTGTGTGCGGTAAAATGCATTCATGCGCACCCCTGCGAGTCCCATTCCCATCCTTAAAATGGTTTGACAAGTGCATGCGATAAAGTCCTAAGTGGCTGCAGTACAGGCATTTAACCTCTGTGTCACTAGGGCCCCTGAAGCCATTACTGTGCTTACAGACTTTTTACTGCCAGACCCATGTGGATTTAGAGGAGGAAAATGCACATACTGTATCACCAACCACAATTGTTCCTCTGGGGATGGGAAGTAATTACATATGCACTACTGTATGTTGTGCAGGAACTCCAGAAAACTTTTGGCGCTTACTAGCAAAATGGACATCACTGCGATGAATAGGGAATTTTCTTAGTTACACAGAACTTAATTGGAGTATTAAGACTGAAACTTCCTGCTAAATAAATAACCTCACCCCAAACTCCATATACCAGACTGTAACTGGTATAACAGCCAATAAGCTAGAGAGAGTATATTGCATATATATATATATATATATATGTTTGCCTTTCTTATCCACAGATTTTCTATCCACAGATTTAAGCATACACAGCTTGAAAATATTCCCCAAAAATATAAATTCCAAATAGCAAACCTTGATTTTCCATTTTATATGAGACACCATTTTGTTGTGCCATTATATTTAATAGGACTTGAGCATCCACGGATTTTGCTATCTATGGAGGGTCCTGGAACCAAACCCAGCATACAGTATAACAAGGGCCGACTGTATATATATTGTATATACAGATAGAAAGAATATATTGCAAGGTCTTCTGATGGGGGATGAGGGAATAAAATGCATTTTGATATTTTGGTATACTCTTGTTCATTTTCGTCCTCTAGATTAGTATTTCCTCCTGTGTATAGCAGCAATTTTTCTCTCAGAGTGACAGAGCCCATATATACAACTTTAATTTTCCTTAAGAGATTAAAAATAACCACATGGGCATATGGTATATGGGGGGAGGCATGAACAGCTAGAGACAACAAGCTCAACCCAGTGTTAGTCCTCACAAAAACAGACTCACTAAAATGAATTAAACTGGGGTCTGAAACAGATGGGCCAAATAAAGCGGTTTCTGGCTGCTTTGGGAGTGTGGCGTTTAGATGATGCATGCCCACAAAGCGGCCGAAAGCCACTCTGAGACTGGATAAGGGGGCCCAAAGCTGCTGGGAAAAGAAGCAGCAAAAAGCCACTCCTGCTGGCCTCCCATTTGGGACCACAGCAGCAAACTGCTTTGGGAGTGGGCCATCTGGTTACTGCGGTCCCAGAGCAATCACAGCTGGAGATCACTCCTTCCAGGCCGTCTGCTTTGGCTACAGGGTTCAAATCCTGGCTCAGCCATGTAAATCCTCTGGGTGACCTTGGGCAAGTCACTCTCTCTTGGCCTAAGAGGATGGCAATAGCAAACTCCCTCTGCAGAAAATTGTCAAGAAAATGCCATGATAGATTCACCTTAGAGCAGCCATAAATTGGGAATGACTTGACGGCTCACAACCACAACAACAAACTTTAGTTGGGGGCTAACATGATTCAGCCCAAGAACACCTCTAGTGTGGGAGATAAGTAACCTAGTCCTTGAAAATCAAGTATGCTTCTGGTATGTATACCCTTCCACTTACTTTCTTGGTCACAACATAAGATGATGCAGAGAACTATCTTTGGGTCTTTTCACAATATCCATTATAGCACTATAATTCTACTTTAATTGCCATGGCTGCCTTCTATGGAATTCTAATTCTATGGCAGAGAATTTCAAACTCTGCAAATCCCAGGATTCCATAGGACGTTGCCATGACAGTTAAAATTGAATCAGTACTGTTTTGTTTTGCTTATCTCGCTTTTCTGCTTAACATGGTAGCTTACAGCTGATGAAAACAGAGCAGAGAGGGGCCAACTGAGCCTCTATTGGAAAGGAGTTTCACAACCTAGGAGCAGCCGCTGGGAAGACTCTCTCCCTTGCCCTCATCAAAAATGCCTGTGAAGGTGGTAGGACTGAGAAAAAACCCTCCTCTAAAGATGGTAAGACTCAGGCAAGCTCATATAACTGTGTAGTGGGAAAGGCCCACTTCTGCACAAGTTGTAACTTGTGCTGCCTGTTCCCAATCTAAGAGGCAAATCCTCTAAATACATCCAAGAGACAGCACAGTTTAACCTTTTCCTGCTATGTACAAAGAACAGGGACTGTGTAGCCAATAACTTTTCTAAATGAAAGCTGCTTACATTCCTTGGTATTCGCTGCCATTTCAATGCAGGAAGGGAATGTGTTCTCTTTAAAGAAGCAAACTTCATTCATTCCACTGCCCCCTGCTCAGAGTATTCCCTTCTGCTCAGAGTATTCCCTTCTTTCCAGGTGAAGAATGGGTCAGAGGGTGCCAAAGGCATGAAATTAACAGACCAAACTAATGTGTAGGTTCTTCTCTTCAGTATTTAAGATAGCCTCCCCCAGTCTGACGTCGACCCCAGTGTGTCTTGCCAGTGTGTGGCAAAGGCTCCAAAACCTACAAATGACTCTTTCTAACAATCGAAAGACCTGAAGCTCATGTGAAGGCAGGAGAACAATTTATTATTCTGAAAAGCTGTACAGGTATCAAGGCCAAGATGTACTGGAATGAGTAAAACTAAAGATATTAAACACTGTGGCAAACGTATGCAAGCTGCACCTCCCTTTGTCATATTTGTCTCTTATCCCGACTCCTTTGGGTTAATCCATTGTATTCCCACAATATCCTTGTACAAAGGGTCAACGTGAAAGACAGCACTATTGGCAGAGACAAGCTTCATGGCTTCAGTCTGGAGATTTTAACCTGACCCTCCATAATTCATGTCCAGCACCAGCAGTGACACCACATTGGTTCTTGCTGTCCTAAGTTCTTGTTTATTCTTATTCTCCTGAAGGCTTACAGTTAGCTGCTTAAATCATGTGGACAAGATAAAAGTCAAAGAGCATTCAGGCATTCTGATAGTTCTGTCAGCAGAATCCCTGATTGCCTGGATGTGCCACTTTCGTTTAAAAGACAAAAGTGAAATGACCAAGGACTTTTGGGAGAAGAGATGTTGTCAGCGTGACTGTAGAAGAGCTGACAACAGACCTAGAAGAGAGCACACCAAGTCTTTGCCTTCCATGACAACACTCATGACAGTGAATTTCTGCACCATAGGTTTAAAAAAAAACTTGGGCTACAATCTTCTTTTTTTGGTCCATTGTCCTTCTGGGGGAAAAATATATACACTTTTCTGAGAATAATGGCTATTACTACTGCAAGAAATCATGGTCACTTAATCGCATATATTTTAATCAATTAATGTGATCAATTGATTAATTCAGCTGCAGGTAAACCCCTGTAAGTCCCACTGGACAAAGTGGGAAATATTTCTAAATAAAAGTTCTTAGTGTTCTGCCACATACATAACAACCTTTAAAAATGCTCAAAGTTTGAAAAAAAAAAAGGTTTAACTGGTAGTTGTATTAGAAACATGGCAGTCTCCTAGTAGTAGATTTCCTTGTCCTTGCACGTAAGTCATTGAACAGTTGCATTCAGTGTTTTGACTTCACTGCTGTTACCTTTTACTTTTGCTTCTCATCAATCAACAGTGATTAAACAAGTGTTATTCCACATACAGTATTTGATATGTAATACAGTAAGCTTTCCCTAGCAGCCTGTGAGCCAGGCTGTATTTGTAAGATTCTGAGTGACTGTAGCAGTAGCTGTTAATCCAAACAAAGCAGAGATGCTGTGAACAAGGAAGCCAATTGTTCTGGATAGACATGTTTAACAAGTTCTGGATGAACTGCAAGACTAGGTTCAGGCTATATATTATTGCATATTGTTGAGGGTCTCCAGAAACAATTTTTAGCATCCTAGCAAAATGGACACCATTGCAATGTAAAGGGAATTTTCCTGGACTCTGCATTTCATGGAAGCATAGATGACCAAAAGGGAAAGGAGTGCCTTCTACAGACTTAAGAAACATACAAGTTGTAGTCTTCTATGGACAGTTCTTGCCTCAGTTACTAATGCCAGGTTTGCATCCTGGCTTGTCCTGATTATTGTCTGAACTTTGTATCGGCCTGCCTTTGAAGGCAGTTCAGAAGATGCAGTTAGTGCAGAATACAGTGGCATGAATACTGGTAAAGATAAACCATCTAGACTTTTTTTAAAATAATCTTCATTCCTTTCTTTTACTAACTATTCACTTCCAGGTCTAATTCACAGTGCTGTTGATCTTTAAAGGATTTAACACCAAAATATTTAACATCAATATGAATACATCTGATCATTAGAAACGACTACATATTTACCCACAGTACTACCTACCACAGGGGTGGTTCTGCCATTAGGCAAGAGTGAAGGGCTCTCCACGCCTGGCAATGGTGGGATTCACTGTCCCTCAGAGCAAGGTGTTTGGAAACTGCCAGGCTATGGAGAACTTGCTAGTTGGTTTCCTTTCAGCTCTGGCACTTGCTACCGTGAGAATGTGGTGAGGCTCTGGGTTTGGTTGGAAGATGAAGAGTTCTAGAAAGCCCACCTGGCTTCTTCCCAGCTATGACAAATGCTGCACCTGGCAAGCAGTCTGCAAGACTATTTGGGGCAGTAGTGGAAGCCAGAAAGAATGTACTGCCTCAAAACTGGCCCTGTTTGGTTTGTGTGTGTGTGTTGTGGGCCTTCAAGTCATTTCTGACTTATTGCGACCCTAAGGTGAACCTATAATGGATTTTTTTTTGGCATGATTTCTTCAGAGGAGGTTTGCCATTGCCTTCCCCTGAGGCTGAGAGTGTGTGACTTGCCCAAGGCCACCCAGTGGGTTTTATGGTTGAGCTGGAAATCAAGCCCTGGTCTCCAAAGCTATAGTCCAACACTCAAACCACTATGCCACATTTAGTTTAGGGATTTCTAAATATCAAGACTTCCTAGAGGAGTACTGTAATTTCCAATCAATTCTTACTTCAAGGGCAGCCTCTCAAAATATGTTTTAAATAACTATCTGCTGTTTCCAGCTGTCCCATTTTAAACAGCTTGGCCATTGTTATAAACTAGTTAAGGTTACCACCTGGACTTTTTTTTTTTTTTTTTTTTTTGGTGATGGTTTTACAGACTCACATTAAACCTCCGTCTTTGGAAACAGGGGAGTTTAGAATCCGCATATATTTAAATAGATTAGTATACCCACATTAGCGATGTCGGGAGGCATTATTGCCCACCCCACCCCCACAGACAGATGGCAGCACGACTAACTCGACTCCCACCTAGTGAGATTAAATGAAGGAAACAGGCATCCATTCCTCTGTGTTTTTGTCACAGAAAATTCAGTAAACCATGACAAAACAACTGTTGGTCATGTGTTTAAGGGTGGTTTCCATGTAACAGACAAAGCAAAGCTGCCTTTGTTTTGAACTTGCATTGGAAAAGAGGAAAGGTACTGGCTGTGGCTTGGGACAAGTGCCAAAGAAAAGTCACATTCCTCAGTAAGTCTATTTTGCAGCCACATCAGCAAAAAGAATATCATGTGCCTTTTCTTTGTCTTTTTCTTTTTTACATCAGACCAAAAGAAAAGAACCATCAGCGTTCAAATGATGAAACAGGAAACAGCTGTGGCTAGAAAGTCCCAGGCAAACTTTTAGAGAGGTTTAACTTGCTGAAGTTTTTATCTTGATTCCAAATAGATTTTTTTCCTGTTAACGTCTGTTTTCCAGCCGAGAAGAGAACTACAATTTCTAAAAGTCAACAGAAGGCAATCGCCTTGCAGAAGCAACAGGGGAAGATGCGGGGTTGGGAGGAAGAAATGTGCTCCTCTCCCTCTCCGTCATCCTCCCCTTTCTCTCCCTCCTTCTTCTGCAAAACTAAAATTCTCCACCACCTCAAGTGACCCGCCGAGGCAGCTAAACTCGGAGGTTACTACAGTTCAGGGCTTAAATGCTGCAACACTTGTGGACTTCAAGGAAACAAGGAAAGAAAAAAAAAGGAACAAAAAGAATACTTGGAATTTTGCCTTCCTCCTCTGCCTTTCTGATTAAAACAGCTACTTGCTAAATCAGGGGGAAAGGTTTTTTAACATGGTCAAAAAGTACTTTACACAAGAAATCAGAACAAAGAGAGTTAGCCCAGGGGTTCTCAGTGGGGCACAAGACTTGGAGGTCCTGATCCTTCCCTTCCTTCTCCTCTTCCCAAACTTTTTTATGTGTACAATTTATACATGCATTGAGTTACATACTGAATTTACGTAAATAAAACTGTTCTGATTTGGACAATGTTATTTCCTTATAAAATGTTCAACTATGATTATACACAAATGGGCAAATGAAAAGATGCACACTAAGTAAGCAAAGTATTTTTTATTCATATACTATGGACCCTATCACATGGGGTTATAACAGTGGCTTCCCTCTCCCAAATTCAGTGCTAATTCGGGAGGCAGCCGGGCCCTATCACAGAAATTACTGTCATATTGTCTCCTGGGTTCATCCTGGATGCAGCCTGGGTTATCTAAGCCACTTCCATGGCCAGTTTTAGAAGTTGGAAGCTTCCGTCTTGAAAAAGATTTCTAAAAATGGCACAACCCAGGCTGCATCTTGGACAGACCTGGGCGTCAATTCAGCGGCCATTTCTGTGTGATAGGACCCGGCTGCCTCCCGAATTAGCACTGAATTCAGGAAAGGTAAGCCGCTGTTTTAAACCCATGAGATAGGTTCCTATGTCAAGGAGGGGGCTTGAGAAGGGGGGATAAAGGGGGATCCCCAGGGGGTAAAGATGGATCCGAAGGGTAAAAATTTGAGTAGCACTGATTTAGCCCATTTGCTCAGAACAGCACCTACAGCACACCTTCATTTCCCCCCTCCCCTTCAGTTTAAAAAGGCTTGAAAAGCAAAGCTGCCTAGAGGAACCCAAACCAAACTAATAAGCTTCCATTTCTTACTGCTATACTCCATTTTTCCAGCTCAATCCACCTCCTGTGCTTTGCTTCCTAAAAATCGGTTGATGTATGTGCATGCATGCACATATACAGAAAGAAATGCAAATCTATGTATTTCTATTTTACTGAATTTCTCTTTTCGACAAATGGCATTAGTTTTGGCACACATTAGCATATTTTACAAACATAGTAAAATTAATGTTTAAAAACAACATGTGGAAATGTGTATCAGCAATGTATACATTTTGTACATCCCCCCTTTGATATGCATTTCACATACTTTTTCCCCAATACCATTTTTACAAGCAGTTTTCCTCAAATACAATAACCTTCTGTATATCGTTTCCACTGATATATGCATTTCCTTAACATGCTTTTTCTGTGCATATTCTTTTCAAGTTGTGAACAATACCAAAAAATTACCTGAAGTGTAGGTTGTGGTACATATTTGTATTCTAGTTCACTTTTATGTCCAGCAGGTTTGGCACCATTGTACAAAAATGTGCACTTGGCAATTTATTCCTGCGTCATCACTACTCCTTTTTAAAAGTTTTATAGTAGTTATTGTTGGTTTAGCATGCCATGTAAACACAGTCACTGTGATTTGAGCTTTCCAAGAACACAGTAATTTGAACATTTCAGTTAACAGTATGGCTGAATCAGTAACCAGAGATAGAAACCTCAGCATCCCTACCTCTCTAAGAAGGTTTCCGAGGCTCCCCATCAACGTCTCCACTGTTCCCTTAAACTCCTGCAAGGTTGAGTTGGAGGTGATCCCTTTCTGGAAAGACAAATGAGGATTTAGTTTTAAAACATTTTAATTACAAGATGAAGAAGATAGCTCAACATGACCATTCACATTTACAAATGGACAGAGGCATAGTGTAACAAAAGGAGCATGGGTTTTTGTCTTGGGGGAGAGGTAGGAATTCATATCTCCATCCACAAAAGAAACTAGGGAGAGTGCCAGTCTTATTTCTTTGGGAACAGAGGTCTAGAGCCTGGAGGCAACCCCTGAGAAGTCCTTATCTCATGTTGCCACAAGATGTACCTGTGAAGAGGTGTGACAAAGAGAAGGGCCTCCACAGCAGATGTTAGATCACAGGCTAGTTTGTAAGGGAGAATAAGGTCGTTCAAATAACTTGGACCTGAGCCATATAGAGCTTTAAAGGTCATATCCAGCACTTTGAATTGTGCCCGGAAATGGACCAGCAGCCAGTGTAGCTGTTGCTACAAAAGAATTGCAACAAGGGAGTGTAATGTGTCCATGTTTTTGCACTTCATGGAATCATGACCCCTCCCATCAAAGGCACATGAATCTGAATCCTTAGCCATGTTGGCTGGTGATGATGGAAGCATTACACTGCTGGAAGACACCAAGCTGGGGAAGGCTGCTCTAGTCTATGACATCTGGCTATAATTCTTTATGTGGGTATATTGCATTATGTCATCACATTCTCATTTTAGGAAAGAAAAATATAGCTATAGGTATAGATTTAATTGCACAGCACCTGGGTGTTTGTATTCACATTATAGAGTATGGAATTACAGGCAGGATTTTGTTTTCTAGAATGCAAACAAGCACAACCAAGCAAAAACAAAGTTCCAACAGAGCTTGAAAAACACTACAGCTCTATTCATCAAGGTCTGCATTGACTGGCAGTGACTTTTCAAGGTTTCAGCCTTCACCTTTCCTATCTAGAGATGCCAGGGACTGAATCTGGGACCTTCAGCGTGCAAAACATGTGTTCTCCCAGTGAGCTACAGACCTTCTGTGTTTAATATACACTTCAGCCGGTATTGTTCAGCGTTCCATTCAGGCTACAGTAACAACACAAACACACACACAAAGGATACAAAAAGTTGCTCCAAGCTCCTTTGTGACTTTGGTATAAATTATGAATCATAACTAATGCTATCATTTAGTACACCACCCACACAATACAGTAAATTTCTCGTGAGTATGTCCCACAAATATCTAACGTAACCTTTCTAATCATTCATGGTTTGTCACACCCAGGTATCTTACTCTGCTGGTTTTTAAAACCTGTGTGACCTCTCTAGAATAACTACACTGTTATCTGTAGGTGGCAAGATTGTATTATCCTGTTCACAAATTAGAGATTGCTATCCTCATATCTTGTGTTTATAAAACGGGCCCTTGGTATCTGCTGTGGTTTTGTTCCAGGACACTCCATGGACACCAAAATCTGTGGATGCTAATGTCCCATTATGTACAATGGCATAGTAAGATAGTATCCCTCATGTAAAATGTTAAAATCAAGGTTTGCTTTCTGGAATTTTTCTTTGAATATTTTCAAGCTGTGGGTGGTTGAATCTGTGGATGCAGAATCTGTGGATACAGAGGGGCAACTGTACTCAAATTTAGCAATGCCTAAATGTGAACAAACAGAGAAACACTCTAGCTTTGGCTTTTGGAAACATGTATGTCCAAAATCAGCAACTGGTAAGTCACATTCAGCCTTCAGCTTCCGATCAAAGGCAAAACCAAAGAGTGTACCATAGTTACCATACAGCGTGCGGTCTGGCAGCAATGCCGGTAGATGAAACAGCAGGTATATATAACCATCCATTTCATTGCATCTCCCCCCCCCCCCCCTCATTTTTGAGAACAAAACCACCTAGCTTTTGGTGAGGGAAAACTCTGCCCAATAAGACAAATATCTAAGCCTAAGGTTGGTAACATATGATATATCTTAACTGTACTAACTGTACTTAACTGTACTAACTGTATTAACTGGACCAAATATTGTCTAAAAAGCAAGGAGTGACTGAAGAGGCAAAGTCATTTAAAACCACCAATAGCAGCATCGCCATATTTTGCCCCCTTCCTGGAAATCTGCCATGGACCAGCACTGTTCCATGTACCACCATTTTCAGTATCACTGCTCTGTCTGATTGCAATATAAATGCTAGCAATGGCTAATTAGGAAATGACTACAGACAAGTCATGACTCAGAGTAATTTTCCATTTTCTCTTACCAGAAATGCATTTGGTAAAGCACAAACATTGCAAAGTTTGGAATCTATTATAAGCAACCATATCTGCATGACGTTAGACAGACCCTATGTCTGACTCAAAAAGGGTGATTTTCTTGCTTTAATGTCATTCTTCCTCCTCTCTCCTTATTCTAGAGAATTCTATACCTGAACCATAATACTTCTTCAGATACAACACTTGCATCCTACTATTCATATTTTCTAAACTATTTAGTGGGGGGGAGGGTTAGCTTATTTTATTATTTACCATTTTATTTTTCTGTAAAAGACTATTGTCAACCCCTTCCTGTGTAAGCAATGAACATCTTTACATCATCCTCAATTATTTAGTAAAATTACTAATCAAGCCTGGATTACTTAATCTTTCTCTCTAAACAGTAGGAATGCATATACAGCTTAAACAGAACTTTATGTATGTTCCCAATAAGGAAGGAAGGAAGAACAAACTCTACACCAGAGCTCTTTGTTTGGCTGTAACAGCCAGAGTGGTGTAGTAGTTTCAGTGTGGGCCTAGGTCTCTGAAGACCAGGGTTCAAACCCCTACTTGGTCATGAAAACCCACTGGGTGGCCTTGGGCAAGTCACACCCTCTCAGCTTCAGAGGAAGGCAATGGCAAACCCCCTCTGAATAAACCTTGCCTGTGATAGATTTACGGCGAACCTATGACATGCTGCAGGATGAGATTATGGAAGATAGATACACCTCAGAGAAGCAATTTCAAGATCTCTCACCCATGTTTGTTCTAAATGCTATATTACTGATAAAATTGAAATGGTGGCATAAAGGCCAAGAAAACTGCTGTTTAGGAGTTCTTTCAAATGTATACGATATAAAGGTAACTCCATGAAATCCTCTTCCATTAATGATAGGTGGTTCAATTTGAATACATGACTAGCTGAACCTGCCTTAAGTGTTAATACAGTCCTCGAAAGCCCTTCTCTGAATCCCCATGCCATTTCAAATAAGGCTGATGGTGGCTGGAAGTGCGGGACCACTACTAGAAAGGCCCTGCCTATAAAAGTTTAGAGGGCTTAGTTTTTTGTGGAGCTTTTGGGCTATGTGGCCATGTTCTAGAAGAGTTCCTTTCTGACGTTTCACCGGCATCTGTGGTTGGCATCTTCAAAGAACATTTCTCTGAAGACGCCAGCCACAGATGCTGGCAAAACGTCAGAAAGGAACTCTTCTAGAACATGACCACATAGCCCAAAAGCTCCACAAAAAACTATGGATGCCGGCCATGAATGCCTTCGACTCCACTTTAGAGGGCTTGCCTGTTTGTTTTTAAGGCCCTTTTATCTACCAAGATTTTTTAGACTGGCTGTAAATTTAAGTTTAATGCAGGAATTGCACATACATTGCTGCTTCACTTTTTGCATTGTGAGAGCTTCTTCAACTGGAGGGAAAGTTTTCACACAAACAAATAGCAAACTGTACAAGATATCTTTTGTCATAAATGTTTTTGTTTGTTTATATGTTAAAATAAAAATTTAAAATAAATTAAAAAAACCAAATAGCAAACAAGTCCAGGTTATTAAGTGAAAAATAAGAAAAACAGTTAAGAAAAAGGTAACCTTTCTAAGTGAGGCACAACAGCAATGAATTCTTTTGTCAGATATCCTCTGCTTTTAGCTAGAAGAATGAGGCAACTAAAGCTCAATTCTGTCTCTCCAGAGACACATCAAAACTAAACAGAGCTTTTGTTTTGTACTTAGCAAGGCCTTTATGTGCCACATCTCCCACTTTAGTTTATCGGATGGCAGCTTTACAATTAAGTAAAGTAACCGTTACTGGGTAAGTAACCATTCCTTCCAAACAAGTAAACTCAGAGTACATCTACACTGTACAAATAATGCAGTTTGACACCACCTTAAATGCTATGGCACTGTCTTGCAGAATCCTGGAATTTGTAGTTTTTTGATACACCAGCATTTTTGGCAGAAGATGGCTAAAGACCTTGTAAAACTACAAACCCCAGGATTCCATAGGAAGAAGCTACAGCAATTAAAGTGGAGTCAAACTGCATTATTTCTACAGTGTAGATGCAGTCACTGTGACAAACATGACTATATGAATGGGGAGGCTGAAATATGTTGGTGGGCAACACGGGTTATTTTGTAGGCTGCTCTTGTAAAGCTACATAAACTCTTCAGGGCAGGGATGTATCATAAGTTAAGTAATATATAGTGATTTTGTGTGTATACACACACATGACCACTGAGCCAGTGTGGTGTCATGGTTTGAGGATTGGACTATGACTTGGGGATTCGAATCCCCGCTTACCCATGGAAACTCACTGGGTGACCTTGGGCAAATCACACTTTCTCAGCCTCATAGGAAGGCAATGAATGACATCCCTTATGAATAAATCAGTTGCCTTAGGGACACCGGAAATCAGAAATGACTTGAAGGCGTACCACCACCACAACAACAACTGATCACTATATTGCATGCACACCACACCCGAATATTTTACTTAGAATTAGAACTATTTCCAGGCAAATATAATGATCTGCAAAATATGCTAAAGCCCACATACTCACCAGAAATGGTTTCATGATATCCAAATTATCCTGAAATACTTTCTCTGCTGAGGCCAATTTTTCCTTAGGCATGGAGCAAACCACAGCATTACTGAGCGCATCAATCCATGGGTTTTGGATGACAACAAACTCTGACAGCTTGGTTGAGTTGCATAGGTCTTTCATGCTCAGCCGATAGCCAGATTTGATGACCTATAAAAATTTACCAGATGTTAGCAAATGCTGACCATAAATCACACCTGGGACTCAAACAATCTTTCAAGCTTCGAATACACAATTCTTGATAATAAAAAGTAGAATCACTATCCCTTTCCCTAACCTTGGATCTTCAAGTATTGCTGGATGACAACATCTTCCATCCTGGCCCAGAGGCCACGCTGGTTAGGGATGAGGGGATAGAAAGTCCAACAGTCTCTCCCTACATGTTCACTCTACAAGCTGACTGAATATTGTTAATATTATATGCGAAGATGGAAGTTTAGTACCTGTTGCAGGTTGACCTCAGCATTCAGGATTTCATCTACAACAAACTGTGGTAGGGAAGCGTTGTGATAGAGGAAGCTAGAGAAGGTCTCATTGGCAACCAGAAAATCCCGGACTTTCAACCCTGCCAAATAAAAGGAAAATTGCATTCTTTAAAAAATATGTAACAACAACAAGAAGCAGGCAAATCTGTATCAAAGTATGAAACTAATTTAATAGTCAAGGCATGCACTTTCCTCAGAGAATTCTGGGAATTATAATTCTGTGAGAGGGAAAGCAAGAAAACAATTCATCAGAATCCCTATTAAACTATGACAAAACTATGACAACACTAGGGTGAGGGAGTTTATAAACTTTGTCATTGAGACGTGCCATTGGCCTTAACTTCCAGTCAGTGCTATAGTCCTTGATGAAAATAAAAAGACTTATGCAAATCACATGCACAGGTATGAAGAGGTGATGCTTTCTCCCAGCTGCATGGATGCTGGTCTGAACTATGTGAATAAGTGGATCAAGTCTTAGAGCATCTCCAGCATTCTGCAGTTCTGGATAATAACAATAATAAGTCTGGTCCAGTGTTTGAGCTACTATAGTTTCCAGCCAGCCCACTCTTAACTTTTATGATGGGATCCCTAAGCTCCCAATTCAGAGGATCTGCAGTGGGGAGAGATCTCCTGTCCCAGGTCATTTGATCTCTATTCAAGGGCCTTCCAAATCTCCCTGGCCTGGCTTTCTCCATTGTATCCAACTGAGGCTATGTGTCTGGTTGGAGAAAGCAATCTTGTATCTCATTCTGCACATCTACACGTCTATCTAGATCAGCGGTTCTCAACCTATGGGTGGTGATCCTTTTGGGGTCGAACAACCCTTTCACAGGGGTTGCCTAAGATCATCGGAAAACACATATTTCTGATGGTCTTAGGAACTGAGATGAAAATAATTTTATGGTTGGGGGTCACCACAACATCAGGAACTGTATTAAAAGAAGAACCGCTGATCTAGATTCACCCACTTTCAGCACTTGAAATACAGCCAGGGCATGGCAAGAGAAAGGGGTGCAGGTAGGTCCTCACTTTTTGCAATGATTTTTAGAAGTCTTATATGAGATCCAAAAGTTTTGCAAGAATTTGGAAAAGACATGACTTTGGACTCAAATGTTTGGCCAGAATTTGGGGAAAACAGGACTTAGGCATATGGTGTTTGTGATGAGTTTCTATATCTTTCCCTTCATAATTCTAGCAATTGTTTGTAGCCGTGGGCAAGCTATTTTTCAGTAGAACCTATCTGACATCACTGAATTGAAGAACTTCTAATGAAACATCTAAGAGATCCCTCAGAAAGTTTCCCAGAAAACAAATAATTATTCTAAACTATGGATGGAAAGATTATTCATACTTATTCATTGCCAGGTCAAAGAACAGGTTTCTTGTCTGTTGGGCAACAACATCAGGAAGAATAATAGACCAGTAAGCATTCTGCACAATTTTTGCCCAGTATTCGAACATCCTGAAGTCTTGCAAAAGGAATTATTCTGCTGAGAAAAATACTTGGGTTTTTGTACCCCCCCCCCAAATAAAAAAGAAAAAAGAAAAAGAAAAATCTGGTTTTTTGTGTAGATAATGGGTTCAGAAAACATAGTGCCAAAACACACTGCAGAAACAACTCAATTCGAAATCACTTTAACTGCCCTGGCTCAATGCTACAGAATTCTAGGAATTGTAGTTCTGTCAGATATTTAGCCTTCTCTCAGAGAGCTTTGGTACAAACTACAATTCCGAGGATTCCCTAGCACAGAGCCAGGGAGTTAAAGAGGTCTCAAACTGGATTATTTCTGCAGTGTGCTTTGGACTCCTCCTGCACAGGAGACCTATTTTCTGTACATTTTTCTCCACAGTTTAACTCCCCACAGAATAATTCCTCCACATCTTTCTCCCCAGAAAAATTCCTCCGTAACACTTTGGGACATTCAAATACGGAGAGAATCCTGTGGAGGAAGGATTTCTTTTCCCTCCCAAGTGAGAAGAAAGCTACCAAAATTATTCATCCTCGCATGCATCCTCAAAACAGTTGAGGATTCACGTCTTTATTTTAAAACTATATGCTCAATCCCTAACTATGGGGACGAGCACATCCCTGCCCTATTGCTTCAAACAAAGTAGCCTAAGACGAAGCCGGCACTGTAAAACAAAAGGCACGTTCTCTGTGTTTTTGTGGTGGAGATGTGAAACCTACACGGCTGGCAAACTTTTGTCTACCGAGACTGAAGAGGCAACAAAGCAACATGGCTATAGTTAGTTGCTCTCCTTCCCACATACGGGTGGGATCCCGAGAGAGGGCAGCAGATGCTGGCTGAGAGAAGCTGTTTTAAGATTTTTCTTTTTTAAAAAAATGTTAAATAACTGAGCTGCTTATACAAGAAGCCCTCGGCGTGCCAAAGAGGCTTGGATCGAGAACTCCATGAATCTTTTCAGAGATGGAATGGGGGAGAGGAGAAAGGAGAAAGCAGAAGCCCTGCATGCAATGAAGAAGTGAACCTCCTCCTCCTCCTCTTCCCTATCCCTTTGTGCCTTTCAGCATTACTAGTGCATTACTCAGAGCTGACTTGACAGGATACCAGTCTGGACCAAAGAGTTATGAAGAAAGAAACACTTCCTTTTCTCCTCCCAAACACGAAGGCACGGGGGTTACTGTCGGTCAATGCTCCCTAGCCCAGTTCTCCAGTTACATGGAGCTTTTTTGTTCTACAGGCAAAATAATCTCTGGCTTGAGCTGGCAGCGGGTTACTTGAGGTTAGAGGGCGCATCTACACTGTAGAAACAACGCAGTTTGACATCACTGTGATTGCCATAGCGACATCCTATAGAAATCTGGGAAGCACCAGCACTTTGGGGCAGAGAAGGCAAAAGACCTTGTAAAACGACAGATCCCAGGATTCCATCGGGTGGAGCTACAGCACGTAAAACCGTGTCAAACTGCATTATTTTTGCAGTGTAGATGCACCTGAAATCTTTTCAGGGCTGGGTAAGTGTGGTGCAAAAGGGTGTGTGTGTGAATCTGGGCCAAAAAATCCTGGGTTGAACCCAGAGTTTTTCAGCAATGTAGACAAGCCCCAAATCTCCTATCAAATCAAACCTTTCTTAAAAATAAATTCCAACCAGGAACTCAGCAGTGGGAAAGGGAATTTATTCCCAAAGTGTCACCTGCAAAAATAACAAAACCCTCCTCCAGTTGCTATTTGCCTCTTCAGAGATAACTTAAACATTGTTGCTGCTGTTATATTTTGTCAAGCTGGCTTTGATGTAAGACAGCCCTATGAATGGGACACCATACACATGTTTTCCTCAATACATCTAAAAGAGAATTTATACTGATAAATGATGGCTGTGTGTATATGTGTATGTTTATATGTATGGTAACCCCTCTTCTTCCAGTGCAACAGTTCAAATCCATACAACAAAGGGGAGGATTCCATCAATCAATCAATTAATCAGCAAGCAACCAAATATGGTGATCTAATCACAGATGTTCAATCTATTCTTTGTTTTGGCCCAGGGACACTTCAATTCAACAAAGGAATGGTATTGTGATACCTTCCCCAAAACAGTTGGTATCAAAGCTACTGCACCATGAAGCACAACTCAACTTTCACATATTTCCATACAAATGTACAAGAGGTTCCATAACTCACAATTAAAATCTCGATTCCCATTCACACATTTAGCTATTTAATTTAATTTTCACCTATGCTGTCCTTCAGAGCAGTTTACAAAAAAAATTAAGCCAAAACCAAAATGAAACCGTAGACAACACAAATACAGTGGGGCCCTTGGTATCTGCTAGGGTTTGGTTCCAGGATCCCCCATACATACCAAAAGCTGTGGAGGCTCAAGTCCCATTATATACAATGGCATAGTAAAATAGTGTTCCTTATATAAAATGCAAAATCAAGGGTTGCTTTTGAAATTTATAATATTTTAATGTATTTTCAAGCCATGAATGGTTGAATCCATGGATAAATAATCAATGGATATGGAGAGCCATCTGTACAGTAATACATTAGAGTATATTTTAAAAATCTGGGAAAATAAAGCATATTCACCTGGCACTAAAATTAACAATATTTGTGTCAGGTGAGCCATGTTGGGGAGGGAATTCCACAAATGGGACCCCACCACTGAAAAGGATGTCTCTTAAGTCACCACCCACACACATTGTCTCACATGTAACTTAAAAATAATCTTTACTTGGGTAGGTTGGCTCCGAAATTACAGTTCTATGAGATATTTGAATCCTAAGCTTTGACGATAAGCACACACGCTTCAAACTGTGCTCAGAACCTGCGATCAGGATTTGCTCAATACTGGTAAGATATGTTTTCACTGCCTGGTCCCAGTGAGTAGCTTGGCAGCTGTATTTAGAACTGAAGTTTCTGCAACAGTCTTCAAAGGCAGTCACTTGTACATGACATTACATTGGTCCACCTTAAATGTAATCGGTATTTGTGTAACTGTGGCTAGACAATCCAGGAGATATTTTTGCATTTCTGTTATCACTACAATATGTCACACTGTGTGCTTCTCTTGCAAAATTCTTGGGGGTGGAATGGAAACTCCTCGACTGGCTCAGCTAGGGAACTAAGGAGAGTTTATTCTTTTAATCACGAGGCTTTTGGAATCTTTTGCCCCACACCAGCTTTGATCAAAGGCTCTATGTATACCCAGATTACAGAGGATTTCAAAAGATCACACACACAAAGGGAACCTCAATCCTACTTATTGTTATCACAATAGCCCTGGTGAATGCTACTTTGGGTGCTCTCCAATCTAGAAAAGCCATGAATAAACTCGGCGACATCGATAGGATGGGTCGTGTGCTCCAGTGTTTGACACTCACAGTTCAGTATCTATCACTAGACAATAAATTGGTAGTGATATTGTTGAGATTCAGAGGGCTTACAGCCTGATGAGGAAAGGCACGCACAGTGTGGGCATAATAGTTCACTTTTTTTAAAAAAAGGCAACTGAGCCAAAAAGAAGTAAGGAAAAAAACCTCCAGCTTTTCCATGACAATAGGAATAGATAGATTAGATTAGTGTTAGCTGCCCTTGAGTCATCTAACCTCATATTCACAGTGGTCCTCTTCTTCCATTTTCATTACATTCCACAACATACAGTAAGGCTAACTCACTCATTTGCACAAAGTGAATTTGTCTAAGGTGCTAGCAGCAGGTAAATGCCAGCAAACAGCAGCAACAACTTGACAGTTTTCAGCAGACAGTGAGTATCAAAGCACTAGTTCCACTGCAGGTTGGGAAGCCAGGAATCTGAGCCTAGGGAGATTATTACACCCGGGACAGTTCAGCAATAATCACGGTAGGGAAAGCTAATGCAATAGTAGCATTATAGTGCTCGATATTTTCACGCAGTCACAATAATTGTGACATAAATGCCAAATAATATTGTGATTGCATTCCGCACACATCCATGAATGAATCACTAGTATATTGGAATTGATTGTTTCGTGCATGAGCCATTTTGGAGCTAGAGCGCATGTCTTCTAATCATGTTTCTGTCCCACATAGAAAAAAAAAACAATAGAATAAAATTTATTACTTCACCACATTCTTTTAATCCAGTGTAAACAAAATTGTGCCCCATATCTCAAAAGAAGACAGAAATTCACTGCAAAACCAATTCTGGCAATGAGAACGGATTGCCCTCACTGAAATGCAGTCTGGGTTAATGTCCTTAATGTCTCTGGTTGCTTCTCCAATAGCACAAATGAAGTGCAATTAATTTTCACACTCTCACCATCATGCTTCATTTGTGCTATTGAGAAGCCATTCACAGGACTTCCCTGTGAATGGTTTATTGCCCGGAACATGCCAGGATCTTCACGGGAGAAGTCCTGGATGAGTATGACATCATCTTAAAATCTTCAGCATGATCGCATGATTATGCCAGGATTGTGTCTTTTCATAGAATCACACAATCATAGAACTGTAGACTTGGAAGAAACCACAAGGGCCATCCAGTCCAACCCCCCTGCCATGCAGGATCTCTCAATCAAAGCATCTCCTCGTCCCCCCCCCCCCCCCGATCTGAAAATCTCCTAGGAAGAAAGGAGGGAAGGGGCTGCAATAGTGTGGGTCTTGGTTAGGGAATATTCAGCACAGACAGAAACGTCTGGGTCCAGGCAATGTCCTCGACTAGTGTGTTGCAATTCTACTACAAGTGTATTTATTACTCCAGAGGCCCTGTGACAAATGAATAAATGGAGGAAGGAGAAAAGAAAGAAAGAGAAAGGAAGGAAGGAAGGAAGGAAGGCTTTTAAGAGACCCTCCCCCCCCCCAAAAAAGAAGAAGAATGTCTTGGGCCTAAAATGGATGAAGGCCAACAGTTTAGAGAGGTGGGGAACAATTCACCCTCCAGACATTTTAACATCCAGCTCCTTTCAGCTGCACCCAACATGGCCAATGGAATGGAATTATAGGAACTGTAGTCCAAAACAACCGGAGGGCAAATGCCTCCCTCATGTAAAAATAGATAATTTCATTTGGACGGCAATGCCTATAATTTGGATGGCAATGTCCATAAAACCCCCAATCAGCAAGAGCAATGGACAGAAGGTGTAGGACTCCCCATCCAAAACTTCAGGAGGGCAGAAGCTGGCTTACCTCTACAATAGATTGTAGACTTTGTCAAGTTAAGTGGTTGTGGAATTGTTGTGCAAGGAAAGAAATGGGGATGGAGCATACAGACTAAAGGGGCCTTAATGGATAAAGCCAGACTAGATTATAGAGAAGGTTCTCAGCACAGATATATGTCTGTTTCTTTTTTTTTAATGCAAGAATAAAGACATTGGGAAATTCTATCCAAGCTGTTAGTTGCAAAATCTTTGTGAGCAACAGAACATTCCATGTTATTGTCCAGAATGTCTAAAAGAAACAACATGCTGTGAACAATGGCCACTAAGAAAGCTGCTTGTTTTGTAACACACTGAGAGCAACTTACTTAACCCAGATGACTGGCTCATTCTTACACTTTCAAATGTTAAAGTTCACCCATAGCAAATATAAAGAGCAAGGGAAAGAGGCTGGGAAATGAACAAAAGCCAGTGTGAGGAGCTGTAACTAGTTTATTAGTGCTTGTTGGTATAGCCTGCAGATGTTAGTACAGTGGGCCCTTGTTATCCACTGGGGTTTGGTTCCAGGACCCTCCATAGATAACAAAATCCGTGGATGCTCAAGTCCCATTAAATATAACGGCACAACAAAATGGTGTCCCATATATAAATTGGAAAATCAAGGCTTGCTATTTGGAATTTATACTTTTTGGGAATATTTTCAAGCTGTGTATGCTCAAATCCGTGGATAAAAAAAAAATCTGTGGATAAGGAGGGCCAACTGTAATAGTGAACTATTTTAGAAACCCATTTGATTTTAAATTATATATTGCCTCCCTTCATTCTTCTTTCTCTCCCCATCTCTTTTTTCACAGCTTCAGCTTCCCATCTTTATTAAGAAAATCTTCACAGGTAACCACAGTGTATTTTTTGCATTTTCATGAAACATGACAAAGGAATGTATGGAGTAGCCCAGACATTTATAAGGGCTACAATTTCCAGCTTCCCTCTTCCACTCCTAGCTGGAAATGTCAGGTGCTGAACCTGTTAACTGTAGTACTGTAGCCCTTTCTTATATTTATTATTTGTAAAAGCCCTTCTCCATCTGATATTTTCTAGATGCATTGGACTATAACAATCATCACCCCTGGTCAGCATGCAGTCCAATCCATTTGACAGACATGTGGCTAGAGAAAGATGACTTAAAAGGTATTCTTTTACTGTTTTCTCTAACAACAGGAGAACTTGGTTGATGGACCGCTCATTTTTGGTAAAATGAGAGCAAAGTGATCTGTATAGGCTATCAATGAACAGCACTCAGCATAAGGATAGGTTCAGATGGCTATCAGTTTTAGGTTTGTTCAGTCAAAACACTCTGAATTCCATGGAACAGTTGGCTTTTTAAAAAAAACACCTCAGCATGCAAGATCTGGAACATTTTAAGTGGTGATGGAGAACCATTATCATAGCAAGGTGCTTTGGGACTGCACTGGGGAAAATAGCTGAATTTAAACAATCAAGCTCCGTTGTTTTGCAGAGAAGTAATAACACACTAATATGAATACCTTCAGAAGCCTGCAAAAGAAATGTAGATCAGGAGACAGTAAATTTATCAGCCTTTGTGTTAGCGATAAGGCTCAGTCTGTCAAGCTTGTAGAGATGTACAGTCTACACAGCCATAAATGAAAATATTTACCTCTTGCAATCAGAGTATACTCTTTGTGCAAGAGTCTTGTTTGGGGGGGGGGGGGGGTAGCAGCGCTAACTATGGAATATGTATCTATCTGTCATGGACAATGTTTACTCTTTCATTCCAGCCAAATAAACGTACATTTATCTACAAATGGAGAAGGATGCCAAAGTAGCAAATATGTATCAAAACAAAAGTTTAAGAGATTTTAGGGTAGTGAAAACTTTAATAGGCTGCTCTTGCCGCAACCTCTGTGCATTTGCCATGGCTTGAACTCCCTGTTACTCCAAAGAAAAATGAATAGCTCAGAACTATTCACAACTGTAGCCAACTGGCTCAAGACATACTGCAATTTATCCTACAGTAACATGTTCTTTTTTGCATCCCATAACATATTATTGGTTAAGGGGAGTGGTTTTGTAAGATACCTCTTTACCATTTACAACATTATTTTATCTAGAATGCATCCTCACTGAAGAAATAATCCAGTTTGACACTACTTTAACAGCCAAGGCTCAATACTATGGAATGCTGGGAAACGTAGTTTGATGTGACACTAGACCCTTCTGACATAGTACAATTCCCAGAATAACATAGAATTAAGCCATGGCAGTTAAAGTAGTGTCAAACTGGATTATTTCTCCAGTGTGGATAAGGCCATAGTTACTGATCCAGAAATTAAATGCAGTACTGAAGACAATTTTGGCTTTCGGAATATTTCGGATTTCAAAATTTCATATAAAGGAGACTCAGCCTGTAGCTAGCTGTTGCCTTGCAACATCTATCATTTCATGGATCATCCCTTCATGAAATCATCACTAATAAGGAAAAGTTTTGTTACAAGGGAGTATTTCAAACCAGGCTTTTCTAGCTGCCTGATTTAGATCTTGCCCAGCTAGACTTGTACTGAAGATTTCTGCGTGTCTCTTTCCTCTTTTGAACTGTACAAAAAGACAAGAGCTTTGTAGCATCCTGTGTTCAATGACTCATTGATGATGGCAATGACTGTTGTCAATGCAAGAGAGAATCTGAAATGAAATGTTAGATAGTTCTGGTCCAATACGAATATTGAGCAAAGCAAGAAAGTGTGTGCACTATGATCTCCAAGAGCAGTACTTGCTCTGTTAACAGAGGATTTCCTATCTGCTCAGTTTCTTAATTCATGAAATTGTGTGTTCCTTTGCATTGTTGTTTAAAAAATGAATGAGTTACCTTTTAAAGAAACTCTTTTAAGGTTTAAATGTAGAAGTCAATAAAATTATAGAGCAATATGAACTATAATTTAAAAATTAAAATAAACAACAGAAGAAGCAGAAATAGGAGTGTAAGGCAGAGCAGATATCAGTAACCTTTTAAAGATTTCCTATAGACTAGAGCATCAGTGAGGAGCTAGAGCCCTCCAGAAGCTGATCTGCAATTGCTACAATCATCCATCATTGGCTATACTGCCTGGGGCTGATAGGAGTTGCAGAATACAGTCCAGCAACATGTAGAGGTTGCTTACTCCATGGCAAGTACTCCATTAGCATCGCCTCCCTCTTACATTATATATTGCAATAAACTATGAAAGTGTCACTGTACAAATTAAGAGCTTTATGGGTTACGGTCCTCACTGCTTCTGCTTTTTCTTTTGTTAAGTGTGATCTTATTGCTTTATCATTTTTATGATTATGTTTTTATTGTATGCCACCTTGGCTCTGTCTCAGTCAAGATATGCTCCAGCAGACAAGGCTTCAAAAGCTTTTAGATGACTATAGCAAAACCAGGCAGCAAAATAGATTTTCACTCCTGAATTAATCTGACATCACGAATGAGGCACGTTTGTCTTTGCTGCTGTTATGCCACCCTTCAGGATGAAGCAGTGAGGAAAGAAAGGGTGCCCTGAGGTTACTCTACTGTCTTTTCCTTAAGCAATAACTTTATTATATTCATCAAGAATTGACACTAAGACACACAGAGATGAACACACGCACGTACACACACACAAACAAGGCACGCAGTCAGTCTGCAATGCATGTAGCAAGAGCAAAGGAGGTTGCCAGAGATAACAAGCCATCTCTGGAGTTTATCACATGATGGGAATTGGAAGTATAATCCAATGGCAATCTGAACGCAATCATGGGGTTTCACGTTATTGCGTGAAAGCCAGTCACACACATTTTCAGGCAATGGGAAGTCCTTCCGAACCCAATTGTGGGATTTCAGATTATTGCATGAGAACTATCACACATAATTTTGGGCACTGGGAGGCAATTTTGAGTAGTTCCGAACGCAATGCGGCTTCAATACACAATCATGTAAATTCGCTGAACTAGCTAATTCACTCAATTCCGAACTGGCCCCACTTTAATTTTTTTTGAAATTGAGAGAAATTCCTCCCGTGTGATAACGTCCTCTGTCTGACACAAGAGCTCCAGATCAAGGCTGGGCAGAATGTGGCATGGTGCACAGGTTTTAAATGCTGTGTCACTAAACACAGCCATCAAATGTCCCAGATGATGTAATGGCAGGATTCACTTCTGTATTCCTAGTGGGGGCTGCCAATGTAAAGGCTTAATGGTACTTCTCTTGCCAAAAGCATCACTCTGTTACTCTAGCTGAATTAATTCTAAAGCTATAATCACTGTCTGTGAAGAGAATGAACAAAAATTAAAAAAAAAAACAAGATGAGATGCTGGCACCAATTCAACATAAACTACAGTATAAAAATAATCCCAAACTACTTATTTCAAAAGGTACTCTAGACCCAATTATCTTGATGAGAAGCAGCTTCAGCAAGTCTTGGAACAGTGTGCTTCCTTTAATATGGTTAGAAAAAGATCAAAAGCTTCTACTTTTAATTAGCCATAGTTTAACATTCTGTCTGAATCATAAAGGGTGTTTAATCTCAACTACAGCTACTGGGAAACAAGTAAACTTCATGAACCACATTTTTAAATTGGCTAGTTTACACTGGTTGTAGGCTAATGACTACTGGATGTGGTTAAGATTCGCCACAGTTTGTTTGGTTTAGACAGCATTTATGTTAACAAGATTTACATTAAATAGAAGTGAAAGCTTCCAAACTCTAGCCACGTCAGAGAAGGACAAGGAAATAAGCAATTTCATGAATCAACCTAGCTTATCTAGAAATACCCCCCTCCACTGCAGAAATAAAGCAGTTTGACACTACTTTAACTGTCATGGTTCTATCCAGTTGAATCATGGCATTTGTAGCTTGGTGGGATAGTCAACCTGGTCTGTCGGAGATCTCTGCTGCCTCATCAAAGTACAAATCCCAGGATTGTGCAGGACAGAGTCATGGCAGATAATGTTGTGTCAAACTGCTTTATTTCTGCAGTGTGGATACAGCACTGAAGTTGGAAAACTATTGTATATACTCATGTATAAATTTAGAAATTTTAGAAATTTTATTTTTAAAAAATTGATGCAAAAAACCTAGGTTGATTATCCACAGGTCAATGTATTGTATCTTAACTCTTTTGAAAAAAGGAACCATCTCTTCCCTGAGTAGAGTAGCAAAAGGCAAGGTCTTAGTCCATCCTGGGAGTACCATGTTTCCCCAAAAATAAGACAGTGTCTTATATTAATTTTTGCTCCCAAAGACGTGCTAGGTCTTATTTTAGGGGATGTCTTGTTTTTTCATAAAGAAAAATTCACATTTATTGTTGAACAAAAAAAATGAACATTTATTATATGCTGTATATATATTTATATACAAAAACTTTGCTAGGTCTTACTTTCAGGGGAGGCCTTATATTTAGCAATTCAGCAAAACCTCTACTAGGTCTTATTTTATGGGGATGTCTTATTTTGGGGAAAACAGGGTACATAAAAAAGCACACACCCTTTTATTCTCTCTGCTTCTCACCTTTTTTGAAAACCTGGGTGGGAAAATGGTGGTGACATCCCTTCGGCTCTTCCCCTCAAAGCAGTTTTTCTGGATTACAATCAGGCAAAGTTCTCACATCACAGTTAAAGGCTATAATAACTACTAATACGGGTGCCATTGTCTTTGCTTTGCCTTTATATCCTTTTTGCACATGCACATTTTCGTAACCCACAGCCACCATTTACTACAGTTCCCTCTTCATCCATCCAAACTTTAGGGTGAGCAGAGTTATGCCTCCCAGAATTTTGTAAGCTTGTTGGAACTGTTTTCCTTTGCTTTGCCCTTTAAGTCATTTGTTACATGCCCCTAAGTTTTACCTTCAACTTATCCAAAGGTCATACCAAAATCCATAATTTTGCCCCCCAAACCTACCCTCAATTTATACACAGTATGCCAATTTATAGTTGAGTATATATGGCCCAAGACAGATGGGTCAAAAGCAGCATGCCACCACCGATACTAGGGTTCAGTAGCACAGAGCAACTGCACGCTCTGGGACTCTAGCACATCACAGTGGCGGCAACATGGTGGTGTCCCATCCACACAGGCACCACCATCTTGATGTAATGGACGCATAGCATCTACACGTTGCTGCGCATTGCATACATTCTTTTTACTCCAGAGGGACGCCATACAGTTTGGCTCCTGCTGCATCCCTCCAGAGTTAAAACGGGCAACTCTAGACTGCCATTTTCGGGTGGTCTGTCTTGGCCCTATGCTGTGTTTCACTGCTGCCTAATCCAACTCAGCACCCTGCAGATATGTGGGACTACATATCTGCCCTGACCAGCAGATCAGTCTCATTGGACATGTCAGGGGACATATTTAAAATGTTTGGAGGACATCAAGCTGGGAAATGATGAATTCATGAAATGCAGGCAATGGGTGCAATGTAATCTGTATCCCACTGGCCTCGCAATTCATAACTCCTGCAACTAGAGCATAAGATCTACTAGCCCTTTCCTTTAAAAGGTTATTATGGGAGGCCTAGAGCCAAAGTGCTAATTCTCTTGCTAATCTGAAACAATGGCAGGGAACCTCTTTCAGCTTGATCGCTGTGTGGAGAAGTTCCTGGGGCTGCATTTCAGTGGTGGGAGGGAGATAAAACATACAGACATATTTTCATTTAAAGTTCTTAATATCAGTTATTAAGTTACAGGAGAGGCACTTCAACCTCAAAAGCTGGGTGGAAACCTTTAAAAAAGGCATATAAGGATATGTCCATCTGGGGAAACTCAGAACCCAGGAGGTTGAGGTTCAGCCTGAAAACCTAAGCCTTCTTTGCCTTGATGCCAAAGCAAGATTTAATTGATTCAAGGGATGGGGATAGTTGTTCTTCCTCCACCTTTTTATCTTTACTTATGGTGACAGCTGCTCTTCCTCTGCTTCCAGCTACATATTTCAATATTAAATTAGTGCTGTGGAGAAGACACTGCTGGTAGAGGTATCTTTTATACAGAGTCACGCTTAGATGAAAATAGTGCAGCATGAACCAACCTCTGTAAGACAGCTCTAACGATATCAGTATCATTAATCAACATAGTTCATCTGAGTAATCAATACCAAATTAAAGTGGCAGCACTTTTGCCATCCAAAGTCCCATGCTTCATTAAGTTTTGTAACTGGGCTTTTTATCTCAGTTAGGAATTTGATGGTCATGATAGAGGTCACTAAGCAACTTAAAGCTATGGTGAGGTTTGCTGGCCATCATGATGGCCAGCCATGCCTTCTCTGCAGAGGCACTTTTTGTAATTGTACGTACACTACAATTCAGCCTAGGACGACAGCTTCCATTGCTCGGAAACTTTCACAGATGAAATGAGGGAAATACCTCTCTTGCAATACCGATTATTGCTTGCATGTCCCTCACAGCTGTAATCATAGATTTTAGAAGACTTTTTTTTTATATTCAGTGCAGCAAAAACAATAGCCCTCCTTGACCATATTTCTATAGCAGTGTGTGCTAGTACACTAACTTATATTCTTTGACAGTGCATTATTTCCATTGGTGCAGACAGTCCCTCTACCAATGCAGACTGCAATTGTTCCCCAGCGTCATTATGCTCACAGTTGATTTATTAACTGGTAGACAACTTTTTTGTAAGTATTCCTCTTTGTACTTTGATAGGTTTGTCCTTGGAGGCAGACATGCAGTCTGCTGCCAGCATGATACTCCAAGGCCTTACTAGCTTTGTAGAACTCCTGAGGCCTTATGTTCCCTAGCATAGTCTTCAAAAACCCAGGGTTGCCTCCATGCCTTGATGTGGCATGAAGTGTGACTTTGCAGAGTCCTTCTTTTATGTATCTCTGACACATGCACCTCTTTCCATCTCCCCCCCCCCCCCGGTGAACATGTACAAATACATAAATACTCCTTATGGTTGTGTGATTTCCCAACAGACCTTTTTTAAATAAAATATCTGCAACTCAAAAAAAAATCTACAAAAATTATCTTGTTAAACTGTTCATATGGAAGACAAATTGGAAGCCATTAATTACATTTTTATTGTTCTTATCTTTAGACCAGGGCTCCTCAAGCTATCTTATATAGGAAAATGGCATTTCCCACCCCCCTAATGTGCCTGGGACTGTTGTTTGATATTTGTACCCAAATATTATTTATGTAATATTTGTGCCCATTATCTACAGCTATTTCTTTCTTTCCTGGAAACTTGTCATGGACCAACAGCTTGGAGACCAGCACTGGTCCATAGATCATCACTTTTAATAGTACTGGTTTGGAAGGCAAAATAACACAGGTACCATAAGAACATAATGAAACTCAGTGCTCTATACTGTAGTTTACTGTTACGAACAACTCACAATGAACCCTGCTGAATTCAACATGAAACCCCACATGCAAATAGATTTGTTCAGTCAGGAACATTTGGTCCTTCAAATATTGCACTCCAATTCCATCAGCCTCAGCCAGATTTTTTTTGGACTTGTAGATATTTTATTTTAAAAAGGTCTGTTCGGAAATCACACAATAATAAGGAGTGTGTACGTATGAGTTTTGGTTCCATGGTCAGGAATAATGTGTTTTTTTCGTTCTACAGCTAAAAACATCTGGTGTGGCCCAATGTTCTGTATCTTTGCACTAAAACAATGAGGGGATGAATGCTTGTGACAAAGAGTAACTGACTCTCTTTTCATAATGTTTACACAGAGATCTCTTGGCAATGTTCTTGGTCTCTTGTTCTTGGAAATCAGACTATTGGACGCAGAGCCTCAGTTAGGCAGTTACTCAGCATGTGTTAATAGCACGATAAAGTTTAACAGCTGAAGATAAACATACATTACTGGCAAGAAGTACTGTACTTTGCTATAAAAAATAACGAAGAAGAAGCTGAGTCAGTCACTGTGCAAGTTTTGATAGCAAAGAGGCCTCAGCTGAGCTATCAAGTCAGTCAGGACAGATACAGTGACGGCCTTATGTTTGGGAGAGGTATAGTTGGAGGCTGAGGACATTTAGGTTTGGAAGAGGTATCCTATTTGAAGATCTCAGAGGTTTGGAATATCAATTTTTCTATGCTAAAAGTCTTCTGGGAAAGAGCTTCAGACAGCATGCCCTTCTATTTTGTTTTTTGCCTTTTTAATTGATATATTTTAAATTGTCTAAATTGTTTAGGTAATTTAATTACATGGTACCAATAATGTTTTCCATGTTTGCACCTATGTGTGCTTTTACCTCTATTAGTTTTTGATTTTTGTAAGCCACTGTGAGTTCCAGTTGTGGGATAAAAGGTGGGGTACATATAAATAAAATAAAACAATAACTTTGGAAGTACCAATTCACATGAGCAATGATAAAGCATTCTGGGTGTTGCAGATTGCTGTTTAAAAGGACACAAAAAGATTCCTCACCAGTATATACCACTCGTTCCACTGTCACTTCTTTATATTCTTGGTTTTAAACATGCAAGAGGCTCTATCCTGACTCTCTAGGGGCTGCATGGATTGCCCCAAATGCCCCCCAAACCATCAAAGTAGCCAGAGTCCATTTCTTGTTTTTAAAACAGATTTTTTTTAAAAATGTTATTTGGCAGGGGAGATGTAATCTATTCAAAAGGTGAAACATTCCTCTGGAGGTTTCCTGGAGAGGCAATTCAGGATGGAGTCATTGGGCAAAACAACAGTGATTCCCAAAGTAGATGGTACTGCCCCACAGGAGAAGGTGGAAAGGACCAGGGGGCTAGTTAGGGAAAAGGGGCAACAGAGGGCCCTTCAGTCAAAGTACTGGCATGCAAGAAAGACATAGGGAACCAGTCACCTTTAGGACCATGGTGAGGATGATGAATTAGAGTATGTGGCTGTGGGGAAGAAGTAGGAGCAAAAATCAGCTTTCACATTTGGGACTCTACTTAAACTTTATGAACTTTGCCAGGACTTGGCTGGCAACTGGAGCTGTCCTCCTGCTTTCTTTCATTGCACAGGCAGAGAAAAGTGGTAGCAGAAGGACCAATGTTTGGGGAGGGGGGTGACCTGAAACTGTATGGGGAAGGCACATCTCTGGGAAAGGAGGGTGAGGAATATCTGGGGTAAATTCTCCAAAAAAGTTGTTTGCCTCTCTTGGCTCTCTCAAATTGAGAGCCCTCCCTCGCCAAAGACAAAAGTTGGAAGGTGGATGCACCCCTCTCCGCCCTGGCTGCTGCCCAAACAGTAGACCTAATATCAAAAAATAGATGTTGGGGCGTGGTAGGGCTGTTGCCTAAGAAAAAAGGGGGAGTTAGTCCCAAAAGCTTTGGGAAGCATTCGGTCAGAGGTAACAGAGGAGTCAAAGAAGCATATGAACCACCAGAATGGACAGTTCTTAGATGTAATGGACTGCAGCTCTCAGTATTTTCAAACACAGTGTCAAATAGTTTTTTGTGGGTTTTTTTGGGCAATGTGGCCATGTTCTAGAAGAGTTTATACCTGACGTTTTGCCAGCATCTGTGGCTGGCCTCTTCAGAGAAATGTCAAGTGCTTCCTAGAAATTATGGGAATTGGAGTCTGATACATCCAGATAACATTGAGTTGAGGAAGGGCTTGAGATGTACCAGAGGGAGTCATGACTCCCTCAGGGGCTATTCAGATGGTGAAAATAATCCAGACTGAAATAATTCACATTGAGTCTTTGTTATTCATGTGCAACCCAACTGCACCCAATTCAGGTTTGTTATTTTTGGGGGGCAGGGAGGGTGCAGCCAAAAAACTCCACTCAATCAAGGATAATCGATACTGTTTTTTCCCCTGAGTTTTTTCTTTAAGGGGTCGCATTGTCAGCAGTGTGAATAACCAATGCAAATAGATCTGGGATAATTCGGGATTAAACTCTGCATGGCTTGAATGCGTTTTGAATATATTAGCATTATTGACTCCATATTTATTCTTGTGCTAGCATGTGTGAGCAACCAAACTCCCAGAGATGCACATAGATTCAGATCCATTGTGTGAATAACAGGCCTGAAAAGCTTGTGTGAGGTCATTCACATTGTTTCGCTAAAAAAAAATGACATCAGTTCTCCTAATAACTTTTCTAACCTAAACTTGTCATGGGACGAACAACAAGAGGAGAAGAGTGTTTGGGCAATAAAACTTGTGCTGAAAGATCTATTAGAGCTGAATCAGAGTTTCTGGCTGCAAAACATATGCTGTGCTGTGATAAAAGTTGTTTTACAGTGCTATTTTGGGCCCTGCCCCTTCCTCTGTTTCTGATCTATTAAATGACTGGCCTTCACAAGAAGCAGCTATCAAAAGGACTTCTGTTTCACTTTGAACAAATCTTGAGGCTACCTGACTCGCCTGATTTAGGAGTCATCCAAATCTCAAGCACCTCCTTACTCTTTAACACATACACTGGCAGTCTATCAAAGAACAACAGTCATATCACAACCCAATTTTCTATTTGCTGCTCTGCCTCAACACCAGTGATGAGAAAGGTGGCAACAAAAGCAAAAGACTTGGGAGAAGAGACAATTTGTTTTGCAGCTTCTGGAAATAAAAAAATTGCTAGAAAAAAAATAGATTGTTTTTAAAGCAAAGTATTTATTTCCATAAGCAGCAAAACAAATTGTACCTCCTTTGAAGTCTTTTTCTGTTGTCACTTTTTGCCACTGCCATTCAAACGTCCTATGCTTTCTTATCCTAGCAAAAATCATATGTGTTTAGGGGTTTGGTAAATTCACATTGCCAGCTGGGGTGATGGAAAATGGCATTCAATGGGGCACCACTGATACAATTTTGAGACGATAACCTGCTGACATCAAAATGATCTGAACTCCCAGCAACTTGAACATACAGAACCCAAACTATTCAGCAGAGCAGCTGCAAACAAGGCACGAAGGCCATTGCCAGCCAAAGCCAAATGCAGATCTGGAGTGCATTCAACATTCCAGGATTATTGTGGTCAATTGGTGGGGTCAAGAGCTGTGGTCAAGAGTGGAGGCTTGAGTGGGATGCTGAAGTACCATGAGCAGAAGATTCTGCTGCTCTTCTCTCAGTTTTTGGACCACAACTCCCACTGTTGTGCAGAGTATTGATCTAACTAATCTAAAGGCTTAGTATTATCTGCCAATGACAAGGAATGAAGCTGTGCTTCCTACCTTTTCATCATGTACAACCTGAGCACAAATAGTTCATACCTTAACTCAGCAGATCAAACTCCAACCTTAATAGCAATCACAATAGCACTTAAATTTATATTTCTTTATAGTGCTGAGCACTCTCAAAGTGTGTTACAGTGTGTTAGCTCCCAACAAGCTGGGTACTCATTTTACCAACCTACGAAAGGATGAAAGGCTGAGCTAATCTGGACCCCTGCAAGATCGAACTCACAATATTTTGGCTGCAGTACTGGGATTTATCCACTGCACCACCAGGTCTCCTTAAGGTCCAAGGTCCCAAATTTTGAGCCTAGAAGCCCTCCCCATTAGGGTCAAATGTCAGTGCGTGTCAACTGTGGCATGTTAATATTGACATGCAACCAAGAGTCTGAGGTTGTGGTATGTAACACGATTAAATCTCAGCACCGGCTGATTAAAAACACCATGACTCCACAAGATTAAAGGGTTGTGCATAGTGGCCCTACATTAGGGGGAACTGTAAAAGTCAGTGCAGAGGTTAAGAACTATGTGCTTTAAGGGTGTGGTGCAAAATCTGATGAAAGTGATGCCTGTTCCAGGCCTTTGGGCAATATAGAAAAATATAATCTGCATGATGTGGACACAGCTAGAGAAATCTATTATTGTGGTGTTGTGTTTTTTTTTTCAATGCCACCCTCTCAGCATCTTGACTAAGCCATTGCTTTTGTAGACAGCCATTAGACTGCCTCCTCAATTCCTGCCCCACCAAATTTATGCCTGGCTCCGAGCCATAACTGACTCAGAGACACATGATGATATATAGTCACAGAAAGAAAGAAGAAGGAAAAAAATCACTTGAGGCTAAGACCTTGCAGGGACAGCTAGACAGAAGGGCCAAGCACTGCTGCTCTCAATTACCAGACAGAAAAATAAAACCCTGAAGTCACTCAGAGCCAGAGGTTGGAAGAGTTTTACACTGTGGTACAAAAAGTAACATGGTAAACCTCAGCATAAGGTAAAAGTCTTTGAATGAAAACATACACAGTGTCTGCAGTTAAAATTTCTAGACAATTTCGCTTGGAATAGTGGTGTTAACAGTCTTCCGCATCATGGTACCCTTAGCACATGTTGGACAATAAATTCCATTTTCCCCATCCAGTTTTGCCAGTTTGGTTGGGGGAAAAAGGGGTCCTGGAATTTCTTTACCATTTGGGGAAATGTAATATGAAACCATTTCCAAGCTACAAACATATCCAGAGCTAGCCATGTTGGCCATATAGCAAAGTACAGTGTGTGGATTTTGGATGATAATGTAATTTACAAGCTAGTAAGGCTTCCCCACTGCTTTTGAGCAATGGTCATTTTATCCTGAAAAATACTTTCATTATTGTGTGTTTGGTCCCCCCACTCCACCCCAGTTTGCCAGAGATGGAGCCCCAAAGCTATAGGTCACTGCTACAACAGCTTCTGACTAATTTTCCTGGAAACTGTGCAAATGAGGCTAACATAAAACAACAAGCACGCTTTTGTTCACTACAGCCACACCAACAATATAGTCTGTCATAAGCAGACTTTCCCACTTTCAGTGAATAAGGCTCCTTTTTAAAAAGTGTATACACATTTGGCTGCATTATTCTTAAGGCGCCTTACTGAAGAATTTATCCAAGGCTTTGTTTTTACAAAGAAATTGCTGGTTTTGAAGTGCTTTCAACATTTGAAATGAGATATGGTAAGCATTTTTTTTAAAATATGGGAAACAGTGACACTTCAATGAACATCATTTATTAAAATCATCTGAAACACACAGCAACACCTGACTTTAGAGTAACATAAAATTTAATTCAATAAGCCCAGGGTATGCCATGACCTCTGAAGAATGATGCAAATGTAAAGACTCCTGTTAGCTGCTGCCCTAAATTGAAAACATGCCCTTCTGTTCCTCCCACAATGCCTGCTAGCTTTCTGGCCTTCTTAACTTGCCTCTTAAAGAAATAACATATCCAGGGGTAGCTATGTTGGCCATGTAGCAAAGTACCATAACATCCAAAATCCACGAAAACAGTGGTATCTTTATTGGGCCAGCCAAAATGCACAAAATGCATGTTGCAAGCCAGTGGAGCTTCGAAAACTTGCAACTAGTATTTTGTGCATTTTGGTTGGCCCAATATACGTATCACTGTATTGTGGATGTTTGATGTTATTGTATTTTTGTTAAAGAGATAACCATTAATTATTATTATTCCCCTTTCCCAATAGCATCAGTCTTTTCCATCAGTGGAAAGAGGGTAGAGGGTAGAGAGACATGTAGACTATTGATGTGTAGTATTTTGAGTCCTTTCTCTCTCACACACACACATTGCTCTCTGTCACAGTCACAGTTGCCCTGAATCACACAAAATATTCTGACAAAAATACTGTTCATCCACATGTCATTCACATAACATGCCACCCCACTTCTTTTCAGGCAGACATGAATCAACTTTATTTGCTCTGCACTGAAGTGACAAAATCAAGAAGTTGTAAATCTTCATATGTTTGCTGGGTGGGGGTTTTGTTTTAGAAGGTACAAATAAATGTTGCTTAAAATAAAATCACTCTTCTTCCTTGCAGAACAGATTTGAGAGAGGTTTGAGGGAGTTCATTTCAACAAAAGCTCTGAAGTTTTTAATGGCAAATAATTTATGCCCTGCTTTTCCTCTTCCTTTTGGAGAAGAAAAGCAGGGCATAAATTCTTGTATAAATATAAGGCACCCAAAGTGGATGGAAAAAACATAATTAAAATTAATATAACACGTAATATAAAAACAACAATTAGGCATCAAAAAACAATCATCAAAGGAAACAAACATAAAATCATAAGGAACCAAAGCTAACAATAAATACATTAAATAAGCAAAAACAGAGCTAAACCCTTGGTTGATGCAGATAATCTAAACGCTTAGTGCAAGGGGTTACACATATATGATGATGTCACAGTTTAGAAAAGTTGCATTTTGGACTACAACTCTCTCACCTAAGTGCTAGCTGGGAACTGTGGAAGGCTGTAGTCCAAAAAAGTAACTTTTCCAAACTCTAGGTGCTGCCACAAAGAAAGCCTTTTGTGTGTCCCTTGTGAACAACTGTGCCTCAGAGAAGAGCAAGAGTTGGTTATAAAAGGCAGGTTTATAACTTCACTTGATCTTAGCTAAAAGGCTGAGAAGTGATTCATAGCAAGAAGGTTATGAGAAGGTTCTTAACAAGGAGACAATATATTAATCCCAAGACATTTAGAGCTTTAAAGACAGTAAGGACAAATATCTCAAATGGAACTCAGCAACAGACAGGCAGTAAAGAAGCTCATACAATATTTCATGCCAACAAATTGTCCTAATCCAAATTCTAGCAACAGCATTCTGGACTTCTGTCTATTCTTTTTATTTATATGCCACCTTTCTCCTAAACTGGATCCAAAGTGGCACGTCCAGTTGCTTTTCAAGGGCAGTTCCTGGAAGGACGTGCTACACTAGTCCAATTGTCATGCAACTATTGCAGGGGTCAGATCTAACCATATTAGATCAGATTAGCCTTTGTGTTTTTTTGCCTTCTTTTACCAATTTTATTGGCTTTTGATGGAAAACAGAACACACTCATTTTTCATTGGAAGCCTTTGGTGCTTAACATTTCATACCTCACTAATTAAACCACCATAAATGGCCTAAAATACCAGCTCACAAACAAACCTATGCTTATCTATTAACAAATCATGGGACTTACTCCCTTGTAAGACTACAGTCTACGTTAGGATTGACAATGAGAAAGAGAAACAGATACATGCATGCAGTTCCACCCCTGTCCTTATAAAACCTTTTCACAATCGGGGCCAAGCAAAATATTCAAAAAATGCTTCCAGAATGTGACAGTTGGCAGCAGACTCTCAAATGAGTTTCCATTCAGCTGTCCGTGGATTATGGTTTTTGCATTATAAAGACTACACTGACTTGAAAATCTGAACAACAATGGTGAACACTAGCACGTTTGGACAGAGAGGGTTAAGGGACCTGAGCTGAAGTACTCTAATCACGGGAGATGAGGAATAAAGCATTTGCAAGTAGGGCAGCTGGGAAGGCATTGTTCAGGTATCTGTCCTATTTGCATATATAAAAGGGACTGCAAGTATAATCAGTACCACAAAAAGGCATGGCAGTTTTGGATGCTTTGAAAACTGACAGGCTAGTCCAGGATGAAGTAGACATATCCAGATGGAAAGACAGAAACCATAAGACAAAGGGGCTTATAATTCAGTATTTGGGGGAATGCTCAGCTCATGCATGTAAAAAAAAAGAAGAAAAAAAAAGAAGCATCTCTACATTTAGGCCCATACACCATTGGCTGATCTGTCTTGTGGGCTTCCTCTGTTTCACAGTCCGTATGTGCATGGTTCACATTTTTTTATTCTCATCAAACTATACAACACTTCTCATTGTGATTCTTCCCGTTTTTGGATTCAGAATTCTGTAGCCTTTACATCCTGGCTCATACCCCACCTTTATGCATTCTTCAGCTCTGTCATCCAGTTTGGACCTCTGCTCCTTTGGTACTTGAGCATAACCATTAGATCCAAACATTCTCATATGGCAGCAGTCTTTCAATTTCTTCCCAAGTGGAAAGTTCATATGGTGCCACTGTCCTTGTAAGGTAGAACAGATCAAACGAAGAACACCGCCTCAACACCTCTCCTACTTTGCAAAGACAGTGGCACCATATGAACCAGTTGGGAAGAAATTGAAAGGCTGCCTGGAGCAGAAGCAAGTAAATGGAGAAAAGCTGAACAAGAGGAAATAGACTTTCTACATGAAAATCAAACCTGGACACTCACACTAACAGATTAGAAGGCTGTAGCATACAAATCAGTCTTCAGATTCAAAGTACAGAAGTGGAGGTCCAGAGATAAAAAGTGAGATTAGTAGCAAAGGGCTATTTACAGAAATATGGTGAGAACAAAGCCCCTATAGTGAGGAATGCCACAATAAGGACAGTCAAGTGTGGCAGCAGCATTCAGAAAAGTGCATGTCGAACACTTAGATGTCGTGATGGCCTTCCTACATGGGGAAATTAAGTAAGATATTCATATGGAACAGCCTCCTGGATTTGAAAAAGCAGGAAACAAGTTACTTCTTTGCAAACTTGAGAGGAGTATTTATGGTCTAAAACAAGATTCAACAGCTTGGAATGAGAAACTAAAGATGCTAATCAAAGAAAGATTTACATAAGGCAAAGCTGATCCCTGCCTCCACACATGACACAAAAATGATAAATGGATTTACAAATTGACTAATGTCGATGATTTGATTTTGGTTTATCAAGATGAAGCTGATCGTGAAGAAATCATAAACCATCTAAATCAAGAAAATGAAGTAAAAAGGCCAGGAGACATCACTTATTATCTGAAAGAAAAGAAGATCAAAACTATCTCCTCAGTCAAGAACAAAAGATTCAGGTGATGTTAGAATACCTAGAACTCAAGAAGGTCACCCCAGTCACCACATCTATGGAAACAGATGAAATCAAGACAGATGAACACAATGAGTTTTTACCAAATAATAATCAATACAGAAATGCTATGGGAAAACTCCTGTACCACCAGATTTTACCTTGGCAATTGGAATTCTTTGTAGAAAAACCAACTCACCAAGTAAAAGGAACTGGAATGCAGTGAAAAGAGTAGGCAGATACCAAACAGCATTGCACAATTATAAAGCTACAAGCTACCAGCAGTCCCAGAGTAGTACCCTACAGTCATGCAAATTGGACCAGAGACCCTACCGATTGCAAACCGACCAGTGGGGACTTGTTCTTTGATGGGAGGTGAAGCAGTTAGCTGGACAAGCAGAAAACAAATACCGTAGCACTCTCATCTACTGATACAGAATATGCATCAGCTCCTCAAGTATGCAAGAAACTTATGGGGCTGTGCAAAATGCTAGAGAAACTTGGAATGGTTGAACCAAAGCCTATAGAGCTTCTAGAGGACAACCACAGTTGCACAGACTGGGAGGGTCAATTTACACACCGAATATATTGATGTGAAATAGCACCTTTTGAGAGATCTGCACAAAAAAGAGCTTACTGAGATAAAGCATTGTCCAACAAAAGAGATAACAGGGGACCTTCTCACCAATCCACCTCCTAGAGACCACTTCCAGTTTTTGAGAGAGAAGATGAATTTTGTGTGCTTAAACAAGTATCACTGAGAAGGGGTACTGGAAGCAAAGAGGCATCAACACATGTATCAAGTGATTAGTGAGAGGGAATTCTGGAGAATATGCCTGCCCTCTGTTTGTTTCTTTCTCTAATCTTTGTACCCAAGCCTTTTTGCTTCCTTCCTGACTGCAGAGGTCACTTCCTTCTTCCAAAATGTTAGTTAGTCCTTTGTCTCCCTTTGTCTGGGAAGAGAGCGTCCATGAGGCTCCCACCTCAGGATGGCTTACGTCCACACATGAGAGCCAGTTTAACGGGCTCTTCTACTGAAATCTACATAAACTTCTTTTCTCTATCTTCTTTCCTATCCTAATACGGATTTCCTGAAACAATAAATGTAAGATGTTCTTTTTTTTAAATCTTACAAGAGCATCCTGAGTGTTTTCTCCTGTTTTCAACCACCAGCTCATATTGCACTAGCTACATTGAACTCTGCTTGACAGCAATACCAAATTATCCTAAAGGGAGAGAGGGATATTGTCTGCTGTGCCCCTACAGCAGAAAAGAAGTGGCCTGACACAATAAACCACAGAGGCCAGAATCCTTTTAGTGAGATGTGTACATAAATGTGGCCTATGCACACCTATGTCTCTTTTTGCATGAAGCGTCAGAACCGATTGTGTAGTCTTTCGTGCAACATCCAGTTGCACAGATACACACACACACACACAGCTACACCGGCAGCTGTAAAGCCCCAGCTCCTGCTGCTTACTAGTGGGGGGGGGGGGGGGAGAGCAAGAAGGCAAGTAAAGCAATGAAACTCTGAAGAGAAGAGATAAGGAGGGTGTGCAGCCCTTCCATTACCTCCCTTCTCCCAGCTGTACAAGTTAGTAAACACTTAGAAGGGGAGGTTTTGGATATGGTACAAAGGGCTAGAGGATAGCCCTTTCTCATTGTCCAAAAACAGACGTATGCAGACAGGGGTAGGAGCAGACAAGCAACTGTACAGGATAAGCATTATGTTCCATATGTTTGGAATAAGATCTCTTGGCTAAAATGAATTAAAGGTATCCTTACTACTTTCGTTTCTAAAAGACATTACACAAACACAATACACAAGCAAGGCAAACAAATATTTGGTTGTTGTTGTTGTTTTAATTAAAATCTGCCGTCGTCCTAACTTGATGTTAACTAAACACTGCCTTGGGTGGGAGTGGGGATGATATCAACACATTCTCAAGACCATGATTCAGGGGCTAAAATATGGCTTTAGTTCTCCCATAAGACTTTGTTTATGGGCAAGTGCAGCCTGGTTAGGATATTACATGCAAAGCCCATAGCAAATGAAGCCCTGACATGCCAAATTCTTTTTCATTCTCCTACTACATAACAGAATGGTATGCACCAGAAGTAATGGAGGGAGAACAGAGAAAGGGGCAAAGTCCATTTCAGGGAATGGGAGTTTTCTGAAAAAGAAATGACACCAAGATGGAAGACAGACAGACAAGTCCTCTGTCTGTCGCTGACTATCTCTCATTTGAGCATCATGAAACTATTTTCCAGCTATTGGATGGCTGACACTTACCTGTAACAGACTTCCCAATTTTTTGAATTTTCTCCACAACTTTCTGTGCATCCTTGACGCTGGTGTCTCTCTGGCTGTACAAGAGCAAGCGCTTCGCATCCGAGAACAACCGATAAACACTGAGGCGTTTCAAGAGATGGCAGGAAAGCAAATCCAAACAAAACAGGAGGGAAAGGCATTAGCATGGGTTGCATCAACCCAAATTTTGTTATTTGTAATGAAAATGGCTACATTCTAGCATCCACAAGCTCCCTTATGCAAGTCCCCTTGAAATTAATTTGGCATTAATCCATTTTGTGTTTTATATCTTATGTTGTTATGTTTTAAACTGTATTACCTCATTGAATCTTAACGAGCTCTTTGCATTAACCACCTTTTTGCTGTATGACATCTCTGTTCTGAATGTGTATGTATATATTATACATACATATACTGGTAACTATGCTTTCTCTGGTGCATGTTATTGTGATGGTATTTTGAGGTTTGAATCTTACATGTCGGAAACTACAGTTGTGGGCCATGGCACAAAGTTCTCATTGCCTTTCAGGCGCCAGATATCAAATGATAACTTTGATCTAAGTGATGATTAAAAGTGTCAAAATTAAGGCCTCAGGGGCAAAATACACCTGGACATTTGCCTCTCCAGATGCAACAGACATGTACAGACAGAGCCTAGTTCCCAGGACCCAACAAAGAGAGGAAAGAAGTGGGCTGCTGCAATGCTGCCTTGGTTCATCCCAGTCAAGAATATTTGAACGCCACAGACTGCAATTATAATTTATCTAAATTATTATTTAGATGGAGCTCTTTTCTGGGGGAGGTTCAGTCTGTCCCCTCTCTGATATCCTTTTGCTGGTAGGCAAAGACCACTGTGTTTAAACAGGCCTTCAGCCTTAACTAGCCATGGTAGAGGGATATGCAGTAAGGTGTGCTGTTTAATCCTCCATGAATCAAAAACAATTTTTCAAACAAAAATTTTTTTAATTTAATGTTTCTGCTCTTTCCTAAATCCTTTCCTTTACACTTGTCGCAGAATGCAACCCAGTCTGTCCCTCCTCTTTCTTAATACCTCTCCTTCACACTTTGCCCCCAAAAGCTCCAAAATGACAACTAGGGTGTGTGGGGTGCATTTACAACCCATTTTGTACTCCACAGGGCCCAGGAGAGGCCTTTTTTGAAAGCCAAATTGTTAAAATGTCCCTTTACCTGCTAGAAAGGTTTGGGGCAAAAAACATTTTCGATTTTTGTCCCTTTAATTGGCTGCCCCGTCTCCTCCCCGATCCTTTCCCTGGGCATCCCAAGGAGAAAATCGAGGAAGGGAAGGCAAGCAGTGCCTTGGCCCCTCAAGAGCCTTCTCCTCCCCACCTTTCCCTGGGCAGCCCAAGGAGAGGATCAAGAGGAGAAGGCAAGTGGTGCCTTGGCCCCTCCAAGACCCTTTTCCTTCTCAATCCTTTCCCTGGGTAGCCCAAGGAAAGAATCAGAGAGGAGAAGAGTCTTGAGGGTGTGTGTGCAAGGCACCTCCTGCCTTCACCTCCCTGATCTCTCCCTTGGCTGCCCAAGGAGAGATCGGGCAGGGAAAGGGAGAAGGAATGCACACATTAGCAGCCTTGACCTCGTGAATAATCAAAACCCTGAGTCTCTCAAGACCACAAATATGGAGGGCTGACTGTACTTGTTTCCATTCTTTCAGAGGTGGGGTGGATAAAATCTTGGTGGAAAGAGAGATGTACATAGCCTGAACACCTGGAGAGGCATCTAACTGAGGGACCTCATTGAATTTCACAGGCATTTTCTTCTTCTATCACCAATGGCCCAATCATACTACATAATTATATTACTATACACTGCTTTACATGCTATGGGAACATCATATGGAATCCTGGAGTCTGTAGTTTGCAAGGTACAAGATCATACTGTGAGAGAATTATAAATGCCCCTATGTAAATTGCAAATCCCAGGATTCCATGGGATGTTTCCATATCAGGTAAAGTGAAATTGAGCAGTACAATTGTGCAGTGTGAACTGGCCACATGGGCACAAAGAAATGAGAGGAAGAAGAACAGCCATTCTGATGCTACCTGCAATGGCTTGAAGATTGAAAAGTAGCCAGGGGATTTGTACACTGTACACTTAAGTTCTCTGGGAAATGATTGTTTTAACCAGCCAGGACTAGACTGGCAACAGTTCCCCAGAGGACCTTTTCGTCTGCTGCCGCCAGACTGTGGAATGATCTTACAAAAGAGACATGACGCTGATTGCCTTCTAAACAGCATTAAAGATATACCTCTTTTGGCAGGCCTATCCAGTCAATTTTAAATCATGACTTTTTAATTTGTATATGAATTCCTATGAGTGAATTTTAATGTACTGTATTTTAACTGTGGGTATAAGTGTTTTTACTGTATGTACTCATGTATAAGTCTAGAAATTTTAGTCAAAAAACTGACCCAAAAAACCTGAGTAAACTTATCCGTGGGTTAAGATAAGTACAGCAATTTAATTCTTATTTGGAACAATTCCCTAATGAAAGGCAAGAACATAATCTGTCATGGGAAGCAGTGGTCCCCTCTACATTCTCATCAGCCTTTAAAGTAAGCAGAAACAGTTATGCCTGCTGGAATTTTGTAGGTTCTTTGGCATTGTTTTCCTTTGCTTCACCCTTTTGATCCTGTGTTACATGCCCTTAAATTTTACCACTGACTTATCCATGGGTCATATCAAAAACCATAATTTTGGCCCCAAAACCTGCCCTCAACTCATACATGGGGTCGACTTATAGTTGAGTGTATATAGTAATTGTGTTTTATATTTTAACATGTTGTACTCAGCCTTGAGGAGAGGCAGGAAAAACATAAAAATGTAGTAGTAGTAGTAGCAGCAGTAGTAATGCCTCAGAATCTTGTATGAGTTGAGATTAGCCTTGCACTCACTCACCAGGTGTTGGGAATCAGCCATACCTCCATATTCTATGGAACAGTACAGCCACAGAAGCTATACTGTGTAGTTGTCCCATCCCAAGCCTCTTGATGCACTCTGAGGCATGCATCGGTGGCAACTAAGCAGTTTATATACCTCTCCCAGGCTATATAGTTTAGTTTACATTCAGCTTTTCTTTATCCATTAGCATATTCTCCCCTTCAACCCTTTCAAGACTCCTGCTAGGCAAGCTTCTGCATTTTTGCCCAGAAGAGTGTCCCATACGGACAGAAAAGAATAGCCAGTGCTCTTAATAATGCAACCCAGTCTGTCTCTGCTCTTTCCTAATTCTCCTCCTTCACACTTGTCCCAGAATCATTTTCTGTGGGTGAGAGACCAACAGATGGTCTAGTACTCACATGGATTTGTTAAAATTTCCCACAATGCCTGGTGACTCTCCAGGTGTTGGATAGCGGAAGCAAGGATTGTTGGCATTACAGATAATCCCTTGTACCCAGGGCAACGTTCCAGCTGAAGGCATGGCCTTGTTTGGAAAATGACCTAAAATGCAAGGACAGCGGTTTAGGAGGACATAAAATTAAGCAATCAGAACATTTCCACTTCTTCTGGAAGACTACTATCTTCACCCACCACACACTGAAAAAAAATTGCAGCTCCATCATACCTAAGACCAACATGTTTTGAGGGAAAGAAGAGCTTCCAGCATCTGCTGGACTTAATCCCCACTCGCACTGCCATTCTGTTTTCCTTTTGTGTAAGCCTGAGAGCAGAGAACTGTCAAATTAACCAGTCATGTAAAGCACCATGCACACTCACATGCCTATATAAATCATCCTCATCACCACCACCAACATGAACACCTCACCGAGGAGTGATACAGGAGGTGATTCTTCATGGCAGTTCACAATCCCTCTTGTGTTGATCTCTTTATTAAGCCAACCAAAAGGTGCAAAATAGATAACTGGCTATATTTTCGCTTTGGGCTGATGCAAAATGGAACACCATCACTTTTCTCAGCATGCTGTTTTACCATCCTGGCCTGCTAAAGAAGCTTGTGATCTACTTTGCACCTTTTGGTTGTCCTAATAAAGGTGTGACCACAAGATGGATTTTGGTTTCTTCTTCTTTTTTTTCTTTTCTTTACAGACAACACAGCTCCCCCTGCAACTTTCTATGGCAGTTGTCTCTAATGTTCACAGAGCAAGCATTTGGAGATACAAAACCAGACAGAGCTCCTGCATTTTGATTAGTTGTGTGGATGCAGGGATAAAGCAAGTATAGCTTCATATGACAATGTGAGCTACACCTGGTGCCATACTCCTCTCTATACCACTACTGAAGGTGCAGCAGGAGTTCTCTCCAGTTTTGGGTCTAGTCACCCTAGACTTTGTAGATAATTATAGGGAAATACAACAGGGGAGAATAGTTTCTAAAACTTGCAAGGCCTGTTTAAACAGAGATTAAAGTGGACAAATAAAATACTCTTGGATATCTCAGGAAGAAAAACCTGAAAAACATGTTTGAACTTCATAAATTACCTTTTAGTTCTCCCAAATATTAATCAAAACAATAAAATCCTATTCACTGAACATGAACTAAGTGTACCGCAAGAGACCATCATCAGCTTACAAATGATGGCAACAGTCAAACTCCAGTACAGCACATACCATCCTAATATATCACTTAACTCTGAGCTGCATTTTGCTTCTTCTTTTTTTAATGAAAAGAAAATTAGCACTATAGTCCGGTATAGTCAAGTGTAAACCCCGATGAAGTCACTTTTGAGTAGATATGCACAGGACTGTGTTGTAAGCTGCTAAGAGATGAAATGGCAGGTAATTTTATGTGGGACAATTAAAAAATTTAAATATCCAGTGGATTAAAAATTGCATCCCTCCTACATGGCTGCTATTGGGCATAAAAGCAAGCCACCCACAACTCTCTCTCTCTTTTAACTTCACTGATACAACAGATAACACAGCTCTGTCCTTTACAGCCACAAGTGGAGTTATTAAAAAGGTCACAGTGATCTTCATTCAAGGTTTCTCTCTTCAACCCCACTTTACATCAGTGTGTTTACAATCTGGTAAAATTTATTATAAAAATGGAGTAGACTAGATACACAAAATGAAAACACTTAGATTACTTTTTTTCAGGAAGAAAAAGTACTGATACTGATTTCCCCCACACAGACACACACACACATACATTTGCCCTAAGACTGCACAAAATGCTTCAGGTACATCATGGGGGTAATTCTTCCAACAGAAGCAATGGGTGTGTCTTATACTATCCACATTTCGTTTAGCATGGCCAGAACAACTCTATGTGAACCTTGCGCTTGCACATTCCTCTTGCAGCACAGTTATGAGGAGCTTGGTCTTTTTCACTTCCATTTTCCATTAAATACAGTTTAGCCTTCCATCCAAACTTTAAACTAGCATTAATCTTAACTATGGTTTGCTTAACCCCAACAGCTTCACAGCTCATGGTCTGAAGTTCTGCTATCTTAAGCAAAGAATAGTTGGTATTTATCACAATTTGTCAATTCAGATAAAAGAAGGTTTTGTTAATGGAAAACAGAAGTGAAATTCCAATATGTCCTCGCACCCACATTGGAAGAGGAAATGGGAAGGAGGGTGCAGGAGCCTGAAATATATGTACAGCCTTGTTCCTATCACACTAAACAATGGTTTTACATGGAGGTGGGCAAAGGGAAGGAGGTTGTATTGGTTGCCATCTGTACCCTGGAGGGCACACATCCCACCTTTCAAATTTACGTCGTACTTTGGTGGGGAATGCCCACGATCCCCTAAAGAATATGGGGGACAATTTTACCTTATTTTGGGTCCCACTCCAGGAACAGCCTTTAAAAACAAACAGAAACTAAACCAGATGTTGGCTTTTAGTGTACATCCTAGTTGTAAAATGGCTCTATTGGGCCTAAAATGGAAGAGGAAATTGCAAATGTATTAGTTAAAACTAATTTCTTAAAAGTCCGAAAACGTGGAGTGGAATTTTGAGAGCTTAAAAAAACAAACCCTGGGGGTTGTTTACCCACCTCTGGTTTTACAGGGGATGGAAAAGGGAAGGAGAGCGTATTGTATTGTATTGTATTGTATTGTATTATTTCATTTTTATACCACCTATCTCCCAGAAAGGAACCCAAGGCAGTTCACAAGATAAGAAAATAGAAAAAGGCAGGTCACATGAGTAGTTATAACCTCACATCTTACAGGGCAGACATGCCAGTCACTCATACTTACATTCATGTTGTTCGTAGGGCGGATAGGAGAGGCGCACAGAGATCAATATGAAGAAGAGAAACAAAGGCCAAGCAATTTCAATCAGCAGCTGGAACTGAAAGAGAGTAGGGGAAGGAGGAGATACATGGTATTAAACATCCATAGGTGTTGTCAGCAAGAAACTGAGGACAATGAGGTGAACCTTCCAGAAATATCAAATCTGTGTTTGTGAGAACAGAAGGCTATCACTGCTAGATATGCCTAGTGGGGCATCTAATCCCATATATCTGTTTCTGCTTAACACAGTACATCTCAATGAACACATGACAGGACAGTACATCCCACTGTTAGAGCAAAACATGTTAATAGACACTGAAGTATAGATTTCTTCATTTATGGGCAGTGAAGTGTAGATTTCTTCTTCTAAAATTTTTAATTCATAATTCAAATGTGTTTGACCGACATCTCCTGGACTGTACAAAGACCAGAAGAATGTACATGTCTGAAATATGTACACAGGCCTAGTGTACACAAACACTGCTTAAACACACTTTAGGCAGTAAGAGTAATGTATTCAAGCAACATGTACACAATTTGAGATATGTGCATGTTTTGGGAGGTGGAAACCCCTTCCACCAAAAGTCAGATTTGGTCTCATTGAAAAAACCAAGTATTAAACCATGAATAGAGGTGAAAAAATGTGGAAACCAGTGGATGCATACTTTACAGAAGCATACGATCCTAATTCATACATATCAAACCAATGTTCAGTATATCAGATAAAAATTCTAGAGGCACTTGGGGGAAATTATGTAATGGCCATGCTGGTTGAGGCAGATGGAGTTAGCAAATGTGGGAAGTACCAAGTTTGAGAGCCAGCGTGGCATAGTGAGTGCTGGACAATGACTCTGGAGACCAAGGGTTGAATCCCTGGTTGGTCATGAAAACCCACTGGTTGATCTTGGGCAAATCACACTGTCTTAGCCACAGAGGGAGGCAAAGGCAAACCCCCTCTGGACAAAGCTTGCCAAGAAAAACCTGTGAAGATTCACTTTACGGTCACCATAGGTCAGAAACATCTTGAAGGCACAACAACAGCAGAGGCAACAACAACAACATATTAGGGAAAGTGAGGTTACTTTCTAATGGAAATACCCTATCTTAAGAAAAATAATCCTACAAACTCCTAAAACTTGAGGGCTTGATCAACTCCTGGACTGACAAACAAATCATTACATTACTGCCAAAGATATTATGTTTCAGTAGAGGAGCTACTGTTCAATGCTTGTGTACTGTATCTACATGGGCGTTTAAAATTAGTTAAATGACATTTAAAATAGGGTCAAGAAATACAGAAGGGTGGGGGAATGCTACTGTACCACAGCTAAATCTAAACTATAAATAAATCCTATGCCTTCCCAGAAAACACTATACTGGTTTGAAGAGCAGTGTTCATGGTATGGCCTGAAGACAAATGAAGCAGAAATCTCACTGAAGCTACACAAGATTGGCACTGAACATTATTTAGATAGAAGACTCTGGAATATTCATATGTACACCTCCTTGTATTTATAGGGAAAAGGAGAGGGGGGCATAGGTATTCAAGGAAATACATCAATAAAATCATTTACGTTCACAAAAAAGGGAACAGCAATCTTTGGTCTCAACACAGTTGGGCTTGTGGCACTAATCCATGAGGTGAGTTCATGATGCAATATCTAGTGCATTAATATCTGAATCCTCCTCCTACACACTGTGTAGGATAACTGAGTAAATTGCCTAGATGTCTGCTGAGCATCCCATAATTAATCTGCCTCTTCCATCCAGACTAGGAGACCTAACTCTTCTTCACTGGACTTCAAGGCAAAAGTGCTGCCTTGAAAATGTGTGTGTGTGTGTAGCCAAATTTTTCAGACAAATTCTGAAGCAATTCTCTGTTTGTAATGTCACAAATCACTGAAGATTGTACTGAAGAAATCACACAATTTCAGTTTTGTGGCTTTTCCTATTTTATTCTTCTCTTTCCCAGTTCTATTCCCACATTCCATGCTCCGATTTAAATGGATGAAGCCACAGTCCAATATCATTTTTTAGTCTGGTGCACACAGAGCTTGCACAATCTTTAGCAGAAATCCCAAACGTAACAAATCAGCACGGTTGGGAAAAATTCAGTGTGAAAATCTAGTCAGATTGGGGCTTGGAACATCCAGGCTCTACTCCCCACTAAGGACCCTTTCACACTATACAAGTATAACACTATGATTCCACTTTTGACCACCATGGCCACATTCTATGGAATCCTGGGGTTTGTCGTTGGGGAAGGTCACCAGAAGAGCTCTCTTGCTGAGAATTCCATATACCCCTCCTTAAATATCATATTCCAGTGGAACTATGGCAAATAAAGTGGACTCATAGCATTTAACTGTGTGGTGTGAAAAGGCCCTAAGCCATGAAGCTGTCCAGGAAAACCATGGGCCAGTCATTCTGTCTCCTAGCCTGTCCTAACTGATAGGATTGTTGTTGTGAGGATAAACTGGGTGTGGAAGAGAGCCATTGGACAAAAGGTGAGATATAAGTATAAATAATGCATTAAGATAATTACAATTTTTCAAAACCCTGATTGTGGGACCTCCATAACACTTAGGGAGTACTGAACATGCCCAGTGGCCATGCACAGTGTTCCATATTCAGGATTCCAACCACTTGATCCCTTTCCCTCTGTTCCCTAGCCCAGTCTTCTGTCTCCTCAGCACTTGAAAGAAGACTGGGCTGGGGAACAGAGGGAAAGGGATCAAATGGTAGGAATCCTGAACATGGAACACTGCACATTCCAAAACTCTGTTGGCATCCCGCTTGATATTTTTCAGCAAGCCAAACAAGTTTCAAACTGGTGAAGCTCACTTGGAGGTTTCTCATTATAAAAATGTACTTGAGAGACGTTGCAGTTCGTTGTGGGTTTGTTTGAAAGGTCCTTTCCCCCCTGTTAAGAGCTCATCCAGTAAACAGTTGGGCTAGCCTTGCCCCTCCCCTGCCAGTTTTCCGAACTGCAGCAGCTGAAATAAGCATTGCGAAAGCTGGGTACAAAGCTCGGCTTGACGTGTGCAGCGCAAGAGTTACATTTGTGCTCCTGGAAGGGATCCAGGACAAAGTATATCCTTGCTGAACTCTGTGGGAGGAAAGCAACCTCAGGGGCTCTAACTGAGCAAATACGCACACATGTACATTTGTCTCCTTATTCAGCATCTCTTCCTGCCCATTTATCCATCTGAACACATTTTGCTGTCTACAGTGCTGGTTCAATAACCTACAAGGGTGGGCAGTGACTGCAATCCACCAGTGACCTAAAAAGAGATGGGAGTGGGATGTGGTGGCAGAGCCATTGCTGCCAGTGTTGTCCTCAGATTTCGGGGGCACACTGGTGTCCACGACAGAGTTTGAAATTTTACCGTTTTGCACTGAAACTCCCAGAATCTCTCCCAGATGGAAAGGTAATATTTCCAGTCTCTGGTCAACACATATATAATGTCAACATGATTTTATTTGAGCACAATGTATATACAAAATAAGTACTAGCATTATATAGGTAACCTGCCCTACTCCTAATCAATGCAACGATGATACCAAATGCTTCATTTCGGGTGCACCTATAGTATTGGAAGAATCAAGCTGTGTCAAAGCAAGTGATGGACAGGAGCCAGCCAGCCAAGGGAGAAGCCACTTAGATCACTGCACTTGAGATTTTATCGGCAATTTGACTCATAATCGAGCATTAGTAGTTTCTGCTGTCTACTCTGCGAGTGAACCGAATTTGTGCAAGATTCAAAATTTCAGGAGGAAACAGATATTTTTCCAGCTTGGGCAGTGGCAGGAGAGGGAACAAATCAGAAAAAGTGTCCCCAGAGATTTCATACTTTGTTTTGCACTAGTTCATTCTCTCAGCACCATTTCCTCATCCAGCAAACTTTTTTCACACAGTCCAACAGATGTCAAGGTGGTGACATTTTAGAGGGTAAACAAGATACAGAAATGTGTGTGTGTGTGTGCTGTGCATACACTTTGTTCACACTTAGTGACATCATCACCAAGCCAAATCTAATTGACTAATTAATTACTGTATATACTTATGTATAAATCTAGAAATTTTAGTTAAAAAAATTGTCCCCAAAAACCTGAGTTGACTTACCCACAGGTCAATGTAAGTACTGTACTTACTCTTATATAAAAAAGGAACCATCCCCTGGTGAAAGGCAAGAGTGTAATCTATCCTGAATGCACTGACTCCCCTCTGCTCTTTAAACCATCCAGCCTTTAGGGTGAGCACAAACAGTTATGATTTCTGTTGGAATTTTCTAAGTTCTTTGGCATCATTTTCCTTTGCTACATCCTTTAGATCCTTTGTTACCCACCCCTAAGTTTTACCTTTGACTTATATACAGGTCATATCAAACCCCATTATTTTGGCCCCAAAATCTGCCCTTGACTTATACATGACTTATTCTGTATAGTCAAATATATACAGTAAGCATATGGAATCTTCAGCCTTTAGGCTAGATGTGAGCTTCAAGACCTTATTTAGCCACATCTCCTGTTTCTCACTTTCTGTGCTGGTACTGAAAGAAGTAGATTCTCTTCCAATCAAGTCTATAAGAAGAAGAAAAATCTAGTGAAATTGCAAATTGTGTGATCTTAATCAAGAAGCAGGCCCCCCGATCATCCTGGCATGGATGCTAAGGCTGCTTTAACTATTCTCCCATTGACCCCAGATCCAGAGCAGGTCCACAGTATGTGCTATTTATATTTTTTGTTTACAGGCAAACCACTGTAACTTTTTTTAAACACACACACAAATTGCATCGGACCAGGCTGATCATAATCAGAACAAATAGTTAAAATCTACCTGCCTCTCAGTGGTAGGGTCTCTGTCCAGATTTCTCCCTAAAAATCTATTGGTATAGGAAAATCTCCCCCTAGAATGAATCAGATGAATTTTTGCTGATGCAATTTTCAGGGGGCTGTGGAAGTGTGTGTGTGTGTGTATGAGAAGTCATGGATGAATATGCTATACTTGTGAATGAATGTGGACAGAGGCAGTTGTGGGTGAATGCATACACATGAAGGTGTGCGGTGTCCATGCCTGGTTTGGCTCCAGACATGGCTACAGTTGGCATGTACCATCAGTTGCCATATAATACTTCTCACATAATTAAACTTTTCCATCAATGAATTAATTGCTCTCCAGAAGACCATTTCAAAACTGGGGGTTGGTGTAAGGACTGAGACAGCAACCAACCTGTATTTCAAATGAGGTTTTAAAAAGATACCAGAAAGGAAAGTGCTAAAGGGGGTGGTGATGGAGATGGAATTCAGCCTTGAGAAGGAGCCCTGAAATTATGAGTAGTGTATGGTGGGGCACAATTTCCAGCAGGCCTTTCCAGATTAGCCTTGTTCAGTCTCCCTCCCCTTGCTGATTGTCTCCGCTCACCTCCCCAGGGATAATATACCTCTTCCTCCCATATCAGGATTTGCATTTAGATTTATTTCTATTTTAACTAACTCTGCATTAGGCATTTAAACTCTTTCTTATTGTTTAATTCTCTTTTAAAAGCTTATTGTTTAACTTTTATATAATTGGGAGGAGGGTAGGGAAATGGAATCTTAATTTGATCGTGATTTTAAGTGTTCGTGTTTTAAATATGTGCTGTAATCCGCTTTGATTCCCATTCGGAAAAGGCAGAATAGAAATAAATAAATAAATAAATAAATAAAAATTAACAGAACAAGGACTCTGTTTTGCATTGGGGGGGCAGGAACAGAATATTTGCAAAATGTACCTTACGTATGTTTCTGCCTTTCTCTCACCAGATTATGTTTGTGACAGGAATAGTGCATACACTGTGCAACAAGTTATCTAGATAGGGGTGCCATAATCCAGTCCCTCGAATCTCAGCATCTAATTTGCATACTATGCAAATTATAATTAGGCATGTTATTAATTTGCCTTTTGATTATGCAAGTTCAACACATTAATCATTACACTTTTTTTTTCTTCTTTTTCCCCCAGCTGGGGCAAAGAAAGGGAGGCTTGCAAGCAGACCCAGAGAGTAAAAGGATTCCCTTTATTCTCTTGAGACTGTTTGGAAGCAAAGTTCCACCATGCTGCCTAGCCCTAGGTTTTGTGAGAGAGATTTAGCCTTCTTTAAAATAGACTAATATATGTTGTGTATTTAATATAATATGCCTAAATACCCTAAAAATACTAGTATGATTTTGGAAGCTAATCAGGATCACCCCTAGTTAATACTTAGATGAAAGACTGTCAGTGAATACTAGGTGCTGTAAGCTATATTTCAGAGGAAGGAACTGGCAAAAACACCTCTGAGTATTCCTTGCCTAAGAAAACCCTATGAAATTCATGGGGTCTCCATAAATTGACAGGTAACTTGAAGGCACACACACATTTAGCATATTTTAGAGGGATTCCTTCCCTCTCCAGTGTTGTATTACCTTTATTACCTTCCTCATTCTGAGTTCCCTCTCAAGGGTTGTATTACCTTTATTACCTTCTTGAACTGTTATTTTGGGTGACAATGCTCAGAATCTCCAAGATAACATGGCCAGTAGGTTTTGGGAACTGTAGTCCAAAATAACTTTTCAAAATTCTGGGTGGAGGCAGATAGCTTATGGTCCTCCAGATGTTGTTGGACTGTCAAAGTGTGAAAGAGTAAGGCTGCATCTACACTGCAGAATTAATGCAATTTGACACTGCTTTAACTGCCATGGATCAATACTATGAAATCCTGGAATTTGGAATTTTGTGAGATATTTAGCCTTTTCTCTCAGAGAGCTCTGGTGCCACAACAAACCACAAATCTCAGAATTCCACAGGATACAGCCATGACAGTTAAAGCAGTGTCAAACTGCATCCATTCTGAAATGTGGCTGCCGCCTAGATAAAATAAAATAGATACAATAAAAAACTATTCGGCCAATGTAGAACAATTTTAAAAAGTACAAAAAATTAAATAGATCAAATTATCAACTTGTTTGACAACTTGGGAAGCTGAGTATGTTAACCTGGAGAAGAGAAGGTTGAGAATTGTATGATAACCATTTTTAAATATCTGAAGGGATGCCAATAGAAGATGGCGAGCTTGTTTTCTGCTAGTACATCAACACATGGAAATCAGAAGAAAAGAGATTCCACCTAAACATTAGGAAGAACTTTTTGATGTAAGCGCTTGTCATCTTACCGTTTGCCGTCTCCTAAAGGTGAAATTCTTCCATAGCAGCAAGCCCAGTTGTGTCCAGAAGGCCATCTTCCTTCTGTATACACCAGCACCAGCACCTTGGATGGCAACAGCACACAGCAGAGCTACTGTGGCTGGTCATCAACTAGAAATAAGAAAAGGAGGAGATGAACAGTCTTGGCAGATTCCTAAAGAGAAGCAAATCACTCCAAGGAAACCATATTTATGCTTCTCTATCCTCAACAAACAATACGACACCGGCATCTGTCCACCATTACTGTGGTATAATGGTTAGAGTGTTGGACTAGGACTTGGGATATCAAGGTTTCAGTCCTCACTGAATCTCACTAGGTGACCATGGACCAGTCATACTTTCTCAGCCTCATCCCTACATCAAATAGTTGTTGTCATGAGGATAAAGTGGGAGAAAGCCATTTATGCTTCCTAGAGCCCATTGGCAGGAAGCGAAGAAGGTATACATACAACAAATAAGAACGAAAGCAAAGAGGGAACTGGACTGTTAGGCACGTTCCTCATCTGCTATTAAGAAGGAAACTTCTCAGTGGGTTGAATCCAAGAGTTAATCATATTTAGAACAGAACCATTGAAACAATATAACTTATTTACTCATTATTAACGTAATTCCTGCTAGTTTCAATGTTTGAACTAAATCTGGGTCCAGTATCTTGAGATCCTTATTAAAAGAGAAGGTAACTTAAAACATTGATAAAATGACTAGCTAGTACTGCCTTTTAAGAAATCAAAAGCATATTTTTCTTGTGTCAGAGAACAGATAAACAGATAATGAAGATGACCATTTACTTCATTAAAGACTCACAGCACCAAAGGTATAAATTATATGGGTACTTTAGCTAAACTGCTATCACAAACTGCAACAGGGCATTAAATGACAACTAGGAAGAGTGAGCTGCTTTAGATCAGAAAAAGGGTACAGTGTCAGATTAAACTCTCCCAACTGTTTGAAGATTCAAGACAGATTTGTTTCTGGAGGAGTGCCAAATGCCACATTTGAAACAGAGCTTGGAAAAATTGATTTTTGGGAATCGCAACTCCCTGAATCCTCTAATCACATGGCTAGTGGTGCTCCTACCTCAAGGATTCTGGGATTTGTAGCCCAAAACTTAACTTTTTCCAATCTTTGATTAGCATGTGAGTCACAGTTGTTTCCCTGACTAGTCAACAAACTGATGCCTCAGCAGTATGCAGCAAACACCAACTTAAGAGCAGCTCTGCAGTTTCTGACTGTGCTTCCTGCGATGCAGCCATAAGAAGCGCAAAAGGGAGAAGGCTTAATTCAGTAGCCTTCCAAGCAACCTCCCACATGCCATTCTGGAAAGAGATGACCCACACACTAATGGATCCAGATTCCCATCTACAAAAGGGAGAGCTTTGGGCTGAGCAGAGCTTTGAATGTTTACTTCTGTCAAAGGCCTTGTTTGCACTGGCTGTAAGTCCAGGGCCAGTCTGGAGCATTATGCTCCAGAACTGGCCCCAGATTGGCCACAATGGTGGCTGCAAGAACCAGACCAAACCCAGTGTGGCAGCACAGCATTGTCTGCATGGACGAGCCGAGCCAACATCACATCTGCATGGCTGGCCTGCCCTTGAAGCCACCATCATGTCCCTTCCCTTCAGGCTCTCCACGAATAGGCCTCCTGTGTCCCAAACACAGTCCAGGCAACCAGCCAAAGGCTGACTGCTACACAGCAGGTAGCAGACACCAGCTAATGAGCAAGCACAATAACAGAGCAGCTTACAGTTTAGCACTTACTTTACTTAGTAAACATAAGCTTTAAGTGCATCTCTGTCTGCCACCATGTCTCTGGAGGATAGGCTCACCTGTCCAACTAATGAGAGGGTAGAGGGACCCTTTGATTATATGGCAGCGGTCCCTCTGCACTATCTTCTCAATGGTCTCATTGGTCACATGGGCAAGCCCATCCTCCAGACAAGTGGCACCACACTAGGAGGCGTATCCATGGAGATCCTGCAGGTAAGGGAAGTGGTGATGGTGCCTCTGGGACAAGCCATTCATTTTCCCACGCTGAGCAGCATGGGAAGAAGGAATGGCTTGTCCCAGAGGCACCATCACCACTTCCATTACCTGCAGGATCTCCATGGATAGGCCTCCATGGGGGATGGCATGGTATGGAAGGGGGGTGGCATGGTATGAAAAGCTGGCTAGCCCAAATTGAGCTGGATTGAGCCATTCGCATACCACAAAACCCTACACTAACCCCAGAGTTTTAGAAAAATACCAGGTATTCTTGTGACTTTGCTAACCCTAGGGCAAAATCTGGTTACCCAGGGCAAAGTCTGGTTAACCAGATATTTCATCAGAAGTCACTGTGCATCATGGAAACAGACACCACTAGCATTGAGGTGAGCACAGGATTTTTCACCCACGCAGACAAGGGCAAAGAGAATTCATGCAGGGCAAGAGAGAGCTTCATAAAAACACTTTTTTGGAAGACAGCTCCCAGAATCCTACAAGAGAGATAGCCATATTGTGTAGCATCAAGAATACAGTGGTCCCCTGGCTTACGAATCCCCCGGGTTGCGAAAACCCCGGGATCCGAAAGCCGCCGGACCGCTACAATATCCCCCGGGATCCGAAAGATCCCCCGGGATACGAATAAAAAAAACTGCGCGGCCCCTTTAAATCGGCCGCGCGGTCCATTGAGTTTAGCGGTCCCCCGGGAAACGAAAGCTTCCGGGTTACGAAAGTAATCCCGGAACGGATTACTTTCGTAACCCGGGGGACCACTGTATTGGCAAACTGGATCTTGGCCAAACATGGGCAACCAAGAGGACCAAAGCCATATGAGGAACACTTTATGGAGCTAAGTATGTTTAGCTTGGAGAAGAAAAGATTGAAAGGTCACATGGGGCCAGTACAGACGGCCTGCAACCCTAGCAGGCACATGCAGCAATAAAGTCATAGCTGCACAGCGTCTACACAGCACTGCGCAACTGTGACGTAACAAAAGCGCCGGCAGCGCTTTTTGAGTCGTAAGTGGTACACAAAAAGGCGCTGTGTTTTAGCACTCCTTTTTTACTGCATGCCATGGCTGCTCCATCTAGTTGCTGCAATGATGGTACGCAGTAAAAAGAGGAGGCTACAGACCACCCTTTTTGGTGGTCTGTAAAGCCCCATGATAACCATCTTTAAATGTTTTATGGATATCATATAAATGAAGCAAGTGTGCTTTCTACTGCTACAGAGACTAGAACACAAACAGTGGATTCAAAATACAAGAGAACAAAGTCTACCCAAATATTAGGAAGAAATTATTTACTGTAAGAGTTGTCTGACAGTGGGATGTACTACCACAGAGGGTGGTGGACTCTCCATCTTTGGAGATCTTTAAACAGAGGTTGGATGGGAATCTTTCAGGAGTGCTTTAGTTGTGTATTTTTGAATGGCAGGTTCTGGACCAGATGGCCCTTGAGGCCCCTTCCAACTATGTGATTCTATTATTCAAAGAAGGTTTTGTAATATTTATCTATGACATTAGTTGAAAATGTTCTACCATTAAATAAACAAATGTGCTGATTGATAGAACAAAAAAAGAAAAGAAAGAAGAAGCTCTAAATTACAGTACTTACAACAATCCAGAACAAAGTTGCAATCTCAGATATACAAATATTCTGATTACAAAATTTTATATACGAGCACCAATTATACATAAATCTAATTCTTGGCACATTTCTCCGATAGTTTATCAGTTCTCTAGTTACATAGTTCTACATTTTAAGAATGCATTCTTTTAAACTGTGTGTTTGTTTCTAATATTTTGCAAATACAGCACCTACAACATAATACCGTATGCTTGTTCTGAATGTTCTGTTTTTATTGCATCTTTGGTTAATAAAACAAAAACTGGATGGAAACTTTTGCCTCTACTTAGCCTTATTTTCTTCCAGTATTTATTATTTGCAAGAGTACATATTCATTTTTACATTTTCAGCAATGCCACACCCTCCAACTGTCTCTCTGGCAGGGACAGTCCTCCTGATCACAGTAATACTCTATTGTCCCATCTTTTATAGCTGCTTTTAAAATGTCCCAGTTTCTCGCTCATCCTCCCACTTTCCCCTTTGTCCTCATCTTAATTCAGTTGCTACAAACTGAGTCCAAAGTGAAAAAGTAGTTTGCACTCAGTCAACCCAGCAGGTGAGAGAGAAAAGAGCTTTCTGGGGCTTCTGGCAGCTGTAGTTTAACATATTTTATTGTAACTTTGTGTATTTTATTGCTGTAACTCACCTGGATTCTTTGTGATTGGGCAGGCTAGAAATAAATCTATTATTATTATTATTATTATTATTATTATATCTGAAGAGCAAAAAGTTGAGGAAGGCTGATTGCAGGTTCTGCTACTCATTCGTTTAGGCAGCATTACATTTCAACAGCATTGCATTTTAATTCAAGATTCTGGGAAATGGAATTGAGAGTTCTTTTGGCATGCAAAGTACGGGTTCTGTCACTGGCGTACAAACAACTGGAAATGTTACTTTTTTTGGAGTACAACTCCGAGAAATCCCCAGAAAGCATAACCATCGACTATACTCACTCAGGAATTGTGGGAATTACCCAAAAAAATAACATTTCTAAACTGTATGCACGAGTCTTCCTTTGATTAGACTACAGGCTTGCTGGTGTATGAATGTTTTGAGAGATACATATCCTGTTCCTAAACATACAGGTTTTAAGAGACAATATGGATGCTTTTGGAGAACGTGAACTCCACAAAACAGGTACAACATCTCCAGAGTACTCTTGGTTCAGAGACTGTAGAGAGATTGTGAAGTCAAAGGTTGTCATGGCTGGCATTCATAGATTTTTGCGTGTTTTTCAGGCTATGTGGCCATGTTCTAGAAGAGTTTATTCCTGGCAAAACATCAGGAATAAACTCTTCAGAACACGGCCACATAGCCCGAAAAACCCACAAAAATCTGTAGAGAGGTTCTCCCTCTTTTTGGTATTGTTCTACAGGAGACTATGAAAACATTTAGACTTAAATTACAAGGTAGTTCTAAGGAAAACAAAGCTTAATTTCTGGACCACCTTCTTTAAAAAGCAAAATTTACAAAAGCTTTTTCCATCCTAGCAGTCTGCAGAAGTGTTGAACTACAACACTCATCACCCTGGTCAGTATGTGCAATATCTTGTCTTCCTAGAGATTATAGGAGTTACAAACCAACACACCCAGAAAGTGCCAGGTTCAAGGTGGCTGCCCTACATAACTCTGACCATTACCCACCATCATATTCCTACAGCCGTATGGTTTGAGAGGCCGGAAATTAAAAACTGTACATTGGCACTCACTCTCATCTCATCCTTTGCCACAGCTGTATTAAGCAAACATTCAACAGCCGCAGGGAAAAGAGAAGCTTTGGCAAACAATACAGCTGTTTGCTCTTCTCCTGAGAGGGGAAAAATGGCAGGGAAAACCTTTCCCCTACAAAATAACTATTTAGTCAATGACTAGGCAGCCTCCGAAATTTCCGGACAGCAGATAGATGAGGAAGGCTTATGGCAAAGAGTTCACTATATGTGGAAAGATCTGGGGTTTTGTGCCACAAGTTTTTTTTTAAAAAGAAACAAATTTCCAGAAAGGAAACTTTAATAAAGCAAGACTAGCCCTTATGTAAAGAGATCTTGTAGCACCTTTGAGACTAACTGAAACAAAGAAGTTGGTAGTATGAGCTTTCCGAGACTAAAGTCTACTCCAAACGCATCTGAGGAAGTAGACCTTAGTCTACGAAAGTGCGTGCTGTCAACTTCTTTCTTTCAGTTAGTCTCAAAGGTCCTACAAGATCTCTCTACATACTGATTCTACAGACTAACATGGCTATATCTTTGAATTCTAGCCCTCATGGTTTCAGATATTCCTGTGATATTACGCTTGGTCTAAAGAATCTTCAGTGTAAAGTTCCATAACAGGCTCATATGCTCAGCTCCCCTATGAGTAGCATGTGGAGTTCTGGCAGGCTTGTAGGCTAGCCAAGACTATAAAGAGGTGTAAGAGGTATAACCCAGTGCCTGCAACCATAGATTCAAATGGAAATGTATACATGGATCTACAATTGGCAGACAGGCACTTTTATATAACTTTAGCCCAGTTAAGGTCACTAGCAGCCTGGTACAGTTCACCCAAGGTGATTGAACAGACACTGCTGAGAATACAAACTGAACATCAGTCATTGAAGTGAAGTATATTGGCATTCATCTGTCAATAAAGGAACTGAAATTAGTATGATGCCCTCAAACACATGGGCTGTAGTCCATGGCAAACTCATGCTGGAATAACATGGTGAAATCTTAACACTGACACAAGACTATTTTTCCCTTCCCTTTTTGTACTGAAGCAAACTAACCCATAAATGAACTAAACTAATCATTTGCATACCAAACAATACACAGACTCAAAAAGGAACATACAAAGTGGAGGATCCACTCATGGATGCAAACATGTGACCCCCCCCCCCCGATTCAAGCATCCACGGCTTGAAAATGTTCAAAAAAGGTATCAATTCCAAATAGAAAACCTTAATTTTCCATTATATATATGTGAAACCATTTTGCTACGCCATTGTATTTAATGGGACTTGAGCATCCATGGATTTTGTTATTCAAGGGCAGTGGGGGGGGGGGTATGGAACGAAGCCCCAGCAGGTAACAAGGACCCACTGTATTTCTTTGCAGAAATATTCTTTTATCTGCAGGAAAAAAATGGTGTTTACTGCACAGAAAATCGTGTTTCAATGCAAAAATATCCTATATGCTAATTTTCTGTAAATGCCTCCCATACTGTGAATAGTCTTTGAAAACTGTGCATGTTTCAGAGACTTTCTCACAGATAATTTGTTGCATCCCTCAAGAACAAAATTAGCAAACAATTACATCTCTAATCCCCATCATTCCTGACTGTTGGCTGGCAACATCTGGAGGGACACCATTTCCCCAGCTCAACACTACTAAGTACTCATGATTTCTCACTTTGGGCAAGGCATCTCGAGAGCGGCGGAGACTGGGCTGTTCCCCTCATTTCTAATGTGATGGCCTGAAGGTCAGCTCTGAAACATCCTGGCATGCTAATATCAGCCTGCCCTGCTGTTTCTGATGTGCTGTCCTTGTTCTGAGAACAAATCAAAAAAGGATTCCAGCTTCCTAAGTGGAAAAAAGACTATTCGACCCTGGCTCTTTCATAATCATGATCAAAGGTTGGCTCCAACTCTGGCTGCACCTACTGTTTGACTCCCAAATTTGAGCTCTTATTGATTTTAAATTCCAAAGGCAAATGACTAACTTTGGAAAAAAGAGAGAACACTAAACTGCAAGAGAAACTGACAAGAGGTCCATTGCTGCGAACTCTCTTATTCTGCACCCACAGCTCACCCACTGAAGCTTGGATTGTTTGGACTACAATTTCCAGAATCTCTCAGCCAGTGGCTATCAAGTCACCTCAAATCCCATTTTGGAAGAAAGGCAGGATATGAATCCCATAAATAAATAAAATAAAAATCACAATTCAAAAATAATTTCTCCAAAATCTAGATTCAGAAGACAAAGTGAAGGTACCTTTGCACAGGGGCCTCCAACATCCTTCAGATGGCCCTACTACTTTATACTCATCTAAAGGTCTGGTGGTTTCTATATGCATGTGCAGGACTTGCTAACCACAGTGTCAAATTGTTACAAGTGTCATCATCACAACTGACAATAGAGCAGCGAAGACCCAGAGCTCAGAGATTCAAAATCTTGTGTCTAAGAACTGTGAATGGAATCAAGATACTTCAGAAGCAACTTTCTATGAATACAGTTTCAGAAATTGAGTCGCAAATGAGATATGCAACAGTCATAAATACTTTCAGCATGCAAATAAACCAGGCAGCTAGTGCATTTATAATCTGAAATGGGCAGAGAAGATAGCCCATAAAATTTGGGGAACATGTGGACAAAAACTATTAAAGTTTACATTAAGTTATGAAGATAGAGAGAATTTTTATAAAAAGATGTACGGGTGGTATTTAACCCCAGACAAAATTCCTAAAAAAATATAAAGAATAAACAAATACATGTTGGAAATATAATTTGAGGGAAGGGATTTTATATCATATCAGCTGTCATTTATCCAGAATTCCAAAATTCAAAATACTCTAAAATCCAAAATTGTCTACATGGGTAGCTGAGATAGTGACACTTTTGCTTTCTGATGGTCTAATGTACCCAATCTTTGTTTCATGGACAAAATTATTAAAAACATTGTGCATAAAATTACCTCCAAGTGCATAAGGTATATAAAAAACATAAATTAATTTAATGTTTAGACTTGGGTCCTACTTCCAAGATATCTCATTGTGTGTAAGCAAATATTCCAAAATCCAAAAAAATCCAAAATCCAAAACACTTGGTTCCAAGCATTTTGTATAAGAAAGACTCAATCTGTATGTAGAGGACATGTGGAAAAGCAAGAAAATATCTGACTATGATTCATATAAAGATGGAAATTGCAATTAAAACCTACAGTTTTATTTGTTTAATGGATGAACAACTGAACAAAAAGAATAGACGAATTCTGCAATACATGATTACCACGGTGAGAGGAATTTATGCACAAAGGTGGAAGGATATTGTGATACTCTTTGTTGAATACTGGATATTAAAATTATATGATTTTGCAGAAATGGTCAAACTGAAAAGCTTTTCAGGGACAAGATGCTGAAGACTTTTAAAGAAGTATGCAAACTGTTCATAGAGTACATGACTAGGAATTAAGCAAGAATGATAGTAACCATAAAAGGATTCATAAATATTGTTGAAGTCAGATGCTATTAATTTATGTAGTAGTCAGATTATGCCTGGATAAAGTAGAATGATTATTAATTATAACCACTTACCAGAGATCTGGAAGTTCTTTTCCTAGTGTGTTAGGATGTTTGATGTGTTTGTACGCTTGTAGTTTGTAATTAGTATGTAGTATGCAGTTGTGTAGTTTTATTAGAATTATTTTAATTAAATTAGTTTATGCCGGTAGGTGTTGTTTGTTTTTTGTTTGTTTGTTTGTTTGTTTTGTGGTGGGGGGGTAATCTTTCCCCTTGTATGTAGTTTTATGCTGTTAAAAATGTGTTACTAAAAATATTTAAAGCCAGTGTGGCATAGTGGTTTGAACATTGGTCCGTGACTCTGGAGAGCAGGGTTTGAATCCTCACTCAGCCGTGGAAACCCACTGAGTAACTTTGGGCAAGTCACATCCTCTCAGCCTCAGGGGAAGGCTATTGCAAACCTCCTCTGAACAAATCATGCCAAGAAAACCCCATGATAGATTTGCTTTAGGGTCACCATAAGCCAGAAACAACTTGAAGGCACACAACAACAAATAATAATAACAATATTTGGGGGGGGGGAATCCTATGTCTAAGTAGCAGGGACTATGACATCTATTGACATCCACCCCAGGGGTGCTGACTGGGGCTTGTTATAGGGAACATATTTTCCCCCACCCCACCAGAGAAACAGCTTCACTAGCTAAAGGCCTATTTCCAAGCAGAATTTTGTCCTATAAAGACTCTTTGGGCCATCTATACAATCATATCCCCTTATATCACCTGGCACCAATTTTGAGATCTTTCAGGGAGTGCTTTTGGTAAGGATATGAGAGCAAGCCTTGAGGAGGCTTGGTTGGCTTTCTCTCTGCTGTCTTTCCCTCTAGCAAGCAAAGATCTTTTTATTTAGGAACCTCTCACATTATAAGGCAGAAGGGTTGCTTTGTATATGGTGTGCTGTGTACTTTTAATTAAGTTTTAAACTTTTAAAACGATTCAGAAACATAGCCATGTTAGTCTGGAATATCAATATGGAAAGGGATCTTGAGACTGAGGATTCAAAATCATTCTTCAAAAGTGGCTGGGGAATGGCTTCGTGACTCCCAGGAGCATCGGCAGCTTTCTCCTGTGCGGTAACACCTGCTCTCCCGTTCTGTGCCAATCCCATCCCATACCCAGAACGGTCTGGAAATGGCGTGTGATAAACATACTAGTCTACAAAAGCTTGTGCTGTAACCTCTTTTGCACAGTTAGTCTCAAAGATGCTACAAGATCCATTTGCGTACTATTTTAAGTATGTTCTTTTTTAGTTGAATTGTCTGTTTAATGTTTTCAACTTTTAATAATATTTTACCCAGCTTTTGTTTCAATTTTTTTGGTAAGCTGTTTTGAGTTCCTTTCTGGGAGAAAGGTAAAGTATAAAACAAACAAGCAAACAAGTAAGCTTATCTGGGAGTAAGTCTCATTAAACATAGTCAGACCTGCTTCAGATTAGGCATGCATAAGTATTGCACTGTCAAGAAATCTTTCTCTTACCCTCCTTCTCCTGTTAAAATTTTATTGGATTTTTTTTTACGTAATCTTAGTTCAACATTGTGCCTGCAAAAATTCTATCCTTTCAAATCTGTACTGTGAATATCAAAAAAATGGATATTTTCCCCTATTGTTCTTCCATTACAGAATGCAAGGCAACATAAATGGTCTTGCACCTATCATATGGTCTTGCCCTGGCCATCCATATCATTAAATTTCAAAAGCAACACTCTTTTCAAATGATCACCACCTCAGGCAGCTTGCTGATAACAACTTATCAAAATCACCATATGCAAGTGTTAAGTCAGGGATGGAATTTAAAAGATTTATACAAAGCAGTATTTCTGCTGTTCTTGAAAAGTGAGAAGTCACTTTCCCCTTTTCATATTTAGCTGTGATCATTGGGTTTCAAAGGCAAATCTGGTTCGCATTGAAAATGTCTTGGATCAAAGTGACTCTTGTTCTTCTGACTAATATTTGCACCGCTCAAGAGATCCTGAAGTGTTATCATAAAACATGCCACATGGAATTGCTCCCAATACGTTGGTTATTCCAGCTGGTTTGTGTCTTCTGTACTTAGTGGGCAGTGGATTGCTTCAATATCCAGTGTATTACTTTATTTCTATGGCTTACTCACTGCCTCTAAGGTTACATAAGCCATTCATCAAGACTGAGTAAGAGGTTACACATGTACTGAGTGGGATCAACAACGGCAAGCATACACAAGGACTGCGTGTGCTGTTCTCATCCCCGATCCAAACCACTCGAATTGTAACTGTAGAAGCTATTTCAAAAGAACGGAAGTCCCTTAATCAGTTCTTTCCTTTTTTCTAATTTGCAGGGCCAATGCTTTATTTCAAGAGGGTGCACATGTACAGCAGCCATGGCTACTTCTTGCAAGCTTTATTGCATCAGACCTACTAAATATACCAAACCCCCTACCCCCTACCCCCTCCAAAAAACACTCACATTACCAATGTTAAAACCAAATTAACAATTTGGATCGATGTATCATTTTAAAAAATCAGCTTTTTTGATTGGCTTTTCCAAGACTAAGGCAGAGAAGCTCATACAGAGGAATACGTAGCTATTCTATAAACAGGATGCAATCCAGCTCCCACTGAGACCAAAGACTGGATCTAATACAAGGAATTCCATCACCAAAACTACCCAAGTTTTCTCAATTGAGTGAATTAAATTGATCTAATGACTCACCTGAATCGAAGCACCAAATACAGATCTCCAGCGAGAAATACAGCCGATGGTGCCAGCCTTTATCTCTCTAGGCGCTCTGAAGCACTACAGTCCCTACGAGATACTGTCGGTTGCAAATGTCAGCAGTGGATGTGAGCTTTGACCCCAAAGTCCTGTGGCAGACCTATTATCAGCTGAATGGAGCTGATATGGCCAGTTGTGTTCGGAAGAATCCCAGACACGAGGAACCTTGCTTCAGTTAGCCAGATTTTTTTTCTTTAGGGTAAACCCCCCCCTCTATATTCTAGTGGGATATAAAATTAATTCAGCAATTGTTTGTTCACCTCAACCTTGAGATATGGACACATCTATAAATAATATGACTTACACTGCTGGCTTTTAAATTTTCTTAACAAAGCTTTAACTCATAAAATTGCAGCTGTTTTGCAGGACTACAGATAGATGCAGTTTTATGAGTACTATCTATCACATGAAACAGATATGGTTGGTTGCCACACTTGATTACTGCAGCAATAATGTCCATTTGAATCAAACTTATCACTTACTTGAAGACTGAAGAATGAGTGGCTCTCTGGATGTTGCAAGACTGCAAATCCCTTTATCCACCACCACCCAGGCCGCTGGGAGTTACAGTCCAAACATCTGGATAACTAAACAATTCCACCTCTTGAATAAACCAGCAACCCTGTTTTACACATACTTGTTAGAAACTAAACTCAGCGACTCTAGAAAGCCAAACTTCTACACACCTGGATGTCACCAGGCATCACTGCTAAGTAGATGACAGTGTGTTTAGGGCAGATGCAGTAGCACTAGCCACATAACCCATTTGAGTTCCTCTAATATGAAGTTGAGGATCCTCATATGAGTAAATGAGGTAAATATTACTCCATCTACAATCCTAAACTTCCACTATCAAATTTCCATACTCCTATCTTGATTAGCCTTGTGTGGTGTTTCTGTTTGAATTGTTACTTCGTGTCTGCATGCTCTCTTGCATGTTTCTAAATAAAACCTTTTCGGTCCATTAAACGTGGAATCCTTCTACAGCTAGTATGGAGTATACAGAGGTGAAAACAGTCACATCAGAAAACAGTCACCTTGCATTACCCAACTTCTCATAAGTGAGCTTTGAGCTAACCATTTCTCCTGACGTTTAAGGAGTCACTGACACTGTTGGTGGAGACCAACCGATGGAGACCCCAGCCCCCCAGCCCCACCTTTTTAGGTAACACTGTGGTTGGTGTACCCATTGCAGACTCTTCTACACAGGAACAGTCTGAACAGAGCAGCCCATGTTCAGATGACACCTAACATTTCTCATTGCACTGAATTATTCATGGGATATTGTTGAAACAACAGTTAGTTTAGAATATGTCCACCAAGCTACTGACGAAGACCAGGCACTGGAAATATAAGTGTGTAAGAATATACACTATATAAACTGTGCATTTAGATTATGGTCTAAACCCAATGCAGAGTTTAGACAGTCTTAAACCCATTGAGACCAATGGCCTTAAGCATGTCCAACTCTGCATTGGATTTGAGTAGATGCCTTGGAACCCTTCTTGCAAAGTCTGGAAGGGCATACTGTTCAAGTACATTGATCCTACATGGTGTCATACAGATAACTATCAAAAAATCTACAAGTACGGATATTATAGTATGAGAGAGATATAATAGTATCTACTCTAGCAAGTCTCCAAGGTCTTGGGCAAAAGTTATTCCCCATGTTACAGCCTGAGATACTTTTAAATGAATCTACTGCTCCACTAAGCTATTCTCAAAATTAGGAAAAATACATTTTGGATGATAGTACAGTACAGTACATATTGGCTGGGGGAATCCTAGGAACAATAGTTCAATAAAATATTATCCCAGGCTCTGAGTTGTCTACATGAGAAAACTAAGAGGAAAACACAATGAGATTCAGTATCCCATCTCAAATTATAATTCTCGGTGAGACCTAAATAGTTGTTGTTGCTGTTAGCTGCGGTCAAGGTGGACAACTCATGAATGAAAGTCCTACAAGTCACCCGATCATGAAGAGTCCACCACAGGTCTTGCAGACTCAGGGCTGTTGCTTCCTTGATTGAGTCTATCCACCTGGAGTATGGTCTTCCTCTTTCACTGCTGCTTTCTACCTTACTTAGCATTATCGTGGTGTTTTTTTTCTGGTAAGTCACGTCTTCTCATGATATGGCCAAGGTACAACAGTCTCAGTTTAGTCATCTTGGCTTCTAGGGAGAGATCAGGTTTGATTGGCTCAGCTTGGCAGTCCAAGGTAGCCACAGAACTCTTCTCCAGCACCACATTTCAAAAGAATTGATTGTCTTCCTTTTTTCACTGACTATACATAGAAATGGGAATACAATGGCATGGATAATCCTAACTTTACTATCCAATTATATTTCTTTATACTTTAGGAATTTGTTTAGTTCCTTCTAACTGCCCTTCCAAGTTCTAGTCTTCTGATTTCTTGACGGCAGTCTCCACTCCAATTTATGCTTGAGTCAAGGTATAGAAAACCATGAACATAAATCCTGCTAATTAATTTAATGCTCATTTATTATGTCCTGCTGTTGCACCAAAAATGGTTCTGTTAAGTGTCAGGTCCAAATTTTGCTTATAACCTGAAGCAACAAGCAAGTTTATATCTTAACCAAGCCAAACTTTATCTAAGGATGTCAATCAAAAAAGCCATAAAATAATTACAAGCCTGAATAAAATAATGATAAAGGCTAAGTGCCAACCTGCCACGAGATTATTAATCTTCCCTTCTCATGTTTGCCTATCTTGATAATAAGCAAACTGACTGCCAATTTGCACAACATGATATACTTTAAAAAATGACAAGCATATGACTCAATAAAAAGCTAGCCAACTTTAAACCCACACTACCACGAACCCTTTGAGAAAAACTGACATGTTATGTGATTCCAGGGTCTTTTCTGGATCCAAAATATTCATTTTACTTTTATGTTATCTTAATCCAACTTTTCTACCAGTATGGGACTAAGGGCAGCATACAACAAAATAAAGCAAAGTTCACCTAAAACATTTTTGATGCAAAAGTTTAAAAACAATTAAATAAATAATTATATTAACAATATCTAGGGTGGGTCTATACTTGCCAGAATACTCTGGGCTGTCCTCAATTCTCATGGCTGCTACTTCATTACAACAAAAGCTTAGAAAATAGTAGATATTTGGACTACAACTTTCAAAGTTTCTCAGCATTGCCCATGTTGTCTGGGAGGTTCTGGGAATTAGAAGAATTATTATTTCAAGTTCTAGCTAGAGTGTACCTCCTTTGCTTTCTGTGCTGTGTCCCACATACAAAGATCAAACCAGCAAGCCTGACATCAGCACTTGACTGATATATAACCCTGTAGGGGACACTTTTTGGCATTATATAGGATAGCAAAAAATGTCAGATAAACCCCATTCCCTCCCATGCAAAACACAGTGGGCCCTAAGTATCCACTAGGGCTTGGTTCCAGGAATCCCTGTGCATACCAAAATCCATGGGTGCTCAACTTAAATATAATGGCATAGTTAAATGGCGCCTTACCACATCTTGATCAGGCTGTTGTGAAGATAAAGTGGTGCTGGAGGGAATATATAAAATGGCAAAATGAAGGTTTGCTTGAGGGATATTTAAAAAATATTTTCAAGCTGTGGATTGTTGAATCCATGGATAAAGAACCCGTGGATACAGAGGGGCAACTGCAGTCTCAAAGCAGATTGTGCCACACACATTAACATTCAATGCTACTCCTTTAGAAACAGCAATCATGGGGTAAATGACAACATTTATTTATGTTACACTATTTCACTATTAGGCTCAAGGTAACAAACCTTCTGCCTCCAGCGCCACTTTATCTTCACAACAGCATGATAAAGTAAGTCACGCTGAAGAGAGAATAACTAGCTGCATGTCATCCAGTGAATTTCTTGGCTCAGCCAAGAGTGGAATCTGGATCTCCCAAGTCCCTGTCCACCACTATGCTATACTTAAACCGAGTAGAATGCAGAATTCTGCACTACCAAGTGCTGTATTTTTCCACTGTATTCTCACATAATCTTAATATCCTTATGGTCCTGAAGTCCTCAAGAGAATGGCTAGACCAGAATTAAAAGAGCTTATCAGACATCATTTCCAGCCCGATCCAGGCACGGGTTAGGATCAGAATGGAAAAGGTGTTATCACATGGATTTTGCCACTGATGCCACTGGGAGTCCCAAAACCATTCCCCAGTCGTGCTTTGGCTTTGGAAAATTTCCGTTCTTCAAAATCTGTGGCCATAGCATGGCTGAGGAATGGTTTGGGGACTCCCGGTGGCATTGGCGGCAAAATCTATGTGATAACACCCTTTCTCCCTTGTTCCATCCCATCCCATCCCATTCCGATCCCCAGATCAGGCTGGAAATGACGTCTGATAAGCTTATTAGATTCATCTGAGAACTCGGTTCCTGAAGTATCAAAAGCATGAAAATAGGAAACGTAGGGGGATATAGTTTAATCTTTGTGAATCCCATTTTTGGAGAAAGGTGGGATACAAATCTAACAAATAAATAAATAAAATCTAACAACCTTTTTACTTAAACTTCTTCAGGATTCTAATATCATAAAGCATCACCTGGAAAGCTCTTTTAATTGGCTCATGAGCTCACCATAAATTCAAGAGCATTCTACAAATGAAGCAACAGACATTACATCATAAAACCATGAAACATCTAGAGGCAGTTTTCTGAGACACCTCCATAAAAGCTGAACTCCCAAATGTCATCAGTGAAGATGGAGATGAGCATCAATCTGAAAGATTGTTTTAGAAAGTGGGGGTTGTGCTTCACTTTTAGAAATAGCCAATGTTCTGCCAAAGAATGACAGCCATGTTTAGAAAAGCTCATATCTAAAGGTAGTACATAAGATTACTGGTAATATAAGATGAAGAAAAAAACAGACCATAAGCTTCACCAATCAATGAAGAACAGAATACCGGAAACTATGATCATGTAGCCTGAAAGCCACTATTAAAGGCATCATTAACTGAGATGCTATGACTCATCCAAGATGTAATTTGCTCTCTTCTTGTAATAATATCTCCAATATTCTTTCCCCACACTCAAATGCTGCTGCCTGTTTTGAGTGAGAAAAATCAAATCTGACCAAGGAAACCCAAATAAAATCTTTAATTAATAACGTCTAGACTTCTTTGTTTTATTGCCAATGAAGACACCCATTACTAAGTCCAACAAAATGAAATTCAGTTCAGATGTAGATAAACCAGATTCCATCATCAGGATCCCAGATGAGAAGATCAAAATAATGCTTTTCAGATTTAACATTATAGATCCTACGACCACAGAGACAATTGTGAGAGCAACTTTTTCTCTGTGCAATGCAAAGTAACATTCCACAGAACCCTTCAGTTTCTTGGAAGCCTACCAGTTGTCCTGAAAAACAAGTTGCTTAACATTATTGTTGTTTCCCTGCAGACATCACAGGAACACATCTGGTGAGTTCCAAGGGACCTTCATAATTCTTTCGGGGCAACAGAGAGGCCCAACCCATCCTATCGGCAGAGAAAGGGACAGGCAAAACCATTCCTGAGTATTCCTTTGCAAACAAACAAACAAACAAACAAACATCCTATGAAATTCATGGGGTTGCCATAAGTCATATCTTGAAGGCGTGCACACACACTTCATATGGAAAGATGCAGAGTGAATGGTACTGCAGTCAGTTCAGTTTCTAGCTCATGCTGGTGTAGTGATACAAACAGCAAGTCATATCTCACATTACTGCTTCAATGTAGTTACTCTTGAAAAACAGCTTGCATACAGTGGCAGCACTAGTATGCACGAGGTGACACCCTAAGAGGGGGTGACACCTCTGTTCCCCAAACAATCTGCTTCTTGGCAGAAATGGGCTGTGTGTTTGCTTGTTTAAAATGCTGAACATATGGTGGGAGTCACATGAGGATCAGTGGGACGAGAGAGGAGAGGCCCCAGATTTTATATAATTTTTTAAAATTCTTTTAAAACTTCATTTAAAAACATCACATCTTACCAAAATTCCACTTTAACCACATGAAACAATGTACAGGTAAATCCATTTAGGCTGTCCATATGATATTGTAATTTAAAAATATAATTTCAGTTTTATTAGTTGTCTTTGGACTTTATCGCATGCACTTTCTTAACCGTTTTGGGGACGGGAAGGGGACTCGCGGGGGCAAGCATGAACGGATTTTACCGCACACGCAAGCCTCCACAAAAAGGTTCCATTCTGGCACCTGTACCCAAGCCGTCCCTGTTCAGTGCCGGCGGGTGCCATTTTGTCCAGACAGAAGTCTTCAGACCAGAACATTTAACACTTCTCGGCACTGGACAGGGACGGGTGCCAGAACAGGACCTTTCTGTGGACAGTTGCGTGTGCGATAAAATCTGTTCACGCTCGTCTCCGTGAGTCCCATCCCCATTCCCAAAATGGTTTTAAAAGGGGCATGCGATAAAGTCCTTTGTCAGAACTATTGCCATCCCCTTCAATGCTATATAGGAGTTATGATTTATCAGTAACATTAGTACAAAAAACAAAGTAAAGATTCTGTATGGTGTGATATGGGAAGTGGTCAGTGTGGGGGGGGGGGTCACACCATGAGTTACCACACATACACATTACTGCCATGACATGGCATGCTAATTACATGGAAGCTACATGTGTGTTACAATCACACTGTATCAGTCCTGCATGAATCAGTTTTGCAGCAAAAAAGTAGAAGTATGAAAAACCCAAAAAGGCTACTAGCAAAGAAAAAGTAAGGGCTAGAAGCATCACATGCTCTTTTGCCTACTATACACAAGAAAAGGCTTGTTCAGATTCCCCCAAATCCCACACAAATAGCATCTGCATCTCCTATGCCTGTAAGGGGCTCTACAGACTGCCCCTTTTCGTGCCAGATCGGGGCCATGATCTTGTTGTAGCCCTGATCTGGCCTTTCGAAGGCGCAAAAAGCCCTTTCAGAGCAGCTCCTTTTTGCACTCTTGAAAGGGTGCCATAGCCATGGTGGCGCAGCTATATGGTGCCCCTTCAGCACTGCGTCATCTGTACGCAGCACTGGAGGCACACCATGATGCCGCATGCCATGTGGAGTGGCGTGCGGCATCGGGGCACCCTGGAGGGGCAGAGTCAGGCATGCGCCATGAGGACACTACACCCCAACTCTGCCCACATGCCAGCCTTTCACACTGGTCTATAAAGGGCCTCATTTGAATGTAAGCCTGACTTCAGTTGGATATGCACATTTTAAAATGCCTTCCTCCACATTGGAGCACCACACTGACATTCACAAATACACACAAATAGATTAAAACAGGATAAAATAAGTCTTTGTGCCATGCATAAATAAACAGCGGTATCCCGAATGTTTAGTTACTCATTAAAAAGGTAGCAGACTAAATGGGTATTTAAATACACTGGCATATTGCTAAACCCCAGTTTAGTACCTTTTTATTACTAAAGAGAATCCTAGTAAACAGAAATGACCATTCACTCCCAGATTCTGATTTAGAGTGCCTTCTCCACTTAATTGGCTGAAGAAGGGTCTTCTTTTTCTTCTTCTTTTTTTGTCTAATTGATTTTCCTAATGATCTGCCCATTAAAGCCATTAAAGGTGTGAAAACATCTTGGATTGCATACATGCTGCCAAAACAGCCTATTGCACATAATTCTGATTTTCTCATTTCTACAGCACCTCTCAACTGCCAGTTAGAAAACCAAACTTGATTAGAAAGCGAACTCTGAACCCTGCCTTCAGGACCGAGATCTACTTCAGTTTGTTTTTCCACATGAATGTGCCGCCTAACCTTGCTCTGATCCATCTCGTCTGGGGAAGGACTCTCTCACTTTAATATACTAATCCTGGCCTAGAACAGAGGTGGGCAGGATGTCAAGAACGTGTTCATTTTTAGCATTAACCTAAAAGTTATTTCCATGCTGTCAGAGAAGAGAAAAAGTCTGATTTGGGGTGTATAATGGGCCTTCCACGTTAGTTGGAGTTAGGGATGCGGAACCCTGGTGAAAGTGGGGAAACTACAATAAAAAAATACTATGTTTTTAAAAAAACCCTGAAAGAACACCTCTCAAGGAATCTCTAGGTGCTCCAGAAACTCTATGGACCTTATCAGACGGGAGGAATTTCTCTTTATTGTGAATGGAGCCACTTGGAGCCAATCTGAATTCACGTGAATTCGCTAGTTTAGCAAATTTATGTGAATTCCAGTTGTGTTCGGAACATGTTCAGATTGACTTCCCATTACCTGAAAATGACCCCCATTGCCCAAAATTGCATGAGATGCATTAATTCGCAATAACGTAAAACTCATGATTGTGTTCAAAATTACTTCCCTTTTGCCCAAAATTGCGTGAGATACTTTAATTCGCAATAACATGAAACCCCATGATTACATTCGGATTGCCATTAGATTATACTTCCAATTTCCAACGTCTGATAAGGTCCTGTGCAACTGTATGGACAACATCCACTGAAAGTTGACCACAGAATTGAGCTGGAGGGCCTACAAATGCATAGACAAATTCTCTCCCTAGGAATCTCTAGCTTCTCCAGCACAACATCTGGCAAATGTTGGCCAGATAGTTGCACTGGAGGACCCCAGGATTCCTAGAAAGAACATATTAATAAAATCTGTGAATAATCACATTTTCAAAAGCCAAAGCAGCAAATGTAGAGGGTTGACTGTAGTCATTTGTACTGATGAGGAAGCAACCTGAGGCTGATACCTTGACTGCTCTCTTCTTAGTCTTCAATGAAGCCTAACCCAGCTCAAGGTTTTCTTATGGTAGTAGGAGCCAACTTGTAATTAAACTTGTATGGTGTCACCAAAGTTGATAGCACTAACCAATTAGTTCCCTCTTCCTGAATGACTCCCCTTTATGGTTCTTACTTGCTTCTACAATTAAACAGCTTTGTCTATGGGGGAAAAAACACCTTCAACATTTTTTTCTCACTCTGACTGTGTCTTGTCTTTCTTTTAAAGGCCTTGACACAGGATCACATGCTTTCCTCTCAGGACTTATGCTGTAAAAGTGCAAAGTGAGCAGATGTTTTCTTTTTGTGAATCATACATTTGACAAAAGAAGAGGAAAAAGGAATTAAACGTGTTCAATGGATCCACTCTTAAACTCCTTGAAAAGTATGATTGTACACTCACCCACTGCATTTCTGCTGCTCTAAAGATAATGAACATAACGGTTCATTTATGATGCGGAATATATTTGAGCTTTGCAAGGCTGCTGCCACACTGCTTGATGCTGCTTTAACAGTTGTGGCTCCGTCCTATGGGATTTGTAGTTTATTGTGGAACCAGAATTCTCTGAGAGAGAAGGCTAAATATCTCACAAAACTACAAACCCCACAGTCCCATAGCATTGAGCCATGGCAGTTGAATCAGTGTCAAACTGCGTTAATTCTGCAGAGTAGATGCAGCCTAAGCTACAAAGATGAAACAAAACCAACACTGGACATTTATATTAGTGCAACTTCTTTATTCTAGATATGATTTGTGCCAGCCACAAGTCACTTAACTCTTCTGCTAGAGCTTTCTGGCTGTCATTTGGAGAACCAAATAAATCCCTGTACAGCCCCATAGCCTCCTCCAACCCTCTTGCTTAAAAATCAGTAGGAACTAGTTAGCGAACTAGTTAGCTGGGGGGGTTTTGCACCACAGACCAGTAGATTATAGCATTCTGATTTATAAGTAACTAAAAGTAACTGCTTTAATTATTCATGAAGAAAAAGAAAGTAATCTCATGACAAATGAATTACTCATAATTATTTCCTTTTTGAAACAACTAGGGCTGTGTCTGATTTCTGAAATTCTTTGGTGCAAAGATACTTCTAAGTATGGTGGTCCCTCCACATTTGCTGAGGTTAGGGGTGAAGGACCCTCGTGAATGTGGAAAAACCACAAATAAAAAAACACAGTTATTTTTACCTACAAGAACAGCTCTCTAGGAATCTCCAGATCCTCCAGTGCAACTCTGTGGTCATATCTGTCAGACGCTGATCACAGAATCATGCTGGAGGACTCACAAATGTCTAGAGAAATGTTTTATGTAGGAACATCTTGGCTCTCCAGCAGAACTCTATGGTCAACTTCTGGCAGAGTTGCAGAAAGAGGACTTATCGAGATTCCTAGAGAGAACATATTAATCAAAACATCAAATAATCAAAGCCACAAAAGTCAAAGCTGCAAATGTGGAGGGCCAACTGTAATTTCTAATTTCCCTAAGACAACAGTGGTTTGGATAGAGAGCCATTTCAGTTGGCCTAGTTCTAGCTCAGCCAGCATTTGGGCATCCTCACCAATTGGGACTATGCTCCAAGTAATGACAAAGTAAATGACAAAGTAAAACATTTTTGTGCAAAAAAAAAAAAAGAAAAGAAAGAAAGAAACTTCTAGAAGCATACAAGTATGAGATATCAACAGTTGCAGCATATGCATTTTAGTTGACTAGTTCTCTCTCTGGCACACAAACAAACATAAGCATAAGACGTAGCTTTGTACAGAGCATGAGGTGGAAATACGGAACAGTTGCGCTGAAGTTCCTTATTTTATCACCTAGATGATAAAAAGTAATCTTCATATAGAAATAGCTACACATATTGCACAGATTACAACGTTTTATTGATTATTTTTTTATTACTGCAGATACGAAGTCATATAAAAAGGAAGCTATAACAGGCACTGTTAATTGTCTGGTAATGATTGCAGTTATCAGCATATGAGGGTTACACAGACTGAAATGATATTATTGACTTCTCTTACATCATTCATTACCTTGCCAAGATTATATAAAGGGACTTCCATTTCAGAAACACCATTGTTACTCAAGAGAGCCAGGCTTCCTGTAACAACATGCTTTCTAACATGCTGATTTCAACGGCTTGGGATGTAATTTTAAGAAGGCAGCTCTTATCACATTTACCCGTCATTGAGCAGTACATAGTTCGTAGGCAACCAGGGCTTCTCCCACAGCTTTTCAAGAATGGGGAAATCTCCTTTTTGAAAAGATGCAGGAGAGGACCAGATTGTATATGGGCTGTGTACTGCCCAGGGATGGGGAAATGTGGCAAGATCTGCCTTCTTAAAATTACATCCCGCATCTATCGCGGGAGCAAAGGCAATGTAATAAACTCCTACATGTTAGTATATTATACCGTATGAATTGTTGCATATTTTTGCATAGATGCTTGATAGTCTTCCTTTTCCTGTGCAAATTTGCATCTATTTACCCTCCCTCTGCCAAAAATTGCACAGCTATACAAATCCATGTGTGACAGCTGTATGTTCAGTGAAATGAATCTTCATGGATACTCTGGTAAAAAGCTCGAATCCCTTTTTTCAGCAGAGTTTATGGAATTCCCCCCCCCCCAGCCCAAATTCATCCAAATCGCATGTGGACAGACAGAAGTCTATTTGATTCGAATGAACAGTATTTTAAGTCATGTAGACAAGCCAAGCAGAAAGGGAACCAGGCCGAAGTCAAACAGAAGAGGAAACCAAAGCTGTTGTGTGACAGAGGAAAGTTAGTCAGTGGCTGGAATTTTCCAAGATGCAAGAAAATATCAAGAAGATAAGACTGATCTGCAGTTGGCAAAAGCACATGGTACAGTCCTACCCTGGAAAGCCGAACACTGGGGAGAGGGCTAGACAGTGTTACCTCCCAGAAACCCTAGCTGGGATGGCCCATGTTGAATCTGGGAGGCAAAATCTAAAACAAATGAAAGGCCACTGGGCTAGACTACAACCTCTCCCTAATGTGTCCACATGTGAAAAAGATGTAGGGCACACCAGCAAGTACATGACTTTAACAATGCTCTCGCTGTAGAATTCCTTCTTGAGAAAAGTTCATGAAAGCGCTCATTAAAGAACAATAGACAATTGTCCCCGAAATGACCTTTATTCAGAACATGTTTCTAGTTTTATTAGGTTTTTTTTTTTAAAGGTAAGAAATATTTCAGTTCAGTATTATCCTGAGCTTTGCCCCTCTTCTTGTGTTTCCTAACTTTCTACATAGAAGTGTAATTGCAGAAAACATGTAAAAATGGAACGTACAGTCCAAGGACTCCAGTGTCTGATCTTCATGTGTACAAAGAGAACTGTATTTCATAAACCTTGGAGAGGGATTAAAATTAGGTACAAACAGTTACATAGGCCTCAGTTACATGGGCAGGCATACCAGTGACTGAATCACCATTATTTTAATCAAAACTTTCTAGGTAATTTGTTCATCTTTTGTGTTTGCTAATATTAACTGTGTGGTTTTGCTCAGAACTATGCCTTGCTTGTGCAATTCTGTCACAGAGTTTGCTATCAGCTTGGAGAGATAATACTGTCCAGGGTAGGGCTGGGCAATGTTCTGCCTCATCTCCCTCACAAAGTTGATGTGAGGATATCATTGTTTGCCTTCAAGTCGTTTCTGACATGGGGAGATCCTAAGGTGAAGCTACAGAGCAACTGTGGTGTAGCGGTTTGAGCACTGGACTGTGACTCTGGAGACCAGGGTTCGAATCAGCCATGGAAACCCACTGGGTAACCTTGGGCAAGTTGCACTCTCTCAGCCTAAGAGGATGGCAGTGGTAAACCCGCTTAAAAGAAACTTGCCAAGCTCCACTTTAGGAGTGCCATTAAGTCGGAAACAACTTGAAGGCACATAGCAACAACAAAGACCTCTTTATTTAAACAAACCTTCAGCTTTTAACTGGTTGGCTCATAAATGATTTTTGAAAAAGAGAGGCGTGGTATATCTCTTACTATGTTTTCCATGAGCCAAGTGGATTTTCATGGGCCGAGACAGGATTTGAACCCTGGTCTTGCAGTGTCCTAGTTCAATGCTTGAACTGTAACACCATGCCAGCCTTTGCCTGCTGGCAAAAAGAAAACAGAAAACGGGCAATGGAAGGGAGTTTCACAGCCGAGGAGCAGCCACTGAGAAGTCCCTCTCTCATGTCCTCACCGGATGAACCTGTAAGGATGGTAAGAGGAGAGAAAGCCTTTTCCTGAAGATCATAAGTCTCAAATGGGCAGATGTAAGCTTCCGGACAGTGCTATATAGCGTCACTTTATATAGTGTCATATACCATCCAGCATGGCATAGCAGTTTGAGTGTTACACTGGTTTATCACACTAGAGGGCAAACAGGATTTAAACAGGAATTAAACAGAAATTAAACAGGAAATACCTTATGTTTAACATAGGGTATTTAACATGCCTTATGTTTAACATAGGGCATTTCCTGTTTAATTCCTGTTTAATTCCTGTTTAAATCCTGTTTGCCCTCTAGTGTGATAAACCTGTATGTCTCTGGAGACCAGGCTTCAATTCCTGGCTTGGCCATGGAAACTCACTGGGTAACATTGGGAAAGTCACATGCTCTCAGCTTCGGGGGAAGGCAAGGGCAAACCTCCTCTGAACAAATGTTGCCAAGAAAACCCCATGATAAGTTCGCCTTAGGGTTGCCATAAGTCAGAAGAGACATGACGGCACACAACAACAACCATCATCCCGGGATAAAGGGTGGCACAACGAACCGTAACTTCCATGCAGGAAGTGGCATGAAAACTAAAGGAAGAAGTGTACAGTTCTATATGCAAACCTCTTTCCAGGCACACTTCCCCCAAACTCCTGATTTGCAACAGAAATTGAACCATCCAAACAGCAGCTTTATACTATTTGCCATATTTGTCCCTTACTCCTCTTCAAAGTGGGATTTGATACATGACCCCCTATCCTATTTTAGAGGCAGCATGGTGTAGCAGTTTGGGCATTGGACTACAACTCTGCGAGGCAATTCGGAAACCCACTGGGTGACCTTGGGCAAGTCACACTCTCTCAGCCCCAGAAAACCCAGAATTTCTCTCTTTTAAATTAATTGTTTGGGAGGCTGCATTATAATCAAAAATACCTCTTTTCGTAGCCCCCAAAACCAGCAGTAGACATGCAGCCCCTTTTGGGGTTTCTGCCCTCCCCGGCCCCATTTTTGGCAGTCCCAAGGGCAAAACACTGGCCCACAGGAATTTTTCAACTGTGCTAGAGGCTTTTGCTAGTATATGTGCTCATATTTGGCTTAGAGCAAAGGACTGAAAAGCACAATTTTGGAGAATATGTATGGGGGGGTGGAAAGCATTCCCTTTTATTCTGGAATGCCACCCTCCCTGTTCCCTGACTTACGGGAACGGGAAAGGAAACAATGAGTTTCACAACCGTCTTGTGGGACGGGAGAACAACGGAGGACGGTATTATTAAATAGGAATTTTTATTATCACCCTCTTCTTCCGCTGCTTCCTCTGGCAAATACCTTCTTCCCCAGGACCTGGTTTCTCCCTTGCTATGGCTTAACTCCTTGTTGGAGCTGAAGCATGCTCCCAAATGGAAAAGGATTTGCAAATGCTACATATAAAGATATATCCAAAGACTTTAACTATTGTTACGTGCCTCTGAGCAGTTTCCAACTTATGGCAACCCTATCATGGGGTTTTCTTGGCAAGTTTCTTCAGAAGGGGTTTGTCATTGCCATTCTCTGAGGCTGAGAGTGTGACTTGCTCAAGGGCACCCAACGGGATTGGAACCCTGTTCTCCAGTGCTCAAACCGCAACACCACACTGGCTCTCAGAGACACGGCCGTGTGTTTTTTTTAACTGCCATGCATCTGAGGAAGTAGATCAAGTCTACAAAATGAGACAACGTCTTTCACACAGTCTCAAAGGTGCTACAAGAGCCGTTTGCAGACAGGTAGGTAAAGATGTATGAAGTGAGACAGTGTGGCATAGTGGTTTCAGCCCCTCCCCCCCCCCCCCCGGACTATGACTCTGGAGACGAGGGCCCAAAGTTCACACTCAGCCACAAAAACCCTCCAGATGACCTTGGGCAAGCCACACTCTCTCAGCCTCAGAGGAGGGCACTGGCAAACCTCCTCCGAACAAATCTTGCCAAGAAAACCCCATGACAGAAATGACTTGAAAACACACACAACACACACAGAGACGCATGTATGTAAAGAGCTAGTGTGGTGAGGTGGTTTGAGTACTGGACCATGCCTCAGGAGACCAGGGTCCGAATCCTGGCTCGGTTACGTAAACCGATTGGGTGACAATCACTTGAGCAAGTCTCACTCTCTCAGCCTCAGAGGAAGGCAATGGCAAACCCCCTCTGGAAAAACCGGCCGAGAAAACGCACACACAACAGGTTTGCCTCATATGTTGGAAACGACTTGAAAGCACACAGCAAACCCTTGAGGTTGCCAAACCAAGCCTCGGGGTTGCCATAAGTTGGAAACGCCTTAAATGCACACAACAACAACGTATGTATGTATGTTCACAACCAGCGCCGTGTAGCGGTCTGAACGCTGGACTACGACTTCCTGGAGGCCAGGGTTCAAATCCCTGCTCGGCCACGGAAGCCCGCCGGGTGACCTTGGGCGAGTCACACTCTCTCAGCCTCAGAGGATGGCATGGGCAATCTTGCCGAGAAAGCCCTCAGGGGTCCTCGTAAGTCAGAAACGACTCACAAAGGCACACGACGCAACACCCCCCGTCTGTGTGTCTGTGTCGGCCAGACGGATGGCTTCCATTAAGCTGTCACCCATGGCTGAGGTTACTTTCGGTCATTCTTAGCAACTCCAAAGCTGCTGCTTGGGCCTCTCTTTCTCTGCTTTCTTTCTTCACAGCTTTTCGCCTCAGCAGCCCCAACTGGAGGCACCTCCTGAGAAAAGCAGCTGTGTAAAAAAGAGTGTGAGAGACACAAAAAAACACAACAACAGACAGCTTTGCGACAACACAATTCTTGTGCATGTGTCTTTCTTTCACCCTGCCTGTCCTGCTGAGGAAAAGTGTGAAGAGTCCCATGGTTCAACATTAAGGATGTTCTTGCTGCTCTTGATGTGTGTCTCCCATTTTTATTTCTTTCACTTCATTTCTATTCTGCCTTCCTCCCAGAAAGAGAAAAACATATTTTTTTTCCAAAAAAACCCTTGACAGTTAGAATTTAAAAAAAAAAACCCACAGTTCCTCTCATCAAGGCGTTATAAAATTAACAGGAAAGCATACAAAAATGTTTAAAAACATAACTTTAAAAAATAATAAATTTTGCTTAGGGGTCTAGCTAAGCAACAGAAAAAGGAAATCAGGAAATATAACTTGAAATAGGATGACAATAAGGTACTAGGAAGTTACATTAATTATTATTATTATTATTATTATTATTAATATCCCGCCTCTCTGCACAAAGGCAACTGGGTAGACAAGATTTATGCATATATGCAGAATATATTATTTTTGATATATTTGCATTGCAAAGTCGATCTGTGGATTTGTTGCTATATTTGACATATGCGTCTGTAAGTCTGTAAATTTCTTGTCATATGTTTATTATATGTTTATTTTATATTATAAACTAATAAACTAATAAAAATACATTAAAATTTTCCTCCACATTTATGGATTTGATGATGAAAGTGGAAGGCACTCTGCACATGCTCAGAGGTTTGCCTATTCTCTCTTCTCCTTCTCAAAGGGGGGGGGGGCAAAGAAAAGGTTTCAGGAAAGGTTTTTCTGCTCAGTTGCAATGCAAGTCTGGAGGACAAAATGGACATAAACAACACAAAGAAACTCATATTCTTTCATATGCCATTTTTTAAAACCTTGTTTACTTCATGTTTTTTTTTAAATTTATTTATTTAAAATGCTCACATGTTGGTCAGCTTTCAAATACTGTTCCTTGCATTAACATATTTATTTTTTAATATTCATATGTTTGTGACTGTATTGCAATCTGCTTTCAAACACTGCTCCATGCAATAAAGTATTGACTTTTTAATATTCACGCTTGTTATTGTATTTGTGATCAGCTTCCAAATACTTATCCATGCAATAAAATATTTTTTTAATATTCATATGTTTGCAATAGTGCACTCTGCTTTTAAACACTGCTCCATGCCATACATATTTACTTTTTAATATTTAATATTCATATGATTATCACTGTATTTATCATTGCAATCTGCTTTCAAAGACTGCTCCATGCAAGAAATATTTATTTTTAATATTTAATATTCTCATATTTATCACAATATTGCAGTCTGATTCCAGATACTGCTCCATGCAATAAAATACTGACTTTTTAATATCTGTCATTGCATTGAGATCTGCTTTCACACACTACTCCATACAATAACAATATTGACTTTTTCACATTTAATATTCACATGTTTCTTACTGTATTGAGATCTGCTTCCAGACACTGCTCCATACAATAAAATAATGACTTCCTAAGCTTCACATGTTCTTGACTATGCTTTCAAATCATGCTCCATGCAATCACATTTCCTTTTTTAAAAAAATATTGAATATTCACATGTTTCTCCTTGTATTGAGATCTGCTTTGCAAACACTGCTCCATGCAATTAAAAAAAATATTTTTAAAAAATTGACATGCTTCTGTGTTGGGATCAGCTTTCCCCTATCTACAACTGCAATAAGAAAACCTTTTCTTTTTTCTCCCCTTGTTTACAACTAGACTGCAAGGAAAGATCTCCAAGAAGAAACCAGAGAGAGAAGCCCCAAGCCCCCCATCATCCAGGGGGGGCATGAATCTGGATGGGGGTCTCAGACCCAACATCACAATCCCCCCCCCCCAAAAAAACCCAAAATAACTTGCACCCCCCTTTATGTTGTTGTTATGGTTGTTTTCTTACCTCCTCTCCAGTTTGATGGGGATCAGCCTTGGAGGAGCTGCCTTCCAGATCCTAGGGATGGCTGTGTTTGGGGTGGAAGGGATGGTTCCCCCCCAAAAAATCCCCTTCCTTCTGTCCTCCAGATGCAGATCCAGCCAAAAAAAAAAGAATACCAAGGCCCTCCTTTCCCCCCCAGAGTCCCTTATATAGAGCCAGCCAGCTGGGGTTACTCTCGGTCAAACCCTGCTTCCTTTCTGATTTCTGCCACTTCTGCTGCTGGCTGCTGCTGCTCTGTTTATGTATATGGCAAAGCACTCCCCGGCAGCACGTGGAGGTGGGGCCCGCCTCTTAAAAGGGCAACAACATCAGTCAGCCCTGGCAACACTTAATTAACTCCAGTTGGAGTTTATCACACTGGAGGAATTGCTCCCAATTGCGAATGGAGCCGATTCGAAGTCGCGTAAATGTGCGACCTTACCGAATTTAGGTGGATTCTGATTGCGTTCGGAATGCGTTCGGAATGACTTCCCGTTTCCCGAAAAAGACCTTTCCCCATTGCCCGAAATTGTGTGAGATACTCTAATACGCGTTAACGTAAAACCCCATGATTGCGTTCGGGATGACTTGCCCAAAATTGTGTACGCAATTATGTGAAACCCCATGATTGCATCCGGATTGCATTATAACCACCAAATTCCGTCGTATGATGAATTCCGCTGTAAAATCTCCAGCCCTTCCTTACTATCAAGGGGTCTCCACCACCACCGTCAGCACCCACCCCACCTCTGTTGCTACTGGGTGCCTCCAAGGCCTTCCAAACTTATGGCCACCCCTATAATGCACTTTTCTTGCCTAGATTTCTTCCCAGGAGGAGTTTTCTTCCCATCGTCTGAGGCTGAGAGAGTGTGGCTCACCCAGTGGGCTTCCAGGAGGACCCACTCAAGGTTGGAACCCTGCTCTCCAGGGCCCTAGTCCAACTCGCAAACTGCCCAGTGGGGTTCCAGGGCCTGGCCAGGATTCAAACCCTGGTCTCCAGCATCTTAGACTGGTGCTATGCTATACTATAGCTATACTATAAACCAGAAGATCACATAATGGGTTTCCAGGGTCCAGCCTGGTCTCCAATGTCACACTGGAGACCAGGGTTCAAATCCTGGCTGGGCCCTGAAAACCCAATTTACATCAGAAGATCATGAAGTGGGGTTCCAGGGCTCGAACCCTGGTCTCCAGAGTCTTAGACCAGCACTAAAATCACTACACTATACACCAGAGAGTCAACCAGTGGGTTTCCAGGAACAAGCCAGGATTCTAACCCTGGTCTCCTGTGTCTTAGAACAGGGCTAAAATCACTGCACTATACACCAGACGATCACGCAGTGTTTTTTTGTGGGACTTTCGGGCTATGTGGCCATGTTCTAGAAGAGTTCCTTTCTGACATTTCGCCAGCATCTGTGGTTGGCATTTCTGAAGATGCCAGCTGCAGATGCTGGCAAAACATCAGAAAGGAACTCTTCTAGAACATGACCACACAGCCCGAAAGCTCCACAAAAAACCATGGATGCCGACCATGAAAGCCTTCGACTCCACATCACACAGTGGGTTTTCGGTGCCCAGCCAGGATTCAAACCCTGCTCTCCAGCGCTGTAGTCCAACTCTCAAACCACAACACCATACACCAGAGGGTCACACAATGGGATTCAAAAGCCATCCCTCTGATAGACATGCACGTACCTACATGGTTGTTGTGTTGTGTGCCTTCAAGTCATTTCCAACGTTTGAGGACACTAAGGCAAATCTACAATAGGGTTTTCTTGGCAAGATTTGTTCAGAGGGGGTCTACCATTGCCATCCTCAGAGGCTAAGAGTGTTGCTTGCCCAGGCCCACCCAGGGGGTTTCCAGGGCCCAGCCAAGATTCAAATGTTCACAGTCCAATGCTCAAACTACTACACCATGGTAAAGGCCAAAATGTACCCTCTGGTGTATGACGTAATGTTTTGGGCATTGGACTAAGACTCTGGAGACTATGGTTCAACAATAAAGGAGCAAGGAAGGCCCAAAACATTTGGCTTCCAGAGGCAGCATAGAAATGGTGTCCTGCACCCACCCCATGTTGTATTATAGATGCTGCTGCCCACCACACTGCAGAATTAATGCAGTTTGAAACTGCTTTAACTGTCATGGTATCACTCCTGGGGTTTGTAGTTTGGTGTGGTAGCAGAGCTCTTTGACAAAGAAGGGCTAAATCTCTTGTTGTTGTTGTCATTAAACTGACTTTGGACTCTTTCAAACGGGAGGAATTTCTCCCAACTCCGAATGGAGCCAATGCGGATTCATGTAAATTCGCTAGTTAAGCGAATTTACATGAACTCCTGTTCCGTTTGGAAGGCATTCGAAATTACTTCCCATTACCCGAAAATAACCCCCTCCTGCCCGAAATTGCGTGCGAAGCTTTAATTCGCAATAACATAAAACCCATGATTGCATTCGAATTGACATTAAATTATACTTCCAATTTCCGACGTCTGAAAGAGTCCTTTGAGTCGATTCTGATTCATGGTGACCCTGTGGGCAAGACATCTCCAAGACCCCCATCTTTTACCGCTCTACTCAGGTTTTGGAAATTCAACCCTTGGCTCCTCCGTTCAAGTCTCTCCATCTGGCATGTGGCCTCCCCCTCTTTCTGCTGTCTCCCACTTTTCCTAACATCATTGCCTTTTCTAATCATTCATGCCTTCTCATGATGTGGCCAAAGCATGACAAATATCTCATAAAACCACAATTTCCAGCATTCTGTAGCATTAAGCCATGTCAAACAGCATTAATTCTGCAGTGTAGATGCAGTCTCAAAAAAAAAAATGCATTAGGAACCATCTCTCTTTAGAGGCGGTAAAAATACAGGCACAGTATGTGAAATAACTAACAACTTTCTGCCTTTTCCAGGCACCCAGAATTTGCCACCTGGAGCGACTGCCTTAGTATGCTTAATGACAGGGCTGTCCTGAGGACTGTTGTGTTCCCAGACTGAAGAAATGTTATTTTCCACAATCCAACCTTGCCATTTGGCAGCCATAATATGGCAGAAAGTATAATATAGTCAGCCCTGCTTATCCACAGGTTTGTAATCCATGGATTCAACCATCCGCGGCTTGTAAAATGTTTTTTTTTAAAAAAATACAAATTCCTAACATCAAACCTTGATTTTAACATTTTATATAAGGGATACCATTTTACTATCCATCGTATTTAATGGGACTTGAACATCCATGGATTTTGGTATCCATGGGGAGTCCTGGAACCAAACCCTGGAACCAAGTGCAGCCTCTGTGGCTAAGTATTAAATATATACCTCTTTTCATCCCTTCGTTTCTTTTTCTTAGGGTGAATTTATACTGTAGAAATCATGTACGTTGGCACTACTAAAACTGCCAAGGCTCCAGCCTACAGAATTCTGGGAATTTGTAAAAGACCAGCTCTCTTTGGCAGAGAAGGCTAAACACCATGTAAAACTATAAATCCCAGGAGTCTATAGAATGGAGCTACACCACGTAAAGTGGTGCCTGACTGAGTTATTTCTACAGTGTAGATGAACCCCCTGTTACCATTATAGAGGATATATTGGAATGGTGAAAACAGACAGACTCTGGAAGAGTGTCCCATCAGTGTCACATGTGGTAGAGGCAGCTGGTACTTAGGGCAAACCAGGACAGGGAAATAAAAGCCTGTGGGTCCAGGTATGGTTTTCAGTAGTTGCATACTTTCAAGTCGTTTCTGACTTACAGTGATATAAGGCCTAACATGGGGATTTTTCCTGGCAGAATTTAATCAGAGGGGGCTTTGCCATTGCCTTCCTCTGTGGCTAAACAAGAAGGTTTCCATGGCCAAGTAATAATTTGAACCTTTGTCTCCCAGAGTCCTAGTCCAGCACTCAAACTGCTACACCATGATGGCTCTCAGGGATGGCAGACTTATGCAATTAGGGGTCTCTCCAAATGGTTTGGACTACACCTCCTATCTGCGTGGTCAGGGATTATAGGAATAGCATTTCATCACCCACAGATATGTGGAAGGCTGATGTATAGTATAGAAGTAAACACATTACACTTCAGCATGAATCGAGTCAAATGTCTACTATACTTTTCTACTGAGGCCTTTGCTCCCCAATAAGCTTCAGCTACTTTATTTCTCTGCCGCTGCCCTTTCCCCAAACCACCACCACCACCACTTTCAGTCAGACAGCAAACTATATTATCATACGACGGAATTTGGGGGTACAATGCAATGGCAATCCGAACGCAATCATGGTGTTTCACATTATTGCGAATGAGTGTATTTCACGCAATTTCAGGCAAAAGGGAAGTCATTCCGAACACAGTCATAGGTTTTACGTTAATGTGTATAAGAGTATCTCAAGCAATTTCGGGCAATGGGAGGTCATTTTCAGGAAATGGGAAGTCATTTTGAACACATTCCGAATGCAATTAGATTTCATGTAAATTCGCTAAACTAGCGAATTTACGTGAATTCGAATTGGCTCAATTCAAAATTGGGAGAAATTCCTCCCATGTGATAAACTCCTTAAACTGATCTTCACACATTGCTGAATATGAGATGTACAACAGAAAACTTCATTGGAGCAACGTAGACACCTATATTTCTCAGATGGTTTGTGTGTTTCTTTTGTCCATTTCTAGTCCTACCAGTGGCAGATGGTGGCTTCCATGTCAGTCAGGTGGTGTATCTGCTCTGGGTTTAGTCCAAATCTTAACACATCAACATTATTAACATTTCAGGGTAGGGGTAGGATTCAGCATCATGGACAGTTCAGATTAGAACCCAGAGTTGATTCACTTCTCCACTTACACTGAAGCCATTAAATGCCACTGAGTCCCACCTGCTCATCTCCACATCTTCAAAAAAGTTACTCGAGAAGAAGTGAAGAAATGGGATATGCTGGGGGTATCACTGAATCCCCAGGTGGTTATTTGGGAACTGTAATGGGTTGGAAAATAAAGAAGCCATTCCACCTGAACAAGGAGTCATGCTGAAAGGATGAGAGATAGAATCTGTGGCTATTATGGTGTCTCACGGCACTCAGGATGCTCTTGTAGAGTAAAGAGAAGAACGTAAATGTTTCTTTTCAGGAAATCCATCTTGGGGTAGAAAAGAAAACACACAGAAAAAGTTGGCCTGTACTTGATCACAAGAGCCCTTAAAGGCTGGAGCTCAAACATGGGGGTAAGCTAGCAGCCATCACTGGGTCTGGAGTCCCACGAATGTGCTATTCCCAGAGAAAGGGAGCTGCTTTCACCCTCTGGAACGCCCTTCCATGAAAGACTAGGCTGGTCACCTCCCTGCTTTTCTTTTGTCAGCAAGCAAAAATGGTTTTATCCAGGCAGTCTTTTAATACATAATCATAGGATGGCTTTTATATGGGGTGTGTAGTGTAGCTTATAATGTATGTAATTTTATACTGTTTTTATTTGATATTTTTTAATTACTTTTAACACTTTTATTGTAAAGTCTTTTAAAATGTTGTATTTGTGAGCTGCCTTGGGTCCCTTTCTGGGAGAAAGGTGGCATAAAAAAAATGAAAACCAAAGTACTAAGAAGGAGGCGGAGGAGGAGGAAGCTAATGTCTTGAAGAAGACGTAGTTTGCTCAGTAGGGTAAAAGGACATAAAATCCTTGTGGTACACAGACAAAAGAATGATGTAGAGAGGTGAAAGAAAAGAAAGGCATTCTCTAGGCTCTTTTCTTCATGAATCACTTTTATAAAGTGATACAAGCATTGATATATAGGCATCGATGCACATTTGCTTCCAACAAGGAATGCATGGAGTTTTCAATCCAATAACATCAGAAGGGCCACACTTTGCCCACCCCTGTTCAATTTGAAGAACTGTTACGTTTTATAACAGCAGAAGAGAGATGTGCGTACAAAATTTCATCTCAAAACTTCTGTGTTGAATGGAAATGTTACGTTACAATTTATTGTTGTCATTGCTATTTGCCTTCGATTCATTTCTGACTTACGGCTACCCGACGGCAAACCTATCATGGGGTTTTATTGGGAGGGTTTGTTTAGAGGGGCTTTGCTCTTGCCTTCCTCTGAGGCTGAGAGAATGTGTTGAGCAGGGATTCGAACTCTGATCTTCTAGTGTCCTATTCAAACAATCAAACCACTACACTATGTTGGCTCTTATGCTACAAATAAGCAGATGGAATGTCAAGCAGGCAAATTAAACCAAAAGGACTCAACCCACCACTAAGGGTGTGTCTGTACCAGCAGTTTTTCATCAGAATGTGTCTGCAGAATATTAGTGCAATCCATACCACATCCTGGGTGGAGTATCCCTGGTGATGGTTCCACTTTGGGACTTTATTTGCAAGGAAATGAGTACGAAATCCAAGAGTTAGTTACGTCTGTCACAGAGCAAGCCCAAGACATTCTTCTGTCTTGGGCAGAACAACAAACAAGAGTCCTCTGCACCCACTCCAAAAATAAGAAGCCTAGGCTGGCCAACTCATTTGGGTATCTAAGGTAGAAAATTCCACAAGTGTTCTTCTCTAAAAGTAAAAATACAATTAAAATAACTTACAGTGTCTTGCGCCTATTTCAATACCCCTCCCCAAAGCTGACTAGAATACAGAGCAGACCAACATTAGGCAGAATGAGACATGTGCCTCAGGTGCAGGTACATAAGGACACTGAGCGCTGGCAAAGTTTTGGGAGAGAGAACTGTGTTTCCTGATCCTTAAGTTAGACTGCTGCCAAACTGCAGAATTAATGCAGTTTGACATTGCTTTAACCGTCCTGCTTTAACTGGCTCCATCCTATGGAATCATGGGATTTGTAGTTTGTGATGGCACCAGAGCTCTCTGATAGAGCAGGCTAAATACTTCTCAAAACTACAAGTCCCAGAATTCCATAGCATTGAACTATGACAGTTAAAGCATGTCAAACTGTTATTATTTCTACAGTACATATCCAGCCTTAGCCTGTTGCCTTTGGTAGAAGATTATGTCCTAATTCCAGTGCTGAAGTTAGATTCAGCTCCCAGTCCATACTATCAAACGTTTCTGTTTAACCCCTATCATCCCACTTTTTGCAGCTTGTTTTTTTTAAAAAAAAAAAAAAAGTCCCGATTTCTCTTTCTTTCCCCTATTTTCCCTCTATGCCCCAAGCTTACTTCAGTTGTTGAAAACTGAGTTCAAAGGGCAAAGATGGTTTTGCACTCCATTAGGAGATGAAAGGAAGGGTGAAATCTTGCCCTTCCCTGCAAACTGGAGCAAGAGTAAACTGCTGCAGACACACCTAGCTTGTATGTTCTTCTTTATTAACTTTTGTCATCTTGATCACACTTTGATGTTGCTTGGCCCTAGGTGAGACATACTGGAGAATATGAGAGTCTGGCTGCCTTTGTGGACATGGAATGAGAGGGGTGTTATCTAGTCTTCCCCCTCAGGCAACCCAATTGCTTCAACCAGACAAGGGAGCTTATCACACAGGAAGAATTTCTCCCAATTTCGAATTGAGCCAATTTGAATTCACGTAAATTCGCTAGTTTAGCGAATTTACGTGAAATCTAATTGCGTTTGGAATGCGTTCAGAATAACATCCCATTTCCTGAAAATGACCCCCATTGCCTGAAATTGCATGAGATACTTTTATACGCATTAATGTAAAACCTATGATTGCATTCAGAATGACTTCTCTTTTGCCCGAAATTGCGTGAGATCCACTCATACACAATTACGTGAAACCCCATGATTGTGTTCGGATTGCCATTGCATTATACCCCCAAATTCCGTCGTATAATAAACTCCATGGTGAGATAGTCTATCATGCTACCTAATGATTGGGTTAGCCTTGATATCTATTGACAATGGAAGATTGAAGGCAAAAGTGTTGGGAAAGAGGAGTATAAACTGGTACAGATCTTTGGACTGTAGCCATTTGAAACCATTTTGATTGCGGAAAACATCATGGACCATATTGGAGGATACTGAAAACAGCATCAATAAGAAGTGTGAGACCTGGAACTACAGTGTTTAGTAGTAGTTCAAAATACCAGATTTGGGGTTTTAAAAATAAGGAAAGGTCAAATTCTTCTGCTTGTTAGAAATGGTCAGGAAGTGAAGCTTGGAAAGATATGGAATGGAACAATATTGGAGCACACTAAAGCAAGAGATGAGGCCTGGTGGAGTGTGGCTGAACCCGTGGGTTCAGTTGGGGGTAGGAAACCACTCACCAAATCTTTCCCTAACACACACTTACACAATCACAGAATAATGGTTTATTTTACATAAGATCTGATACTCTAGAACAGTGTTGTCCAAACGGCCCTCCAGGTGTTTTGGACTTCAGCTCCCAGCGTTTCAGACCATTAGCCAAGGTGGCTGAGGCTTCTGGCAGCTGAAGTCCAAAACACATGGAGGGCCAGAATTTGGACATCACTGCTCTAGAAGGAGGGAAAATAGTCCTGTCCTCCTCTATTTATGGTCTCCCAGGGGTATCCAACTGGCAACATATCTATGGATGGATAGATAGATAGATAGATAGATAGATTTTTGACAAGCCTTTCTGTCTTTCTTGGATGTAAATCCTGGCTTTCTCCCAAAGGTAGCACAGTTACAAAATGACTTACGCTAATATTAAATAGGAAAATGCTACAATTAAAACACAAAACAAGATCATCTGTTGAACAGGATTAAGTTAAAGCTTTTTTAATTTAACATTTAAAAAAAGTCCAGCCAGTCAGTTCTTCTGTTCTTGAATCTTTATTTTGTTTTTAATTTAAAATAAATGTCCTAGTTTGTGCCCTGGTTAGCAAACAGCGAAACAGATGCATGACCCTTCTGGTCAAAAATCCTCATTCAGGAAATTGCATTCTGGAAGAGTTTTTCTTTTCTTTTCCAAATCCTTCCCTCTTTAACATTAGATGACAATCCTATTCCTCTTTCTGCACCATCATTCCTCCAGTTTTTGTACAAATGCCTTACTTCTTCTGTTTCATTAATTTAGCCCTGATATTTCAGTTTCCCTATTTAGTTCCTCATTCTGAGATCACCGGACAAAGACAGGCCAGCATCAGAAGGTGCCTTGGTTGCTATGTAATAGTTGGCTGCTGAGATTCCCCAAGTGTGGGAACAAATTTCATTTTGTTTTAAAAAGCCAAATTAGATGCACTGAGTTCAATGGCATGACTGAGTGAAGGCATTTGTAAAAAAGACCAAAGTTTGCACGTCATCTCACTGAACTAACACTTTTGGACCCGGAGAATTCTCTGGATTCAGACTACTATACCAATAGCCTTCAGATGTGGTGCCAGTCAAGCAACCAAAGAATACAGAATAGCATGCCTATAAAATTAAAGCCAAATCAAAAACAGTTGAGTCTTGTTCTTCAGTGGTGCATGCAAGCACAGCATGTCAGCGATCAGTTCTAAAATGACTGGTAAGGTAGAAGTCTGCCTTACAGATGGATAGGCCCAATTAAGGAAGGCAAGGCCTTGAATTTGCAAAACCTGAGCAGGGCTGTTTATAGAGTGACAGAGGGGCTGTACAGACAGGCATCTTTGGCCAGCCTCAGGGAGAGGGGGGGAGTCGGGACATGGAATCCACATGACACATGCCCCAACTCTGCCCCCAGGCCCATGTGACACCACGCACCTTACCACACAGCAGGCGGCATCACGGCGCTCCTTTGGCACTGCATCCACATGATGTAGAGCCAAAGGAGAGCGCCCTTTTCGTGGCACAGAAAGGAGCCGCTTTTTGTGGCTCTTTTTTTGTGCTGCGGAAAGGCGAGATTGGGGCTGCAGCTTATTGTTGCCACAGTCCTGATCTGGCGTAAAAAGGGGCAGCTACAGGCCGCCCTTTAGGGGTGATCTGTACAGCCCCTTAGAGGTCTCTCATTCATAGAGTACCATAAGGCAGAGTGGACTTGACAGCAGTTAACAACAGCGATAACAATATACACAACGTTTTTTGTAGTAAAAAAAGTAGACATTCTTGTGGCAATTTAAAGACTAACAAGCTTCGCTTAGCACTAGTAATTAATTTCCATATGCACAAGAATAAAACCAAATAAAGTTAATGAGGTCTCACAAGAGATATTCATGTTTGCAAAGTTCATATGTTCAGCAGTAAACAAATGCAACAATTTTAAAAGAAAATGATAAGTACCAGATGTATCAAATGACAAAAAAAAAATGTGGTTGTGCTTTGAACGAGTTAACTTTGGCTCATGTTTGTCCTGTGTTACTGGTGTTTAAAACAGAGAATCATACCTCTAGATGCTTCTGGGAGGGACGACCTCCTGATTAAACATTTCTGGTAGGAGGTGGTGAGGCACACTAGAAAAATGTCCACACAGCATCATTTTAAAACTGTAAACGAACAGAATGCTACTTCATGTTTTGCAAGTAACATTCCCTTGTTTTTCCTGCAATTGTGCAGTGGTCTGCCATCTAAGTAAACGTGACTCTGCTTGGTTCCCAAAATCAAATAAGTGGATGTGTTCAAGATGGTATGATGATAAAGAATTTCTAATCACATCATTAGAATTCCAGAGAGATTCAACACAATTCCAAAGCTACATATCATTGAAAGTAAGCATCCATGCCTTGTGTTTGTTTGTTTGTTTTTTGTTTGTTTTTAAATCTGGGACAGGAATACAGTCGTCTCTCAATTTTTGCGGACTTGAGGTCTGCGGTCTTGCATATTCACAGAGGGGTGACCTCTGTTATTTTCAATGGGGCACTCCCCTGCAGGAAATGCCCCACATGTGCACACAGGCATGCTTATGGGGCTTGAATATAGGAGAGTCTCTGTTTTAATGTGAGGGGCTCCAGAACGGACCCTCCATGAAAACGGAGGGCCAACTGTACTGTGGAGCAAGAGAGTCTGTGATTTTGTTTTAAGCAGACCAAAGGTTGAGCGCTGCAACTCACAGTGCTGATTAGTTGTACCAACTTTGACAACAATATTCTTGTGCCTTTTGATAAAGAAATAAAATGGAAGTCTCCCAATCCCAGCAGTTCTGTACAATGGATTTGCATAATTTCATAGTTTTACCCTCCGCTCCTTTGGGGGTTGCATCTTCATTCTGCAATCAAAACGTATATGAATATACTTTTGTATATGACTACGGCTATAATTTTGAATACCTATTTTGTGTGTTGGTGAAGTAGGCCTGGGGCTCTTTCACACTACCCCAATTACAGCACTTCAACTGTCATGACAACATATTCTGGGTACCTGTAGTTTGTAATCTGATGAGAGACTAGCGCTGTCTTGCTGAGCATTTTAAATGTCACTTCCTCAACTATAAACCCTGGGATTCCACAGGATAGAACCATGGTAGCTAAAGGTGAATCGTCATAGTGTGAAGGGGAATAGATGCTCAGGTGAGAAGAAAGAGAAGTGCTGCATGTGAGTACAATGGGGGACACTGTTCCATTGTCAGTATGAAAGTAAATTCTACTACCAGTTTCCCACCTATTTCAGACTGATGCATGGAGTCCCTAACCAGTAATGGACCAGGATGCCTAAACTAGGAATCCATTCTAAAGCAGTGCAAACCAGAAAAAAATATTGGCTAAATGTGTTTATGGCTTGAAACTGGAAATATAAAGTGAATCAAAGAATGATGTCAGTCATCATTCCAGTGCTTTTAAACTTATTAGCTAGAAAACACCAGAAGTTAGAAATAAGTTTACTTTTCAGTGTACAAATAGGCAGAATAATACCTATGCACTCTGCCTTAGTTGCCAACACAGTGCTCAGATGTATGTTTGCATTCCTGGATTCTTCCCTTGGTGCTCACCGAGCTCTCTTTCCTCATAATTTTTTTTATATTTTTAAAGACACTAAACATTAAAGCAGAGAGAGAGAGAGAGAGACTAGAAGCCTGACATCCTGCGAAATGATATTAATATGCGAAGCACATTATTTTCAAGAATATTTCTTTTGCATAAAACAGTAGGTTTTTAATTTTGCAGAATACAATTTTTACACCCAAGGACTAAGACAAAATTCTCACAAAAGCTTGCAAGTCTGAAAAGATTAAAAAAATAAATAAATCCTGTACTCTCATCAACAATCCGTTATGGCTTTTTATTATTTTTCATTCTTGCATGGAAGAAAAAAGTAAATTAAGATTCACATCCCTAATCTAGTTAGTCCTCCATGTCCATGGAGTCATATCCACCAATTCAACCATCCATCATTTAAAATGAAATATTTTAAAAATAAATTACAAAAAGCAAACCTTGATGCTTGCCATTATATATAAAGGATACTATTTTACTATGCAATTGTAGTTAATGGGACTGTGGTATCTACTGGGGTCCTGGAACCCAACTCCAGTGGATACCAAGGTCCCACCATACTTACTTTCTTTGCAAGTTTATCAGATGGACTTCTCTGAAATGGTGTTGGAGCAGAAGGTTCTGTAGGCTCAAAATAATGAGTTTGTATTATGGAGTCTGGATCCTAGCTTTGTCATGAATTAGGTTCTCAAGATAGCCTCACCCATTTACCTTTATGAAAACAATTTTCTCGCTGATCTTACCCACCATATGACAAGCATTTGTATCTGTGCCCATAACTTTCAATATTCCAAATATGCCCCACTGCCCAAAATATTTGGGGAAAGGAGCTATAGAGGAAGAAAGGATCAGAAACTCATTTTCTACATGGATTGGGCCCTTGGTATCTACTGGGGTTTGGTTCTAGGAACACCCCCCCAACCCCCGTGGATATCAAAATCTATGGATGCTCAAGCCCCATTAAATACAGTGGCATAGTAAAACGGAGTCCCTTATATAAAATGGCAAAATCAAGTTTTGCTTTTTGGAATTTCTATATTAATTTGAATATTTTCAAATTGTGAATGTCTGAATCCATGGCTAAAGAATCTGTGGATACAGAGGGCTCACTCTACATAGAACGAAAGATATACACTCATAGGACTAGATACCCAAAGGCCTCACTAGTTTTATTTTTAATTAGTTCCCTTTTCCCTTTTCTTTTTTTTAAAAAAAACATTCTGATGACGTCTACAAGGTTCTTTGCAATGGGGTTCGTGATTCTTTTCACAATAAAGCCAGAATGTATAAATAATTGTCATCTTGCCCAGAAATCTGACACAAACTTATTATTCCTTATAATTCCACCAGCCTTTGGTTTAAGTTGAAAATCCTGTGTGCCGTTAGGCCGTTCAGTGGGATACAACCAGCCCGTCTCTTTATTAGAGAGCAGCCTCTTTCAGAAGAGAGTGTGTATGTAAATCATTACTTTTCCCCTGTCTGAATTGTTACTATTTTCTATTATGGTTCTCTTTTCTGTTACCATAGAGATTCTTTAAAGCACTAGTGCTCCACGAGCAGCCCAAGGCTTTGTGCCTTGCTATGTTGGTATCACTGTCAGTTACAGCTACTCCACCCTGTATCTAGTCTTGTCATGTTTTCTTAATTTTACTAGCCTCACTTCTTTGCTTCTAACACTCTCACCCATGAGGATATGTGGCTCAAGAAGTTTTGCCACTTGATGCAAAGCAGTAAATGGTATAACACAACCTCACTCCCGATCATGATTTACAGTATTCAAAAGAGGCCAAGTTGATTCAGGACCTGAGACAGAAAATCCAAATGGACCTCCCCTAGATGAAAGGGAAAATGTACACCTATAATAACAAATGATTTACTGTCTTTTCATGACACCAACAATCTACTGGCTGCCTTTGCCTAATAGTGGATAAAGAAGGTGAATCTTTCACTGCTCCTTAGAACTAGGATTTTTGCACAACACCCATTAGCAAGTGTTTATATTCCCCTAAACTTTTTGTCAGCTGCATCAAAATGAGGAGGGAGGGCTTATAAATAACTAATCAATTAACTCATTATATAGTGGATTTGTTACGTTTTCCCATACTTTGGCTTGCCTCGGTGGATTTCCTGAGCAGTTAACTCTATGCTTTAATTAGTCAGTTGGTTTTAGGTCATTAGAATTTGTTACGATGGGAGTGGCTCTGCTTTTTGCAGATTCAGCAAAACAGTAAAGCAGGAAGGACTCAGGCAAAGAAGGATTAGGATGGGAGAAAATGGCTCTCTTGCTAGACAGGCTAATCTGGCTGCTGTACCATGGCTTGCTTAGGGAGGAAAGAAACAGCAGAGAAAACTCGGGAGCCCAGGAACAGGAGAGCAAGGAAGCCATTTAACAACAATGGAGAGAAAGGGGAAAAAAGAGGAAAATGGAATGGGAGAATGAGGAATGTCATTTGTTGGCTTAGCAAGAGGGTCTCAACCAACCATGGCATTTTCAGAATGTCAGGCCTTTTGGGCCTCAAAGGGTGTTGTTACCAACACCATCTCCACTACTGTACTATTAGCCTGTATGGAGGTTATTGGCACCATTGAGGAGTGAATTGTGATTCTCTTCAGTTTTCCTCCTCTACTGATGTCATTCTGATTTCCATTATATGTTAGAGTATGATATACAATGTTGTATATTGTTATTTGGAATTAGTCACAATTAACCCTTTGCACTCCTCTAGAACATGCATGTTGCTCACACAGTTCTGGGCACTTGGATTACTAAGTCAAATTCCCACCCATCCCTCCATTTGCTCCTTTCTTAGCTTACCCCTCCCCTCCCTCTGTTTTCCACCCAATTCCTGCTTCATTGAATCACATATTTCAAGGGTTTGGTTGGAACTATGAAGCCCTGTTTTTCATGATGGGGGAGAAGACATGTTAGAAACAGAACACAGAGGACCAGCAAGGCCAGGCTGTCAGAAGAGATGTCTAAGGATCCTTCAATGATAATTATTATCACCGGTGTCTGGGCTACTTGGATTCCTTCTTGAAGCTTGTATACATCATGTGAAATATAGAAAGATAAAATGAATGAGTGAAAACATTGGTTTATTTAATTAGCCCCGCAATACAAAGATTTAAACAGATGAGTATTAAGATGCAAGGAATACTGGGTTTATTAAATATCTGATCTTTTAAACTGGAGATGCCACAGGCTGAACTTGAGATCCATGGTTCCTGCAAGCAAATCATGCATTCAGTCACTGATCTTTGCAGAAGATGTTTTTTTGTTAATTGGGAGGAAGAGGATCTAGTGTGCAGAAAATGTTCTGCATATGCTCAGAGTCACTTGTGACATTTCTGATTGATAATCCTCTACCCTTGAATCAGGGTTCAGTTCTCAGCTCAGCCATGAAACCCACTGGGTGACCTTGGGCAGGTCACATGCTCTCAGCATCAGAGGAAGACAAGGGCAAACCTCCTCTGAACAAATCTTGCCAAGAACACCCCATGATAGGCTTGCCTTAGGGTTGTCATGTTGGAAACAACTTGGAGACACACAACACACACATACACTTGATTCACTGGCTGATCTTTGCAGACAACCACTTATCTCTACACTTGTGTGAACTAGTGTCCCTTAGCTGAAATAAAGATATAATTCCTTTGTTGTTTTCAACATCATTCTTTGTTAACCTGTAACAAACCAAGTGCTTGAAGGGTGAATGAACTGATTGGCTGCTTGGAGCACTGGATTTCAGTAGGCAGTCAGTTGCTTACAAACCATAGAGTGGAGTACTAAAAACTTGAACAACACAATGAAGGCTGAAATACATAGGATGCTGTATTCTGCACTCAGCACATTTTTGTGGACATCTGTAGTATGATCATTATCAGTGACAGCAGGTATCTTCCATGTCAGAGATCCATAGTGAATCTACCCTTGTGTTTTAGTTCCAATCCTATTAGATTTATCCAAGGTGCGGAACCTATTTTGGGAACGGGACTTAGTACCCTGGACAACTCTTTTAAAAATCTGGACTACAACCAGCAACAGATTCACTTCCTCTCTGACATGAAAACCACCAACCACTGTCTTATGTTATGTTATAGATCATATATAATCCTGATTGAGATGAAGTCTTAATTAACCAAGCACACGAAAAAGACAATTTCAGAAATGAAGTACATGAAAATGACAGTACAGAAATGAAAAACCCTCTGCCAAAATAATGTATACAATGGACCTTTGGTATCCACTGAGGTTTGGTTCCGGGAGCCCCCAGGGATAGCAAAATCTGTACAATGACATAGTAAAATTGTGTCCCTTATACAAAATGACAAAATCAAGGTTTGCTTTTTGGAATGTATATATTTTTAAAATATTTTCAAGCCATGGATGCTTGAATCTATAGATAAGGAATCAATGGATACAGAGGCCTGACTGTATTTGTTAACTTACAAAAGGTGTCTACACTTGGCAGAATACTCTGGGCTGCCCCCCTGGATTATTTAGGTCCCAAAGCTATCCAACTTTCCCATTACCAGGAGCCCTGGTGGTTAAATGCTGGCACTGCAGCCACAACATTGTAAGTTCGATCCTAGAGGAAGGCTCCAAGGTTGACTCAGCCTTCCACCCTTTCGTAGGTCAGTAAAATGAGTACCCAGCTTGTTGGGAGCAGTTGGCTTACACATTGTAAACCACTTAGGGAATTCTAGTTCACTAATAAGTGGTATAGAAATGTACTTGCTCTTGCTACTGCTATTGCTACCTACACATTCCAGAGCAACTATGAGTGTCTGTCTACACAGTGTTCCATTGTGCCACTAACTGTGGCTGCTTCGTGGATTGCTCCCTCTTCGACCAGAAATGAGGTGCCCAACATCAATCACATGGCTGGGTGCCTCACTATGAGAAGGAGCAGAGGAGTGACCTACACTGCTGCTGTTGCTAGCAGGTGGCACAGCAGAATGCTGGGAACATCTAGGAAGATCTCGAGCAAATGGTGAGCCTTTTAAATTCACTTTATAGCAGGAAAGGTCCAGATTTGCTTTGGGCTTGCTGTTCCCACGTATAGACAGTCCACAGTCAAATTAGGCCTTTCACCCTGCATCGTCTGGACAGGGAGAAACTATTGCAAATGGCCTGTGTAGATGTGTATAGAGTCACCAGATTTTGGCACTGATTTCTAGGCTACAGAGCAGTTTTTAAGAGTGGGAACACTTCCTATTATGAGTCCAACTGACACCCTTGCTTTTCCCCCCAATGTCTTTTTGAAGAGGCATTTGCAACAGTTAAGAGCACTGAAAAACTTGAGGACCCTCTTGGAGACTTGCCTCCAACTCTCCGAAGGACAAATGACTGTTTTCTCCCTGAAAAACAAACTTATCTATCCTTACATCCTCTATCCTTACATACAACGAATTTATTCAGCGGCCATTGCCCTTTTAAGGCAAGCTGAAAGTCAGCTCTTTTACAGGCAAGAAATGTACTGGGAAATGTAGCCCTTGGATGAAGTCAGTATCAGAGAAAGGAAAAAAAAAATATACAAAAGCACTTGCTTATGAACTGTAGTTCCCTCGGCCTAACACGCAAGCTATTGTCAAAAGCAAAGAAAGAAGCAGTTCATATGAAGGCGACTTGAGTCTGTTTTCTTCAGTTTAGTAGAGGACTGGCTGGAAGTGATGGGGGCTACTTGCCAAGCACAGCCGGGTTTTTTTTTGCATGGGAAGGATTACAGCACAAGCAACATAATGGGTTTTAAGGGCTCCAGCTCCAGGAGAGGGGCTGTGCTTGCTCTGCCTATGGAGGTGAATGCCAATATACCTCTTACAATAAAATCATAGCTTGAAATATGAGCTGGCCTATAGTGATCAAAAATGGAGAGTGAGAGAGTGGGATCTCGTTCTACCCAACTTTCAGTGTCTGGAATCTGCATAGACACCCATGGGTTCTCTTACACTTCCTATTGACTTCTAGTGACCCCATGAATTTTGTAGTTTTTAGTAGTCAAGGTAAACTTCTAATGTACTGTTTTAACCAGGGAGAAAGCAATAGAATCCCCAAAATGGGATGCATTTAACCAGCCTTCTTTGACCAGGCATCCTCCAAATGTGTATGACTACAATTTCCACCATCCAATATTGGATGGGGATGATGGGAACTCTAGTTAAACAGATCTGCAGTGGTTCTAGGGTCAGGGAAGGCTGCATTACACACACACACACACGCACACACACACACGTGTACACATGCAGACACTCTATGACGGAATCATTGTGAATATATTGTTATTGTTAACTGTTATCAGGTCAACTTCAAGATAAGGTGACTCTAAGACATAATGCTATTAACAGCCCTGCTCAACTTTTGTGAACTCAGGGCTGTAGCCTCCTTTATTGGGTCTATCTACTTGTCACATGATCTTCCTCTTTTCCTACTGCTTTCCACCTTACCAAGATTATTGTCTCTTCTAATGAGTCATATTGTCTCATGATACATCCAAAGTGTAATGTGATCATCATAATGGTACTTATGACACCATTGCTCTCCTCTTCCCCATAGGATTTAATAGCAATAGTTCATTTATATGAGAATCAGTAAAGGGGAACATTTGGGAACATCACAGAAATGGTTAATAAGCCTGCTCTTTGACCTTAGTAATACCAGCCCTCATAAGAAGATCTTAACATCCAGGGACGATCACATGGAAGAACATGGAGAAGAGGAAATCCTTACATTATACTGTGTGTGTATGTGAGTGTGTGTGTGTGTGTGTGTGTTTCTACACATATACCACCATTAAACACTTCACTACCTTACATCCAGGAATAAACTGGAAGCCAGTACAGTTGCTTTATATCTGCCAAGATATAGTCACAGCCAATAACCAAGTGAGGCATTTTTGGCCAACTGCAGTTTCCTAACATTCTTCAAAGACAAGTCATGTACAATGCCTTCCAGTAATTTAGACAGGATGTTTGTAAATGAATAACGGAGGTCAAGTTCTCTCTCTTTCCGAAGCAGCCATAGAGGGTTAAAAGTGCTTCAAGTCAGCATTTCACATCCAGCAACCCCACAATTCTCCTATTTTTTTCTTTTAATAACATCTTGTCAGATGAAGAGATTAGGTTCCCCACAATTCTGTGCATATTTGGTCAGTCTTACGAGACGTTACCTGAAAGTTGTGAGTTTGTATATGTGCCTTCAAGTCACCTGTCAACTTATGGCAATCCCATGATTCCTCGTATGCTGTACTTGCTGACTAAGTCTGTAAATGAGCACAGTTGTATGCATTTTATCAGTCCATTTCGGTTTAGATGGTAACCTTCCTGGAGACTTCCAATTATAAGCAATCCACAATTGAACTGTTTGTATGTACTTAAGGAAGCCCTATCTCGAAGAGGAAAGCATATAAAAACTATTTTGTTAAATTATACCTCCCAGAATCCCTGAGCCAGAATAACCAGTGACCAACAAAATATGCTTTCTAGAATGTGTAAGGTCAACTCAGCCTTCCACAAAGTCAACTCAGCCTTCCATCCTTTCATAGGTCAGTAAAATGAGTACCCAGCTTGTTGGGGGCAATTGGCTAACACATTGTAAACCACTTAGGGAGTGCTAGTTCACTGAGAATAGGTATAGAAATGTACTAGTTACCGCTATTGCTATAATGGCCCTTAGTTATGTTTAAGTGACTAAGAGTGAATGTAGCTGTCCAGCCTGCAGTCCAGCCATGGGTAGCACATTTCAGACCCAGCTACTCTGACTTACAAGAGAGTGGTTGTTTATTATGGCGGTCCATGAGTGAAGATACACTTCCGAGAAACAGCATCACTGACACATTACCTCAGTTCTTAGAGAATAGGCCAGTGATTCCTTGCAGGGGTAGCCATTGGGGTGTATGGCCTTTAAATCTCTCAGATATATGTGTCTGATGGAAGCCCATACTCTCCAACACCTCACAGACAACAGCTCGGAAGAGTGTGGCCAAGCAATGACAGAGTGTGGTCAAGATGGCAAAAGTGTCTCATGAGGAAGGACACACAAGCTAGAACAGGCTGCAGCAGTTTGCTTTTGCCTGAGTTTCCTGGGATAAGTAAAATTTGGTCCCTACCCTCTACTACATTAACCGAGTGCAAACTACTTTTGCACTTTGAACTCAGTCTGCAGTAACTGAAGTAAAGTAGATAAATGAGAAATGTGGGAGGAGGAAAGAGAAAGGGGGACATTTTAGAAGGAGCTGGAAAAGTAGAATGGCAGAGGGTTACCTGGGACTGTCACTGTCCGATTGGGACAGTTGGAAGATATGCATGTCTGGAGAGAAGAATCTAGGATGACCAAACTGGGCAGGGTTAACCCTAACCATGCCCAAGGCCCATTGCAGAAGGTATTTAACAGAAGGTATTTGCCAAAGAACAGAGAAATGCCTAACAGCCTCTTACAGTAACAATTTCGCTCAAGCTGAAGAAAACTGGGCAATGAGGGACTTTTGTAGCAGACAATGGCAGGAGATTGACCAAGCAGTGTTATACTGAATGCATCTCATACTTTACAATATCTGTCCATAGAAGAACGCAGCATGCCAGTGAGGACTGAAGTGTTTACTCTAGCTTTTGCTTGGCATGCGTTTTCCATGCTGTAGGCAATATCTGTTCCTACACTGCCTGGGCCAGCCATCAAAGATGCAATCTCTTGTTACCAACAACCTGAAGGTGCACACTCTAGAAAAAAGCACTTTACCACTTGATTTTGCTGCTGACTGTTTAAATGGGGTCTTCAAGCATCTAGAGGTAGACATTTTGTTTTAACACAACAATGTGAATCATCTCACTCATGCATTCCAGATTTTCTTATTCACACTGTGGAATCTCATCAATACACATCTCTGGAAGTTTGGTTGCTCACATATGCAAGCATTTGAATAAAAATGGAGTTGACAATGCAAATGCATTTGGAACCCCTTTTTGGGTATGCAGCATTTTATCCTGGGCCTATTCTGGTCTGTCTGCCTCAGTTATTCACACTACTGATGATGTGGATCTTTTTTTTTAAATTTGGGGAATAACTTGATATCAATTATCCCAGATTAAGTGGGTTTTGGCAGCCCCCTCCCATTGGGGTGCGTGTAAACATCAGAACTTTAACCCGGATTCATCCTGGATTATCTTCACAGTAGGAATAACCCCTTGGTGACCTGTTATAAGGGACATCACTACAGATGTGTATATGGAAGGGTGCAGACCACACTGGGTGACACCCAGGTTGGTGTACACACAGTGGGACCGACACAGCTGCTGGGTGGGTAAAAAAGGATATCACTTCCCTTTCTTGCTTGCCCAGCAACCACGGCAGACCCTAAACAGGCCATCTGGAAGCTGCAGCATTGCCCCCCAGCAGTTGCCACGGCTGGAGGGGGGCCTTCTATTTAGGGTCTGACATGGCTGCTCACCCAGCAACCATGCCAGACCCTAAATAGGCACCAGGAGGTTGCAACACTGCCCAGAAGCAGTAGTCTTTCCAGGCGGCAGCAAGCCAGCCGGGGCAGGTGAACAAGGCAGCGGGAGGGAAGAAAGGCAGGGTAGCCCTTTCCGGGCACCTGCACTGGGCGACACTAATCGCAGTGACACCACTTTCTGTAATACATTTGTCCAAGGCTCAGTGAATTCACAGTTGGGGCCTAATTGATGCTGCCAATTATTCCCTTGGATGCCTGACAAGAATCCTCCATATTAACCAAGCCCCACAAAGCCGACGGTTTTACATTTTGGCTTATCCTGAATTAGTTCTGACCTTCAGACCTCAAAGGTCTCAGTTCATATCTCATCTCTTGCAGGCCGGCAGGCGGAACTCAGATGTCAAAGACAGGGCTTTTCCTTCCTTAATTGTTTAAATACTCCCTGCTGTGTATAAGTCCCCTTTAGAGAGAAATAGAACACAACCTATTGTAACATACCAAAAACTTGGAATCCCTCTTGCAATTTTCATTAAAGTGCCTATAAATTATTTCCTGTATTCAACCAGAGAACTGTAGATTCTACCCCCCATCCCACTGACCCTGGACAGAGGTACTTTGCCTCCCTTCCAGAAATCTACAGGCAATTAGTAGAAGCCTGCCAAAAAAAATTACTTGAGCATTAAAGACCCTATTTTTAGCTCTGGCAGTTTTGCCTCTTCCATTAAGTGCAGCACTAATCACATGCAGTTTGGCAGCCATGAATTCATCTTGTACACCTTGCCCTCGTGATGATAAAAATCACTCTGGTGATGTACTGTATCTATTTGCCTTTTGCCTCAAATACCTCTTCCATCTCCAATATCACTTTCAAAACAAAACAAGTGAAAAATGTTTTTACTTTTATTTCATGTCTTTAACCTCCTCCCCTTAAAAAACGGAACGACAGTGAAGACTAGCAGCTTTTACAAAAGGAGAAGTAACACATATCTTACTTTCTCAGTAAAGAACATTGTAGCAACAGCCATGTAAGTGATGCTCAGTCCCTCAAGTGGTCCCATTTAAGTCAACAGCATCCTGCATACATGCAATATTAATCACAGATGTGCTCACCGTTTCAAGTCTGGGAGATGTACCAACACTTCACATACCAGAGGAGCCTTCCTCAGTGTCAAATCCAGGTGGAAAGTGCTATGAAAAGCAGAAGGAAAAGTGCTAAATAACAGGAAAGCAGCTTCACGCTGCACAAAAGAGGCAAATGGATTGTTTCCGAGAATGCTTTCATAACACCTTTTAAAGAACAATCAATGTTTTTACTTCAGGTACTGAAGGGTTTTCACACAGGCGCGCCCAGCTCTTCTAGGAATATGGTTGCATTGGGGCATTGAGAGAGCATGCATTAGTCCCTGTGAGCATGCAAACAAACAAACAAACAGACAGGATACAATTCCTTAGGAACAAAGTGGGATTGCTTAGAAGGGCAGAGCTATACATAATGCAAGGGGAATAGGACTGTTAAGGTAATACTACTGCAGCAGAAAATGGCATCCCTTGTGTTGAGATGATGTGCATCCATGGTCTTTTTGGCTCTGACTTCATCCCTCCCTCCCCTACCACCCTTTGGCACAACTCCATTTTGACAGCTGCCCATGGTTTGGCCCTGACAAACATAAACAAATGGCTCTTTAACTCTTCCCAATGTGATCAGCACCAGGTGCCTTATTATGCCCTTCAGCTACTCTGAGCCTCAAACTATATGTACCATTAAATGTCCAGCCATTTTTTAAAAAGATAATTGCATGTTTAATAATTTCAACCGCCACCATATCCTTCTCTCCCTCCTCCTCCATCATAATGTCTGGGACAACTTCTCCATGCCCTGACATCATGGTTTTGTGCATTTTCCTGACACCATTTCCTCTATCCTTGTTGCATAATCGCAACGTCAGCAGGCTTACAAATTTACATGGAGCGTAGAAATTTACAACCCCATGGTGCTCAGAGACTGGTAAGATGAATTAGACATTACTGGTGTAGTGTGGTATGTGCATGTGAGTGTGCGTGTTTAACACACAGTATATTTTTTGTGATAGTTGTATATTTAATGGAACATGTAGTTCCTGTGCAATGGCATCTGCTAAAAAGGGCCTTCTCTCTTAACAGCCATGCTCAGGTCTTTAAGGGCCATGGCTTCCTTGAGTGAGTCAGTACTGGTATATTAAAGTCTGCCTCTTTCTCTACTGACTTCCACTTTACTGAGCGTTATTGTCTTTTCCAGTGAGCCATGTTGTCTCTTTATATGCCCAAAGTACAATAGTTTCACTGTAGTCATTTCGGCTTCTAAGGAGAGTTCAGGCTTCATTTGTTCTTTGACTTATTTATGGGTTGTTGTTTTTAATGGGACCATAGTGTCACAGATAGCTCAATGGTGGTGGTTGTGTGCCTCCAAGTCAGTTCTGACTTCTGGAGACTCTAAGGCAGACCTATCACAGGACTTTCTTGGCATGATTTGTTGAGCGGGGTTTTGCCATTTTCCTCCTCTGAGGCTGAAAGGGACTATGATTTGCCAAAGATTACCCAGTGGGTTTCCAGGTCAGAGCAGGAATTTGAACCCTAGTCTCCCAGAATCCTAGTCCAACATGCAAACCATCACATTATCCTGGCTTACTCAGAATGGGCAGTACTTTTATAATTTTGGTGGTGGTGGTAAACAGCAGGGACAGAAATCATGCAGTTCTCCAGAAGCTGATGGACTGCAAAGATGAGTATTCCTTACCTTTGGCTTTGCTGTTTAGGGCAATTGGGAGTTGTAGTCCAGGAACAGTTTCAGGTGCATGATTCCCACCCTAGTCTATAGTCCAATGTTTTATACATCTGCGCAGGAATGTATCCTGCTGAATTCTGAGGGACTTACTAGTAGGAAATTAGACTGCAGTTTTTGTCCTTTTTAAAAAAACATTAATGATAGCCAAATGAAAACTTATCTGCTCCTTTGCCACGTATATTAGATTTGGGGTAGCTGGGTAGATGGGGGAGAAAAGACAGGAGTATTTTGTATAAACATCACAAGGTCAAATAACTGGGTTGTTTTCCCAAGCTTTTCCCTCATCAGCACTTAGTTACTGCAGTTTCTCGGAAATCTAGCCAGGGAGGATCGAAAGACCAATCTAGAAATATTTCCACACATGACCACAGTCAGGGAGCACACTTGGAGGTCAGGAAGGAACAGTCAGTGATGGCTAAGACACGCTCCAGCATCCCACCACATGCAGAGGCTACGCATTAGGAAATCATCTAACATGGCCCTCTGAATGATCACGCCACACAATGTACTCTTTAGGCACACAACCAAGAGTTTTAAGAGCAGAGCCACACTGCATTTTCTTCCCCATCAGTTTTACCCCAGTTCATTCTCATGGCTTTCCCCATACCCTAGTAAATCTGTGTAGATCTGTCATATACATTTCACTACGTAAAGACTTCAAAATGTGATGTGTGGATATAATATAAGCTATGTTAGGAAATGTGTGCGTTAAACACACACGGGCCTAAATCCTACTGTTAGCCCTGCCTAAAGCAAACATGGGCCTCATTCCTTACAGATAAATCGGTGTGCTATTTGAATCAATGGATCGATTCGTCAGCAGAGCGTGGTTGCCATTACATTTGCCCCGATTGCATTTTCCCCCACTACATTTGACCCCATCGCATTAAAATAATCCACTTGTGGTTCCCATTGATGAATGAATCAATTCAAAATGATTTGGTTCCAGCCGGCCGAAGGGGAAATTTGAATAGATTCCGATCTGCTTAGGGTTCACAGTTGCACAGATTCAACTCATCGAAAAAGAAGCGGGAAAAATCGGCACCAAAAAGATGTGGGTTAAATGGGTCTAGCTCATGCCCCCCCCCTTCGAAATCGCTTCATCGATTCAGATTAAGTGGGAACCAGGGCCATTTGAACTGGTTCAAGTCAAATCACAATCTGGTTTAAAAGGTAGTGGGAATGAAACCTTATTGTATCAAAGGGAATTTGGTAAGCCAAGACTTATATAAGTTCCACTAATTCAGTGGTTCTGCTCTAATTGGAACTAACAACTGGATTTGGGTCACGTTCATTACAGTGGTTTCCTCTGAGTACCTACTCAGTGGGCATACTTCGGTTTCTTGCCATTTAATATGTGAAATGGGTCAAGAAGGCTTGACGCTTGTAATCCCCTCTCTCTGGAAGTGCTTTTGTATTATTCAGACTAAGTGCTATAGCACTGCTGTGTCTCCACACACACAAATGCATACACGCACACTTTTTTCATTCTACTTACAATAAAGAAAGGGAAGAAGAAGAAAGAGGAGGGAAGAGGAGAAAGAGAAGCAGCAGTAGCAGCTGTCTTGGAATAAGGCACAAAACTATTTTTAGGGGTGACACCGAGAAGTTTTGTACCCCTACGATGAGAGTAGGACAGAGAGATGGGGCGAAAGCAGCCAACAAATCAAACATACAATAAAGCTGCTGGACCACGGCACACAATTTCCTGTAAAAGGAATCGTTGATACTTGCATCAGGCAGCACTCACACCCTGAAGATTTGACCGATAGTAACCTAAAGAACACAAAGAAAGAAACTCAGCAAGGATGGAAAACACGCTGTTTCTCTGCCAGCATTCAACAGGAACAAGGGAAGGGGGGCTATCTCCAGTCTAAGCTATGTAAAATGTAACCTTTCAGGGGAATGGCACAAGGGGATGTGGAATATGAACTGGAAAGAGCAAGAAGACAAAACCAAAGAGGATGGCCTCAATCCAATTGTTAGTCCCAGTTTGCTGAACCAAAGGAACGTAGATATGTTTTGATTTATCAGGTTCCCACTGATTAAATGGATCTGTTTGCATTGCAACTAACAAATAGACTTACACTGTTTTTTCCTTATATATGCCTAATAATTTATTTTCTCTGAATTGCCCTATATTCTTGGGCGGGATTAGTCTTCCATTTTTAAAAATAATACTTTAAGCATTTCCATTTCCACACTTTGGATTAGAGCACATATTGTTGTTCTTCTGTGCCTTCAAGTCAATTCTAACTCATGAGGACATTATCCTAGGGTTTTCTTGGCAAGCTTTATTCAGAGGAGATTTGTCCTGCCTTCCTTATAGGCTGAGAGAGTGTGACTGGCCTAGCATGACTTGCCTAGTGGGTTTCCATGGCTGAATAGGGATTTGAACCAGCGTCTACAATTCAAACGACTATACAATACTGCCTACAATCACAAATATTACTGCAGGTCATGTCATAAGTGTACATTTAATCTAGATTTATAAATAAGCTGTAGTCTTTTGCATTTTAGCTTTAGAGAATAAGGCCGAAGTCCTAAGCACGCATTTCCTTGAAATAATTGTTGCTGAACAAAGGAACGCATAGTTCTGAATAAGTACGTTTACGATTGCACCACACATCCCGCTAAACTGGTGAGGACTTGTATCCCAGATCGCTATCTTATACACTCTTGCCTGAGGCTGGATCTGCACTGCAGAAGTAATCCAATTTGACACCACTTAACTGTCACGGCTCAATGTTATGGAATTCTGGGATTTGTAGTTTTGTGAGACATTTCGCCTTCTCCTTCTGATAGCTCTGGTGGCACAACAAACTACAAATTGTAGTTGCCCACCTTTGGTTAAGAAACATAAGAATTACTAAGCAGGATTGGATCAAAGGCTGTCTAGTCCAACATTTTCTTCCCATAATACCTCTGGGAAGCCTATATGGAGGACATGAATCCAACAGCCTCGCCCCTCCTCTGACACCGGAGGCCATAGATTGCCCCCATGGCTGCATCTACACTGCAGAATTAATGCAGCGTGACACCGCTTTAGCTGCCATGGCTCAATGCTATGGAATCCTTGGATCTGTAGTTTTGTAAGATATTTATCCCTTCTCTGTTACAGAGCTCTGGCGCCACATCCAACTCCAAATCCCAGGGTTCCATAGCATTAAACCATGGCGGTTGAAACAATGTCAAACTGCATTAATTCTGCAGTGCGGCAACAGGCTAGCGGCCATTGTTATGGCATCCTGGAGGAGGATGAGGAGAGGAGGAAGTGGCCTGGACCTCTAAGCATTTTTTGTTGTGTTCTCCTTGTCATAATTCTGACACAAACACAGGATCCTCAAGTCACCGGCAAGAATCTCCGTCTCTGCAACAGCTATATATTTGTCATTAACTGTGCGCCTTCAGATCATAGGCAGCCCTATCATGGGGTTTTCTTCGCAAGATTTGTTCAGAGGAGGTTTGCCATTGCCTTCCTCTGAGGCTGAGAGAGTGTGACTTGCCCCAAGGTCACCCGGTGAGTTCTATGACCTGGCAGGGAATCGAACTCTAGTCTAAATCTATCTATTTATCTATCTATCTGAGAGAAAGTGTGGCATAGTGATTTGAGTGCTGGGACTATGACTCTGGAGACCCAGGTTCGATTCTAGTTATACAATATACAGCATAATAATAATAATACACTTTAAAACCGAGTTAAAGACCATATTGTTTAGGGAATATATTTAAAATAATATATTTTAAAACCGAGTTAAAGACCATATTGTTTAGGGAAGCGTTCCCATGAAGTTTGTGACTGTGACCTGGTTGTTTGGATGCTTGATTTAATATTTGATCTCTGCTGTTTTCATTTGTTTCTTACGATGTTTTTAACTTGTTTTAATCTCTAGATTGTACGCCGTAGGCAGGCTTTTTACATATTCTTGATTTTATTTGGTTTTTGTAGAGCGCCGTGTACATTTACGGCGCTTAATAAATAAAGCTAATAATAATAATAATAATAATTACATGGTATTTATAATTCTCTCTCTGGCTTTTCTTAATATCAATAATATTATATATTAATGATATATATAATATAATATATTTATATTAGGTTGATTATATTTATATTAGGTTGAAGCAGAGCTGGAAAGGGGGGAAAAATAGCAGTATGGAACAAAAACAAAAGCCAAGAGGGGGAGGAAAAGTGGAGAAGAAGAAGAACAGGACATGATAATAACCCTCTTTCTCTCTCTCTTTGCAGCAAGAAGCAACCCTCCCTTTTGTTTTGCTGCTGCACTTTATTATTCCTTTAAAAAACAGGGCCAGGGCTGAGTTTTCTGACGCCGCGCATGCGCAGTGAGGCCTCTGGCTTTGAACTCCAGTTACCCCTGGAAAGTAGGTGAAAGGTAACCTTGTGTCATTGCTCTTTCCCTGGGCAGAACAGGCATTCCGCGCATGCGCAGTGAGAGCTCCTGTGGCTGCTGGGTCCCTGCCCAGACCAGTCCTTCTTGCAGTGCTTTTGCAATGATCATAGGACTTTCTTCCCCCCCCCCCCCCCCAGTTTATGGACTTTTTTTTCCAGTTTGTGGACCTAAAAGCAATGGTGTTTGTGTGTATGTGTTGCATACATAAATAATATAAATATTTTGGGTGGGATGTGATTGTTGTTTTTACTCTGTATCTTTTTATTTTGCTGTACCCCGCTCTGAGTATTTTATTAGAGGAGCGGGCTATAAATAAACTTTATTATATTATTATTATAAATAATATATAATTTTATGTATAATATTTAATATATAATATTTATATAATATCATATATAATATAATATTTATATAATATTTATATAATATTTACTATATATTTTATTATATTATATTTTATGTAATATAAATATTATATAGTATAATATATATATATATATTTACTATATAATATAATATGTTATTATATTATATTTTATATAATATAAATATTATATAGTATAATATATATATAATATTTACTGTATAATATAATATTTTATTATATTATATTTTATATAATAAAAATATTATATAGTATAATATATATTATATATTATAATATAATATAATATAATATTTAATATATTATGTATATTATATTATATTATATATTATATTATAATATATATATATAATAAATAATGTAAATATTATTGATATAAAATTTATTTATATTACAATAGAGTCCTTCTCACCCCAAGGGCACTGCAAAATGTAGGACTTTCCGGGGGGGGGGGGGAGAGGACAGGGCAATCTGTAAAAAGTTTTAAAATGTATTTTACAATAAAGTCATTGTTAATGTTGTAATTATTACACCAATTTGTTTTAAGGAGGGAGGGGACAGTGAGATTTTTGGATATCAAATTGGTTTTCTTGCAGGCCGCTTTGAGTGTTGTTAACAGGAAAGTGGGACAGAAATAAATTAATAATTATAATTATAAAAAATAAATTATAATAATAAATATTATATATATATATATATAATATTTATATATATTATTACATATTTATAATTATATTATATTATATAATATTATATATTTTTATATATTTATAATATATAGTATAATTAATATTATTGTATTGTATGGTTTTACTGATGTAAGCTGCCTCGATCTTGATTTAAAAGGCGGGATAGAAATAAATTTTATTATTATTATTATTATTATTATTATTAGTGAAAATGCATGCTTCTTTGTGTTGTCTGGGGTGTGCTTTCAAAACTTAGGGTGACTTTAACATTTTTCTTTCTCTCAAGTTTCTTCAGTTTCTTCTGCCATTGTCCTCCTCTGAGGCTGAGAGAGTGTGACTTGCCCAAAGTCACCCGGTGGGTTTGCATCTCTGAGACAGGATTCAAACCCTGGCCTCCAGAATCTCAAGTCCAACGCTCAAGCCACTACGCCACACTGGCTCTCCTCCTCGTGCCCTGAAATGGAGGACATTTTGGGATTCCTCCTGGACAGAAGGCTGGGATGGAGGACGCACCTGGGAAAATGAAGATGGCTGGTAAAAATAGAAAAGGTTGGGGAGGAGATATAACCCGGATCCATAATACTGCAAGAAAAGCAGGCCTGGGTTTTTGTGGACCTGGATTTTATTGCCAGCCTCCTTTTGTTCTCTTTAAGGGAAGGCATCTTTTAAGATCTCACTAGGTGGCCTTGGGCAAGTCACACTCTCTCAGCCTGTGGGGAAGGCAAGGGCAAACCTCCTCTGAACTAATCGCACCAAGAAAACCCCAGGATAGGTTTACCTTAGCGGGAAAAATGACAACAAGGCACAGGACAACAACAACAACAATTTTACTTTCTGGCTTGGTTGCCATGACACATTTGACAGTATGTTTGTATGTCTGAGCCAGGATTCAAAGCCCTGGTCTCTAGAATCATAGTCCAATGCTCAAACCGCTGCACCACATTGGCTCGCTCCTAAAATGGTACAATGACACACAGAAAATCAAAATATTTTGGTAAAAAATGTGTCCATGTGGCGCTATGTGAGCATTCAACCATGGGGTGCCAAAGGTTTTTTCTTGTGCTCCATGCTGTTCAGTATCTACATGATGCTGCTGGGGAAGGTCATAAGGAGCTTTGGGATAGGGTGTTGTCAGATGGATTTTTTTCCTTATTGTTTGCATTGTGTGAGTCTGTACGAATGCTGGGCCAATATCTGGATGAGGGCCCATAAATAGAAACTGAATCCTGATAAGAGAGAGATGCTGTGGATTGGTACTTCCAAGAACTGGGTAAGGGACCTGCCCTGAATGGGGTTGTAGACCTCCCAAGGAAGCATGTCCATAGCTTGGGAGTACTGTAGTTTTAGAGTGATCTTTGTTAGCGGAGACTCAGGTGGACTTCATGGCCCAGAGTGCTTGGCAGGAGCTATGACTAGTGCAGCTGACAGCCTTTCCTGGACAGGGATAATTTTGCCACAGAAGCAATTTCCCAATTGGATTACTGCAATGTATTCTTTGTGAGGCTGCCCTTGATGACAACTAAGAAACTGCAGTTAATGCAAAATGTAACAACAAGACTACTGATTCCATACAGAAACCTGATAACACAGGGGCTGTGCAGACTGCCCCTAAAGTGGTGGCCTAAAACCACCTCTGTCTTTGCCAGATTGGGGCTGCAGCAATCTTGCCACAGCCCCGATCTGGCCTTTCCACGGTGCAAATAGGAGCCGCAAAAAGCAGCTCCTTTTTGCACCCTGGAAAGGGTGCTGTAGCTGCCAGCACGGCGGCTTTTCAGTGCTCCTTTGGTGCTGCACCATCTAAATACAGCACCAGAGGAGTGCCATGATGCTGCATGCCATGTGGTCCAGTGCATGGCATCACTCCGCTCCCCCAGAGCGGTCAAAGATGCCAGTCTGCACAGCCCCTGAATTATAAAATAATTGCTCTGGCTATCCCTATGCTTCTGATATGAATTCAGTGTCTGATCTTGGGGCTTCAATACTTGAAGGAGCACCTCTCCCTAATATGCCTGCCCAAGGGTTGAGATCTACTGGAAGGGTCCTCCTCTGGACTCCATCAGCCAAGGCAACGTGGTGTCAGAGGGCATAGAAGAGGGCTCTCTCTTCTGTGGCAGCTCAGTTATGGAATGCCTCCCTGTAGGTGCCCAATTGGTGCCTACGTTCCTGGCATTTTGGCGCCAAGTGAAAACGTGGTTGTATGCGAAAGCCTTTGGAGCATAACTGGTTTTATGCAGATCCACACACGTACATAGTTTTAGATTCTTTTAAAATATTTTAACTGGTTTTAATCGGTCTTGGTTTAACTTTTTTAATCGTTTAACACATTTCAGCTCTTCTATACTTCTTTTTAAAAACATGTTTACATGGTTTTAAATGGATCGTGTTGCTTTACTATACACTCCCAGAGAGGTCTGGATAACAAGCAGGATAAAAATATTTAAATAAATAAATAGATCAATGCATGCTAGATGCAAGCAAGAACTTTCAGAAGTAGCAAATTTAGGAAAAGTGCCCTAAAATTGCTCTCACTGTAGATGTCTCCTCCATTTGCTACCTAAGGCAGCAGCTTCACTTGCGTCCCAGCAATGCTGCCTGTGGATGAGACTATTTTTCTATTGAGCAATGCCTCACTTAAAGCTTTAAAGTATGATTAGTGCTTATTACACCAGCCAGTTTTTGGAGAGTATTTTCCTTTGCACAGACCACGCCTGATTTGCTTTGTCCTGAAGTTATTCAGGGTTACAAGAAGTCATTCACCTCCTGCAGTGAGACATGGGAGAGGAGGCAGAATCATGAAGAAATTTATTTTTTTGCCCCTGTTTCATGTGACTTTGAAACATGCCTTCTGTTTAAGGCAGCAAAGTTGCTGTTGCCGTTGCCTTTTCAGGCTTGATTTGAGAGACCAGAAATAATTACACCATTTCCTGCTGACTCTTGATATTATTGATAATACTTAGCAAGAATCTGGGCATCTTCATAGTCATTAAATTATTCATATGAGTAGAAATTGAGGGATATACACGTATGTTTCAACCAGACCTAGCTTGCCATGGCTACTTTAGAATACATGCACATTCAAAAAAACTCTCTTGCAAAACTTTCAAACCACAAACTTCATTTTTTTTTAACATAAAAAGAGCTGTATTGGCCTATGTAGTCCAATGTTCTGTTCATATCTTGGCTAAACAGCTGCCTTTGGGAAACTCGCAATGAGGGTATAAATAGCACGGTACCTTACTTCTTTATGTCCCCCCACTGTACTGGTGCTGATAGTGGAGGTAATGCAGAGCCATCACCAATTGTACCCATTATTAGCCTAATCTTCCATTAATGCACTTTCTGGTAGTAAATATTGCAGCTTAAGAATGAAATCTACAAAGAAATTATTTTTATCTGCCCCAAATTTCCAACTATTTAGCTTCAGTGGATGATCCCAAGCTATAATATTGCGAGAAAGTTGTTTGGGGGAATGCTTCCTACCTATTTTCTCCAAACTATGAATAATTTATTTTTGTCATCACTCCCCTTCTTTTTTTCTGAGCTAAAAACATATAGATAGGAATGAGGTGGCAAGTTATTTTCAGGGGCATGAGAAGCCACAGAGTTTACCAAGAGCCTTATCGTTTTATTAAACAAACCCTGCAAGCAAATGAAAAGACGTGTTGGGTTGTTTTTTTTCTCCCTCCACATGATTGTGATTCTCTTCAGGCTGTAAAACTGTGGGAGGGCATTGTAAAAATGTAATTTTTGCCAAATGGATTATATCAGCTTGGCAAATGGAACGCTTTTATGACACTTTTATGCACCTCTCCCATGGTTTTACAACCGGAAGAGAACAACATCATGCAGTCTTTTCATTTTCTTGCAGGGTTTATTTAATAATGTGATAAGACCCCAAGAGATTTGGGTGACCCTCCTGTTTCACCAGCCCTCTCCCAAGAACAAATGCTGGATATGTGGCCCCTGGGACTGCTGTTGGCAGGTCCCATTGTCTCCATTGACAGGAGGTGGAATCCAAGGTAGCCCAGAATTTCTCTGACAACTGGGGATGGCAGACTTCTCCCTCCTCTCACCCAGAGTCGGTTGTTCAGCCTTGAGGAAGGGACTCTCTTAAGTCCAACACTTGTCAAATACCATCAAGGTGGAATCTCAGCTATGGACGGATGCTACCAAAGGGTTTGTGTTCCTTGGTGGGCTAACAGAGGCTCTGGACACAAACATGGTTTCAAGTGCATGTGAGGAATTTTTGGTGAATGCAGCAATCTCAGAGAATTGATAGTTCAGGTGGAGGAGCCGGTGACTGCTTTTTGCACTCTGCTGACAGAGCTAGTGCACGGGGGAAGGCTAAGATTAATAGCTGAGGCAGCTTTGACATGGCTGTCCTACCATCCCTTTTGCTGTGCCTGTCAGAGGTGATGAGGCCCACGAGGAAGGCTGAGATTGCAATTCCCAACAGAGTCCTTGCCAACAACATCTGGAGGGCTGCATTATTCCTGCCCCTGCTATAAATTCCTATCAAAATGACCTTAAAAAGTAATTTTTAAAAAGTAACTAGAAATTTCTACTAACACTAGTATATGGAGAGATCTTGTAGCACCTTTGAGACTGACTAAAGCAAGAAGTTGGCAGCATGAGCTTTTGTAGACTTAAGAAGCATTTGCATGATGCATGAGGAAGTAGACTTAAGTCTACAAAAGCTCATGTTGCCAACCTTTTTCTTTACTCAGTCTCAAAGGTGCTACAACATCTCTTTGCATGCTAATTCTACAGACTAACAAGGTTTTATCTTTGAATTCTAACACTAGTATAGTAACCTTAAACTTGCCGCAGTAGCAGGTGGCAGCCAGTGTCATTTTTTCAGCAAAACTGTTGTGTGTTGTTGGTTGATTCCTTCCTATCACCAGCTGTGATATTTGAATCATCCTTAAGGGCAGCCCCATGTAGAAGGAATTGCAACAGGCTAGCCCTGAAGTTACCAATGGCTGGTCCACTATAGCTGAACTATCCCTTGTTAATCTCTGGCGGGGCAAAAGAATTGGTTTCCGGCCTCTTCGAAGGTGTGGTGTTTAGACAACACATGCCCCTGGTGTGGCCAGAAGCTGCTCCGAAGCTGCCAGAAAAAGGAATGGATTAAATCTGTTCTGGACTGTCACTGAAGCCTGCTTTCGGAGAGGGCTGTGTGATTGCTGCGGTACCAGGCAAATCGCAGCCAGAGCAGCCGGCTGCTCCTTTTGGGCTGTCTGCTTTGGCCCTCTGTTTGCTATCCAAGGAACAGGTTGACTAATCCACTAAGCACTTTAAGTCGCTCATATTTGCTCAGAATCTGATATTACGCTTATCCTAGACTCTCAGGCAGTGTCCAGTGATCCAACTGGTCAGTCGCTGAGACCTGATGATATGAACAAGATACTTGAATCAGATATCCTGCCACATGTAAGCATGTCCCTTGCCTATAGTGGCTAGCAAAATTTACTGGGAGAGAATTGGTTGGGTGGGTCCAGAAGGTAGCTGTCCTGTTTTTGCCTTTGGGAAGCAAACCAAACTCACAGCATAAAAGCACAGCATTTCACAGAATTACAGGGAGTGAATCAGAACTCACCAAGATGACAGCTGAGAAACAGAGGTAGTCTAGTCAGGACCAAGTCATTCCTGGTTTAGTACACAGTCCAGGCAAGCAGGTCAAAGAGCAGTCCAGAAGAGTAGTTAGATATCCAGGCAGACAGTTCATGGATTACATTGACCTACCGCTTTATCACACTAGGGGGCAAACAGGATTTAAACGAGAGTTAAGCAAGAGTTAAACAGGAAATGCCTATGATAAACATCAAGCATTTCTTGTTTTACTCTTGTTTAACTCTCGTTTAAATCCTGTTTGCCCCCTAGTGTGATAGCAAGAACGGTTTGGTTGTCAGCAGCACTTGTCCAGGGGAGGTGCTGGGTTGTTTATAGCTCACCTGGGTCTCACCTGTATAAACATTAGAAGCATCTCCAACTTTTTTTGTCCTGACGTCTCTCTGCTGAGGTATCATTGTTGTTGTTGTTGTTGTTGTCTGCCTTCAAGTTGTTTCTGACCTACGGTGACCCTACGGCGAATCAATCATGGGGTTTTCTTGGAAAGATTGTTCAGAGGAGGTTTGCCATTGCCATCCTCTGAGACTGACAGAGTGTGGTTTGCCCAAAATCAACCAGCGGGTTTAATGGCCAAACTGGAAATCGAACCCTGGTCTGCCAAGTCTTAGTCCACTATACCACACTCACTTTCAGGTAGGGTGGTAGGTATAGGTAAGTCCAGATCTTCCTCTGAGTGTTGTGGTTTCTCAGGGCTCTGCTCTTGTTCCTTCACACCTGGCACATCCTCTAGACTCAGAGTGACCAGATGTCCTAACCACAAAGGAGGGCAAGGCACTACAAAATGTGTGCCATTCAAGAAAAATGTAGGACATTGCAAAAGAAAGGCTGCAAACTCTAATAGAAATATAAATCCATGCTTCTCAGTCATGCTAAAAATGGAGGACATTTTGAAATTCCTCCTGCCCAGAAGCTGTAAATGTAAGACAAAAGGAGGACATTTCTTCTCTGGTGCCCCAACAAATGACAGTTCTCAGAATTCCATAGCATGGAGCCCTGGCAGTTAAAGTGGTGTTAAACCAGATTATTTCTTCAGTGTAGGTTTTGCATCAGGGGGAAGTGCCTGTTGCCTTGAAGGGGGCTGTTGCATGCTCTTTCCTGAGACAAACCTTTCTAAATACAGAGGTACATGAGAATGAGAACTACCTGCCTTTGAGTCAATCTCGACTCATGGCGACCCTATGAATGAAACATCTCCAAGACCCCCCTGCTGTGCTTCATTCCTGCAGCCCCATAAAACTCATGATCTCCTTAATAGAGTCCATCCGTCTCTAGCATGTGGTCTTCCTCTCTTCCTACCTCACTCCTTTCCCAGCATTATTGTTTATTTTTTCCCAACTATTCATGCCTTCTCATGATATGTCCAAAGCATGACAGCCTAAGTCTTGTCATCTTGGCTTCTAGGGATATTTCTGGTTTGACCCATTTGTTTGTCCTTTTGGCTGTCCATGGAATCCTCAGCACTCTTCTCCAGCACCACATCTCAAATGAGTTGATTTTCCTTCTATCTTCTCTCTTGACTTTCCAGCTCTCACATCCATACATGGTAATAAGGAATACAATGACTTGTATGATTCTGACTTTTGTGCTGAGTTGTATGTCTTTGCATTTTAGGATCTTTTCTAGTTCTTTCATAGCCACCCGCCTCATTCTTGATCTTCTTCTGATTTCCTGGCTGCAGTCCCATTCCAATCAATGTTTTATTATTTCTATTTCCTCATTGTCTAGTTTCAATTTGTGTAAGTTCTCTGTGGTCATTCTTTTTGTTTTCTTTATGTCGAACAGTAAGCCTGCCTTTGCACTTTCTTCTTTGATCTAGTTGTTCCAGGTCTGTGAGGTTCTCTGCTAGTATTATGGTGTCGTCAGCATATCTCAGATTGTTGATATTTCTTATTATTATTTTCATTCCTCCCTCTTCCATGTATAAGCCTACTTTCTTTGTGTTCTGCATATAAGTTGAATAGGTTGGGTGATAGGATACAGCCTTGCCTGACCCCCTTGGCAATTGGGAACCATTCTGTTTCTCCATGTTTCGTTCTGACAGTAGCCTCTTGTCTTGAGTACAGATTCCTCTTCAGGACTATCAGATGTGTTGGCACTCCCATGTCTTCAAGCGCATTCCATAGCCTTTCATGATCTATGCAGTCAAAGGCTTTGCTACAGTCTATAAACCACATGCTGATTTTCTTGTGTAATATAACAGAATAATAGAATGTCTTATGAAATAATACTACTTTTTTATTTCCAAAGTAATGTAACACATTCTTTTTTCTAGCCAGTAATAATATTACTGTTTCCCCCAGAGCTGCTTGTTATTTATTACAGTTGGGTCTCCACTTTCGCGGGTTCAGCATTTGCGGATTTGATTATTTGCAGTTTATTTTATTTTATGACCTACTTCCAGTCAATCCTGTCATAACTACAAAGGCGGTCAAGGTACTGTGAAGCTGAGGACATTCAAGAAAAATGCAGGACGTGGCAAAATAATTGCTAAAAACACTAATACAAATGAAAAAGTGTGATTCGTAGTCAAGCTCAAAATGGAGGGCATTTTGGAATTCCTTCTGGTCAGAAGGTTGAAATAGAGGGCATGTCCTGGAAAAGGAGGACATCTGGTCACGGCACTTCTGGTGGAAATGGAGCAGCAGTGGCCATTTTTAATAAGGGCATAAGCTTCTCTTCAGAGAGAGTATGGAGGCCCTTTTTAATAGAGGCCAAAGCTGCTTAAAATTGGCCACTACAATCTCCCTGCAGAGAAGCTTATGCATTTTGCTGTTATTATAAATGGCTACTGGTGCCTCACATTTGTCAGAAATAGGTAATAGAAACACCTAGAAATTAATAAAGAAGTGTTCTCAGGTGAGAAAAAGCGTGTTTGCGATTTTTATTTTTATTTTAGTCCTTTTACTCTCTGGCCAGCTTGGAAACAGTGGAGTTTATCACATGGGAGGAATTTCTCTCAATTGCGAATGGAGCCAATTCGCAATTATGTGAATTCTCTAGTTTAGCGAATTTACGAGAAAACGGATTGCATTTGGAATGTGTTCAGAATGACTTCTCATTTCCCAATAATGACCCCCCCCCGTTGCCCGAAATTGCATGAGATACTCTAATACGCAATTATGTGAAACCCCATGATTGCGTTCCGAATGACTTCCCATTGCCCGAAATTGTGAGATACACTCATTCGCAATAACATGAAACCCCATGATTGCGTTCGGATTGCCATTGCAATATACCCCCAAATTCCATCGTATGAAACAGAGACCCCCCACCATTTGCAGAGGTCCTCAATCAGTGTGTGAGGGGAGGCAGGCAACTACAATGGATACAATATTAGGTTTACATGTAGTTCTATTAAAGTGCCTCCCAAAAAGTTATTTTTATTAAACACAAATGATATGTTGTTGTTGTTGTTGTTGTTGTGCACCTTCAAGTCATTTCTGACTTAGGGTGACCCTAAGGTGACCCTATCATGGGGTTTTCTTGGCAAGATTTTTCAGAGTGTTTGCCTTTGCCTTCCTTTGAGGCCGAAATGATGTGACTTGCCCAAGGTCACCTATTAGGTTTCATGGCTGAGCTGGAAACAGATCCCTGGTCTCCTCCAGAGGCAGAGCCCAACCTTCAAACCACTATGATAGGCTGGCTCTTATAAAAGATAGGCAGGTGAGGATAATTTCACTGACACTAGAACATTAATGGCAATCTGGCACCTTTAATGCAGAAGGGACATTTAATTTTAAAATGTAAAGCTGTAATACATTACTTATTACATTTATGGGCAAGTAATAAGCAATATACGCATATTGCTTTTTAAATAAGTAATATATTACAAGTAGAATCACAGAATCATAGAGTTGGAAGAGACCACAAGGGCCATCCAGTCCAACCCCCTGCCATGCAGGAACTCCCAATCAAAACATCCCCGACAGATGGCCATCCAGCAGTCTCTGCTTAAAGACCTCTAAGGAAGGAGACTCTACCACCCTCCGAGGGAGTGTGTTCCACTGTCGAACAGCCCTTACTGTCAGGAAGCTCCTCCTAATGTTGAGGTGGAATCTCTTTTCCTGTAGCTTGCATCCATTGTTCAAAATCCGATTCTCTGGAGCAGCAGGAAACAAGCAGGAAACAATATGACAACCCTTCAAATACTTAAACAGGACCACGATATCACCTCTTAACCTTCTCTTCTCCAGGCTAAACATCCCAAGCTTCCTAAGTCATTCCTCCTAGGTTTCTAGACCCTTCACCATTTTGGTCACCCTCCTCTGGACACGCTCCAGCTTCTCAACATCCTATTTGAATTGAGGTCCCCAGAATTGGATACAGTATTACAAGTAATATCTTTTTTCCCAAAGTAATATTTTACAACAGTATCACTAATATTAGTGGAGGATGTGTTCCAAAGACCCTTAGTGGATTCCTAAAACCATAATGTATAACCATATACAAGTAATCTTTTTGGACCACAATTGACCACCCATAACTGAAATTGCAGAGTGGAAATTCCAGATGAGAGGAGAGTGCCTAATATTTTAGGATTGTGGCTGACCGTGGGTAACTGAAACCATAGCATACAAAACCATGGATAAGAGTAGACTTGTTGTTGTTGTGCACCTTCAAGTTGTTTCAGAATTACGGCGACTCTAAGGCAACCCTATCATGGGGTTTTCTTGGCTAGATTTGTTCGGGGGGGGGGGGTCCATAGCCTTCCACTCAGGCTGAGAGAATGTGACTTGCCCAAGGGTTACCCAGTGGGTTTCATGGGCAAGCTGGGAATCATACATCCACACAATTCAAAAGTAAATTTTTCCCATTGTGACGCTAATCATGCACATATAAACAAACTTTCCTAAAAGCAGGAAGTAGACACTTGAGATACACTTGATGGTCTAGCAACCCTGTGTATTTATTTGCTTACTGGGGCCAAAATGTTTATGCAAAAAGCCTTTTGAAGCTTTATGAGCATTCTGTGTTCCATTTCATACTGAACCCGCCTCTGCAACTATGTAACCGTGCATAATATCGGAGCCTTGAATATGGTACTTCCTCTGAAGAAGAGGATTGTAATCCACCAAAGGTCATGCTAAAGTACATTATCTGTGTCTTAAAATTGCCATAATACTCCTTTTTCCTCCCATGTCTTTCTTTTTGCACAAAACAAGACAGGATGATTGATCGTCAAGACACAAAGACCCTAAGACTCTGATATTATAAAGAAAAATCTAAATATACTTGAAGAACACAGTTTGACACACTTTTAAATAGTAAAGGCACTTAAATGTCAATGCCAGATGTAACCACTGAAGACTGGAGAGAAAGCTGTTAATTGCTGTTATTATTTTTATCAATATTGTTATTGTTTTGTCATTGTGTCACTCTTATTATTGCTATCTTTGTTAGTTGTGTCATGCATGTATCTGTGTTGTTGTTCTGTCTGAGTTTTTATAAATAAATTGGTTTAAAGAAAATGACAGAAAGACCGCATCAGATGCTTTTGCTTTTACTAGTCCATGCAATGAGGCAACACAAACAATAACTGCATTGTTTAATACCTCACATTTTACAGAAATGTGCAAACCCTATTCATGAAAATTCACACATTTTCTCCAAGACCAACCCTACTGCCAAACCTGCCATCTCCTCATGTGCTTGGGATAATTTGTATGTGTGTGTATGAGAGAAGTCTAGGTTTCCTATTTGTCACACAACACTGAATCCAGTCAGGATTTACATTCCAAAGTCTGGACAGTTCATATGAATCATTTGATTTCTTATCACCTCTCAGCACTTGGTAGCTCCTCATACCTGAATGGCTGAACTGCCTTCCTTGCAAAGAATCAGGTCTTGTTGTCACAAGGTAAGAGGAAATTCTGTGGTTTATGATCTCTGACTGTGGATTCACACATGCAAGCTGACACACTTGGGCCTGTTCACAGCTGATAATGGAAGTGCCCAGAAGAAGCAAACCGATTTGCTCCCTGTAATGCTCGTTTGCTGGCCTCAGCTACAGTTGTGTGTTTTTTAAAAAATGACTTTCTATTTCAGCAACCAAATTTGCCCCAAGGAAAGATGTTAACCCACTGCAATTTGTTTTGTCTTTCCTTTTCCCAGATCATCTGAAACCTTATTAGAAGATGAACTAGACGTTTGGGGATGTTTCATTCTGAGCAGTTCGAAAGTACATCATTACGTGGTAACATTCTGATAGTGGTATTTTTCATAAATACCAGTTGCATAGTTGTTATCAAAATGATCAAGATGAATGATATTTAAAATAGAGACAGGGGAATGGCTTGTCAATGAGAAAACATTTATATTATCATCAACCCAGATGAATAGGATATTCTCCCTGCATTTCATTTGATCAATGAACCTCAGTGATTAATAGCCAGAAATGATCAGTCCTCATTAAAGAGAACATTTGCAATACATTTGAAATAACATTGTAGAAAACATTCACCTCCAAATGTGGCAAGACATGCAAGCAACATAGCCAATAGCCATTTTTTCTTGAAGAAATTCTTTCAGTGCTCATTGGAAGCTTTCTGTTAAACTATATTGTCAAACTTGGCTCTACCAGTGGCATTTCTACACGTTCAGGTTAGCATTTCCTGTTTGCTCAGCCATGTCCCTAGGGTGGAAATGTTATTTTCAACTACAACTCTGAGCATTTCCTACTCAACAGGGCCAGGGAGCATTTGAATTTTGTAGTCTAAAAAGGTAATTTTTGCAAGCCTTGAACATGTTCTAAGGAAAGGCTTATGACTCTGGTCTTCCAGATGCTTTTCAACTGCTGCTCCCTCATCACTGGATCTGGAGGCTCACAGTTACCCACCATCTGTCATATGGGGTTCCTCATACCCTGAAGTATTCATCAAAGTTATTTAAAATTCCATAGATAAAACTAGTTAAATTGCTCAGGGGAGGGATATTCCTAGCCAGAACTTTTCCCTATTTCTACCAATAATATTTCTCCCTTTTCAAGTGGTACTTGATTGTTTGCATGGACTCAGTGGGAAAATTGGTCTCCTAGTGAGAAGATATAATAATGCAAAAAGCTGCACATCTAGAATTTCTATTTAATATTGAGTTGCATAGCAGGGGGTTGGACTGAATGGCCCTTGTGGTCTCTTCCAAATCTATGATTTTATGGAGATTTTCACATGAGGAAAAGTGATGAGAACATAGTGGGCTGCTCCCGTCATTATTGCTCAATTGTGGAAAGATTTTCAGATGATGTCCCCTGATGACGCAATAATTGCGCCATTCTCCCACGAATAAAGAGGAATTCTAGCTCCAGTTTTTATTCATGGGACTTTCCCATGAATGAAAAGTGTTACTAGAATTCATCATTATTTGCAGGATAATGACACAATTATTGCAAAGTCAGGGGATGTCAACTAAAAATCTTTGCACAATTGCACAATAGTGACGGGAGCATCCTGCTATGCTCCCATCACTTTTCCCTGTGTGAAAATCTCCTATGATTCCATGCCCGATTACTGCCGCTCACAAAGGGCCAGAGTAGACAGCCAGGAAACCACACAGCCCACTCCTTAGGCAGGCCAAATACACATGGCCCAATTGCACAGTGTGGTGGCAAGGGACACCACTGGGTAATGTTTTTGTTGCCTCCCCACCATACATGAGCACTGTCACACAAACACAATGCTTGCAACCTCCAAGTACTTTCCACATCCATCCAGATGCCATGCTATTGGATGGCCACCTCTTTGATCAGCCACACAGTTGCAAGTGTAATGCTTCACCTGTTCAGTATACTGTTCAATGGCGACATGCAATAATGGAAGCCTCCCCTAATCTTCCCATTCCCCCCTGTTGGTTTGTGTCTTTTGTCATTAAATCCATTGGCATTGTCACTCTTTCATTTTTGTTTTGTTTTGCTGCAGTTCCACAGTGGCGCTGGCTGTTTATATATAGGTATGAACATGCACATTTTCTGTGCTAACCTGGAGTATCCCAGCTTCTTTTCCCTTCAGTTTTTAGCCCAGGAAAACAACTTCATTTCAGTTTCCACCCGCTTTGGAGGCATGCATAATCTAAATGCCCCACCTTCAAAGCAGTTGGAAGCCACTTAATTTTGCCCTTCTTTTTGACCCCAAAGAAGGTGCAGAGCTTTTCAATGGGGAAGGCAGGTAGGCAGCAATCTGATGGTCAACCAAAATCTTACCACAGTTACTGACCTATAGGCGGGGGTCTTCCTTTCCATTTCCAGGTGCAAACTTGCAGCATTGGTTTTGAGGATTTGTGCAACAAGGTGAACAGCTTGAAATGATTCCTATTTTTAAATATAAAATTGGTTACCCAAGCATGATTTATGCTTTAACTAAAAGACACACAGATTAACTTTAGTTCTCACATTTCTAACAACTTACCCATGAAATAGGTAGGATAATATGTCCTTCCCAAAGCCTCTATGATTGTCTTAGTTGCATGAGTAATGTGGATCAAATCCAGATGCTGGGTTTACTCTGCATATTTACTGATAGTGTTGAGTGACTGTACTGTACCTACTAGAGGCAAGTATTGAGAGTAGGTGTGAAATATTCAAGCAAGCAATTAGTTAGTAGGTAGCCCAATGAACATGCTGTCCAAAACAAATGGCATACATTTCAGCTCATGCAGAAGGCACAACGGCTCATTTTTACTCTTTTAAAATCAGTAAAAATATTGTCCAGTGCTGAAAATTCTAATTCTGGCTGATGTCATGAGCTACAAGCAGACTAGGCAGAAATGTGAATTCTGAGACTAGGTCTGCAGCTGTCTCAGGTCGCAAATGCTGACAGGTGGCAGCAAGATGTTGAGGAAGAGAGCTGTAGCCCATGCAACCTGTGATGTACTTCCTAAACTAGCCTGATGTTTTCAGGTGTAGTGACAAACACTTTCCTATCACCAGTTGTGAAGAAAACTTGCATTTCCAGTCCACATGGATTAGGATGTGTAGGGTAATTTAAGTTTCCCAAGGCTTCAGCCTTTCTGAAGGAAACAAAAATACTGAAATATCAAAAATGTCAAGGCCAAGCCTGTTAGGGTCTAGCTTTAAATCAGCAGAGTAGTGGAAATGTGCCTTTGTCTAACTATGGGCCAAAATAGATGTATTGGGGCCGTCGCAGCTGCGCACCGCAACCCTAAACCGCTGCAGCGCTGGCCAAAAAAGGAGCAGTTTTCAACCACTCATTTTTCAGCTGCTGAAAAGCCATGTCACATGTGTCATCTAAATGCCCCACCTTCAAAGTGGGTGGAAGCAACTTCATGTCAATTCTACCCCATTTTTGTGTCATGCTCCATTGTCTCCTCTTTGTTTGCTCTCATGCTCCATCTGAACACTCAGACTTCAAAGTGGATTGAAGCTGCATTATTTTGCCAGTGGAAACGACCCCCTAGTCAAACATAATTTTTTAAGCACTAGTGATTTGACCAGGAATAATTTTAAATACTTCTTTGCTTCTCTTTTATTTCATTTCATTTGGGTCCAAAACACACTGCAGAAATTATTCAGAATTTAAGAGATTACTGCATTTTTATATGACACCACATCAGATTAGTTCATTTCTTTCTGAAACATTCAAGATGAGAGTTGATGGGGCTATGAAGTTATTGATAATAGCATAGAAAATTCAGACTTGAAATCCTTTATAGTAATGCCTGAAATGAGAAAATTGATTTTCTACAGCAGTTGGTCTATTAAAAAAACAGAAATTGCAAGGGCAATATACTGTGTCTCTTTGTGTTTTTGTTACCAAAGCAAACAGAAACTGGGCATGGTCATGGCTCTTATTGGAGAAGTGCCCTGGAATGGTTTGTTTGTTTGTTTGTTTGTTTGTTAGCTGCCTTCGTGTTAAATCTTGACCCATGACGACCCTGTTGATATCTCCAAGACTCCCTGTCGTCCACCACTCTGCCCAATTCCTGTAAACTCATACTTGCATTCTCTTTAATAGTGTCCATCCATCTAGCATGTGGCCTACTTCCCTCCACCTTTCTTAGCATTATTGGGGCTTTCCAGATTGGCAGGAACGTGTGACATGAAGTTGCCTTTACCTTAATACTTAGCAGCTACATTGCAAGCCCCAGGTGTGCATTTAAAAGGTACAGGGCAGCTAGACTGAGGAGTGTGGGAACGACTTTTCTGAAGTCTTTTCTGTGGCTCAGCAGCTACATTGGAAGCTGTCAGAACGCTACAAACACAGGCGGAGCAGCTGCACCAGCGGCAATGAACGCAGCTTTTAGCCGTGCTGAAACTTTATTTTTTTTCCCTTGCCGTCTACGAATTGCGCAGCTGTGCAGTTCCCAGCCGGCAAACCTGCATAGCTGCACAGTTCCCAGCTGGCAGCCTGCTGGGAATGGTGCAACTGTGCAGTTCTGCAGGTTTGCCTGCTGGGAATGGTGCAACTGTGCAGTTGTGCAGGTTTCCCAGCTTGGAACTGCGCAATTGCGCAGTTCGCAACCAGCAAGGAAAAAAAATTAAAGTTTCAGCGTCATTCCGGTTTCTCTGCTCTTTTAAAACTGTGCAGTTTCACTGGTGCATCATGAATGAACCCCTTTATTTTGTGAATGAATCGACATGCGCAGTAGAATAACAGTTACAGCATCCCAGAGTCCCTACTGCGCATGTCTAGGGTTCGGATTAGGGCTGGAGCTAGGGTTTGGGAGCTTTAAAAAACTGCGCAGTTAAACCCCAGCTTTTACACCTGCAGGGCATTGAGCGTTTTAATTAGAAGTGAACTCCACACCACGCTTGCTCCCAACTCACAATCCATTATGATCCGCACCTGTATCGCTGCCTTTAAATGGGCGCTTTAAAGATACAGCAGCCCCTTTAACTGCGCAACTATCCCGCAGGCTTTAGATGGAGCTGCGCTGTTCCGCAGTTTTTAAAAAAGAAGCTGGGAAAACCAGCACCTTTTTAAAGGCGCTTCTTCTCCCCTAAAACGCAAAAAAAGCATTTTCATGGCACACTTTCCCTTTTTCTCATCTAAAGGCTAGACTTTCATGCAGCCATGAACACACTTCTTTTTGCCAATCTAGAATAGGCCATAGTTTTTTCCAGTGATTCATGTCTTGTCATGATGTGTCCAAAGTGCTCCAGCCTGTTTTGTCATCTTGGCTTCCAGGGAGATTTCTGGTTCAATTTGATCTAGGACCCATTTGCTTATCTTTTTGGCTGTCCACAGGATTCTCAACACTCTTCTCCAGAACCACATTTCATACGAGTTGATTTTCTTCCTATCTTTCTTTACTGTCCAGCTCTCACATCCATACACGGTAAAAGGGAATACAGTGGCTTGTATGATTCTAACTTTTGTGTCGAGTTGTATATTTTTGCATTTTAGGATCTTTCCTAGTTCTTTCATAGCTGCCCTCCCCATTCTCGGTCTTCTGATTTCCAGGCTGCAGTTCCCAATCCTGTCAATGTTTGTTCCCAGGTATGAGAACTCTTTTATTATTTCTATTTCCTCATTGTCTAATTTGAATTTATGTAAATTCTCCATGGTCATTATTTTTGTTTTCTTTATGTTCAACAGTAATCCTGCCTTTGCGCTTTCTTCTTTGATCTTTCTTTGTAGTTGTTTGAGGTCTGTGAGGCTTTCTGCTAGTGTTATGGTGTCATCAGCATGTTTCAGATTGTTGATATTCCTTCCTCCTATTTTCACTTTTCCCTCTTCTGTGTCCAAACCTGCTTTTCTTACAATATGTTCTGCATATAAGTTGAATAGGTAGGAAGATAAGATGCAGCGTTGTCTGACTCCTTTGTCAATTGGGAACCGTTTGGGATGGTTTATGGAGGTTAAATCCCTTTCCCTCTTGACTCTAGAATACAATTCAAATCCTCTCCCATATAGACAGCTACTATCTAAAAGCAGTCTACAAGATAAGCTGACATAAGTCTCCATTAGGTTCATCTACTAAGTGCATTTAGGACCACAGACTTTAAAGAGACCAAAATTTAGTTATGCATCCCTTTATGTGTTCTTTAGGAGCCAGAATGGCATTGTGGTTTGAGTGTTGGACTATGACTCTGGAGACCAGGGTTTGAATCCCAGCTAGGCCATGAAACCCACTGGGTGACCTTGGGCAAATCACACTCTCTCAGCCACAGGGGAATGCAATGACAAACCTCCTTGCCAAGAAATTCAAATGATAGGGTGACATTAGGATCTCCATAAGTTGGAAACCATATGAAGGCATACACAACACACACACATATGTTCTTTATCCTATCTTTTATGGTATCCTTTGGGCTTCACTAGCACCATAGTTGTAACACAGTTTTCAAGAGGATTTAGGGCAGAAACAGACAGCCCGATAAAGCCACCTTCTGGACAGTGTGGGGACATGGTGTTTAGATGACACACACCCCAATTCCACCCCAAAGCTGGCGTCATGCCACCCACCCAACCGCTGTGCCGGCAAAGCCAGTTTTTTGCCAACTCAAAAAGGAGTGACAATTTGCCTCATCCCCCGCCTGGCTTTCTCAGGGGTGGCATCACGCCGCCCCTTCAGGGCATCTGTTTCATCCATAAGTTAGATCCAGTACTAAATACCCTAAAGGCAGCAGATCCCCTCTGATCCTGGAAGTTAAGCAGGGACATCCATGATTAGTACTTGAATGGGAGACCACCAATGAATATCAGGTGCTGTAGGCAAAGGAACTGGCAAAATCATTTCTGAGTATTCCAGTATGCCTAAGGAAACCCTATGAAATTCGCGGAGATATCACAAATGCACAGGTGATTTGAAAACACATACAGACACACACACAAAGTACCGTAATAAAACAGGAATGGGAAAACTTGGCACTATAGGTGATGCTCCCATTACCCTCTTCCACCATGAAAAGCAATTGGGAGATTGGATATTATAGTGTAGCCGTATTTAAGGGGTTAGAGCTGGCGGCAGCTGCTGCTCCTCCTCCTCCTTCAACATTTTAAGGGGAAATAGGCAATGTATAATGTGCTGGACTTTAATTTGTTTTCTTAATTTGTTTTAATTGGTATTAATTTTATGATGATTTAATTACTTTTTAACTTTTCTCTGTTGTTAATTTTTAAATAAGTTTGTTTTAATGAGTGTTAAGTGGTCTTAAATCCAGAACTGGGGGAAAGGCAGGAAAAAAATAAATAATGACGATGACACAAACAAATGCATAAATAAATAAAACCCCGCATTGTCCACAGTCTGGTTCCCCATCCCTGTAATGTCAAACATATCCAGTTCATGGCTGGAATGAAGGAAAGTTGTCATTCCTGCATTTTAATAGGCTTCTTGTTGCCCTGTGTTACGGTGACACTGACACAGTCAAAGAATGCCACTGCAATTGAATGTTAGCTTATGTGTGACATTATGGACCTTCACTATAACGATATTGTAGAATTCCATCCATTATGTATTAAACAGGGACCAACATTAAATGGGATCCTACCTATTAATTAGGATTGGTTTCAGAGGCCTGCCCCCTAACCGTTGGAGTTCCTACACCACATAAACATACATTTATTTCAGATGGCTCTGAGATTTATATTTTTCTACAGCAGGCCTGTGCTTGTTATTTTTACTGCTTTGTCTCTTTTATTAATTCATAGTTTTTTTAAAACACTGTTCTCATTATTTGTTTGTATGATGCTGGGTCGCTTTGGCATGAGACGTCAGAGCATAAATGTTTTAAGAAATAAAAAAATCAGCATGGCATAGATGTTGTATGTGTGCTCTTTATTGGAATATGGACATGACCTAGTACTTTGGTCATGACAGGGTTCATGGTGAGCTGCTGAGTTAGAAATGACCTTCAGCTGTATGCATTATCTTGACCAGCGGCTGAGCCTTCATAAGGCTAGCTTTTGTTTGTGATTCTCCACTCTCTTAGCCTTTTTTTTCCCCTTTGGCATTGTATTTTGTCTTCCCCTGCTTCAATGTATATAGTTTATATTGTTTAATATATTTTCAATTTTGTATTATTTTGACTGCCGTTATTGCTCTTGTTCATTTCGTATCATTTATCTGCCATAGACTTGAATATTTTTGTTATATACCTTCTTTTATTGCTTCTCAACAGAAATGGATGAAGATTATTTATATTAGCTTTTGCTTTTTTTGGCTTTTCAGCCTTAGTGTTTCAACAAAATTTGGTAGCCGTGGATGGTTCATTTGAAGCAATGGGTTTGAAAAGATGATGTTAAAGCGATTTTGTGTTTGGAAATTTTTCTTTTTGTTGAAGCAGAGTTTTTCTTCTGGCAAAGGTTTTTTGTTTTCCGAATAAGAGATGTGTTTTTCCCCCCATATGGGTACTGAACAGAGCAGTTGGTTTTCTGATGGCAAGAAATTTTTAACTGATAAGACAATTTTTAAATAGTAGAAGAATTTTTATTTGGTGAAGTTTTACAATTAAAGGATTATATTAGTAATAGATTTATATAGAGAGAATAATTTTACAATGTCTGTAACCTCAATTAACTCACTGGAAGCCAGTATACTAACCTTGAAATTTCAACAGGGTGTAAATAACAGCAACAGGTTACTTGCAATTCCAAAGTTAAATAGGCATAATTTTCAGATGTGATTTGTAAGATTAAAAGCTTCCCTACAGGTATAGGATTGTTTAAATGTTATGGATCAAAATATGCCTGATAATCAGTTGGAACAGCATGCATATAAAATGAAAGAAGCAAAGGTTTTAATGATATCATATTCCTGTATGGAAGACTATGAAAGTCCATTAGTAATTAAGTATAAAACTGCTAAAGAGTTATATAGTGCATTTAAAAGAAAATATTTTAATTGACCAAATAAGAATGTGGTATTTTTGAAAGAGAAACTATAATGATGATGATGATGTTTTAGGCACAGCTATCAGAGCGTCTTACAATTTGTTAAACAAACAAGTTTCATTTATATACAACTTCTCACCGCCTAAGCAGTGTCCAAGCGGTTTACAACTGTAAGCTATATAGTGTGAGGATGAAAGAACGAACTCACACAGATATGCATTTAGATGAAATGCTACGGTCCAAAACACATTGCAGAAATAATCCAGTTTGAGAACACTTTAACTTCCCTTGCTCAATGCTAGGGAATTCTGGGAACTGTAGTTTTGTGAGACATTGAGCCTTCTCTGTCAGAGAGCTCTGGTGTGCCACAATAAAGTACAGTAATCAGGATTCCCTTGCACTGAGCAAGGGCAGTTAAAGCAGTCTCAAACTGGATTATTTCTGTAGTGGTTTTTTGGACTTCAATCTGCAGGAGGAGAAATGTCTAAATCTGAGGGCCAAAACCCATTGCAGAAATAATTCAGTTTGGGACTGCTTTACCAGCAGCACGCAGTCACTGGTGGTATGTGTGTGATGGTGCACGTGGATGGTGGGGCCATGGCAAGCAATAAATAAATCGCCCAGCAGCACAGCCTTGGGGGCGGCCAGTGTGACCAGGAGGGTTTTGAACCACTTTGGGAAAAAGCAGGGTTCCTGCCTGTCTGTTCTGCCACACTGTTATTTTATTTTAGGGTGAAGCAAACAGGTGTCTTGGAGCAGCCTTTGATCACTCCAACTGCAATCGTCCCAGGACCGCAGTGACTGGACAGCCTGCACTGAAACTGGTCCACCACTGCAGTCCCAAAGAGGCCGCCAAAAGGATCGGATTTCCCTGTTCCTTTTGCTGGCAGCCTTGGGCTACCTTCAGAGGGCTCAGAGCGGCTTGTGGCCACATCAGGGGAGTGCATCATCTATCCAATATGCCCACAAAGCAGCCAGAAGCTGCACCTTTTGGCTTTTCTGTTTTGGGCCTTTGTTTAAGGAACCAAATTGCCTTTGCTTGTACTTCTTCTCTTCTCTCCCCCTTCCCCCCTCCATTCTAAAAAAATCTAAAAAGATTAAAGTGAACTTAATATAAAGTATTTTGCAAGCAAACTAAAGCTATACAAAACTGAGAAATCTAGGTTGTGCTAAATTTTTACTTTGTGCTGGTTATTGCCTTAAAATCATAAAGGCCTTTGGATCAGGCTACTCAAGAGATATTGCAGGTGGCTTTTTTGCGAGCTGGACACATTTTGTTGCTGTTCTTAAAAGGTTTACCTACACACACACACACACACACACACCTTTTACAAGCAAAAATGTTGCACATAAAAATAGACACAACCCATGACACAAAACAGGTTTCAAAAATAGATCGAGATGCTTTTCTAAACTAAAATTGCTTACAAACAATAGATACGTACACAGTTTTAAAAACCCATGCTCATATCTTTAATATGGTGAAATCAACAGGTGCTGTGCTTTTCACAACACAGAGATCAGATAGACATTATCACTTGCTAATTGCCACAGGGCACGTGCCAACTGAAGGTACAACAAAGGCATCCAGTTGAAAAGTTGGCACCATTTAGTCTGTCCTCTCTAGGAACACTTATGTTGGAACGCGTGCTCCCACATAAAACCATAACTAAACTTTACACTTTGATCTGACTGCCACTGCCACCAAGTGGGCACATTGAGGATGAGAAGAAGCAAGGATTTTTCAATTTATGCTTTCATCTTAGGGGTTGTCCGCACTGACCACATAAAACAGCTTCTAACCGCTTTGAAGCCTGGCTGTTTATCCACACATGAGGCAAAACCAGTAGGAAATTGACATAACGCTAAAAACCATAGCAAAAAAGAAAAGCCATAACACTTTGACTCAAGGTGAAAAATACACATCATCGCACCAGCATACAAACAGATTGGTGCCAGTGCCAGTACAGGATTGCAGCAAAGAAAAAATGTGAAAACTAAGTCAAACAAGGCAGGTCGCCAGTATTGCAAGGGATGTAATTATAACATACACAATGAAGACAGCCTAACAGTTGGGCATGGGGTGATGAGGCACGTACGGGGGCTTCTGGAACATCAATGCACTGATCACCGGTGGTGCATCACACAATGATATGGGCAGACCCTTAGCAGTTTCATATTAGCAGACCATTAACAGTGAAGGCTAACAATTATGGCAGCAATGTGGCTTTTATAAAACGTCAGGACCTGCATGTTTAAAAGAAAGAATCCTAGAAGGACCTTTGCCTAACATAGCTCAGTGCTCAGGGACCGGTGTGGGATTAGTTCAACATCTGAAGGGACAAAGTTTAATTTTTAATGAAATTCCATTTAATTTTGCCCCACAGAATGCACAGAAAATCATCACTGGATCCTTGTTTTATTCTTTTTTTCGTCATCACCCAGTCTTTTGTGCAAATGCTTTCTCCCAAAATGTATCTGCAGTCCAGTTTTCTGGATTACTGTTCCACTCAGTTGCCTTCTGTGACACTGACTCCTTTACACCGATAAACATCTCAGGGATGCTTTAGCGCTGGAATTAATTCCGTTTACTTTTCATCTGCTGCTAATTCAAAGTCTTTGTTGGAAGAGTCACATTCATTCGCTTCACTTTTCAATACCTGTCTTTTCTGGTCTGTCTTAGTGTCAGTCTTTATCTCCTGAACAGCAGGGGGGAAGAAAGAAAAAAGAGGAGGGCTTGGAAAAAGAACTAGTCTTTATCAGGCTACAAACATATTTTTGGCTGACCTACATTATTTTTTTTGTTTTGTTTTGTTGCTCTGGGTTTCTTTTTCCTTTATGAAACCATCAGAGCCAATCAACCTCCAACTTTTTCCCCCCAGCACAACTTTTAGAATTCAAAATATTCAAGCACACAATATTCTTGACATGGTGTCTGGGAAAGTTGGAGGAAAGAATCTTAGAACCTGATACTGAACAAGTTACTTTTTTGGACAACAACTCTTTGACTCACCAGGCAAGAAAGACCTGTGGTTGCACTGACTTGGGAGGGAGAAGAAAGGAACTTGCCCAAGCATGGCCTATCATCCCAATATTTTCATCATTCTGAAGCTCAGCTTGGAAGCCCATTGTCCAGCAGGCTGTCCGGTCTCCTGACACTCCATCAAATATTAAACAAGGCATAAGCAAACATACATTTGGTTTTTTAGTGTGCAGCTAGACACTAAATGGGCAACTGGGGAAAAATCTGCATTTTGAAAACTGGTACAGTTGGAAAACTTGAAAGTATTTATTAAGCACTTTAGTGTTGATTAAGCACTTAAATGACAATGTGTATCAGGTACTCTTCATGAAAATAGGAGAAGCCCAGTTTTGGAAATGTAACGTTTGTTCCCCTACTTTTTTTTTTTTTTTTTTGGCAAGACCAGACAGTAGGAATTATTCTGTCACCGGCATAAATGTCATTCATTTGGGAGTTAGGTTGCCCTATGAGCCATTGGATTGTCCTGCTAATGAAAAGAACAACTCGGAAATAAACTACTGCTGTACAGTAGATAAGAAGTACTACTTCCTGTGGAGGAATGGAACCGATCCCTTGCAAAAGGCTTTTGGAATTAGACCAAGGCGTGCCGAATACACATGGCCTCACTGCACAATTCAGAGTCAAGCCATTCCATTGGTTAATGGGGTCCATTTTTTTGAAAGAAAGGCATCATAGAAATGAAAATTAATTAATTAATTATGGGAGGTTGCCTCCCCATTATACATGTACACCATCACATAAGCATACCGCTTGTGACCTCCAAGTGCCTTCCACATCGACCCAGATGCCCTCCCCTTTGATCGGCCACACAGTCACGTGTGTGATGCTTCTCCTGTACAGGGCATCAATGCATCAGTGTGTAAGTGATACACTGGCAAAACACAAGCATGGAGCCTCTCACCATACATGCCCCCTTCACCCACCTTCACCCCATGCCCCCCCATTGGACTTTCTGGTTTGTGTATATTGTAATTACATCCATCGGCTCCCTTTCCAGCATGGCCAGCAGCCCCACCAAACCCAGAAGGAGCTGCCATGCTGCAGCAGCACTTTTCCCAGATACTTGGCAGACTGCTGCCCTGCCTTGCACTTCCTTCTGGGACAAGGAGTACAGGGCAGGTTGCGGGAGGGAAGGAAGGAAGAGCAAGGTGGGGGGACTGGATTGGACTAGTAGGGCTGGATACAATGGTGGTCATGGACTTCTCCCTGCCACCTGCCCCCATTGCTTCCCTTTGCCAAAGACTCCTTGTAACTGATGAAATGAGTGGGACCCTAGGCAGTGAAACATACAGACCAAATAAAGCAGTTTCAAACCCCTTTGGAGGCGGGACATTTAGGAGCTTATCACTTGGCTATTAAAACTGGCTTAGCTTTATTCAGTTTAAAGTTTAATTCAGGCAGCATCCTGATCTTATCAAAAGGTTTTTGCCACTGAATTTTCTGCCTGAATACAGCCTGGGTCCATCCCTGCTTCCAGGAACACTCTGTGCAGCACTTTTTGGATCTGGGAGTTTTCCGACTTAAGAAAATGGTTGGCAGAGTGCTCCTGAAAGCAGGAAAGATCAGGATGCTGTCTGAATTAAGCTTTAAACTGGATAGAGGTAAGCTGGTTTTAATAGCCAAGTGATAAGCTCCTTAGATGATGCACACCTCTGGAAACTGAACCAAAGCCGTGCTTCAGCACTAAAAACCAGACCAAAAAGAACCTGGAATATTCCTGTAAGGGGAGTGATGAATGCCCATTGCAACAAGACCTCACTGGATCCCTCCATTGTGAATGAATATTGGCCACTCTCTAATATTCCATTCTTGGGCAAGGTTCTGGAGCGAATGGTGGCCTCCCAGCTCCAGGGGCTTCTGGATAACATGGATTATGTAGATCCATTTCAATCTGGCTTCAGACCTGGCAATAATAATAATAATAATAATAATAATATTTATTTCTTACCCACCCCTCTGAACGGGCAATCGGGGCGGGGTACAACATGTTAAAAACATATACAGTTAAAATCCTCCAACATTCCCACCTCCCACCCCTTAAAACAGTATTAAACTAGACATAATTAAAACAATCAAGTTTTAAAATGCATAATCCTTCAAGTCCCATTTAGGTGGCTGGAGGGGACGGAGGAGGGTCATCGGACGGTGGGAAATTAGTTACTGTCCGGGAAGGCCTGCTGGAAGAGATGCGTCTTGGTTGCTTATTTTAAGCCTTCCAAGGTTGTAATAAGACGCATCTCATCCGGCAGGTTGTTCCACGGCCTGGGAGCAATAGCAGAAAAGGCCCTCTGGGAGTCTGGGACAATCTAGTTTTTATAGGGTGAAGCAGATTCCTCCCAGAGTAATGAAGTGTATGCTATGGGGCAGAAACAGTTTTGCTGGCCTTGATGGATGACCTAAACAAACAGCTTCATTTATCTACCACTTCATACCGCCTAAGGAGTGTCTAAGCGATTTACAATTGTAAGCTACTTGCCCCCAACAATCTGGGTACTCATTTTAGCGACCCTGAAGTATGCAAGCCTGAGTTGAGCTTGAGCCCTTTTGCTGGTCTTGAACTCGCAACCTTGCGGTTTTGAGTGAGTGGCTGCAGTACAGGCATTTAACCACTGCACCATCAGGGCCCTACACAGGGAATTGGGCAGGGGGAGTGTGTCCCTGTTGGTCCTGATGGACCTCTCAGTGGCTTTTGATACTATTGACTGTGATATCCTTCAGAGCCGCCTTTCTGGGATGGGACTTGGGGGCACAGCTATGCAATAGTTCCATTCTTTCCTGGAGAGGCAGACCCAGAAGGTAGTGTTGGTGGACTACTATTCGACTCCTACAGATTTCTATTTTGTCCCCCATGTTATTTAACATCAACATGAAACCACTGGGAGAGATCATCCAGAGATTTGGAGTGTGCTGTCACCAGTATGCAAATGACACCCAACTCTTCCTTTCCATCTGATTCCAAGGAGCTGTCTTTTTTACTGAACCAGTGTTTGCTGTCAGTAATGGACTTGATGAGGGCAAACAAATGGAAGCTTAATGCAGACAAGATAGAAGTGCTCCTGGTCAGTCAGAAGGCAGATCAGGGAATAGGGACTTTACCTGTGATGGATGGGGTTACAGCCCCCCTGAAATCTCAGGCTCGCAGCTTGGGTGTGCTTCTGGATGCAACTCTGGGCCTGGATGCCCAGGTTTCAGCAGTAGCCAGGAGTGCATTCACACACTTAAAATTAGTGCACCAGCTGCGCCCTTTCCTTGAGACGTAAGATCTGGCTACAGTGACACATGCCTTGATTACATCCCGTTTGGGATACTGTAATGCACTCTATGTATGATTGCCTTTGGAAACTGTTCAGATGCTCCAGCCTGTGCAAAATGCCACAGAGGTCAGCTGGACACCCCTTAAGGCCTGCCAGCCAAACAGCTGTTAAAGGCACAGTGACTGGGGTAAATGTCAGATGTTGGAAATTCTGCTCTTTCTCATTTCAGAGGCCACTATTGGTCTTTTCTTTAAAATGGGCAGACTTAGGAAAGTGTGTGTGTGCATGTGTTCAAGTCGCCTGTTGACTGATGGTGACGCCATGAATTTCATAGGGTTTTCTTAGGAATATTCAGAGGCAGTTCCTTCTTAGGAAGTTGCTCCAGTTATACTAATGAATGTTGTCAGGGTGTAATGATGCCGAAAAGACTCATTCACAAAGCCTGTATGAACACACATTTGTTACACAGTCGTCTCTGAAAGGAAATTTAAAACAGAGATTTAGCAGGCAAACAATTTCCTAGCACGATGATTCAGTGGTAGGAGAAATGCCAGCTCCTAATATATTTTTTTCTGTCAAGCTCTTATTTAAGGCTCAGGGGCTGAGCCAATTTCAAACGTGGCAACATTTCATTGCAGGAGATACACATTTCTGGCTAAAGCATGGGAAAGTTACTTTTTTATAACTTCCAGAATCCCTCAACCAGCATGGCAAATGGAAGCTGAAATTTGGGAATTGCAGTATGAGAAGGTAACTTTCCCGTCCTTTGGTTCTCTCACGAAACACAGCTATAATCAGGAATGAGTCTATAGTCCATATGTAGAGCATCTCCGATGTTTCATACACTTTCAGCTCCTTAAACATTGACATCAGGTGCTTAAACATTGACGCCAAGCCTGTTACCAAAAATAACATAAATTTTTAAAAAGTGTGATAGTCTGAAAAAAACCCAACCCTAAATATATATTCTGACATAAATACAGGTGTTCCTCCATGAGATGAACAAGGTGAGAACTGCCTAATGGAATTTTCCGCAGATCTCTTAAAATTTATGAGGGCCTTAAATAAGAGCCTTTCAATAAGTGTTTGGAAGCCAAAAGAGGGTTATAAATATTGCAGCTCCAGCCTGCTACTGATTTACCGAACAGCAACACTACATTTGCCAGAACAATTCCATGTCAGCTGAGATCTCACAAAGCAAGACTTTTCTCAGCCCCTGCGGCCTAAAGAACCAAGGTGCGTAGCATGTCCTTCTGCAGAACCATTATAGTCTGGAGCTATCATCAATATGCCAAAATCTCACAGCCAACAGACTCCATTGCTCTTCATGCATATGACAGGAAAATAGAGCAATGGCTAGCTACCTCCATTATAGCTCAGAACAGGAGGAATTTATTTTTGGACAGGCTGGAGGATTCTGGGAACTGTCCTCCAAAAATAATGTTTTCCAGCTCTGCTTCTGCCACTGTGAGAATAAGTGGGCCCCAACATTACTTAGGAGATTATCACACAGGTCTAAAAAGTGGAATTAAAGCAGAATACTCACATCTATGGCTGAACTTTATTAGACGATGTCGTGGCTGAGCTGTAGCTGCTCTGTCCTCCAACTGTGACCATGACTATTGCACACCTTTTCACTGATGGGCTTTCTCTGTCAACTGCTGCCAATATCTCTGCTGCAGCATTACCTTTGTGTGGCGATAATGTCTGGGCTCCAATGCTGGGATTGGGCTGTCACGTACTCTCAGCTGCTTTACCCCCCCCCCCCCCCCCAATTCCCAAGCAGCCTGTTTTCTTTTATTTTAAGCTTTCTTTTCTTTCCCCTCATCTTATTGCCCAAATGCCTAAATTGCATCAGAGATTTTTACACAATTGTGTAAATTGTGTAAAAAAGAGAGATAAAAATAAGTAAGGCATGCTGGTAAAGTGAGGTCTGGTCGAGGAGGATGCTGGCAAAGAGAGTTCCGACCGATACAGTGATTGCAGACGTGTGTGATAGGGAATACTCCTAAACCAGTATGTACTCATTTCCTTTCACTGACACGATGGTGGTGAGAATGGGGGCTTGTGTAATAACCTCCATAGTGTGAAATTGATTGCCATAAGTGAGAGGTGTTATGCTGCCATTAAATTACACAGGCCTGCAAAACTGAGGGTTGTAAAACCGTTTTTTGTTTTTTTTAAAGTGTGCTGGTTTTACAGGAATTTGGCATTCTAAATCTAAAAATGATCTCAGATTTGTTCCACCACATACAGTTTTTTCCCCCACAACTTGCTTTGAGATTTCTAGTTTGTAATATAGGACTGAATGAAATGATCCTACAATGAGAAAGGAATGGGTTACAGTCTTCTAATAGACTGTGAAAACACTTTAATTCATTAATATGAAACATAAAAAATCCATTCCAAATCACCAAAAGAAATTGCACTGGGGTGAATTGATAAAAATACAGAATTTGTGAAAGGGGTCAATGTGATGTGACATTTTTATTGTGTTTTTCAAATCCAGCACCCCAAAATGCATTTAAACATGGCTACAATATTGAAAAAAGTTGTGTTTTTTTCATTGCAGGCCTGTTATTAATTATTAAACACATTCTTATGATTTATCAGCATGGCAATACTAATGGGAGGGAGAAGATGTTAGTTTCAGACAGAGAGGCATGAAACATCTGAAGGTGAGTCAGTAACAGTCCATCTAATCTAGTTTTTTCAGTCCACACAGCAGCTCTTTGGGGTCTTAACATGGTTTTCCCAGTCCTGCTTTTGCACTTCATGAAGCAGAGGTGTGAGATCTGCAGCCCTTCAGATGCTGATGGGTTCCAGATCTCACCAGCCCCAAACAATGTGGGTGATGTTTGGGATTATGGGATATGTAACCCAATAGCATCAGCCACAGATTCTCTGTCCCTGTAGTGAAGATAACAAGGAGAGGACTTAGGAAATTCTGCTTGCAAAATGGCCTGGTTTGAGTTCAGACTGTGGTTTAGGATCCGGTCTTGTTCCATGTCTGGAAACCATAATGTCCTGGTCAAATTTAACATAAATTATAGTTTATGGAAGATTGTTGTTTGCTGTCAAGTGAACTTGGACTTATGACAACCTTATAAATGAGAAATCTCCAAAAGCCCCACTCTTCAACTGTCCTGCTCAGGTCTTACAAATTCAGGGCAGCCATAACTTCTTTAACTGAGTCAATCCATTTGTACTACAGACTTCCTTTTTCCCTACTTGCAGTGTAGGGGCAGCCGCCCTCCAAAAGACAAAACACAGGATTGGAAGAAAAGGCCACAACTTCATTGAACAACAGCAACAGAGGTAAGGTTGGCCCAAAGCATAAGGTCTGGATCTGGCCCACCAAACAACACCCTGGCTGATTGATGTTAGGTTGCTGGCAATGCCAAGCATTGGGATGACGTAAAGGCAACGGAAACACTCAAACACAATTACGCAATTGCGCCAACAGGTAACATAATTAAGCCTCTAGTCACCGGGAGTTAAAATCGATGTCAGGGACAGCCAGGTGGAGGACATGGAGGATTCTGAGGAAGAGTATGCTGGGTCAGGTCCTAGCATGGTGCTGCTAGATCCTGGAGACTTGGGTGAACCTGGACCTAGTTCTATGGGACACAGGGAGGCACAGCCCCTACCTCAGCAGCCTGGGGTCTCCTCAGAGGAAAGCCTTTCCACAGCAGAGGTTGCAGGCCTGGAAGAGACACAGGAGCAAGAGACAGAAATCCCTTCCTTTACTCAAAGGAGAGCAGATCGGGAGGGGCTGAGACGCTCTCGGAGATTGTTAGAGAAAGCCAAGTTAAAACAGCTGTGAGGGGAGGAGCTGGGGCCTATATAAGAGATCAGGGAAGACAAACTTTTGTCAAAGCTTATCTTGGTTTCCCGGCGAAAGCTCTTGACTCTCGGCTTGACTTCAGACTATTCATTACCTGCGACCTTTGGAACGGCTTTGGAATCTCTGTCTGTGATAACCCTCGACCTTGGAACACTCATTGAATTTGCCTTTTGCCTTGCGGACTTTGTATTTGACGACGGCCAGCAATTACTGGTATTTTGTTTCCATTTTATTGTGTTTATTAAAGACTCCTTTATCAGCCACGTGTTGGCAGCTTTCCCGGACAGAATAAGCTTTGACCATAATCAGGCTGATAAGATGGCGGAGAGCTCGTTAGTAAAGGAACTGTTAGAACAAAACAGACAGCTCGCCGAGGGAATGGGTCAAATGCGGCAGAGTCTGGCTTTGCTTCATCAACAAGTACATTCCCACCCACCAGGGAAATCTCTCATGGCAATGCCGGAGAAATATTCTGGTGATAGAAAGGAACTTGAAGGTTTCCTAGCTCAGTGCAAGTTGCACTTTAAAATCAGAGACACAGAATTCACTACTGATGCAAGGAAGGTGGCCTTCATTATCAGTTTGCTTTCTGGGCCTGCAAGCAAATGGGCCACTCCTTATCTCAATGAGGATAGCCCTGTCCTCAACAGCTTGCAGGACTTCTTGAAGGAGATGAGGGCTACCTGGGGAGATCCTGTTAAGATGGAGACTGCAGAGCATCAGGTTAAGACGCTTCAGCAAGGCAAGGGCTCTGTGGCAGAATATGCTACAGCCTTCCGCCTCATCGCTCAGGACTTGACTTGGAACGACAGTGCTCTGCAGGCCCAGTTTCGTTGGGGGTTGTCGGACCCCATCCTGGATGAACTGGCTCGCTCAGAGCCCCCTGCTACATTGGCTGCCTTGATTGCCCAAGCGATCCGCCTGGACTGCCGCCTTGCAGCCCGCAGACAGGCTCGTCGATCAGACTTGCCTCTCCCTCCACTGCCTATATCAGCGACGCCTACAGTTTCCGTTGAGGCTGCTTCCTTCGGACAAGCAGAGGAACCAATGCAGCTAGGAGGAGCCCGGCCACGACTCACTGGGGCCGAGGAGGAGAGAGGGCCTCTGCTTATATTGCGGGCTTTCTGGACATTTTGCCAGGGAGTGCCCTGCCAAGGGGCGCCGGACATCGGCGCAGGGAAACGGAAGGTCCCAGGTGTAAAGCGGGTCTCTCACCTGGGTGCATCTCTGGACCCTGCTCCACTCCGGCCACCCTGCTGCAAAGACCCTTTGTTGGTGGCCGCCAACCTTAGGCTCCCTACCCAGGAGCTCATTCCCCTGGGAGCCATGATAGATTCCGGTGCCTCTAGTAATTTCATGGACTTGGGGTTTGCTACTTGCCACCAGATACCTATGGAGGCCCTAGCCGAGCCGAGGCCAGTGGAGACCATCGACGGGCGGCTCCTACGATCGGGTCCAGTGACGCACCAGACTTTGGGGTTGCACTTGGAGATCCAGGGCCATGTCGAGGAGATCCGGTTCCTGCTGGCTGATGTACCGCATTTCCCTTTGGTCTTGGGGATGCCCTGGCTCTCCAAGCACGATCCTCACATCTCATGGGCACGTCGGGAGGTTCTGTTTGCCTCCGAATTTTGTCAGGAGCATTGCTGGCCAGAGACAGTCCTGGCTGCAGTAGCAACGGAGGCCAAGGAGTCCTCTGTGACGCTGCCTGACAAATATCGGGACTATGCCGATGTTTTCGATGAAAAGGAGGCGGATCGGCTTCCCCCACACAGACCTTATGATTGTGCAATTGATTTGGTACCTGGGGCCCCTATTCCGGCGGGGCGCCTGTATTCCCTCTCAGAGCCTGAGCTGGCGGCTCTGAGGGATTTTCTGGAAAAAAATCTTCGGAGGGGGTTTATCAGGCCCTCCAGATCCCCTGCTGGTGCCCCGGTGTTGTTTGTCAAGAAGAAATGTGGGGAGTTACGGTTGTGTAATGATTACCGGGCCCTTAACCGAATCACTGTTCGGAACCGGTACCCCTTGCCCCTGATTCCGGAGTTGCTGGAGAGGCTCCGGCATGCAAGGATTTTCACTAAGCTGGACCTCCGGGGGGCCTATAATTTAGTGAGAATCCGGGCAGGGGATGAATGGAAGACGGCCTTCCAGACGAGGTATGGGCATTACGAGTACTTGGTCATGCCCTTTGGCCTATGTAATGCCCCGGCTGTCTTTCAACATTTCGTGAATGACGTCTTCCGGGACTATTTGGACAGGTTCGTGGTGATTTACCTGGACGATTTTTTGATTTATTCCCCTAGCCAAGAGGCCCATGATACTCACGTCCGCGCCGTTCTGCAACGACTTCGGGAGCACCACCTCTACGCAAAGTTGGAGAAATGTGCATTTGACCTTCGGGAGGTGGATTTTTTGGGATACCACATTTCTGCCCAGGGTGTGGCCATGGACAACTCCAAGGTGGAGGCGGTGTTGTCTTGGCAGCCTCCTCGATGTCGGAAGGATGTCCAGCGGTTTCTGGGTTTTGCTAACTTTTACAGGAAGTTTATAGCAGACTATGCAGCCCTGGCAAACCCTCTGTCTCAGCTGCTGCGTGGTACAGCCCGCTTCCTGTGGACGGAGGAGGCTCAGAAGGCTTTTGACACCCTCAAGCAAAGGTTTACTTCGGCCCCGATCTTGCAGCACCCTGACCCACGGACTCCATTTGTGGTAGAGGCGGACGCCTCAGATGTGGCGATTGGGGCTGTGCTGCTTCAGCCCGCGGGAGCTGACGGACACCTGCTACCTTGTGCCTTTTATTCTCGGCAGCTTTCTCCTCCCGAACGCAACTACACGATCTGGGAGAAGGAGCTGCTGGCAATTAAGGCTGCCTTTGATACATGGCGGCATCTTCTAGAGGGGGCGGCACATCCGGTCCTGGTCCACACCGACCATAGGAACCTTGAACATCTTCAGACGGCCCGGAAGTTGTCTCAGAGGCAGAAGCGGTGGTCTCTGTTTTTTGGCCGCTTCAACTTCCGACTCCAGTATGTTCCTAGGGCCCGGAATCGGCAGGCTGATGCTCTTTCCCGCAAACCGGAATATGCTATAGATCCAGACAGGGAGTGTCACTCAGCCTTGCTGCGCCCTGAGAATTTCGCTGCCACCGCACCGGCCGCCACGCTGTTGGACCAGGTTCGGGAACTTCAGTCCCAGGACCCGTTTGTGGCACAGCATTTGGCGGATGGGGATGCCTCTCCTTTTGCTTTGAGGGATGGCCTCCTGTACCATCGGGGCCGCCTTTATGTGCCAACAGGTCCTTGTCGGGAGGAGGTCTTGCGATTGTGCCACGATGCCAAACCGGCGGGGCACTTTGGGTTTTGCAAGACCTTGCACCTCCTCACCCGGGAGTTTTGGTGGCCTCGAGTCCGGGCAGAGGTGGCCCGATACGTGGACACTTGCCCGGTGTGTCGCCGGGCCAAGGATCACCCGGGACGGCTCGCAGGTTTGTTGCTGCCTCTGCCGACGCCGTCAGGGCCCTGGCGGCTCATCTCAATGGACTTCATCACCGACTTGCCCCCCTCTGCCGGTTGTACTTCTATCTGGGTAGTGGTGGACCTTTTTTCTAAAATGGCTCACTTTGTGCCTTGTGTTGGCCTTCCCACGGCGAAGGAGACGGCCCGGATGTTTCTGCAACACATCTTCCGGCTCCATGGCCTTCCCGAGGGTGTGATTTCTGATCGAGGGGCCCAGTTCACGTCCAGGTTTTGGACCAGCTTGTTGCGGCTCCTGGACGTGGCTCCACACCTGTCCTCATCGCATCACCCAGAATCCGATGGACAGACAGAGCGCACCAATGGGACACTGGAACAGTGCCTCCGCTGTTACTCTAGTTACCGGCAAGAGAACTGGGTTGACTTGCTGCCGTTGGCCGAGTTTGCTTATAACAACTCGGTGCATGCCTCGACGCAGCAAACGCCTTTCTTCGCCACTGGAGGTTTCCATCCGCGGGGGTTCCCAGCTGTGGCTCCGGTTTCGGCGGTTCCTGCAGCGGATCAGTGGCTCCAAGAGCTTCGGGCTGCTCAGTCCTTGCTGCAGGAGCAGCTTGAAGTGGCGAAGGAGGCTTACAAGCGGGGCGCAGACCAGCGGCGGCAACCAGGTCCTCCTTTGCAGGTGGGGGACTTGGTTTGGTTGTCCACACGCCATCTTCCTCTTCATCGGCCTTGTCGCAAGTTGGATGCACGGTTTGTTGGGCCATATAAGATCGTGGCTCAGGTGAATCCTGTGGCGTTCCGGCTGCAACTGCCACGGACCTGGCGGGTTCATCCTGTCTTCCATCGGTCTTTGCTGCTTCCGGCCTCGGGGGTTCGGCCTGACACCGGTGCCACACCTCCGCCTGCTCCGGTCTTGGTCGATGGGGAACAGGAGTTCGAGGTGGCCCAGATCCTGGACTCCCGTCATTACCGAGGCAGGCTACAGTATCTGATTGACTGGGTCGGTTATGGGCCGGAGGAACGATCCTGGGAGAACGCCTCGGATGTTCATGCTCCTCGCCTGGTCCGGGAGTTCCATTGTCGCTTCCCTGACCGGCCCCGTCCTCCTCAGGGGTTGGGGGAGGATAATGGGAGGGGGAGTGATGTCAGGGACAGCCAGGTGGAGGACATGGAGGATTCTGAGGAAGAGTATGCTGGGTCAGGTCCTAGCATGGTGCTGCTAGATCCTGGAGACTTGGGTGAACCTGGACCTAGTTCTATGGGACACAGGGAGGCACAGCCCCTACCTCAGCAGCCTGGGGTCTCCTCAGAGGAAAGCCTTTCCACAGCAGAGGTTGCAGGCCTGGAAGAGACACAGGAGCAAGAGACAGAAATCCCTTCCTTTACTCAAAGGAGAGCAGATCGGGAGGGGCTGAGACGCTCTCGGAGATTGTTAGAGAAAGCCAAGTTAAAACAGCTGTGAGGGGAGGAGCTGGGGCCTATATAAGAGATCAGGGAAGACAAACTTTTGTCAAAGCTTATCTTGGTTTCCCGGCGAAAGCTCTTGACTCTCGGCTTGACTTCAGACTATTCATTACCTGCGACCTTTGGAACGGCTTTGGAATCTCTGTCTGTGATAACCCTCGACCTTGGAACACTCATTGAATTTGCCTTTTGCCTTGCGGACTTTGTATTTGACGACGGCCAGCAATTACTGGTATTTTGTTTCCATTTTATTGTGTTTATTAAAGACTCCTTTATCAGCCACGTGTTGGCAGCTTTCCCGGACAATCAATGTGGCCCCTGCAATGGCCACACCACCTGCCCTGAATGCTCCCAGGTCCAAAGAACTCCCAATCTAGTGCTACAGAGCCCTGGAAACCAGGCCCCCATATCCAGGACCTATGCTGCCACCTAACAAAGTTGTGACAAAGACACCCTAACCTAGGGAGGGAGGGTTGGAGAGCCGAACATGGAATGGCACCGAGGAGCACGCGCCAAGGCCTTAAAATAGGCCTGTTATCCAATAGAAGGCCTGGAGAAGGCGACAGCCTGCCCTCCAGACCCCTTAAACCAATATGCTGCTCCTGGCCGTCTGGAAGCAGCCAATGATGAGCCGTGGGGTCCCGCGGCACCTTCTGGGACTTGAAGTCCCAAAGTGGGCGGAAGGGCTGCCTCTTCCCCCATCTTGATCAATGGGGAGCCCTCCCACCGCCGCAAGGAACACTGGGGTGGGAGGGCTCCCAAAAATTGCGGAAGTGGTGCGCCGGTCCGCTTAGTCGGGCAGCACGATTTCCTTCCAATTTACTGAGCATTATCACCTTGAGTCCAATTGCATCATTAGCCACAGCACTTCTCACAGTTGTCCTCTGCTCTACCCTGGTAGCTTGTTGAGTAGTATCTGACTTGAACATGTAATCTTCTGGCACTATTTCTTGTTTCATTTTGGATTGGGTTGTCATAGGGCTTTTATGGTAAAAGACATTTTTATGGTAAAAGGCAAAAGGGGTTTACCTTACCATTTCCTGTACAGTACTAATAAGTTTACTATGGTGTCACTGCCGTTGTCTTTGAGAGATCTTCCTTCAGTGTCACCCTCCACTATTGCTGCCTAGGCATAAAAAGCCAGCTTCTGGGTATCTTTGGGGCATGGCATACAAAAGGTGCTTGCCCCCAAGATATCCGGAAGCCAGCTTCAAGATGGGCAGCAGCCCACATGTGCTCCAGCAGCACAGCGTTTACACGCTGCCAGAGCACCTTAAAGCTGGCTTCCTGCCGCAGTGGGGTAGCAGAGCCAACTTTTTGCAAGCTGTTTGCCACTCCTTTTTCAGCTGGCAAAATGGCAAATTGGAGCCGTGGCATGCAGTCTGTTTTGCCCCTTACTTTTTTTTTTTTTTTGGCATATTTAGTCTGGCTCTTCAGCAAAAGCCTGGGAGATCCTACCAATTGCCCTATTGCCATCAGCAGAGCCTCTTGCCTCACAGGAGCACATAAAGCCACCACCATAGAAAGGTAGTGGTAAAGTGGGTAGTGTAAAATGCTGGAAATTAATTGCAGAGTGCTATCAAAGAAAGAAGGACAGAATGAGACAGGGAGAGATTGTATATGTGTATATATCTTTCTCTGATCTCAGTTTGTTCAACCAAGATTTGTACATCCACCTATGGATAATTCACCACTAAGCTATCTATCTATCTATCTATCTATCTATCTAATCTTGGATGATCTCTGACTGGTTTGTATTGCTGAGGGGAAGAAAAGAATAGAGGCCACTTCCATAAATTAATGCCTTTGAACAGAAGTCAGGCAGGCCTTTGTTGGTCATGCAATTGCCCTGGATTTCCTGCACCGAGAAAGGCAATGGACTAGAAAGCCCAAAAGAGCCTCCTCCCAAATCAGTGATTGCCTCTAAATGACTATCTTTAAAACAGAAGAGAAAAAAAGGGAGAAAAAAGTGCACTCTGAAGCTCAGTTGATCCCCTCCTTCCCTCTGAAGTTTATAATTAGAAAGCAGATTTATAACTTATAGACTATTAATAGCATTGACGCTCTTTTCCCCCAGTCCTGTTGCTGGGCCTTTTAACAGCAGCTTGCTATGCAGAAATATAGCAGGTGAAGTTTTACCCCTTTGTGGAGGAAAAGTGAAAAAGAAAGTAAGCTGTTTTCTCCTTCCTTTCATCCCTACACCTGCTGCAGGGCCTCACTGGCTCTACCATTAGGGAGGGTGAGGCAACTGCCCCAGGCAACAGAGTTCATGGATCACAAAAAGGCAGCAAATTGTTTGTTATTGATTTATTATTTCTGTAAGGTTTTCCCCCTAACAGGGACATAGAAAGAGATGCCTGTGGGTTTTTCTCCCTCTGATGTCAGTATAATAATATATATCAGGACTTAAAGGATGACGGAAGGTGCTATTTGCTTTACCACCTCAGGCAGCAAACATGTATTGGGCTGGCTCTGCAGAACTCTAGTTTAGTGCAAAGGGGGTGGGGGGAGAGACTTCAGCAAGTATAGCTTGTCATGCACCCCTGCATTTGGGGCAGGAGCCCTGTCCTCTTTTGGTCACCCTGTATCAAGAGTTGGTATCTAGTGGCCCTCAAGGAATTGTAGGACTGGAGCTTCCACCAGCTCTAGCCAGCATAGGGGAGAACAACATTGGTAGCTGAGCTATACCAGCATCTGGAGGGCCACATGATTCACACCTGCCAGTTAACTATACTTTCCTTCAGTCCCTCCCATTTACATCTACCCAACAACTCACATCTAAAAAATTGTGAACAGTGTGGCACTCAAACCAAAGGCCTTCCTTTCCTCTCTTTCCGCAACAATATGTTAACATGATAGATGCTGTCGTGGTACTTTTTCTTTGCCATTGATCTTTGTCCAGATGGCTCAGATTCTTGACAGCTCAATTCCCAGGCGTTGACTTTGCAAGCCTGTGGTTAAACAGAACAGGCCATTCCTCCTGAGTTGTAAGGAACAGGGGCTTGATTTGTGTGGTCATGCAGTCACACCTGGTTGGTGTCAAGGTTTAAAAAATTTCCCAGACCCAAAGCTGAATGAAATGAACACGAAGCAGGCTTGTACCAACAACTGCCAGGTCTTAGGGAAGTCAACACTCCTAGTGTCTACACCCTTGAATCAGAAACCTACAGAAAAAGAAGGTCTACAGAATTTTTCCAGGGCACCAGAGTTTGGGGGTGTAGAGTTGCATAATGCTATGTGTAAGATGTGATTGTAAAACATGCTACTACAGTGTCTCTGTACATTTTTTAAAATGCACACACATGCAGTGGAGTGGTGAATCCACTCTGGGTACCAGTGTAAACTTTAAGGAAACTATCGAAAGTGCTGAACATTGTGCCCAGACTAGGTTCAGTGCCACTAGATTTGGGGCTAAAACCAGGAGAGACTTCAATACGCCACTAACATCAGAGTCACCAGTGCCATCCAAATCTTGTAGAATTTGCAGAAGCACCTTTATTTGATCAGAAGCAGCAGCTTTTCTTTCAGTTGCCTAACAGACCAGGATAACTGTCCTCGAAAACAGTGGAGAAAGTCCTGGACTGGAAGCAGAGGTCTCAACACCAGTGCTCCCAGAGAGCCCCCTAAATGTTTTGTTGACCATCTGCTTGTGCATCTGTCAGTGTGCAATACCATTAATAAATTTAGGAAGCCAAAGAGATAGAATAACTATCCAATATCTTTTGACTGGGAAGGCTGGGAGCTTTGCATCTGAAAGTACCTATTGTCTTTAAACCACTGCAGCAGAAGGATTTATTCCAAACCATGTTGGCCTTAATAAACCTTTCCCTGTAAACCTGGAAGGCAGGGCTTGGAAGTTACTAATGACCTGTGGCTAGATATTTTTTTTAATGTAAGGTATATCCAAAACACATTCCAACAGTAACTCAATGAGAAATAACTTCATGGTATTTGTAGTGTATCTATAACTTTTAGTTATTTGTATAGTTATGGAGATGTGCCCTTATTTAACGGTGGAGGCAGAATATTACATGGTTCAAGTGGTGCCTCATTCTGTTGTGGATGTTGAGGTGACAAGATGGATTGTGAGGCGAGCGTGTTTAGTGCCCGAGGCCGATGGACTATAGCAGTGAGATGCTGAGATGTGGGATTGAAAAGATTAAAAGCAATTACTATACTTCCTTATGAGGTAAATCCCTACTTCTAAAAATTGTATCTGCAAAAATTGTACCTGCAAACAGTAAGGATTTAGAGCTGGTTGTTGTTGTTGTTGTTGTTCTTGTTGTGTACCATCGAGTTGTTTCCCACAGTAAGGCAAACCTATCATACGGTTTTCTTTGCAAGATTTGTTCTGAGATGGTTTGCCATTGCCATCCTCTGAGGGTGAGGAAGTGTGACTTGTCCAGTGGGTTTACATGGCTGAGCTAGGATTCAAACCTTGGTCTCCAGAGTCCTAGTCCAGTACTCAAACCACTACATTACATTGTAGTTGGAACTGAATGCTTCTTTATTATTTTACTTTTAATTCTACACACACAGGAAAACATTATGAGAATATCAATAAAACACCCATCCCAATATACTGTATACAAAGGTGTTTTTTTTTAAAAAAAAGAGCTTTCCATGTGAAACTCATATTCCCAATGCTTTCCAAATCTCTCTGTTAAACAGTTTTATAAATTCCTTGTTAATGCAATAGATCTCTCTGTAAATGTATGTGAGGAGATTGTATACTGAATTCATCTGGTATCAGGCTTTGATATAGGACAGAATTTTTTTTCAATTTGGTAGATAATCTATCAGGAATTATGTAGGGGGGGTGAATTGGTTCTGCTGGACCTCTCAGTGGCTTTTGATACCATTTACCACAATATCCTTCTGGTCTGTCTGACTGGGATGGAACTTAGTGGTTCTGGTCCTTCTTGGAGAAGCAAAATCAGAAGGTGGTGTTAGAGGATTCCTATTGCCTTGGCCATTGGTGTGCAGGATCCCTCTGGGCTCATTTCTGTCTCCCATTCTATTTAACGTATACATGAAACAACCCTTTTGTGTCCCCTTTCTTGAGGATTGGAATCTATATCTGTGGGCCATGGTTTTCTTTTCCATATTTACAGTAGTTATAAGAGTAGATTCTGTCTCTATAGCTTGAAGCAGCTCTATTGGTGTGCCATCTGTTCCTGGTGATTTCTCTCTCCTTAACTGCTTGAAGAGTTTCACCTGTGATCCATTGAGGCATCCCTTTCTTTTTGCACACAGTGTCTTTTTTGCATTCTTCCCTAACAGTGTCCCTGGCTTCAGTCCACAGTTTTTCTAGCTCCCAATCAATTAGGTTTAGTAGTGCAAATCTATTACTTATATTATCTTTACATTCTAGAGGATGTTCTTCTGTTTTTATTTTGGCACAAATGTTCTTCTGCTTGTATTTTGGTATTTTAGTGTTCTTTAGCTTTACTCTAATTTTTACTCCAATTTTGATATTAGAGTCTGTGCCACAATCAGCTCCTGGCCTTGTTTTTGCAGCCATGAACACACTTCTTTTTGCCAATCTAGAAAGCCCCATTGTCTTTGAGCATGTTAACTTGTCAAACCTCAACTTCAAATTTACATATTTGGTATAGCCTTAGTCCGACTGTTGTTGCTGTTAACTGCTGTCAGGTTGACTTTGACTTATGGTGTCTGTATGAATAAGAGACTTTCAAGTCATCCTATCATCAACAGCCCTGCTCACATCTTGCAGACTCTGGGCTGTGACTTCCTTGATAGAGTCTAGCCATCTGGAATATAGTGTTTCTCTTTTCCTATTGCTTTCCATGTTACCAAACCTGACAACATGCATGTTTAATTCAGAAGTCCTACTGAGTTCAATGGGACTTGCTACCTGGTATTTTTCATTTTCAATTCAATTGTTATCTTCAATGATTTGTTTCTGCCACCACCTATAACCAAAAGCAGCATATTCAAAACATAATTACACAGACACAGTCCTGGGAGTAACAGTACAAACTAGAGATGAGTTTAAGACCAAAAGAGGAGCCTAAAAGCATCACATAATAATACTGTATGTTGTGTGTTCATCTTGGAGCCAACAACGTGGATGTACAAATATTTTTGGCCGCATTTTGCAGCAGCTAAGACATGCTGTGCATGATCTCTTTGTGATTGTTAGCAAAGTTTTGTCCATTACACCAAATATCACGTTTCTTTCATAACAGCTTCTTAAAGTGAAAATGACACTACAGTAGTAGCGCTCACCTAAAGCAGCAGAAAGCAATTGTTGGTGTCTTCACAAAATGAACGTATTTCTCAACACAAACTTGGACAAATAATTTAAATTTGTTTTTCTGGCTGTGATGAAGCTATCATTATTTATCAGGGAACTCAGTTAATATTGGCCATTGAAAATAAATCACACTGCACAAAACTATCCCTGAGTTTATTTTTAGGTTCCAGTTGAGCATCTGACATTTTAGATTCTGAATGATAATTTGTGGAAAAGCTATGTAATTGGATCAGTTGAGCTATTTTCTGGGATCAAATGGACACTCTGGAGGAATTGTAATTGTTGTTGTAGACACAACCCAAAGAGCCTATCCTACGGCATACACATCAATATTAGGCTAGTCCTTAATAAGAATAAATAGTCTCTCGTTCCTATCAGAAACATTCCTATTTCACTTCTTAGTACTCTAGTAGAACCGATGTGTTTCAATGGGAACATCTGTAATAGTTTTGAGGACTTTGTTCTGGAATTTGTCCAGATTAAACATTTTGTAAAAAAAACAAAAACAAAAACAACAGCAATAATAATAATAATAGTGGCGCAGATAGGTTGCACAAGGGTAATTTGGTTTTTAAGATTCTGAAAACGGACATCTCTTTTTTCCCCTATGACACTCCAAAAATTCAGTACCCCAAGAATCATCTATGTTCTTTGTTAAATCTGCATAGGAAAAGGATTGTCTTTTATAGGGGCAGCTAGGGAGTCCCATGTTTATGGGATGGTGAAGTTGACAGAGGTTTTATTATAAAGTTTAGAGAAACTATCAGGGGTCCAAACACATTGCAGAAATAATCCAGTTTGAGACTGCTTTAATGCCGTGGCTGAGTGCTAAGAAATCCTGGGTATTGCAGTTTATTTAAGGGGTGGGAGGAGGGATTGGGTTGCTATATTTTAATTGTATCTGTATTTTATATGTTGTACCCTGCCCTGATTGCTCACCCAGAGGGGCGGGATATAAATAAATATTAAATAATAATAATAAATAAATAAATAAATAAATAATTATTGTGGCACCAGAGCTCTCTGGCAGAGAAGGCTAAATGTCTTTAAAAACTACAGTTCCCAGGATTTCCTAGCATTGAGCCAGGGCAGTTAAAGCCATCTCAAACTGGATTATTTCTGCAGTGTATTTTGGACCCAAGTCTCTGAACCTGTTTGGGAAATAGGACTCAGCGGCTTGGAGAGCTCCTTAAAGTTCAAGCTAGAATATGGAGTGGATTCATAGAACTACTGGAATGGAAGCCACCAGTGTCTATATCTTATCATTCCATCTATCTATCTATCTATCTGTCCATCCATCCGCAACCTCTCTTAAAGGTTATGGTACAACAAATATGCCACAACAAACTACAATTCCCAGAATTCTATAGCCATGGCAGTTATAGTAGTGTCGGACTGGATTATTTCTGCAGTGCAGACGCATCTCCAACTGCACACTCAGGTAAGTGGCTAAAGGATTGCATCCTTCAGCTTTGAGGTCAGATCTAAACATGCAACAGAACAAAAGGAGGGAGGGTGTAAAATGCATTGTCCCATTTGAGGCTGAAGGTAGAGATCCCATTTTTTGAAGTCCCCATACTAAAAATTAAACGAAAAACTCTCCAATGCGACCAAAATTTCAACTCAGGTTGCTCCCTCCTATGTTAATGTTTAAAAGTGTGTGGGTGTTGAACTGCAGTAGCTCTTGCCAACAAAGCCAATGGAGGGAAATACTGGAATTACAGCTCAATAGTATCGTGAGGGTACTACAATTCTCACCCATGATATAAAATAAGATTGAAATATGACATCTGCCAGTGTATGGATAGGGTTGTTGTATAATTTAGACACTAGGTGGCACTGGATCTACCTAGTTAGTATCTGATTAGAACCAGAGTTCCCTATGTCAATTCTGTTCATGGCTTTTTGACTGGGATGTTCATTAAAAGTTCCATGACACCCGATTAATCAATGTAATTGGTTAACTTGTCAAAGTGCATGAAAGGAGGCTTCAACGAAACATTAGGAAGATCTTCCAGACCCCGGGGTGGAAAGACACAACAAAGTAGATTATCTTGGACAGTGACAGTCCCCTTTGTTAAATATCTTGGACAGTGACAGTCCCCTTTGTTAAACGTTATTAAACAGAGATTAGCTGGCTATTAGAGATCCTATGGATTTCCTTTACCAGCAGGGGCTGGATTAGATGACTTTCAGGGGTACCTTGCAACTCTAAAATTTTATGATTCAGTCAGAATTGAAAGAGTGTGCTATACTATCTCAGGACTCCACCACCTCATGGGTATATGCAGAAATAAGACCGTGCTTAGATGCAGAAGAGGATCTGGGGCGGAGTGGGGGAGGACATGGCTTTATGATGCCCCTTTATTTACATCATTTATTTATTACTTAGTTATATGTCCACTCCTACCCTTTTCTTCAAAGTGCTCAAGGTAGAGTTCATGGCTCTCTTTGGAGTTTATCATACAACGGAATTTGGGGATATAATGCAATAGCAATTTGAACGCAATCATGGGGTTTCACATTATTGCCCGTGAGTGTATCTCATGCAATTTTGGGCAAAAAGGGAAGTCATTCTGAATGCAATCCTATGTTTTACGTTAATGCGTATAAGAGTATCTCATGCAATTTCGGGCAACGGAGGGTCATTTTGGGGAAATGGGAAGTCATTCTGAACGCATTCCGAACGCAATTAGATTTCACGTAAATTCACTAAACTAGTGAATTTACGTGAATTCGAATTGGCTCAATTCGAAATTGGGAGAAATTCTTTGTCACTTTATGCTCATAACAACCTGGGAGGTAAGACACTTTTTAGAGTATAGCTGGCCCGAGTTATATAACTTTTATGGCTCTGTGGGAATTAGAATCTACACCTCCCAACTCCAGACCCAATATTCAAACTATTTAGAAAGCTGGGATAACTGTGGTTGTCAGGGAATGTAGGTTTCCTAACTTCTTATTGCAGCTCCATATTTTAAGTATCGACTGAAATATCCAGAGTGACTGATCCCAAACTGATATCACCCATTAGAGCAGAGGTGGGAATCATGCTCGCCTCCAGGTGTTATTGACTACAGCTCCCATCAGCCCCATCTCTCGTAACCAGAGATGAAGATTGCAGGTAGCTGACAACATTCAGATGATTTGCATGATTCCGGCATGATTTTGGAACAGTGGGCCCTTGGTATTCACTGGGCTTTGTATCCTGGAACCCCTGTGGATACCAAAATCTGTGGATGCTCAAGTCCCATTAAATATAATGGCATATTAAAATGGTGTCCCTTTATATAAAATAGCAAATTCAAGGCTTGCTTTTCAGAATTTATCTTTTTGGAATATTTTCATGCTGTGGATGGTTGAATCTGTGGATATACAGGGCAAGCTGTACTTCGGACAGTGAGCATCCTCAGCCCCACTTACTTTAGAGCTCAGTTTCCTACACTTGTTTTGTTATCTATTCTACAGGCCCTTCAGTGTCAAACGCTGAATATCTTTTGGGGGAAAAACAAACACACCCTCGTCTCCTTGATGTTGACTGTTCTGCAAGCAGCGGAGCATGTTTTCTGCTCCAGCAAAGCAAATGTTGACTGTTTCAGTTGCCTTTGCACTAGGGAAAGGGGCTGGGAGAAATAATATGCAGAAGCACCCAAAGCAACAATAAAGTCAAACGTGGGCTGTGATGTTGTCACATTTAGATATTTGCTCCATTTTTCCTCTTTCTGAATCCTCACAGAGAACTCTGACTCATGCATCTTAAGCAGAATGCAGGACGTGCCTCGCATTATTTTTTCCCCTCCTCCCTTGGACTCATGAATTCATGCAAGTCGGAGAAAATAAATATTGTGAGACTTGGCAGCAGATCTACTTGCAGCTTTGATGCCCTTTAAGTGTCATACCTGAAAGAACAATGGCTAAGGCCACAGATATGTCAGATCTGAAATGAACAAAAAATAGCTGGAGATATTGTGGTGGAGACAACAAAACAAACAAAAAACATTTGATGATGTCTTTAGAAGATGAAGCTTTGTCAGGTCTATGTTCTTTGTCAGGAAAGCTTCATCTGTGAACATGGGCTTTCAGAATAGTTCAGCCACACTTTCCTTCACCTCTTTCATTCTAGCACTGTTGTCATGTGGATTGCCAACTTTCTAAATCCCATTGTAGTTGTGCTTTTAATCTGTCTGATAAGGTGATATGGGCCGATGATGATGCTTTTTTGCTGTCAAAAAGCTGGCTGGGTTATTATTTCAGATCAGTTGGCAAACTTTTTCGTAACTGATGAACAATAAAAGAATAAAATACCTTTTTAATATATAAAAGAAAGAAGACATGCCACTGTAGACTCAGTTTCTTTCACTTCCTGAATAGATTGGGTTTCTGAGTGAAAAACCAAACAGGGTTCTTGTACCTTTATTACTGTACAAAGATATAGCCATGTTAGTCTGTAGAATCAGTATTGTAAAGAGATCTGGTAGCACCTTTTAGACTAACTGAGATAAAGAAATTGGCAGCATGAGCTTTCGTAGACTTCAGTCTACTTCCTCAGATGCTTTTGTACCTTTAATAGTTAGGTAGAAGAGAGAATTTTGTTTACCTGCTGAAATTAACTCTTCCTCACAACCATTAAAGGTACTGGAATGCTGTCCTCTTTTTCACCTGGTAACCTTACTTGCAGGTGTTGTCAATTTTTTTCCTGCCAGTGCTCCTGTTATTTTAACAGCTACAATCATGCAGAAAATTAGCACGTAATGCTCCCCCACACCCCGCTTATAGACTTAAATAAAAGAGTTAGCCATCTGTTAAATGTATGGTTATGGAGCTATCAAGACACAGGAAAAAGGCCGTAAATAGGTGGCAGCTATATTCATTCCGCACACTTTATCAGCATGAGTCCTGATACATACCTGATCTAATGGATTATGAAACAAACAGATAACAATTTCATGGGTAGAGTCAGGTATCTCTGGGCAGCTCATGAGCAGGACATGAGCTCAACAGTATCCTCCTGCTGATGTTTCCAGAGGCATACTGCTGTTTCTGAGAGGGCCATATCCAGCCATCATGACCAGTAAGATTGATAGCCCTATCTACCTTGACTTGCATGTACACTGTAGAAATAATGCAATTTGACACCACTTTAAGTGCTGTAGTTACATCTTATAGAATCCCAGAATTTTAGCTTTACAATGACTTTAGCCTTCTCTTCCTCACAAAATTAAAAATCCCAGGATTTTGTCGGATGGTGCCATGGCAGTTAAAGTGGTGTCAAACTGCATTATTTCTACAGTGTAGATGCATTGTTTGTGTAATTTCCTTTTAAAGCCACCAAAATTAGCGGCCATCACTGTTTCTTGTGATAGTATATTCCTTGGTTTACATATCTAGTCCTGACACCTGTCCTTTCTGATTTCTTCCACTGTCCTGCCTCCTCCTCCAGGTTCAGAAACAGCAACTGGTGAGACCTTGGAAGTGGAGCAGATGTTTTCTTCCAGCAAGTCCCCATTACTCTAGAGAGGACCCTCTCTTGCCCTCTCTCTAGGAACTACAGCTCACCAAGTCTTCCAGGTGAGACTCGCTATTCCATGGAGAATAGGAGGGACTGGCAAACCTGTGGGCACAATTTGGCCTTATTCTCTCCCATAAGTGCTTCCCCAGAGTCTGGTGGCTCCATTTCAGTGGAACGGTGAATCCACTCTGCATTTTATCTGCACCTAAAGGGAGCTATCCAAGATGCTGAATTGGTTTTGGCAGAGGGGGTTCCTGTACTTTGAATGATCCTGGTAAAGACTGACCCACAGAATGGATTCACACCTCACTGAGGTTGGGGGCTGGCCCCCTTACACAAGGCGAGGAAGGAGAGGACGCTTTCGGACATCGGGAATTGGAAGTATAATCTAGGGTCAATCCGAACGCAATCATAGGGTTTGATGTTATTGCGAATTAAAGCTTCGCACGCAATTTTGGGCAAAAGGGAAGTCAATTCGAATGCAATCATGGGTTTGATGTTATTGTGAATTAAAGCTTCGCATGCAATTTTGGGCAAGGAGGGGTCATTTTCGGGAAATGGAGCGTTACTCCGAATGCAATGGGGATTCCCGTAAATTCGCTAAACAAGCGAATTTACAGGAATTCGCATTGGCTCCACTCGAAGTTTGGGAGAAATTCCTCCCGTGTGAAAGAGTCCCTTGCTGGCATCAGAGACTGGAAATAACAGCCCCTAAAGACTGCAGATAGCAGATATGCGTTCAGTCAGTAATCAAGGAAATGTATTATTGAAACAGCTGATTTTCCATTATTGTTCAACAATAAAGGTACTATGAGACCATACCCTTTTTCCCCATGACACATTAATAATTAAGTGGTGAGATAGCAATCTGATTCATTTCGTCATTCCAAAAAGTCTCTGAAAACCTTATACAGTACATGTTTATTCAGAAGTAAATTCCAGTATAGGTCTTCTTCCCTATTGCCAGTCAGGGATTCATATGCCCCCTCCAGATGTTGTTGGATTGTAGCTCCCTGAATTCCTCACTGTTAGCTCTGCTGGCTTGACTGCTGGGATTTGCAGTCCTACACTTGTAGGGCCACAGGATTCCTGCTCCTTTTCTGGTACATTTAATATGAACTGTACTTAAGACCGAGAGCCAGTGTGGCATAGTGGTTTGAACATTGGACCATGACTCTGGAGATCAAGGTTCGATTCCTCTCCCAAGCATAAAAACCCACTGGGGGACCTTGAGCAGCCACATTCTCTCAGCCTTAGAGGATGGCAGTGGCAAACCCAATCTGAAGAAACTTGCCAAGAAAACCCTATGTTAGGGTCACCATAAGTCAAAAGGGACTTGGAGGCACACAACAACAACATAAATTTAAATGGAGAATTCACCAAAGCCAAAAAGATGGGGCAGTGCTAGTCTGCCAACTAATAAAACGCATGGGATAGCATTATTTTGTTATAGGGCTTTGCTGAGTTTATAAAAGTTAGTTCTCAGCCAATTGACCTCAAAATCACTTCCCTTGTTTTATCCATTTCAGGGGTGAATTGAAATCCTTTGGCAGAGTTGGATTGGTCATCAATTTGTTTTTTCTTCTTCTGAAAGCTCTGTTCCAAGGTGTTTCTTGAATTTGGGCAAATTCAGTGGGGACAACCATTATTTATGATGGCAGCATTTTGAATTCGTCCAGATACAAAAATGGCTGCCACCATGATTGATGGCTGTCTCCTTTGCCTCTATAATAGACAGCATTTGCTTACCCACAATGAAATAGACTCATTTCTCCAGATGCTCATTTTATTCAAGAAGGGGGAAAATTACATCATCAGAGAAAGGACAGTGATTGAAGCGGGCTTGTTAAAAAGATAGAGTGATAATATGTCATTCTGTGCAATCACATTTAAAAATATGAAATATTACAGGGGGGGAGGACATTTGTAACATTGGCATTTTTTTTTCTTTTCTATTAAAAAAAAATCTCTTGCAAAACCCAAGTACACTCCATTCAGATGTCATCTTGAAGGTTTAAAAGGCAATCATTGTTCTTATGTGGCAGGCTGAGGATCAGGGAGTAACACTACAGTTCAGTGCATGTTATGCTGTGAAATGGACTCACAATTAAACGTGCCGATGAATCAGAGAAATGATTTCGTGGGACAAAACTGTGGGTAACAATTTCACCAAAATATCAGGTTTGCAGCTTGGAGTGGGCTCCTGGATTTGGATCCAAACCTGGATGCCCAGGTTTGGCTGTGGTCAGGAGCGCATTTGCACAGTTAAAACTAGTGCACCAGCTGCGCCTGTTCCTTGAGAAATCTGATCTGGCTTAGGTGACACTTGCCTTGATTACATCCCATTTGGACTATTGTAATGCACTCTATGTAGGGCTGCCCTTGGAAGATGTTTGGAAGCTTCAGCAGATCCAAAATGCTCTGACCAGGCTGGTTATAGAGGTCAGTGATTCAAGGTGCTGGTTATGACCTTTAAATCCCTAAATGGCTTGGATCCAGACTATCTGAAGGACAGTATTGCCTTATACAAGCTAGCCCAAGTGTTAAGATTGGCAGGGAAGGGCTTTTTCTCTGTCCCACCACCTTCGCAAGTGCAGTTGGTGAGGGCTCAGGAGAGAGCCTTTTCCATAGATGCTCCCAGACTGTGGAACTCCCCTCCACTGGAGATCAGGTTGGCCCCTTCTCTGGTCTCTTTTCACCAGCAGCTGAAGACATTTTTATTTAGGCAAGTTTTTGGTGTGTCAGTTTTACATTCATTCATTTATTCATTTATATTCCACCCTTCTCCCAAGACTGGGACTCAGGGCGGCTTTCAGTATTAAAATAAATAAATTAGTAATAATTATAAAATTTATTTATATCCTGCCCCTCTACAAAATGCAATCGGGGCGGCTTACTACAATTTAAAAAAACACACACACAAAACCCATACAATCGAAATCCCTCAATCCCCCCCTTAAAATACAATTAAACAATGTAAGAGTTAAAACATATATTTTTTTAAAATACAATAAACAATACACCATGGCTAAGGTGAGGTCAGAGTATAGCAGTTAGATTTTCCTTCCAGTGGCTGGAGAACTATTCACAAAAAACCACCATACAGTTACTGTGAAAACATACAAAAACATTACGTTAAGATAGGATTAAATTGCTGCAATAATTAAAACAAATTCAATACTAAAATACCAAATACTTTAAAAAGATAAAAATGCTTAGAATACATTAAAACAAGATAGTACCCCAGGCCAGTCACCACAGCCGAGTTTCCCATATTTGGTGAAACCACAGCACACCGGAAGTGCAACGGATGAGCCTTACCCTAGGAAAACCACCTTTGTGATCATGGTGTCTCCCCTGCCAGGTAAATAGTGTATGTGTAACTTGAGCACTGCTTTGAATGCTTTATTTATTTTTTTTTACTTAAAAAAAATGGTTTTAACTATCTGTGTTTTTAATCGTTATGTTTTAATATTCTTGTTATTATGTACCTTCAGATTGTTTCTGACATATGGCAACTCTAAGGTGACCCTATCATGGGGTTTTCCTGGCAAGTATTGGGTTTTCAGGGGCGGTTTGCCATTGCCTTCCCCTGAGGCTGAGAGAGAGTGACTTGCCCAAAATCACCCAGGGGATTTAATGGCCAAGCTAAGAATCAAATCCTAGTCTCCAGAATCATCTTCCGACGTTCAAACCACTATGCCATGCTGGTTCCCGCTTAATTATTATTTGAATTTTTGTCATTAATGTTTTAGCTCTATATTTTAAAAATTATTTTAAGCTGCCTTGAATCCCATTTTGGGAGAAAGGCGGGATTAACTACGATAAATAAATAAATCTACTCCTTGAATTACTCGATCAATTTGACTAAATTTTGGATGTAACAGCTATATAGCCCTAGACTGCGACTGACTCCTATCCAGTTCTCCCATCCCTGCTTCTGTGTCTCTTCCTTAGCCTTTTCCATTGCGAACTGTAGCATCTTGTGGGAAATACTTGAATATGGATGTTGCTACCAAAGTAAGAAGTGTCTAGAGCAGCAGGATCGTCGTAGCTCTTGGCACTATTGTTTGAGTTTTGATCCGAGCTGAGGCTAATTATCGTCTCTTTTTTGAAGAGGAACACCTGTTGTGTACGTTTCCCTGGGTGGCCCCATTTTTGTCTTACATGTGATAAAAGTGCCTGGAGCCAAACACTGACACACTTTTAATTTGCTGTCAGTAAAGAAGAAGAAAAGAATGTACTAAGTACGGGGAAAGTAAAGTGCGGTGAAGTGTTGAGAATTTCCTTTTTTAAAAAAATTGTATCAACCATGCAAAGGTAGATTTAAAGAGGATGTGCCATGTGTTTGCCTTGTCAGAAGTGTAACCAAGCTGAGCTGGAAAACTTGGTGTGCAAAGTCAAGAGTATATATTTCAAACACATGTATGATGCAGATATATTTCTTAAAGGAAGAGCCACAGCTTAAGAGTAAAGCATAGGCTGTACATGAAAAAAGTTCCAGATCAGTCCCTTCTGTTTCCTAACTGGGGCTGCATCCGTGTGGCAGAAATAATCTAGTAATTGCCATAGATTGATGCTATGGAATTCTGAGATTTATAGTATTGTGAGATTTTTAGCCTTCTCTGTCAGAGAGCTCCGGTGCCACAAAAAACTACAAATCCCAGGATTCTATAGCATTGAGCCATGGCAGTTAAAGTGGTGTCAAACTGGATTAGTTCTGCAATGCGAATGCCATTGGGACTAAGAAAGACCCTGATGTGAAATTATTGGGGCTTTCTAGATTGGCAGGAAAGTGTGACATGAAGTTGCCTTTTCCTTAATGCTTAGCAGCTGCACCGCAGCCTTCAGATGGAGCTGTGCTGTTCTGCAGTTTTTAAAAAAGAAGCTGGGAAAACCAGCACCTTTTAAAAGGCACTTCTTCTCCCCTAAAACGCAAAAACAGCGTTTTCATGGCACACTTTCCCTTTTTCTCATCTAAAGGCTAGAGTTTCATGCAGCCATGAACACACTTCTTTTTGCCAATCTAGACAGCCCCATAGAGACCTCCTGTCAATCACTGTGAACCAGAAGGACACAACCTCGTACCCTACCAGATATTTCAAACTAAAATTCCCTGGCACTGCACCCTACAAATCCAGTGGTTGCAATTACTGTATGGGAGTTGTAGTCAGTACATTGAAGGACTTTGCCTTGCCTTCCTGTGGTGCAAACTATAATGATTTAGACAGATAAATAATTAGACTTGTTATAAGACCATTTGCTATGTATATGAGGGCAGAGGTTTGATAACAAACCGGAAGTCATCATCGTATAGTGCATGAAAAAGCTCCAAATAAGATGGTGTCAGTACTTGTGGAAAAGTGAACTCGAGACGCTAGCTAATTTATGAGCACATGCTCAGAGAATTTATAAGCATACTGCTGAGAATTTGGGGTTGGAGAAGTGACCTTTTAAAGATTACACCCCCCAGAATCCCCAAGCAGTGGCCAAGCCGTCAGGGATTTCTGAGAGTTATCATCCAAAAAGGTCACTTTTCCCAATCTGCTCAGAATGCACAAGGATATCCATGCTGTTCTCTAGCTCTGCTGTTTATGCCCAGATCCATTTTGGTTCCTGAAGGGTTGCTTCTAATCTGAGGGAATAACTCAGTTCTCGTGTTGATGTCCCTCCTTGTCTTTCTAGGTTTCCATCACTGCTGGATCTTTACATTCTAGATTTCTACTACTGCAGTGGGTGGGGTGGAGAGGATGAGGGATCTGTATCTCACCTCCAGAAAGCAGCAAAAATGGCCACATTTGCTTCTGAAGCATGACACTGGTGCATTTGTTGCCGAAGCATGACACAGATTGTGACTACACAGAGCAAGATCAGCCCCATTAACAATATGCTCCCTAAAAACATAGCGCTTTCAAAATGGAGTCCCGTTGGCTTTGTATGGGAGCTGACAATCAAATATTGTCTCAGGTGAAATTGCCTAACTGTCTGACTGGGAGAGAAGGATAGGGTCTGGTGGCTCAGCTTCATGACCGAGACAGACACTGCTGAGCAGGAGAGGCAAAGTGGAAATTAAGTCAGCAGTGATAAAATTTGTGGCAACAGATCAGACATCGCAAGAGGGAAAACATCAGGAAACTCAACCTGCCTCTCTTTGGTCTGTGTCTGCTTCCCCTGGAGGTACATAGTTGCTGATGCCAGAGTAGTACATTTTTCTGCTTCCATAGGACCAATGTGCCAGTTGCTGACAGCCATTTTTAGAAGAAGAAATGATCTAAAGCAGTGTTCCCTAAATTTGGGGGGGCTTCTGTGATCTTTTCTTTTGGGTAACAACCCTAGCGCCCCCACGTTTATTTGTTGGTATTAGGACTACTGTTCTACTGCAAATTCAGCACAACCAACCTAGCATTATAAATATGTGCATGCCATTCACAAATAAAACTTAACTTTGTAAAACAATTTATTTAATGTTTTTATCAGTCTGGAAAAAAAAACTTACATCTCATATGTTAAACATTGTCTTCATAGTTTTAATGGGATGGATGTGCTTGGTGCACGGCTATTATTTTTCCAACATTAGACTGGAAGGCATTACACTTCTCCTCCGTTCTCACGGACTTGGGATGTGCACCCCTTGACTAACCATGGGAGGCAAAAAGAGTGGGTTAAAATGGGGTGCATGTCCATATTTCCCCTGCAGGGGTGCGCCTCCATTCAAGCCAATAGGGCTTGAATATACATGATTTTCTATTTTTGCAAGGGGGTCCAGAATGGATCCCCCACAAAAACGGAGGGAGGACTGTAAGATCTTGAGATCTTTATAATCTCAAGTATGGTGATTTTCAATTTGTTTCTTTGCTTTCAGAGAAGTTGGGTGACTATACTGAAGCCACACTCTACTAAATCTGATATTGGGAAGGCAATAAAGTGCATCTTGACTTTGTTCCACAGTACAGGGTAGCAGGTAGGAATTTTTTTTTCTAACCAAAAATCTTAATCTGAATTTTGCCCTCATAGCTCAATGTCATTTTGAGGTGAAATCAGTCGCTCCTCCACCATTCCTGTTTCCTCATTGCCAATATCCAGGAATGGATTAATCACCCAATCTGACATTTTAAGCAAAAATAGACCCTCAAATCTATCAGCTGTGTCTTTGTGCAGCTCATCCAGGTGGTTACAATTAACTAAAAGCTTATCATCTGATATGCACTTCTCCCTCTCTAATTCAGAGAGGCTCAGAAACTGGAAGATTTCTGATCAATGTGGGTTTCTGCCACAAAGACATATAAAACAAAACATAAGAACTGTTATTGACCTTATAGAATACTACGATAAAAATCCGGGGATAGAAGCAACAATGCTCTTCTTGGATGCGGAAAAGGCATTCGATAAACTGCAGTGGTTATTTATGAAACAATTGATAAGGAAATTAAATCTAGGTGAAAATATGGAGATTTGGATATCAGAAATATATAAAGAACAACAAGCAAGAATAATAATAAATGGTCAAAAAACAAAAATTTGTAAAATAACGAAAGGGACGAGACAAGGATGTCCCATGTCACCGTTGTTATTTATCATGTGTTTAGAGATCCTTTGTATTAAGATAAGAGAAGATAAAGAAATAAGAGGTACTCGAATAAAAGGTAGAGAGTTAAAGTTAAGAGCATATGCGGACGACATCGTTCTGATAATAGAAGACCCATTATTAAGCACTCCCTCAGTTATAAGTAAAATAAAAGAATTTGGTCAATGCGCAGGTTTTAAAATGAACGAAAATAAATCTGCCTTGCTACCGTTTAATATGTCAAAAGAAAAAAGAGAGATACTACAAAATATCACAGGTATACATGTAGAAAAGAAAATTAGATATTTAGGAATAAACGTAACGGGGAAAAACAACAATCTGTTCGATAACAACTACAAAAAATTATGGAAAGAAATCAAAGGGAAATTGAAGAAATGGGAAAATCTGCAGCTATCCCTGTTAGGGAAAATAGCATTAGTAAAAATGAATGTGCTTCCTAAAGTGTTATTTGTCTTGCAAAATCTGCCTATATTATTGAATGAAAAAATTTTCAAGGATTGGAAAAAGGATTTGGCTACATTCATTTGGGCAGGAAAAAAGGCAAGGATTAAATGGAATGCATTAACAGACTCTAAAGAGAGAGGAGGACTATCTCTACCGGACTTTCAATTATATTACCATGCTTGCAGTTTAGATTGGTTAAAGGACTGGGTTCAATTGAGTGATGAGAATATATTGTGTGTTGAGGGATTTAATATCTTGTTTGGATGGCATGGGTATTTATGGTTTGAGAAAGTTGAACATAACAAGCAATTTAAAGATCACATAATAAGAAGAGCCCTACTCCAGGTGTGGAATAAATATAAATTTAAAATATATAGAGGTATTCCAACTTGGGTATCCCCTCATGAAGCTTTGTTAAGGAGGGGGAGAATAATACAAAAAGGTTGGTTAAAATATGCTGATATTTTGAAAAAGGATAAGGGAAAATTTGTAATGAAAAGTAGAGAAGAATTACAAGCTGAAGGAATTAGGTTTAACTGGTTCTCGTATCTCCAATTAAGAGAAAAATTCCTGAGTGATGAAAGAATGGTGGGAATAATAGAAGAAAGAAATGAATTAGATAAAATACTTCTGGATAACAGGAAGGGCTCAATATCTAGACTGTATAACTTTTGCCTAAAATTGAAATTGGAAGATGACACAATTAAATCAAATATGATAGAATGGGCCAAAAATGTCGGGCACAATATAGCTTTAGATAAATGGGAAAAAGCATGGGGGAAAGACTTAAAATTTACCCTATGTACAAATATAAAAGAGAATTTTGTGAAAATGCTCTACAGGTGGTATTTACCCCCTTCAAGAATTGCAAAAATAGATAAAACAAAAGAAGGAAAATGCTGGAGATGTAAAGACTCTAAAGGCTCATTTTATCATATGTGGTGGACATGCCCCCAAATTAAGGTCTACTGGGGAAAGGTTCATAAAATAATCCAAGAAATATACAACTTAAGTATAAAATTCGAGCCCGAACTGTTTCTTTTAAATATGCTGGAAGGCGAATTGGAGAGGAAACACCTAAAAGAGATTTTATATTTAATTACTACAGCCAGGATGACGGTGGCGGAAAGGTGGAAAGATGACAAAGCACCAGAGATGGACGATTGGCTATTTAAGGCCCTAGATGCCATAAAAATGGACAAATTAACGTACGAACTAAGAGAACATGGAAAAGAAGCATCACAAATGTGGGACTCTCTGTTTCAATATTGTGAAAAAAGAATCATGGAAAAGGGTAGATAAATCTGTGCAACTGTTTTAGAACAACTGCTTTAGAATAAGAGAAAGAATATATTATGCTTTTCTTGCTTAATGACTTGCCTGGATGAATCAGTAATACAAATAATATAAAGCAAATAATGGTCTTTTTAATACAGTCTCGAAGTGGTAAAAGAGATGAGTATCTATAATAGATTGATTAACGGAGATTATAGCACACTCTTTATATATTAGAAGCGGAAGCAACTAAAGTTAAAATAGGAGGATGAAATCAATGAATAATTAAATGAGGAAAAAAGAATAAGATGCTGTTTAAGATAGTAGATTCCCTGAGACAGAAAGTTGGGACGGGGTTGGGGGGATTTGAGCATAGTAATGGACAAGAATTAAGAAATATGTATAGTAAACATATGTATATATTTGTATGTAAGCTTTTTAATAAAAATTATTAAAAAAAAAAAAAGAAACTGGAAGATTTCATGATATACGAATATCTGAAACTTGGACTGAAACTTGGCTCAGAAACTTGAAGAATTCACAACGTATGAGTAACTGTAACTTGGACAGAAACGTAGAGAAGACTGATTTAACTTGGATAAGGTTAGCTTCATTTTCTTGCAGTTGCAAATTAACTTCATTGAACTTGGTAAATAAATCTGACAAGAAAGCAATGTCATCCTTGATCTTTTTTAGTTCAAAACATTTTGCTGCCTGAAGCAGAGAAGTAAACTGGAGCTCACTCCTTCCTCTTCCTCTCCGCATGCCATGGCTATGGAGTTCTTATTCTCTTACTGGGCTCAAGACAACATCTTTCAGGGCCTCTGGGGAAGGCCATGAGGGAGCTATACAGCTCTGCCTCTCCTCCAGAGTTTGCAACGTCCATTTTATCATATAGAGTTTATATAAAATGCTTGCTTTAAAAATCCAACTTACCTCTTCTGTTTTCAAATCAATTACTGGATAAAGAAGCTCCTGACTTTGCAAATCAGCCAGATGAGCACAGCTTCTAGCCTGGTTTTAGGTATGATGCAGTCAGGTAGTGGCATCGGTGGCATTTTTCCTACAATAATACCCAACTTTATTCCATAATAGACTTGAAAACGGAAGGGGTAAGTTGGGTTTTTTAAGCATGGGATAAACTCCTTAGTTTTGATGCCCTCTTAACACCCCCTTATTGCCCCCACCTCTCTTTCCTCACTACTCACCTGGATCTTTCTACCACTTCCAGGGGGGTGGTACAACCAGTTTGGGGATCACTGGCCTAGATATAGGAAAAAAGTTAACAGAAAGGTAGGGGAAAGATGGCCTAGAGACAGGGGGCGGAAAGCATTAATAGAGATAAGACAGTCAGCCAGGGGAACTGAATAGGGTTTCAGGGAGCTGCAAATGATGTAATAGTTCAGAGGTTAATATGTGAACTAAATGTGTCTTAATAAACTGCTTCTTTATTCTTTCACAACTGTATCTGGCTGTTCTGGTTAAGTTTCGATAGAGTCTGGTCATACTCCCCACAGTGAAACCACAGAACAACACACCCACTTGTCCATATAGGGATCACCTTGAGTTCCAAGAAACTGATCCAGGAGAGAGGGATTGGGTTGATTCACCATATCTTACACATTCTACATCCTGATTCACCAGATCCTACACAGGCTGGCTGGGAGGGAACCATCAACTAATAGTGCAGGCAGAAGACGCAAATTACCAGCAGCTACAAAGCATGAGTTTGTTCGAAGAAAAACTTTGTCAAAGCAGTCCGAGTCAAGGAAGGCAACAAGAATCAAGGTCAAAATGGCCCAAGGGTCAAAGAAGCCAGAAAGTCCAAAGTATGAAGTGCAGGAATCTGGAAACAGGTTTCAGGGACAGGAACGCTGACAAGAAGCAGATGAATTGCTTCTAGCACTCGCCATAACCAAATTCAAATGGCCTGACACCACCTGGTCCTAATCAGAACTTCCTTATTGGTACTTGGTCCACAGCCTGGCTGTGCATCTTTACTCTATATGTTTCTCCCCACTTCTTGATTGAGGACTTAGGACCCCAGCTGTGTCTTCTCTCATCAGCAGATGAGTCTTGCCTCTGTCCTGCTGACTGAGCCTGAAGTTCAAGAGGATGGACTGGCTGAGGCTCTTCAGCAGGGAGAGCTGGCTGAGGCTGCTCTGCAACAACCAACAAGGAGATCTGCAGGCTGTTTTCTGTCTGGAAGACTTGCCTCCTCATCAGACTCTTCCCCTGGGTCCCAGTCGTGCAGCTCCTGGCCCATGACAGGAATCTCAAGGGAGATAGGAGCAGGGTGAGAGACCGGACCCCATGGGATGGAACTGTGGGGCCAGCATGGAAAAAAGATCAGTTACAGGATCTGAGAGATTTTATCTTAATAGTTTGGACAAGTTACCCACAGCAGATAGTTGTATGGTCTTGACTTTTCTCTCCCTGGTTTCTGTATAAAAGTGACCACTCCAAACAGCTCCATCGGCTGTCTCTTTGCGGATGCAACAGAGGCAAAGGAGACATTTGCCTTTGCTGTCTATATTGCCCCACACAGTAGCCCTGCAAATAAGCTCCAGCGTGTGTTATATCAGACCCACTTTGTGTTTTCTGCCAATGTCGCTCTAGTCACTTTCTCACTTACTTCATCACCTCCAGTTTCTTGGGAAAATAGGGCACTGGTTTGCCTCCACTCAATGTGAGGGGATGCTCAGGAGCAATCATGTCCACTACCCTGGCCATTTCCCCATTCCACAGCTTGGCCAAGATTTTGACAGAATTGCCAGCCAGAGCAGCGGGAAACTCCCCGAGAGCTTTCAGGAATTGTGAGGGTTCTCTGGGTCCCTCTCCTCCTGCCTGAACTGGATGGGATGGCTTGAGACTCCCACTTACCACAGGAAACCATCCTGAGCTATCAGCTCTTTGGGGTAGTCCATTTTAATAGGTTCCCACCCTTGGTCCCACCCTTGCAGAGTCCCAGCAAGTCTAAACCTTGACAGATCAATGAAAATTAAATTATACACAGCTCCTCCATCCCCAGATCAGCATCACTCCATCAAGCACAGAAAATTTTAGTCCAGGGGAACTCCATCTCCCTATGGTAAAGCTCTCACCTGCTGCTTCACAGAGAACTCTGCTGGACAAAGCTACTGCTACCTACATTAGGGGACAAACAGGGTTTAAACGAGTGTTAAATGAGAGTTAAACAGCAAATGCCCTATGTTTATCACAGGACATTTCCTGTTTAACTCTCATTTAACTCTCGTTTAAATCCTGTTTGTCCCCTAGTGTGATAAAGCAGAGAAATTAACCACCTCCTCTTGCCTTCTGGGGCTCATGCAAGTAGGTGAATGCCAGGCTGGTATACTTATCCAGGATTAGGTACCAAATGGCAGAAGAAGTGGATTTTAGTTCATGAAACTTTATGCTGAAATATATTGGTTAGTCTGAAAAGGTGCCACAAGACTGCAGCTGACACCCTAGTAGTGGGTGACACATGTGTAAATTCCTTCAAGCATGTGGCATTGGTGAACATGGTGTAACATGGATGAAGAATGCAGAGGCAGTGATGAGCATGCAGTGCTATTACACATGTGGTGCCATTGTGCATTGCACATACAGATGTGAACTGAGCATTCAGTCATGCATTTCACATTTCTTTGCACATACAGCTGTGGAGTGGTGCACTTCAAGAACACACTTGCTACATAACACTGTGACTGTGACTGTGACTGTAAAGTTATATACTCTGTCTCCTGGATGCAGGATCTCTGAGTTCCTCCCCCATTTTTTAATTATTGTCCATTTTCTAACCATTGTTCTTCTTTCGGTTTTTATTTTTGTTATCCACAGTCCCTGTAGCTGATTAGTTGGAAGTAAGCCCAGGGTGTTTTAAGAAACTATAAGAGGGTTCTGTTCTCCCATTCAAATGATTAGTGACTGGAAGCTTTTCCAGTGCAGACTAGGGATGTGCACTGTTCAATTATTAGTTTCTAAAAGGGAGAGCAAATAAGGGAGAGCAAATAATTTAATCCATGTTCTTTCTGCTGCCAGATGTCTTCAAAAACTGTTGGACAGTGGAAGAAACCACACACCTTAGGCCACACGCATCAACTCTCTCCTCTAATTTTTGCTGACCCTTAGCCATCCTTCTCCCTTCCTTCTAAACATTGGGACACAAAAAGAATTTCTGCTCCACAAACCCTCTGAGAATAGCAAATCTCCTATTAAAAATAGATGCAGCCACAGACTTCCCCCCACCCCTCGCCAACCCTGCCTGACCCCTTCATCCAAGTGGTTTTTGCTGCATTTCTGATCAATGTTAAGCCGTCTAAGAACAAAAAATTCCTGGAAAATATTAAAACTTCAGAACTGCTTGTTTTGGAGAGAAAGGTCTTTAGAAATTGATAAAGGCCATGAGGTTTGTATGGGATGCAGGGTAAACAGTTTCGGCATCCCATCTCTAAAAGTGTCCCATCCAGAACCAGATTGCAGGCAGCTCTACTTTGGGAAAGGAAGGGGGCTAAAAATTGGAGAGTTAGGCTGCTCTTCCAATGCTCTTGGCATCCTACTGTTTACCGCAAAGAAGCTCCTGTTGATGCAAGAGAGAAATGGATCTTTGGAAAGCCACCGTTCATTGTCGTTCCAGCATTTCTGCAAGCAGATTTGGACACTGGGCTTAGGCCAACTAAATTCTCTAAAGACCCAGGTGGCGGCCTTGGTTTGGACAAGTCTCTGGAGGAGATCCAGGACTTGGAACATGGAAGGAAAGTGGGGAGCATTTGGGTAAAATTACAGAAGGAGGAAACAACAGTCCCTTGACTGTGCAGGTCTGTTTTAGACCTCCAAATTACAGTTAAAATGCTTATGAACAAATTACCAAACGTTTGAACATTCAGAAAGAGGAGACGGAGTAGGAGTGGGCAGTTGTAAGCGATTTCAGTTGTAAGTGAAACTCTGGCATGAATGTAAAGTCCAACAAATTCTGCACTTCCCTTGGTGACAATTCAATACACCAAAAACAAAACAAAGAGATCGATCTTGGTCCCAAACGGACTGCAGAAATAATCCAGTTTGGGACTATTTTAACTGCCTGGGCTCAGTGCTAGAGAATTTTTTTTTTTTTTTATTTTACAGTCCTGGGAATTGTAGTTTATTGTGACACCAGAGCATTCTGACAGAGAAGGCTAAATGTCTCACAAAAGTACAATTGTCAAAATTCCCTAACATTGAGCCAGGGCCATTAAAGCGGCCTCAAACTGGATTTTGTTTCTGCAATGTAGTTTTGGACCTTTTGTTATAACTTACTTTTTGACATATTTATTCATTTATTTATGTGTGTTTACAGCTCCACAAATAAATAAGTAAATATTTATTTACTGCTCTAGATGTTGGTATGTAGGTAAACTGGATAAATAGACTGAAAAATAAACAAGGGGGAAAAGATTCATCTTCCATCAAATCGGGAGCAAAGGTGTTGAGTTGTGGGGCTGAGTCCTCCGTTGTGACGTACGTTCCTTTACATTTCTTTACATTTACAGCCATTTGTGGGGCGTTATAAGAAGGAGGGAGGATCTGGTTTAGTGAGTGTTAGAAGAAAATTAGACCTGGTTTTATTATTATTGTTGTTGTTGTTGTTGTTATTATTATTATTATTATTATTATTATTATTATATCCTGCCTTTCTCCCAATATAGGGACTCAAGATTTATCTAGTAGTGTTCTTTGGCCATTACTGTGATTAAGCTGTTAGTTTTATTCCCATAACTTCTATTACACATTTCTTTAGTAGGAGAGTGGGGTGTGTTTATTTGCTTTGCTTTGCTTTGTTTAGAGTAATACAGTTGTCGAAGGAAGGTGGGCAAAGGAGAGGCCGAAATAATCAATCTCCTGATCCTGAAAAATGTGAGTAATAATATTTCTTTCTGCTTTCTAGAAAGAAAGAGTTTGAATCTCTCTGTATTTGGGCCCTTCAGACTTTCTCCCTCCAGTCGTGGCCCAGTTCACTCTTCTTGAAGAGATCGTGTTGAAGTTTTTGGCCACGCTCTGTTGCCAAAATGTACAGATCCACTTCTGTACATCTTTTTGTTTTCCTTTTATCTCTCTTTTTATTTTTATTTTTTAAATTAATCTTAAAAGCAGGCATAAATAACCATGCAAGGATGACAAATACAAATGCATATAAAACAATAACTACAATGCAAAATCCACAAGGCCTTAACCACCATGTGATCTCATGGAAAATGATAAATTGACCGTTTTCATTAAATTTGGTTCTAGAGATATATTTTTTTAAAAAATGGCTGTGGATGACAGAATATTTAAGACTCTACTACAATCAAAAACCTTCCCTAGAATCTAACCTAGATTAGATTTATATTTAAAACTCTACTAGGATCAAAAACCTTCCCTAGGATTTAACCTAGCCTCTAATCTTGATTATTATCAACTATTCATTGTTTTTTTACTAATATCCTGTAGCACAAATACAACTAAGCATCTACTACTGGTATTAAAGGTAGATACGATAGTTTAATACCAGTATTATTTCATTTGTACTATGGGATATTAGTAAAAGGACAATGAATAGTTGATAATAACCAAGATTAGAGGCTAGGAAGTCTTTTTGTGTTGATGTTGTGGTTAAGGCCTTGTGGGTTTTGTGTTGTAGTTATTGTTTTTGTATGCATTTGTATTTGTATTGATGTTAGATTATGCTCTTTGATTATAGTCTTAGCAGTACTTTTTATCAATATTTATATAGAATATAATGCATAATACATAAATTAACACAAAGAATTTTCCTCTTTTTTAGTTTATCCTAGGGAAGGTTTTTGATCCTATTGAGTCTTAAATATTCTGTCACTAGCAGCCATTTTTCTTTAAATTTATCTCTAGAACCAAATTTAATCAAATGGGTCAATTTATCATTTTCCATGAGATCATACATTTTCCAGATCGTCGGGTATATCCAGTGTGCCTTCTTCTTTCCATTTCTTTGCGTAAATTATTCTAGCAGCACTAATAATGTAAAATAAGACTTTTCCATACCTTTTTTCTGTGTCATTATTCCTAATAAAAATATCTTAGGTTTTTTTGGTAATTTAATTTGAAGTATTTCAGAAAAAACTTTATGAATTTCTGTCCAGCATTGCTTGGCTTTTATACCAGACCACCACAATAGTATTTTTTTTTCTTTTTCTCTTTTGACATTCCTTAATAGGAAACCATCTCAGTGTTATCACGGATTAAAGCTAGTATTATTTGGATGAAAACCAAGCAGGTTTTTTTTTTTTAACCCAAGAAGAGATATTTGAGAGATAAAGTCAAATGTGTTTTGGATGTGCTGGAATATTATGAGAGACAAAATGAGAAAAAGATGGCCTTGGTTTTATTTTTATTTTTTTAAGATGCTGAAAAAGCATTTGATAATGTCAGCTGCCCATTTTTATTTTATTTTATTTTATTTTATTTTATACTTTCTTCCATTCTGTATTGTCAAAATGGAAAGATCGTCTGTCATACACCTCTTTTTCTTTTTCCTTTTTTTTTGTTTTGTTGCTTCCTTGACTTAATAGAAGACTTTCTCAGTGTTATCATTGATTAAAGCCCATATCATTCTTTATTAAAACAATGAGAAATAAGTCAAGACTTTAAACCAAGGAGCCCTTGATCGTTGCTGTGTCAAATGCTGAGGGTGCAAGATGGCACCATTATTAATTTTTGGTGAAATCTTGTGTGTAAGTGAGGGAGGGAAAGGCAAAAGTGGCATTATCTTCGCAGGTGTTTCTCCTCTTTCTTGGTTTTGTTTTCACCTGTTTTGGTTTAAGACTTCTCCATATACACATGCACACCAATCTCAAGCCATACAAATGGGAAACATAGTTATCATCATCATCATCATCATTATCATCATCATCATCCTGCTTTCCCCCAAAATTGGGACTCACAGCAGCTTACAATTTAAAAGATCAATACAATGAAAAACATACAAAAGTGATGCATCAAAACAGAATTAAATTACTACAATATTAAAACAGATCACTCACTGAAACATGAGAATGATAATATTTATTTTTTTAAATTTTTAGCCCGCCTCTCCCTGTGGATTGAGGCAAGTTACAATAAAAATAATAAAATACATAATACAGTAAATCATAAAGTTTCACAATCCACAACCCACCACCAACATAAAATATTACAATTAATTACAAATTCAAGAAAAAGACAATCACATACAGTTAAATAAAGAGAAAAGTGTTTAAAACAGTACACTTTAAAACAATACAACACCCCAAGCCAGTTCTTTAAAGACGTGCTGTTTTAAAAGCCTGTCTGAATAAAAAGATTTTAGCCTGCCGACAGAGAGACGACCGATGGCATCCCTGGGATGAGAGATCCTCCTTTTCTAGGACATGTCTAGGGGCAGCTACCAAGAAGGCCTTCTCTGGCATCCTCACCAACCATGTTTGTGATGGTGGTGGGGCTGAGAGAAGAGCCTCTCCTGATGATCTCAGAGCCCAGGCCGCCTCATACAGGGAGATACAGTCTCCGAGATAGCCTGGACCTGGGCCATATGGGGCCTTATAGATCGTAACCAGCACGTTGAATTGTGCCCAGAAACAAACAGGTAGCCAGTGAAGCTGTTTCAATGGGGGTTTGGTCTCTGTAACCTGGCTGTAGCTCTTTGGACCAGCTGCAGTTTCTGAACACTCTTCAAAGACAGCCCCAAGTAGAGCATGTTATAGTAGTCCAAACAAAATTTAATCAAGGCATGTACCATCATGGCCAGATCTGAAGTCTCAAAAAATGGGCGCAGTTGGCACACAAGTTTTAGGTGTGCAAAAGCACTCCTAGTCACTGCAAAAACTTTGGTCCAAACTGTGATTCTGAGATTTCAGGGGGAGTGTAACCCCATCCAGCAGCATAGGCAAAGTTCCTATTCCCTGATCTGATTTCTGACTGACCAGGAGTCTTGTCTGGATTAAGCTTCCATTTGTTTGCCCTCATCCAGTCCATTATTGACAGCCGATACTGGTTCAGTACAGAGACAAATTCCTTAGAGTCAAATGGAAAGGAGAGATAGAGTTGGGTGTCATCCACATAATGGTGACATCACACCCCAAATCTCCAGATGACCTCATGTAAATGTTGAATAACATGGGAGACAAAACAGAACACTGTAGGACTGCACAGGACAATGGTCAGGGGATCGAACAGGAGTTCCCCAGCAACACCTTCTGGGTTTGCTCCTCCAGGAAGGAACAGAACCACTGTAAAACAGTATCTCCAAGTCCTATCCCAGAAAGGTGGCCCAAAAGGATACCATGGCTGATTGTACTGAAAGCCGCTGAGATGGCCAGCCTAACTAACATGGACACACACACCTTGTCCAGTTTGCTGCGTAGGTCATCCATCAAGGCGACCAAGGCTGTCTCTGTTCCCTATCCAGGCCTGAAATCATTTTGAAATGGATCTAGATACTCAGTTTTATCCAGAATGTTCCAATGTCTTGACCAAAAATGGTAGCTTAGACACTAGTCTATAATTATCCATTACAGTGGGATTAAACAAAGGCCTCACAACTGCCTCCTTTAGGCAAATTGGAACACTGCTTTGTCGTAGGGAGGCACTATACCCCTCTTCATCCATTCAGCCAGTCCCTCTCTGGCCTGTTTAATAAGCCAAGAAGGACAAGGATCTAAGACATCTCGCCAAGGACCCTGTCCAGATCATTAGGCGGCACAAATGGAAAAATTTCCATTAACACCGGACAAACAGGCACTGACGTTACATCCACTGGCACTGTATCAACTACAGCATCCAAGTTGGAGCAGATATGAGTAACTTTATCTGCAAAGTACCATGCAAATTTTTTGCAGTGGGCTGCTGACTGGTCTGTATTTTCTCCTTGAGGGTATGTGTGTGATAGACCCCAGACCATTCAGAACAGCAATGCTGGATGGCTCCCTGCAGATGCAGATGAAATTCTGGCAGCAAAAACAATTTTTTTTCTGTCCACACTGCCACAGAATAGCATCTAAAATAGGCACTTCCACCAAGTCTTCCACCAAATCCACTCGCTTGGGAACAGTTTGTTGTTTTACTCAATAATTCTCTATGGGAGACAGGTCCAAAGTAGGATAGAGGTCCAAACTCCCAGGTTCTCTAGGTGAACCATGTAATCTTCATGGGCTGGGGGATAAAAGTTAGGGTTCCATGGTCTGAAAGGGCCCTTCAGAGCTACTTCTGGGGTGGCGCAATGCCATGGGGGAAGAGGATTACCTGCCTCTTAACACCTACCATTCAGGAACAGTTTGCAAATTTTAAAGTGAATTGATTGTTAACCATGTAGAAAAGCCATGCTTTAAAAATGGAGGCAGTCACGGGACTCAGGGAGCAGTTATCAAAGGGCAAAGGGAGAAGCAGATGAAATAGTTGGGCTACTGTGGGGGAAGATATCAGAATAGGATGTTGGTTGAAATATGTCCAGTTCAAAGAACATGCAGAGCCTTGGCTTCAGGCTCCCTGGGGTGAAAGTGGTGTTGTGGAAGACCAGGTAACTGACTTGGTCAGGGATGAGCATCCGGACCTGGTCACTGTCCCAGAGAGCTGCATGGATTAATCTATCACAGCTTTTCCCACTGGGCTTCTCTGTGAAGCAGCAGTGGGCAAGAGTTTACCTATGAATATTCTTAAAAATAGAAGGACTATTAAATTCTGTCTACTTCATTCAATGGTACTTAAGCAAAAGTAAGTGTGTATGGAATGGATTTCAGCCTTAATTTCTTTTAGGATTTTTCATCAGTCCATTAACTAATGACTTAATGGATACCTAGAAGGGCTCACCTCCTAAAGCATTTTTGTGCATGATTCTTAGCAGTATAGATTTTGCAGCATTACCATAGAGTAGACTGAATGATGTAAGATTCTTTGTCCAATGTGGCTTTACCATTTCATGTGGGAAGGGCATCCATCTAAGAGTTCATTAGTCCCATGCCCAACAAGCTCATTGCTCCCCATCTAGGGCATTCTGGATTTAGCCTAAGCTCAGCTGAAGGCAGAAAGATAAAAAGCTGAAAATAGAGAGTCCATCCATACTTGAAGACTCCATTTCTCACCATCTGCTCCTTCCCCCCTTCTAGGCTGAGAAGGCTGAGCAAGTTCTTCCACAGGAAAAGCTGCAAAGTTCCCTCAACTGAAAATACTCCTGGAGATGATGGGAACTGGACCCCAACAAGACCACGCCAGTTTTTCTGCAGGAGATGCCAGCGGGAACATCTTCTGTGCAGTCAGCCAGTTGGCCATCACTTTGCTGATCCCCAGACCCTGAGGGACAAACTACAGTGGATCTTTGAAGAGAGAGCCAGTGGTTTGGGTAAGAAGATGCTCAGGGGTCCAGATGATCTGTGGGGAGGAAAGCAAGAATCTCTATATCTGGGTGAAAGAGAGGAAGTGCCTAGAGTTCAAGCTCCTAAATTCCAGAAGCGTTCAGTGGAAAGGGAGCAGCAGCACCCCTTGGAAAAGAAGAAGACCAAGCTCGCATGGTCCTTCTTTATTTCTTTTATCAACAGAGGGGGTGGAATGTTCCTGGCCTCTTCCAACCCTCCAATCAGAGAGGAATCTGCCCCTGAACCTAACAGGGATTGCAGAGATGATGAAGAAAATCAACAGAAGGAAGCAGGTACCACCTCCCCACCTGCCTCCCCATCCTGAGGCTGACTTTCCACAACTCTTTTTGGGACACCTCTTCATACTGTAAGACTCTGGGAGCTTAGATTCTGTACTTCCTCCCACTGGGCCCAGGTATTCAGAAATCTGGCAGTCCTGGGTCCCTAAGAGGTAGACCTTATTGCCTGATACCCTGTGGCTAGGAAGAGCCCCATTCCCAGTGATAACATGGGGCAAGGAGGTGATGAGGCTCAAGGAGGTCCTCCTTGCTCACAGCCTGACTCTCTTGACTTTCAGTCCACCCTGCAGTGCCTTGATAAGGAGAAGCTGGACTTTCTCCGGGCTCTTTCAGCCAGCTGCACTGAGGCACTGGAGAAGGGGTGCAGTGACCTGGGGCTTCCCCACAAGAAGGTTGAGCTGGTCAAAGCCATTGTGGTGAGTGAGCAATTCCTGAAAGAGGTTGTTGAGCAACCCTAGTCTTTGGGTACTGGGGAGGAAGAAAGCTCCCATTTGGAGGTGGGGAAACCTTGGAGAAAAGTCTAGATAGGGCTCTTTTCTCATTGTCTCAGTTTTGTTTGGGAAGCAGCATGGGGGCTCACAGGACCTTCCCTCTCCACTCTTTCTCTCTCTTCTAGGTGGTGATGGAGAGCCTACCAGTCACCGCTGTGCCCTCTCCTGTGCTCTCTTGTGCCATGGTGGCTCTCTACCACCTCAGGTACTTAGATTGCTTCAGTGTCAATGGCATCTGCACTAGATGAGTCTTCCTCAGGTCCACAAGGCATTTGAGGAGAGGGAGGGAGCTCTCCTAAAGGACCTTCCTTCCTTCCTTCCTTCCTTCCTTCCTTCCTTCCTTTGACAGATTTCTCTTTTTCTCCCACCAGCAAGTTCCAGCCTTCACTTGATCGGGACCTTGAATCCCATGTCCTTCGCCTGGTTTTATATTACGTTTTCACTATGGAGAGCACAGCTGTCCACAGTCAGGTATATTTTGATCAAACCCCACCTGGGTTTGGTTTCTGTTGCCTCAGCTCCCTGAGAGATGTCCCTCTTCAGGAGGCCAGTCCCCAGAAGATAACAGGTGCTCCAGGGAAGTCAGAAGGAGGTTGTATTTTGAGATATTTTGCTACAAAAGCAAACCTTTCTTTTGTGTCCAAAATAACTGTTTCCTGCTAGGGTGGCAATCTTAGCCTGACAATTTAACTTATATGTAGGCAGCTTTTGTTTTTACAAGGATGACTGTGGGCTAAAGTATTGGGTTTCGTGCTAGGAAGGTCAACCAATAGAATTTACAGTAGTGTCAGCTTAGCTATTTGTTATTCGACTCTTTCAAATGGGAGGAATTTCTCCCAATTCCGAATGGAGCGAATGCGGATTCATGTAAATTCGCATTCGGAATCACTTCCCATTACCCGAAAATAACCCCCCCTTGCCCGAAATCGCGTGAGAAGCTTAAATTCGCAATAACGTAAAACCCATGATTGCATTCGGAGTGGCTTCCCTCTTGCCCGAATTTGCGTGAGAAGAATTAATTCGCAATAAAGTGAAACCCCAGGATTGCGTTTGGATTGCCCTTGGATTATACTTCCAATTTCCCACGTCTGAAAGAGTCCATTGATTCCATGGGTCTTCTCCTGTGAGTCACAAGAGGATTTAGGTTTCCTTGCCATTTCTCATTCCCATGCCTCCCACTCTTTTTTCCTTTCAGGACTTCTACATCTCTTCGTGCCTCACTCTTGAGGTTCTCCTGGAGGGTTTATTAGTGGGGGATGCAACTTCGGCCCACCTTCTGTTCCTGATCAAGGTCAGTGTTCCCAAGAGATCAGTCATTCAGCCTGCTCTTCAAAATCTGCAGGAGACTTCCTCAGGAGATGGTGTTATGGGTCAGTCTCTCAGGTCCACTTTGGATTAGATGAGAAAAGGCCCATTAAAAAATATGATAAAAATGTGATCCCTTTAATTGCAATTTAGAAACAGGAGAACTCCTTTTGGGGAAAAACAGGGTAACTCCATTATCTCTCTAACAATATATGAAGTAGTGGATGCACTTTTCTGTCAAGACAGGGCTCTGCAGCAAGGCTGGGGTGAAACACAGAAGCTTCCTCCAGGTGCTGCACAGGTTCTAAGCTTCTGCTTCTTTCCACAGCATATTAACTTTTGGCTGGAGTCATCAGGTGACAAAGAAAAAATGCGGGTCCTTACCTGTGCTTCAGCCTTGATTGGGCACGCGATCTATGTCATAGGCCCTAAAGTGAGTACCACATGTCAGCCTGGCTTGGAGACCCTAGTTCTCAGGTATCCTTACCTGAGAGGAATGAAAGCCCGGGGAGAGTCTGACGAAGAGCTACAGGGGAGAAAGCTCTCTGGGTTTCTTTTCTTCCAGACGTCAGAAAAACACCCAGAATGGGGAAGTCTGATTTGTCAATACAAACTTCATGTTGCTTCCAGTAACCCTGTTGTGAGCCAGGCAGCCAGGGAGGTCCTTTCTTCCATTTACAAGTTCTTCTTGCACCAGAGAGGTGAGCAAGCTGGAAAGGAGGAGACAAGCACTCTCCTCACTGCAAGAAACATCAAGAACCCAGACTATTCTGCTAGAAAAATCCAGGATGCCAAGTGATAGTACACAGTTATATTTATCTTTCCTCCTTTCAGGGTTTAGCAAAAATCTCAGCAAAGACCTCTGGTGTCAGGAGGACTGTGGTACAGAAATGCTGGGATACATTGACACCTGCCTGGCTGCAGAGGTAAGGATATCCCCTGTCCCTTTTAGTTCCCATTTTCCTTTCAGGTGCAAACTATGAATCTGAGCAACTTGGAAACTGTCAGCCGTTTGGAACACAGTTTCTACCTGCTTGGGAAGAAAATCCTCTGCCCCTTAGTGATGTAGAAATGGCTTAATTGGTATAATAAAAGTCACTTTAACCAGAGTCAAATGAAGGAGGACAGGACATGCTCAGTGGCATTCACATGAGGAGGAAAAAGGGTGTGTGTGTGGAAGGAACAGGGAATTGGAAAGATCCTTGCAATTTTGCTGGAAGTATGCCTGGGACTAGAAGGATGGCGAGTACCTGAGAGATCCCTCATTGCCGCACCAATTTTTTTTGGGGGGGGGGGCGGGATTTGGGAAGAAGGAGGGAGGAAAGGATACTTTCAGCCCCACTTCTCAGAATGTCCCCACCATTACCTGACAGAAACAAAGGGCTGAGGGATGGAGCCAGGAGGCTTTTAGTAGTCTCTGTTCCCCAGCAAGGGAAGAATATTTTCAGGAAGAGAAAATTCCGTTGTCCTTTAGACACCTTTTATGAAAACAGTCAGAGGGGACAGGAATTGGAATACAGTAGTATTAAAATTAACCCTGTATTCCAAAGGACAAGCAGCTGCCTTCTTCCTTCTTTTTCCTCTTTGCTCCCATACTGTACTCTAGTTAAACTCTAGAAGAGGAAAATTCCTGTTGCATTGGTTCATGTGTGTCCCTTGTTTTTCTGCTGTCCCAGCCCTACAATACTCCCTTAGTGTAATGCAGCCATGTTTTGGTTTCAGGCATTTGGTGAAATTCTTAACCAAGCACAGAAGGAAGAAATGATCAAAACTGCCTGGTTGGCTGCATATAACTTTTGGCTAGCTACCAGCGTGCCTGGCATTTTGATACTCTATGCCCTTGTGGGAAAAGCCGATGTCTTTTTATTGGACAAAAATGTAAGTGAGCTAATAAGGTAGGTTGGACTAAGGGAAAGAACAGGGCCTGCTTCCTTGTGAGGGCCAATGAGACAGTGGAAGCTGGGCTCAGAGGATCTTTGATCAGCACAAATGGTGATATAGTTGGCTTTCCTTCTCAAGCTTCCCTCTCCCATCCCAGGCTGTCTCCGGTTCTCAGAAGAAGTAGTTTTGAGAATAATTAAGATCTCATCCTATTAGCAAAGGTACACTCCTCTTGCAGAGAGAAGATTCCTTTTGCTAGATTAAGATTCTTGATATGGATTGAATCCTACATATTTGGATGCTCCTTTGAGGATGTAGTTGTGGGACTGATCAGGTGTGATGCCATTCAAATCGGAGCCCTTCACCATCCGTGTGATGAAGTCATCCCAAGAATCATCCACAGTGGTAAACCACAGAGTTGAAGGGTGTAACAGGGAAAGGGGTTTCTTTAAAGTCTTAGCCAACCTCCCCCTAGAAAGCTCTGGAAGTGCACATGAGGATCTGGAAGCACGCCTCCAATGGAAGTACACCCTACCAAAGAAATGACAATCAGATTGAGAAGTCTGATGGGTTGCATTTTCTATTTTTCTAGCCAAAGCTTGTGTATAAGAGGGCCACAGATACCATCTATAGCCTGCAGAAAGAGAAAAAGGTCCCAAGGATACTGGAGGTCCTCTTGTATACCCAAGGTAATGGCTCTGCCAAATGCTTGAACCCCTAGAATTTTGCTGCTGAGCACCTAGAATTCTGCAGGTTGAAGGATGGAATTGTAGGTGCTCTTTAATCTGTCAATCCAAAGGGTCTGTCAGTCAGGAGGTATCAGGCTCTGACTCTCTTGTTCCTTGACCAAAGTGGAAATTCCAATATTGTGAAACATTCTATGGAGCAGAGATGCTCAATGGGAAGAAGGGTCTTTTGAGCAAGACATCAGGGAGCTAGGATGTCCTCTGCATCCTGGAATTCCTGGAAAAGGAAGCAAGAAGAGGAAGGAGCCTGTTTGCCAACCATTTGTAGAAACACAGCCTATCCTTCTCCCCACACTTCTATAAGTTTCATCTCTGAACCCTTGAAATTTCTCCTTTTTGAAGAGGCAAGCATCCCTTTTCTTCTTTTCTCTCTTCTACAGATTATGATGTGTTTGAGGATCTTGACTACTGAGCTGTCAAAACTCACCCTCTGGAGTCAGATGATTCGGACACAGAGTCACATGTTCAGGAACTTACAGCTCCCGATGATGGTGATCTCCTTGAATCTAGGGAGCTGGGGGCTGAGGCAGAGGGAGGCCCTATTCTCCAGAAGGAGGTGGCAGATGCTAAAGACACAGTACCATCCTTTGCAGATCAGCAAAGAAATATGGAGAAATTACTCCCCTATCTGAAGCTATTTAATAAGAGATGCTGATTAATTAAGCCCATGGTGTTTTGAGACAGCTGCCTATAAATCTCCCAGCAGCTTCCTGGCATCTCTGCTGCTTGCAACTCTTCTATCTTGCTGACTGGCAGAAAGTCCTGAAAATTTTCCCACTAACCAGCTAAAGATGGCATTCATAATCAGCCTGCTTACTGGTCCAGCTGCAAGACAGTCCACCTCCAATCAAGCCCTCTCCTGACCAACTTTGCTGACTTTCTGAGCGAAATGAGAAGGGTATGGGAGAACTCCATGCAAGCTAAAACTTTCAAGTGATGCATCCATCACCTTCATCCAGGGAAGGGGTCTGTGGACTCCTACTTGAACTTCCACCTTTCAGCTATTGGCTCAAGACTTGGCCTGAAACAAGGCAACTCTTCAGAACCAGTATATAGATGGTTTGGCTGGTGATATATTGGATGATCTGGCCCAGATTGGATGAGCTGGCTTGTTGGGCTGTACCTACTTCCTGTGTCCTCATCAGGAGATCCAAATCTATTGGTGCCCAGTGCAACGGTGGAGCCCATGCAGTTGAGTGGAGGTGAGCCTTGGCTTCCTGTGGAAGAGTAAGAGCATTGGAGGCAGGCAGGACTCTGCCTGTACTGTGGCACTTCTAGCTCTTTTGTTAGGAACTGTCTTCCAAAAAGATGACACCATCACCACCACTCAGAAATGGGTCATCCCAGACCTATATGGGATCCTTGGTCTGGGATAATGAAATCTGATCCAACAGAAGACAACAGATGAGCTGCAGAGAATGGAGTAATTTCTCCTTTTGTGACTCCTTTTTGGTATCTTCTACCTTATGGGATATGAAGGGACATGCCTCCTAGGTAGGAGCTACTACAGACTCAGGAGCATCCAATAACTTCATAGATGCTGATTTTGCAAAAAGAGAACCACATTCACAGGACCCTCCTTGTGTGAAGACCATTGATGGTTGTCTACTGCACTCCAGATATTTGACCCTTGAAACCACTGTGCTGATGCTCAAGATCCATTTGGCAACAGTATCTCACTTTCCCTTAGTCCTGGCAATTCCATGGCTCAGCTGGCATGATCCACATATCTCAAGGTGGGAGGTACTTTTTGCATCTGAGTTTTACCAGGAGCATTGCTGGCCAGAACAGTTGCATGCTGCTCAAGACTCAGAGTCAATGGAGCCTCCTGTAATAAATAATAACAAATAAAACTTTTATTTTTATCCTGCCTCTCTGTTGATGACAAACAAGGTGGCTTACAAGTAAAAATTTACACACAATCCCATATCCCCAATCCCACCCTCCCTTTAAAACATAAGTTAAACCTTAACAATTTAAAACCATACATTAAAACAACATCAAAACAACATCATCAGTATCAGCAACAACAATCAGGCAATAAACTGTAGCAAATTCAGAGGCGTAAGATGGTTCAAATTGGTGGCTGGGTTTTCTATTCAGGAAAGGCCTTCCAAAAGAGCTTTTTTAAAGCTGTATAGATGGTGATGTGATGGATCTCTTCTGGCAAGCTATTTCATAATCTGGGAGCGGTTGACGAGAAGGTCCTCTGGTTGCAGTTAACCTAGTATTTATAGGTTGCAATAAATTCCTCCCAGAGGACCTGAGTGTGCAGGATGGATTATACGGAAGGAGGCGGTCCTGGAGATAGGTTGGACCCAAGCCATATAGGGCTTTAAAGGTGATAAAGAAACTAATAGGCAGCCTGTGAAGCAATTTTAGAATAATTGTTATTCGATCACTTCTGGTTTTACCAGTAGTCAACCTGGCTGTCATGTTCTGAACTAATTGAAGTTTCCAAACTAAGCAAAAGGGTAGCCCCATGTAGAGTGCATTGCAGAAATGGAATTGTGAGATTTCCAGCACATGCACCACAGTTTCTAAGTCCCCCACTTCCAGGAAAGCATGCAGCTGGCATATCAGAAGAAACTGATAACAGGCGCTCCTGACCATCGCATTTACCTGATTTGTCATCTGGAATCAATGAATCTAGGAGCAGCCCCAGACTGCAAACACAGTCCTTTGAGGAGAGTGTGACCCCATCTAGGACTGGAGGTTGTATCACAATAGGGGCTCCTACTGTAAGTACCTCCCTTTTGTCTGGATTCAGCTTTAGTCTGTTTTTCCTCCTCCAGTGCATTACCACTCTAAGACAGTCATTGAGAGGAGAGATGCCATCTGAAGTCAAAGCTGTAGACCAAAACATGGAGAAATATATCTTGGTGTCATCAGCATACTGATAACACTCCACCCCATGTCTCTGAATGATTTCTCCCAGTGGCTTCATATATATATTAAATAGCATCAGGATGGCGTCTTGAGGGATGCCACAATTAAGTTCTCTTTGTTGAATGACTGTCCCCGAGCATCACCCTTTGGAATTTGCCCAAGAGGAAGGAATGAAACCACTGTAATGCAGTACCTCCTATTCCTAACTCAAGCGTTCCAAGAGGATGTCATGGTCAATTGTGTCAAAAGCTTCTGAGAGGTATAAGAGCACCAACAGGGTCACACTTCTCCTGTCAATGTCTAGACGAAGGTAATCAGCTAAGGAAACCATGGCAGTCTCAACTCCATATCCTGTCACATTGCCAACCAATATCAGGACTTTGCAGATGTCTGATAAAAATGAGGCTGACCAGCTCTGCATACAACAATCATATGACTGTGCAACTGACCTAGTCCCTGGGAACCCCATTCCAGCAGATCACATCTATTCATTATCAGAGTCAGAGCTCACCACTCTGTAAAATGTCCTGGGGAGGAAAAACCTGTAGCTTCATGTGAACCTAGTCTCCAGCTAGGTCTCTTGTCCTTTTTGTGAAGAAAAATGTGGAAAACTTCATCTCTGCAAGGATTACAGAGCCCTCAACCAGATCACCATACAAAACTGGTATCCCTTGTGATTGATTCCAGAACTGCTGGAACGGTTGCATAATACTAAAGTCTATTCTAAACTAGTGAGGAGCCTATAATCTATTCCAGATCCAAGCTGAAGCTGGCAATAGATGGAAGATGGCATTACAGACTGGTTTGGCCCATTCCATCTTCTAACACTTTATGAATGACATTTTCTGATACTACCTTGATCAGTTTGTCAGCATTTACTGAGACGACATTTTGATATATTCTCTGAACCAGACAACTCATGATGCCCACATAAGAGCCATTCTCCAATACATGCAGGAGCACCAGCAAGCCAGAAAAATATGTTTAACCTCCCTGCTCTAGACTTCCTTGATCACTGATCTCTCGTAAGGAAATAAAGATGGATCCGGCCAAAACAGAAGTAGTACTATCCTGGAATCATCCCCCCAAAAAGAAGGAGGTACAGCAATTTCTCAGCTTTGTCAATTATTACCAATGATTTATCACAGACTTCACAAAACTTATGCCTTTAACCAACTTCCTTCGGGGCAAAACATTCTACTAGAATCTACCTGCTGATTTAAGGAAATGTTTACATTGGAACCAAGTTTGCAACATCTAAATGCCTCTTTGTAGTAGAAACCAATGCCTCTGACGTGGTCATGGAGGCAGTACAGTGTACCTTTGCCTTAAGCGGGGGATCCATTCCAGACCCCGCCCCCTGCGTAAGGCAAATTCCACATATGCTCGGGCCCCATTCAAAATAATGGGGCTCATGTATGCGGCAATGCGCAGCACACACACCATTTCCTGGTTGTTGTTTGGCTTTCAGCATAAGCTGAAGCCCCGTATAGTGCGCCTGTGTATGATGTGGGTGCACTGTACTTTACCTACCCATGACATAGGGGAATCACCTTCTTCCCTGTGCCTACTATTCAAGAAAGTTGACACCAATGAAACTAAAACATCATTTCGGAGAAAAAACTCTTGGCAGTGAAGGCTGCATTTGAGCTATGGAGACACCTTCTATTGGCATCCAGACACCCAACAGACCATTACAACTTTGAATTCCTCCAAATCACCCAGTAGTTAAGTCAGAGACAAATTTATTGGTCTTTATCCTTTGCAAGGTGCAATTTCAAGCTGGTAACTTATCCAGGAAACTGGAACATGCATTTTAAGGGCAAGGAAACCTACTCTACCATTCTTTGCCCAGAACACTTTGCTGCCAAACATGTTCCTCCAATACTGTTGGATCATATCTGGGAGCGGCAAGGCCATAATGTATATGTGTAGATACAATCAAGCACAAGGGATTGTCACCACATTCACTCCAGGATGAGTTCTGTTCTATCAATGAATGTCTCTCTATGCTCCTAGGAGCCTGTCGGGAAAAAAGTCCTCCATTTGTGCCATGACAGCTTTCTAGCATGGCACTTTGGGTTGTACAAGACTCTGCATTTCATCAGTAGAGAATGTTGGCAGCCTTGAGACCAAGTGAAAGTGGAGCACAATGAGAGGGCCTGTCCCACCTGCCATCATGCCAAGGAATAGCCGGGAAGTAGCCACTGTCAACTCCTCCTGGACCTTCAAGGATGATTTCCATGGGCTTAGCTGTTGCCACTGACAGAGTTTGCCTACAACAACTCCCTCAACTTTGACTCACCAGACCCCCTTCTTTGCCAGATCTATCTTTATCACCTAGTCACATTATCATTCTGGCAGTGGTGGATCTCTTAACCAAAATGGCACACTTTAATCCTGTTCTGGTGTGCCTTCTGTTAAGATCACTTGTTCATTCAGCACATCTTTTGCTTTCATAATTTCCCTGTGGGCATCATATCTGATTGAGGATCCCAATTTACAGCCTGGTTCTGGCAGAGTCTGCTCCAGCAGCTTGATATAAAGCCCCACCTCTTCTCAGCCTACCACCAGCAATTTAACAGTCAGGTTGAGTGTACCAATGCCATCTGGAACAGTATCTCCAGTGCTGTAACAACTGCCAAAACAGTTGGGCTGAGCTGTTGCCACTGACAGAGTTTGCCTACAACAACTCCCTCTACACCTTGACTCACCAGATCCCCCCCCCTTCTTTGCCCGATTTGGTTTCCACCCACACATGTTTCCAACTGTGTCCCCCAGTCTTCAGTGCCAGGAGCAGATCAATGACTTCAGGAGTTACAAGCAACATAGTCTCTTCTGAGCAAGCAATTGGACTTGGCCAAACAGGAGTATAAGTGGTTTGCAGATGCTAAGAGAGAGCCTGGGTCCCCTCTTAAAGTGTGGGCTCAGATCCGGCTCTCCTTATGCCATCTTCCACATCACCAACATTGTCAGATGTTGGATGCCCACTTCAAGTGAATCCTGTGACTTTCTGATTACAGTTGCCAGTAAGTCTTTGAGTAAGCCTTGCTTTTCACTGCTCTCTTCTGGTCCCTGCAATGGGCACCCATTCTAATGCTGGCTTGGCACCTCCACCCTCTCTAGTGATGGTGGGAGGGCAGGAGGAATATCAACTAGCTCAGGTGCTGGACTCCTGTATGTGCTATGTTTGATTGCAGTGCCTGAGTGGGCAGATACAAAACAGAGGCGTGCTCCTGGGAAGATGCATCTGATGTTCTTGCTCCTGTACTAGTGTAGTATCATAACTCACCCTCTAGAGTTAGAAGATTCAGACACAGAATCAGATGCCCAGCAATTTACAAATCCTAATAACAGTGGTCTCTGATAGTCCAAGGACTGGGGGCTGAGGTAGAGGGGGCCTGTGGGCATGGCTCCCACTCCCGGCTTGGGTGTGGCACTCTGGGGCTCCATTCCCCCCCCCCCCTTTAAGGAACACACCTAAGCTGGTTATGCTTCAGAACAGAATAACTGTAATACCTATTCAAAAATAAAAATGGACAGTCAAAACTCTGAATCCATGCGTCTTGCTTCATACTCTAGGCCGTATTAGATGGAGTCTCGGGTTAATATCCTCCCTTCCAAACAAAACAAAACAAAACAAACAGCTTCATTTATATACCACTTAATGCCACCTAAGCAGTGTCTAAGCAGTTTACAACTGTAAGCTACTTGCCCCCAACAATCTGGGTACTCATTTTAGCGACCTCGAAAGGATGCAAGCCTGAGTCGACCTTGAGCCTTTTTGCTGGTATTGAACTCACAACCTTATGGTTTTGAGTGTGTGCCTACAGTACAGGCATTTAACCAGCCTTTGGGCACCATCACCTGGTATCCTTTTCCAGACTTTTCACTCTCCGCCTTATCTCCTGCAGAGGGTACTGGACCGTGTTCACCGCTGCCCCCTTGGGTCCCACTACGTGCCTTCCAAATTTCTCCCATCTTCCTGCTGATACTGATGCTCACCTCCACTAGGCCAACTTCCCAACTGTCCTTCCCACCTGGGGTCTGGTAAGACTATTTTTTTGTATCAGGTCCTCTCTGAGGGCATCCTCAACCTCCTTGTAAAGTTATAGGGCAGCCCACTTTCCCAGGGCTTTGTTGCACCTTCTCTCTCCCTCTCCCATCCACCTCTCCATATCCAAGTCTTCTGCAACTCTGCCCTCTCCCCTTCTTCCTGTTGTTGTCAAGACGGATCTCTTTTGGCAGGCCTTCCCAAAATAGTTCAATCTAATTTCTGTACTCCCCCTACTTTATGTAACCACTGCCTCTACTAAAAGATCATCGTCATTTTAACAGGTTGAATTTTTAAACTGTATTGTATTTAATCTTGTTTTAAAGGGGGGGGGGTCATTTTATTTATTAAGAGTATGTATTATTCCAATATATTTTAGTCATGTAAGCCTTGATTACTGCAGCAGAAAGGCAGGGTATAAGAATAAAGTTTATTTTATTTATTTATTCTTCCAAGTCCTCCTTTCTTCACTCTAACTCTCTTTCCACCTGCCTGTCACTTCCTACCTCTTTGAGGTTCTTTCTCCTGGGGTCCTCCGACCTTCCTGTCTCTTCTTCTTCTTTCTTATCCCTACCAAACTGACCCTGGGCTCCCACCCTCTTACTGGGCCTACTCCCCCCACAAGAGGTGCCAGATGCTGAAGACGCAGTACCATGCTTTGTAAATTAGTGAACAGATAAGGAGAGATTATGCAGCTCCCAGTGGCTGTTAAATAGGAGATGCTGGTTGATTAAGCAACTTTGAGATAACTACCTGTAAACACAGACCAGCATGATGTAGTGGCTTGAACATTGGACTCTGGAGACCAGGGTTTGACTCCTGGCTTGGCCATGCAAACCCACTGGGTGACCTTGGGCAAGTCGCACACTCTTAGCATCAGAGGATGGCAATGGAAAAACCCCTCTATGGAACTTGCCAAGAAACACCCATGATAGGTTCACTTTAGGGTCACCATAAACTGGAAATGACTTGAAGGCACACATCAATAAACATCAACCTATAAACCTCCTAGCAGCTCTCCAGTGTGGACAGGTGTTGCCCGTTAACAAAAAAGTGCACAACAGTGTTTGCTTGCATGCAAGGCTACAGCCAGATGTGATGTTGTGCTAAAAGTGCCAGTCAAAATGCTTTTATTCTGTTAAAATTCATTTTTTTAGCCTCATGTGATGATCTCCAAAATGGAAACTTGTCTCTGAAGACAGCAGATAGGGAAAAGATGATCTCTAAAGAATAATATGTTGTGTGTCCAAGACTTCCAGAAGAACTGAAAAGAACCATGAGCCAGACAGGAGCCTCTGATTCCTGGAAGCTTACCCCAGCTCCTCGCTAGCTGCTGCCACCCGGCCTCAGTCTGACAATTTATTAAAGTGCCAATGAAGTCATCCAAGCTGAGCACTAGATGAACATCATCTGCAGCTGATGGAAATGTATGCCCTGTCTCCCTTTTGGTTCTCACACCCGTGCTGTGAATGTATTTGTATTGTCTTCTGCTGCTCGTTACTAAGAGTCCCAGAGGGAGAACAAACATGAAGGTGGAGAGGGCACAGCTGTGCCTGCTGTTGTAGGGAAACGGAGATTTTTTTGGCGTTCGGAAATCTTTCTGGAAACCAAAATGCCTAGGTTAAAATGATTTGTTTCTGCAATCATGCCTCTGGCAGCATTCCAAGCAGAGAGTGGCGAGGAGCACGAAACCATTCCTTTCATTCTGCTGAGAGCTTGTTGGATTGATGGCTGGCAGCACGACTTTGACGTACAAGACTCCCTGAATCATAAATGATCGTTGTTTGTGCAGTGGTACCAGTGCCTCTCTCACATCATCTAGAGTGCAATTAGAAAATGCCCCGGGGTTTAAAGAGGTGATAAGGGGCACAATCCAAGCCAGGCTGAACGCTTTCAGGTGCCATGCTGTGCAACCACAGGAATATCTCCTCGGGTGTGAGCTCCATTAAGTTAAATGGGATCAGTCCTGGATCTTAAGCACTTCCTAACATTTCTCTCATTGAACACAACCGGATTTAAGAATTTGTAATTCAGCCTGGATTATGCCTGCTATGTACTAGCTAGAGCCAGTAGTATCACTAGGATAGAAGCTCGACTCAGGCTCGCATCCTTCCGAGGTCGCTAAAATGAGTACCCAGATTGTTGGGGGGCAAATAGCTTACAATTGTAAACCGCTTAGACACTCCTTAAGGGTATGAAGCGGTATATAAATGAAGCTGTTTTGTTTGTTTTTGTTTGCTGTCCCTCAGTGAGGTAACTCCTCCCCATTGATCTCCTCCCATTACCACACCATACAGCGTCCGTAGTAATGTTTTTTTTGTACTAATGTTTCTCATAAATCATAATTCTCATATTTCACTGAATGTAATGGTAACAGTGGTGATGTAAAACAACTAGCATAATTAAAATTATATAGAAGGGCAAAGGGCACAGAGAGGTGCAATGGTGCCCCCCCCCCACCCTGGTAATTTTCCATTTCTGTTGTAACTAAGGATGACAGTGATTGCACCTGACATCCTTAGTTACAATAGAAATCCTCTGTAGGTGTGTGCACAAAACACTTCAGGATCCAGTCTGCTGTCCTGGTCAGCCAGCCATGGTTAGGTTAATCCTTCCAGCTTTTCACCTGTTGCACACTGCACAATTTATGAGGCCTACTAGGAAATCCATAAATATTGATTCATCTTTTTATATTTCCAGCAAAAATCCATACTGTCTCATTAGTATGGCGTTCACACTACCATTATCTTTTACATGCTGCATAGAGTTGTCTATTAAAAATTGTCCATCATTTGTAGCGTTCAGTAGCATCTGATTCCTGAATCCTTGGACAGAGAAAAGAATAATATTTTGGTTCTAGGTGTTTTGCTGCTTTAGATAATAGAGCCTGCTGTTGGTGTTTGTTAACGAAATATCAATAAACATTTGCCAAGCTAAAAGCAGATATTCACTGTTTTCCTACAGCTTCTCTGTTCTGTTCCTATAATTCCTTTACAGAGAAGAGAAGAGGAATGAATGAATGAATGAATGAACTGGTGGAAAACTGAGAGGCAGAAGTCAAGGATGCATCATTTTCTGCTTCATCAATAGATTTAAGACAAAGAGCAAACTGTCTGATTGTGGCATGGCAAGTTCAACTAAGAAGATGCAGAGAAGGATAACCTGTTAAGAGTAGAAAGAACAGTAAGAACAAATGCTTTGTAAAGATAAAACCAAACCAAACAAATGCAATTCTACATTGAACTGCCTGTGCAGAGCCACAGGGGGGTAGCTGGGCAGTGATCAGTTAGGGTACATATGTAAGTGGCCATATGTACTGCACCCTTCTGGCAATGATAGATGTAAGGCATGGATAGTTTTCAGGTGACTGAGAGTGAATCAACACTAAAATAATACAGCTTTTAATTGCCATTCCTCCATCCTGCAGAACCCTAGGATGTGTGCTTTTGTGAGGCGCCAGTGTTCTTTGGTAGAGAAAGCTAAAGACCTTGTAAAACTACAAATCCCAGGGTTTGGATAGGATGGAACCACGGCACTGAAAGTGGTGTCCAGCTGCATTATTTCTACAGTGTAGCTGTACCCTAAAGTGTAGGTATTTGGGGGGGGGGGGTCAGAAACTGTGATGCTGTGGGTAGGATTCAGAATGAAAAACCAAGATATCTTGATCTAAAATTAAACCATTTTTAAAAAGTGTGTTTGATTCTCCCTCCTCTCAATTTTTTTTTCTTCTGCCATTTTTGAGAGGTAAAACTTTGATTCCCCATTTTTCAATACAGATATTTTGGATCAGAGATGAAGACTGGTTCACTGTGGCATTATTTTTAATTGATCTTGTAGAGGATTTCTTCTTTTGGAAAATCTCTGTTGGTGTCAAAACAACAGACATGATCAAAGACCCTTCAGAGCCTCCATGGGTTTGTGCTCACTTACGGACTTTTCTGATTTTTTTTTCCTTCGCATCAGCTGCCTGATAGCTTGCATGAGGAATCGTTCAAAGAAGTATAAAACAGCTTATAGATGTAAGTATACACACAGAGAGTATAATAGATTTGTGTGTGTGCCAGTTTGCATGAGAATGTTAGCTAGCAACTTCTGAAATTAGCCTGGCATCTACATTTGGATCGAGCTTACATTTCTTAGATCAGGCTGGACAATTGCTAGACATTAGGGAGCCAAAATGAATCTGCTCCAGGGACCCATGGGGATGCCCACAACTTTGCCAATATACCCAAAAATAAAAATAAAACCTTCCCACCTACCCCCACCAACATTGCCTCCCTGATCTCCCCTAGAGGTGGTTTTGGACATGATTTTGCCATGTGTTGCCCTCCCCCAGATTGCTTTAGGCCCAGTCAGTTTCCAGGTTATTATCTGTTGGGGGGGGGGGGCTTCTTCTGGGCTTAAAATGGCACAGAGGGGGTCCAAAATGCAACAAAAGTTTCTCCCAGATAGCATAATGGGGATTTTTATTGGGGGGGGGGGGAATCCATTTATTTTTCAAATAATTGCTGGGGGGCACCGTAGTCTACAGAAATGACCTTGGGAGTTGTGTGCAACTGACAGGCAGCCCTTTTCCCATCTCTGCTCCCAGTTCTATTCACTCATGATCATCCCTATGTCAGCAAAGTATAGTGATGATGAGACCAGGAAGGAAATACATTCTTGATTCTATTGGATGTTGGCTACCAAAGGATAATACTGGATAAAAATATAGAAGAGATGTGAGGAGTAATCCTGAAACAAATTAATAGATCTCTGGTGTCTGTCTGAGACTTTCTGACAACCTGTCAATTGTGGAAAAACTTTATCTGGATGACATTGGCCTAAATCCTAGAACTATTGATTGAATTGGATCTACCTATGGATTGGCTCACAATTCAACAAATGTTAGAATATTTCTACTCTAGTTGGGACAAACCAATAGGATTCCATTAGACCCAAACTTTAGTGACACAAATTGTTGAAAGAAACCCACAGGGCTAGAAGATAAATGTGGACGGACTATGTCCCTGAAAAATAATTGTGGCTGAAAGTAATGGAAACGTTACTTTTTGGAGTATAACTTCCAAATTCGCCTAGCCACTAGGGCCGCTAAGAATGGTAGTCCAAAAGCAGACACCCCCTTTCCATGTTCTACATTTTGTTTTGTTTTTTTCAAAGTCAGCTCTATGAAGTGTTTAGCTGGAGGCAGTATTAAGTAAATGGATGGGAGGAAATGCAGCCAGCTGCTTGGTGGATGCAGAGTATATTCAACCACAGTGCACCATCCATCCACATTTCTCTTATTGGCCTGTCTGATGCATTGGACAAACCGTCGCACTAAGTATGGGCATAATGTCTTCTCGATAAATTGTTCCATAATAGGCAAGCTGTCAGAGAGCACACTGCTGAGCCCATGAACACTTTTTTCTCTCCCCCTTCCTTCCTTTCTCCTTTAGATGTGTCTTCAGATTACTCTTCACATCCTTGATATCTATGTACCAGACGCTGAGTTAGGATAGCAAGGGGTTGTCCCAGCATAGCTCAGCAGAGCCAGTCTGTATTTCTCTCATCGGGGAGCAAAGATTGATGAGTTCTTCCCAAAAGTGACTTCTAGGAAGGTGTCACTGTCTGACAGGCATGTCCTGGATGAAGTCTGTAAGGGAATGTCTCTCCGTGTGAGAGAGTGTGTAACTTCTCAGTGGTAGATAGACCCATTGTGGTCTCCAGTGTACCTAATAAAAGGAAAAGAAATGACTGCATCGAGAGAAACCATTTATTTCACAGATCTGTGGGCAAGGGGGAGGGCTGGATATTGCTTTACCTCCTCACTTGCCCTCCGCTGAGAGCGCGGAGTTTGATGTGATGAATGTTACCTTCTGCTGTGTGAAGAGCATGAAGTGGCACACTCTGTCCTTTTGCAGCTGCTTGTCCCCTCTTCCCTAAGAAAACAAATGACAGTTCCCCTTAGTGTCATCTTTTTTTCCCCTCCTTAAAAAAAGAAAAAAAAGAAAAGACTTTTCTCTCGGAGATTTATTGTGAGAGCTTTGCAAGAGATTTGTAGCAAGTAGCGCTCAGCCTGTAGTCTTACATCCTCGCTCAGTGCCACAGCCATAATTCTCCCAGAGTGGAATGATAGAAGCTTGCGATGGCTAATAATGTATTATGATGATACTGTCTGGGCAAGAAGGATTGTGCTCAGGTTTTCGTTGTCTCATTTGGGTTACATGCAACTTTTCTCTCGCAAAGCTGAAACAAATGGTGCTTTCCTAGTTGTGAACATAAGACTCAAGGAAATTAAGCAGTAACAAATAAATTAAAATAATAGCATTTTCTTCTCACTGACAGGCATGTATTTGCCAGAGAAGCAGCAGCAAACAAGTCTCTTTTAATGTGTTAGTTCTCGGAACTTTGAATCCCATCTGTCTCAGAATCACAAATTGTGAGATGTCTGACAGATCCTTAGAAGTCTGTGCTATAAGAATCACAAAGAAGACTTTACTTCTCCCAGTCTTAGTGAAGTCCCAGAGGGATAAAGGGTCATTTCACACTACACAAATATGAATCCACTCTAACTGCCATGGTTCTGCCTTGTGGAATCATGGTTTTTGCAGTTTAATAGGAGAAGAGCATTTAGATTTCTCAGCCAGAGCTCCAGTGACTCACCAAACTATTCCCCAGGACTCATCCATGGAAGTTAAAGTGGAATGATAGCGCTATATTTCTATAATGTGAAAGGACCTGAAGTGAGAAGAGTGTTGAAGCAGTCAATGCAGCAGGGGCCAAGGAATCCAAAGCAACTCTTCAGAACTTAGGACAGCTATGAAGGTCCAGAAAGAGAACTCAATAAGAGATAGAGATGGTGCATGTGCCTACCCAAATCTTTCTCTTAAGAGTGATACATCATGAAGATGATGTTGCAGTAGTGCTGGACTTTGGCGGAGATATCCAAAGCATCACATGGCAGGATGAGCAGGAAGGTTTCCAAATGGAGTTGGGCTGGCTCCTCTGCAATGGCACCATCCTACAGAATCCTGGCATTTGCAGTTTTGTGTGGCACCAGCACACTTGGACGGAAAAGGCTCAAGAGCTTACAAAAGTATATCCAACAGCTACATATACTACTGATGTTTTTGGATGTTTTCAGTCTTTTAAATTGCCTTGTTTTTAATGTTTTGAAAGCTGCCTTAAGTCCCAGTAATGAAAAACAGGCAGGATATAAATGAATCATAACAAACAAACAAGTAATGATAGTGGTGGTGATAAGATGTTCAGAACTACCTGCTTCCATAACTGAGGGCCAGTTGGTTTAGTTAAATAATTTCCAGTTCTGACTAACATGCAAAATAAGTACATATGTTTTAAAGAGCCTGCTTGGGGGAAAAGCACTGAGTCTTACGAAAGGGGTTAGGGCTAATTCTGGAGAGGTGAAGCCACTTGCTATTAGCGCTTACGGCTTCTTCTCCATGATTCATCCCTCACATGCAAATCTGTTCTATTTAGGATGAGTGTAAAATGATTCAGCCATCATATTATCTGGCTTTTCTACACTTCCAACTGGTCTGTATTTATAGAGTGGCTATAATAATACCACCCCGTCTTTTTTTTTTCTGATTAAGTGCATTTTTGATACATTTGATTAAATTAATATGGCCAGACATACACTTGCTCAATGTGTTTTAGCCTGGCTGTGTACTCACAAGCCCCACCAAATAAGCCCTAAACCGGCCAGTAGGAAGGATTGTGTGAAGAACCTGGAGGGACTCCATGAAAAGGGATGCGGGTTGTTTGAATATGGTCCAAAATCTTTCCAGTTGAGTTTTTGAGTAGTAATGCTGGCTTCCTAAATGGTATTCAAGACCCATTACAGCTTGGAGAACATCAGATGTTTTAGACTTCCCCCCAAATCCCAACCTGTATCTGCACTTCACAGGCTGCCAACTGCAGAAATAATGTAGTTTGACACGACTTTAACTCCATTGGCTCAATGCTATGGAATCCTGGAATCTGTAGTTTGTTGTGGCACCAGAGCTCTCTGACGGAGACGGCTAAATATCTCACAAAACTACAAATCCTAGAGTTCCATAGCATTGAGCCATGGCAGTTAAAGCTGTGTCAAATTGCATTGTTTCTGCAGTGCATATGTAGCCCAGTTACATCAGGCCCATATTACTTTAACTGACATGGCTCCCTCCTGTGGAATTCTGGGATTTGTAGTTTGTAACTTAAGGTTTCTCTGGGGATGGACACTTGAACTCTCTGGCGGAGAATTCTCCCTCAGTTACAAACCCTGGGATATCATATCAGGGAGCCATTTGAGTGAACACAGTATGAAATGGATGTAATGGTGCAGAGCAGATCCCCTGGTGTGTACAGTAAATGGTAAGAAATTGTGAGAATTATAGTATAAAACATTTTGACTACACCAAATATTACCCGCCCCTTGCCCTTCCTTTTGGTCATAGGCTGGCAGAAATTTAAGGATGCAGCTTCAAGTATGTGGCTTGCAACGCATGGTCTCCAGCATCACTGGATGTTTTCAGCTCAACCCATTATTGCCTCAGGTTGTTTTCCATGGGCTTGGGTGACTGGTAAAGTGGTAGAACTACAGGTTTCAGCTCATCATTTGAGGAGCATGAGCTCCCACCTTGAGAGGTGAAATAAGGAAGGAAGGCTTGCAGTTGTAAACACAGTTCAGCACAAGTTTTAATAAACATCATTGAGCTTAAGTTCTAGCCAAAAATCAATCAATCAATCAATCAATCAATCACCAGATTACTAGACTGTGCCATCAGTTAGCTTCTTTAGAGTGTCTCCTATGTGCTTACCCTGAAAGCAGGCCAAGGAAAACAGCTTTGAGTTATAACCAGCCTTAATATTTTTGGAAAAGGGGATCATATTTTTTTGTGCCAGAATTTTAAGTGCAACCAAAGATTGGGCATTCATTTTTGAAAAGTAATTCATTTCCATTACTTGTTATCATGGTGTCTGAGAGGTAATTGGTGGTCATTACACTATTATAAAAGTAACGTGTTCTTTTTTATGAAAATAACATTATTCGTTTGATTACTTGCTACTTTTTTTTTGAAATAAAATAACATTTAGGGTTATAAGAGAGTGGCATAAATTTGAATGTCTGTAAAACGCTCTTTAAAAAGAACTGTAAAAGGGAAGCAGTTACTCACTACACCAACAAGCTCACTTCATTCCCTCTCATTTCATTACGTCTGAAATGTTTAACTTAATTCTCGTTACCAATACAAATAATTAACTGCAGGTTACTGTGTTATTTGAAACTCATTACTTCTGGGCTCTTGGAATAATCTGATAAACGCAACACCTAGCAATGACTAAATATGCTTCTAAATAAGCCCTTTATCCCGCCATTACCCTGCCTATTCACTGAAATGGGGGGCAGGTTATAGATTTCATCATTTTCTATTTGTAACCCTTCTGTGTTTTCCCATTATTTCTGTGCACTTTCTTTCTTTAACACAGAAAATCTGTTAAGGAAGAAAAGACAGAACAGCTGTACATTGCCTTCTGATGACGAGTGTTATGCACCCTCCATCTGGAAACACCTTAATTCATTCCATTTACAATCTCCATCTTGAGAAATTAAAATGCAGACCCCCTGGACACAACATCTGGCTTAATTTTTGGGTGGTTGTTGTTGTTTTTTCTCTTGCTTCTTGTAGCAACTAACCTGATTAAAACTTCTAGAGAAACGCCAAAGCTTGCACTCTGTCCCTCTGACATTGTCATTGAACCTAGTAAAAGTATTGCATTATTGGATTTTTGGATTTTCAAACACTTTAGCACTACTGGCTAATATCTTTAACTCGCTAGAGCTGCTTTGAACAGAGTCTTTTACAGTATTATGTGACTTATATTACTGTGGGGCAAATGGAAAGGAAACCTGAATGGTGGAGCAGTCCTGTTCCAGAAAAGGTGTATGCATCTATGCGGTTTTGCTTTTTAAATGGCACGATGACACCTCTGGATGGAAAACGTAATGAACATAACACATAACAACATGGAAAGTGAGAACAAAAATGACTTCTCTCACATCTTAAAAACAAGCCGATATAAAGTATCATCAGCTTTGCGTCTCTGTGCGAACACATATATATGGACTTACAATTGCTCATCCTGAAAACAAGCCAAATTATTACTGGGGGGAAAACATTGAAATCTGTTGTTTTTGAGTGAACAAGGCTTCAAAAATAATTCGTGTCGCTGTCAGCCGTTATAAAACAAACAAAACCCAAGCCATATGTGGATCCCTACATGACATTTTCCGCCCCGCACACCTTTCCCAAACACCTTCCTCTGCCTCAAAATCATGCGTTCCTGAGTGGCAAGAGCAGGAGCATTTGCAATGCATATATGAGAAAAGATAATGTGGGAAACATTTTCCTTCTTCCTTCCCATCATCATGTATCAGCAGGAACTAGCGACCTTATCAGACGGGAGGAATTTCTTTTTATTGCAAATGGAGCCAATTGGAGCCAATTCGAATTCAGGTGAATTCGCTAGTTTAGCGAATTTACGTGAATTCCAATTGTATTCGGAATGCATTCAGAATGACTTCCCATTACCCGAAAATGACCACCCATGGCCCAAAATTGCGTGAGATGCTTTAATTCGCAATAACGTAAAACCCATGAATGCATTCGGAATGACTTCCCTTTTGCCCGAAATTGCGTGAGATACTTTAATTTGCAATAACGTGAAACCCCAGGATTGTGTTCGGACTGCCATTAGATTATACTTCCAATTTCCAACGTCTGATATGGTCCATAGACTGGGTGGTAGCATTCTGTCAGAAGTCACACCATGTATCAGTTTACCTTTGGCGGCATCCACACTGCAGAAATAATCCCATTGGACATGGTTCAATGCTATGGAATTTTGGCACCTGTAGATTGTTGTGGCTCCAGAGCTTTCTGACAGAGAAGGATAAATGTCTCACAAAACTATAGTTCCCAAAATTCCATAGCATTGTGCCATGGCAGTTATAGTGGTGTCAAAGGATATTTGGCAGGGCGGGGGGAATGAACTGATGGGGAAATGGACTTGGAATTCTACTTCATTCCAGATTTTATTGCACTTGAGAAGAATCCTCTTTTTGGCAGTGGACTTTTACGAACCATCAACATTTATTACTAAGCCAGACTGAATTTGGCTGGCTTTCTGTGCAGGCAGGTTTGCATGTTTATGCATGTCCAAATCTAGGTAGTATTAACACACTGCATAGTGCTTGGACTATGCCCCTTTTTGGCCTTTGAGTGCTGTGCTTTTACTGGATTGAAAGTTTCTCTCAGATACTAGAAGGTTGGGGTTTTTTTTTTAACCACAAAGGAAGAAGATTCTGCTGCGAGAGATCCCAAGAGGGGGAGCTGGGAACATGAAAGATGGGAGTTTGGAGAAGAAAGGATGTAAAACAAAAATAGTTGAAGAAAAAATGGACAAGACAGTGGCAGCTTTCTACTCTCAAACTGATTGTTCTGCAGTTTTGTTGTTGTTGTGTGTCTTCAAGTAATTTCCAACTTAGGACGACTCTAAGGCAAACTTCTCTGCAGTTATAAGCATCGAGGGCTACAGCCCCTTTCTAAGTGGAGATATACTGTGTTTCATCATTCATGGCACATTCTTTGTAAGTTTTCTCAGAAGAAACCCCAACAGAATTAAGTGAGGCTTGATACCCATAGTGGTGTAGTGGTTTGAGATAGGGCTACGACTCTTGACTTCCTATCAAAGCCCACTTTTCTATTACAACCAGCCCCTCATATCCACAGATTGAACCAATCACAGTTTGAAAATATTTTTAAAAGTCAAAAAAGCAAACTTTGATTTTGCTATTTAATATTAACCTTTATTTATATAGCGCTGTAAATTTACACAGTGCTGTACATACAATCTTATAGTTAGACAGATCCCTGCCCTCAGGCTTACAATCTAGAAGAGGCAACACAAAAGGAGAAGGGAATGGTGGTGGGAAAGAGGATGAGGTCCAGTGGTTCTTCTCTCCCTCTGGGGCCTGGACCAAGGCAGATTGACTGGAGGGAGGGCTTAGCTTCTTAATACATAGTTAAAAGGAGGCATCCTGGGGCAGACGGCACACTCCTGGGAATGCTTCCCTAAACAATATAGTCTTTAACTCAATTTTGAATCTGGTTAGAGAAGTGATGAGGCATGCATGTGGGGGAAGAAGGTTCCAGGAGTGCAGAGCAGCAAGTGAGAAGGGACAGATCCAGGACAGGGCAGTGGAAATCCTTGGCTGGGACACGAGACCTTGACTACCAGAGCGGTAGTATAATATAAAGGATGCAATTTTACTACACTGTGGTATACAGTGGAACTTGACCATCCACAAATTTTGGTACCCACCATGGGTCCTGGCATCAAACCCCAACAGATACAAAGGGCTCAATGTACTCTTATTTAGCAGAGAGGTGGGAATCCAGATGTTGCTGCAGGTCTGCAACTTCTAGCACTCCACACAACCAGCTATGCTGGCTAGGGCTGCTGGAAGTTGCAGTCCAAATCTGGAAGACTGCACAACTCCACCTTTTGCACCAGCTATTAACCTTAATGTAACTACACTCATCCTTCCACATACACTGGGGTTAGGGGCACAGGACCCCCATGAATGTGGAAGAATAGTAAATACAAAAACACTATCTTTTTACCTGAGGGAACACCTCTCTAGGAATCTCTAGGTCTTCCAGTGCAACTCTGTGGTCAACAGCTGCCAGACATTGACCATAGAATTGCACTGGAGGAGCTACAAATACCTAGTGGAGTGTTCTCTCTAGGAATCTCTAGGTCCTTTAGTGCAACTTTTGGTTAAACTTGACCATAGAGTTGCGCTGGAGGATCTAGATATTCCTAGAGAGAACATATTCATAAAATCTGCAAATTGTCAAATCTGCAAAAGTCAAAGCTACAATTGTGCAGGAAAGAGTGTATTATTGTTGTTATGTACCTTCAAGCCAGCTCCAGCTTATAGCAACCCTATTATAGAGGTTTCTTGGTAACATTTATTCAGAGGTGGTTTGTCTCACCACAGTCAATGAGTTTACATAGCTACATGGTGATTCAAACTCTGGTTTCTCAGAGTCCTATTCTAACATGCTGGCTCATTAACTATGTGCGACTGTAATAAATACACATTATCCCCGTTTACTCCTGCCTCCATTTCCCTCTCTTCCCCCTGTTGTGTTCCCTGTCTTGTATTTTAAATAGGAACTCAGATGTAGCATTTGGCATTTTGTGGAGCATAGATATACAGATATGAATAAGGTGTGTTGGTTTTACTAGGGTACAGTGAGGTCCAAACAGTGATCTGTTTTACATTTATAATTTTGGGATGGTTCAGTTTGGCTCCCAAACAAGCCACCAAGAAAATTCTGCAGCTACATATAAGGCAGTGTCATATTTGACATGCAGCAGGATGTCTTTTGCAGAGTTCTTTCCGATTACCATTTTTATGGAGTTTATCATACAACGGAATTTGGGGGTATAATGCAATGGCAATCCGAATGCAATCATGGGGTTTCATGTTATTGCGAATGAGTGTATCTGACGCAATTTCGGGCAATGGGAAGTCATTCCGAATGCAATCATGGGGATTCACGTAATTGGGTATTAAAGTATCTCACGCAATTTTGGGCAACGTGGGATCATTTTCGGGAAATGGGAAGTCATTCTGAATGCATTCCGAACGCAATTAGAATTCACGTAAATTTGCTAAACTAACGAATTTACGTGAATTTGAATTGGCTCCATTTGAAATTGGGAGAAATTCCTCCAGTGTGATAAACTCCTATGTTTTGAAGTCAACTGGGGGTTGATTCTCTTATTAGGGTTGTGGTCTTTGCATGTTCTTGCCCATATTGCACTCACTGCAGACATAACACACTTTTGCTAAGAGTTTTGTTGTTGTTGTTATACTGTTATGACTCCCCCCCCCCCATACTGTTTGCTCCCGGGAGTATCTTTGTCAGACAGCAACTCAGGATTCAAAATTTTTTCCCCCTGGCTTTCATATCAACATCAACAAAGAATTTGTCCTGACAACTGGGGGGAAAAAACACAACGCTCTAGTTCCAGGTTGAAAAAGTATTCTGTGTCATTCAGAAATGCTGTGCAATTCAGATTTCAAGGTTTGTGTAGAGTTTTACATTTTAATTTGGAATCTGTAATGTTTTCAACTATGAGTCTATAATTCTACCACTGTTATCTACATTTCAATGCTTTTGTATTGTTTCTAACTTGTATTATTTTAAATTTGTTGTTGGCTGCCTCGAGTCCCTATATTGGGAGAAAAGTGGGCTAGAAATAAAAAAAGTAATAATAATAATAATAATAATAATAATCAAGCATTTTAATATTCAGTTTTTCTCCTGTCAATAATCTTGACAAGAACATATTTTCTTCCAAAATAAAAAAGAATGCTATTTTTTTTTTGGGTGGTTTGATAAAAATAAAACAAAAATATTGACTCCTGATCATGGGGCCATACTCAGATTCGCATGTCTTGGGCTTCTCTGTAGCCAGTCTCCTTCCTTCTCCTTTTTCAAATCCAGACAGGTAAGAGAAATAAAATTCACAATAAAACAGGAGGACAATAACAATCAAAATTCACAAAACTGATGCCTAATGGAGAAGCCAGTAGGGCTTCAAAAGCCTTGCAACATGCATTCTATGCCTTTTGGTTGTCCCGATAAAGGTTTCACTGTTTTGTGGATTTTGGATGTTATTGTACTTTGCTGTATGGCCAACATCGCTACCCCTGGGTATTTTGAATAAACCAGAAAATATGGGATGCGGGGAATCCTGTTACTTAAAAATACATAACAGGAACAAGATTGGAAGGGACTAGACCAAGACCATGCACAAGGAAAGGAAATCAGCATCCTATTCTAAGCCTGCGTACATTTCAATAAGTCTTTAAAATGTCAATAAAGAGCTATTTGGATGTATTTTAACTACACAATGGCCACATGTCTTCCTTTTCCAGGACCTATCCTACATTTCATCCTTCCATCCAAGAGGAATTCAAAAATGTCCTCCAGTTTGAACATCATCATCATCATCATCATCATCATCATCCTTTATTTATATAGCGCTGTAAATTTACACATCTAAGAAGCATGGGTTTATTATTATACTAGCATTTTTATCTTCTTCTTTTTTGTAGTTTTGTAGTCCTATGTCCTATGTTTTTCTTGAACATCCTACATTTTATTGATCCTTGTTTTTTGTGGTTATGGCATCTGTCATCCTGTTTAAGTAGCCATGTACAAACTTTGGGCTTAGGTAGAGTTCTGTGATTTAATCTTACACTTTTTTATTGCTTTTATTATTATTGCTGGAAGTAAATTGTACTTTTCTTGTATTTTATGTCACTATGTTATCCTGCTTTGTTAAATGTCACCTTACGTGTTTATTTTATGTCACCTTACGTGTTTATGGTATGTTTTTATTTTATGCCCCCTTGTTAAATTTAAGCTTATGTAGAGAGCCAGTGTGGCACAGTGGTTCTAAGGATGGACTATGACTCTGAGGCCAGGGTTCGAATCTCAACTCAGCCATGGAAACCCACTGGGTGACCTTGGGCAAGTCACACTCTCTCAGCCTCAGAGGATGGCAATGGCAAACCCCCGCTGAAGAAACTTGCCAAAAAGAAAACCCCATGATGGGTTCACCTGAGGATTGTGATAAGTTGAAAACGACTTGAAGGCACACAACAACAACATTTATTGTATTTTATGCCATTTGTATTTCATAGCACCTTGACAAATTTCACGTCATCTATTTATTGTATTTGATGACAGTTTCTATTTTATGCCAACTTGTCAGAATTTTACCCTACGTGTTTACGATGGCAATTTTTATTTTATGCCAGTGTGTCAAATTTTACCTTAAGTGTTTATCGTATTTGATGGCAATTTCTATTTTATGCCAACTTGTCAAATTTTACCTTACCTATTTAGTGTCTTGGATGCCAGTTTCTATTTGATGCCACCTTGTCTGATGGTACTGTGTCCAATTTTACCTTACCTATTTATTGTATTTGATGCCAACTTAATAAATGGGTATGGTAAGATTTGATAAGGTGGTATCAAATAACCCATTAATGCCTATTTTATGCCACCTTGTCAATTTTCAAATTTAGTTTTATTGGATGCCAATTTGTATTTTTTCCCAACTCAGTCAGTGTAATTGTAACTCAGGGTAACAAAATATATTTTTAAAAAAATGTCTCCCCCTTTTGTGGCATTCTATGACTGTAATAAATTAATTTAAAAAATTAATAGAGGACTACCAAAATAACACAAAAAAATCATCAGATGCCTGTGTTCATTTACAAATAATAATAATAATAATAATAATTTGTAAATGAACACAGGCATCTGATAATATTATTATTATTAAAAAAGAGAAAGGGATGAGAAAAGAAAATCAATTATGAATAATAAATTATAAATATATTATGATCAATATAATAGCCCATTAATGCCAATTTCTTGTAAATTCTGAAATTTAGTGTTATTGGATCCCAATTTGTATTTTATCCTAACTCAGCCAGTGAAATTTAATTACTGATTATATTTGTAATTTATAATTATAAATTATATATATATATATATATCACATATATTAATATATATATATTTATATATATCCTTAGTTATGTTTATAATTATATATTATAATTAATATAATATTTTATATTATATATATATATTTATAACTTATTTATAATTGATTTTCTTTCCTCATGCCTATTATTATTATTATTATTATTATTATCATTTATTATAAATAAATTTATTATTAATAAATAGTTATTATTTATTATTTATTCTAAATAATTTATTATAAATATTTATTATAAATAAATTATTTATTATTAATAAATAAATAATTACTTATTATAAATAATAAATTTAAATAAATAAATAATTATTATCATTTATTATAAATAAATTATTCATTTTAAATATCAAATATAAATAATAACAATTATTATTATAAATAATAAATATATATTCTATTATGTTATGTTATATTAAAATATTAAATATAAATAATAAATTATTATTATTGCTATCATAAATAATAAATATAATAAATAATAAATATATTATAAATATAATAATATTATAAATATATTATATTATAAATATAAATATAAAACATGAATATAATGTATATTTATTACTTATAACAAATATATTTTAAATATAATAATATATAATATTATATAAATAATAAATATATTACAAATATAATCATACATTTATAAATATTAAATAATAAATAATAAAAAAGAAGAAAAACCATCCAATTATGGAATGTTTTATTTCCAGCAAGATTCAGGAGGGGGGGGGAAACAAAACAAAAACACGGACAAAAAAATAATGGGGTTTTGTTTTTATTTCCCTCAAAGAGAGACCAAAACCCAGAAGCGAGCTCTTGATAGAGACGGTCGGGTTAAAAAAAAAAAAAAAGGTGGGGGGACTCTACTACTTTTACTAGCTCTACAGCCCCAGCAGCAGCAGCAGCAGCAGCAGCGCCGACTGCACTACTATTATAATAATACAGTACAGTATTCTATTTAGTCGAGGCGCGAGCGCGTGGCCGCAGCGGGCAGCAGAACTCGAAGCTCGTGCCAGAGAGAGCGAGACCGAGCGAGCGCGAGCGCGTCCGTTGGCAGGCGTTGTTGCTGCTACGTCGCGCGCGCGCGCGAACGTTCCAAATCCCTCCCTCCCTCCCTCCACGATCCCATTCCTGTCTCTCTCTTAGTACAGTAGTTTTGTTGTTTCTAAGGGCTGCTGCCTTGCCTGTCACTCACTCCTCGGTTTGGTCAGCGCTGATTGGTTGAACGCGTCGTCGTCTGCCTGGAGCAAGCCCCGCCCCCTAGTATAAAAAAGGAGGGAAAGGAGGCGGAGCCAATGAGAATGAAGAAGACGCCGAGGAGGAGAGAGCGTCGTCCAGGTCGAGAGGCTGAGTGAAGCACCATTTCCACGACTCTCCTTCTTCTTGCCTTGGCCTCCGCCGCCGTCGTGGCCCTGGGGCCGGGCGGGCGAGCGCTTGGATGCCTGGAGGAGCCTTCTGCCGCCGCCGCGACGCAGAGCCAGCCCGGAGCCCGCCATGGGCTGCTGCGGGAGCGCCGCCGCCGCCTCGCAGAAGGTGAGCCAGTAGAGATGGAAGAAGGGAACGACAACAGCAAGGACCCTTGTATTGTCTGTCTATTACCTGTCTCTCTGTGTGTATATATGTGTATATATATATGTAATAATATATATAGGACCCTAGGACCTTCTCTGCTGGAAAGGGAGGTATATAGTAAGTCAATAGTAATAATAATAATAAAAATACTAATTAGTAGTAGTAGCAGTAAATAATAATAATAATAATAATAAATATTTGTTATTAAATATAAATATGAATTAATAATAATATAAATAATAAAATAATAATAAATATTTATTATGAAATATAAATATGAATAAATAATAATAATAATATTTATTGATTATTCTTAAATATAAATATGAATAATAATAATACTAAATGTTTGTTATGAAATATAAATATGAATAAATAATATTTGTTGATCTTAAATATGAATAATAAAAATAATAATACTAAATATGCGTTATTAAATATAAGTATGAATGAATAATAAATAAATAAATAAATAATAATAATAAAATAATGATAATAATAAATATTTATTATGAAATATAAATATGAATTAATAATAATAATAATAATATTTATTATTCTTAAATATAAATATGAATAACAATATTTATTAATTATTATTATTAACTATAAATATGAATATTTATTCTTAAATATAAATATGAATAATAATAAATATAATGATAATAAAATAAATAGATAACACTAAATGTTTATTCTTAAATATAAATATGAATAATAATTAATAATAAAATAATAATATTCTTAAATATAAATATGAATAATAATTAATTAAAATAAAATAGTAAAAATTAATAATAAAATAAATAAATGTTTATTATTGTTAAATATGAATAATAATAAATATAAATAAAATAATAATAAAAATAAATAATACTAAATATTTATTATTATTAAATATAAACAGGGATAATAATAAATATAGATAACAATATAATAATAATAAATATTTATTATTATTAAATATACATATGAATATATCCCATTTGTATCAAGGCAGGTGTTCCATTTTGCAGATTGCTTTTACTGTGCATTTTAGCGTATTAACTGTATTTCGATTGCCCGCCTCAATCACTTGGGAGAGGCGGAATATAAATAATAATAATAATAATAATAAATTGTATATCGCCACCTCGATCTGTAGAGAGAGGTGGGATATAAATAAATTTATTCTTATTATTATTATTAAATGTTTTTCAGTAACCTGTCTCAATCTGTATGAAGAGGCCGGATATAAATAAATTATATTATTAACTGTATTTCTGTAACCCGCCTTGATCCGTACGGAGAGGCGAGATATACATTTTATTATTATTATTAATATTAATATTATTAGTATTAACTTTAGTTTTGTAATCCGCCTCAATCCGTAGGGAGAGGCGGGATATAAATAAACATTATTATTATTAACTGTAGTTTGGTCACCCGCCTTCTCTGTCAAAGAGAGAGAGAGGGAGCTCTGGTGCCACAACAAACTACACTTCCCAGGATTCCATAGCACTGAGCCAGGGGTAGTTAAAAACGGTCTCAGACTAGATTGTTTCTGCAGTGTGGTTCACACCATAGAGATGTAAGCCCCTGCTTCTTAGCATAGCTATGGAAATGATCTTGTTTGGCACCGCTTTAACTGCCCTGGCTCAAGGCTATGGAATTCTGAAGCTCCGCTCTGGGCCCCACAACAAACTCCAACTCCCAGAATTCCATAGCCTTGAGCCAGGGCAGTTAAAGCGGTGCCAAACCAGGTTATTTCTCCAATCTGGATGCAGCCTACGATTCCCAGGATTCCACAGCACTGGGCCATGGCAGTTAAAGCAGCCCGAAACCCGATTATTCCCGCAGTGTGGATGCAGCGCTAGTCCTGCTCAAAATGGAGGACCTTCAAGAGACGTGGAGGACATGACCAGCGTAAAAGCTGGAAGCGCTCATTAGGGATGTCGAGTCGTGCTTCTTCATCCTCCTCAAAATGGAGGGCATTTGGGGATTCCTCCTGGACAGCTGGGCTGGGATGTAGGACGTGTCCCTGAAAAGGAGGACCTCTGTACCTATTTAGTGCCTTGGATGCCAATTTCTATTTGATGCTGCCACCTTGTCAGATTTTGCGGCCCTCCTGCGCTCTCCTCTTGTCTTCTACATCTTGGCACGTTTTGCATCTTAGTAGTATTTTTAGAACATCCTTCTCTTTCCAGAATGCACACATTCACACAATTTCTCCCTGGAGCAGAGCAGAGCAGAGCAAGGACAAGGGGGGGGGGGGGAAATAACTTATGCAACCAAAAGGAAATCTATTTTTTGGTGGTGGTTGTGGGGGAAGGAAGAGAGGGGGTGGTGTTGCCCCCCTGAACCCCTTCCTCCTTTTCCTCTTCCACCCCTGAGCTCTGGCTCCATGGTTGCGGCCGGGAAGATCCTGGAGCAACCCGTCACATTTACCAGGGCTGTTGCCACCCTCCTCCTCCAATCACAGCCGTGCCGAGGCTGGGGTTTGTTGTTTTATGAATTTATCATCTGCAGCTCGGAGAGGCTTGCGGAAAGAGACGCGGCACTTGGAGGAGCAAAGGGCTGGATTACAAGCTCCAAGGGTTTCTGGACCGGTTTGTCAAGACAGAGGAGCCCAGCTCTCCATCCTTATCAGTAAACACCCTCAGTTCACCCTCTCTGAACTGTTGTCGACCCAGTGCTTGCTTGGCACTTACGATGCTGCTGCTGTTGCGTGCCTGCAAGTCCTTATATACCCCACTCGCTCCCATGCCAGCCTTCTCTGACGATGCCCGCCACAGACACTGGCGAAACGTCAGCAATAAGCTCTTCCAGGACACGGCAGCCACAGAGCCGAAAAACCCACAACCACCCCCACACACACACTATTTATGGTGACACCTAAGACAAAGCTGTTATGGGGTTTTCTTGGCAGGTTTCCTCAGAGGAGGTTTGCCATTGCCATCCTCTGAGGGTGAGAGAGTGTGACTTGCCCAGGGTCACCCAGTGAGTTTCGATGGCCGAACTGGGATCCGTGTCTAGCCCCCATATCTAGCCCCCCAGCAATTAGGTACCGTTTGGCTTGTGGAATTGTACTTCACATTTTTTGCTGGACGAACCTTCTGCCGCCGAATGACTTAATTCTGAGTGATTTTAGGGTAGACTTAATTAGTAGTCTGCCTTCATGCTGATACCGTTGCCAAACTCTGTATCTCCCCCACTGCACCTTCTGGCATTCTCTAGTCCCTTTAGTTTCTGGGGCTTGTGCTTTGAGACCATCCACAACATTGTATTCACCATTATTTTTTTCAATCTCCTTCCCAGACTCGCTACTCTTTATTTCAGTGCATTCCCACCAGACTTCGTTTTGTCGTTTCTGACTTAAAGCAGCCTAAGGTGACCCTGTCACTGGGTTTTCTTGGCAAGGTTTGTTCACAGGAGGTTTCCCTTTGCCTTTCTCTGAGGCTGGGAGAGTGTGACTTGCTCAGGGTCACCCGGTGGGTTTCCACGGCCAAGCACTGATTTGGCCACTGGCTCCAGAGTCTTAGTCCCACACTCAAACCATTATACTATCCTGGCTCAGTTTGTTTTATATGTGCAGGGTTAAAAAAACACACACACAACCCTGATCTGTTACTTCACACATAGTGAATGTGCCTGTGTTTGCCTGTTTCATGTATAGGGCTACCCTTTCTCAGACACTCAGTGTGACCTATGTAGAGTTAACCCATTTTATCCTTGCAGTAGCCCTGTGAAGTAGCTCAGCTCAGATGCAGTGACTTGCCTAAGGCCAACCAGGGCTGCATTCACACTGGGAGAATAACCCGGTTTGGCACCGCTTTCATTGCCTTGGCTCAAGGCTATGGCATTCTGGGAGTTGGAGTTTGTTGTGGGGCCCAGAGCGGAGCTTTGCTCCGCTCTGGGCCCACAACAAACTCCAACTCCCAGAATGCCATAGCCTTGAGCCAAGGCAATGAAAGCGGTGCCAAACTGGGTTATTCTCCCAGTATGGATGCAGCCCAGGATGCTCTCCATCCAGACAGAATGCTTCCCCTGTTTCCTGTAACCATGCTGTATTCTTGAGGGATGGATGTGAAGTTTTCATTGTCTAATGATGGACATGGTTAATTTGTTACCGTTGTGTTCAGACTGCTTTCTGTCATTTGTGTGTCTGTATGAGTAAGAGGCAATTTGTCAGTGTATTGTGTTCTATCTCTCTCACTATACATACTCATCCATTCCTTCTGCATAATAGTGTATTACTCTAGGGCCTAGGCTGTGGAGATAAATTTCAGTAGCCAAAGATGGAACTGATAGAGTGATGTATATTGGCAGGTTGTTCCTTTCTGTGTTTTTATTTACTGTTTACAACATCTAATCTGCCAAAAATTAGGGATTTAGGTAGATGGTGAAACAATATTGTGACGACAGAATTTTTAAAGGTATATATTTATTATCTTTGATTCATTTCTGGTCATGCAGTATTTATTTTTTGGGGAGGGCAGATTGATCTTGAGGCTTGTTTCCAACCGTGCCATGTAGATCTTCCCTTTCTGAGTCCAAACAAGATGCATAGAAAGGTTCTCTTATGATAATTTTAATCTGCTGCCTGTTCTTATCTTAATATTTCTGGCTAGAGATATGAACACCTATTATTTATTTTTTTTGGCTGGGATCTCCTCCTATTTTTTTCTCCAAGATAAAATTGTCAGATTTTGCATTGCAGAAAAATTAGAAACTTTAGAGAGCATTTTAAAAAAAAACCCAAACTTGTGAGGAATTACTATCTCTGTTGGAAATAGTGGAATGTTTTTCAAGGCAAGGTTTTACACACTCAGAATTCGAAGGACTACACAGTATAAAGATTTGGAAAACTAGACAACATCAGTTCCTCCACATATTGTAGACACATACACTACGCTGAAACCCAAGAGATGTTTCTGCTTCTAGTAAATGATGCTATGCATCTTCAATTGAGGAATATATTTTTGGGGGGGAGCAGTCCTTCATTGCTTATGATAATGCACTATTGGAAGAGATAAATCCTCAAGACTGTGACTGTTCCAGACCAAATAATACATGTTTCTTGTGGGGTTGGGGAGGGAGTTGTTCTTAAATGATAAAAACTAAAATATGTGTGTGTTTTTAGGTGGTAAAAAGCAAGACATGTGTGCTTAGATACCAATGGTACAGTGGTTTGCAGCTCCTTCTATAGTACAAAATCAGGGCTTTTATGTTTTAAATGTCATAAATATGCCAAATAGTATAATCATATAAGCCAAGCTAATTATTTTATGTCACCAAAGCAAAAATACGAAAATAAATATTGTACTTTCCCCCCAAGATTTTCAATATTTTCCCAAAGGGGAAAATATTTTCCTCTCGTGGCTTCAAAACGTACGGAAATGGTACTTCTCAGTTCCTAGATTTAAGCTACGTTTATTGGCAGGATATATTCCAGTCTTGCTAGTCTCATGCCACACTAGGTGACTGTATCCACAGACACTTCCAGTTTTGAACAAGGGAACAAAAGAGCCTTGCTCACTCAGTCCAAAGTCTATCTGTTTGAAAAAAGCTTTATCAGGTCTAGCCTTCTGTTCCCACACTGGCCACCTAGATGCCTATGGGAAGTCCATGAGCCGGACATGAGTACAATAACACCCTCCTGCTTCTGTTCCCTAGCAACTGATATTCAGAGGTAGATCACATCTGATACTGGAGGTAATATATAGCCATTATAACTAGTAGCCATTAATAGCTTACCCACTAAGAATTTCTCTAAGCCCTTTTTAAAAAACTGTTCAAGTTGGGGCCAATCTCTTAAATCTCGAGACAGCGAATGCATAATTGAGTTATGGACAATATGAAGACATACTAGTCTGTTTTTAGCCATCTGTATGAGAATGGTGTACATATATCTTTGAACTCTTCCCTTTAATTGTCACCATCTTCATCATGCCAGCGTATTTTTGCCTTCCCCATCCCACTCCAGCTGGAGCCTTCTGAATTGATTTGCTTGGTAGAAATGCATTACACAATGTGTCTGCTGTGTGTCCTGTAACGCGGTTTGTGTGGGGCTCCTGTAGGTTGGCCTGCACCATAGTGGCAGCAGGATTACACTAGTCAATGGCTTTTGGTTCAGTAGTGGGTTCCATAGTCGATACTGGTGCTCCTGGTGATCTGATGGTTTCTCCCCCACTGTGCTAAGAACTAGGGCCATATTTCTGCACATATTCTTCCTGGAAACGTGCTGCTCACCTATATAGTTTGCAAACCGACATTGGTCCATGGATCACCACCTTGAGTAGCGCTGGTCTACACACCTTATCAACAATTTGGATTTCCCCCCCTTTATACATGTCTTTTTCCTCAGATTGAATTAAGCATGTGCCTTTGGGCTTGTTTATTTTTATCCTTTCCGTACCCATTGCTGTCTTTGGGACCATTGCCGTATTCTCCATTGCTATCGTTTTCACATCTACTGATTTTATTTCAATTCGCTTGTACGGCTTTTTGCAAATTTCCCAGGTTTCCTGTTTTTCAGATTTTCTTTTTTCGCCTTTGACATTTTGGTAACATCTTCTTTTGTCAAGTGTTTTGTTTCAATTCTTTATGTCTTTTTTTCTTTCCTATACTGCAGGAGTTTGGTAGGTATTCAAAAACGACAAAAATTGTTACTTAGGTTTATGCCAGTACTGGGTACAGTACCTTTGCTAAGCTGATTTGCTTTCTTGAGGCAACAGCTCATGCATCTCAAGCACCGGAAAATAACCACAAATCCTTATGGTACAATACATTTGTCTGTTTCTAGAGTGCCATCAAATTTCATAAATTTGAAGTGGCATTTAATTTATTTCATAACATGTCATTTCTGAGCTACGTGCCATGATGTTTTGTGCCATGACGTAGCATCTTTGCACTGCTGTCCGGATGCTTCAGAGCCCGATTTTTTGATGCCACACGCTCTGACGCCACCCGGGAGCTGGCTTCCAGCTGCCCACATGTGGGCTGGCTTCTGGGCGTTGCAGTGGTGCAGCGTTTGCACACCACCAGAGCACCATAAATCCAGCTTCCATCCATGGCAGGGCAGGAAAAGCTGGCTTTTTGCTGGCACAAAAAGGAGCAGCTCCTTGCTGCCTGCTTTTTTGGCTGGAAAAAAGGCAGATTATGATTGCGGCGTGAGGTTGCCATGCCCTCAGTCCATCTTCAGAAGAGACGGTCTGTTTTGCCCTTTAATTTTTTTAAAAAAAGTAACTTGTTTATAATTTGCTTTTCTGGAAACTTACTTTAACATTTTCACTTGGCTTTTATTCTGGTGATCTCCTTGAACGTGTTATTCACATCTCTGGACAAATCTTTATTCATCTCTACCTTCCACTAGTTCATTTCCTAGCTTTCCTGAAAATGATGTCATTTATATAATTACAAATCTACCTAGAAGGCACAGCTTGTATTATAACAGTGAATTCATTAGTAGGAAATAAATGTGATGTATGAATAAGTAAATTAAATCATTAAGTAACTACCACAGTCATTGAAGAGGTTAAGGGTGTAAAGTCTTAGTGTAAGTCTGTTTCTTCTTGCAGAAAGAATAGATGCATTTTCCAATGTTGGTGTTGTCCAGGGTAACATTTATTTAGAATACAGCAATAAGAAATAGAGTTTTTCAGTTTTGACTGGAGTTGGGACATGATTCAGCTGATTGTTAGTTTGGTCTATGAGTGGGCTGACTTCAGCGTTGTGTCTTTTAGTTTTGTGAACCCTGTTGTACAATAATGTGTTCCAAACTTACAAAGCAAGAATGCACATTCAACTAAGAATAAGTAATGTTTGTGCACCTTTGCCAAGGAATGTCCATAGATGCAGCACTTATTTTTTCTTATTACTGTATGTAATCGTGTAATAGCGTCAGAGGAGTAAAGGTGTTATGTCACATTTGTTTGCCCATTTAAGAGCAAGTTAATACATGAATCTATTCCTTTTATGGCATAAGGCAGCTATTCCACATGAATGCCCTATAAATGCGTGGCACGATACCACTTACTTTCAAAAATCTGGAGAGGGTTTGGAAAGGATGACCTAGCCCCAAACCATCTGCTGACTGGAAATTACTACCAATGACTTGGCCAGAGATCTTTCCTTGATGTATTACTTGGGATTCTTTTTCCTAGGGATGTCTTTTTCCTAGGGATTGAAACCTGGACATTATGCATGTACTTTGCTGCTTAGGTATCTTTCCATCACTCTCCAAAGATCTTCCAGTCTCCCCCTTACAACTTATCTACATTTCTTTGCTCTAATGCTGCCATCTCTGGATGAAAACACAGATTATATATCATTGATCAATGGCAATGAACACCATCCACAGCATCTCTTTTCAGCCTTTCATTCTTTGTTAAAGCCTTCCTCTCCACCTATTCCCCCCTCTTCCTCACCTAATGATTTTGCAACTTATTCTAATTCTAAGATCAAAACCTCCACTCCAAACTTGAGGTTCCTGATTCCTCCGCTGTTCTGGCATTTCAACCATCTGTATTGGTAACATTTTCTGCCTTTTCTTCTGTCTTGCTGGACAAACTAAATTGTTGATTTCTTCTAATCCATCAACCTGTTCTCTTGATCCGATTCCTTCTTGTTTTCTAATCTCTGCTGCCCCTGCTATACTGCCTTCTTTTCTTTATATTATTATTCCTTCTCTCTCCACTGGTTCCTTTCCCTCTGCATGCATTGGTTTCTCCCACCCTGAAGAAGCCCTCACTTGACCCTTTCTCCCTTTCTAACTATCGTCCTATCTCAGTCGTACCTTTCCTATCTAAGGTTCTAGAATGTGCTGTTTACTTTCACTGTATTGAGTTTCTTTCTACAAACTCTATTACGGATCCCTTTCAACCTTGCTTTCTACAGAGATGGCTCTCATGAAGATTGCAGATGATCTTCTTCTGGCCAAGTCAAAAGGCCTATATTCAGTTTTTGTTCTTGATCTTTCCATTGCTTTTGATACAGTCGATCATAGTCTTTTGGTAGATTTGCTACAGGATCTAGGATTTACTGATTTAGTTCTTAATTGGTTTATATCATACCTATTGAATAGATCATTCGCTGTGGTAGCTGGAGGTCAGGTTTTGACTTCTGTCTAGTTACTAGTTGGAGTACTACAAGGTCCCGTCCTGGGTCTGTTGTTGTTATCCATATACACTCTATCTTTAGGTAATCTTATTAGTTCCCACAGTTTTCAATGTCATCTATACACCCACCAATGATGCCCAATTATACTTTTCTGCTCCAGAACTTTCTTCAAACATTGAGCAGTGAGTTTCATCATGTCTCTCTACTATATCTGCATGGATGCTTCATCGGCATTTAAAACCTAACATGGCTAAAACAGAACTATTTATTTTCCACCAAAACCAACTTCACAATATATATTTTCAGTTACCGTTAATGACATTCGTATTCGTCCTGTGAATGGAGCACATAGCCTTAGATTTGTTCTTAGAATCATAGAATCATAGAATCATAGAAATTTAGAGTTGGAAGAGACCACAAGGGCCATCCAGTCCAACCCCCTGCCATGCAGGAACTCCCAATCAAAGCATACCCGACAGATGGCCATCCAGCCTCTGCTTAAAAACCTCCAAGGAAGGAGACTCCACCACCCTCCGAGGGAGTGTGTTCCACTGTCGAACAGCTCTTACTGTCAGGAAGTTCCTCCTAATGTTGAGGTGGAATCTTTTTTCCTGCAGTTTGCATCCATTGTTCCGAGTTCTGTTCTCTGGAGCAGCAGAAAACAAGCTTGCTCCCTCCTCAATGTGACATCCCTTCAAGTATTTAAACAGGGCGATCATATCACCTCTTAACCTTCTCTTCTCCAGGCTAAACATTCCCAGTTCCCTAAGGCGTTCTTCATAGGGCAAGGTCTCCAGACCCTTCACCATTTTTGTCGCCCTCCTTTGGACCCGCTCCAGTTTCTCCACATCCTTTTTGAATTGTGGTGCCCAGAACTGGACACAGTATTCCAGGTGGGGCCTGACCAATGCAGAATAGAGTGGCACTATTACTTCCCTTGATTCCTCCTTGTCATTTATTCCTGAGATCCAGGCCACAGCCAAGTCTTGTCAGTTTTTTCTTTACAATTTAGCTAAAAGTAGACCTTTTCTGTCAGTATCTACTGCTAAGACTTTGGTTCAAGCCTCAAGTACTGCAGTCTCCTTTTGATGGGGCTTCCTCTGTTCCAACTTGGTCCTTTGACATTTGTGGACTATTACTTCCTTAGGCAATTTCAAGTCCAAATTAAACACGTTTTTGTTTATGAAAGTGTTTCAGATTACAGCCTGATATCTCGGACAGCTCAGATTAAGTCTGTATTGCTTTCCCATAGTTTATAGTTTTAGAGCTATTTTGATGGATATATTGTTTTAAAAATTTGTGCTTTGTGATTTTAGATTGTTAGCAGGCCTAACATTGCTATGCTACTTAGACTTTATTTGAAAGTGGAACCTGCAGCTCCTTTGTACATGTATGTACATTGTGATGCTTTGTGTCTGTAGAGGAGTTGAGGATGGCTGGCATCACTTTGCAAAATATTCATTGGGGTTGGATGCTTTTATTTTATTTTATTTTATATTGGTCTTTTTGTACACTAATCACTTGGTGCAGAGTAAAGCTAGAGTCCTGACCACATCTCCTCAATTGAGAAGGCATTTGTGGGTCCGCTGTCATCCTAGCTGGAAAAACTGAGGCACAGAACAGCAGATTTTAAAGAGTACAGTGGGACCTCCACATTTGCTGGGGTTTCGGGTGCAGGACCGCCACAAAAGTGGAAAAACTGCAAATAAAAAACCCATTATTTTTTTAACCTGAGGGAAAACCTCCCTAGAAATTTCTGTGTCCTCCAACTCAGTTCTGTGGTTCATTTCTGCCAGAAATTGACAATAGAATAGTGTTAAAGTACCTGCAGATATCTAGGGAAGTGGACTCCATAGTCATCTTCCAGCAGAGTTACACTGGAGGACCTAGAGATTCCTAGAGAGAACATATTAATCAAACCGTTGAATAATCAGAGCCACAAAAGTCAAAGCCACAAATTTGGAGGGTAGACTGTAGTTGGGTAAGTAAATTTCTCTGGATGTGCTCACTGCTGTTTGGGTCTCTTAGTGGGAATTTTTGTAAATAAAAAGGTATCACTTAAGCAGAACATCAGTTCCCAAGAATGGGACTGTCAAGAATGGGACTATCTTCTGTGGAGGAGTGAGCTCCATTTAACCAGCAAAGCTAACGATAATTGGGCTTCTAAAAGAAGATGTTTTTAAAACCTGTTTTTCTTCTAATAAATCAATATGTTAATGTTTGTCTGTATGAATAATCAACAGACCAAGATTTTTCAGTCTAGAGAGAGAGGACAATTCTAGGTTTTGACTGATAAAATTAGATTCAAAAAACAGTGATATGACATCTCTCTCAGAGTCTAGACAGTTCAGCAGGTATTAAATAGATTTCTTCAGTTTTTTAAAATCATTTGTTCAGCAGTGAGGTAGCTTTGTCTAACTGGACATCAAAACGGCTATTCTTTTCTATTCTGTTGCTGGTCTTGGTTCTTAGTGTATCAAGGCTAGAGCTGTGTATTGAAGTGGATATGATCTAACATCCTATGTGTGTAGGAACCCTGTAGGTAGTTACTCAATGAGAATATCAGTAATTGGATGCATTTCTTCCAGAAAGACAATTTGCCAATTTTCACATTTTTTTTGTCTGTAACGTATATTGTCACAGGAAACTGTTGGGCATGTCCTTTAATGATTTTCAACCTGTCTAGGATAATAGTGAGGCCCAGCAGGTCTGGCTAGTGTCTTCAGTACTGTACCTGAAAAATCTGTCTTAGAGTCCATATCTGTATTTTTACAATGTTCAGAGGTTTCTAGTCATAAAGATGGAGATCCAGAGGGTTTCCTGGATACGAAGTTTCAAAACCTGGGAATGACTCATTGTATTTGAGGGTGGGAGGAGTGAATGACAAACTAGGAATGTGTGTGCTTATTATAAAGTTAAATTTAAAGTTGCATGTGAACATTGGTTGTGATGTCTTTCTATTTGACGTCTGTACATACTTCAGCATTACATTTTGGAAGGCCACAGTTGAAAAGTGGAAATGAGGGCTCAACTGTTTGCAAAGGGAAGCCATCAAAACTCCACAGTTTTGAGACTTTTCTTTCAGAAATTGAAGAAATCAAATACAGTGGTCCCCCGGGTTACGAAGGTAATCCATTCCGGATTACCTTTCGTAACCCGGAAGCTTTCATTTCCCGGGGAACCGCTTTCGCGAACGGACCACGCAGCCGATTTAAAGGGGCCGCGCGGTTTTTTTTATTCGGATCCCGGGGGATCCTTTGGATCCCGGGGGATATGTTAGCGGTCCTGCGGCTTTCGGATCCCGGGGTTTTCGCAACCCAGGGGATTCGTAAGCCGGGGGACCACTGTATTTTATCCTTTTAATATTTAGTACCTTGTAGCTATACAGCTATTAGTTTTTTATAATGTTTGTTTAGATGCTTGCTTTATTTGTATGTCCAGCAAGATATGTGCAGCTGGCCCTGGAGCTCACGGGGGAACCGTTCCAAAACTCATGCATATTCAAGCCCCATAGGCTTGAATGGGGCATGTGCACGCAGGGCGCGCACCATGGGCACATGCCCCATTGATGTTAATGGTGGTCGTCCCTCCAGGATTTTCAAGTCTGTGGATCTCAAATCCACGGACTTGGAGGGATGACTGTATATGCTTTTGTCTGAAAAGAACTAGATTGGCATAGGGAGCAAAACCCACTGTACCTTTTCATGCCTCTTAAGTGCTCTCCTCCCAGCCCATTTCTGATTCTGGAAATACAGTATTCCAGAGTGAAAGAACAGTGATTTGGAAGCAGTTAGGCCTGGCATAGTGGGATGAAGACATCTTTTTTTAAACTCCTTTTTTCTGTATATTCCCCTCCCCATGCCCAGGCAAATAAGGAAGATGTGGATGGCTTTGCCCTTCAAGTCCAGCTTGCTTCTAAAGACACTTTCCTTCCTGTGTAATGAAAGAAGTGATAATAGAAGTTAATTGAAGAAGATGTTAATAGCTTAATATACTCCAGACAGTATTTTCTAGACAGTAAATAGTGTGCCACTCACGATAGCTTCAGGCTACCTTCTCCATTAATGGTATGTTTACAGCTGCTGATCAGTTTCCTTGATTTCTTGACAGATAAATTTTCACAGCAGATAACCAAACGTATTCATGTAATCGGTTCTGGGATGAAATTGTAGATTTTGATATTATTTTATAACCCAGCTTTTCTGATTCTAAGCAGAGGTTTTTGTTCTTTTTAACTATGTGTGTCTTCACAAAAATTGTAGTGTTCTAAGGTTTAAATTTTCCTAAGGATATGAAGTAATTGATTGTCAGATGAGGGAAAATGGCCTGCCTTTGGTTTTGTCTAAAGACAACACAGATAGCTTTTTAAATCAACTCCTTTTTCTTAAAGTAGAGGCATCAGTTACGTGTCATTGCATACAAAAGGTAAAAACAGAATTTTAGCTATTGAATTTCCTTTAGGTAACATGCTTTTGAGTCAGGTCAGAGACTATGGCTGCATCCACACTGCAGATGTAATTCGGTTTAACACCAATTTAACTTCTATGGCTCAGTGCTATGGAATTCTGGGATTTGTGGTTTGTTGTGGCACCTTGTAGCATTGAGTCATGGCAGTTAAAGTGGGGTCAGAACAGATTATTTTTGCAGTACAGATGCAGCCATGGAAAGACATAGCTGTGTGTCATCTTAAAGAAAAATGTGATTACAAAAAAATGTTAAAAAAAAAATTGATGAACTACAGACCACTTCAAATGCAACAAATGAAGTAGGCTTCAGGCTACAAAAGCATATCTCATACTAAAATGTCAACAGGTGGAAATGTATGTGACTATGAGTTACATTGCTAGTGACTGAATTTTTGATCCATTTGTTTTTAATTTTTTTAAAAACCAGAAATTTAGTTCACAGTTTTATTTCTTTAAAGAACTCTGGTACCCCAGTAAACTACAATTCCATATCACTGTGCTGTGGCAGTTAAAGTAGTGTCAAACTGGATTATTTCTGCAGTACAGATACAGCCGAAGTCACTTTATCAATAACTGCCCTGCTCAGGTCTTGCAAACTCAAAGCCATGGCTTTCCTTATTGAGTCTATCCATCTGGAATGCAGTTTCATCTTTTCCTTCTTCCCTCCACCTAACCAAACATTACCGTCTTTTCTAGGGAGTCATGTCTTCTTATCATGCAGCCAAAGTACACCAGTCACAGTTTAGTCGTCTTGACTTCTAGAGGGATTTCAGGCCCGATTTGCTCTAGCTTATGTATCAGGACAATAAAATGCTGTGGTGTGCCCATTTCTTTTAAGAGTGATCCATAGCTTTATGTGAGCTTTACAATCAAAGACTTTGCTGTTTCATATGAAATTCTTTGTTGCGTTCCATTATCCAGTGTATGTTTGCTGTTTCTTTGCATTGGTTTTTATAGTAACTCTTGTCCCCGCTCACAAGTCACTGAACGTTCAGAGATTCTGACCCTATGTCACTCCCCTTTTACTTTTGTTTCTTTTCTATTCTTACCGGAAACTGCTTGGAAAATTTAACATCCCATCCATTGAGGCTTCTTTTACTATTTAGTTACAGATAGTGTCTTGGTGCATTCATCCCTGACAATGTCCCTGGCTTCAGTCCAGAGTTCATCACTTTTCCTCATCAGTTAGGTTTAATAGTACAAATCTGTTTTTCACATCATTAAATTACACTGGGATGATCTTCAGGTTGCATATCAGCATGATGGTTGGCTTAGTGTTTTTCTTTAGCTTTACTCTTAACTTTTGCTATTAGTATTTCATGGTCTATGCCACAATCTGCTCCTGGTGTTAAGTCTTTCCATCTTCTGCTTCAAATGTATGTAGTCTGTTTGATTTTTATATTGGCTGTCAGGTGATGTCCATGTATACAGTTACTTCTTGGGTTGTTCGAAGAATGTGTTTATATTTATATTTATGAAGAATGTATTTGCTATGAACAAACTCAGTCAGTTGGTCTCTTGCCTCATTTCTTGATCACAGGATAATTTTTTATGCTGCTATTTCAACAATCTTTGATTCTGCTGTTTCTTATTTTGCATTCCAGTCACCTGTGATTAACAATAAGTTTTGTTTTGGTGTGTGAGATCAATTTCTTCTTGAACTCTAGCATAGAATCTTTCAATTTCTTCCTCTTTTGCCTCTGTGGTTGAAGCATTATGGTTACATTGATGGACTTTCTTTGCTTATTGATATTATTTGCTCAGATTTTACATTATATCCTACAACTGGTTTTGGCACATCTCTTCTTACTATAAATGCCACCAATTTCTTTTCAATTTTCTGAGTAAAACATTGATTATCTGACTCAAAATAATGGCACCACAGCTAACATGTGTTAGTACAGAGGCTGGCATGGTAAACCCCCTTTTAAATATTATTAGCATGGAAATCCTGTGGGAAGATAAAGTGAAGCAAGACACAATGTCAAGATGCACTCAGTGAGTTACTGGAGTAGGAGAGAGGACAACTACAAGTGGCTCTTTATTTATTATTATGATTTAGTGATACGGCTGGCGTCAAACTGAAAGGTGGTTTGGATGCTGGCGTACTCAGAGGTGAAGGGAATATCTAAAGCTATAGAACTGGTATTATAGGAACATGGAATGTAAGAAGCATGTATCAGGGGAAGCTAGACATAGTAAAACATGAAATGGAATGAATAAATATTGCAGTACTCAAGGTGAGTAAGCTAAAGTGGACGGGAAGGGGACATTTTTGTCTCTTGAGAGATTCTTCGCCAGTATCACCCTTCACTACTGCTACTGCCTAGTAGTTGCTTGGCATATTTACTCTGTGTCCTCAGCAAATCCTTGATGTTTACTCAGGCCTATATCCATACACGTGATAGAGGTATATAAAATCATGCATGATATAAAACGTTGATTGCTTTGGACATATTCCATTAAAGTGGAGAATGGACTATTAAGAGGAAGACATGTGAGAACTGAAAGTACAGTACTTGGTATGTTTAAGCAAGAATGGGCTCACAATTTCATAGGGTGTTAGACGTGTAATGTTCACTCCATCTAATGCTGAAAGAAAAAAATCAGTTTTTAGTGCTGTTTTGTCATATTCCTCTTAGATTGAAAATCTGGTCATGAAATAGGCTGTTTCTCTCTAAAGAACACGGCTAGCATTGATAAATATTAAATAGCATTCTACAACAATAAGCAATATTTCCTTGGCCCCGTTTGACTTGTACAGTATTATTATGTCCCCCAACCCCACCTCCATTATTTTCCCAACTGTTTGTGTACTGAGATTTTAGCATACTATATCAGAGGATGGACTCAAGGGTAGAGGGAGAATATTTTATTTTGAGTGCTATTCCAGAATTCCTATTCATTGGATGAAGAGTACAAATACTGTGAATGTTAGCTGTGTTGTGGCGGTTATGCAAACACATTGGCCTATATCCTATTGTTATTCCTGATTAGAGTAGGCTCCCTGAATCAGTGTAATTTATCAATGTGTCGATTCACAATTCCTCTAGTTGGGACTAGTCAATGGGACGCCCATCTTTATGATTTACAGTATAGTCTTATGCATATTAACACGGAATAAGTCTCATTCCGTTCATAGGCCTTACCTTTTGACAGGACTGAGCATAGTGTGGCTTCTGCCCCCTCCAACTCCATTTTTGTGGTGTTTCTACAACTCCAGAGAAAACTAAAATCAAATCTCAACCCATTGCGCCCCCCCTCCGTAAAATGGTGCCATGGTTTGCTGTCAAAATTTGGTGGTAAACCAACGAATGCACTAACAGAGTGCAGTTGATTAAAGAAATGAATTGCCTTGTCAGTTACCAGTCTGACTGCAAGATAAGACTTATAAATCCATACTCCCTTATAAACCCGACAGGCCTTGGATATGTTTAGGAGAGACCCTTTTCTTGGTCCCATCACCTTCAGAGGTACATTTTCGGAGTTCACAAGACTAGGCCTTTTCATTGGCTGCTCCCAGTGCCTAAAACGCCCTTCCAAGGGAACTTAGGTTAGCTTTCCAGCATTGTCCTTCTGAAAGACCTGTCTGTTAGGGAGCCCTTCATCAACTGTCTGCTTCTTATTGTCAGGACTTCTTAATATTTTGGTACTAGACTTACTAATATTTTAAATCCTATTTATTATTAGTGTGAAATTTTAAACTGGTAACAGAGATTGTTTTTCAATTGTTTAATTCTATAGTTTAATACCATTTAATATAATTTCAGTAGCTTCATATAATTTGTATTGTAATGTTCATAATTTGCTGTGTTTTTACTGGAACTTTATATGTGTGTGTGTGTGTGTATGTTGGAAGCAACCTTACATTCTAGTCTTGGGAGAAGAGCAAAATATAAGTCTGAAAGAATGGATGAATAAATAAAGAAATGCAAAATATGAGGTGCAGGTTCATCACCTAGTCAAACCTTTGTTCTGTAAGCGTTCAACATGTTTGTCAATTCAGTTGTAATAGGATCTGCAGCTTCTGCTGCCACTGCTACTGTTTGTGCTACTGTACCACAGTAAAGTTCATGGTTTTCCACATTAACATTAAAAATTATTCTGCAATGAAATAACCCCCTATAATGAATTTAATTTATTCTAAATTAGAAAAGATGATTTTATGCAATTAATTGCAATTCATTTTGTTGCTTGCCTTCCAAGTTATTTCTGACTTACAGCAACCCTAAAGCAAATTTATCATGTAGTGGGTTTTGGGGTTTTTTTGGCAAAATTTGTTTAGAGAGGGTTTGCTTTTACCTTCCTCTGAGGCACAGAGAGTGTGATTTGTCTAAGGTTTCCAGGATTCAAAACCTGGTCTTCAAAGTTGTAGTTCAGTGCTCAAGCCACTACACCATGCTGGCTCACACAATTCATTTAAGTTAAATTAATACAGTAATTACATAACAATCTTCACATAACAATTGATTATGTTTGAAATGATTCTATTTAATTCCAAATTTTATTGTAATATATTTAATATCTTTTATATGATTATATTAAAAACACCAATTTTTACAGAGTTTTTAAAATTTTATTTATATCTATTTTGTCAAATTTTTCCATTTAAAAATCTGTCCCCACTTCTATTTAGTCTATGCCTCCATTGGGCATCTGACCAGTTGACCAACTGGTAAAATAGCCACAAGCCCCACAAACATTGTCCACGTCTCAAGTGAATATGTGTAAGATTATAGATTGTCTAATGCCTTGACCTATTATGACAAATAATAGAAATTCAAAATGCAAAAACAGCAGTTCTTACTTTACAATTGATGTTCCATGAAATATCCTTAGAACTGCCACCACTTTATGCTGTACTACAGTCTCAGGTAACAAACTAACAATAGGTTCTTAAAATTAAAAGTTCATTTTTATTCAGTAATCTCCCATAGACAAAGCAGTTTATAACCTCTGCTAAAATATTACTTTGAGAAGAGGCAGCATTTGGCAGTAAGCTTGTTATTCTGTTGTTAGTATAGAGTAGGTCATGTGTTTCATGCATTCAGTTTTAGCCTGAAATATTGTAAAATGGATAGACACTGTTCTAGGTTGAACAAGTGACTCATTCAGCACCAGAAGGTGCTTAAGAATAGGCCCATGATTTTGTCCACACATACAAAATCTTTACTATGAGAATGAAATTGCCAGATTTCTCATCATACCACAGGATTACAATGTCATTGGTTTGTGAGAATTGCTTCCAGTGTCTATCCATTTTACAATACTGTATTTGACAAATGTCCACACATTCATCTGATGGAACTGCTTGGGGTGCTCACAGAATTCCCTCTCCCCAAATCTCTTATCCCGCAACTTTATCTGTTTTCTATGGCCCAGAGCTTCAAAATCTTCATATATTTGGTATTCTGATCATATTTATCAGAACCCCAATATTTTATTTGTCTGCATTTTTTTTCTGGCCCTTCTACCTGTGACATATCTAGGCATTTGCTAGAGGGCTCTGTCCCCAACAGGCCACTTGAGTTCAGAGTTTTAGAGACTTTCCAAAGTCCAAAAGCTGGTTAAGTTCCAGTAGGGTAGCCAAAACATTGTGAATTGGGCCTGGCAGGGCTCCAGGTTGGCTGAACACTTTATCGTTTCGTAGGTTGGTAAAATGAGTCCAAAACTTGTTGGGGGCAATTGGCCAACACATTGTAAACGGCTTAGGGAGTGCTTAAGTTTGCTATGGAGCGGTATAGAAATGTAAGTGCTATTGCTATTGCTTCAGTTGTGCTGAATGTTTAAGGACAGTAGATTATGCCAGGTCCTCTTTTGAGTTTGGATCAATCTCTAATTTATTTGACTCAGAAGCTGTACTTGTAATAGCCAGCTGAAAAGATAATGACCTTGTCAAGGTCTCTGCTCATATAAAAGAAATAGAATTCATACTAAGAGTTTTATGGGTTGAGCCATTAATTAGAAGAAGGATATGGCACACCCCCCCTGACATCCTAGAGCACTCTGACAAGAATTAGGAAATTCCTCCGAAGTACTGATATGGCACTTCTGGTAGTGAAATTCATCTAGAAGAAAGGAGGATAGGCCACAAGGAGGGATTGAGATTCTGCAGTTACATCAGCCAGTGATCCATGAAAGAAAGGAAACATACAGTTGCCAATAGCTGTTTGTGAATAATGTTTGTTGTTATTTTAGCCTTTGCATAAACGAAGCTGATGTGCCTTGATTCACCAAATGTTAGAAAGCCAGGTTTGTTTTCTGTTTGGAATCAGATTAATTCCAGTCAAATTCAAGAATCAGACTTGTGTCCCCGGTGATTTCTTTCACATCCATTTTTTATATGGATAGTAATTTTTTTCCCAGAACTATAGAATTAATATTGCACTCCTGCCTATTGCCTGTATAAAACCCAGCTCTTGCAGGCATACTTTTAATAAGCTCCAAACCTCTTTCTTCTCCTGCTGTGAAGAGTTTCTTCAGAACTGTTTCTTCTTGCTAGAACAAGGGTGGGCAGCTGTGGCAGCCAATTTCTGGGCTGGCAAACTCCTGAGGGGCAGTCACACTTTTGTTTTTGTTTGGTTTTATTTTTACTTGAACAAAAGTGGAAACTCTAAAATAAATAGCACTCTGCCTACCTGTCTGCTAGTTTCGCAAAATGTGAGCCCTCTCCATTGCTCTTTTCCAAGTGGCTTTGCTTACGGTGAAGAGAATTGGCTTGTTTTGATTGCTCTTTCTAACATCCTGGAGCACTGATATATTTATACAGAAACCTCCCTACTGATTTAAATAGGTGAGATGGTAATATTATTATTATTATTATTATTATTATTATTATTATTTAGATTTGTATTCGTAATGATGCAAATTCTTTAAAGGTTAAACCAATATTCCTCAAGAGGAAGGTAAGCAATGCAGCACAGATTCCTGGATACATTATTCTGTCATTCTAATTGTTTGTCTGATTGTTGATGGATCTTGAAATTCTTGCCAAGACACATTTCATTCTCCAAGTTTGAAATCTCTTAGTCCCTTTTTATTAACCACTTGTAACTTGCTGGAGGCAGGGCAAAGGTTTTATCCGCTGGTTGATGACTTAGAAGAACTACAAGAGCATTCTAGAGGGCAGCCCACTATTCTCTGCAGCACTCAGGCAGTTCCTCACTAGAATAATAGAAGTAGAAAGGTTCCCTGAGATAGGAAATGTGAAAATCGTTGGTTTAACCAAGAATCCAACTGTACCTGATTATCTTTGTGCTCAGTGGGGGATTATGGAACGCTCCAGATGCTGCTGGATTGCAGTTCTCATAAATTCTAGCCAGTATAACCAGTGGTGAGAAATGCTGGCAATTGGCAGCTCACCAAGATGTGGAAATCTGCATCATTCCCCCAGCGTACAGAGGCTTGTTATCCTTTTCTATTGGAATGAAAGGAGAAACCTGTATATTTGATCCAAACTCACTGCGCATTTCCTCTGTGGTATGTAGAAATGATCCCTTATGAGCAAAGGATGTGAATATGGAAGCAATGGTGTCTAAAAGTATGAAGAATTGTGTTTACCAGTAGTTTATTTATTTAGAAAAGATTTTTATACAGGTAAAACTTCATTTTTTCCCATTTGTCCCCATACCCAGTGATGCTGGCATTGCTGTTTTGTCCTGTTAAGATTATCTGGACCGTACATTTCAGTACATTGTGGATGGTTTAAGTGCCGTTTTCTTCCATATTGATGTACACAGTCATAATTTGTCATCCTTGCACTTGTCTGCTCTAACCTGTGAGAACAAAATAATGTGATTGCCTCAAAGGAGCTGTTGAGAAGTGGGTGGTATAAGGAATTACATGGTGATCATGACAGTGAAAGATGAATAAACAAGCCTAGATTTTAAACACGCTTTTTCAGTCTCATTACCATCACTAGTAATATATTTAACTGCAAGGTCATATCCTCAAAATTCATTTTAAAGATGCCAAAGGTTTCCCAATGTGATACAGAGAGTAAGGGGATTCTTAAACTACATAGGTGTAGTGCTCTGCAATAATAATGCATTGCGGTAATGTCTGCTATGGGAGAATAACATGGCTTCTTAGTTGCCTTACTGTAATGCAGAATACTCTAGAGCTATTTGAAATATCAAAAGTTGTTTTAGCATTTTTTTCATAATATGAATTACACACCTTTCCAATTTTGTCACCTAATAATTTCTTATTCTTATGAGGTCGTGCCTCAGGGAGTACTTGTCTGGTATACCTTAGCAGAAACATGTAAAGAATTAAGACTTTGGTCAACTGTAGAGGAATCTGGACAGTTTGAAACACTTCATTCGCCCTCGCTCCCATACATATATAGATTAATACATAGGGATCATTTTCATTTCCTGCCAAAATGTTACCAGTTATTATTGTGCATATGTCTTGTGAACTCTTCTGTGAGCTTGAACTTCTCATAAGTCATGAGTACACATGTGTTTGATGGACTTGGGAATCTACTTTCCCCCCTGAAGTGTGGTGTACAAAAACAGAGGTAAATACAAGTGAAATAGCATATCAGGATGTGTGAAGATGTGTAGAATAGATGGCAGCTCACAAATTAAAATGAATACAGTTGGTCCTCCACATTTGCAGCTTTCACTTTTCTGGATGTGATTAGATTAATATGTTCTCCCTAGGAATCTCTAGGTTTTTACAGCTTGACCCTGTTAGAAGTTAACCACAGTCACGCTAGAGGATCTTGAGATTCCTAGAGAAAACACTTCTCCAGGCATTTGCAGGTCCTTCAGCATGATTCTCTGGCCAACCTCTGGCAGATCTTCTGTGCTCCTAACCCCAGCAAATGTGGAGGGCCCACTGCACAATATACACTTAAAGCATACAAAAGATTAATTCTGTTTTAATGATATTTTTATCACATAGCCTGGAGCCAAGGATCATGGGGCATTATTTTTCTCTGGTTATTCAAAGTCACAAAGTGTTCAGACAAACCAGAGGAGAGAAACTATAGCTTTGGAAATACATACCATTCAGAAAACCAGAGCAGAAAAGAAGTGTTATAGTCTTAAGTAGTAGTCATAGTCAACTAGTACTCCCCAAGATTCTTGGAGTTGTGTGATAGTTTGGCCCAGAGACTCAAAAAAATAAGCTTTAGGCAGATTCAAGATGGGGTAGAGCAGGGGTTTCACCCTGGGCAATGAAAAGGGACCTCAAGGAAGTTCCTGTCTGCTTGACTGAATTAGAGGTAGCTGTTGAGGAATTACAAAAACATGCTTCTGAAAGGCGCACAGAGTTATAGGGAAAAAGAGGCACTTTAGAGGTGACTAGGTCGTGCTTCACATACATTAGGTTAAGGACACTCTATAGTAGAGTGTGCTTTTCCACAGGAGTTCTGAATTAGCCAAGTTCAAAGACATTGCTGTGAATGATCTAGAATGGCAGTTTGGTCATTAAGGAGGCATTTACATCTATCCAGAGTTCTCAGACTTTGTATATTGGTGGAGGGTAAGGGGAGAGAATACACATTGGTGAACTACAAATTGTGCAAAGGTCAGACTGATTTTTAGATCAACAGTGTTTATCCGATAGAGTGCCAAGGTGAACTAGAATACATCTAGAATATGAAAATATAAACTATCTGCGCGCAAAGGCCATCATTTCCAAACCTCTTGGTAACAAAAGATCATTTTTCTTGGATATTAGATATCTTACAGAATGACCCATAAAAGGTTCAGCAAACGCATGGGCTGTCTGTATTCTGGCAAGTCTCTCTTCCACAGAATAACGTTTTCTTTACCTGTATGAGTGGGAAATGTTGTTCAAACTCAATTCTTCACTTTTCGAAAAGAGCATATATTTTCTCTGCTACTGTCTTCCAGACATTTGTGCCTATATGTATACCTGACTTGCCGGCTGTATAATTGACTTGCCAGCAGTATACCTGAGTTGCTGCAGCAGTGCCATACAACCCCAAATCTATCAGTCTTTCTGTCTGAGATTTTTGCATCTTGACTATAGAGTGAGTATAAAGTTTTTGGTAGGCAGTTTCAGTCCAGCTTTCAAGTCTTGAGTCGATACCAGTTCTCTGAATTCATGTTTCACATTCTGAAGTGTTCATGTGGTTGCTTTTTTAAAATGGGAACATGTTGACTTCAAATTGTTTGAGAATGCAAAGAAATGTGGGCTGTCAGTTCAGTCTGTCTTTTCCTAATAATATTTCTCTGAGGACATCAAAACTTTGGGAACCCTTGATACAGAAATCGTGATTTGCCCTGTCAGATTTTCCATTCTGGTGCCTTTAGTTTCATAACAATCCATCTTATTTTACAAAAGAAAAAAGGCTGCTCTTTTGAGGGATAGCTTCTATTGCTGACATAGAAATAATGAAGTCATAAGCAACTGTAAAGAATTTGAAAATAAACCTTTGGTTCCTATTCTGTAGCAAGGAGCAGTAAGTAGTCTGCTATGGACCATGATGACTGGGTCCAGTATTTGAGACACAGTAATTCCAGTTGCTGGGAGGTAGTGAGTGGGAGGCACCGCTGTGGTCATGTCTTCCTATGGGTCATTCAAAACATATGATTTAGGTACAGAATTCTACACTACAAAGGCCAGTGGTGTGGTCCAGTACAGCTCTTCTTAGGATTGTATGTGGGTCATAGCTCCTGTAGCAGTCCCCTGCTATCTGGTTGCGGAGAGTTGCTCATTTTCAGGAAAACTATAATTTTTACAGTGGTTTCTTTAGAAGTTACCCTGCCCCAAGCATTAATTATATCCCATTTATACCTCAGTATTCTTCTTTACTCCACAAGTAACTGTACTTTAATGTTAATGATTTAAATGATCTCAGCCGCTGGGTGAGATCATTTGGAGGCATGGTGCTCAATGTCTTCAGTACGCTGATGACACTCAGATATACCTCTCCATGACCAGATCGTCAGTTCGGACTTCAGATGGCGTCTCTCCTCTTAATGACTGCCTTGCAGCGGTAATGGATTGGATGAGGAAAAACAGGCTGAAACTCAATCCAGACAAAACGGAGGTAGTAGCTGTTACAGGCCCGAAACCAGGTTCGGGAATACATCTTCCGGTCCTAGATGGAGTCACACTCTCCTCAAAGGACCCTGTTCGCAGCCTGGGGGTGCTCCTTGACTCGTCGCTTCACATGACTAGTCAGGTGAATGTGGCAGTCAGGAGCGCCTGTTATCAGCTTCGGCTGATACGCCAGCTGCGCCCCTACCTGGATCAGAGGGACCTGGAAACAGTGGTGCACGCTTTGGTAACCTCACGTTTGGATTTCTGTAACGCGCTCTACATGGGGCTACCCTTGTGCCTAACCCGGAAACTCCAACTAGTTCAAAATATGGCAGCCAGGCTTGTTAGTGGTACACCTAGGAGAGAGCACATTACACCTGTGCTTAAAGCTCTCCGCTGGCTGCTGATTAGTTTCCGGGCACAGTACAAGGTGTTGGTTTTAACCTTTAAAGCCCTACATGGCTTGGGTCCATCTTATCTCAGGGACCGCCTCTCTCCATATGAACCCCCCCGCACGCTTCGGTCCTCGGAGAAATCTGTTGCAGCCCATGAAGACTAGGTTAGCGCAGACCTCCCAGAGGGCCTTTTCTGCTTCTTCTCCCAGGCTATGGAATGGCCTGCCGGACAAGATGTGTCTCATTACATCACTAGACTGTTTTAAAACAGCCTGAAAGACGCACCTCTTCCGGCAGGCCTTCCCTGAAACTGTATAATCTACCCGGCTCCTAAAATCTTTCAGCCAGTTCCCAACTCCTTATCCCCCACCCCCCTCTGTATTTTGTTGCTACCCATGCTGTGGCCAGCATTGCGGTTTTTGTGTATTATGTTATATTGTATTTTTATTGTTAGTAATTTAATTTTAAACTTAACTAGTTTAATCCTATTTTAAGGGGGGGAGGTTGGGATGGAATTCTTCAATTATTTTAATCTGTAATCTGTTTTTTAACCTTGTTTTCCCCTGCCTCGATTGTTTTACAGAGGGGCGGGTAAGAATAATAATAATAATAATAATAATAATTATTATTATTATTATTATTATTATCTGTTACTGCCCTGACACCTATCTTCTTTTTCTTAATCCACTAATTATTCTGGTTTCTGCATTTACTTTAGTTCTTCACATATGAGGGAGAGAAAGAAAAATCAGCATCTTTGTGAATAGCAGTGGACATCCATTGTGTTATATCCACTGTTTACCAGAAACATCATTTCTAATCTGCCTTATTTGTGTGTCTTACCTGCAACTACATGTTTGATCCAATAACCACTTGGCCTATTTATAAAACGGGGAGTATTTTTAAAATTCTGTTTCAATATCCTTTCCTGTGTGTTGCCTTCAAGTCAACTGTCGACTTATGGTAACCACATGAACGTCAAAGGATTTTCTTAGGCATACCTAGAGGTGGTTTTGCTAGTTCTATCCTCTCAAATAAACTTGAAGGCACCTGGCGTTCATTGGTGGTCTCCCATCCAAGTACTAACCAGATCTAACCCTGCATAGCTTTCATCATCAGACAGGTTATGGTGCCTTTAGGGTATTTCTAAGAATAGGCTTATTAAAAGGAATGTTTTGAGAAATCTAGGTTCTTCTAAGTTAAAACCACAGGTGTCTTATTAGAGGAAAATATTGAATAGGAAAACTGGAAATGTGTTTATATTCTGTGTGGGCTACATATTCAGATGATAACTACAAAAGCAGGCATCTGTGCTGGAATCTATTTTGCTATTTATTTTGTACATAAGAATCCCTCCCACTTCTGGTACATTTCCTTAGAACAGAAAAGGGCAATCGTATTGTAAACCCAGTAACTGAGATTGGCGATATTTCACACTGTGCTTTCTCTTGCAACTCTGGCGAATGTGGAGTATATAAAAGTCATAAGAGTGTGTTTGGAATAAAAGTGACTTAGTATGAATAGATCTGTCAGGCTTGCAGGCTCTTGCCAGTAAGTGGACAGAAATAAATGGAAAAGTACAAGGAAATACTGAAAGGATAAGCGACAGGCATTGTCTTTGCTTCATGTATAGCATTCATAGGATTATAGTGCTTTTACCTAGCAGTGCATTACCTACAAAGATCTTAGATAAGATAAAAGTCAATTAGCTATAGAGTTCTAATTCCATAAGTACAGTCACCCCTCTGTTTTTGCGGACTTGAACGCTGCGGCCTTGATTACTCACGGAGGAGCCAGCCCCATTGGTGAGTTTCTGTTTTTGTGGTGTGTCCGGAAGGATCCCCATGAAAATGGAGAGGCGGCTGTAATTTATGTTTTAATAATTTCTCCCTATTAACCTGCTACCTCAAAAAGGTTTGTAATATGTGCTGTTGTTGACAACCTCCTTCAAGTTGACTGACTTATGAATGAGAGGTCTTCAGGTTACTCTGTCCTCAAACACCCTGCTCAGTTCTTACAGACTCAGGGCCGTGGTTTCCTGGATCGATTCTATCCATCCAGAATGTGGTCGTCTTCTTTTCCTATTGCCCTCCACTTTACCAACTATTATTGTCTTTTCCAATGAGCCATGTCTTCTCTTAGTACAACCAAGAGTGCCAGCCTCAGTTTACTCATCTTGGCCTCTAGGGAGTTCAGGCCTGATTTTTAACAGTCCATGGTATCTTGAGAACACTTCTCCAGCACATTTCAAATGAGTTAATTCTCTTCCTATCCACTTTCTTCACTGTACAGCTTTCACTACCATACATAGGAATGAGAAATATGATAGCATAGACAATATTAAATTTTCAGTGATATATCTTTACACTTTAAGATCTTTTCTAGTTCCTTCATAGCTGCCCTTCCAAGTCCTAGACTTCTGATTTCTTGACTGCAGTCTCCATTCTGATTAATGATTGAGCCAACTATTGGAAATTTTTTTATTATTTTAGTGTCTTCATTGTTTAATTTAACGTTGAACATCATCTGTGGTCATTATTGTTGTTTTCTTAATGTTCAACTCTAAACCTGCCAATGCACTTTCTTCCTTTACTTTTTTCAGTATTCATTCCAAGTCTTTGCTACTTTTTGCTGGAATGTGGTCATTTTTCCATATCTTAAAAATTTGCATTCTCCAATTTTCATGCCTTCTTCCTCCAACTCTGATTCGGCTTTACATATGATAATTAGGCATGCAAGTTAAACAGATAGAGTGAGTGATAAGATACAGCCTGTCCTGATCTATTTGCCAGTTAGAAACCATTCCATTTCTCCCTGTTTTGTCCCCATGGTAGCTTCTTGTCCTGAGTACAAGTTATACTTCAGTACAATCCAATTTTGTGGCAAACAGTAATCCATGAGAGCCAGCATGATATAGTGGTTTGAGCATTGTATTAGGACTCAGGAGATTAGGATTTGAATCCCAGCTCAACCATGGAAATCATCCTGTTGTGCTTGGACAAGTCATGCCCTCAGCCCCCGAGAAAGGCACTGGCAAAAACCCACTAAAAATGTTGCCACAAAAACCCCATGATAGTGCCGATTAAAACATGATACCTTTTTGTTGCTATACGCTGGAAACAGGAAGTAGTTTTTCATTATATATAGCAGTGGTTCTTAACCTTTTATTCATTATGCACCCCCTTAAAATATCTTTTGTTACTGCAGACCATCAAGACTTAACTCAAGAATTAAAAGCCTAAAGTACATCAAGCAAGGCCTGTCCGCAAAGAACAGGGATGCAAACTGCATCTTACAAGACCCTTAGTATAAAGTTTATACAATTCCAGTCTGGAAGAGGTAGCGGGGTGAGAGGAGCATGGAGAGGTCCACACATCCTTCTTGTTTACATCAGTCATACGGTTTCAATCAAAGTACTGTCAACTACAAATGGCAATGATGGCTTTCTAGGCTCTCCAGGTAAGATCCTTTTCCAGATCCCTGGTTTTCCCTGGAGCTTTGCTTTCCAAGTGTTTAACCAGGCCTGACTCTGTATAGCTTCCAAAATTAGACAAGACCAAGTCTGTTTGGATTGGTGGTTTTCTTTCTCAATGCACACCTTGGGAGAAAGCACTTGTGGCAAAGAGAGTAATGCAGGGAGAAGGGTTCGCTGTGCATCAAGTCCTCCCAAACCTTGACTGATAGGGTGGCCACCGTTGTGGACAGATTACAGCAATGATGACATCAGCCGAGCCTTTTCTTTTTCCTCCTCACAGTTGTAGTCCCTAGTGTCAGCCACCACTGTGGTGTATTCCTTGAGCTGCTCCAGCACCAACACCCTCTTCTGCCTCATGACAGGGAAAACTAACATGGCCTGTAAGACTTAAAGCTTTTAACTAAAAAAGCTAATAACATTTCTTCACGCCTTTACAGACCTCCTGTGAGGATATTGTGGCCCTTTGTGGGTCTGTGGACCCACAGGTTAAGAACTGCTGATATATGGAGTTAAAGGCTCTGATGTAATGTATAAAACATAGGTTAATTTTCTTTTAAAAGTCCTATATTATATGTAAAAATTGTTAATTTTTCTAGTAGCTGAGCCCTCCCTCCAGTCCATCTGCCTTGGTCCAGGCCTCAGAGGGAGAGAAGAACTGCTGGATCTGATCCCCTTCCCTACCACCTTTCCCTTCTCCTTTTGTGTCGTGTCTTTTTAGATTGTAAGCCTGAGGGCAGGGAACCGTCTAATTAAAAAGATTGTACGTACAGCGCTGTGTAAATGTACAGGACTATATAAATGAAGGGTAATAATAATAATGTCATATATTTGTTAGTTATATTTATTTCTTACCTTTATTCCAATTGTTCTCAAGGCACTATTCTTTTTCTTTCCATTTATTTTCACAGCAGCCCTGTGGAGGCAGGTGATGTGAGAGAGTGTTACTGGTCATCCAGTGAGATCTTTTGACTGAGTGGGGCTTGAACATGGATCTGTCAAAACAGAGTCCAGTAGTCTTTTCACTACAGTAACCTGATTCCATGGACCTGACAATTAAGATATGAGAGGTATTAGGCAAGGGAAAGATTGTTTAGAAGATCATGACCTAATCCCCTTATAATTATAGTCCTGCTGAATTTCTGAGGTGTGGCAAGCAGTTGCATGTAGGATTTGCATCATGGAATGGGCTTCCCTTACCTAGAGTATTGCTGATAACTCATCTTGCTTCCTCTGCATGGTGTACCACATATAAAACAAATGTCAGTGTGCCAAATGGGACATACGGTAGTATTTGTTTTTCTATTCCCCCCCCCTCCCCAGTCATCTGCCAGTGTTATGCAAGGGCACAGGGACATTTCCAATGATCTTCTTGATTCCCAGGTCTCCTGTGTGGCTCCCCATGATAGCTGCCTCTTAGCGTTGGGTGACTGCATATAAAACCTTTCAATTAATCTGTAGTTACATCCTTTGTTACAGTTCCAGGAGTGACAGTAAGGGAAGACACTAGCGTTGTGTGAAATAGACTCTTTTGTACCTTATGAGGCATGTCTGATAGCAGTATACAAAGATGTTTTCTGTAGTGTCACCCCTGTGTGGAATTCCTGCCCCAGAGAGAATAGAACATCTCCATTTTTATGTGTTCTATGGTAGTTGGACCATTTCTTTTCCAACAGGCTTTAGATAATGTGTGTGTGTGCTTGATAGTGTGTGTTTTATTCTGTCTCTGTTGGTTTGGTTTCATATTGTTTGACTACTTTGTGTTATTATTTTGTTGCATGATTGCTTTTTAACTGCTGAGGTTTTTTTCCCTTTATGTTTTTGTTAGCCAGTATCTCCTTTTAGAGAGAATGGTGTGCTATAGCCTGGGCTCACAGGGGTGTAAATGGTGGACTGTTTTATTAGCAGAAATGAAGATATAATCCGCTGCCTCCCTCAGACTTCCCTTCTCCTGCTAGATGGTTTAGCTGCAGTCCTCACAGTAGCTAGTGAGGATGGATTTTTCTAGCAACGTATTTTAAGATAGCCTGGTCTTGAATTGGCGATTAATACCCATTGGCTCCTGATGAGGATAGAAACTGCTGGAATTGGTTTTTTGATATGGATTGAGAAAGCTGTCCTGGGTTTCCTCTTGGGAGCTTGCCTGCAACTCTACTAAATTTCAGAATTTACTGCTGCACCATTGTAGAGATTGTGTGTGTGTGTGTCGGGGAGGGGAGGGGATTATTGGACTGGATACAAACTTGGCCTTCTGTAAATAGAAGGGTCTATATTGCAGCTGAGGCTTCCTGGTAAAGGCAAGATTTGTTCAGAAGCGGTTTGCCTTTGCTTCCTCTGAGGCTGAAAGGTTGTGACTTGCCCAAGGTTACCCACTGGGTTTCCATGGCTGAGTGGGGATTTGAAATCTGGTCTCCAGAGTCATAGTCCAGTTCTCAAGCCAAGTGCCACGTTGGCTCTCTCTTTTCAAGGACTGGTCTCTAATTGAATAGACACACTTCTTGTCCAGTAAAACTGAGACTGAGAGACCTGTTTGCAGAACAGGCATATTTTCATTCTTTGCCTCTTCTTTTGATTTATGCATAGTTCAAATCAGACAGCCACAAATTTTTGAGTAGCAAGTATAAATAAAATCTTGTCTTTAATAAAAGGAATGGTTTGGGACGTGAAATTTAAAAGGCCAGGGCAACCTCACCTGTCCAAATGGCCCATTGTTGCTCTCTGCCCTGGCTCTTTGTGAGAAATGCACTGAAATACTGAAACTCAGTGAGCTGGCAATGTGGAATGACCTTGCATGAATCCTTTTCGATGGACTGAGAAAAGAGATTCCCTTTTCCCAGCAGAGAAGGGCCTGAACATCCTGACTTTGGGTAGCTCCTCCTGCTCAGCTCTGCTGGAAAGGGACGTGACCATTATTTATATATATATGTATGTATGCATATGTATGTCTGTAACATGTATATTGTATATGCATATTGTATAGATTACGAAAAGCTATAGAATCCATTCAAAGACATGGGGTGCCACTACATCTGATAGCCCTGATGAGGAATCTGTACCAAGGACAAGAGGCCACTGTCAGAGCAGAATTTGGGGGAACAGAGTGGTTCTCAATAGGCAAAGGGGTCAGGCATGGCTGCATCCTATCACCTTACTGGTTTAACTTATACGCTGAAAACATCATAAGGAAAGCAGAATTAGAATCAAAGAAAAGGAGAAGTGAAGATAGGAGGAAGCAACATTAACAACCTAAGATACGTGGACGACACCATAAAATTAGCAGAAAACATTCAGGAATTGGAACAGGTAATAAGGTCAAAGATGAAAGTACAAAGCCAGGTCTGATGCTGAACATGGAGAAAACAAAAATAATGACCACAGGGAAAAAAAAATACACAGATTCAGTCTAGACAATGAGGACAATGAAATAGTTAAAGAATTCCCACATCTAGGATCAAACATTGACCAGAATGGAGACTGCAGTCAAGAAATAAGAAAAAGACTAGGAATGGAAAGGACAGCTATGAAAAAACTGGAAAAGATACTGAAGAGCAAAGACATACAACCGAGCACTACAGTCAGAATCATTCAGGCCATTGTATTTCCAATTACCATATACGGATGTGAGAGCTAGACAGTGAAGGAAGCAGACAGAAAGAAAATCAACTCATTTGAAATGTGGTGCTGGAGAAGAGTACTTAGGATAGCATGGACAGCCAAGAAGACAAACAAATGAGTTCTTGAATAGATCAGACCAGGGCTCTTCTCGGAAGCTAAGATGATCAAATTGAGACTATTTGGCCACACAATGAGAAGGCACGGATCACTAGAGAAAACAATAATGCTAGGAAAGGTTGAGGTTAGAAGAAAGAGAGGAAGACCGCAAACCAGATGGATAGACTTAATCGGGGGGGGGGGGGTATGGGCAGGGGTTTGCAGGAACTGGGCAAGGCAGTAGAGGATAGGGATTCTTGGAGATGTCTCATCCACACGGTTGCCATGAGTTGGAACCGACTCAAGGGCAGCTAACAACAACAATGTATTAGATATTCTATAGCAAATTTTATATTAAAAAACATTTTAGAGTGGTGATAAAAGCAGTCTCAGTTCCACATACGGTAATTATTGTGAAGATGGACAGGGATTGTACAATGTTTTGCCTGTCTGAGTAACAACTGTACTTTTAATGGGGAACATTTGCACTGTGGCAACTGACAGGGCAAACTATTATGCTTCTTCCTGTCTTTATGCAGGGAGCAAAGGCTGAAATCACTTTGGGCTGCAAGCCAGACTTGTCGGCTGCAGCTTTCATAATGCTTAAGTAACAAGGGGGCAACCTGAGCTGCTGCCAGGCTGCAGAACGAGTAATAACAACGCTTGGATTATAATGATGTGTTTCTCATAAATTAAATATTAAAGATGCTTGGGTGAGCATACTTTTAAACATGGAGGTATTTGCATGTTTATTGCACACATGATTTCGTTTGAGCCTTCTAAATGTCTTTGGGAGTACCGGGGATATTTGGTTAAATAAGGGATTAGCAGTGTTATCTGCAGCTTTAATCATACATATGCCTTGAGTGTGCCTAGTGACAAGGTTTAATGTGATGCTATGCTGAGAATCTATATAAACATCATGGGTATGGGTTTAATTCATCCATGTGACCTTTTAACTACCTATTTAAAACATGCCTTTTAATGCTGCTCCCTCCCTGAAACTGAGCTGTTGTCTGTGGAGCAAGCAAAACGAAGCAGATTACCTATGGTAACCGTGAGTGATCATTTAGACTCCCAAATCCCCTTTCATCCGTTCCATTGGCTTCTGAAAATCCTATTACATGATTGCATTTGCAGGTGGAATGCACAAGAGAATGAAAAGCCTATACATTTTTTTTTATAGCTGTCCCTTTCTTCCTTGGAGGCATCACATTGAGAATTCTGAAATTCTGCTCTTATCCTTTTTATTGCTGCTTCCTACAGTGGGAACGTTGTGAGATTTAGCAAAGGTGGTCTCAAGACATTAGCATGGAGATTAATATTAGAATCTGTGGCATGTGCTCAATATGAGGAATAACATAGACCTACTAGTAAATGCTAAAACCTTAAGGTTACACAGGATATAAGTTAAATAAATAAACAATTAAAGGACGGATGAACGGACACACACACACACTACAATCCCCATGTCTGCAGGACCAGTACCTGAAGTTTCACTTACCCACATCTGAAAAAGTATGTTCTCTCTGGCATTTTCTAGGTCCAAAGCGATTCTATGGTATGCTTTCAATGGAAATTGACCATAGACTCTAGAGTCTTGCTGGAGGACCTAGAAATGCCTAGAGAAGTGTTCTGTCTGGGTCCTCCAGCATGACTTTATGGTCAACTTCCACTAGATGCCATTCATTTCAGTAGGGTTCACTATTATCTGTGGTTTCACATTTCTACATTAAGTCTCTCTCTCCCTCTCTCTTTTCCTATACCATGATAGGTGAAGAGAATTACTGTAGTTAGTGAAGCAACACACATTGTTGGCTAGATTTGTCCTGAGCTTTGAAGTCACAAGGACAGGAGAACTAACTGTGCTCTACTTTAGCTCACATCTTTTACTTTCTGCAGTTGGTTTGTTACAGAAGGCACTGTGCTGTTCTGTGCTCTTTTCCTCTTCCTCTGTTTTCTTTCCTCTCATGTAACTTATTCCCAAAGTGGGGAAAAGGTCCTTACATTTTAGGGGGAAATTACAATTGAAGCTATATTTCTAAAAGCTTATACTGTACTTTATTCCAGCTCTTTCTTACCACTACTAGTGATGCGTGTAGGCAGTTGGGATTATGCTGTGGGACTTATCTAGGGTTGAAGTCAAGCTACACAATATTTTGTTTGTGTCTTCCTGTGTTTCGAAAATTAGGGAAATTCCTGAAAAATGTTGGTTTAAACCAAAAGGCTGTGGTTGCAGCTTCCAAAAGAAAGGAAGTTCTTGCTGCAGATCAGCCCCCATGCTCCAACCATGGGTGCATTAATGGACCCTTCTTCCACCTCAACCAAATATAAGAGTTACTTCTGATATTGTAGACCACTAAACTTGATATAAAACAACTGTCATTCAGAACTTGAGGAAATGTGATTATTTACTTTCCAGAGTGTGTTAATTCAGTACTTCGCACAGATTTCACTAGCCTTATTCAAAACACTTACTCTCCTTTTTGAGAGATTTCTATGTGAAAGGAAACCATTTACAGTTAGCGACAGGTAGAATAGACAAAGGAGGGAACACTTAAGAATACAATCCTGTCTGCACGTTATGTTAACAAAGGGAATCCTTTATATCTGGCTTGCTTGAACTATCACACCACAATGAGACTGCCTACCATCAAATAAAATAGATTGACCAATGAAGATCATCTCACTGTTTGTAGACATTAGCATTATCAGTGCCTTTTTCTCACCACTAGTGATGTACTATAGAGAGATTGTCTTGGCTAGAGGATATGCTATAGTGGTTACCAGGTGTGGAGGTTAATATGAAAGAAAGGTCCAACAATGCGCCATGTTTTGAGTTTTTAAGGGTGGCAGTGCTTGAACAGCATCAGGTAAAAGGGGGGAAAATGAACAAATATCTGTTTCATAGCATGGATGGATGTAACAAGTTAGGCAATGTAGTTACTGAAGGTAGTTACTTCTGAGGTAATGACATTGCATTTCAAAAGCAATGGACTGAGCAGGAACAAAGTTACTTTGTTGTTGTTTGTTGTTAGCTGCCTTTGAGTTGACCTTGATTCATGGCAACCCTGTGAATGGACCTTACCACATTGCCCCTGGGGACGTGATGGGAGCATGATGAAAGGGAGTGGGATGGGAACAGAATGGGTGCCATCCCCCATTCTACCGCATGCCAGAATGCCGCTGCCACCACTCCTTTTTGTTTCCCAAATCCAGTCAACCACATTTTCAAATAATTCAAATTCTTTAGTTATTGTGTGAATAATAATAATAATAATAATAATAAATTTATTTGTATCCCACCTCTTCAATGAATTATATGGTAGGTCACAGAACGACTGGACAGCACACCGATACACACTCCACTGGTTTCCTACTCAGAAATAGAAGTTTGGAAGTTGTTTTCTGGATAGGAAAAATGGTGTTGGGTTCTTTCTAATTTTAAGCCCTGTTCATCCTCTTCTATGCATTGCATGAGAGAATTAGAGCAACGAGGGGCTTGCTTTTAGTCACACACTGCTCGGAGCTGCCTCCTATCTCTCCCTTGTGAACATCAATATTTCACCCATTAAGTGAATGAGTGTGTGCATTTGTGCAATGGGATTGTTTTCAAGTGCTAAATGCGTGCACATAGTGGGAATACCTTTAAATAGTCAGCTTCAGGTGAAGGGACTGGGACAAATACATATTAGCAAGAGACTATTTGCAGCTTTGTTCAAAAGAATTGGCAGGGCCACTCCCTCCTTTCCCCTTAATTTCCCATCCTCTCGGTGGGATGCAGAATATTGACTGCATATTTTGCCTTATATCTCTTCTTTGACAAATTTAATATAGTGTATCTGCACTGCATAATTGTATCAGTCTTGTATCACTTTAATTGTCATGGTTCCACCCTAGGAAATCAGAGACCAGTTGTTTGGTGAGGTGTTTAGAGTTCTCTGCTGGACAAATCTAGTACAGTTCGCTAAACTAGAATTACCATATATTAGAGAATATAACTAATTTAATCCACAATCCCATTTAGTTACCTCCTTTTTACCTCATGAAACTCAAAACCCCAGGAATTTGGTAATTAATGGTATAAAGCTGATATCTATAGTACAGATAGTTCATCTCTCTTCATCCCTATTGCTCACATACAGTGCCTGTCCCTCTTTCTCTCTTCATGTAGGAACATGAGGTATATATTTAAAGAATCCACCTGGTTCTGATTGGCATCAGCTTTGCATGTTCATTAGTTCCAAAAAAACCCCTACTAGCCGGGCAACACTGAATGAGAAATTAATCCTCCTATCCTCCACCAACTGGCATTGTCAGCCACCTCCATGGTGGGAGAAGGAAGTTGCTTGCCTCCTCCCTCGCTCTCATTCTGTCATTACCTGCTGACTGGAGGTTCTTGTGTAAGCAATCTTTGTTGATGTAGAAGAAAACTTAGGCAAACACACTGGATGAGCAATGTCACTTTTTAATAAAACTTCTTGACATTTTACAACTGCAGTCTGTGTGCATAATTTTTATGTAGTTCATATCTAGCGTGTGGTTCTCTAATTATCTTAGCAAAGGAATTTGCTGTGTGTGCATATGAATAATAGAAAATAGGTGGCCACGAGACTGAAAGCCTCTTAATGTGCTTGTAGTTAGCAGTTCTGCAGGAGTATTCTTTCTGAGCAAGAGGAGCGAGTGCTTGGGAGCGATGTGAAAGGATCCTCAAGTTCAGACTCTGACACTATTCATTTGTCATAATTCTTCCAGTTTCATCAATAGGATAAAAGAATAAAGAAAGAAAAGTCAGTTTAAAAGCAGTTAAGATATCTGGTGCTAGAGTTGCTGAATCTGAGGCTTTGGTGGGCTTTAAGATGCAGAGTGGAGAGTGTCTTCTTTTGCCTCTACAGTGGTCATTATTAACCTATTCCCATCTCTCAAAGCATTGCTTGCAGTAGTGAACAGAAAAGTGCTGTTTCATTCCTCATGTGCTATGAATGCAGTTGGCTATAATTCAAAATGGGTTGTAATGGTGAATTATGAATTTAAAATCATGGCATACCAAGGAGCCCCGTGGAGAAGCAGTAAAGTTTTTTCATAGATTAAATTTTAAGCTTTCAACCTAGGAAATTCACTCAGTTCTCAGACTTTCCAACAATGAAAGCTTTTTTGTTTTTGTCCAGGCTGGGGACTGGGGTACATTGCTTTTGGATTCACTGGCTTGTCTTTAAGGTTCTTTCTATAAACTTAGTCACATTCAGATGGCCTTGAGTTCACTCTGGCTATTCACCCATTGACCATCAATCACAAATTTTATTCTCCTCTTCCCTTCAATAGATGCGGGTTTATTAAACATTTTTTAAAGTACATATTGAGTTTCCCTTATCCAAAAATACAAAATGCTCCAGAACCCAAACTTCTTTTTATGGGTGGCTAAGATAGTGACGCCTTTGCTTTCTGAAGGATCAGAATATGCAAACCTTGTATCATGGACAAAAATATTTAAAATCTTATGTTTAAAAGTATCTTCACTCTATGTGTATAAGCTGTATATGGAATATAAATGAATATACTAAAAAAAAATCTAAAAGGTGAAAATATGTATACTACCATATTTTTGTGTAAGGGTACTCAGCCTATACAAGGCAGCAGTTTTTAAAATTTTTTATCCTTTGTGCAATTTCATCTTCTTGTTGATGAAGGTAGCTTAAAATCAACAGGTTTCAGTATCTAATTTGTGCTCTAAGGAAAGCCATTCTTATTTACAACACTAACAACACTAACTTTCTTGAATTTCAGCTGTTTAAGCTTTGACTTTCTTGGTTTCCATATATGAATTAAAATTAATTTTAAAATGTCAAGGTCCCATATTTTAGAGCTGTGTTTGGTAGTGATGTCATCTGGACATTTAGTTTTTATCCATAAGAGCAGTGGCATCACTTGGGGTGGGTGGGCTGCATCAGGTGACACCCCAGAAAAGGGAAGTGACACCCCAGAAGAGGGAAGTGACACCTGGTCAACCCCCCACACGTGCTCCTTGGGTCCGCACGGATGCCCCTCTGGGCCTTGGGGGGGGGTCTCTGGCCTAGATGGGCAGCTGTTTCCGTGGCCTGCACGGTGCTTCCTTGGCCCATGCATAATATTTTTAGCAGAATAATTACTGTATATACTCGACTATAAGTTGACCTCATGTATAAATCGAGGACAGGTTTGGTATGACACATGGATAAGTCGAGGGTGAAACTTAGGAGCATGTAACAAAGGATGTAAAGTATGACGCAAAGGAAAACAATGGCAAAGAACTTGCAAAATCCCAGCAAGCATAACTGTTTTTGCTCATACTAAAAGCTAGATGGATGAGAGAATAGAGGGGAGTCAGTGCTTCCACGACAAATTATTCGTTTGTCTTTCACCAGGGAATGGTTCCTTTTTAAAATAAGAGTTAAACTGCAGTACTTACATTGACCCATGGATAAGTCGACCCAGGTTCTTGGGGTCAATTTTTAGACTAAAGTTTCTAGACTTATACATGATTTTGTCTTCCAGTTGATCACTGTGGATAAAAACCATTAAGCCTCTAGACTCAGTTAAGTTATGTATAATCTACTGTGTTCAAGTGAACCATTGCAGATCGCACAATGCCTCAGATACACTACTTCTTGACTGAATGCTATTCACCCATGCAGTTGGTAACTGACTGGCCAGTTTGACACTCTCAAGCAAGTGTAAAAGTTTCTGACATAAATGTACAGTGTGTTTATTCCTGCTAATATGTATGGATGTCTGAATTGGTCCTTGTTTATTGAACTACTTGCACTGGGTGATTTTATTGCTAATCTTGGCAGTGCTACAAAGAATAGAAATTAATTTCCAGGTGCTTCTGCATTACGGCAAAGTTTTGAATCTACCAAACTACAACTCTTTATTGTAGAGATGGGCAAAGTACAACCTGCAGGCTGCACACAGGCCTCCTAGAACCATTTTGATGATCCACAGAGAACCTTGGTCAATCCCCCCCCCCTCCTAAAATGGCTCCAAGTGTCTTAAGAGGATGTGGGAGGAATTTGGGCACATTATTGCCCCTCTGGGCAATTTTAGGCCTAGGAGAGGCATTTTGTTTAAGCAAAAGAAAGTTAATAGGAAAATATTTTCTGTAATTTCCTGCTAAAAAGGTCTCTCCTGAGCCTAAAATGACTCATAGGCCTGCAAAACATGACTAAAATACCCACCACATCCCTAGAAGGTATTTTTTGCAAAGAGTTTTGTTTGTTTTTTCAGGGAGATGTGGCCCTCCAAGCTTTCCTAGAGGCTAATGTACCCCCCAGCCTCTCACAGATACTCACCCCTGCTATAATGGAATAGCCAGTTATATTCTCAGTGCCCAAGAGCTGGGACTATCTCCAGCTGTTTAAACTACATTTCAGAAGAATGCTAGCCAGTTTGACCAGTGATCTGGAAATATGGGAGCTGTCATTCAACACATCAGGACAGTACTGAGTCATCTCTCCTTGGCCTAGTGTCTTCTTTATGTTTCATGTTTTTTGTGTGAAGAAGAGAATTACTGTGATAACTACTGAATAACCATTATCGTTTCTCCATCCTTCTCTTTCTCCCCTCCTTAATTCTGATATACTAGAGTTCCAAACGAGAGTGGAAGCCTCTGGAGGATCGCAGCTGCACAGATATCCCATGGCTGCTGCTGTTCATTCTCTTTTGCATTGGCATGGTAGGTAAAAAAAGAAACAGCTCTGAATAGATTTCAGCACAGACTTTTTTCACGATTGGGTCATTTAAAAAAATCATTTTAAAAAGATTCATTCAAGTTAGGAATGGGTAACTGCAGTGAGACCATTTTTAATAATAATAATAATAATAATAAATTTTATTTATACCCCGCTCTTCAGCCAAGCTATCAGAGCGGCTTACAATTTGTTAATTAGACAATTAACTCCCCTCAAGATGGTGGTTGAAGGGAGGGCTCTTCTTGCTTCCAGCAGGAGGTGGCCTGCCTATCTCTCCCTTCAAGATGGTGGTTGAAGGGAGGGCTCTTCTTGCTTCCAGCAGGAGGTGGCCTGCCTTTCTCTCCCCTCAAGATGGTGGTTGAAGGGAGGGCTCTTCTTGCTTCCAGCAGGAGGTGGCCTGCCTTTCTCTCCCTTCAAGATGGTGGTTGAAGGGAGGGCTCTTCTTGCTTCCAGCAGGAGGTGGCCTGCATCTCTCTCCCCTCAAGATGGTGGTTGAAGGGAGGGCTCCTCTTGCTTCCAGCAGGAGGTGGCCTGCATCTCTCTCCCCCCAAGATGGTGGTTGAAGGGAGGGCTCCTCCTGCCTCCAGCAGGAGGTGGCCTGCCCCTCTCTCCCCTCAAGATGGTGGTTGAAGGGAGGGCTCTTCCCGCCTCCAGCAGGAGGTGGCCTGCCCCCCTCTCCCCTCAAGATGGTGGTTGAAGGGAGGGCTCCTCCCGCCTCCAGCAGGAGGTGGCCTGCATCTCTCTCCCCTCAAGACGGTGGTTGAAGGGAGGGCTCCTCCTGCTTCCAGCAGGAGGCGGCCCGCATCTCTCCCCCCCCAAGACGGTGGCCGAAGGGAGGGCTCCCCTTGCCTCCAGCAGGAGGTGGCCTGCCTCTCCCTCCCCCCAAGATGGTGGCTGAAGGGAGGGCTCCCCTTGCTTCCAGCAGGAGGTGGCCTGCCTTTCTCTCCCCTCAAGATGGTGGCTGAAGGGAGGGCCCCCCCCGCCTCCAGCAGGAGGTGGCCTGCCTTTCTCTCCCTTCAAGATGGTGGTTGAAGGGAGGGCTCTTCTTGCCCCCAGCAGGAGGCGGCCTGCCTTTCTCTCCCCTCAAGATGGTGGTTGAAGGGAGGGCCATGTAATTTTTGCCCATGTAAACCTTCAGTGGGCTGCAGCATCCGATTTTTGTTCAAATTACTCTTGGGAGAAGGGTTACCAGTAGGGTACTGGTTATCCCCAAACTCTCTCTTCCAGTTCAAAGCGTCTTGATAGCACAATGTCAACAGTCCCTCTGGAATTAAAATGCTGCTGCTCAGTTGCAAGTTAGTGAATAGTTAACTCACTGCCGTTCAGGAACTGATCCTGGATGAACATGCTAATGTGATTGGATGAGGTGAGGAAAGAGGCATTACTATTTCTTAGCTTTGTCCATTGGGGTTTTCTGTGCAGTAGCAGGTGAGACCTGGGGAATGGGGAGGCAGAGTTGCAGTAGTCAATTGGTATGCCATCCCCCTGACAAAGTAGCCTATCCCACACACTCTTTTTTGAATACTCATGGATTTAGTTGGTTTGCAGTCACATTACACATAGTGCTACAGAGTTCTATTTAATCATTCTGGGTTTCTCTTTTTAAAGAACATTATAAACCCTTTCAGTATTTCAGAGAAAGGAGATTTAAACTGGAACAGTAATTTCTATTTTATACATCTCTGAAAGAGACCTATCAAGGGGATGTTGTTAAAAAAGCCTATTTTTAATGTAGTTTGTCACTTCTCATCTTATTTTTTTTCCCCCAGGGTCTTATTTGTGGCTTTTCAATAGCTACTGGAGCAGCTGCAAGATTGGTTTCAGGATATGACAGTTACGGAAATATTTGCGGACAGAAGAATGTAAAAGTAGAGGGAATAGAAAACAGTGGCTTAGACCTCACAGAGAAGAAGTGAGTACATGATCTAAATACTATGGTGGCTGTTTTAAAAACTGATTAAATGTAGCATCCTTTTTTGGCAGTGAATTGCAAATTTAGGATGGGAAGGAAGTGAATTTCTCACAGTATATTTGGTCATTTATCTCAAGCATACTCTCTCCTAAATTATCATTTTGTCTGGATACTTGTGAGAATGAGATGTGTGATTTAACAGCATTCCTATGAACCATGGTCTCTGCAGTTTAATGTTGTTACTTGTGTGTCTTTTGACAGAAATTTTATTGCTCTAGAAATATGCACAGTGCCTGGTATCTCGCTGGACTTGCTTAAACTACTTACAAGGTGCTGTCACTTCAATTTAGGAGTATGCCCTTTTAGGGCATAACCTCCTACATACATGTTTTAGTATTATACAAGCTTAACTGTCAAGTAACCCCAAAGAAACATAGTTGTTGTTTGGGAAGGTGCTGAGAATTTTCTGTTACTCTCACAGCTACAATTTAGTGGGAAAGGGTATGGCCATTAGAGATGCTTAGTATTATAGGTTTGCTCTTCGATGGTTTTAATGAACAGGCTTTAAGAAATAGAATTCAAGTTAAGTGTGATGTATAGGCAAAATTTATTCATCTTGGAAGTATTTAGAGCAGGCTTGAGTTTAACTGGACTTTGGAAACAGTACTTCAGTTTGAATTTAGTCTCTTCCATTGAAAATGTGGAGGACAGCTTACTGAAAACTGAACCTTGGACATGAAGTAAAGTAGCAGTGATAAATATTAATCCACCAAACAGTGATACCTTTATTGGCCAACCAAAATACACAATATACTTGTTGCAAGCTTTCGAAGCTCCACTGGCTTCTTCATCAGGCAACATGTTACAAACCAAACAGAAGAAAAATTAGAGATGTGAGTAAGATGCCTGCATTCTGTTATTTCTGTCCTTAGTTAAGATGGTATGAAGAGGGCATCTTTTGCAGGCTAGCTCCTCCTCCTTCTGGCCATGTGGGAGATTTTCAAAGTCCAGGAAATTTACAGTCCATTTGCATCTGTCTCTAGACAGATTGAATTGCAAGAGAAGAATCCTTGTTGAGATGCAAATGGACCATAAATTTCCTGGACTTTGAAAATCCCTCTCATGCTCAGGCTCACAGCATGAAGTTTACCCTGTAACATCACTCTTGTCTCCAGCCTGGTAGATCCTGGAAGCAGCCCAGAAATGCTCCACAAGAAAATCATTTACCTCCTCCCCCTCCATCATTCAAAAGACGTTTCCTCAACAACTGTAGACACTATCCCCTTGACTTCCTCATCACCCTTGTGGACAAAGGACTGTCCAGTTAAATGTTACCTGTTGCCTATCTCCTGTTATTTTCAACATGTAGGCAAATCTTCCACACTCATTGGTTTGACAATTTTTCATGGGTTATCAGAACCTACACTCCCTGGTAAGAGCCCTAACTTCACAGTGTAAACATCAACTGGTCCTCTTTGAACTCTTGAAGCCTCTCTTTGAACTGATGGTTACACGTGACCTCAAACTCCAAATACGGAAGACTGCCTTCTCCATAACAATCATTTCTGTTAGGTGAGCAGAAGAGCTACACACCCTTCTGACCAACCCAGCCTACGTACACATCCACAGGAATAAAGTAGTACTTCGTCCTAACATTACATTTTTACCAAAAGATGTCTTACACTTCCACCTCAACCAAGCTGTTACCCTACTTGCGTTCATGCAAAATTGGTCCACCGACCTCGAATAGTACGTCCTCTCTATTGATGTCTGGCATCTCACCTGGCTTTTTATATTGACAGAACTACCACAGTACACAGAACACAATGTCTCTCCATCTGTTACTCACTTTGCAAGCTAGGACTACCATTATCACCTCAAAAGTTTTCCAGGTGGGTGGCAATCATCCATTTGATTTATGAGATGGCAGACAAACGATTCCCTCCTTGAGTTAGAATTCACTCTGCCAGAGTGACATTGATATCAATGATCTTCCTGTCCAGAGTCCCTCACAAGACATCTGTCTGGACTCCACATTGTCACAACCCTCCACTTTTGTCTCCCATTATAGAATGGACAATCATTTCCAATAGGAGGTGGCCTTTGGTAGGGAAGTACAGTCAGCCATTCGTATACATGGATTTAATCCATGGATTCAAGCACCCACAGCTTGGAAATATTTAAAAATATGTAAATTCCAAAAAGAAAACTTGCTTTTGCTATTTTATATAAGGGACACCATTTTGCTATGTTATTGGATTTAATGGGACTTGAGCATCCACAGATTTTGTTATCCACCAGGAGGTCCTGAAACCAAACTCCAGTGGATACCAAGGGCTCACAGTAATCTTCTAATCTTTGTGTGACACTCCCACCTCTAGAGGTTAGTCGTTTGCCAGTCTCACATTTTGTGTGAGTCACAGAGACCACAACAAGAAGAAACAGGTTGCCTACTAGTAACTGCGGTTCTTTATGTGTTCATCTGTGACCTCGCACAATCCCACCCATCCTCTGCTCTTGTGTCCCACTGACCTTTTTTCCTAAGTCTTGCTTGAACTTGGAACTGAGGCTAGAAGGGCAGTAAGGCCTATTATATTGGAGAAAGGAAGTGGAGCTTCTGCCAAAGCACTAGCTCCATGGCTTTAGAAGCTCTGAAAACTGCACTGTGCAGGCCCAGATTTTGTGTTAGGTCACAGAAAACCACTCAAAGAATTACAGAGAAGCAAATTGTTCTCAGGAATGAATTCCTAATTTAATGAAAATGAAAAGTACAGAAATATAACATCAAAACAAAGCAGGGAAGCAAAAAAAGTTACAGATTTAGTATATAATAAAAGTGGACTAAAATTAAATTGAATTTTAACTGTTTTCCTTATTTTTCTGATTTGTGTATTTTGTCTTTGCTTCCTTCTCAAAACTTCAGTGACCAAACTGCAAAACCAAAAAATCCACTTGACAAAGAGAGAGAGAGAGAGAGGAAAGAAAGAAAGAAAGAAAGAAAGAAAGAAACTCAATGGGATCCAAGCCTGTTCAGCTATAGGCATCACTTTTGGTAACTTAGGGGAACAGCTAATGGAAGCAATGAGATTTTTGAAGGGAAGAAATGAAAGTTGCCCTTATGAGCTGATGAAATTTTTATTTGCACTACATTTTATTACACTATAGATTCCAGAGATGGAACTACTAAACCCTTTTCTATACTTGAGCTAAGTTAGATTACAGCTACACTGGCCTCTTCCCTTTGTGCAGCTCAGATATTGAAAGTGACACACAGTGAGCCAACCATGCAGAAAAACAACTATTGTTGTAAAAGATACCTGGCGCCTGACTCTCAATCTGTCTTCAGATTAATAATATGGTTTCTTGTGGTCTCAGGTGTTGAGGCTTTCTGACTTTCAGCCTCTCACAATATCTCTTTGATGAAAGGATACATACAAGCACAGTCTGGCATACACACAAGAGATATAATGTGGCACAAATAAGAGCTTGTTTCATTTCTGTTGAGAAGACGAATCTCCAAAAAAAATTAAAAAAAATAAATAGAGATTTCTTTCTGAATTATTTATGCCACAATATTACAGACTCAAACAATTGAGCTTTTTGATGTGCTCATCCTTTTGATCCTTAGATAATAAAATCTGTAATATGTAACAGTCCATAAGAGACCCAACAACTCTAGGCTCATGTCGTAATAATTTTCACTATCCTAAAATCACTTGTGACTTATATTGCTCTAAGGTCATGCCAAAATCCAGTGAACATTTAATGTATAAAATATGACAGGCTGTTATTAAAGATAGATCTATATACAATACAAAAGAGCCATCCTAGATCAAAGGTTTGAATAGTCCTCCATTCCCTTCACAATCAGTACAACAGCATGCTCAGTCTTGTGTTCCCTAGCAACTAATATACAAAGGCACACTTAAAACCCCTCAAATGGAAATGCTAATGGTTATATTATTTAAATTGCAGTGAATGTTGAGAGTAAGTTGCAGCTCTTTGCGACAGATTTAACCAGGTGCCGAAACAGATCTGCCGAAGATGCATTGGGACTGTGGCAAGCACACACTGTGGTCCCGAAGGCGCCATCCACCGCCAGCCCAAATAGAAGTGGAAAAGATCTGGAGTAGTTTTGGGCTACCTTAGGCGGCCCCTTCACAACCCTTGGGCGTTCCAGGGGCATGCTTGTCAAAATGCCACGCTCCTGATGCAGCATGAAGCTGCCCCTCATCTGATTGGCTGTTTCTCCCAAGTGTAGCTTCCAGGCATCTTGGGGATGTGCATCATCAAAATGCCACACCCTAAACTGCCTGTCTGTTCAGGCCCTTAGTTAAGATCATGAACTGCAAGGGATCTCCTTGATCTTTCTCTTTTATGAAAATCTGTTTTTTTTTTAAACCCAATAAGAGAGTTACTCCCTCTCACTAAAGGAGATGAGATCAACCTGTGGCCCTCCAAATCTTGGACTGCAATGACCATCATACAGTGCACCTGCATCATAAGCTGCTTTCAGCTTATGCTGAAAACTGTGCAACGCAACCAGCAATGGTGCGCATGCCCGTGGCACATGCACCGCACTATGCTGCATGCACGAGCCCCATTGTTTTCAATAGGGATCAAGCATACATGGTATTTCCTTTACGCTGTGTGTGTGTGTGTGTCCGGAATAGATCCCCATGTAAGGCAAGGGTGCACTGTACTTGGCCATTCACTGGGCTATATAGGGCTGACGGTAGTTGCTATATAGGGTTGATGGTGTTCATCTGACACAGTACTATGTCACAAATAGCCATAGAATATGGTTGCTGATAAAATCTGGCACTATACATCAGTTACTAGTGCTTTTGCTTACATCATCTACAGTGTATACAAGTGGCAGAGAAGGCTTGTTGCAATAAATGATGAAATAACACAGTGTAGTGGTTTGAGCATTGGACTACCACTCTGTAGATCAGGGTTTGATTTCCTGGTCACCCATGGAAACACACTGGGTGACCTTAGGTGAATCACACACATTCAACCTCAGAAAATCCCATGATATGGGGACCTTAGGGTCCCCATAAGTTTGGAAAGACCTGAAGGCACACAATAACGAACGTCAGCACAACCTAACTGTTCTGACTTCTGCTGCTTGTTCTTAAAAGCTGTTTAAAGTAAGCAAATACAGCCAATGGTATCATTGAGATTGGTGCAGTCCAGTGAAGGGGGGTGGCAGTTGTCTTGCCCCCTGGCCACACACTTGCCCGTATTGCTGCTGAGGGGGTGTTGTTGTTGTGACCTCAAGAGTACGCATTCAGTGCTCTCCCAGCAGCCACTCCAGCAGCTGTGCTGGTCCTTGAAGTTATTGCTTCTCCCAGCAACGGCCATTGTGCTGCAGCCTCTGGAGGGCCTGTTTAAGGTCCATTTCAGCTGCTGGGCAAGCGGGAAAGGGAATCAACAGTCCCTCTGGGTGTACCAACTCACTGGGTGAGAACCCTCCTGGGTGTCCCTGGTGTGGGTTGCACTTCCCGCATCCCCCTAGTGCCACTTCTGGATACAACTAAAATGCTGCTGTGTATTCCTTTATCATTGTACTCAGTAATGTTGAAATTTTAGACATGCTAAAAACAGCAAAACATGGCCCTAACTTCTATAATTTGGATTGCTGGTATCTACATAATAATGTTATAACTGCATACCTTCATAACTTGAACTGGTTTATATATGTGGTAGTAGAATGTATAACTATGAATTGTTGGGAAATGATACAGGTTATTTTAATTACTTATTCCAGAGTTACTTGCAACATCCTACCTGATCCTGTTTTGAACAACAGATATGTTTTTTTATTGAAAAAAATTACACACACAAAAAAACATATAGCAATCACATCTACATAAAAAGGAAACAAGCAACAAATAAGACAATCACAAACAAAAAATTTTAAATATTCTTGTTGAGTCTTTTTCTCTGATCTTTCAATAAGACTTCCTTTTCTTCTTATAGTTGGTGTTTCTTTGTTTTCTCTACTAGAAGAAAAGGGAGAAGGAGTCTCTATCTTACTTACACACACACATACATATATATTTATGCCTAAGTGAAAAATTTGCACATGCACATCTTCCTTTTTTCTTTCTATGCCCATAATTATTTATTATTCTTAAATATCTTGTCTTACATTTCTAAGATAACATAATAATGAATTATAATTGTAGTAACTTGAAGTCGCCTATCTTCATTTACACTTTTAATTATCTTATATTTTTAGATTTCCATTTTAGTTCGTACTTTATTTCCATTAGTTTGAACTAAATTTTAAAGTTGTTATTTCTTCCCATTTTTGAGAGAGATTTGTCATTACCTTTTCCGATTCTTCTGAATATTTGTTTGCTTCCATATCTTGTATTTCTTTGGACCCTGCACTAAGAATAGTACTGTTCTAACGAATTACAACCAATTGATACTTTTTCACATATGCATATTATATTCATTTCCTTGAAATTGCTACAAAAAGTTCTCGCATCTGCTCAGCAGTTGACTTAGCAGATGGTTTCTTTGTAAGACTGCATGTAATACACAAATTATTTCATATTCTCTTTTTTCTTGTCCAAATGTTTATTATTATAATTATTTTAAAAAGTAAACCCTTTCAACCTTATTAGGCAAAATGTGAAATTGTTACAGTTTTTTTTAAAAAATAGCTGGTAACATGGCTTGTGGCTAGATACAGGCAGGAAAAGGCCACAGCTTTTTCAGTAAAAAATAAATAAAACTGCCACTCTTCTCACTTGCCTCTAGATATAACACTGTTGGATGACTATAATGTTGAATACTTAGTTTGGAACATAGCAAGCATTTTTTCCTTCTTGAACATAAATAACATAGAAAAGGGGATTTTTGTGGCATCCTTCTGGCTACATGTTTAAACTTAAGTCCAATCTCCCCTGTCCTTTGAACAATTGTTGCCTTTCTCATCTCTTCAGATACCTTAGCCATGGATCATAATGTGAAACTGATATGCGAGTCTAGTCTCAAGAGAGCTAGCATAGCATAGTGGCTGTGGCTGTGAGAAATGAGCCCTAAGGCAGGAAGATCCCAGTTCAGATTTCAGCCCCAGATTTACTAGGTAAGAACACTCAGACTCAAGGCACTTGTCACATGCCACAAACATATGCTGTTTACTGGCTTGCATTTGGGGGCTGTTGTAAGGATAACTAATGGAATGTCTCTTAAGCACTTGAACTTTGGCATGATCTTTCCCTTGAACACAGACAGAAGCCAACACAGTGGATCTTTTGGAACTCTTTATATACTCCCCAAGCATGGCCTCGTGTATGCACTTCCCCAGCATGGTCTACTGGTTTGAGCGTTAGACTATGACTATGGAGATCGGGGTTTGATTCTTTGCTCAGCCATTGAAACCCGCTGGGTTCACCTTGAGGCTATATCTGTTTTTTAATCATGTTGTAAGCTTTTGTTGAGTCCTGATACTGGGAAAAAGGAGGCCTATCAAAATAATGTAATTAATTATTCATTAAATATCTTATTGAAAGATCTCCAAGTTATAGTTCCAGGTAGTTCATAGCATGAACTGGGGTTTGAATCTATGCCCAGCCATGGAAGCAAATCACTTTCAGCATAGGTAAAAGGAAATGTCAAACTCCCTCTGAACATATCTTGCCAAGAAAACCCTATGGTAGGGTTGCCATAAGTTGGAAATGACTTGAATGCAACACAACAATAATTTGTGCTTTACAGAATAATGGAGTAGAAAATAATAATTTACTTTCAATAATATTTATCCATCAAGGATACTGTTTTACTGCAGGCTGCCATTGTAATTTTATCAAGTAATTGTTGCTCAGTATGTTATTGTGAGGGTGGGATCTTGCATGGTCTGGTGTGAAGTAAAAGCTCAGTTCTCATGTGTTGATTATAAAATTTATTTTATTGTGGAAATGTTGAAATGCATGAACGGAGCTCATTAAAGTGCTGGAGATCAATCTGCAACTGTGAACAATTGATTGAAATATGTTACTACTTTTCTGTATCAGATATGTCAGAATAACCAGCATTTCCCCTAGCATTCAGCGAATCATTCTGTAAATTCAGCACTTACTGTGTTCATTGTCACTAAAATGAATGGCATTTATAAAATAGTGTGGTCAGCTTTGAATGTGTATACATTTAGTTGCTAAATATTCTTATGATATATTCTGAATTACACTTAAAAGAACCTATTCCTAGCCAAATAAAATTAGATAAAGGGTTTGATTGTTCCAGGAGGAAAGGTATCACTTTAAAATGAGAGGCAATGGTCTACTTGGGAGATGTAATGTGAGGTTGCTAGCACATCTTTTTCCTCCATAGCATCAAAATCCTTTGCAACCAGTACTCCATGTTTTCATTTTCTCTCTTTGTTGCCTACTGATATTTATGTATATGTTGAGTCACTATTTAATGACTGAATCAGTAGATCTGTTGTAGTTGGAACTGACAGGTTTCAGTCCTTAATGTGATAGCCAAGCATATGTCCATAAGGGATACTATTTTAAATTCTGTAGAAGTATCCTAAAGAATTAAAAAAAACAAAACAACAATGTCACAGTGTAAAAGATGCTTTTTACACTGAAAAAGGGTTAATTTTTAAGTGTAGAATGAGTGTAATGAGATTGAGAGACTTAAGGATTTTTTTAAACTAGTAGAATATTTCTTGTCTAAAAGTTTATGTTGTTCTTTTATTGGGCTACTTGAAATTTGGCATATCTTTTTTATTGCAGGTATGTGTTCTTTTTGGAACCCTGTAATGTAGACCTGGTAAAACGGAAGATCAAATCTATAGCTCTCTGCGTATCGGCATGCCCACAGAATGAGCTGAAAACTCTGGCTGATGTTCAGAAATTTGCAGATACTAATGGTAAGGCAAAGATCAGTGCTATTTCTAACTCTGACCGGTATTATATAGGGTCACAGTGTTTAATTCATTAATCAGACAGGAGATTAAAGATATACAAATGCAAATATTCGTCCCAACAAAATAGTCAAAGTAAGATTTCCAACTTCATTCACACAGGATTTTCCTAAGATGTTTTCTGTTTTCATCAACCAAACCAAACTGTTTTTTATTTTTAAAAAATCTTATTCACATTTTATAGCCATTTAAACTCAGAAAATTAAACTGACTAAAATGCACTTAATGAGTTGGCCAAACCTTATATAGTAAATTTAATTGTCTGAAGAACAAGCACCATAAAACTGTTAGTTGCAAAAACTTGACAGAAGACATTAGAAAATATTAATTTGCATCTGCTGTGCATAATGTTTTCAGAAGAATATTTACAACATTAACATTTCCTTTCATTTATCCCCTACAAATCTAATTGTGAACTTTTTAAAAATAATTTTTCTCTTGCTTGGCTCTGAAATCAGAGATAAGCTTGGCTGAAAGAAAACTGGCCTTGCAGAGACATTTGCTAGGAGGAGTACTGGGTAGGCATATAGAAAAGAGATGTGGGACCTTTTGGCTAATTCTGTCCTTGTAATTTTTTCCCCCTTTCTGCTCTCCTATCATCATTACTTAGAATAAATATGGATTTCCTGGGATAATACATAGTTCCATCCTAAGAAATTCTAGCATGGATACCTCTTGGGTGGAGTGTTTGCTGTGATTTCTGATGTAGTGCTATTTCAGTACTGGAGCACATTCCCTTTCTTGATATATTTTGCTTCTCAAGTAGTTTTTTTTTTTTTTGTATGTGAAGAAGATAAAAATAAGAAATTGAAGGAAAATTCTAGTTCCAAAAATTCTGCTCTATTCATGTGATTTTATTTTCCTATCCTTAAGAGTCTGCTAGAATATTTGAGCAGCGAGATCTTAGAATACTTTGAATAAAAGATCATTAGGATGAGGAGCCAGTAATATAGAAACATTTGGAAACTCATTAAGTTGTGCAGCCTTTATGTATTTCTCTTTGATCTCTCTTTTTTTAAAGGAGCAGTTAAATTTATTTGTTTTGGAAATACCTTCAAGTCTTTAATAGAAATAACTACTGTCCATATTTATTGCTAATGGTGAAGTAAATACACAGTGTGATATAAATACTGATTCTAAAACATAGATCCCTATAAACCAGTCACTGACATTACCACCTGGGCAATGGAATGATAGAGCACTTATGTCTTCAAGGGCAGAGTGGTAACTAGGGTGCTGAGTGAAACTTTGTCAGCTTCCTATCTCTCATTCAAATAGCCGTGGAAAGTGCTCCACTTCCAAATGGACTTTGTCTTCCTTCAAGTCAATTCCAATTTATGGCAACCCTAAGGTGATTTTCTTGGCAAGATTTGTTTCAGAGGGGTTTTGCCTTTGCCTTGCTCATAGGCTGAGAGAGTGTGACTTGTCCAGGGTCACCCAGTAGGTATTCTCAGCTGAGCGAGGATTCAGACTGTGGTCTCAAGAGTCGTAACCCAATGTTCAAACCACTACACCATACTGGCTCTTTCAGATGGACTGTCGTTAATGTGTTTTCTTACAACTAAGCGGTTTTGTTAACATTTTATTACGGTGGCTGTTTATTTTTTAAAAACAATTACATTATATCTTGTTGTTGTGTGTCGTCATGTCATTTCCAGCCTATGGCGATCCCAAGGCAAACCTATCAAGGGGTTTTCTTGGGAAGATTTATTCAAAGGACATTTGCCCTTGTCTTCCTTTGAGGCTGTGACTTGCCCAGTCTTCCAATATATTTCCATGGCTGAGCGAGGATTCAAATACTGGTCTCCCAGATTCTTAGTCCAACATCACTACTCTATGCTCGCTTTACTGTTATTTAAAAAGATTTAAACAATCTTAAATATATTAGTGCCAACTGGAATAGAACCATAGAATCAGTTGAACTTGCACCTGTATTGATTTACCAAGTTGGCATTAATTTAGTAGGCTTGCTATAGTTGGGACAAACAGTTGGGTTTAGGTCATAATTTTATTACAGCATTATATGATTCTCCTTCTGTTTTTATATGTGTATCTAGTTTGGCACATTGGATGGATTCCAACAGGTTACAAATATTAAATAAAATGAAAGAAATGAACATGGAACTCTCCCAAATGATTAGCACACAGTATTTGAGAAGGTTAGCTGAGAAGGCCAAAGCATTAATGTGAGAGAAATAAGATTATTTAGAATCCTCACACAGGTTTACTTAATGAAGATGATAGCTTTGTAACAGACAGCAGAAACACAGAATTGCAATTGAGGAATTTACTCTTTTTGCAGTAAAATGGTTCTAGCTTCATATATGTTTGGTCTAGTTGATATAATATGCAACTGGGCTATGTATAGAGGGGAGCTATAGTGAAAGGCAATATTTTTGAGGCAGAAATTGGTCTCTCTTATAAACCATACATTCCAGTTACTTTCTGCTAATTTTGGACTGACCATTGTAAAAATGTTTGGCTGTGGATCTATAATAAATGTGGTTTTAAAATTTATACCTGGGGGAAGGGGAAACATGGAAGGGTAAATCTAGACATGTCCTATGCATGCCGCATTCACAGTGCAATCCTGCCCATGTTCGATTAGATAGAAGCTAATGGTAGTTCCTCCTAGGTAATTTTGCATATAGCTTTTTTTAACAAGCTGGCAAGGTAGTAGCATGAAAGTGGCTCTGATAGAAGGTGTTTGGCCCTGTCCGTATATGCAAAAGATTTGTATGTATTCTGTCATTTAGTGTACTGTGATTCTAACTCTTTATGACATGGCAATATTTGCAGCAACAGCAGCAACAATTACACCAAACAGATTTCTGATAGTGACATTTGAAAGGGTAAATTAATCCCTTTCAATTTTAAAAGCTTTCTTTCTCCCCAGCCCCTTCTTTTCCTTTTCTGTTCCTTTTTCTTTCCCTTGTCTGCTGTGCCAACCTGCACAGGTTTTTAAATTAGCATTAACACGCTAATCCTAAACCAAGGCATTAGATTTTATCAGAAAAGACACTCTAATCTCTGTTCACTTTGTATGACCTTGGGGGCAGATGCTTGTGCTTGAAGTAAGCGTATTAGAAAGCAGATGCAAATGCTGACCATCAGGACAAACGAACAGTTGGATTCAAACTGTAGATAAAGTAATGAGAAAAAGTAATTTCCTTCAATCGACTTTCTTGCAAAGGGTGACTTAGTTAAATTTTCATAATTAAGATGATTTGGATCTGATTTATTTAACTGGAAACATTTCGCCTGCCTTCTAGAAATTGGAAAATGCATAGTTCATGCTCTGTAATTATAGTTTTACAGGCTTTGTACTGTACATATAGTTATGATGAACAGTGGATTGGTTTAGACACAGTGGTTATAAGCTCCACAAAAAATCTCTTGTTATTTGCTCATATACCAGAATGCAGTCTAGTTCAAACTATGGTCTGCAGCTTTAGGTTATGGGCAAGCAATAGTTTGATAGTAGCAACCACTATGGTTTGCTGCTAAATTGGGAGTGAGAGGACAGGGTGTTAAAACAGCAAACCATGGTGGTTGCTACTGCCAAACCATTGCTTACCCATAAACTAGAGGTTCAGGCCATGGTTTGAACTAGACTGCAGTTCTGGTATATGAACAAATAATTAGTAAACCGGACTGTATCAAGTTTGTTTGAACTTATTTGATTAACCTTTTGATCAAGATCTGAGATTCAGAGTAGGGTATTAAAGCCCACTTGACTATTTACTTCCATTCCATGATAAGAGGAAGGACCCAAAGCCTCTCTGTTCATGAGTGGACATCTTAATCCAGTAATAATCTTAGAATCCTGTGTTTTTATCTAACTCTTTTCTACCGTGTGGTACAAATCATGGGTGAGAAGGAATTAGCATTAGTTTGGCTCTGGTTCTTATCAGTCTTTATGTATTCATATACAGTGGTCCCCCGGGTTGCGAAAGTAATCCGTTCCGGGATTACTTTCGTAACCCGGAAATGTTTCGCAACCCGGGGGACCGCTTTAGTTGATGCACAGCGCGCCGGAAGCACGCTGTTTTAAAGGGCCTGGGTTGCTTTTTTTCTTCGCAACCCGGGGATTTTTTTGGATCCCGGGGGCTTTTTTTTTGGCCCCGGCCGTTTCGGGTCCCGGGGATTTCGTTCCCTGGGGGCTTCGTATCCCGGGGGACCACTGTACTCCATGTGCTTTTTAGTAGGGAACTGAGATTGTGTTCCATGATCAGCTTGAGGAAAAACCTTAATATTATCACTAACACTAAAGTTGCCAGTGCTTCTCATAAATCACAACTTTCTAGAAGTTATCTATGTTCACAGCAAAGAAGTACCCAAAGATTATTCATAAAATATATTTGGGACAGATTAAAAGATGTAATCTTGGTAATTGCTGAGTTTGCATCTGCTCCTGTCACTGTCATTAGAACTGTTGTGTTGTTGTTAGTGCTTTCGAAGAATGAGTCTGTCTGCATACTCAATTGAAAAGCCTAATTATAGGAGTACTGTATTTGTGAATTAAATGTCCACACCTAAGTTCCTTGCTTAAAATGCTGAAGACCTGGCTGTATTAAAATGGCAACAGGTGCAACACACAAAGAAATTGAGGGATATGCTTGGCTAAATAGATAGAGAACAGAAGTAATGGTAAGAAAGTACAGTCAGATACTCTTAAATTACTCCACAGATAAAATCTCTTGGATAAGAGCCAATTTAGATGCCATCATTGTAGCAGAGATTGACAATGGGGTGTCCAGTAACTCTGAATAGGATTACACTGGATCACTTTCAGTTGGTGAGTACCACCGATGTAGACAAGCTGCTGGGGCAAGTAGGTTTCAGATACAAAATATCATTAATGCATCTCTCATGGAGGGAAGTTTTCCATCTTGTTTTTTTTTTTAAAAAAAAATGGTGGCACAAACACTTCTTTAAAAGCCTTCCCTGGATCCCCTGGACTTAAACAACGCTAGATCGGTATCAAATCTCTCTTTTCTAAGCAAGGTGATCAAGTGGGCAGTTGCCTTCCAGCTCCAGGAAGTCTTGGATGATAGAAATTATGTAGACCCATTTCAAACTGGCTTCAGAGCAAGATAAAGAGTTGTGACTGCTACAATCGCCTTAATGGATGATGTTTGCCTGAGCATTGACAGGGGGAGTGTTTCCCTGCTGGTGCTTTTGGACCTCTCAGTGGCGTTTGATGCCATTGACCATGGTATTGTACTGGAACGCCTGAGGAATTTAGGAGTCAGAGGCACTGTGCTTCAGTGGTTCCAGTCCAATCTCTTGGGCAGATTCCAGGTGGTAGTGTTTGGGGATAGTGGCTCCTCAAAAAAAGAGCTGTTATATGGCATACCACAAGGTGCCATTCCATTCCCAGTGCTATTCAACATCTTCACGATACCACTGGAAGAGATCATCCAGAGGCTTGGGGTGGGGTGTTATCAACTGATGATACCAAGATATATTTCTCTGTGCCTCCTCAGGTGAGAATAATGTGTCTCCTTTGAATGAATGCCTAGAGGAGGTAGGTAGTAGGCTGGTTGAGGAAAAACAAATTGATGCTGAATCCAGATGAGACAGAGGTGCTTACTGTCAAATGTCCTGATCTCAGTTTGGATATGTGTCAACCATCTCAGATAGATGCCATAGCCAGGAATACTCAGTATTAGCTTCAACTGCTACACCAGCTGTGCCCTATCTAGAGCTAGAATAGTAGTGCACATGCTGATAACCTCAAGGCTGGACTTCTGCAATGTGCTGTGTATTGGGCTACCTCTGTACAGAGTTCAGAAACTTCAGTTAGTTCAAAACACAGCAGCCATATTGATTACTGGGACATCCAAGAGTGATAACATTACACCAATATTAAAAATAGAGGACCTTAGTGTACGGGGCAGATTATATGGAAGGAGGAAACCCTGAAGGCAACCTGGAGCCAAACCATGTAAGGCTCTAAAGGCCATAACCAACACTTTGTACCTTGCCCACATACTAACTGGCAGCCAATTAGTATGCGGGCAAGGTACAAAGTGTTGGTTATGACCTTTAGAGCCCTACATAGTTTGGCTCCAGGTTACCTTCAGGATTTCCTCCTCCCTTATAATCTGCCTCATACACTCAGGTCCTCTGACGGACATCTGTCTACTCCAGTCAGCCAGGACAAGGTTGACAACTGTCAGCCAGAGGACATTTTCTTCGGCTGCCCCAAACTGTGGAATGACCTGCCAGAAGAGATTGAACAACTGCATACGCAGTCTGAATTTGAAAGAGGAGTGAAGACTAGTCTCTTCTGTCAGGCTTATCCATAACGAATTTAAATTGTGAATTTTATGTGATGAACTTTAGATGTGGATTGTTTTAATACATCTTATATGTCCTTTTAAATTGATGTGTGTTTTAACTGATGTTTGTTTGTTAATTGTTGTTGTCCCCTACCTCCAATCCATGGAGAGAGGCGGGTAAGAAATAATAATTATCACTAGTGTCACCAGGGATGTGTGGGCTGCACCAGGTGGCACCACAGAAGGGGGGTGACACCTGGTGAGTGGACTCCCTGGCATGTGTCATGGTGCACAGCAGGGAGGGAGAGCACCCAGTGCCCCCCGTCCCTGCCCTGCGCAGCTTTACTTTACAGTAAAGCCACACAGAGCAGGGATGGGAGGGGACTGGGCCCTCTCCCTCAGTGCCCGCCCCACAGCTTTAAAGCAAAGCACGGGGCAGGGAGGGAGGGAGGGGCCTCTTTTGTCTCTGCCCTCAAGCCGAGCCCCCTGAAGCCCGGCCCCCAGCACCAGGTGATACCCCAGTGTGGAATGCCATTGAAAATTATAATTATCATCATCATCATCATCATCATCATTATTATTATTATTATTATTATTAAATAAATTCAAATTGTTGATTATGAGGTAACGTTACCTCATGTCCAGCCTTAATTGCATACTACTCTTTGCTTCCTTCTTGCTGGCATTTGGTAAGGAATGTGTGGAGCATGTTTGTATGTCAATCCTTAAATAAATAAATAATTAAAAATAAATAAATGTAAAATCTACATGGTAATAACTGTGGCCAGAAAATCTGTAAATCAGGAAAGAACATCAACTGATTTAATTTTTTTTTAAATGTGTTTTCCGTGTACGAATTAATGAACAGTGAGTTGATCGGAACTTAATTTGTCAGCAATCAGGATTGGAAGCCAGGTTCCAATTTTGTTTTCTGATCCAGAACAAACGCTAAACAATGGGTTGCCAAGAACCAGGAGGCAAGTGTAGAAATCACAAATGCACAGGGGAAAGAATGAAGAAGAGGAAAGCAGAAGACCCTGCAGTTCATGTGTATGAAGCCAAACATTTATGATGGATGCGTTTAATTACAGCTGAAAAACAGGGGATGTTAAATACAGTGATGAGTGTAAAAAAAGACAAGTTGTGTAGTTTTTATCTTCCATAGTAAGTACAGACTATATATCTCTTAAGTCACAATTTTTGCTTCACTAGCAATTATGGGGAAAAGATTTTGCCTGCCATTTATTAGTGCTGTGTAAAAAATCCCTAGTCATGTTGGCTCCTAATTTTTTTTTCTTCCTATGAATTTCTCCTGTATTTTTAACATCTTTGCCTGATGAAGAACTCAGTGGAGTTTTGAAAGCTTACAATATATATACTAAAACATCCCGGGGTAGCCATGTTGGCCATTTAGCAGATCCAATCAAAACCCCACCAAACAATGATACCGTTATTGGCCAACTGAAATGCACAATATACACTTCGCAAGCTTCACTGGCTTCATCAAGCAAGGTGTTACAAACCAAACAGGAGGAAAAAATTGAAGATGTTGGTCATGGGCCTGCATTTTTCTGTTTCTCTTCTTAGTTAAAATGGCATGGAGAGGCACCTTCTTCTGGCCATGTAGCAACTGGGAGATTCTCAGAGTCCATGACATTTAACGTCCATTTGAATCACAACAAAGATACTTCCTTTGCAGTCCAATATGTCTCCATCCATGTGAGGCTACATGTCCCTTTGTTAGGCAGAGAGCACTGGATTTCTCGAGAAGCCTTCATGCTTTTGCATCAGGAAAACTTTAGGTGGTGTTGAGGTAAGACATGCCAATCCAGTCCAAATTTAAGAAGAAAAAAGTTTTAACTTGGTTGGAGGTCGAAACCTCAAATAGAAGCTCTCTGTCCACTGGCTCACTCTTTATGATTCACCTGTTGTGGCTAGAAAGCATCCAGGGGTAGCTGTGTTGGCCAGCAAATCCAATCAAAAATCCACCAAACAGTGATACTTTTATTGGTCAGCTAAAATGCATAATATACATGTTGCAGGCTTTCAAAGCTTTATATATTCACAATATATATTGTGCATTTTGGTTGTCTCAATAAAGGTATCACTGGTGCGGTACAGATGGCCTGTTTGGGCCCTCCCTGCGGCGTGATTAGGGCTGAGAGCACGCAGCATTCACACGTTCCCCAGCCCTATCACATAACAACGCTGTCGCAACTGCACAGCTTCTATAAGGAAATACGCAGTTGCTACGGCATAAAGGTGCCCAATGGTGCCTTTTCCATTTAGTGCATCGCAACTGTGACACTAAAAAGGAGCAGGGTTTCCCCACTCTTTTTTAACTGCACACCTTCGCCTCAGCGTCTAGCTGCTGCAGGAAAGGTTTGCAACAAAAAAAGTAGCTACAGACCACCCTTTTTGGCAGTCTGTAAAGCCCCACTGTTTTATGGATTTTGGTTATTATTGTACTTATGGATTTTTTAGTAATTTGTAGAAATGGTCACAGAGTAATGTGTGGATCTTAATAATTTGATTTCACAGTGTTTAATAAAGTTCCGGTCTATTTTACCCATCAACTCCAGCTCAAAACTGCAGAAACACTTTTAAGGTTTCCTTGTCAATGACAAAGATAAACATTTTTAAAAGGGGGAGTTTGGAGTATCAGGCCATGGGATGTCTGCAAACCCCACATCTCTAGTTTAATCAGTTACATTTGAAGCTGATCCAGTGCAGTATCCACTGCTGTGAATAGAACTGAAATACTGTTTAGAAAATTGCCTGTATATACTCGACTATAAATCGATCTCATGTATAAGTCGAGGGCAGGTTTGGAGGCCAAAATTATGGATTGTGATATGACCCGTGGATAAGTCGAGGGTAAAACCTAGGGGCTTGTAACAAAGGATCTAAAGGATGAAGCAAAGGTGAACAATGCCAGAGAACTTACAATTTTCCAGCACATATAACTTTGTGCTCACTTTAAGGACTGGATGGATGAGAGGATAGAGTGCTTCCAGGGCAAATTATATTCTTTCCGTTCACCAGGAGATGGTTCTCTTTTTTAAAAATGAGAGTTAAAGTACAGCACCTACATTGACCCATGGATAAGTCGACTCAGATTTTTTGGGTCAGTTTTTTGACCTAAATTTCTAGATTTATACATGAGCATATACAGTATTACAATGTCTTCTGTTTTACCGTATATACTCATCTATAATTCGAAAAATTTATGCCCCAAAAGTGGCTCTAAAAATCAGGGGTAGACTTATAGATGGGACTATACAGTAATGTGGCTCAGAAAAATGGGAGCCACACCTGTTTTGGGGGAGTGGGGGTTGATCGGCATGTCTCTTAGTCCAGGGAGACTGCCCTGAAGCGAGGTAAGGAGAGCAATAGCCAGGGATACTGCAGCAGCCAGCCATTCTTTCACATGGCTACAAGGCAAACAGGGAGGGAGGGAAGACAGCGTTTCTGTTAAGGGCAGTCTTCCGGGACAAAAGGAAGAGAGGGCTGTTGATTTGCTCACTTTTTAAAGTGGGAAAAACCTCTGGCTGCAGCTGTAGCTGGGAGAATCAAGCTTGCCTGATTTCCCCAGCAGCAGAAACAGGGAGTGCTCTCTGTGTCTGTTAAACTCTGTCTGTCCTTAAAGGGGCAGAAACCTCCTTGCAGCAAGCGGCTGGACTCAGGGCCCAAACTGGCAGGGAGGGGGAAGGAGCCTCTTTTTAACTCATTCCTTTCCAGAATAGAGAGAGGAACAAACAAACCTGAGTTAGAGAACCCCGAGGGAGAGGCACAGGTGAGGAGAAAGGGGAAAGAGAGAGGGAGAAGTGTGGGGATGCGGCAGCATCAGAGATGACTCTGTCTTTGGTGCTTTGCCCTCATGGCGCACCAAAAGGCAGGCAGAGCAGAACAGCAGGGATGGGGGCTCTTGGCAACAGCCACTCAAAGGAGCACCACAAGGCAACTGGAGCAGAGGGCCAGGGACTTCACCCTCGACTTATCCACAGGTCATATTAAAATCCATAATGTTGGCCCCAAAAGCCCACCTCAACTTATACATGAGGTCGACTTGTACATGAGTATATATGGTAAATTAAAGGTCCATTCAGTGTTTCAGTGAATATCCAGTGGGGAAACAAATAGAAACTGAGGCTATCAAACCCATGAAATTGTCACTGAGGATGCTGATTTTGTTGTTTTCAGTCCGATTCTGAGCATGTTTGCCTTGAAGCGGGTTTCACTGTTTTCAGTAGCATTTTCTCAGAAGTAAGTGTGAATTGTATTGCAGCCTAGGACTGGTAGTTAAATTGCTATGGAAAAATGGCTTCTTGCAGCTCTTGGATTTCTGCCAGATGGCATGTAACCCAAAGTTGTTATTTCAACAGAAATACAATTTTGAGAAGCTGTAATGGGCACATAAGATGTTTTGGTTTGATATTTCACGGTTCAATAGTATTGTGTGGGGGTCCTTGGCAGAGTCCTTCCTAATAGCCTAGAATTGTCTGTATCTGTCAGCGTTGTCATGTACATTCATATAGACAGTATAAAACAACTTAGAAGAAAAAGAAATGTGAAACAATGTGTTTTGTATTTGGCTGCTGGTAGTGGGAGTACCTTTCTTCAAGGATTGTGTTTGCTTCAGTGACTGTCCATCAGAAAGTGAACTAAAATGCTTTTGAGCATTTTTGGGCCCATTAGAAGTGTATAGAGGGATTGTTGAGAAGTGAGAGAAATGGGAGTGTTATTTTTGTACTGAGGTTCACATTATAAATGCTTTTTGATCGCTCAAGTGACCATAAACCTTGCGAAGATTTGTCCACTATCTTCCACTCAGTTTTTATCTCCTGATTTTTTTCCTCTAGTTCTGTGTTTCTCTGGAGCTAGGATTTAGGACTTTGGTGGTCAGCTTGACAATTGTAAGAATGGGTTCTATCACTGAAATTAAAGGAATTAATTTATATCATCATGTATAAAGAGAGAAAGGTACCCACATAGTGATAATGGCTAGTCATTTTTCTATTGGGTATCTTTGTTTTGAATACAGTCCACAAGGCTTGTGTCTGCTCACTATCAGAGGAGTTTAAATAACTACATACATACAGTATTTTTAGATGATGCTGAAATATACATACAGGGTTGGGATTTAATTCTAGTATAGCTTCACTTGGAAGGATAATGGGGAAAAACTATTATTTGATAACAGTTACTTACTTACAGGAAGACACACAACATAAACGGGGAGATGGACACACAACATAAATGGGGAGATGGGTACAAGACCTTGGCACAAACCCAAATGTCAGCTCTGCCCAAACATCCACTTAAGAAATGTCATTGCAGGACCTGATCACATAACTCACAATAGTAGAGGCACTTTTACTTGCTCATTCTCTAATGTGATGTATGCCATCTTTTATGAACAATGAAGGCGCTCTGGGGTCCTCTGGAGTTATGTGGACTGCCAAAATTGTCCAAGGAAGAGAAGAAGAAATGAAGCTAAAAATCGCCAGAGGTTACCTTCTGGTACTGAAAAACAGAATTTTTAAAAATGTTGAACAGTGTTATGAGACTTCCAGAAGAAACACAGGGGCAGTGAGAGGCAGAACAAAAAGCTAAGGAATCTGGTAGTGTTGAGGGCTGCAAAAACAGCCTTGGGGGAACCATTTTGCTCACCCATCTTTAGCATCAAGTTACAGAGCTCTGTTGCACCTGAATCTGGTATTACTGAATGGAATGTTACAACTAGTGATCCTGCTTCTAAGGTCAGTGGACATACTGTCTCATGTCTTATCAAGTAATATTCTCTGTTTATTTTTCTATTTTTTTTTTTGTTCTTTAAACAGGTTCTACTTTATGTAGCTATGAACTAAAGCCATCCGAATACACAACAGATTCAAGGGCTGATAAGCTGTGCCCCAAGCTCCCAGTTCCAGAGAGGTAAACATACTCCTTCATGTCTTATTCTTATGTCCGAGCCTAATTTTTGTTTATATGATGTTAAATGCCTCCATGGGCATATTAACAGTTCTGCATGACACTGTAGAGTATTTTGATAGGAGCCCCTTCTAAAGATTGCACTTCTTTAAAAGCCCTTATTTCACATTTCATATGTTTTATTAAAAAAATAAATTGAAAATGTACTATGTTGATTCTGCTGCTGCGAACCAGGTTGGCACTCAGTGGAGATAGGCAGCACTCCTACTCTGTTTCCCCGAAAATAAGACATCCCCAAAAAATAAGACCTAGTAGAGGTTTTGCTGAATTGCTGAATATAAGGCCTCCCCCGAAAGTAAGACCTAGCAAAATATTTGTATATAATTATATATACAGTATATAATAAATGTTCATTTTTTTTGGTTCAACAATAAATGTGAATTCTTCTTCATGGAAAAATAAGACATTCCCTGAAAATAAAACCTGCCGCATCTTTGGGAGCAAAAATTAATGTAAGACACTGTCTTATTTTTGGGGAAACATGGTAAGTTTGAATCCTATGAAACAGATGGGGAGGGGGTAGTGCTTGGTGCATGTGCATGTGCATGAAATGGGTTGTTATTTCTATTATAATTTGTGATGTCTTTCATTTTAGTATTTCACTACAGTGATACTTGTTTGTTTGGGGGGGGGGCCTTGTCTGTGCCCTAAAATTTTGTTCTGAATTTCTCAATCTAGAATATGAAAATAAGTCAAAATTACGAATATTTTCCTTTATATTTATAAAGACTTCTAATACATGCAGTTAATCCTTAAACTGTTTGGCTGTTATATTTTTGCATAAATAAATGAAATGCTGCATTGTTTTATTGTATAAAAAGGAGGAAGGGGGAAAGGGAGAAAAAACAAAGGACTGTTGCAGCATCTAGAAGATTAACTGGCTTTTATTTTTGCTTTCTTGGGCTCAAAACAGACAGGCAGGAAAGTGCAGCTTCTGGTCGCTTGGAGGGCAGGGTGTGTAGACAGTGCACAGCCCCAGAGTAGCTGGAGGCCTTCCTTTTTACGCTGCAAGTGACTAACACAGTTACTTCTTAGAAAACTAGGAAATTGGTTTGTTGTGGTTGAGCATGATACAGTCATGTAACTGAAATGTCACCCCGTGAAAAGGGTTTAGTTTAGATATAAAAACAGCTGTTTCTGTGTCTCTGCTGTGACTGTATCTTGGTTACTAATTTGACTCATTTAAGGCTTTGGAGTGCTTACATTTGTGATCACTTTCATTCAAGGCTTTGTCTATCCTTAGTATAGAAATTTGTTATAGGTCAGGTAAACAAAGAATTTACATAACATGAGACTTGAAAATCCAGTGTGCATTTTGAGTCGCAAAGTTTAGTTTAATTTACCTTCCTGTACATGTGATAGTGAAGCTGGGCTTTGAAGGACCATCAGCTAATGAATGCTTGTCAGCCTCAATAGCATTTACCAGTTGTATTCTTTTCTTCCCCATGTCCAAGCATATCACCTCAAGTTTGGATGAATTCTATAAATCATCAATGGGGAGAGAACTGACTAGCAGTTCACTTCAGTATTTGAAGCCCTCTCTCATTGGCCTTTCAACTTACATATGTGAACATTTCAGAAATCCTCCATGAACAGAAAGTTGTGTAGATTCCATATTTTATTCTAATACCGATTTGCTGTAATCATATTTCATCAAATCAACTATATCACTAAAAATGGTAACAGGTTGTTTTACATCTTTCTCTACTAATTGCAAAATAGTGTCATAATGAAAAGGAAGGGATGGAAATAGGATTCCTGGGAAAGTGATAGTAACTGCTACTGTAAAATGGACACTGAACTGTGAAATGTGAAAAAACATTTGCCCTTCCGAATAGATTTCTTCACATCTTAGGAGTCTTAGTAGAAACTTGCTTCTAGACTTAGAGACTTGATAGATGGATGGCTCCATGCCGCTGTCTTTGCCCTGAGTCAGCACGCTGCAGCACCGACTTGCCACCAAAAAGAAGCTGCCTAGAGCGGCTTCTTTTTTGTGGCATCACAAACAGGAAGTGGCATCACCATGTCGCCGCTTCCTGCCAGTGACGTCCGGATGCTGTGTGTCGTTGTCATCATGGCAGCCCCCGGGTGGATGAGAGGATGGCAGCGTCTGTACGGACTAGGGTTCCGGACTGTGCAGTTGGTGCTTACTCTCGAACCCTAGAATCGACATTGGCACGCCGCTTCCTGCCTGTTTGTACTGGGCCTTAGTTCTGTTTAATGGAGGACTAAAATGTTTACTTGTTAAATAAAATATGGGTTTTCATCAAAGTTGAAAGCCTTCAAGCCTGGTTGATATTACATTGGAAGCTAAAATATGCAACTTTCAGAATTACTGTTGTTGTACAGTGAAGTGTGCAGATGTCTAATTAAAGCTAACCTCTGTTCTGAGGAGAACAAGGAATTTGACACCCCTGTGAGAATTGTCACTAAATATAATTTCTGTTCTTCCTAAGATTTCTTTTTGTATCTTATGCCATACAGCTTCTGTGTGGACAAAGCTTTATATCTAGGACATGCAGCTTCTGTAGGTAATACAACACTGTGAGTGGGCAGTGAGAGGTTTCCCAGCAGTTATGTTGAGCCTTTAATGCCTGTGGCGTTCTCCTTCTGCTCTTCTTTCCAGGGCACAGCTTGCTCTGTATGGTCCATTTTTTAAAAAAATTATTAATACATAATTTTTTGTAATATAAAACAACATATAAGGTGAAACTACAAAAAAAGCATACAGCTAAACAACAGGCCTAAAAATAACTACTGCAAACTACACAAAATAACCACTACACAAAATAACAAAAGGAAGAAAAGGAAAACAAATGACTTCCAACTTGCCGGTACTGTACATTAAAATACATTTCTACATGTTGTTCCATTCTACAATTCTTTAGAGCCTAAAATTTCTATTTCCTCCCCAATGTTTCCCCATAAAATCAACTATCAGTTTCCATTCCTTTTAAAAATAATTTAGTGACTTTCCATTAATCAAATTTGTCAGTTTCTCTGTTTCATCAAAATCATATAATTTTATCAACAAGTAACCAGCTATGTATTTCCATTTTGGGGCATGGCCCATAGGAGTCCTGGTGGCGCAGGGGCTAACTGCCTGAACTTCAGTCACTCACAAAGCACAAGGTTGTGAGTTCAATACCAGCCAGGGGCTTAGAGTCAACTCAGCCTTGCATCCTTCTGAGCTCACTAAAATGAGTACCCAGCTTGATGGGGGCAGTTGGCTTACACATTGTAAACTGCTTATGGAGTGCTTAAGTTGCACTGATAAATGGTATAAAAATGTACTGGCTATTGCTATTGCTGTTTTGAAGGTGGCTTAGTGGTTAAGATGCTGACTTTGATGACCGTAAGGTCTGTAGATCGAGATCCAAGTGCCACAGGATGGAGTGAGCTCCTTTCACTAGTGCCAGCTTCTGCCAACCTAGCAGTTCAAAAGCATGTAAAAGTGCAAGTAGATAAATAGGTACTATTTCAATGGGAAGGTAACAGCGTTCTGTGCTGTCATGCTCGCCCCATGACCACAAAGCCAACTTTGACAACACTGGCTCTTTGGCTTAGTAATGGAGATGCACACTGCACCCTGCAATTGGGCACGACTAGATAAACTTGTCAAAGGGGAAAGAAACCTTTACCTACATTACAGATGAAATGGCCACAATAGAAGGATTCTATTTATTTATTGGGTTTCTTACTCTTTTACAAACCCAAGAAATATCATTCTTAAATGCTTCTGTTTTCATGCCAACATTATATTATACTTGGTCCGTTTTAGATTGGCAAAAAGAGGTGTGTTGAAGGCTGCTTGAAAACCCAGCCTTTAGATGAGAAAAAGGGAAAGTGTGCCATGAAAACACTATTTTGGAGTTTTAAGGGAGAAGAAGTGCTTTAAAAAGGAGCTGGCCCATTTTACATTGGCAAAAAGAGGTGTGTTGAAGGCTGCTTGAAAACCCAGCCTTTAGATGAGAAAAAGGGAAAGTGTGCCATGAAAACACTATTTTGGAGTTTTAAGGGAGAAGAAGTGCCTTTAAAAAGTAGTTTGATTTCCCCACTACTTTTTTAAAAAGGGTGCAGCATTGCTGGCCCATTTTACACGGGCAAAAAAAGGCGCTTTTAGGGCTAAAAAGCCCGCATTTAGGGTTAGGGAGGGCGTAGCCTTTACACCCTCCCTAAGCCTAAAACGCATGGACGCCGCCATTTAAAGATGGCGGCGTCTATACGGTGGCGCCGTACAAGCGTCATCACGTGCGCAGCGTTTTGACGCGCTGCGCACGTTTTGACGCTCTGGTGGCGCGGGAAGGCGCCAATCGCGCCCTTCCCGCGCCGCAAAAAAAGAGCTCGATCCCGGAGCTCTTTTTTGCGGCGGGTCGTTGCGGCGGGATGAGGCCTCTGGGGCTGCCCGTGTGGCAGCCTAGGCCTCATCTCGCCGCTAGAAGGGGCGAGTTTGGACCGCCCCTTTTAGCCAATGTAAAAAGCACCCCTATTGCATCTAAAGGCTAAGGTGTAGTTGAACGGTTAAATGGGGCTCTGTATCTTTAAAGCGCCCATTTAAAGGCAGCGATACAAGTGCGGAGGGAGGGAAGGTGCCAAGACAAGAAGAGACCTTCAGAGCCCGGCCAGAGTGCGCCTGCACCTTCCTTCACCTCCTCCCTTTGGTTGAGAGAGTGTGACTTCTAGGGAGACAGCAGGGCACTGGAGGCGCTCAGCCAGACCAGGGCAAGCTGGCAAGAGGAGGAGGAGAAGGGGAGGGACCTGGAGCACCTCCGCTGCCCTGCTTCCCTGCAAGTCACACTCTCTCAGCCAAAGGGAGGAGGAAGGCAGCGGGGAGGGAGGGAGGGAGGGAAGGAGCCAGGAAGAGACCCCCAGAGCCTGGCCAGAGCACGCCTGGCCCTCCTGCTTCCTCTTCAAAAAGAAGGCTGGAAAAGTAGGACGTGTCCTGGCAAAGGAGGACGTGCCTGGTCAACTTGGAAAAGGGGGGCCTCTGCTCAAGAATGGAGGACATATGGGAATCCCTCCTGGACAGAGGGCTGAAACCTCAAGACAACTCAATATAATGCTCTGACAGAACACAGACTACAACTCCCATGAGCCTTTGCTACCATTTCCCAAGATGCCTTAATTTGCAACAGAAAGCCGACCAGTATGTTCACATGTGATGAATTCTTTCGTATTGACTCTGCATTTTCTTTTTGTGTAGATGCTCTCTTGTTTTGTGTGTGATGAGCTTGTGCGTAATCATGTGCATTTCCGAACTGACCTCACTTTCTCCCTCTTTCGGAATGGTCCTGTACTCCCCCATGTGATAAGCTCCGACTGTATGGTGTACCTGCGCAATTGCGCAATTCGCAGCCAGCAAGGGAAAAAAATGTTTAAAGCGCGGCTAAAAGCCACGTTCCTTGCCGCCCATGTAGCTGCTCCGCCTGTGTTTGTAGCGTTTTGACAGCTTCCCATATAGTTGCTGAGCCACAGAAAAAACCTCAGTCTAGCTGCCCTGTACTTTTTAAATGCACACCTGGGGCTTGCTGTCTAGCTGCTAAGCATTAAGGAAAGTGCAACTTCATGTCACACTTTCTTGCCAATGTAAAAAGCCCCCTTCTGACTTTTTTGAAGCCTGTATACAATGCCCACCCACTCCTGTACTGAACTATGATCATTATTAAAGGAGGGATTATATTTGAGAAGAACTGCAATTCCATTAAGGAGTATAATATCTTTGGATATAATCAACAACCATTAATAAAATAGCAGAGTCACTCTGAATAAATTCATTATCCTTCTTCTTATTAAAGAAGGGGCAGTCCATCTCACCTATCTGAGCCAGAAGTACTGAAATAGAAATTGGTCTCGCGTGCTAAATTCTCAAGAGTCCTATTTTTTCCAAGACATCGTGTAGTAACAACTGACCTCATTTTTTATTCATTATTGCAAAGTGAAATTTTGTCTCCTACACATAAAACCAGGTAATTTCAGATGTGCTAGATAATCACTCTCCTCACCAAAAGGGAGTTCAGGTAATAAGAAGTTACTTTGCTAACAGGAGAGATGGAGGCAATGGAGAAACCAAAGTAAACTTTTTTTCCAGCCATATGTGTGTGTTGTCTTTTTGTGGAGGGAGTAGTTTCATACTCCAAAGGGCTATGGTGACAATCTTAACAACCATAAAAACTAGTTCAGTGGTCCCAAATAGTATTTGAGTAGTATTCTCACTTGGAGACCTATGTTGATTTGAAATTGCTTTTTTTCAATATGCAAATAGGAGGTGATTTTTTTTTAAATAATTTGTTGGACCTTGATCTAGTGGGTCAACCTTGATATTTCTACATGTCATTCTGTAGGAACAGAAAATTCTATTCCTGTTATCTCAGGGATGGGCAATGGTAGTCCTCCAGATGTTGTGATGAAGTTTCCACCATTCTCTACCATTGGCTTCTGGTTGAAAAGAAGCATGGGAGTTCAGACCTTGAGTAATTTCGTTGGGTTAAATCCAGTGTTCTGTACCTGTCGGAACCTCCTTTTCTTCACCTCCTGCATAAAACCATCCACAGCTTCTGAAATCTCTCTCTGGTGGGTTTTCCAGCCCTCTAGAGCGAGTTTTTGGCATGCATAGGACTCTGTAGTGGGGAGAGGGGTTCTCTTCCATTCTTGGTTCCACTGGAATCCAGTCTTCCACTGTGGCAACCACCATTAGCAATAGCACTTACATTTCTATACTGGTTCACAGTGAACTAAGCACTCTCTAAGCAGTTTACAGTGTGTAAGCCAATTGTCCCCAATAAGGTGGGTACTCATTTTTCCAATCTACGAAAAGATGGAAGGCTGAATGGACCCTGGAGCCCTCCTCTAGGATTGAACTTACAGCGTTGTGGCTGCAGTACCAGCATTTAACCAGTGAACCACCAGGGCTATTCACTGAGAACAAGCAACTTCAGGATTTTTAAAATAATTGCATATAATAATTCACTACTGTATAATTAAGCCTAATATCTTTCTCAGTTTTCTCAGGATTTTTTGTTTGATTCATGATTCCATGTTAAAGACTTCTTTCTTTCTTTCTTTCTCTTTCTTTTTTTCTTTCTTTTTTTCCCATCCCCTGTGAAAAAGATAACTTTATAACTGAGGAAAATTAAAGAGCATGAGCCAAATGCATTTGTGCAGTGCTAGTAACAAACAGCAGTATTGCTTTTTACTAGTGATGGGCAAAAATCTTCTCAGCTATGTTCAGGATGGTCTTGGATAATACAGTCAGCCCGCCTTATCCACAGATTTCCCCCCCCCCCACAGATTTAAGCATCTACAGCTTGAAAATATAAAAAAGAGTATAAATTCCAAATATTTTGATTTTGCCATTTTATATAAGGCACAACATTTTGGAACGTCACTGTGTTTAATGGGACTTTAGCATCTACAGATCCTGTTATCCATGCCGGTGTGTGTGTGTGTGTGTATGTGTCCTGGAACCAAACCCCAGCAGATAACAAAAGCCCACTGTAATAAATGATTCTCTATAATAGAAAATGAAAAATTGCTCTTTTTTTCCCTAACTTGTTCTAAAATTCAGAAATGCTATTGTGCTCCTGTCAGGGTAATTAGAAATATGATATAAACCCAAAAACTGTTCCCTAAACTTTCCATGAACTTTCCAGGTCTCTGACACACAGACTGCTGAGCCCTCTTATGCTTACCGCTTTCCTTCACCAAAACATGCTTGATAATTGCAAGATGTAGGAATTGTCTCTGCAGTGTTGTCAGTCCTCTGACTCCTTGAACAGTGAAATGGAGGAACTCAGGAACCTTGGGAAATGTAACATGGATGTCTTATACCTTGAAAACTACGGTACATGACTCAGTTCTCTCTGTTGCTGGTGTATCTGCATCCTCTGGAGTCCTGGGATTTGTAGTTTTACAAGGTCTTTGGTGCTCTCTGTCAAAGAGTGCTAGTGCCTCACAAAACTACAAATCCCAGGGTTCTGTAAGATGGAGTCATAGCAGATTAAAGTGGTGTCAAGCGGCATTATTTTTACAGTGTAGATGCACCGTGAGATGTTCAGACTTCAGCACTTCAGATTGCAAGCAGGGACCTCAGGTTTGAATGTTTCCCAGTTGAAACAACAGCCCTACCCTTCAAAAGCTAGCATATTGGGGAGAAGGCATGCATTCCTCCTAGATGTATACTTTTCTTTGTGCAGAAAGTTTTGTTTTATTATGTGGAGAATCATTAAATGTGCAGTTTTCCATATGGTCCCCACGCACAATCTGAAGTGGTAAGTTAAGTTACATTTCAGCAGTCCGCCTGCTGTTTGCATAAATTATGCCTTACATGACAGTTCATGTGAGACTTTATGGCTAAGAACAGCCTTTTGATGATGTAGAGATGTCGCCTCTGAAAAATTCTCTGGATATAGTAGGTAGTAATTTCCTCTCAATTTGGGGTTAACAATTAGACAATGACGATTTTAATGTTTCCTTGCAGGTAATACATAAATAATGTACAGAGAAGTAAGGTTGAAGTTAGCATATTCTGATTTGCTTGCCTGAAGTGAAATTTATGTGTTTTGAAAGACTTCCAGTTGAGGGCTCGAAAGGCATTACGGTCCATGTTTGTTGCTTAACATGGCAAGATAAACAGGAAGAATTGATTTTTAAAAAGAACGTAGAGGTTAAATAAAAATTTAATTTGAATATGAAAGTGTGATTCTCATCATTGACTCCAATTAAAAAGGTGAATGTCTTGTGACTAACATGGGAAAAGGTTCTCTGTATGCAAGGGAAAATTAAAAATAGTCAGACTTGACAGTCTGCTATAAATTTTGGCAGCAGCGATGCAGCTGACTGTTGAGTGAGACTGAGGAAGAATAATTAACTCAGGAAAAAGTTGCAGTTAAAACAGTGAGAGTTAATGCCATGTTACATACAGATGACTGAAGTGTTGGTTATTCCTAGGAAAGTTTAGGGAAGGGAGATTTTTATAGGACAGGATCCAGGGCTAGATGTCTGCTGGTAGATCAACAAAACTGGTAATTGTTTCTTCCTCCTCCTGCAACCCCTTGTACACCCCAAAACCTATTCCAGAGTACTAACAAACTCTTTGGTGGCATGTTTTAGGCAGCAAGTTCTAGTGTGTGGTCACTATAGTGCCTGTGCCATGTTGGGTTTAGGTGAGGGATATAAATTGGTAACCCACATCGTAAGGGGCTCCCATTGCATCCTGCAGGGATCTTCTGTGAGAGATCTGCATGGCTGATTTCCCCTCCTCCCAGTTCCTGATGTTTGAGAGGAGATAGATCTTTTGGTGTGCTGAAAATAATCTTTCTTTAGAACTTCAGATTAACATCCACTCATTTCTATAAATTGTGAGGTACAGGAGGGCTTGAAAATTGGGTAAGGTTGGGTCCCACATCTTGTATAGCTGCCCACATCTAAATTTTCTACCATAGGACAGATTTAGTCTTCCTCATCCAAAATGCTTGGGACCAGAAATGGTTTGGATTTTGGACTTGTTCAGATTTTGAAATATTTGCATAACATCTAAACATGGAATTCATTTATGTTTCGTATATACTTTACACATGTAGCCTGAAGGTAATTTGATATATAATATTGGCAGCAATTTTGTTCATGAAGCAAAGTTTGTGTACACAGAACCATCAGAAAGCAAAAGTGACCCTATATTAGCCACATGTAAAAAAGTTTTGGATTTTGGAGTATTTCAGAATTCTGGAAAAAGGAAACTCAGCCTTTATTGGGAAAGGAATTAGGCCTCTGCCCCAACTGTTGGTCAGTGTTTTGATCAGGTACCAGATTTTGTTTGTAGTGATAATATGTCAGAATAAAGACACTAAAATACAACATTTCTCATTATTGCTGTGAGAAGTGTCCACATTAGATTATAGATTGATTTTGGCACAGTTGTTCTTTGGTAGTTTTTATGCTATAGTTCTGTTAGTAAGGAGGTCTGAATTGTATAGCCATTGTTACCTACAGGGGTGCACACATACACCAAAAACTTTTTCAAGTCTTACCTCTTCTCTGTCTTCTGTCCCAGTGTGCTCATGAATATTGTGAGACCCAGCAGAAAGGCATTTATTATTATATAGGCTGTAGCTAGAAGGGTTCTTCCCACCCATTTACCCCCATTGTGCTGCATATGTAAGGCCAGTATGGCCTCTGGTTTGTACATGTAACATAGACTCCACACCTTCATGCTTACTGCTTTCTGTAAGGCAAGCAGACTGTATACCATTTCATCTTTGAGTTAAGTAAACCTGTTTGCTGCAGGCTTGCCAGTCAGTTCTTTTAGGAATTGGCTCAGAGCCTTCATATCATATGTAGTTAGAACAGATTGATGCAAGTGACATGTTCACAGACTTAGGGGAAGGCAATGGCAAGCCTCTTCGGAACAAATCTTGCCAAAAAAAACCCCCCTCATGATAGGGTTGCCTTAGGGTTGCCGTAAGTTAGAAACAACTTGAATGCACACAATAACAACAATCAACAGATTGAATTAGATGAGTTTTTGTTTTCAAAAAGTGCACTTTAATTTACAAAAGTGAAAAAAAAGAAACAAATATAGTTGTTGCTGCTGCTGTTGTTATGTTTATTTATATCTTGCTTTCTCCCCCAAATTGGGATTCAGATCAGCTCACAATACAGTTCTGTTTAAAAAGCACAACATAAAACCAGTGTCATTTTGGTGAGATGGGTTTTGTTTTATCTATGGAGATGGGGTGGGACGCATCAGAATGTACACTCCACCCTCAGGATATCTTTGTTCTTTAGTAGTGCATCACGACCCATTAGTCATCTTCATTTATAGCAGCACCTTTACATTAATCTCATGGCTCCGTGTTAAGAATGTTGATGAGGGTGGAGTGTATTGCATCAATTCACCTTCCATTTGTTTGTTGATGTGGCATTTATATTACATAGGAGTAATTTTTTTTCTGATTTTTTTTTCTTGTATCACCAGTGCACCTATTCCATTCTTCCATCGCTGTGCTCCTGTGAACATTTCCTGCTATGCCAAGTTTGCAGAGGCCCTGATCACCTTTGTCAGTGACAGTAGTGTCTTGCACAGGCTGATTAGTGGAGTAATGACCTGCAGAGAGATTATATTGGGACTTTGCTTGTTATCACTAGGTAATTTTTTTTTCCTCGTTCTTAGCTATTTCTGTAGTATGCAGCAGGAGAATATGAGCATCTTCTGTTCCTACAATATGACAAGAAAGCATGTTCAGTATTAAATATTATAGGAGACTATTTTAAATTCAGTTTTTACCCAGCAGCTGAATTAAATGTTCTTTAAACATGAATATATGTTGTATGTTATATATCAGTCATATACAACTAATGTGGGGATTTTTACGCTGTTCAGTGTTGCTGCCACTGAATCCTCTGCCACCTACCAAAAAACAAACAAACCCATGCCCCAGTATACACAGTTCAGAAGGCTTGTAGTTGGGCTGCTGTCTCAATTAATTTGTGTTAAAATTGCTAAGGGAACATGGACCTTTGTACCTTAATGTCTTTAGGGGCTCAAGTTTAAAGTAAGGCTGGTTAACCAATTTTTGAAAAAAAATGGTTGATTAATCATCTGATTTTAGCTGATGAAAACAGAATGGTCTAAGGCAGTCTATGTTCTTTCATTGCAGAAGTAAATAGGATTTTCCTTTTAATGCTGCTTAAATAGGAGACCACCTGGGAGCCTTTATCATAAGCTGCACTGAGCTCCTTCAAGCAATAGAGGGGCCCTAATACCTAAACCAAATAAATGAATTTATCAGATACATTTTAGTAAAATTATACATTATATATATATATATATATATATATATATAAAATACAGTCACACTGTTGTCACTATTGCGTGAAAAGCAGGGAATCTTCCACTTTAATAAACAGAAACTACTATTCATTATTAGCAGGAAAACACTGTCTTTATTATTTTCTCTCATTTCATATTACAGAAATACAATAAATCCTCAATAGCATTGTCAGTCAATCAATAAATGGATACCTCAGTTTTTAACTCAATGTTTATGAATGTTTTGCCCCATCTTACTCCCATTGAGTGACCACATTCTCAATGATTTTTCAGTGGAAGAATCTAAATAAAGTTTGTGCAGTAAGGTAAACAGGGAATGTTGACCAAGATGCACATTAAAATGCAATATAGAGTGAATATTGCCTGTCTCTCCCACATTGTTTTCAAGGCTGTGCATACTTGTGCACCGGAATACATGTTCTTGCACAGCTTCATGGTGGGATAGTGTACCTTTGTTTTTACTGACACCACCATTTTCCTTGACTAGCTGAAGCTAGATAGTAAAGGAGAAATAATAACCATGTTTACAAAAAATCTAAAGGATGCCATGGTTGAGGGAATAATAATAATAGCAAAGGGCAAAAAGGACAGAAATTGGGGAAGGGTTCAGATTATTCTTGATATCATTGTGAACTTAACTTTTTGCTTCAAATGATGAAGGCTGAAAATTCAGTACAGCTTTAATTAAAATCGCCCTTCACTAGCTGATTGATTAAATAGTTTATCTGCCAGTTAAATGGATTAAAGATTGTAGCACAAATTAAAATGTCTCAACTTTGTGTATAAGGTTAAATGTCAAAATAATAGAGGACAAGAGCATAAATAAAAACTAAGGCCCACTACAAATGGGCCAAAAGCGGCATCCTGATGCCGACTCTAGGGCTTGGGAGTACACGGCAACCGCACGCTCCAGAGCCCTAGTATGGGCGCGCGGTGCCATTATTGAGTGGCACCGCCCACATGGGGGCATATCAATGATGTATGGGTGTCTGAGCATCAGGAAGGGTTGTCATAGGGCTGCATCGCAGCCTTTATGACATCCTAAGCACAAAAAATACTGATGACCACTATTACTTAACATTGACAAATCAAACTAGTTAAAACACAGGAATTCGTTTTATGTGTATTGTTAAAATTCTTGCGTAACCTACTGGTCATACGAAGGCAGTAGAATTTTCAGGCAATTAAAATTGTGAAATAGCACATGAAAGCCAGTCATTTTGGAGTAATTATACGAATGGAAAACTTTGAATATAATCAACCTGGTAAATAATTAAGTTTACCTAATATTGCATGATCTCTTAGTGCTTTATTACATTATGGTTGTTCAGTCACTACAGATTGTATTCTGTTTAATTAAAAGCATTCACATCCTGACTTCTCCACTTTAAATATGTCAAGGTGAATGGAAAATGAATATCCTTAAAATGGTGGATGTTGACAATCTCAGATAAAATTAATGGATCTCCCCCCCCCCCAATAGATAGGCCTATGCTCCCTCCCTTATCATTATTCACTTATGTGTGTTCAAAATTTTATTTAAGTGACTTGTCAGTTTTCACTGCTGGATCTCTGTGTTTTTAGATACTTTCAGCATTTTGTACATTCACTATGCTGTGTTTAAATATGTGTATGCACATGCATATACTTGCATACAGGGATGTACTCAGACCCGATAATAATTATGATTCGCCCATTGATTTAATTGAGCTTGCTTTAAATATGACAGTTTGGGTTTAATTTACATTCCTTAACTCAGTTAGCTTCTTTCTAGTTTGCATGACTAGCAGTTTTATTCTGAGAGCAGTGGTCTCCCAGCTGATGGTTGCAGTATGGGAGCAATTGGATTTTTCTTTGCTTTAAAGAAACTATTGTATTTGTATATCACACATCTTGTGTATGGTGCCACAGTGACATCAACTGAGTACCAAACAAATGAAGCCTTCTTGGCTCCAAAACAAGTGAAAAACTTAAGTAAAAGGTTGGCAGTAAAAGGGTCTTTTTAAATGAAAGAAAGTAGCTGGAGGATAGCATAGAATATAGGTTTATAAAATCACAATAGCATAGAATAGAGGTTTATAAAATCACAATCTTTAACATCTTAATTCACATTTGCCATGATAATTGTGCTTGTTGAACATGCCTGTCTGCATGCACCATTTTGGATTGTGCTCAACATGAGTTGTGCAATATTTTTGCAACTCATGATAGTAAAATTGCAGTTCTATCATGCCACATTTATTCACATTGTATATGTCTACATCTCTGTGTTAAATAAATATAGATACATGGTGTGCAGGACTGTTCATGCAGGACTGTTTTGTTTAATTGACAAATCAGAAATTGAACAGGTAGTTTGTTCTGTACATTTTTGTTCAAAAAAATTCATGCAATGTACAAAAATAGCACAGGCAGAAGTTGACCATAGAGTTATGCTGGAGGACCTAAAGATGCCTACATAGGCCACCTCTTTAGGCATCTGGAGATCCTACAGCACAATTCAGTGATCAACCTCTCCTTGAAATATAGTGTTCACCATTATCTGCAGTTTTTGCTATCTGTGGAAATTCTGGGAACGTATCTGCCACATATACGTGGGTCAGACTGTATATTAGTACAGTTATATTTCTTGAGTAAAGTACCTGTAATAATTCCCATACTTATTCTGTTTTATTTCCCTCCAGTGCTTTCCATGATTATGATGGTGATAATCAGATATATTTCAAGAGTACTTGTTTGGATCTTAACAATACTTGTTGTACTGGGATCCCTTGGTAAGTTGCAGAAACTAATTTGTCACCGTAGATGGCCTGTTCATATTTATGTAAGCATGTAGAAATATAGAATCATAGAGTTGGAATGCAAATATTTTATTTCCCCTTCTTTACCTCACTCCTTGAAAGCCATTGACTATATTTTCCCAGTAGGAATGCTGTTCTTGTTTCAAGATCTTGCATGGTAGTTGCTTTTTTCTTACTTTGCAGAAACTGAAATTAGTCAGAAAAGGCTTTCTGCTTGATGATTTTAAGTTCCAATGCTTTTCTAATCATGTGGTCATGAAAATGTAATGACTCTTCATGCTTGTTTAAAGGCTTGTCTTTAGAGGCCATTCTAATGGGAGTTGTTAAATGGAAATTATTAAAGGACAGCAATGAGTTCACCTGACCCCATCACCTGACATGGGCTTTTCTTGTATTATAAGGAGTCTCCCTATGGCACTACAAGCAATTTTACATATTACACTTGCCATGGAGACAAATATCCTTGTGGCATGTTTGTGTTCTGCAATACATGCTGTTTGAGTTAACATCATCACACTGTGACTTTCATCACATTTCTCTATCAGTGATGTTTATTGTGTGAGGGTGCACATCATCGTGGCTGGGCTTCTGAAAACCCATTCTCCAGGGATAACAGTGGAGCACTTTACTGTATATACTCATGTATAACTCTAGAAATTTAGGTCCAAAAATTGACCCCCAAAAACTGAGACAACTTATCCAGGTGTCAATGTAAGTACTGTATCTTAACCCGTATTTAAAAGAAGGCACTATCCTGTGGTGAAAAGCAAGAGTATAATCTGTCCCGGGAGCACTGACCCTCTTTACTCTCTCACCCATCCATCCTTAAGAAATAAGCACAAAGAGTTATGTCTGCTGAAATTTTGTAAATTGTTTGACATTGTTTTGCTTTGCTTCATCCTTCAGATCCTTTGCTATATGCCCCTAAATTTTACCCTCGACTTAAACATGGGTTATAGCAAAATCCATAATTTTGGCCCCAAAACTTGCCCCCAACTTATACATGAGGTCATCCTATAGTTGAGTATATACGATATTTATCTTTCAGTTTTCTCACAGAACCTCATTTGATATAGATGCAATGCTGACTAGCAAGCCATGGCTTTCAAATTAGCAGTTAATCTTTAAAAGGAAAGTGATGGTGAACTTTTTAGAGTGCCCAAACTCAGTGGCATTCTCGCACCGGGTGCCGGGGGTGCGACTTCTGAGGGGGAAACATGCAAGGAAAAAATGAGGAACCTGACCCAATAAAAGTTCAAAATGGTTTTTTTTAATATTAAATTTTAATATAAATATTAAATCCATGCTTCTTAGCCCTGCCCAAAATTGAGGATCTTTTGGACATTTAGCCTTCTCTATCAGGGATCTCTGGTGCCACAACAAGTGACAAATCCCAGAATCCCATAATATGGAACCATGACAGTTAAAGTGGTATCAGACTGGATTATTTCTGCAATGTGAATGGCCTCAGTATGTCTCACAAAACTACAGTTCCTGGAATCCCATAGCATGGAGCTGTGGCAACTGAAATGGTGTCAAACTGGATTATTTCTGCAGTGGAATGATTTCATTGATGGACTAGGATACTAGGAGACCAGGGTTTAAATCCCAGCTCTGCCATGGAAACCCACTAGGTAACCTTGGGCAAGTCACACTCTCTTAGCCTCAGGGGAAGCCAATGGCAAAAAATCTCCTCTGAACAAATCTTGCCAAGTTTACCTGCTGAAGTCAGGGAACTGGGAAATGATGTGTTGGATCTCAGATCTTCGAAGGACATGCTGCCCTCCCCATCATCTTTCGTGGAGAAGATGCCGCAGATCAGGTGCAAGAAGGAGTTGGCCTGGGGCAGCGCAAGGGGATCCATCCGTAAGGCTGGGGGGGTGTAGAGGGATGCTAGAAATCAAGCCCAGCCTCCTCTGTTTGGGTTTAAGGAGGATGGAGGATGCCAAGAGCTCCTCCTCCTCTTGGCATCCCACCCAAGATGGCACCCTCCTGCTCCTTGACCGCTTTGACTCTCTCTGGATATATGAGGGGCCAACAGGGATGGCTGAAAGTGCATTCATATTATGCAGTTACATCAGTTTCATGCTGCTTCAAACGTCATGGGGCCCTGGGATTTGCAGTTCAGAATGGGAGACCTGGGATTCCTTGCAGGCAGACACTAGAGCTCTCCAGCACGGACTCCTGAGCCCATCAGTAAACTGGGTCCTGGGGGTCCAAAGGATGGAGCTGAGGGAACCAAAGTGGACGGAAGTGGTACAGCTGCACTGAGGCATGCCCTAAGGCCAGAGCCTCCAACCTGGGATCCAAACTAGGGGCCTCCAGCTCCTCATCCATCCTCCCGGCCTTGGCCAGTGCGTCCCCTTGGCAAACGCAGACCTCCGCTGCCAGGGTGAACTGGCCACTGCAGAAAGCCTCATCCACCACTTGCAGCATCTCGGGTCAGGGGGCTCCCAGCGGTTGCGATAGGCCTGGTGAGCCAGGTGTATATGTCCGCCACTGGCCCCGCTGCACGTGTGAGGCCCAAAAGAGACACCCAGATGCCCTCTAAAATGGCAGCTTGGGGCCGCCCTTGTATGCCCTCAGAGAGGTCGTTGTGTGCCCAATCTGGCATGCATGATGTGTGTTTGCCAACATGGCTCTAGGATAAATCAAGTTTCTCTCTACCCTTTGTTAATTGTGATTTAGAAGTGCATTCACATTGATGCTGCCCAGTTATCAGTGGTTGGTCAGCCCACTTCAAACACTTGTTTGCCATTTTATAAGTGAGGTAGAAAGGAAGTGTTCTTTCCTAAGGTTAACTTCCTTTTAGCAAACCACAGCATCATTGTGTCTTCATCTTACCAGGGATGATTATCACTGGGGCTTTCTAGATTGGCAGGAAAGTGTGACATGAAGTTGCCTTTTCCTTAATGCTTAGCAGCTGCACCACAACCTTTAAATGGAGCTGTGCTGTTCCACAGTTTTTTAAAAAGAAGCTGGGAACACCAGCACCTTTTAAAAGGCGCTTCTTCTCCCCTAAAACACAAAAAAAGCGTTTTCATGGCACACTTTCCCTTTTTCTCATCTAAAGGCTAGAGTTTCATGCAGCCATGAACACACTTCTTTTTGCCAATCTAGAAAGCCCCACTGTCACGTTTTCTTACTGTTTTGTAGGACTTCTAGAAATATCCTGCCCCCAACCCCAACCCCAGTTGAACTCAGAATGGCTATGGTTAAAGTAGATCCCAAAGAAGCTGGCTGTAACCGTTTTTCAATTGTTATATTTTAAAGGTTAATGAAGGAATAATACAGTGATCTCTTTGATCTGATCTTTTTATTTCTCTAAATGCTACAGGACAAATGTCTGATATTGCTAGTTGGCAATAAAGTTTTTTTAAAAAGAGAGTAAAATGGGGTCTTTCTCTCATGTAGCATGTCTGTTGGGAAACTGTTCTCTTGGCTCTTAGGCTCACTAAGACTAGCCTTGCTGGACTGGGCCAAGAAGTCGTGTTGTCCAATTATCCATTTTCCAACAGTACTTAGCCAGTCATAGTCAATAAATAGATCCATAACAGGGTACAAAGCCAACAGCCACTTCCAGTTTGCCCCTCTCCCAACATCTGATATGCTGAGGCATTTAACTTGTATTAGTAATAGCTAGGGATATACCTTCTTACCAGTCATTTGCATAAGAAGCTTTGAAAATCTTCTAAGCTGATATTCCAACATAGGTTAATTATATGTTTCATGAGTGATACTGCCTTCTCCTGTCCTATGTTACTGTTCAGACTTGGCAAATTTTTTGTCAGAAACACTTTTCACCTTTCGCTTTCTTTTTATTATTTACTTGTAGCCTTTGGGCTTCATTTCACAGGTGCTGAAGTGCATATTTTGCCTTTAAATAGAAGGTGTTTGCAGAAGAGGGCCAAGAAGAGAACCTAGTAAACGTGTTATTTGTGTAAAACAAGACTATTCTCCCTCTGTTGTCTGGACTGGATATTTGTATATGAGATATTTGCAAGATTGTTCCTAGTAATCTAAAAACACATGAACAGACAAATAAATAAATAAAACCCTCCTTATCTCCCTCCTTTAGTATTGGCTGATTTATGATTAGTGAAGGAGAAAAAAATAATAATGATTTTCTTTTATGCAGTAGGGAAACTGTATAACTATTGAACAAACATCAACTGCTGCCATGAATGACCTGGGGAGCAGCAGAGAGTGCACAGATGTAACCGTGGCTTCTTGAATAAGATATGATGTTTACCGTAGTGGTTTCAAAAGCCCAGTGCAGTCTGGTCAGTTGTAAACATAGAAGTTCCCTTGGTGAATGAAATCCAGCAGGAAATAATGGATGAGCCAAAGAAAGGGAAGAGCAAACATCAGGGGAAGAGTCAGAGTCATTGTAAGTTCTGCAGTCTCAGGCAAAACTATTAAACTAGGCAACTGATTCACCTATCTTCTTTTAGAGTGCTCTTGAGGAAGGCAAATGTAAACCCCCTCTGAAAAATCTTGCCGAGAAAACCAATGATAGGGTTGCCATAAGTCAGAAACAATATGAAGGTACACAACAAGAAGATTATTTAAGTAAATCAGAGGCAGGAGGACTTTAGGATGACAGAGTCTGTATTAATTTCACATTAAGGGAAGGTTTTGGTTGGTCCTATTCACCTTTAATGTTGATGCAAATGTGTTGATTAATCACAGTTAGGGCAGAAAGCTCAGATAAATACTTCAAAAAGGGCATGTTGGGAGTAGGAGAGCATGATCATGGGGTCTGCTCCAATTGCTTAATCACAATTTAGTCTCCCTGTGCTAAGATAGCATTTGTCCAAATATTCTCGGTGTATGTAACTAAAATGCATTATCTGCCTGAGTTGAGATCAAGGAATAAACAGAAGGTAAAGCTGTGTTTTAATTTAGGAATTAAAAAAGAAAGGAAGACCATTTTTGCCAGAAATTCATCTGCTAGTTCATTATTAAAAATAATGCTAGGAGGGTAAATTATGTTTCCTGCTGGTTAAGAAAGAGTGTGGGGAAACTAATGCTTCTCTTGATTATTCTTACATCTTTTAAACATTCACCTTCTGTATTGAGAACGATTACACTTGTAACACTGAGAATGATTAAAAGTTACTCTGTTAGAAAGAATATCAGTTTGGTCTTTATCAGAGCTTAAGGCTTTATTAGGCTAAATAAAAATATAACTAATTATAAGGGTGAAAAATCAAAATCAAAGCATTGGCAGTGTTTACACTGCAGAATGACTTCTCATGAATGAAGTAAGGGAATAATACCTCATAGAGTATAAAAGTACAAAAGTTGAGGGTAAAGAAATTACAGATAAACAAGATTAAAAGCTGTGACATTTCAGCAGTGATATTGATTGAACTTACTCTAATTGTATTGATACACTATAGAGAGCAATTGTAGCAAAGCCTCACTTGCATAATGATTTTTACATTAGGCCTTTGTTAACTGTGGTGGAGGAAGGACAGGTACTTTACAGTGGTTTATCTCAGGAGCAGTAGTTCCCATCCACCCCAAATAGCCATTTTCCTCTAGTTTGTGTTAGTACAGGGATGGAGAAAAGTCTTCCCAACTCAGGATATCTTGGTGGGTTGACTTCACCACATGGTACTGACTTACAGAATTTCTGGGTTGCATTTCCCAACATACAAAATATATTCAAAGGAGCATACAGAAATCCATACAAACCATAATTAAAATAGTATGAAGTATCGTGCGCCCGCACCAAGCTCAGGCTTGCCATCCGCAGTTTGAGCTTCCGCAGATGGCAAGCCCCGGCTTTTTGAATGGGCACGCATATGCATAGCTGCACAAATGGGAGCACATGCCCATTGAGAAGAATGAGACTTAAGATCCCATGATTTTTACTATCCGTGGGGGATCTGTTTGGAATAGCAAGGGTGCACTGTATTTAAAATAGCTCCCTCCTTTTTAAAATGATGCCAGTGTCTGAAAAACAGAAAATATTCACTGAACTGAATGCAGACATTCACTTGGTGGCGAAAATGTTTTTGAGACTGGGGACAAACTGTTGCTCCAGTAATCATCAAAGTAGAAACAATGATCATCCAAGTTCTCACCATTGTAAAAGGTGGAATACAAAGCAGAGGGTCATTTACTGATCTCAAGTCATGGGAATGTAAGAATATTATGGCAGTGTGATGTACCAGTTCAGATTATGATAATGTTGCTGTTTAGCATATTTCCATTTGTTGACTGTTTTGCCTGGAATTTCTTAATTCCATCTGATTTTAGAACAGAAATACATTTTTAAAATGTCTTGCAAATGCAATCCCTCCTCAGTTGTTTTCCTGTTGACAAGACACAGTACCATTTCATCTTGACATTTTATGTTGCAGTATGATAGGTAGATCTCAGGCTATCATCTGAGCCAAAGCAGTAGTGTTTTATTGAACATACTATGCATATCTATTGCAAGTGAAAATATGCTATTTCTTGTTTTGCATGGGCACAGGTGGCACGGGAGTATTGTGGTGGCTGTATGCTAAACAACAGAAGTCTCCCAGTGACACACTTACTGTTCATCAACTTCAAATAGCCAAAGACAATCGCCAGGCCCTCTTGATCTATGCCATTGCAGCTACAGTCTTCACAGTAAGTATTTAATGGATATGGAGCTAGGACTGCTTCTTGTATGAAGCATAAATACATAGGAGAAAATAGAAAGCAAAGTTTGCCACATTATATTGCTTTTACTAAATGAGCAAGCATTATGAAGTAGCTGCAAATTGTGGCTTTCTTGTCCCTGTAAAATGAATACATATGATGCAGTACAAAGGTACAGAATTTTTTCTAACCCTTGTAGGAAATTGTATTCATATATATCTGGTGTATATACTTCTGTATATGTCGAAAAAATTATACCAAAAAATTGACCCCAAAAACCTGGGTTGACTTATACATATTATTATATAGTAATAGGCTTCTTCTCAGCCTGGCTGCCTCCTGAGTGGTCACCCAGGCTGGGAAGAAGGAGGAGAGAGTGTGTTTGTCCCTTGAGCCTCTTCCTAGCCTGTCTGTCTCCCGAGGGGACAGCCAGGCTGAGCAGAATGAAGAAGAACAAACAGGACATCCTTTACATCCTTGGTTACATGCCCTGAAGTTTTCCCCTTGACTTATCCATGGCTCATATAAAAATCCATAATTTTGGGCCCAACCCCCCCCCCCCCTTTGACTTATACATGAGGTATAGTACTTCATTTTTAATTGCTTGTATGTAGAAACTTCTGCCAACCTAGTAGTTCAAAAGGATGTAAAAGTGCAAGTAGATACCACTTTGATGGGAAGGTAACATCATTGTGTGCAGTCATTCTGGATCCCCCCATGAACACCAAAATCTGTGGATGCTCAAGTCCCATTGTACTCAATGGTGGTGTGGCCACACAACCACACCACCATTGGGGACAATGGGACTTGGCCACCCCATCTCCCTTAAAGCCCGCCTCACCACTCTCATGGCATCAGGGAGCAGCCTGCCTCTTCTTCCTCCTCTTCCCTGCCTCCTTTTCCTCTTCTTCTCTTACACCCTCCTGTTGCCGCTACTGCTCTTCCTCCTTTTCCTTCCTCTTCCTCCTCTTCTTCCCGCCTCCATCTCTGCTCCTCCTCCTCCTTTTCCTTCCTTCCTCCTCTTCCTCCTCCCCCCTCCTTGTCTTCCTTGCCTCCTCCTCCTCACCCCCCCCCATGGGCTTGCCATCCGTGGATGTTCAAATCCACAGTGGCAAGTCTGTGGATATGGAGGGTGGACTGTATAATCAATCTGAAAACCTTTTTATACAATGAATTACATTTGGTGCTATTGTTGATGTGTGCCTTCATGACATTTCTGACCTATGGCAACCTTAAAGCAAATCTATCATGAGGTTTTCATTGCAAGATTTGTTCAGAGGAGGTTTGCCATTGCTTTCCCCTGAGGTTGAGAGCACGTGGCTTGCCCAAGATCGCCCAGTGGGTATCTAGCTAGAGTCATATTTATAGTATACACATGGCAAACTTGAGGTTCATTGATTTTAGTGTGTCAGCATGACTTACTCAGGATTCAGCCCATTGTGATTTTTGTGTGCATGTGTGAATAGATAAAATATTTATCATTTAGCTATAATAAAGAAAATGTGGCTGAAGGTCTCCTTGAGATGTATACTCTGTTGTAAATCCAGAATCAAATAATCTGTGGATAGACCCTGAATATCCACTGTGCTAGTTGGTGGCTACTGGAGTTAGGAGAATAGCCTACATTTTGTACTAAAGATTAAGAATGCTTTGAAGCTATGGATAGGAGGCACATTTGAGTTCAGCACATAAAATTAACCTAAAATATGGTGTGGAATCTCTTTTCTTCTTCAGGTTATTTTACTGCTGATAATGTTAGTTATGCGTAAACGAGTATCTCTCACAATTGCCTTGTTCCACGTGGCTGGCAAGGTCTTCATTCACCTGCCACTGCTCGTCTTCCAGCCATTTTGGACTTTTTTTGCCCTCATGCTATTCTGGATATATTGGATCACAGTCTTGCTCTTCCTAGGCACCACAGGTACGTCTTGCATATTTTAGAAGCTATACTTCTGTAGTCTTGAGAAAATGTTGTAGTCATCTGTTTATGGAAGTAAATGAAACTTAACAGACTTGAGAGCATACAGTTGGCCCTCCCCATTTGCAGCTATCCAAGAAAGGGATGTCTGGATGTGGCACTATAATCATGGAATACCTTCCTGAGCTGCATCTACACTGCAGAAATAATACAGTGTAAAACTGCTATAGCTCAGTGCTATGGAATTATGGGATTTGTAGTTTTATGAGTTACTTAACCTCTCCGGAGCTTTGGTGGTACAACAAACTACAAATTCCAGGATTCCATAGGATGGAGACATGACAGTTAAAATGGTGTCAAACAACATTAATTCTACAGTGTGGCAGCAGCCCTGAAGGAAGTGAATTTGGCCCCACATTTCTGATCTCCATTGCTTTCTTTTGTAGAGTTGGGGCGGGGGGGGGGGCGGTTGGGGCTTAAGATGATGAGTTGTTTAAATCCTGTCTGTTTTTATCTGCTTCACAGAATCTAGTATGTTTTTTGTAATATTTTACTTTTGTTAACTGGCTCTTTTTTAATGACATGAAGGATACAGCTTTTACTATTTTTTAAAAAATAAGAACACAGGATTATCACATAAAGTATTGCAGTGCTATGTTTGTGTAACATCCTTATTTATTATTTTATTATTATTATTTTATTTATATAGCGCTGTAAGTTTGCATAGTGCTGTGCATGCAATCTTATAGTTAGACAGATCCCTGCCCTCAGGCTTACAATCTAGAAGAGACAACACAAAAGGTGAAGGGAAAGGTGGTGGGAAGGGGATGAGGACCAGTGGTTCTTCTCTCCCTCTGGGGCCTGGACCAAGACAGATGGACTGGAGGGAGGGCACGGGTTCTTAATACATAATTAAAAGGAGGCATCCTGGGGCAGATGGCACAATCCTGGGAAAGCTTCCCTAAACAATATAGTCTTTAACTTACTTTTGAACCTGGTTAGAGAAGTGATGAGGCGTGCATATGGGGGAAGAAGGTTCCAGGAGTGAGGGGCAGCAAGTGAGAAGGAACGAATCTGGGACAGAGCAGTGGAAATCCTCGGTTAGGATAGGAGACCTTGACTACCAGAATAGAGGGTACGAGTAGGAGTGTGAGGAGAAAGAAGCTCAGACAAGTAAGGAGGGGCCAGTCCGTGGAGGGCTTTGAAAGTCATCAACAAAAGCTTGTACTGTGTGCGGAAGGGGAAGGGGAGCGAGTGAAGGGAGGATAAGAGAGGAGAAATATGGTCAAAGCGGCGAGTGAATGTGATAATACGTGCAACTGAGTTCTGGACAGAGATTAAAGGATGAAGGTGAGAGAGAGGAAGCCCTGTCAGAAGAAGGTTACAATAATCTAGTCATGAAACCACTAGGGCATGGACCAGAGTCTTGGCAGTGGAGGCTTAGAGGAATGGACAGATTTTGGCAGTGTTGTAGAGAGAGAATCTACAGGTCTTGGCAGTGGCCTGAATCTGGGGAATAAATGACAGAGAGGAATCAAAAATGAATCCGAGACTGCGGGCTTGCTGAACCGGATGAATAGAAGTGCCATCAACAGAAACAGAAAAGGAGTATTGAAGGGTTTAAATATCTAAAATGCTATGTTCATGTAGAACAGATATTTTAAATGTCTTCCTTTCCTTTCCTTCTTCTTCTAGGTAGCCCTGTCAAAAATGAACAGGGCTTTGTGGAATTCCGAGTTGCAGGCCCACTGAGGTACATGTGGTGGTATCACATTGTGGGGTTAGTTTGGATCAGTGAATTCATCCTTGCTTGTCAACAGATGACTGTAGCAGGAGCTGTTGTGACATATTATTTTACAAGGTGAGAGATTCTGAGACAGTTCAATTATGACAGACTAGGGGTTGAAACAGACTGCAGCAATACTCCATCTTGAAACTGCTTTAACTGCCTTGGTTCAATGCTAGGGACTTGTGGGAACTACAGTTTTGTAAGACATTTAGCCTTAGTTAGAGAGATCTGGTGCCACAACAAACTATAGTTCCCAAAATTCCCTAGCACTGAGCCAGGGCAGTTAAAGGTTCCAAGATGGATTATTTCTGCAGTTTGTTTCAGCCCTTAGTCCTTAAAATCTCAAAAGTATCTGGGTTTTGGTTAGATAATGTAATGAGCGTAAGATGATATTGAAAGGCAAAACTACTACTATTGTATTTTGCAAGACTCTACATTGCTAAACGTACACACTGTAGTACACAAAAGGATCTGGTAATATCTTTGAGACTGACAGAAAGAAGTTAGTAGCATAAGCTTTTCTAGACTTGAGACTACTTCATCATGCATCTGATGAAGCAGTCCTCAGTCTATGAAAGCTTGTGCTACCAACTTCTTTCTCAGTTTCAAAGGTGCTACAAATGATCCAGACTAACATGGCTGTGTCTTTGAATTCTACCACATTGCAGTACAGTTCACTCCTTCATTCACTGAGGACACAATTTCTATATAGATAGAATCTTGGTTAATACTGAAACTGGCAAGTCTTGTGTGGCTGTTTTCCATGTTTATGTATGATTACATGTGATCATAGTCCAAAATACTGTGCTTGAAAGAAATAGACACTCCTAGGTACAGGTAGTACCAAAAGTGTGTATGTGTCGCTACTGCACTTTATCTTAAATATAAAAGAGAAGAACATACAGTGAAAACCGTATGTATTTTTACTCGCAAATGTCCTATAGAGTTCAGGGAGACTTAGTCCTTTAGGTGAGGAGTGAAGGTGGGGATATGTGCCCCCTGCTGATTTGAAGGTTATCATAATCCTCCCCCTTCCTCCTTTCTTTGCAATGCTTCTTGGAGCATGGGAGACAATTTTGCCTGCCACCACCCCCATTTGGATGTAAAACAGCTCGGAAAGTTCCTCAGGCATGGCATAATTGCTTACCATGGTCCATAGGGCCTTCTTGGTGATTCTTTTCTCAAAATATGGGGATACAACTGTCCACTGTCCCATAGGAAGCTAACAAACTCCCCAACCCCTGCTCTAAATGTTCAGGTCTGTGGATGAGCCAGCATTGTCATTCAAAGATATGCCAGCTGTAACATTACCTGGATAGAGATAGCTTAGCCCTGCTTACCCATCCTAGGGTATATTAACTGTAGAGGGGGAAGCCAAGCATTGACCTCATATTGAATAAATAATATTATTTTACATTCTATGTATAATTCCCAACTGGATGCGATCTAAAATATTTTTTATAATGCCTAAATTCAATTTCTTGTCTTCTCAAATAGGTAAATCTATTAATCTACATAGATGTTAGTTACTAAGTTTCTATTACTTCAGTCCTTCTACTCTAATAGGAGCTGACTCTGAGAGTCTTGAACTCTGCTTCTGTAGTGTAAGTGGTCAGGTTTTTCTGTGCCACATGCTGGAGAGAAAGTAAAACTATGCAGAAATACTTCATTGTTCAGTGATGCTGAATTTTAAAAATTATTGAGGAGTGAAAGGAACAAATCAAACAAGTAAATAACTTTTCTGAGTATATGTGAATTTAAAATACTAAAAACACAATAAATGTAACAGTGCTCTTGCAGATTAAAGGTTTTCCCCTAAAGAAGAATTTTTACTCTCATCCTAGTACCTCCTGAAATTGAATCTTCAGAGGTCACCAGAGACAGTGTTTATGTGAGTTTTGACACTTGTGAGAGCAGCATGTGTCGACTGAAGGGGCTTCTGCAATCTCTGAAGCTCCCACAGCATGACTTATGCTGCCCATGCAAATGGACTGCTCCCGAGTGAATGAAGCAGATGAAAGTAACATCCTAAGCCCCAGAGGAAATAGGGGTTCATTCTGATCCTTGGCATGGCTTAGCTTCTGTCATGTTCTATAGTCTTCTCTCTCTTGACATGAATTCACAGACCTGTCTGAAGATGAACGTTTTTTGTATGCTCTGTGCTGTCCTCTGACACATACGTTTTGAGAGCTCATCTAAAATATTTAGAGCTTAGAAAGGTTACTTTTTTCTACAGCTTTTAGAACAACCAAATTAGCATCAGCGAGTAGCAATCCTGAGTATGGAATTCTATGGAGCTGTAGTCCAAAAATTTTCCCAGGCTCGGACAGTGTTAGCATTGTGTCTGTCTGTCTGTCTGTCTATCTGTGGCTGCAGATGGCCTTGGCCCTTTCTCACCAGTGGCAACACATGCACATGGCTGTGCTGCCATTGAGAAGAACAAGAAAAAATGAGGAAAAATGGCATGGGGTGTGCCAAAACATGACAAAATTGGATTGCAGATTGAAGCATCTGCAGATGTCCTTGCCCCACACAGGATCATGCGGAATTTGCTATCTGCACAGGGGTCCAGAACAGAATATCCTCAGATACAAAGAGAGAACAATTATTTCTCTATTAATTAGCCAAGACCAAAAGTCGCTGCACATGAGAATTGTCACATTTATACATTATGAAATGGATATACCAAATAAACCTAAGCCTCTAAAATCAGGGGGAATTGAATCTTAAAGTACGTGAATTATAGTAGACAAAGAAGCTTTTCACAAACAGTGTTTAAAGATCTTTCTAAAGATTCTCCTACTGATAAAGATGAAGGCCTTTAGCCACTCTGCTGCTTCCTTTGTGTGATGGCTTTATTGTAGTTAGACTAAATGACAGTTTCCTGTTAACAGTATTTAAGATCTGGGAATCAGTGTTTTAGTCTCAGTTTGCTACGATTAGATAGTATGTACAGTACTTTGTTCAGTTGGCCCTCGGTATCCATGGACTTGCCTTCTGTGGATTCAAGCATCCACAGACAGCAAGCCTGTGTTGAGGTGGCGGAGGAGGAGGAAGAAATGGTGGTTGAGGAGGTGGGAGTCTGAGGCCTGTGCTGTGATCCCTCTGGCTGGCTCAGGGGTGGCCTTCTTCTTCCTCTGCCCTTGGTCTGCCATTTAGGTAAAGTTCCATTGTCCCCAATGATGGTGCAGCTGTTGTTGCACTGCCACTGGGAACAGTGCAGACTTGAGCATCTGTGGATTTTGGTGTCCGCAAAGGGGGAAGGGGTCCGGAACGGATTCCCCACAGATAATAAAGTCTGACTATACTGCAACAATCTTTAAACATGTGTAAGCTTAGCTTAGACATTTTTCATAGACACAAATACACATGGCTCTCCCTGCCTTTGTGTGTGTGTGTGGGGGGGGGATCTGTTGTGGTTAGTTTAAAGCAGTGATAGGGAGAATGTGGCAAATGGATGGCATGTGCTCCTATGGGTTTTGTGACGCCCAGAGTGTCTGACATTCCCTCAAAATTTTTGAAACATGATTCACCTCCAAAAACACTGTTCCCCTAATTCTCACTGGGTAGTGGGAATGATTTTGCTATGTTTATTCCCACCCCACCCACCCACCCCCCGGCAACCTAAGGCTCAGGAAATGCCTTTTTTGACATGGAAATTGATCTTCCTGTCATTTTCTTAGATAAGTGCTCTAAAATGACATGGGGTGTGCCAAAATATGACAAAATTGCCCCCAAATCTCCTAGGGCAGGCCTGCACAACATATGGAACGAGGGCCACATGCGGCCCGCCAAAGGATTTTGGATGACCCACAAGAATGTGGAATGACTTCAAGGCTTCCCCACCACTCGACCTCCTCCTGAGGAGAGGGCCATACAGAGGAAAAGGGGGAAGGGCAAATGCTCACCTTAAAGGCACTTTTGCCAGCTGGCTTTCTCCTTAGAAAGGTGGTGGAGGAAGAGGAGGATAGGCGAACACTCATCCTTCAAGGCTGCTCCACTGCTTGGTTTTATCCCAAGGAGAAGGCCAGGTGGTGGAAGAGGAGGATGGGCAAATGCAAAGCTTCTCCACTGTCCTGCTTTGTCCCGAGGAGAAGGCCAGGTGATGGTGGCAGAGGAGGACAGGTAAACACTTGCACTGGCAGATTGGCTTTCTCCTAAGAAGGATGGGTGTAGGAGAACAGGCAAACGCTCGCCCTCTAGGCTCCTCTTTTGACTGGCTTTTTCCTCAAGGCTGGGTGACAGAGGAGTAAGAGGGGCAATAGCTCACCTTTCAAGGCTTCTCTGTCACTCAGCCCTCTGCAGAGGAGAATTCCAGATGGAGGATGAGAAGGACAGGAAAGGTTCCCCTGATGCTCAGTTTTCTGCTGATCAGAGGGCCAGGCAGAGAAGGAGGAGAGGGAATTAATATTAATTAATTCTAATTTTAGTATTGTTAATTAGTTAATATTATTAATTATTTAATTAATATTTTATTAAAACCTGTCTGCAGCCTGAAGAATTTAGCCTATTTTAGTTTTGGTCCCTACCTACTTCCAAGTTGTGCAGGCCTGTCCTAGTGTGTGTTGAGGGGCTATAAGAGCTGGAATTCTATGTTTTAGACCTATTTTACTAATATCAGACAGTACAGTGGTCCCCCGGTTTACGAATCCCCCAGGGAACGAAATCCCCGGGATCCGAAACCGGCGGGACCAAAAAATATCCCCTGGGATACAAAGGATCCCCCGGGATACGAAAAGAAAAACCGCGCGACCCCTTTAAATCGGCTGCGCGGTCCGTTAGAAATAGCGGTCCCCTGGGAAACGAATGCTTCCGGGTTACAAAAGGTAATCCGGAACGGATTACCTTCGTAACCCGGCGGACCACTGTATTAAAACTAGAAGTTGGGAAAATAACCCTTTTAGACTATAGCTTGCAGCACAGCCAGTGGATATTTCTAGGAGTTGACATTGAAAAAGGTAAATTTCTTAACTGTTATTAAAACAGTGTCCTAATTCAGATGCAATAGGAAACTGTATTTTAAACTAGTACCAAGGTAGTTGAGGACACACAAGACTTAGGCACAAGCACTCCTCAGAATGCTTCGACTTTATACTCAGTTTCCATCTTGAAGAGTCAAGCTAATGTCTGAATCAGCTTACAGGGTTTAAAGGCTGGATTCAGAAATCTTTGGTGCCTGCTTGAATTTAAATGTTAATGGGAAATTAAATATTTTTTGAGATGTGTACACATATGTAAATTGATGTCTTATTTGCCAAAACACACCCAAAAGATTGAATCAATTCTGTGTGCAGTGAAAGTTTTACTTTGCTAATGAAGCATGATCTTAGAATGATTGCAAAGCCAACTGGGGCTACCATGATGACATATAGGAATAATCAAATAAAGCAATGAAATACTGTATGTAAGACTAGTTAATACTGTAATAAGCAAGACATATTACTAGGTTATTTTTGTCTCCTTAATAAATTTTGCCTCCTTAATGTGCTTATAGTCTTGAAATTTCTGCAGAGGCTTTAGAGATCACAATCATTCCTGGGACTGGTGTACTGATTTACCATTGTAAATTTTTATGTGTATAGAACTCACAGTTGCCAAAAGCATCATCTTTAAGGTCCTTCGTGGTTCAGTTAGCCATAGCTGTTTTTGCTTGCTGGTGATATATGTTGTCACTGTGTATTTTTATTTTTTCCCCACACAGGGAAAAAAGAAATTTGCCATTCACACCTATTTTGGCGTCCGTCAATCGCTTGATCTGTTACCACCTAGGAACTGTGGCCAAAGGGTCTTTCATTATTACTTTAGTGAAGATTCCACGGATGATATTAATGTATATTCATACCCAAGTCAAAGGAAAAGTAAGGGGAAATTTGTTACGTATGTGGGGGGTGAAAGTTAGAGAAGAAAAAGTTGAATAGAATATAAAAGTCTTTGTAGGTCAAAGCAGTGGTCTATCTTAAGAGTGCACTAAGTGTGTCCCATGGACCCCACACAGCCCTTCAATGGCCATTTTATACCCCCACACTTTCTGTGCTCCTCCAAAATTTTTCAACAAAAAGTGGGTAATCCATCCCCTAAAACTTGTGGGGTGGGGTGTAATTTGTCATTTTGCTCCAGTTTCCACTCTCACAACCGCAACTAGTTTAGATGTTCTTGTTTTTTTAACACTCCAGGTGTTTCAAATTTGGGCGATGGAAAGCCCATCAGATAAGACAGGACAAAAATGAATGTGGCTGCTTGTGACTCCCTCCCATAGGCTTCAGGAGGCTATATTAACCATTGGGAGTGGGGGTTGTGAACAGAGGAGAATTGGCCCCACAAAATGTGGAGACATAGCAACTGGGGTCCCAAAGGGATAGACAAAGCCCCCAACCTCTGAAAGTTATCCACCTCTGGCCTGAGTAGTCCCATGTTCGGTTTTTCATAATGAAAAGCCAGATTCTTCCAAGAACCTGACAAGGGGGACATTTGGCCAGTAACTCAAAATTGAAATGGCTAACCATTTTGAATACAAAGAAAAGGATTCTAATGTTCTTGACAGTATTGCAAGATTTTTGGGAACTGACTCAAGAAATAATGCTAGGCACAAAAGGGTTTGGCAAGATTTCTTCATGGTTTTCGGCTGTGAAGGAGAAAAATAAAAAGATGGAATATTTCACCACTGCAGGAGTTGGGGTAATGAATATGTGGGCCCCAAGACCTTGTCCAAAGTGCCTGGTGTGATCCAGTATGACTATAGAGAAAGGTGTTTTGGCAATCACTGCAGTAACCTTTGTCACGAACTGTCACCATGGAAGTAGCTGCTTTGTTTTTCTTCTACAACCTGGTTCATACTGAAGTTTCTGTGCATGAACATGTACTCAGGAGGGGTTGCACTGATTCAGTTGTGATTTAGCCAAATAGCTACAGGAACCATCAAATTAAAACTGAGTTCTGCACTGTTTGACCAAAAACGCAGCTGGGTAAAACTAGATTTTGTACTTGAAATACCTTGCTATTTAAAAGGTTTCTCACATGCTAGTATTAATGAGAACGTAATGCTTCCTTTATTTCATTAAAATTTCATTTTTGTCGTTGTTGCTCCCCTCATCCAAGGAAAATGCCTGTGCTCGATGTATTCTGAAAGCATGCATTTGCTGCCTTTGGTGTCTAGAAAAGTGCCTGACTTACTTAAATCAGGTAAGATCTGATAGGTTCTTGCATTTAAAAAAGAAAAAATGGAAAATTTAGCCTTAGTCTTGTTTGCAATCAGATTTAAACCAGAGGATGAAATTTGATTGGTGTGTTAGTAATGGAATGCACTTTTGTACTTTATGTATAGCTGAAATTAAGAAGCATTGTAATCTCTCATAGGTCTTTGATTGCAAATAATAGTTTAGATGAGAAGCCATGGTAATGCAAATCTGTCCAGTGATTGGAGAAATCACAGTATATGTTTATTGTAACAAGAACAAAGTCTTAATACTTTCCTTACCTGAGCATCATGTATTTTAGAAACTGAGCATCTGTAATGGTCTGTCCTGCATTTCCTTGAGGGAAACTTACATTGCATTGGACTAATGATAATTCCAAACACATCTATTTAATAAAGATCTCCTTTGAATATGTTGTAGTTTTACCATTTTCCCTCTTTTGCTCTAACAATATTATAGTTGTCACTATTATGTGAGCAGTTTTGTTTAATAATAACCGTACAGTTTTTCACATCTGTATACTCCTGACTCTGACTAGCTTTGTATAATACTTTTCTCTGCAATGAGTTTTACATGGGTGAAATCCTTGAAAAAGAAATACATAAAAGTTATCCTAGGCCCTCCAAGTATTTGAAGGGCTACTTTGCCTTCAAAAATAACAGCAATATACTCTTTTTTTTCTTATCACATAAATATTAATCCACTCTTGCGCACCGTGGTTCTGTTAACAAAAGGAATCTTGTTACAGATCACTTTATGGGTCAGTTTTCAGTTAGTACACAATGGTTGTATTCAAATGTCATATTGCACATGGTTTAGCAAAATGTGAACTGCAATATGTGCCAAAATAGCTTGAAGTAATTGGTTATGTTTGCTAGGGCTGCTGGGAGTTGTATTCTAGAAAACATTGGGAGGACCACATGATTTCCACCCAAAGTTGATGAGAACCTAACATTTTATGTCTTACTTGAATTAGTACCAGGTGTGAAATTGTGCAAGCACTCCCTTCCCCGACCACTGTTATTTTATCTATAATCTATAATATTTTATCTGTGTCCTGATTTTGTAACTTAGGGGCAGAGCAGATGGATGTGAAAGAGCACCCTGAATCTGCTTCAGCCACAAGCGGGTCAGGACTACACTTGACTGCACAGCCTGCTCCCACAGCAGGCCACAGGACCCAACACACACCACCAGGAACTGGTTTATCCCAGCTCCTTTTTTGCTCCAATCCAAAGGACCAGAGTGTGGCTTCGGGCTGCTTGGATGTGTGTGTTGGTTGAATGCCACACCTCCAAAGCAGCTGGAAGCCACTCCATTTGGCCCCTGTTTTCCAAACCATAGAAAAAAAGGAAACACTTTGGCCTAAACCCAATTCAGCCTTGCCTGATTGACAATCCCATTCATATAGTTGTGCTGGATTGTGCTATTTTTCAAGGTTGTCCTCCTGTGTGCAGTTGTAAAAACATAAATACTACTTGCAAAAGAAAGCATTGGAAGTTAGCGTTGAATGGGTTTCAGATTTGGAAAACTGCTTGTACAGAGGAAGTTCTACAGACATCATGACACAAATCAATCCAGGCCATCAAAATCAACAGAAATTATATCCAGGGGGAAAGCCTCAAGACAGCTTTATCCTTATTAACCTACTAAAATGCACAAAATACATGATGCAAGCTTTCAAAACTCCACTGGCTTCTTTATCAGGCAAAGTTGTTCACTTTTGCTTGATGAAGAAGCCCGTAAAGCTTCAAAAGCTTATATCATGCATTTTATACCTTTTGGTTGGCCAATGAAGATATTGTTGTTTTGGGGAGCAGAGGTTATATAATCATTAATATCTTAAATCCTATTAACTTTACTAGGTTGGGAATCCACCTCAATATTTTTCTGGCTCTGTTTAATAATCACATTTATACTAAATAATGTTAATATCTGTAAAGGTCTTTAAAGAGGTGGTGTTGAGCAGAAAAGAATCTGATCATTGAAATAATGTGTTTTTTGCCTAGAATGCATATACAGCCACTGCTATCAACAGCACCAACTTCTGCACCTCAGCAAAGGATGCCTTTGTGATACTAGTGGAGAATGCTTTGCGAGTGGCTGCCATAAATACAGTGGGAGACTTCATGCTCTTTCTAGGAAAGGTAAGGGTGAAATCAGCATAATTTTCTGTTCTGAAATGAGCCTGATTTTCTGTGAGCACTCTTACTAGTGCATCGTGGACTGACTGAGGCCTCCCAAAGACTTTTTGAAGGCAGCTTCCTGTAGAGCACATCACAGTAGTCATGCTGAATATAACTACTGTGCCCTGGATAAATTATGTCTTGCATTTATCTCTATGCCATTTGGAGATCATTTCACATAGAGTAGAGCAGAAATATTTTAAACAATAAATAGCATTTATAAATTATGCAGTTTGAGGAGATATGTATAATTTGTATTCTTTTGTATATTTCTTTTAGATTCTGAGGATTTTTTAAAAATTAAAGTTCTGTAATTAAGTTTGGTTCATTTGCAAGGCGAGGAAGTGGGGAAAGGTACTTAATCTTGGTCACCAACTGCTGGAAATCCCTTTCTTCTTCATGATCCATGACACACACATAGCAATTGCTCTGCACCTGCCCAGAGCCACTTCAGAACCTTCCAAAGAGGAGTGATGGGGGGGGGGCTGTTTTAGAGCCTGAACAGACAGTCATCTGCTGCTGGCTTCTAGTCTGCTTGGGAACGTAGTGTTTACACACACCACACCTCTAAGCCAGACAGAAACCCAGCCCAGTGATTCCAGGCCGACCAGCTTCTCACCTGTTTGGGGGCATGTCGCTTAGACACCATTTTCCCTAGAGCCAGCTTTTTGGGAGGAAAATCCAGCACTTTTGGAGAAGGGGTGGCTTTTTTCACTTTAAAAAGGTTCTCACCTTTTTGGGGTGGAATCTGGCTGGATGGGGGCCAGACATCTCTTTGCCCTGGTCCTGATCACCCCTTTTGGGCTGTCTGTTATCCCCCCTTAGTGAGGTTCTCACATTTTCCTTCAATTCAATTCTTTTTTCATCCACTGCAGTTGCAGCAGTATTTTTGTGATATTCCTGTAAGCTTCTTTGTGATATTACTGCTTCGTCATACTTCATCACTGTTCTTCCTCACTTATACTCTCCTCTTAGTATTTGTTGTCTTAACCATTGTTTTCATCATTTTCATCTTGTGAGTTTGTCCCTGGTTAGACATTGCTATCAGTGGATGGTTCTCAGAGTTCTGTGATCTTAAACCCTTTACTTAAGAAATGTACTCATTGTGGGTAAATTTCAAATCCCAACCACTTAATAGCCATAGCTATAAGGATGAAAAATAGGGACTAATAATTGAAAACTGCAATTCAAAGTCCCAGAAAGTTCAGTTTTTATCTTAATGGTTTCTTCTGGATAACATGTGAATAAATGACTTTTTAACATAGTTCAGAGTGCATTTCTTTTACTTTAGACAGGAGGCCAGAAATAGAATGGTTTCCAGTTGGCAAAGGAGTCAGAGAGGGGGTGGATTTGTGCTGGGACAGAGTAAGGGCCAGACTCAGTATACTGGGCCAAAAGATGGCCACAACTTTAATGCTTATACAGGGTCCTAATACAGTCATAAACACTGTCATAAATCAATCAGAATACATACATAAATCACTCATAAATGGGTAATAAGTCAATGTATACAGAAATCAATCGTAAATGGGTAATAATTCAATCAAAATACACTTATCCCTCCATTTTTGCGGCTTTGATATTTGCTGATTTGATTATTTATGGATTTGATTAATATGTTCTCTTTAGGAATATCTAGGTCCTCCACTGCAACTCTGTGGTCAGCTTTAACTAAAAGTTGCACTGAAAGACCTAGAGATTCCTAGAGAGAATGCTGTACTAAGCATTTGTAGCTCCTTCAGTGCAGTTCTGTGGTCAGTGTTTGTAGGACGTTGACCTCAGAATTGCAGTGGAGGACCTAGAGATTCCTAGAGAGGTGTCCTCTCAGGTAAAAACATGGTGTTTTGCTATACCTTGACTCAATTATTAATCCAAACAGAGATTATAGTCAAGAAAGGAAAAGAACATTAGGACTTGGAAGGGCAGTTATGAGGGGACTAGATAAGATCCTCAAATGCAAAGATACTTCATTGAATACCTACATCAGGATCATCCATGTCATAATATTTCTGAATTTTATGTATGGTTGTTAAAGCTGGATAGTGAGGAAACCTGACAGAACAAAAATAAATTGATTTGAAATGTGATGTTGTATGAGAGTTCTGTATGTACTGTGGATTACCAGAAAGACAAATAAATGGGTTTAAGGGCAAATCAAGCCCGAACTCTTACTAGAAGCTAAAATGACTAAACTGAGGCTATTGAACTTTGGACATATCATGGGATATATAAACCACTGTATAAAGTAATGTTAAAAGCAGTTATGTAACGAAGTAAGATGTAGTATATTTGGATTGACTTAATCAAGTTTGCAAGAACAGAGCAAGACAGCTAATAAACAAGATCTCTTAGAAGTCTCTTTTTCATAAAATTGCAGTAAATTAAAGCCAATTTGACAGCACATAACAATAACAAAAATGCTTCATATAATAGACATGGAGAATCAAACGTGTCTAAAGCCTTATCATAATGCTGAGGTCCCTGTTATAAATTATTCTTTCTCATTGTGCTTTAATTCACACTGCAGCCAACTGAGTTTCTGAGAGGAGAATTTGTAATCCTGCAAATAAACAAGTCAATAAATAACAGGAGGGAGTGAATAATTAGATGTAATGTCCTTAAGGGTATTGGACTGCACAGTAAGGTTTCATTGAAATGGATTTGCCATGTTCCATCAAGGTCTCCCTTGAGGTGGTGAGGTGGGTACATTTTTCAAATGTGGATGAAAATAACATTGTAAGAAGAAACGAAGCTAGTACCATAGAGCATTCCCTCACTGTCAGTTAAATACTGCTGCTCCAACCAAGCACTCCGCTTTGTAGCTTTAAGCTAGGGTTTAGAACGAAGTAGTATGCAAGGATCCATTTTCACATGTTCCTTTCATTTAAAAAAAAAGCAGGAATATTCTCATTTGAGAATACATTGAAAATCAATTTTTCATGAAATTAGTATGCAGTTTTGGATAATGTATTTCTGAAATAAATGTTTAAAAGAATTGCATTACCTTTCTAGAAGATATACTAAAGATAGAGCAGAAAAAGAATCATAGGGGCGATCTAGACTGCCCCTTTGAACGGCAAGATGGGGCCAAGGCTGCCGCACCAGCAGCCTCCACAGCCCCATCCCGCCGCGTCTGGAGGCCGCGGGGAAGCGGCAAACTGCCACTTCCCTGTGGCCTCCAAGCGGGGTGCAGTGGGCGCCCGCCTCACCCCACTTCCCTCGGCGGAGGCAAGGGGAGAAAGGGGTGTCTAAAAGCCACAGCAAAGACCCGCCTCTGTTCGGAGCTTCTTTTTTGCGCCGTGGAAAGGGCGTGATTTGCGCCCTCCTGCAGGGCAAAAGCATCATGTGCACAGCGCTTTAGGCCTAGGGAGGGTGTAAAAGCTACGCCCTCTCTAACCCTAAAGGCGTCACAAAGAGCCCTTATTGCGGGTCTTTGCGCCCATCTAAATCAGGCCATAGAATCAAACTAATCTTCCTTTCACAAATGAGGGAAGAGACTGTGGAATCTATCAGACTATGGTGTCTGCATATGATTTACTGAGAAATGTTGATATTTGGAGATAACCAGAAACACACACACACACACAGCTCTTTCAGGTTCTGATGTTTTCTTGCTATTATCCTTTAGAGAAAGCATGCCTCTCTCCAAAAACCATTAAAGACAGTTATTTTCTTTTTAAGCAAGGGGGACAATCCTCAGGTTGAGAAAGGCTATCCTAAAAAGTGGGATTTCAGCCTATAACCTGTACAATTAAGTTTTATTACTGAGCTATGTTTTTTCCTATGACCTCCCAGTCTTGCCAGCATGCATACTGCTCACTTGCCCTTCACACATCTTATTGAGTAAAAGTTGATAAGGAGTCATGTTAATGGTTAGTAAGAAATTGTGTTTTGATTTCTCCAAAGAAATGTTTTGAATGTCTCTTAGCATACACAGAACTTTGGACAGCAGAATCACCACCACAAATGCTCTCTGCCTCCCTTTTCCCTATCAATCACTTCCAGAACAATCTGTCTTTACCCCACAGTTGTTAACAGACCTTGTTTCACATCAATATCAAGAAGTCTCAATTTGCACTTGGGTGTGCCATCAAATTTATAGGGGATTTTCAGGACTCTCTCAAGGCTTTAGTTACCATGTTGCTCAAGAACAGAGTTAAAAACAAGAGACCTAGTCTTTCGTAATGTGGTGAGAAAATTCTGTCAATTCCTCATGCAAAGCTACTTCTAGTCACTAACAAAAACTGATAAATTGAGAACATTTAAATTCTGTTTTATTAATTTGAGCACTAAACCCATAATATCTCTGGCCATCTAGAACCTGTCTTTGTTTTCTCTAGGTCCTAATTGTTTGCAGCACAGGCTTGGCAGGGATCATGCTGCTGAACTACCAGCGAGACTACACAGTATGGGTGCTGCCACTCATCATTGTCTGCCTGTTTGCATTCCTGGTTGCTCACTGTTTCTTGTCGATTTATGAAATGGTAGTGGATGTCCTTTTCTTATGTTTTGCCATTGACACTAAATATAATGATGGTAGCCCAGGGAAGGAATTCTACATGGATAAAGTTCTTATGGTAAGCTGCTTTTCATTTTCTGTACCTATGCAGTATTTAAATATGATGAGCCTCAAAGTGTAGAAATGGCTAGAGCAGTGGGTGTAATTTTACATACACGCACACAAACACAGGACCACTATTCTGAATTTCTTGATTTGGGTATGATATTGGATGTTGATTTGGGTTTAGGTTAGTGGGCTGAAGTTTTCTGAAGGTACAGCTAACACATGGAAGAAAAAAAGCTTGAAAGCATCTAAATCAAAGCCCAAATTTGGCTGCTTGTGCAATTGTACACTCAAGCAGCAGTTTCCGTGAGAGTTCCATACAGCAAGCGCTTTCACTATGGAAGACAAATACTTTTTTCAGATTAAAATTTAAAATGTACATTGAAACATGATGTAGTTTCTATTTTTATTGTGTTTTGGAGGACTAGCACAAGTGACCATTAAGAATCATTACTTTGGAGGATGTTATTCATTTGATTGTGGAATTTGTGGCACAGAAACATAATACATGACTTTCTCCAAACTGTCTTTCAGGAATTTGTGGAGAACAGCAGAAAAGCAATGAAAGAAGCTGGCAGGGGAGGTGGACATGAAGGCAGGGAACTCAAACCAATGGTAGGTCCAAGGGAAGAAATGACTGCTCTTTTCCAAGAGTTTCACTTGTACTTTTTGTCCCTCTCTATTTTCACTGACTGTGCTTCTTCAGGAGAAGTCTTTGTCATTTGTGTCACTCAGGATGTTTTGCTTTTTCTGTTTGTGAGCTTGCCTATCACCTGGATGGCAGAGTTTTTGTCACAGCTGAGACCATCTCCCATAAAAGTAAGCTGAAAGGAACTGTATCTTCATTCTTCTGCAATGTTTCTGTAACCTCAGAAAGCAATCACATTCTCTCAGTAAAGATGTTTATAGTACTCTAACTAAGGGTTAGATACACCTGGAGAAATAGCCCTGCCTTGAAGGACGCCAGATATCAGGCAAACCAGCAAAGTACTTATTTGCTCTTTCTGTGTTGCCATTTTTAGTGGTATAATGTATTAATACTTAGACCATAGGACATTCACATTCACAATAAATAAGTGCAATATAAAATTACTGCATAAAATAAATAGTATATACATTTTGTGTATAAAAATATTAAAATTCAATACAATTAAAACACATAGAATATAAACAATACTACTATAGAATATAAACAATACTATGATTAGATAAAATCATCAACTGCAATATCAGCAATAAATCTTATCTGAATTTTAATTTCTGCCAGGGCAAAAAGAGAAACCATGTAAGTTACCGTAGATTCAGTATTTGACAGGAGATAAAAAGATATAGATAAGACGGAATAGATCTCAGGGCCAAAGGAGTGTGAAAATATCTCCCATCAACCATAGCTGTAGGCATGATTTGAAAATGAAGGACTGTAGGACTGTAAAAGCTTGCTTAAGTTTTGGAAGTGTGAGCTTGACCAGATAAACAGGCCTTTGATGGTAAAATTCAGAGTCAATACCATTTTGAAAATTTAGAGTTATTAATAGTCTTGTCTGTCCAGTTGAGCACCATGGTCAAAATGTATTCATGAAGGTTCTCTTTTGAATTCAAGATAGAAAAATTGTCAAACGGAGCAGGATACGATTCAAGCAGCTTGTAGTATTTTAAACTCCAAACTTTGCAAATTGACAGCTGTTCAAAACATAAAGTAGGGAAAATCCTAAGTGAGGAATCTTTTATATTTTAGTTACCATAAATATAATAAAATGAATACTAATAGATCTACTAGAAGGAAAACTGATCTCTGCCTGGACCAGAGCTGTGGGAGTATCAGGTGGAAAGTATTAACAGTTTCTTCAGAAATGTATTCTGATGGGCCTCCAGCTTAGCTGAGAGTCATCCCATCTCCAAATGGTGTTACCATACAGAATCTGCAGTGTAATTTGCTGTGAAATATTTTAAGGATGGGAACAACCAGGTGCTGCTCCAATAGATCTCAGGGCCACTGTTCTGATGTCCTTTCTGTTCCTGAACTGTACTAAACATGTCAATGGGCATCACATAATATTTACTATCCCTTTATCAGAATTTGTGGCCCTACACTGAGCAGACAGTTGCATTCTGGCTGCATTTGTGAGTCACTTGACTTCACATAGCAAAAACGGTGAATATGAGTATTCGCAACTATTCTGCTTGCTGTAGCTGAGTTCTTGATATATATGGTTGAAGAGATCAAAAGTGATTCAGGATGAGAGCTGTTTTAGTTCTCTGCTTATTGCCATATAAATAAACAAGTTCTGTTGAGCTTTGTTTTAACATTCGGTTCTAAGATGCTGAACCCCACTACCAAGGAAGTGGATACAGTTACTCCTTTCAACCTGTAAAAGTCATATTTCTTACACTGTTGCTTGTATTCCATTTGTCCTTCTCTCTCTCTCTGTCATTCCTTCTTTATTTTAATGTTTTGCTGAATGGACAAAACGTATTTTTGGCTCCCTGTTTCAGACTCTTCCTTCTTTTACTTTCAGATGCATTCATTTTTTAAATGAACAATCAAATTACAGGTTAAGTCTCCATTATCCAAAATGCTCAAGGCCAGAAGTGCTTTGGATTTTGGCCGGGGGGGGTGGTTTGCATATATGTACATAATGCAATATTTTGGAGATGTGACTGAATCTAAACAATATTCATATATGTTTCATGTACACTGTATACAAATAGCCTGAAGGTAATTTTATACAGTATTTTTAATAGCTTTGTTCATTAAACAAAGTTTGTGTACATAGAACTGTTGGAAAGCAAAGGTGTCACTATCTCCGTCACCCATGAAAAAGGTTTGGTTTTGGGGAAGATGTCAGATTTCCCAACACCATGCAACACCATGATAAAGGAGGCTCATCCTGTTCCAGGAAAAAGAAAACAAAATAGTGTTACTGCTTTATTTCATAGTGATATTGAAGCAAACATGCTTGTATACACATACTGTCTTTTTCATCCAGTTGGAGCATTTGGAAGGTAGTTCATGTGATACATTTGGAACAGTTTTTTTGCAGTCATAGAGCTGTCATAAATATACACAAATGATCTAATAATGCACAAATGAAACTGCTGCAACTTTCATAATATTGCATGAGGAGATGGAAACAGCAAGTGACATTGTGAGAAAGGGAGAACTCTTGGGAGGAATAGAAGACTTGTGAAAGATTAGATCATATAAAAGATGTTTTATTAGAGAGATTGTTCCCTTCTTGTACAACAGTTTTGAATGTCTGAATTCAAAGATATAGACTAACCTAAAGAAAGAAGTTGGTAGCATGAGCTTTCGTAGACTTCAGTCTACTTCCTCAGATGCGTTTGGTCTTCAACAGTTTTAAGTGTGTTTATCATGGTGTTGCAAGTGGAAATAAGGTGAGTGCTGACACAGAGAACATTTCCTGCAAAAGTTTCCAGCAAACAAATGTAGAGAAACTTAAACTTAAAAAAAAAACAGTGTTTTTTGTTTGTTTGTTTGTTTTTGCATTAACATGTATACCAATATAGGACTAAATCAGAAAATTAAGTAGCAAAATGCAGTTCAGATGTTATGGCCGCTAGCCGTAAATAGTAATTGTTCCCCCCAAAAAGTACTGTTTTAAAGCAAGTTGTTTGGTTGAACTTACATTAATTGTTTCTGAATGGCCTTTCTTGCATTATAAAATAAAGTGATTAAAGAGAAGCAAGTGACTCTGGATGCTGGTCTAACAAGGAACAATTGCTCATAAACTGTAAAAATTAAAATTTTTAAACTCTTAACAGTTCTTGTGTGACAGAGTTGTGTAGAATTTTGCATGGTGTGGATAGGAAAAGAGGTTGTTTTTTCTTCTCTTTTTGCATAATATTTTAACCTAGCATTATCCAGTGAGGGATAGATAAAAGAAACCACTTACTGTACTCACATACTATATAATTCATTGCCAAAATATATTATGATAACTACCAACCAAAAAAGTGGGGCTATCTAGTTGGTCAAAGTGGGAGTGTAATGTTACACTATGTAGGTCTTTGGTCTGGTCTAGCACTGTTCCATTCATGAAAGGTCAAGTCTGGATCTTACCTCTATTATAAAATTTTCAGTGGTGCCATTTGTATTAATTTCGAAGACTCTCCCCCATTCTTTAGCAAATTGAACCATTGTTTTAGATTTGCCCTCTTACCCTTTGACAGTAGGTACCTTTTCAGAAGTATTGTTCCTTTATAATGAGACTTTCCCATATGTAAACATCAATTTCTTGTTGACTTTCTGAAACTTTTACATATAACTTTTCTTGTGTTGTTTTCTAGGCCTCTGGAGGAAGTTCATCCTGAAGCTAGTCAGCCATTATGGAAACCATTGACATTCCAAAACAATATCTATCTTATCTATCTATATATATATCTATATATATATATATATTATTTAAAAAGCAGCCAAAATCAGAGAAAAGGAACAGGGATTTAATACTTTTTTAACGATTATTTTTGTGAAACATGTACTCTTTTCATACGGGTGGCTTTTACAAGCAACTTTTATCATTGTTCCATTTTAAAAAATCTAATCATTGTGGCTTGTGCAATGTTATGATTGTAAAAAGATTGAGATATTTCATAATTTGGAGAAGGATTACATAATGTTTGAAAAGTATTGTGCAAGACTGCCGATTTGGAATAACAAGTGGGTCAGATAATTTCCCCTCATGGTTATTTTTAATGAGCGTAACTCTTTAAAACTCAATGGATAATGACTGTTCTGAGGGGACAAATCCTTCATAGATTTTCTTTTCCTTTTTTAGAGCTGAAATGAATAATACATTAATCATGTTGGGTTTTGCTTGCTCTTTTGCAATGAGATGCTAATAGGATCCAGGAAGTTCAACCTATCCAGGGTTTTTTTTCTCATTAACACATTAGACAATTTATATCTAATGCATTAAAAAAATAACCAACTCCTCAGGTATTTAGATATTGAGACAGCCCCTGAATCTGTGAAGGACAAACTAAAGGCATATGAGGGAGAGTGAGTTTTATATGCAACTTTTGTCCTGTGTCACTTTAGTTTTTCCCCTTGAATTTAATATTGTCCTTTGCACACCATTGTTCTTTTCAACTACGCAAATTCTTTAAATAAACAGATGAATGACAGACATCTAAAGCTCAGCCTTAGATATGCTCCATCACTGTTCATCCATGGCTACATGGAAAGATGCTAGGAGTAAAGAGAGAACCGGTACAACTATACAAAAAAGTACTGTATGTCATTCATGTTTTTCTTTACTGTTGACATCATTTCTTGGTCATGTTTCATGATATGTTTTGGAATAAGTGGAGTAAAGTGGGAAAGAGCAGGTAAATATCTTCTTAAAATGTCACTGCATCAGTGTCTACCATAGTTCTTAGAAACTCTTTGTATCAATCAATCAAAGCCTTTATTTCAGTCAACAGACCTCCAGGCGAAACTCTTTGTATTCATGCTCATAGGATTTGAGAGCCACATGAATACTTCAGAAGCTTCCAGAAAGCAATACTTGTGTCTTTCCTACCTTCCCACACTTTCTAGAATGCGACTGTTTAGTCAGCATATTTAAGTTATTTCGGAAGCAAATTGGATCTTACAGTGGTCCAAACTGTGTGTTAGAAAATGTTGGATCCTTATCCGTTATAGGGAGGAAGGAGCTTAAACCACCTCCAGGTCACAGGGCAAGAAGCAGACTAATCTTCTCTGTTCCCATGGTCCCATCACTCAAAACCCCATCTGCCCTCACAAATTTCCCCCATGCTTACACTCCACCAGGAGAAGAGGAACTGGAAGAAAAAATACAGATGGAAAAAGGGTCTAGCAACCTCTAGTTCCCATCCATGCTGCACTTTAAATCCCTCCTCCCCATCCTTGTAGTGCCTAAGAATTCAGCGCAGCCCCATTCATATACCCAGGCCTTGCCATGTTATATCTAGTTTTCTCCTTTTGTATAGTAAAAACCCATAGATATGTTTTTTTTAAAAAAAGAATTGCAGTTCTTCAGTGTCCATTCTGGAAAACATTTCTTACTTTTGGATTCTGCACTAATAGAAGTCTTTGTTCATGTTAGCTTCACACAAATGCAAATATTCAGTGATTTATAAGAAACTGCAGCACTTGATACTTACTGGGTTTATCTTTATTCCAGTGGCATCTAGGGTATGATTTTGAAACATTTCTGTGCATGGATTCCCTCAGTAATGAACAGATTCATGCCCTAATGCCCTTGTAAGACCTTGCTCATTTTTGCTCGGGAATAATGTTGATTCGTACAATGGAGTGAGATGAAGCTTTCTTTGAAGCCTTTCGGTTTCAGGCTGTGATACATTTTCTACTCCTGATTTGCTTTTTAGACTTGGTCTAGTGCTTTGTCATTTGTAAGGTCAAATCTTAGTGTACATCAGTTCTAATATTGTGGTTTGAGAGTCTTTATACAGTCACACTTTCTGATATACATCAAAGTTTTAGTTAGGATTCTTTACATGGATTTCATAAACAACAGATGAGGTAATAATGCTGTTCCAGGAATGTACAACATTAAACTGCAAATTGTTGGTGTGAGCACACCTGAACACTCTGAATACACATTAAAAAAATCACTGCATATGGAACGATGGCTTGTTAAGTAGATTTTTGGACTGGAACCTCTTTCTCCTATGTATAGTTTTCTACGTATAGGTTTTTTTTTTAGGGGGAAACATTTAAATGTGATGTTCCCACATCCTGTACTCTGAAAAGCTTACAGAACAGTTCCGAGCACCTCATCTGTTGTTTCTGCAGACAAGGCTATAGAGTGTGGACAAATCAGAGTAGCAGAAACACAATTGATAGAATTGATAGTCATTGCTTTCCAGAAGGTTCCAAAGTTTGACAGGGCTCTGCCCCTATCAGCATGAATGGTCAAAGACTTCTTGAAGAACTTCATTACTGGTTGGTAGCTTTCATGTTATCCAGTAACAAGAACTTGTCCATATTTGTGTGTTAAATTCCTTTCTTCATTCCTGAAATTTAATTCATAATGAATGCTAGTACTCCATTGTTTGGCTTATTGTAATGGTAATGCTTACAGTGTAATTGCAGAGAATAATTTCATGATCTGTTTATGCTATATATTCCTTTTTGTTACAATTTTTTTAAGAAAACTATTTTTGTTAATGTAAAGTTAAATATTTCAGAGCAGAATTTTTAAACTTTATTGCACTAAATGCATATGTGGAGAAGAGAGAAGTAATGCCTCAACAGTTGGATCACTCCTTAAGAAAATCTTTTTGAAAAAGAGAGCTATTGCTCTAGATAAGCTTAGCTAAATGGTTACAGAAATGGGTGTGGAGACACTCGGAGCTGAATGGCCACCAAATTTTTGTTTGTTTGTTTGTTTTCTGTTTTTACAAATGGCTGTTTTGATTCTGTGCTTCCTTTAAAGGATCAGACCTTTTGAAATTGCTGCTGAAGGAAACATAGCATTCTGTAATTAATTGGTGGTCCTTGCTGTGTAACTAAATGCTTCAGTTTCATTTTTTATAAATCATCTAACATCTAAATCTTTTCAGACAACTTGCAATAAAATTCAGGACAGCTGAGAAAAAGCAGAATCATTTCTTTATCAGTCAGAGAAACCAATCGTGGAAGTGCATTTTAAGACTAGCAAACTAGATTGGCCTTTGTTCCTGCTAACACCTTAACATAGCCTGCTGAACATAGTGCCATGAAACTTCATTAGGTCTGTTGACATGAGTAACACTTTAAATGCTTGTGTGTTAGCAGGAACCAAGGCATTAGTCTAGGCTTAAACTAGAGCACTGCTTTAATTCTCTTTTTAATGTATATATTACATGTTACTGTAAGAATATTTAGGAGGAGAGTTAAGAGGAGCCTTAATTTGGGGGAGGAAGTACAGTGCCTCTGCCGTGACACTGGACTTCAGACCAAGTCTGCTTAAGTCCCTGGGGTTTGACAACAACAAGGAAAGAAACCTGGGCTCAGCAGGTTGAAAACCACAGAAGCTGGGTTCCAAAGCAAGGAAAATGGTGGGTCACTTAGCTGGCTCCACTGAGGTTATCTCTCATTAACCTCAGCGTCAGAAGTCATTGTTCAAGATGGGAGGCATGGATTTGGCTCACTTTGAGATCATCAAAACTCCTGCTTTGCCAGGTTCCACAAGCTTGTGTTTCCTGCTTGTTGGAAGCCTTGGGAAGAGAGATGCTTTTTGGTTTGAACTTGCAACTGGAATTGTAATCAGAAACTAAAATTTTGTATTTTTGTATACCTTGATTGTGCAGCATTTTTATATACGGTTCCTGTTTTACAAATAAATTTGGTTTCTTAACATGGTGTCTAAAAAGTTTTATGGCTTTTACTTCCCTTAGGAAACTTGGATCATGAAAAGGAATTCTGCACAGGTTGTAGCATATACACAAAACTGTGACCAGGTTTTCATCCACCAGCAGAGTTACCCTTCTCACTGGAAGTACATTGCAGAGTAATAGGTGCTACTTGGAGACTTAGACATTTCTCAGACACTCTACTAAACATAAGGTTGGCCCTTCACTGATCAAAATACTTGGGCAAGTGGTAATGTATTGGGGCAGTAAGGGATGGAACCACAGATTTCAAGAGGGCCTGTCCTGTAGGTGAGGCTACTTGTTCCCAGAGGTCCTGGTGTTTTAAATGCCAATGACATGACTAAAATACAGAAATAATAATATGCAAACATTGTACTATTTGCAAGATTTTTCCTCCAGGATTCTTTTATTATCAAATGCCATCATAAAAGAAGTGCAACGATGTGCAGCTAGGTAATTTTAAACAGTGGACATAATTATCTTATTGGAGAAGAGTATCAATCCAGTGATAGGAGTATGAGCATCATTTAGGGTGTGAAATAAAAAACTAACACATTTTTTCTTGGCTAATGCACAATTCTTACTCTATTCTTTAAGTATGGGGAGGGGGAATCAAACGTCTTTCTGGAAGCGATTCTAAAAAGAAATAGATTTTAAAAGGAAGAAGGACATTGTGAGCATGTGCAGTTTTGCAGTATTGTGCAATTTTGTCAGCTGTGTGATGTGATTTACCTTAGTTCTATGCCTCACTTTTAAAATCATTGATGTTAATTATGACAACATGCCAAGGTCTTTGTGTCTCCATAAAGCTATTATAGGGGGGAAAGGCTCCTAGTGAAACTACAGCTAGACAGTAAAAGCCCTTCCCTCTAGCAGAAAGCTTCAGAGTAAGGGCGATAACTATGGTGAGTAACATTTTATTACACACACATACATACATACATAGCTTGTTTTTAGGGGGCAGCTCTTCAAAGCCATTCAGAAATGTCTATTATATTATTATTATTATTATCATCATCATTATTATTTTATCATCATCATCATCATCATCATCTTGTATCCTGCCTTGCTCCCAATATAGAGACTCAAGGTAGCGAACAACTTCTTAAAAACAATATAATTTAAAAAACAGTACAACATTAAAATATATAAATTTAAAAAAACAGTTAAAACAATTATAAATTTAAATGTAACATGTTAAAATACCAACCTTAACACTTAAATTGCACATCATTTAAAACCCAGCCCTTATCTGCTTGAAAAGGGCTGACAGCATAAGAATGTCTGTTTCTTCTTCGTGGTCTCTGTGCCTCACACAATAGGGTTTTGCGCCTGCGCAGAAGCTCCATTCGGAATGCTGAAAAGCTGAGCAGATTGGCGGGAGCCCCGCCCCTCCCATTCCCTGAGCATGCCCAATCCTGCCAATCTAGCTCCACCTTCAGTTCTCTTTCGTCCGCCGCAAGAGTAACATCTCCTTCGGAGTGCTCTCCATCGCGACGAAAGCTGAGTAGCTAGACTCTTGTCTATTTTTGTTTTATTTTGAACTTTATTTTGTTCTTTTTCTTAGTTTTTTCGTTTTACTCCCGTTTTTTTTTCCTTGAGCTGCCCCTTTTTGTTCGGAACTCGAGGGTTTTGGCCCGGACGGGCCCCTCGCGCTCGAACCGGCCTCTTATGGCCGCCCCGTTCAAGAAATGTTCCGACTGTGGCGGTAAAATCCCGGTTGCGGATGGACACTCGAAGTGCATTTTCTGCTTAGGCAGTTCCCACATCCCGGAGAAATGCAAGCATTGCAAGGCTTTTAACCCCGCCACACTTCGCCAAAGAGCTGATCGGCTCAAGGCCCACCTGTGGGAAAAGGCCCTCTCGGTTTCCCACTCTTCAGAACCGTCCACGGACCCCTTAGGACGCCTTCCCATCTCTAAGTTCCCGAGGATTCCGAAAATCAAAAGACCAACGGCGACGGCGACCTCGACACCGACGGAAGCCTCCTCGGCGTCGGCCTCAACCACGACTACTATGTCTCGCCCCGAAGGGCAACACAGAGAGCACAAGAAGCGGCCTTCATCCACCGAGCTGGAGAAGCCGAAATCTAAAAAACATAAGCATAAGGAGGTCCTTACTTCGGTTGCCTCGGCGGCTGCCCAGGCACACCTGGCCATGTCTTTTCTAAGACAACCTTCGGCCATTGACCTCTCTGTCCCGGCCCCGGTCACTGTAGTAGACTCGGCGCCGGAGACCTTGGAACCCGCATTTCAGCCTGCACCTACCCAGGTCCTCGCCCCCATGGGGACGGTCTCGACCTCGGTCTCTACTGTTTCGCCCATTTCGGCTCCGACTTCTGTACCACCGAAGGAAATCCTAGCCTCTTCGGAGCGCATTTACAGGCTGCGGTTCCCATCTCCTCCACCCCGGAAGTCTCCGGAACCGTTTGAGGAGCACTACTTCGACTCGCCCCACTCGTCGGCCTCCTTTCTGGCGCGACATCGGGCTGAATCCTATTGGAGAGAGCGTCATCCATCCTACCGCTCCTACTCTCCTTCGTACTGGGATCGGTACCATGTCCATGACCTCCACGTCGGGGACTTTTCATGATCTCGTTCTCGGTCTTGTTCTCCTTCTCGGTCCCGAGCCGAATACAGGGCCATATCACCCCCACCGGCCTCGACAGCTACGGTGTCAAAACTCCCGGAATCGAGCGCCACTATGACCGCTCCGGCCTCAGCTACGATTACTACTTCGACGTCGACAGTCTCCGCTCCGATCAGTTACCTGGACGCCTCGACGTCGACCTTCCTTACGGCGCCAACACAGCCCTATGTGGATCCGCAACTGCCGGCCTCCCAGTCTACGGAGGAGTCCACGGGGGAGACGGACAACCGTCCCGACTCCCCACAGCCTGCCATTTCCTCTCCTAATGAGGAAGTTGAGGACCAGACACCGGGTTCACCTGTCGAAGACCTCCATCTCTTCACTGGAATTGTCGACAGGATGGCAAGGGCGGTAGGCCTCCAAACGGCGCAGACGGCCCAACCCCCCAGGGACCCCATTGATGGCCTCGTGGTACGTCCCCAGCAACCGGCGGTCATCCCATTCCTGCCCTCCTTCTCTGACATCATGGTGGCTTCCTGGAACAAGCCAGCCTCGACGCCACCTGCCTCTAAGAAGCTCGACTCTTTGTATCGGGTGCAGTCGGATACAGCACCGTTCCTGTTCACCCACCCAGCTCCTAACTCTCTGGTGGTGGAATCTACCTGTAAGTCTACAGGCAAGTCTCACTCTGCCCCTGTGGACAAAGATGGCAGGCGGATGGACATCTTTGGCCGCCGCTTCTACTCATCTGCAGTTCTGGCAGCTAAGGTCGCCAATATGCAAGGTTGTATGGCCGGCTATCAGAGGTTTCTGTGGGATCGTGTGGCTGCTTTTATTCCCTACCTGCCTCAGGCACAACAAGAGGCGGCTCAGGAATTTTATGCTGAGGCACTCTCCCTCATTGCCCAGGAGGTCCACTCAGCTAGACACGTTGTTGACTGTTCTGCGAAAGTTATGGCCGGTGCAGTGGCACTCCGCCGTTTCGCCTGGTTGAGGTCTACCTCCCTGTCTGAGGAAGCTAAGTCCAAGATCGAAGATCTTCCTTTTGATGGTGAAGGTCTATTCGCCGCTAAGACCGACGAATCTTTGGACACCATGGCCAAGGCTCGTCTGAACGGAAAGAGACTTGGGCTGACACCTAGCAAGCCTGCATCTGGTCGTGCCTGGCGCCAAAGGCCTTGCGACCCTGGCTTCACCCGTTCTCGCTCGGCTCCGTCTTCTACTTATAGGACCCAGCCTTACACTAGGAGGCCTTACAGACAGCCTCAACAACAGCAGCAACAGCAGCAACAGCAAAGACAAGGCCAGCAACGTCAGCAACAACAGCCTTCCAGGAAACTTTCCTCCAAGTCGCACTTTTGACGGGCTCTTGGAGGCGACACCCAATTTTTGTTTGCCGGTCACCCTTTCCTCAGTCCCCAGACTTCGTCATTTCTACGAGAACTGGTCCAAGATCACCACGGACTCCTGGGTGCTTACCATCATCCGCCTGGGATACGCCATAGAGTTCTCAAGTATTCCACCAAATGGCGTTTTCTGTTCCACTCCCTCCTCTCCTCCTCTTGTGGAGGAGATTTCCTCCCTTCTCGACAAAGGAGCCATACAACGTGTTCCATCATGTTACAAGCACCAAGGCTTCTACTCCAGGTACTTCACAGTTCCGAAGAGAGGAGGAGGTCTCCGCCCCATCTTGGACCTGAGAGGCGTCAACTCGTACATCATGCTTCGCAAGTTCAAGATGGTGACTCTCCAATCCATCTTGCCATTCCTGCACCTAGGGGACTGGTTTGCATCCATAGACCTAAAGGATGCTTACTTCCACATCAGCATCAGGCCACAACACTGGAAGTATCTCCGTTTCGCCATAGATGGAGATCTCTATCAATATACCGTTCTTCCTTTCGGCCTCTCTACCGCTCCTCGAGTGTTCACAAAGTGCATGGCGGTGGTCATCTCTCACCTTCGTCTCCAAGGAATAAAGATATTCCCTTACCTCGACGACTGGCTTCTGGTGTCGTCCTCCAAGACACAACTGTACAAAGACGTCCAGTACACTTTGGACCTTCTGGCCGACTTGGGACTCAAAGTCAACCTACCAAAATCCATTCTCCACCCTGTGAGGGTGATAGACTATATAGGCACGTCCCTGGACTCTGTGATGGGTCAAGCCTACCTTCCCACCAGGCGGGCGGAAGCCCTCTGGGAGCAACTACGATCCGTCCTTCACACTCAACGTCCGTCTGCAAAGGACATCTAGAGACTGCTAGGCCACCTGGCCTCAACCACAGCGGTGACCTACCTGGCTCGCCTCAGGCTCAGGCCTCTCCAAGCTTGGTTCCTGGCTTCTTTCGATCACCTGAGGGACAATCCGTCCAAGAGACTCTGGTTGCCACCTCATGTCAGAGATTCTCTCAAGTGGTGGATGTCTCCCCCAAACATCCTCAAGGGGATGCCCTTCCAGACGCCAGAACCATCCAGGATGGTCACTACAGACGCGTCCATGTCAGGATGGGGCGCGCATCTCAACGACTTGTGTGTACAAGGACAGTGGTCTGCACAGGAGGCAGAACTGCACATCAATGCCTTGGAACTGTTGGCAGTCATCAAAGCCTTCAGGGCGTTCGAAAATCATCTCCTCCACAGAGTTGTGCAGGTAGTATCAGACAACACAACCACTGTCTGGTACATCAACAAGCAAGGAGGAACTCACTCTCCAGTCCTCTTGCGTCTCTCCCAGCAACTGTGGATGTGGTGCCACCACCGATCCATTCATCCAGTGGCCATTCACTTGGCAGGAAAGGACAATGTGCTGGCAGACTCCCTCAGCAGGGACAAGGTGCTGCAGCACGAGTGGACTCTGTCGAGCCCAGCCTTCAATCTCCTGACATCTCGTAGGGGAATTCCCTCAGTGGATCTGTTTGCCACCCCGGAGAACGCCCAATGCCGGACATTCTGCTCCAGAGCGGGCAAAGGGCGAGGATCCATGGGGGACGCCTTCCTTTGCAGTTGGAGCCGAGACCTTCTGTATGCCTTTCCGCCCTTTCCTCTGATCTCCGGGACTGTGGCCAAGATGGCCAGGGATCGGTCCAATGCCATACTGTTGACTCCATTCTGGCCGAGACAACCCTGGTTCACTCCTCTTCTTCATTTGGCCAGGGGCCAATACTTCCACCTGCCGAAGTGGCCGGACCTTTTGTCCCACTCCAATGGAGCGGTCCTACATCCGGACTTGGTCAATCTATGGATGACGGCATGGAGGATCCATCCATAGAGTCTCCTGACCTGCTCAGGGTCCTGTCTGCCTCGAGAAAGGACTCCACCAAGAGATCCTATGCATATAAGTGGAAGCGTTTCTGTGCCTTCGCGGAGGCTAGGTCTGAACCTTCCTCACCTGTGAGCCTTAGTACTGTCTTGCATTTTCTTCTGCACCTCAGGGATCAAGGCCTGGCCTTCTCTTCCCTCAAGGTCTACTTGTCGGCTATTGTAGCCAACCAGCCACCTGGCTCAAGGTCAGCTTGCCTCTTCACATCACCTACGTTAAAGAGGTTCTTCAAGGGTCTACATCACCTTTATCCACCGTTGCCTCCGTTGGCTCCGGCCTGGTCTCTCTCTCTAGTGCTTACACAGCTCACGAGACCTCCCTTCGAGCCCTTGGGCTCTGCTTCCTTGAGACTGCTGACACTTAAAGTGTCTTTTCTTGTGGCCATAACTTCAGCCAGACGTGCTTCTGAACTGACGGCCCTACGCTCAGATGAGCCTTACTTGACTTTTCATAGGGACAAGGTGGTCCTCAGACCGGACATTTCCTTTCTCCCTAAAGTGGTTTCTCCGTTTCACCTCTCCCAGGAGATTGTGCTTCCTAATTTCTATCCAGATCCTTCTTCGCCTCTGGAAAAGACTATGCACACCCTGGATGTTCGCCGTGCTTTGGCCTTTTATGTTCAGCGTTCTCAAGAGTTCAGATTATCCAATAATTTCTTTGTTTGTTACGGTGGTGCCAGGAAAGGCAACCCAGTTTCATCACAACGGTTTGCAAAGTGGATTGCTCAAACCATTGCTTTGGCCTATGAACTGGCTAAACGCCCTCTCCCGGTTGGTGTACGTGCCCATTAAACCAGGGCTACAGCTTCATCTGCTGCCTTCCTCAGAGGTGTTCCCCTGCCAGAGGTCTGCAAGGCGGCGACGTGGTCACAGCCATCCACGTTTGTGAAGCATTACCGGCTGGACTCCAGATCCCGGAGAGATGCCAGTTTTGGTCGTGCTGTCCTTTCTTCGATCTTGCAGTGACCTTCCCACCTCCATAGGCAAGCTTTTCAGTCACCCTGTTGTGTGAGGCACAGAGACCACGAAGAAGAAGTACAGGTTGCTTACCTGTAACTGTGTTTCTTCGAGTGGTCATCTGTGCCCTCACACAAATCCCGCCCTACCTCCCCTCGGTCAGGTCCCTGCCTTTTTGCGGCGGACTTGAACTGAAGGTGGAGCTAGATTGGCGGGATTGGGCATGCTCAGGGAATGGGAGGGGTGGGGCTCCCGCCAATCTGCTCAGCTTTTCAGCATTCCGAATGGAGCTTCTGCGCAGGCGCAAAACCCTATTGTGTGAGGGCACAGATGACCACTCGAAGAAACACAGTTACAGGTAAGCAACCTGTACATCTGCCGCCAAAGGATATCAGGAATGGAGCCATCCTGGCCTCTAGAGAGGGAGTGCCAAAGCTTGGGAGCAGCCACTGAGAAGGCCCTCTCCCTTGTTCCCACCAAACACACCTGAGAGGGTGGTGGGACAGAGAGAAGGACCTCTCCCGATAGTCTCAACACCATAGTGGGCTTGTAAAGGAAGATACCTTCCTTCAGATAACCTGGACCCAAGCCATATAGGGTTTTATAGGTCAAAACCCGTACTTTGAATTGTGCCCCAAAACAGACTTGTAGCCAGTGGAGCCATCGCAAGAAGGGAGTTGTACGCTCCCTGTATCTCCAGTTAACAACCTGGCTTCAACTCATTGGACCAGCTGAAGTTTCTGAGCACTTTTCAAAGGCAGCCCCACATAGAGTGCCTTACAGTAATCCAAATGGGATGTAACCAAGGCATGTACCACTGTGGCCAGATCTGACTTCTGCAGAAACGGGCGCAGTTGGTGCACTAGTTTTAGCTGTGCAAACACAGTCCTGGTCACCGCCGAAACCTGGGCTTCCAGGCTCAGAGCTGAATCCAGAAGTACCTCCAAACTACAAACCTGAGTTTTCATGGGGAGTGTTTTCCTACAGATGTTTTTGCCCAGGATTGTTTTAGCAATGAATGGAGCAATTCACTGGTTTGCAGATCAGAACTTGACTCGCTTCTGAGCCAACTGCAGAGAGGATGCTTCCTGCTTGCATTGCACCATGTCCCAGTGCCAGTGTTTGAGCCATTCACTGCTAAACCAGGAAAGAAAGAAATCGTCGTAGCCAGTGGGCACAAATATGGGGTACTTTCTGTCAATTCATTTTGTATTGGCTCCTTTTGATGCTCCCCAGTTGTCTAATTAAATGAAGCAAGTCAAGCAAAGCTGTTTCCCACCCGTGTTGTTTCCCAAAGGCTATGTAAGTAACCATTTACTTAAAGAGGGTTTAGATTTATCTCAGAGTGTTGCGTCCACTGTCCTGAAGATCCTCTGAATTATGGATAGTTTTCACTGACCAGTCAGGCAGTTAAGCTTCCTGCATATTTGGGCCCTCATACTGTGGAATCAACTACTTCTGAATGTATTTATTTCAGCTGTCAAATATCATTTGAAGGTGATGCCGAGGCACAAAGCATTCAGAAGTATAATTTGGTTATTGGGGATGTGGGCAGGGTATTTTCATAAGCAGTTCTTAATGCCCTCCGGGTTAGAATGTGTCCCTTATGGACATTGTTTAGTATGGAATAGAAAGAGGAAGCAATAAGAATACATAGAATCATAGAGCTGGAAGAGACCACAAGGGCTATCCAGTTCAAACCCCTGCCATGCAGGAAATCACGGTCAAAGCATCCCCAAAAGATGGCCATCCAGCCTCTGTTTAAAGACCTCTAAGGAAGGAGACTACACTGAGGGAGTGTGTTCCACTGTTGAACAACCCTTACTGGGAGGAGGTTCCTCCTAATGTTTAGGAGGAATCTTTTCCTATAGCTTGCATCCATTGTTCCGTATTCTAGTCTCTGGAGCAGCAGAAAACAAGCTTGCTCCCTCCTTAATAAGACATCCCTTACTACTATCATAGTATTTTCTTGGCAAGATCTGTTCAAGGGGGGTTGCGTTTACCTTACCTTCCTTTGAGGCTGAGACAGCTTCAGGGTCTTATACCAATGCTTAAATCACAAACACTATAACTCCTCCCCTCCTCCTTCTTCTTCTTCTTCTTCTTCTTCTTCTTCTTCTTCTTCTTCTTCTATGCCTCGCCTCTCCAATGGGATCCAGGCAGCTTACAACAATATTTAAAAACTTTAAAATACAATGTCCCATAAACCCATCCACCCACCAAACCCAATATGTTAAATATAAGTTACATTCCTGCGCTGAAATGCTTTACCAGCTCTAAACTGAAAAACATAATCCATATTATTACTCCTGCTTCCTTATTCCTGTTTTGATCATAAGAGAGAAGGAAACAACTGCATTAATTTCTGAAAGACCTACAGTATTTCTGAGCCAGCCCATAAACCCATTTCTGATCCAATCTTTTTCTCGCTCTCTTATAATCTCTTTATCCCCTGCCTCATTCATCCCTTAGTTTAGTGGTTCTTACATGGACCCCAGTACAAGTGCAGGTTAATTCCTAGGCTTGAGAGTTTAAAAATTCAGTTTTCTGGAGCAGGCAAGGAGTTTCTTTACTGTGTAGCATATAGAACATGGGAGGACCATCTGAATGCAAAGAAGACTGTCTTACTGCTTGTTGATTTAAAATATTTTAGCCTAGGAATTAACTAAACTTACCATATTTTAATCATGAACTAAAGTAGTTTGCATTTTAAGTTCTAAAAATTGTAATTCCCCAACTGCAAAGGTCTAACCGCAAGAAGTAATTTTGCAAATATAATAACAACAAAGGAGCAAAGTTTCTCTGGAACAAGAATATATAGGAAATGTAAAACCTGTTGGTTTTGGTTTCAATAACTTGATTCTGGAATTAAACTCATGCTGAAATTCCATTTTCCAGCGTTGAGGGCGGAGCCATCCTTCATGAGGGTTGGTTCCCCCTGTTTGCTCCAATCAGGCAGGACTATGACTTTTGGGCGTGTCCACCAGGGGAATCCATCCCCCTTGTTTGCCCAGTCTAGTTCCTGCCTTCGCTCCGTCAGGTCGTGTTTTCCTTTTTAAAAATAATAGGCAAAGCTGGAACTGAAGGTGTGGCAGCCATTTTGATTAAGGGCAGCTAGGCAGAAAAGGAAAGGCCTGCTGCTTCTGCTAACTAATATGCCTTTTGTAAAACAAAGGAAAATAATACCTATAGTTCACTCCTCAGAAGAGGAATGTGATCTGAAAAAGAGTTAAAAATAAAAAATAAAGATGAGGGCCTATCAGTACCTCCTGAAAGCTCCTGAAATCTGTTAGATGTTTGGGGACTGATGATCCTTCATTATTACTGTATTTGTTTATTATTACTGTACTTGTTTTATGGTATTATTGTACAAAACAACTTATATATTGGAATTTAATGTCAACTCTGACCAGTTGAAGCTAGAGGATGATCCATCCTGATTTCCTCAGGGAAGGATATTCCTCCCTCCTCCAAGCCTGGGCCTTCAACACCAAATACTCCATTTCATGCAGATTTTATGAGGATATTAACAAGGCCTCCATAATTTATTATTGTGATTCTAAATCCAATAGCTGTTTACATATATATGGTTACATCTCAGCCCTCTTTGTCATGAGAATCAACAGATGCCACTTGTGGCTGCCAGACTTTATGCTCAACTAAGGTGTCTGCTATTTCCTTTTTTTCTGGGGCTAAACAGGTGTGGCCTAGCCCACTTGTCAAACAAACAAACACTTAAGGTCAAAATAAAGTACTATCAGGGTATTAACTATGGTTAAAGGTAGTGGCTATGTCTGGAGACACTAGCCTAAATGAGATTGGATGTAATCCAAGACCAGTTCAAGGACAGACTTTGACTAAAGAACTGTCACATAAAAATGCCCATTACAAAAAATATCTAAGATTCTCACCACTTAATGGGGACAAATTGTTTGGAATAAAGTCTCTTGGCTGAGACTAGGAATAATAAGAAGACCTCAACATCCTTAAATGTCAGCCCTGGTGGCGCAGTGGTTAAATGCCTGTACTGCAGCCACTCACTCAAAACCATAAGGTGGCGAGTTCAAGACCAGCAAAGGGCTGAAGCTCAACTCAGGCTTGCATCCTTCCAAGGTCGCTAAAATGAGTACCCAGATTGTTGAGGGGCAAATAGCTTACAATTGTAAACCGCTTAGACACTCCTTAAGGGTATGAAGCGGTATATAAATGAAATGAAGCTGTTTGTTAAAATATACTTTGATATATTTTTCTATACCATTCATATGACTTTTCATTGCCTCCTTAAGGTAGAGGAAGGCAAACAAACATAGATTGATATAAAAGTCACAAAATGTCTGATTGATATTGAGGCCATAAAAACATCAACAACAACACTATACTATCTATCTAATAACAATTGAGTTATAATAATCACAGGTTCAGATGGGAGATTATCCAGACAATTCTGGAGACACGTCTCCTCCAAGATTTTTGTGTGTTCCTGTTTTTTGGGTAGTGGTCTCCTGCCCACAGCCCAAGCTACCACGTTATCACAAATATCTTACCAACCTTTCCATACAAGGTTCTACCATTCAGTCTGTTGTTTTCTTCTGTGACACGCACTACACAGATAGACACGTCTTGAAAACAGTGGGACCTTCATATAGACCCATAATTTCAAATGTCCTGATAGATCTCATTCTCTCCCATAGGATATATATAAGATGTCGAGTTGTGATTTCTTTCCTATCCAGACATGTTTTTCTGGTAATTTACGAAAAGAACTACCTAGTTCCATTTCAGAACCTGCATCACTTTGGAGTGGTTGTAGACACATCGCTGACCAGTCTACCTGACCAAGCAAAGGGTAAGATCCATGAAGAACACCCTCGAGCAGGTAGGTTGTTCCCAGTTATTGGACCTAGTGTTACTGGTGCATCTACACTGCCTGATCTGTTTCAGTTAATCGTTTGGCATGAACACCATTTCATGCCAGGAGCCTACAGTAGTTCTTCTAGCTGTATCAAAAAACAGATGGTACACATAAATAATCTGTTCTGACATACACTGATTAAATCAAACCTCTTTGAATGGTGGTTTTTGCTGCCAGTTGTAGAGGATTGCCTGATTTAGGCCCTGTTGAAGTTCCACATAAGGTTGGATGCCAGCTTAGGGTGACGGGAAGCATGTTTGTGGCTCCCAATAGCCAAACTCCAGATCCCTCATGTAGATGCTCCGGTCTCGTCTCTCGTGACTTCAGAAGGGCAGGGTTTCCAGAGATCTTCCAGATGTCACGAAACCAGTTCGTCTTCCAATCACAAAGATCTCCTAACTCAAGGTCAAATACCATATCCAGGATTAAACCTTCACATGTGGATATTGAAAGGCACCTACTGGACATCAGCTCTTCCAATCATACTGTCCCAGAAACTGTCTAATCATTCATATATATGTGTGTGTGTGTGTGAGAGGGTGTATATATAAAGTTTTGAGAACAGCCTCTCTTATTAAACTTCCCACAGTTCACAGATATCCTAATTGGTACCCTCATGTAGTTCTTCAGGCATTAACCAAACCACAGTTTGAATAACTTGACAGAGTTGATATTAAGTTTCTTACCTGGAAAACAGTATTTTTTTTTTTTTAATGCTATTAGTTCAGCTAGAAGGTTTTCTGAACCAGGAGCACTATCCACAGGAGTGAAATATGCATCTTCTGCGAGGATTCAGTTCTGCTTGACGGGATCTGATGTTCATGACTAAAGTTAACTTCACATTTCATAGAGCACAGGAGATCATTTTCCCTTCATTCGTTCCTGACCCCAAAAAGGAACTTGAAAAGACTTGGCTCACACTAGATGTAGGCAGAGTTCGGTGTATTTACATCAAACGCACTTGTCGATGGCGCAAATCAGACAGTCTATTTGTCTCCTTCGGTCCTACATACCTGGGAAGTTTTTCTTCATCGACCCTGGCTTGATGGATCTGGGCTTGCATCTCTCAGTGTGAGTCGATGATGGGTAATACGCTGCAAGGAAGGGTCAGCGCTCATTCCGCTCACAGTGCTGCCACACCTGCCGCCCTAACCACTAATGTTCTTCTCTCCAATATTTGCAGGGTGGCCGCTTGGTCATCTTCTTCCATATTTATCCGTCGCTGCCGAATCAATGCCTTCCAACTGGCTGGGGCATCATTTGGTAGACGGATCCTTCAATCCATCCTATAATTCCTTACCTCAGTTCCCACCCATCTAGGGAGCTTTGGTATGTCCCTCATGAAGGATGGCTCCGCCCTCAACGCTGGAAAAACGAACATTGGCTTACCTTGTGAGATGTTTGTTTTCAGCGATGAGGGCGGAGTCATCCTGCCCACCCGTAACTGAGGAATTTTTTCTCGGTGTCGGGGGGGTGTTGTAAGGTTAATAGGATCCTTGTTCTAGTGTCTAGAATTGTTATAGTTAAATGGTTAAACTTTCTCTATTGTTGTTAGTATTTCTTCATTGTTATAAACTCTCTCTGCTTGGCTATACATTGACTGGGCAAACAAGGGGGATGGATTCCCCTGGTGGACACGCCCAAAAGTCATAGTCCTGCCTGATTGGAGCAAACAGGGGGAACCAACCCTCATGAAGGATGACTCCGCCCTCATCGCTGAAAACAAACATCTCACAAGGTAAGCCAATGTTCGTATTTAAGCCAATCTATTTAGTTTTAAAATAACCTTAGATATTACCTCTTTTCATTAAAACATTTCTAACATATATGTGATAATTTAATTAGGAGCCCTGGTGGTGCAGTGGTTAAATGCCTGTCCTGCAGCCACTCACTCAAAACATAAGGTTGTGAGTTCAATTCCAGCAAAAGGACTCAAGCATGACTCAGCCTTGCATCCTTCCGAGGTTGCTAAAATGAGTACCCAGATTGTTGGGGGCAAGTAGCTTACAGTTGTAAACCGCTTAGACACTCCTTAGGCATTATGAAGTGGCATATAAATGAAGCTGTTTGTTTTGTTTAATTGATTTTAACTAGTTAATTTCTATTGCAATCAAGGCAATCTCTTCTCCCTCCTTCTCTCCCTCTCCCTTCTTCTATTCAGCAGACTACTGGGACTGGATAGATCCCCCTTCTCAAAGCTTTGAGCTTATCACTTGAAAAAAAAATAGACAAAACACAAGGTCCCTAGGCACCCACTAGACATGCTAGGGCAGTGTTTCCCAATGTCAAGATCCCCAGATATTGTTGGACTTCAGTTCCCAGAGGCCTCAACCAGGTTGGCCACTAGGAGATCTGTGAGTTGTAGTCCAACATCAGCCCACATCTCAAGAGCCATGCTTCTAGGGACAGATATGAATGCAAGTAACCTTCCCCTAATACAGAGAATATAAATGACATTTTCTAAATGGGAAATGTGCTGCTCTCTGGAGAGGTGAGCTCTGCAAACCTGCTTCTTGCTTTTCATAAAACTCTTAAGGGGATCAGAGGGAGTGGGAGAGATCTGTTAGTTTCCATGCCCTGTTCATCCATGGATAGTGCTTTGAAGTGTTCAAATTATGCAGTGCAGCTGGGGGGCCCTTAATGAATTTCACAGCAAACCTGCCTTTTTATTCCCTCTTGTGTTGGACATATCCCCCTTTTAGCTTTTAAAAATACTGAGTGAGAGCTTGTCAACTCTGGGAGAAAGCACCAAATCCACCCCAAAGCGAGGGCTGGCAGTCCTCACGACATATGGCTACTTCCAAGGAGATACGGTGGTTTTTGTCCTTTCACCTGACTTTGCTCTGAACTAAGCAAAGTTGGGGAAAAGCCCAAGGTTTCCCAAAAGCTCTGGAGTAACCCTGGAGTCTTTTAGGCTGGATCAAGTCCGATTCAGCCCAATCTCTGGTCCATATACCAAGAGCCACACCATTCTCCTTCCCCATACTGAGCAGTACAGAGAAAGGGGAATGGTCTGGTTTTGCAGACGTCGCCACTGTCGCTTCCTCACTGCAAAACTTTCCTGGCAGACCACTGCTTCTGCTAATGTCAGAACTGAGTGCCCATGTGGTCAATGAAGAAGTAGATTGATATGGTGGGGGTGCCCTGTTCTGACCTCAGGAGAAGTGATGTCGATGGCTAACCTATAGCAGAGAGCTGCTTGGCTGGTGAGGCTGCAGCGGTGGTGGCAATGACGGAGACCAGACAGTGCAGCCAATGCACTCGGCCTAGCTGGCCAATGGGCACAATGACAGTTTTGGCCTGGTGTATGTGGTTGCCATCATAATCTGTCCAGGGCAGTGGTCCCCAGACTGTGCTCTTTAAGGGATTTTGAACTAGCTCCCAGAATCCCAGACTATTGGTCAACATGGTTGAGGCTTCTGAGAGCTGAAGTCCAAAATCTCTTAAAGGGCACAGTTTTGAGTCCCCCGGTCTAGGGCATAATGCTCCAGACTGGCCCTGCATTAAAGGACTGGTATAGATGTGCCCCAAGGAGGGCAAGAAAGGGATTTAGACAAGAACCCTCTCGCCCCATCCCTCTTGTAATTCAGCTATTGTTGCCTAAGAATCCTCAGGGTGCTAGAAATGACCCTACTTGGGGGATCAATGCTTTGATAAAGGACTAGTTTCATAATTGGTTGTTTTCCATATCTAGAACAGATTCCACATTGTCTGCAAGTCCCTCGAAAAGAGATCCCCTTAAACGCCCTCCACCTCTGGAAAAGTTATTGGTAAAATCTGAAGAAGGCTGTGTGCGACCGAGTGTCTTCTACTGCCAATATTCAGTAAATTTGCTGAGTTAGGTTGCTAGGACTGCTGTTCTTGCTAAATCTCCCAGCAAGCTGATGTTTGGCTTTTCATTTATTACCTTGCCTAAATATTTCATACTGAAAAGAATGCATTGCATAATTGATAGTTGTTATAATGCTGTGAGGTTTAAAAAAAAAAGATGACTTTGGCCAGTTTTTCTACTTTGCCTTTCAGCGCATGGAAGATCGATTTGTATTTGTTTATGAGTCAAAGTGAGAAAAGGGCTTTTTACTATGTAATGGCTGGAATCCTATTGGTTAGTCTCAACTACAGTTGCCCCTCCATTTTGTGGACTTGGAGTCCATGTCCCTTGCGTGTTTGCACGCGGCAAACGGAGGGGGACAAAATGGGGTGCGCACCGCCATTCAAGCCAATGGGGCTTGAATATTGGCGATTTCCCATTTTTGTGGGGAGTCAAGAATGGATCCCCCACGAAAATGGAGGGGTGACTATATGCTGAATAGTGAGTCAACACACAGGTAAATACCACTGGTCCTACTGTAGCCAAGAATAACAGTTTTTAGGCCTATACATGTTAATGATGGATCCTGTCAATGCAAGGATGTCTGTCCCCACCCAACTACTGTTTGCTGACAGCCATTGTTAATATAATGATCGTAGTTTGGAACATTTTGCATTTCGTGTCTTTTTGACACAACTTCCCATACATTTCATCTGCCCTTTCAAACATGTATATTAGCCTGCCAATGGCAGTAGCCATTTGATGAAGTGGCCTACAATCTTGTATGAGTATTTTTATATAATTATTATATTATATTTGGAGGCATGGAGTGCAGTGTCATCAGTACGCTGATGACACTCAGACATATTTCTCCATGACCAGATCATCTGCTCAGTCCTCAGATGGCGTCTCTCCTCTCAGTGACTGTCTTGCAGTGGTAATGGATTGGATGAGGAAAAACAGATTGAAGCTAAATCCAGACAAAACAGAGTCACTGGCCCAAAACCAGGTTTGGGAATACAACACCCAGTTCTAGACGGAGTCACACTCTGTTCGCAGTCTGGGGGTACTTCTAGATTCGTCACTTCACATGCCTAGTCAGGTGAATGCGACAGAAGTGCCTGTTATCATCTTCAGCTGATATGCCAGCTGCGCCCTTTCCTGGACATGAGGGACCTGGAGACTGGTACATGTTTTGGTAACCTCACACTTGGATTACTGTAACGCGCTGTTCATGGGGCTACCTTTGTGCTTAATCCGGAAACTTCAATTGGTCCAAAACATGGCAGCCAGGCTTTTCACTGGAACATCTAGGAGAGACTGTATAACTCCTGTGCTCAAGTCTCTCCACTGGCTGCCGATTCATTTCCGGGCACAGTACAAGGTGTTGGTTTTAACCTTTAAAGCCCCACATGGCTTGGGCCCATCCTATCTTAGGGACCACCTTTTCCAGTTTGAACCCGCCCCCCCCCCCCCGCACACTCCAGTCCTCTGGGAGGAACCTGCTGCAGCCTATAAAGCCCAGGCTGTCCCAGACCTCCCAGAAGGCCTTTTCTGCTACCGCTCCCAGGCTGTGGAACGGCCTTCCAGATTAGATATGTCTTATTACAACTCTTGACTGGTTTAAAAAAGCTGTAAATATGTATCTTTTCCGGCAGGCCTTTCCGAACAGTGTCTAATTCTTCCCAGCTTCAAAGTTATGCCTAGAATTTCTCCAGCTTCTTCCCAGTTTATGAACCTATGCTGCCCAAGAGTAACTGTATTTATGTTGTTATATTGTTTGCATTGTTTGCTTTGTTTTAATCTGTGTTAATTTAATTCTGTTTTAAGGGGTGGGATTGGGTTGTAATATTTTAACTGTTTTAAACTCTGTTGTACCCCACCCTGATTGGTTGATCAGAGGGGTGGGTTATATATAAAAATAATAATAATAATAATAATAATAATTATTATTATTATTATTATTTATATGAAGTAAACTTTTATAGTCTTTAAGGTGCCAGAGTACGTTTTTAGCACCCACAACATGCTCTGAAGCATCATTTATGTAAAAAAAGTCCATGATTCTTTAAACCTTTTGAGGCTTGATTCTACACTTCATGACACAATCATCTTTCCTTTCTTCTCTAACGTCGAATTAAGAATTAAGCCATTCCTGAAAACAGTCCAGCAATAGGTCGGCGAAATAACCTGCGTTCATGATGAGAGAGATCTTCCTGCTCACTTTTCCCTCTTTTGTTATGATAGACTGTGCACATCAAAAAAAGCGATCAGGCCTGACCAAAAGAGTCTACAGTCCCTGAAATAATTATCAGAGTCTTGTTTCAATTATATTTCAGACAGGATCAGTTTCTGTTTCAAAGTATGGCTTAAGGGCTGGCAGAACAGTAGAAACAACTTGACGGATGCCTGGGGCACTAATTCAAGAGGCACCTGAATCAGTTGTTGGAAGAAATCCCTGGGGCAGAGATGCTGCCTACACTTGAAAGAGGTGTTCCTACCTTCCAGATGCCAGAGGACAGATCTCAAAATGTGCAAAAATGGCACGTTTGTGCTATAATTCTGAAAATCCTCCAGCCAGCAAGGTCAGAGATCTTGCTGGATGTGGGATTCTGGAAGTGTTAGTCCAAAAATGTAATTTTCACATACTCTGTTCTTTGTAAGAAGAAAGTAAAAATATGAGAAACTAAATGTTCTAAGAAAGTAATGTTTTGGCCAGCTCTTGATCCCTGAAGGTGTTATTCGTCTTGGTTCTCACCATATGGTGAGGTAAGAGAAAATGGCAAGCAAAAAGACAACTGAAGCAGACCTGGAAGGCTTTAAAACATGTGTGCTGACCTGGGGAGGGAGGCATTTTCTATCCCAGAGCCTTCCGGAAACTGCACGAACTGCCAAAATCGCTCCAAACCTCAAAACGTACAAAATCGCAAGCAGACTGAAGCTCACTTCTGGTTTTGAAAAATGCCTTTTTAAAAAATATTAAACAGAACAGTTGGAATAAAGGGAGGCCGGAACCTAAGGCTCTTTCACACAACACAGTGCTGTGATTCCACTTAAACTGTCATGGCTGCAACTTGTGGAATCCCAGGAGTTTTAGTCTGATGAGGCACTTAAACTCTCTGGCTGGCAATTCTACCTGCGTTTCCCTAAATTGCCGATCCCAGGATTCAACAAGATGCAGCCAGAGCAATTAAACTGGAATCTCGGTGCTATATTTATGTAGTGTGAAAGGGCCCCTATTGAAAGGGTAAATTACTCCTCCTGGTGTCTTCCAGGAGTATTCTGCCCTTCCTTGGGTCATTTTCCTTTGTTGCCAGAAAAAGGGTTTTGGGGGGGGGGGGGAATCAGGGTGACACAAGCAACCTTACAGACCTTAGTACGTGTCCCCAAGGCCATATTTTGACCACTCTTGCTTTGCAGAATGAGAATTGCAAAATGTGGGGAGAGGGCAGGGCACTATATTCAAAGTTACTCACAGAGGTAATAGATTTTTTTCTCTCTGATGTCAAAGGGAGAGGATTCATAGAATGAAGGCGGATTCTGGATTCTGTCCCTGCCCACCCCTACCCAAGGTTGACCTAAGGCACTTCCTACATGAAAATTATTGGTGATAATGAAGGTAAGAGAGGGTTAATTGTGGAGGTCCTAATGCAACCAGTTGAATGCTGCCAATATGCATCAGCCTCTGGGCAAATCTAAGAAGGCCTCTTCACTGTGGTATTTTCAAATCTGCATAGTTTAATGTTATGTCATTTCCTTGGTCCGGTAATCGCAGTGTCTGGTGATGCTTAAAAACCTAGGAGAATTACAAAGAGAGTCCAGCTAAACTGCTCAATTAGCCAATCCCGGCCTTGCAAGTGGGCATGAAATAAATAGCTTTTAGCTGGAGATGGCAATTATTGCCGTAAAATTGAAGCTGAAAAGGGGAAAGTGATTCTGTTCTCAAGAGGCTTCCAAAATACTAAGCAGTGCTGAAATACAATCCAACGTATCTGAATGGAATGATGTTGCAATGGAACATTTAGAGCAGGGATGGAAAGTTCTGGCTCTCATGATATCATTGGATTGTAACCTCCATCATCCCCGAGCATTATCTATGAATGTGAGGGTTGATGGGAAAAGCAATTGAACCAGATCTAGAGGGGGCTACACCTTCCCCATTCCTGGTTTAGAGAACACGGCAGTCAGAAGCTAGATAAAAACATTGTCTTTCACCAACCAAATTAAACCATCATAGGAAGCTCCTGGCACCACTCACATCTGACTAAATCTGGTGCCACCTAGTGAATAAAACTAAGTATTTCTCAGCTTGCATGGAGGGCTAGAACAGGGATGTGGACAGGTGCAAAGTCTCACTCCAAATGTCCATACTCGTCCCACAGCTTTTCAGATGTTCACATACTGAACGCAAAAGTCCCCATTGGCTCTGAAACCACGTTCAGCTGAATATCTTTGGAGAATCCCCTGGATCGGACATATTGGGATCAAGATTATGGCAGTTATAAGCATAAGAGAGAGAGAGAGAGAGAGAGAGAGAGAGATCCTATATTGTTGTTGTTTTCAACTCTGGCCCTATCCAAGGATTTTCTTGGTAAGATTTATTTAGACAAGGTTTGCCATTAGCTTCCTGTAAGGCTGAGAAAGTGTAACTTGCCCAAGGTCAGCTAGTGAATTTCCATGATGGAGTAGGGATTTGAACTCTGGTCTCCCAGAGTCCTAGTCCAACACTAAAGACTCTACACTTTACTGGCTCTCAAGATCCTATACAGACTTTCAATGCACAATGATCTGAAAAGACATCAGATGCTCAGAGATTTTCTGGGGCAGGACATATCTTTTTGCTTTACGTGTGACCAGGCAAAAATGTGTGTGCAGTTTACATAGCCCAAAAACCCACAAAAAAACTGTTCATGCACATGTTATTGTTCAGCTTTCTGGGGGGCTTTTTTAAAAAGCACCCTTTCAAGGGCTATAATAATCCTATATACACTTACTTGGGAGTAAGGCCAATTTCTAGACATTTGCAAGGCTGTGCTGTGAATCCACTTATGCTGCAAATGTATAGCAGCAAAACAAGTGTAATTTTCTCAGCTGGTTCTACAGAGCATACCATAGTGGCTGCTGTAGCTCTATTAGAGATGTTCATAAAGGATAGGGTCTAGCAATGGACATTAGCTCTGACAAACCAAATTATGTTTCTATTATTAGAGGCAGGATATCTCAGCGAATCCTGGGGCATGGAAAAGATCTTATATAGGGTGTCACGCTTTAAGCAGTATGTTTTCCATGGGATTTGAACAGTTGTTAGTACAGAATAAAAATGTGGGTCCAAATTATCTAATCCAAGATAAGGGAATGGGTGGCCCTCCAGCTGTTGTTGGACTACAGCTACCATCAGTCTTAGCCAACACAGGCAATATGAGGGTAGGAATTACAGCCCAAAAACATAGAGTAGTGGTCCCAAACTTTTTTTGGCTGCTGTCCCTTTTCCTTTTGGTGACAACCTTAGCAAACCTGCCCCCACCCCCGGTGTATTTCTTGATATTAGGCCTATCAAATTCAAAACAACTAACCTCAGTCACTGCTCCCTTTGCACCCTGAGAGCAACAACTGTGTATGTGGCTGAGCAGCGACCAAGAAGCCTCTCACCTGTACTGGCCTTGCAGGAAAGGCCAGTGCAGATGCTACTCAGCCAGCTACTTGGTTGCTGCTCCCAAGGTGCAGAGGGAGAATCTTCTCCCCAGCGACTCTGGATACTTCTTTGTTGGGGCAGAGGGGGGCATGGCTGGCTTCCCACTTTTCTCCCCAGTGAGGAAGGACTCTCAGTCTTTCACTGGGGCAGAGAGGGGCACATCTGGCATGTATGTAGAGGGTTTATAGAGGTCACATGCTCTTGACTGAGACTAACATGGGAGTTTATCGCACAGGCTCCAGAGACTGTTCTCGGAACAGAACGAGAGGGGCCAGGAAGGGAACAAAATGAGTGGCGGACACAATTTACCACATACACAAGTCCCTCATTCCGTTCCTTACCCTTCCGTTCCCAGTCCATTCTGGAGTGGAGGAGAATTTTGAGAACTGTTTTGAACAGTTCTCAAAAATCTCCTCCTCTGGAACAGACTTGGAATGGATGGGGAATGGAAAGGAAGGAGTGAGGGAATCGTGTGTGCGGTAAAATACGCCCCCCCACTCCTCCCTCACTCATTCCAGGCTCCTACCATTCCATTCCCAGACTAATCTCTGCAGCCCCTGTGCAATAAATTCCAGAGATGGAGAAAGGGAAAGGACTCCAAGGTAAAGGACTCTTCCCAAGAATCGACTCCAGATCTTCCTCCCCTTCTTCCTCACAGATACATCTTCCTCAAACAACTTCAAGTGCCCCCCCCCCACCACCAAAAAAATCCATTGTTTCTTCTGCTGCATCTTCTCTGGCTGTCTAATAAAGTAGGAGCAACAGCAGTGCAGTTTCATCCTCCTCCTTTTTTGTCATTGCTTTCCCCCACCACCACATACTTAACTCCTTGCTCCAGTTCGTCTGTCCTGAAATGGGACTGTTCTGAGCCACAGAAGCGATGCCCTGTGCCCATGCCTCGCGAGAGTTTCCCAACTGCTATTGCCACCACCACTACTAGTGAAAGACACAGCTAAGGGAGCGAGTTCATGTGGCCAGGGGAAGAGAGGGAGACACACTACATGAAGGAATCAGTATGGTTTTAAGGGACCCTGATAAGTGAACTTTCATGCAACCCTCATTTCCACCATAGTCCTAAAGGCTACTGGTTCCCCCTGTCTTTCTTGACCGACAAATATTTGACTGAAGGGCCCTCTGTTGCCCCTTTTCCTTAACTACCACCCTGGATCTTTGCACCACCCCCGCCCCACTTTGGGTATCACTAATATAGAGGCAAAAGCATGCCCCATTCCTGTTTCAGACAAAAGCCAGGAGAGAAATGTTAATAACAGACTAGACTAAGCACAGTAAAATGGCATTTAAAACCAGATGAAGAGCAGGCTACACAGTCAGGCAGATTAACATGTGCCGCTAGAACAGATTTCAGGTTAATTAATCCATGGAGAAAGGCTGTGGTCTTGTACACATGTGATATAAGTGTCAATGGCCCTAGCGGCTGTGTTAACGCTTTAGCGAAGACTGAATGCCGCAAGAAGTCTAAAGGAGGCAATGAGCCCTTACAAATTACCTTGTAAAATAGCAGGTTAGCAGCACACTGTGTAACGAACGTTGAAGTGCTCGCATGTTTTGTCAGGTGGCCAGTGCATTGCCAAATGGGCCTGTTTCAGCTTGGCTGCTCTTGGCTCACCTTGGCTCCTTGTCTTGGGATCTTGCCTGCAGGATAAGCGAAGTGTATCAACTAGAGCCCATCTCACCTCTGGTTTGCAACACATCCCTGTCATGTAGGGTTGCCAGTTCAAGAATAAGATTGGAGTTTATCATACAACGGAATTTGGGGGTATAATGCAATGGCAATCCGAACGCAATCATAGGGTTTCACGTAATTGCGAATGAGTTATCTCACGCAATTTCGGGCAATGGGAAGTCATTCCAAACACAATCATGGGGCTTCACGTAATTGCGTATTAAAGTATCTCACGCAGTTTCGAGCAATGGGGGGTCATTTTCAGGAAATGGGAAGTCATTCTGAACGCATTCCGAATGCAATTAGAATTCACGTAAATTCGCTAAACTAGCGAATTTACGTGAATTCGAATTGGCTCCATTCAAAATTGGGAGAAATTCCTCCCATGTGATAAACTCCATTGTCCCAAGCCCTGAGGCTTCTGGGCAAAAACCTTGAGACCTAGGTATGGTCCACTGTCATGTCATTAAGAGTTACGCATTTCCATATTAAGCACAGTTACTTACAGCTTGTCATGGGGAGGGAGGGGGGTTGAAAGAGAGAGAAGGAAATTAAGCCAGAATAACAGATTCATAGAGTTGGAAGAGACCCCAAGGGCCTTCTAGTCCAAACCCCTGCTATGCAGGAACACACAACCAAAGCACCCCTGACAAATGGCCATCCAGTCTCTGTTTAAGAACCTCTAAAGAAGGAGACTCCACCACTCGCAGAGGGAGTGTGTTCCTTTTTTGAACAGCTCTTACTCTTAAGAGGTTCTTGCTAATGTTTAAGTGGATTCTCTTTAAGAAGTCTTAAGTAAGGGATTGTTCCCAGATCAAGGTGAAATGAGGACATTATTCCTCCTCAAGAAGATGGAGCAAGGAAAATTTCATGTAGCCTACTTTCTTCTAGTCAGTAAGTGGATTCAGAGTGGAGGGTGAGTCCTGGTGCCACAATGACAGAGATGGAAGGAGGAAGCCACCTAAGAACATGCATAGACCTCTATGGAGAATTGTAGTAGCAAATCAATGAAACCTTGGAAATCGTAGCAATTTAACGCTCAACTAGTTGAACTGGAGTTTTACACACAGTGCTTCCTCTCATGCCTGGAGCTGAGCCCATCAAAAACTGGAGAATTTTCACCCATGAAAACAGGAGATGCAGGACTAGGCTCTGAGATTTGGCAACCCTACTTTAACGAGTGGGAAATGTGAATCTGCTGGGCAAGGGTTGTTGCCCTGGTTAAACAAGGTGTTTATTTTGTTCTTGTGTGCCTTCAAGTCATTTCTGACTTACAGCAAGCCTAAGGAGAACTTATCACAGGGTTTCCTTGGCAGGTTTCCTCAGAGGGGGTTTGCCATTGCCATCCACTGAGGCTGAGAGAGTGTGACTTGCCCAGGGTCATCCAGTTGGTTTTCATGGCTGAGCCAGGATTTGAACCCTGGTGTCCAGAGTCATAGGAGTTTATCAGACAGGAGGAATTTCCCTTTATTTCAAATGAATCCAATTCGAATTAACGTGAATTCACTAGTTTAGTGAATTTACGTGAATTCCAATTGCATTTGGAATGTGTTCAGAATGACTTCCCATTACCCAAAAATGACTGCCCATTGCCCAAAATTGCATGAGATGCTTTAATACAAAATAATGTAAAATCCATGATTGCGTTCGGAATTACTTCCCTTTTGCCTGAAATTTTAGATACTTTAATGTGCAATAACGTGAAAACCCAAGATTGTGTTCAGATTGCCATTAAATTATACTTCCAATTTCTGACGTCTGATAAGGTCATTAGTCCCTATCACTACTACCCAAACCACTACTCTACACTGGCTCCCTTTTAGCTTTATTTTTGGGCAAGTCACACTTTCTCAGCCTCAGAGGATGGTAATGGCATATCTCCTCTGAACAAATCTTGCCAAGAAAACCCCCAGGATAGGGTCGCCATAAGTTGGAAACAACTTGAAGGCAATGACAACAACAACAACAACAACGTTTTATAGCCCACTAGATCCCAACAACTCCAGGCACTTCTCGGCCTGCATGCAACTTTTCTCACAGTTCCTTGACAGTTTTAAAAGCAGCCTTATGAAGGTTACAAAAGAAGAAAGAAATGTGGTCTGCATCACATATTTGAGGAGGTTTACTTTCCATTCCATTTTCCTGGAAACTACAGTTCTTTGGTGGCTTTGTGTGTGATAGGAAGTTCTAACAGAGAATGCTGGAATCTCTCAGAATGCTGAGAGAGAATGCTGATCAATCTAAATTTCCCCCAATCCCTGGGAAAGGTGCTCAAAAGAATAGTGTGGCATAGGAGTTTATCACATGGGAGGAATTTCTCTCAATTGCGAATGGAGCCAATTCACAATTATGTGAATTCGGTAGTATAGCGAATTTAGGTGAAATCTGATTGCGTTTGGAATGCGTTCAGAATGACTTCCCGTTTTCCGAAAATGACCCTCCCCATTGCCCAAAATCGCATGAGATACTCTAATACGCAATTACATGAAACCCCATGATTGCATTCGGAATGACTTCCCATTGCCTGAAATTGCGTGAGATACTCTCATTCGCAATAACGTGAAATCCCATGATTGCGTTCGGATTGCCATTGCATTAGACCCCCCCCAAATTCTGTCGTATGATAAACTCCATATACTGGATAGCAGTTTATACCCTAAAGGCACCAGATCTCATCTGATCTTGGAAGCTAAGCAGGGTCAGTTCTGGTTAATACTTGGATGGGAGACTGCCAAATACCATACACCGTAGGTTATATTTCAGAGGAAGGAACGTGCAAAGCCACCTCTGAATATTCCTTACCTAAGAAAACCCTATGAAATCCATGGAGTCTCCACAAGTCGACAGGCAACTTGGGGCACACACAGATACAGATAGCATCCGTAATGCAGATATACCCCCATGAAGTCACCGATGCTGGTGAGTCTCTACCCACCCACCCCCCAATCTTATGGTGGTTATAGGTAGGAGAAAAGGAAGACTTAATGTTTGGACACTACAGGGGGTCCTTGGTATCCGCTGGGGTGTGGTTGACGGCCTCCCATGGACTCCAAAATCCATGGAAGCTCAAGTCCCATTAAATACAATGATGTAAAATAAATAAAATGGAAAAAACCAAGGTTTGCTTTATAGAATTTATATATTTTAAAAATATTGTCAAGCTTCAGATGGTTGAATCCATGGATACAGGGGGCCGACTACGTTTTTTCAGGGGTTTCACCAGCAACTCTCATTACATTCTCTTTAAGGGCAGTCAAAGTAAACAGAATAGATGCTGGAGCAAGTCACTTCTGGCTTGCAGCCTATGGCATCAAACAATTTTTGGATCACTCCTGACATGCTTTGTGAACAGAGGTGTGAATAGTTTTCATGTAGGGCAGAATGGCAGCTACTTTCCTTGCCATCTTCCTCTTTCATCTTTACCCACTGTTTATCTATCACAATGGTTTTTAGCCTTTTATAGCTCATAGGTCCTGTTCAGTATCTGATCAAAGTTGTTGTTGTTGTTATCTTATATTCCACCTTTCTCCCAATATAGGGACTCAAGGCGCTGGCAAAGGCAAAGGTAAACCCTCTCTGAACAAATCTTGCCAAGAAAACCCCGTGATAGGGTCACTATAAATCAGAAATGACTTGAAGGAACAAAACAACAAAAGCAATCATTTACACAGAACCTGGGCACTACCTCATTTAACCCCTTATCTATCAAATTTCTTTGTTCTTGGGTTTATGTGAGTTAGCTATGAACTTGCACATTGTGTTTAAGTACATACTTCCATGTGACAAATATTATTATTGTTCTATTATTATTATATTTATTTTTATCCCTTTTTTACCCACAATTGGGACATGAAGCGGCACAATTTAAAATGAGAACGTTTATTCTGGGTAGTAAAGGAATTGCATCAGTTTATAGAGGGGTGTACGTGTTGCATGTATACTGACTCATCTTTGCAATCTCATACTCTTTTGGAAGAACTCTTTGGAGTGTATCAGACGACGGAAATTGGAAGTGTAATCTAATGGCAATCCGAATGCAATTGTGGGGTTTCACGTTATTGTGTATTAAAGTATCTCACGCAATTTCGGACAAATGGGAAGTCATTCCAAATGCAATCGTGGGTTTTACGTTATTTCGTAATAAAGCATCTCACACAATTTTGGGCAATGGGGGGGTCATTTTTGGGTAATGGGAAGTCATTCTGAATCTATTCCGAACGTAATTGGAATTCACATTAATTCGCTAAACTAATTGGCTCCAATTGGCTCCATTCTAAATAAAGAGAAATTCCTCCCATCTGATAAACTCCTTTGGGAGAGCCCAAATCAGAATGAAAATAATGCTGTCCCTCATAGCTGCTTCCTTAGGTTCCCCTTAGTATTTTATTAAAGCTGATAAATACAGGGTGGGCAATTGCAAAGTGTCACTTCAGAAATAAAAATGCCAATGATGGCAGGAATTTTTCTGAAGTAGCCAGAAATCCCCTGTGGCATCGCAGTGCTGGGCTTCTATTGATTTGCAAGAGACGATACCACCTGCCTCAGCAATTCCTTGTACAGTCTATTTCTCAGAGATATTTACCAAGTTCTGCTCTGCTCTATGCCTCCTCTTTTAGAAGTGGCAGATGAGTGTCAATATTTGTTTCCTACAACAGTGCCTGACCCGATCCCTTGCCAGACAGTCTACAACCTATGAAAACTGGAGAGCACCCAAAGGAGATAAGATACTGCTTGGTGAGTGGCCTAACACAAAATCAGGAGAGAACTCATCACCCGCCTGGCAATAGCTCTGTGGGGACATGACCCGCTGGCCTCTTTAACTGTCCTTGACCAGGTCTGTTGCCTTATCAGAAGACTGCAAGGTCTTTGGATACCTGAATCAACATCATCAAGGCTACTCCTTTTCTGCAGGTTAGCAATGAAGTCACAGCTTGCCCTCTGCAGGCTATACAGGAGAAAACTCTGGAGTTTTATCATACAAAGGAATTTGGGGGTATAATGCACTGGCAATCCAAATGCAATCATAGGGTTTCACATTATTGCAAATGAGTGTATCTCACTCAATTTCGGGCAATGGGAAGTCATTCCGAACGCAATCAGGGGTTTCACGTTAATGCGTATTAGAGTATCTCACGCAATTCCGGGCAATAGGGGGGGGGGGGTCATTTTCGGGAAATGGGAAGTCATTCTGAACGCATTTCGAATGCAATCAAATTTCATGTAAATTCACTAAACTAGCGAATTTACGTGAATTCGAATTGGCTCCATTTGAAATTGGGAGAAATTCCTCCCATGTGATAAACTCTCTGAATCAAACCTAGCCTGCTCCTGCTACATATTGATCTCTCCATTTGGTTTTCTGCTCACCATAATTTGTGGCGCACTCAACTGCAATGGCATGCCATGATTATTTCATTATATACTGATAGGAAAACTAAATTCATCCAGGAGTATATTAAGTATTTCCCCTATGGATAATTCTGCCCCTTGTCAGTGGAATTTGGTTGCTTCTAGGGCTGCCTCCAAACTACAGAATCAATGTACTTTGATACCGCTTTAACGATCATGGCTCCATCCTATGGAAACCTGGGATTTTTAGTTTGCTGTGGCACCAAAGCTCTCTGGCAGAGAAGGTGAAATAGCTCACAAAAGGACAAATCCCAGAATTCCATAGCATTGAGCCATGGCAGTGAAAACTTTTTGTCAAACTTTTTTTTGTAAAACTGCATTAATCCTGCAGTGTAGAAACAGCTTGACATGTGGACCTTTTTAAAGCATAGTTAAAGCCATTTCAAGGGGATATTGATTTTATATCATGCTAAATACTGGGGCTTGCCCCAAAGAATCCTGACAGCCATAATAATTACTTTTTCTCAATTGCTGCTGCTACTACTGGTACTGCCACCATCACCTCCTCTTCCTCGGTCTATAATTCCCAGAACTTTTTCAGAATAAAGCATTATTACTACCCGATTTAAGCCTAAAACATGGAAATATTATTTTGGGACTACAGGAGCACCCAGACAACATGATCAGCTGCCATCCTAACTGGTGATTCGGTCAGAAGTGTTCCAAAAGCTTCTCTGGTCTCTCTTAATATGCCCTTGGAATATGCCCATTCCTGGAACCTTATCAGATGTCGGAAATTGGAAGCATAATCCAATGGCAATCTGAATGCAATCATGGGGTTTCACGTTATTACGAATTAAAACATCTCACACAATTTCGGGCAAAAGGGAAGTCATTCCGAACGCATTCATGGGTTTTACCTTATTGCGAATTAAAGCATCTCACGCAATTTCGGGCAATGGGGGGTCATTTTCGGGTAATGGGAAGTCATTCTGAACGCAATAGGAATTCACGTGAATTTGCTAAATTAGCGAATTCACGTGAATTTGAATTGGCTCCATTCGCAATAAACAGAAATTCCTCCTGTCTGATAAACTCCCTACTGGATGAGGTACAAACACATGGAATAAAAAGGGAATCAGAACTGCAAATTAATCCACTACTATAGGCTGTCTCGCTTTAACTGCCATGGCTCAGTGCTATGGAATTCTGGGATTTTGTCGCTTGGTGAAATATTCAACCTTCTCTGGTCCCCAAAAGAGGAAAAATTGCTGTTCCTTCAGGTTCAGCAATTTACTTTTTAAATGGGTCGCAAGACTTTCCGGTACTGTTCGACACCATAATTACCCAATTTGGAGAACCACTTTAAGTTGTCCATGTGGCCCCAAAAGGGACGCTGAGCCCTGCTGCATCTGACTACCCCTATTCTAGAGGAATAGGAGGAAAATCTGCTCCACTGTGTATGGACCTTATCAGACGGGAGAATTTCTCTTTATTGCGAATGGAGCCAATTTGCTAGTTTAGCGAATTCACATGAATTCCTATTGCATTTGGAATGCGTTCAGAATGACTTCCCATTACCCGAAAATAACCCCCCTTGCCCGTAATTGCGTGAGATACTTTAATTCACAATGACATGAAACCCCATGATTGCATTCGGATTGCCATTGGATTATACTTCCAATTTCCGATGTCTGATAAGGTCCTATGTGAAAGCCCTTCCATCATTTGAATATGCCATCTACATTGCCTCAGCTATCAATACAGACAGGGTCACAGTCTATATTGTGTTTAGACTAAGCCCTAGCCTGAACCGAGAAGTATGAGTTCTGGTCATAATTTCCTAAAGAAATCTTGACAATAGTGCCAGCCCAGACACAGACTATGGGTATTGATTCCAGAAAAATCTATATTCTTCTCATATATAAAAGGGCATCAATAGAATACAGATTATGAGAAATGTGAGGGTCAGTTTTGCCACACGCTGGAGTAGTACATGATTTCCTAATAATAATAATAATAAAAAGGTCAGTAACTATGAAGTTTATAGCCATGATCTCATAGCCCCCTCTTCTGGACATGTACTACAAACTTCATAAAAAGATGGCATGCACTCAATACAGTATATACTTGTGTATCAGTCAACCTCATGTATACATTGGGTGCCCAAAGTATGGATTTTACTATGACCTATGGATAAGTCCAGGGTAAAACTTAGCAGCATGTAACAAACAAATCTTTCCCTCTCATTATAACAATACACAGAGGGAACATGCTTAGGAAGAGCAAAAGAGAACAAGAGGATCTGTTTATTTGAGGAGTTAGAATTGGTGTGTGTGTAAATGGCACGGGCAATCTTAAAATGTCTACATCTATACAAATACAGATAGGAAAAGGATATAGATGAGGAGAAAGAATGAGAATGCAGCCTGGAAATAAAAGTGGAGGAGAGCGAGGAAAGCAACCTCACTCTATTAGACCCCATGAATAAAGGCAGTGACAAGAAGCAGTCAAAAGAAATTCTTCTTCGGTTCTATCTGCACTGTAGAAATAATCCAGTTTGACACCATTTTAACTTCCATGAGCTATGGAATTCTGGGAGCTGTAGTTTTGTGAGACGTTTAGCTTTCTCTGCCGGAGATCTCTTATGCCACAAGAAATTACAGTGCCCAAAATTCCACAGCACTGAGCCATGGCAGTTATAAGGGCATCAAACTGGATTATTTCTGCAGTGCGGATGCAGCCTTGATGTGGAAGCAGTGCTCCCACCCCATTACTTCTCCCTTCCTAAAACTGTAGAAAGAAAGGCAGTTTTCCCTCCTTCCTCCTGTTCCTTTTCAGCCCAAGGGGTATTGAGCAGCAACGTGGGGAACCCAAAGAATATGGAACACCAACCATTTTGGGCACTTGAGGTGCAGTAGAGCAATAGAAGCCATTTATACTAAAGGTTTACTGTATAAGCCTTGCCTTGAGAGGCTCACAAGGCTTATACAGTAATTCCCTATTAAAACCTCACAAGACCTATACAGTAATTTCTCTATTAAAAATAGTTGCTGCTACTGCCACTCCGCTCCGCCTCAAATGCCCAAAGTGCATCCAGTGTTGGCGTCATCATCTGTTTCCAGCATTGACCCATAAGCCAACTCGGGTATTTTTAGCTGATTTTTTTCTCATTCTCCCCCCCCCCCCCAACTTACTAGTATATATGGGTATATATGCTAATATTATCCAGCACTGAAACATGTGTTTACAATGCAGCTTTGAAAGAAATCCTAATATCATCTAATATCATCTTTTAAAATGTATTTTATATCACTTAGAATCGTAGAGTTGGGAGAGACTACGAGGACCATCCAGCATGGAACTCTCAATCAAAGCATCCCCGACAGATGGCCATCCCACCTAGTAGCCAAAGTGCATTTTTCTGCATTTTGGTGCGGGTAGCATTGCACATGACCCCAGATGGACCCTGCCATGCAGTCCGCCATACTCCCCAGAACAGCGGCACATGTACGTACTACACTCAGGTGATGTCAGCCTAATGGGACCTGTTGGGAACAATACCCCTAGGACTAGCCCAGCAGGTAGTTTGGGAGTCAGTGATGGGATCACCATTACGTCCATAATCAGAAGAATGGGTGATGATTGTCTAGATGTCTCACCTGAGGAGCCGGCTAATGACTCAATTCCTTTCCCATTTCCCTTGACTCTTGTTAGACCAGATTACCTCACCCCATACAGTCTAACACCTTTGCCCTGCGGCTAGTTTTAGCCCTTAAAAACTCCTGGAAATCTTCCCCCTGTGTGCTAGTTTGGAGTTCATGGGGACACTAAGGACCTTATCAGATGGGAGGAATTTCTCTTTATTGCGAATGGAGCCAATTGGAGCCAATTCGAATTCACGTGAATTCGCTCCATATGCTTGTCTATGGACTAGCAGAAAACAAGCTCACTCCATCTTCAGTATCCCTTCCGATATTTAAACAGGGCTATCAAATCACCTCTTAACCTTCTCTTCTCCAGGCTAAACATACCCAGTTCCTCATAGGGCAGGGTTGCCAAATCCTTCGCCCTTTTTAGTCATTCTCCTTTGGACATGCTCCAGTTTCTCAGCATCCTTTTTGAACTGTGGTCCCAGAACTGGACACAGCATTCCAAGTGAGGCCTGACCAAAGCAGAATAGAGTGGCACAATTACTTCCCTTGATCTAGACACTATACTTCTATTGATGCAGCCTAGAATCACATTGGCCTTTTTAGCTGCCACATCACACTGTTGACTCATGTTTAACTTGTGGTCTACTAGGACTCCTAGATCCCTTTCACACATAGTCTCATTAAGCCAGCTGTCCCCCTTCCTCTGTCTATGCATTTGTTTTGTTTTTTTGTCATAAGTGCAGTGCCTTATGTTTCTCCATGTTGAAATTCATTTTGTTAGCTTTGGCCCAGCTTTCTAATCTATTGTGATCATTTTGAATTTTGATCCTGTCCTCTGGAGTATTAGCTGTTCTTCCTAATTTGGTGTCATCTGCAAATTTGATAAGCATGCCCCTATTCTTTCATCCAAGTCTTTAATGAAGATGTTGAATAGCACTGGGCCCAGGAAAAAAAAAACCTGTGGCACTCCACTGGTCATTTGTTTCCATGATGAAGAGCAGCCATTGCTGAGCATCCTTTGGGTTCAGCCAGTCAACCAATTACTAATCCATTTAACAGTTGCATTGTCTAACCCACATTTTACTAGCTTGTTTGCAAGAACTTATGGTATTTGTTTTTAATAATGGTAAAAATTAACTTGGTAAAGCAAGGCAAATATGATTCCCCCTTTGTTCTGGGAAATAAGGGTGATTAATGTCTCATCTACATGCTCCAACCCATATTCCCTTCCCCACAACTTTCTGCAGGAGAGAAAAAATACACACACAATATATAATGTGTAGTTTGGCTCCATTCTGAAGAGAGGTTTAATCAAAGATGGTAGTAGACAGTAGAGGTTGCAGAGGGTGACACTGTACTGAATCCAGGGACACTGTGAAATAAATGTGGCTCAGCACACTGCCTTAGGATCATGGCTTGGCCAGTGTCTGCAAGAAAGTTATTAGAGTATCTGACTGACCTCAAATGAGACCGCATTGAGAGTGCCCCAAGGGGGTATATTTATAGGGCAAAACCTATCCTGGGACAGAATTCGAGATTAAGGGGTAATTTACAGGAGAGAAGATTGATAAGTGAAGCTGTAGATGACCAGATCAGTGTTAATACCCTTGGACAAGGGACTATCACCTCCAAAGGGAAGTGTACTTAGATTTCTGTTCAGCTGTAATCACAAGCTCTATAACTCACTATCAGTCCCATCAGTGAAGGATTACGCAGATTCTGATCTTGATCGATTTATCCTGGCTAGGTGCTATTGAGCTTCCCTGAGCCTTCCGGATCTCCTTGTATGGTAAGGCTGTTTCCCTGCAGCAGGGCACCTGCATAGCTACATTTTTTAAACAGCCCTTTAATATCAATTTGATATCAAAATAGAGGAGGGGTGCAGAGGAGGGATACAGATCTTGGGGTAACATTATTTTGAACTTGTAAATAACATTAGCATATGTGAACATGTGAATATGGTTTTGTGTAGCAGCCACTTTTAAAAGGAAAGATAGTTCCCAGAAATTGAGTTATTTTCTCTGACTGATTTATATTCCCTCTTTCCGTGAAACAAATGCAGCAGTAAAAATGTACATCACTGGGAGATGAGTGGCACTTTTGCCACAGTTTAATGGATCCTTGAACATTGAAGAGGGAAGAAGGAGCCTAATCTCCAGTCATGGGTTGTAATATTTTAAGAGCATGCCCTAACTCTAGGGCATTTTGCACCCAGATATTATATTATTAGCACTTCCAGAAGGATACCGGAGTCAGAGCAAATATAAAAGAAGCCATGGCTGAACAAAGAAAAAGAAGAAAGAGATGGAGGGGCATAGATCGTATACTGCAGTGAAAGCCATGTTTTCTTTATGGGGAATTTCATGGGCATTTTAACCATAGCAACAGAAATAAAGTTTGGCATTTATCACTTGCCAGAAGAAAAGTGTTATAAGTGATGTGTTGCAAAGTAAGATGTTAAGAATAATGACTAACATCTTCCAGGACCTGGACCCTTGGTCATTATTTCCAAGATCTGGGTGTCGTCTAGGAAGAAGAACCTACTGAGGAGCTAAATAGTGGATCGTTCATATTGTTATACTTACTGCAGAATATGGGTTAATTTTATTTATTTATTATATTTATTTATAGTATTTATACCCCGCTCTTCAGCCTTAATGGCTATCAGAGCGGCTTACAATTATTAATTTTCATTAGACGGTTCCCTGTCCACAGGCTTACATTCTAAAAATACATGACACAAAAGGAGAAGGGAATGGTGGTGGGGAACGGGACGAGGTCCAGTGGTTCCTCTCTCCCTCTGAGGCCTGGACCAAGGCAGATGGCATGGAGGGAGGGCTCTCTTTCTACAGGCAAGCCCTGATGGTGCTGGGCCTGCCTCTTCTCTCCCTCCCAAGCAGGAGGATGGCAGTTGGTATGAAGGGAGGGTATGGAGGTATGGAGGGTTAATAGCAGACCATGATTTATTTTAATATTGTTACAGTTTTTAATTTGGTTGCAAACCACATTGTTTTTAATTTGGTTGCAAACCACATTGTTTTTAATTTGGTTGCAAACCACAATTGTTCTTTGGAGTTGTTCTGTTGACAATGCTGCTTCTAACAGTGGAACCAGAAAGGAGTGACTCCTCCTCTGCCCTGAAGCCCCATAATGGGTCCTCAGAACCTGTCTGGAATGCCTGAGAAGTCCTCTAGATCAAGTGTTCAGTTGATGAGGGCTACTGGGGGAGACAGGAAAAGGTAGTCCCATCATCATTCTAGCAGGCATTCTCAACCACAATGTTGGATGTGCACCTATAGTTTCCATAAAGCACAGTTTGCTCACATCCCAGGATCTTCCTGCACCATGCTTTGATTCTGCTCTGGGTTCCTGGCTTCCAAAAACTACAACGATCAGGTACAATAGCAAACAATACAGTCGTTCCTGCATTTTCGCAGGGATCCATTCCTGACCTCCTTGTGAAAATGGAAATTAGCATATATTCAAAGCCCATTGATTATAAATGGGCGCACACTCCTGTGTGTGACATTTTAATCCCTCCCTGCCTTGCCATCACAAAAAGTGAGGCCGTGGAGTCCAATTAGAAGGGACGACTGTAGTTTGCTGCTAACTTGACACCTTTGTGTACAGAGGAAGAGAGAAAGGCTTGCAAACAGAAGGCTAATTGCTGTTTGCCTAGACATAGACATTTTAAAAAGTTAAAAAATTAACTGCCCCCTCTAGCATTTTATTGAGACATTTAATTCCTGGGGTTATTGTGTTTAGTCAGTTTAGAGTGGTGAGTGTTGGGGTTTTCTCTCTGCGGGACATTGAATTCTTGCCATGGGAAATGCTAGCTTTCCCCCATTATGAATTCCATCTGGCTTAGTTAAGGAACCATCCAGCCAAAGTGAAAACTTTTAAAATTCTACAGATGTCAGAAGATTTCCCCCATTATGTATCCTATCTGATTTATTTAAGAAATCATCCAGCCAAAGTAAAACAGTAAAACTCCTTTAAATTCTACAGATGTCAAATTTACACTGCGTTAGTCCTTTGGAGAGTATCTCATGGCCACAGGAAGGATCAGATCTCTTCTAAGACTTTCTCTCTGCTCTTGAGGATCTTACCCTGAAACCTTGATTCAGGAGAAAATTAAATCAATCAATCACAAACCTTTGTTAGGAAGGGTCTAATTAGGGGAATTTTAATTAGCTCAATATTGTGAGAGTGGGGCCCTAACAACACCCCTTGAAATTGTGTCCCGCCGTGTATACCGAAAGACTAAAGAATCCCTTGAGAGATGACACAGAAACTGACTATTTCCAATTAATATCTAAAGTTTATAAAAGGGGAAAACACACAGCAAAAGGGGGCACACCTACACTTGCACAGTCAATGCTTGTGGAAAGTAAAGTAGGGAAACAGGGAGATAAATTAAGAGAAGCACCACTATGGGAAATAGATACCTTCGAAGGCTTCTCCGAGAGTCCAATGCAGGCTTAGATGATGGAAGAGACACGGCCGCCAAAATGTAGAGAAAGGAATGGCCAAGGGAGCTAAGACTGAAGTTCAGTCTGGCATGGACCAGGCTGTATTCTGTTAATAGCACACCGAGTGGTCAAATCTTAGGATTCTTATAGGAAAAGTCTAGCCTCTAGCAATGAGCTTAATGGTTAAGATGAAGCGAAGAAGCTTGTTTCAATACAAATAGATCTGGACACAATCAGGGAGGACAACCAGAGCTGATCACAGACCCATTAGGTGTGAGGCCGAAAACAAACAGCCAACATTGCCTAAGTCTTCGAGATTATGGGATTCCCTTTGTGCAACCTCCAAACCTTCCTGTGGGGAATTTCCAGTGTATTATTTCTAAGGGTCCCATGAGGCTGATGTCATAGTGGCCAGGCTGGCTACCTGGCCTTCCCATCTAGGCATAATGGCAGACCTGTTCAAGGGTGTTAGCTTGGGCTCATGGAGGGAACTCCACACTTCCAAAATTTTAATAAAGCAGATATTCTAACACCTTCCTCCACTGAAACATCCATGGCTGGTCCATATCAGGACTCCAAGGAGGTATATATGAGTCTGTTCATATAAGTGTCTTGATGGGAGAGACAGTGGATCTTGGTTACCAGATGTCCTCAAAGCGGTGACAGATCTACACCAGTCTTGGAGTTGGCAGAAATTATTTCTCGTTCATTGAATCCAAGGCAGAATAAGGAAAAATTGTAAAAGAAAGAAACAAACATCATCACCCTGACAGACACACAGAGAGCTGGGGAGGGAAAATTGAAACGTGGATGTTTTCTTCCAGTAAACCAACAACCAGAATTTGAATGTTGAACACCTATTTAAACCCCACTGAATCGGTGGATCTACTGTAAATGAGACTACTAAAATATTATAGGCCTAAGTGTGATGGGAGCTGCAGTGTGACAACAGCTGGAGGGCCACATATTGACCAGCCCATTCTGTTGGCTTGCTTACTACTTGCTCACATGATTATAAGCCATCAGCTCATTCAGAATTTACTTTGAGCAGATACAGTATGCATAAGATTGCATGCACATCTATTTGTACACTGCAAATCTTAACCAGAGCTGATGAAGATCACTGTACTTTCTAAACTGCAACTCCAAAATACAAATATTACATTCTCTGAGCTCAGGCCTTAAAATTGTGACATTTGCCTTAATATTGTCTTATTAACTGATTTCATAGATAGGATCTTTGGCTTAACTAAGGAAGTGTTAGGACAATTCAGCCTTTGCTGACATATCCAAGAAGCCATAGTCCTGCGCACAAAGGAAGGTTACCCCGTTTTTCATTTATTACCTGAACTCTGTTTCGGATCAGCCACATGAATATGCCCCTCCATCTAAAAAGGCTGGGAGGTATTTCAGAAGAATTACAACAGTCCAAGTAGAAGGAACTGACCATGTGACAAATTTGTTAAGACAGCCTGCATTTCCCCCTAAGGGGAATAGTACTGGTTTAACTGCTGAACAATAGTTCAAGTCTTAAAAATTACCAGGGACCTAACCACTGAACCTGAGCCAGAATTATGTAATCAGAGAGCAGCAATATCCAGAACTAAGGAAATAAATAATACAGTAAGAAAAATATTTGCATCATTTTTACCAAAAGAAAATAACAGTTAGGCTTCTTCATTCGCTTATTGAGAGGTCTGCAAGTTGACTTGTAGCAGAAAAGACAGCTTGCTAGCTCCGAAACGTTTATGATATGCATTTCCTGAATCTGTTCTAGGTAAGGCATCTTAATTTGTGCTGACTTTAAATTTCTCAGTTAACCTCTTTCTTTTTTTCTTAGAAAAAAATAATAAGTTTTTCTTTTCACATCTCCCAACCACTTTGGGTAATTTTCTCAAACTCCCCCATCAGTTTTGGGTTTTGTTTGTTTGTTTGTTTCTTGTTTTGTGATAGCTGCTATTGCCCCTTACCAGAGAAATATGAGAAACGGAACACTGCAGAAGATGCAAAACGGTGCAAAGACATTTGCTATTGGAAAAAGAAGAAGAAAAGAAAAAAACAGTGCAAACACATTCTGCTACTGCTACAGCCCAGACCGAATGTGTTGTTGGAAAATTTCTCCACCCTCTGTAGGATTAAATAGAGTTGAGAATTTTTCAGAGACATTGGCCACAGCTTTCTTCTTAACAGCACAGTCCTATGCATGCTTTCTTCCCAGGTATGGCCACTACTACTATTACCAGCTTAGTATGCACAGGGTCAGGGTTTTAAAGGGACACAGGCAAGAACTGTTTCTGTCCAAAGGCAAATGTTTGAGGACCAGTGGTGTCACCCTGCTTTTAGGTGCGGTTCGCACCCTCCCCCCCAGTCATACCCCAACTTAAGGTTGGTGATATCCGACAAACCTGGCCAGTACCCATGAGAGCAACATAAAATTTTGTGGATTTGGGAGGTGCCAATTTTGTACGCCTGTTATCAGGATTTTGCAAACTGTTGTGCTGCCCAGTCTCAGAATGGTGTTTTAAAATGGTTTTAAATGTCTTAACTGATAGTTATGATTCATTACTGACTACATGTAACTTTGCATTTTAATACATCATTTGCTATACATGTATCATTAGATGTTCAAAGTGTTGCAGAAATTATGATTGTTAGTTCTTATTGTCATTATTTACTTCGGTGAAAAATTAGTAATGCTGCAGAGGTACTTGTGTTCTTATTAGACAAATGAAAATGGAAAGAATTTCTCAAACATAAGGGCCAAGAGGCTAACTTGCCTAATCAGAGGCTAACTTTATGATGACAGAGCTATATCGCTGACATGATACATAGCCGTGCTAGTGAACTGTGATGTTGCACAATGTGTCCCTGTGCACAATGTGTCCCATTGTGCCTGAAGACACATTATGCATCAGGACATGCTGCTGGTGCCATTTGCACAATGGTCCAAGAGATATACCGGTAGCCATGCCTCCACTTTCCTTCTTTGGAGAATATGAGCATCATGCAACATTGCAATTCAGGTTTACATGATGATGACTTTACAATTACTTAAATGCCTAATAGGATGCCACTCCATGTTTTTAATATTTGGCTTGACAATGTTTGCCAATTTTTGCCAGTAAACCATGCGAGTTTTTCAGCTCTACAGAGCCCAGTTTCAGCTGTGGTAGCGTGATGAGTTTTTTGAAGGGTACCACCTGCCCAGCTTGCCCTGGCTGAAGCAACATCTGAATTCATTCAAAGGACCACAAGGGAGAAGAGCTGTTTATGTGCAGTGCAGAAGTTTATATTTAGCTCATCTATTTTTTCAAGAGGTTGAGGGATTGCCCTGCAAGACAAGAATACGATTAGAGTTAGCTTGAGCTTGTTAACAGGACAGTAGATAATCCTTGTTGCATAATAGCTTTAGGAAATCCTCCTTTTCTAATTGGTTGAAACATTTGATTCTATAGCCTAGTAGGGCAGCATCAGCTGGAGCTTGTTTACTGAGGCAAGCAATGAAGGATGGAAGTGACCCTCCAGGAATTATTAGCGTTTGGGCCTCCTTAACGTCTGGGAAGATCCTTAATGCATTCCCTGGAGGCAGAAGGGTAATAGCCACGTGAATCTGCATTTAGGACCGTTAACAAGCAAACGTTTCAGTTTCAACACAACACAATTGTCTGACAAACATAGCTCCTTTGCTCTAGGATCCTTGGCATGAGAATGTGCTGCAACATTCCACAGATGAAAAACAGGACATGTATGGCTTTTGTTTGTTGTTAACTGCCTTAAAGTTGACCCTCAGTCATGGCGATCCTGTGGATGAGACATCTCCAAGACCCCATATCTTCCACTGTTCTGCTTAGGTCTTGCAGATTCAGGCCCATGACCTCCCTGATTAAATCCAGTCATCTGGCATGTGGTCTTTCTCTCTTTCTACCTTTGCTAGCATTATTGTCTTTTCTAATGAGTCCTGCCTTATCATGATGTGGCCAAAGTATGACAGCCTCATTTTTATCATCTTGGCTTCCAGGAAGAGTTCAGGCCTGATTTGTTCCAGGACCCATTTGTTTGTCTTTTTAGCTATCCATGGTATCCTCAGCAGTCTTCTCTAGCACCACATTTCAAATGTGTTGATTTTCTTCCTGTCCACTCTCTTCACTGTCCTGCTCTCACATCCGTACATGGCAACGGGGAATACAATGGCATGGATGAGTCTATCTTTAGGGTTCAGTTGTACAGTATATCTTTAACTTCAGAACATTGTCTAGTTCTTTCATGGCTGCCCTTTCCATTCCTAGCTGTCTTCTGATTTCTTGACTTCAGTTTCCATTCTGATCAATGTTTGATCCCTGATATGACAACTCTTTTACTATTTCTACTTTCTCATTATCTAGGCTGAATTTATGTAGATCCTCTGTGGCCATTATTCTTTAAAAAATATTTCTTTAAAAAAATATTATAAGTAAACAACTAGGTACAAAACCTATTACAACAATAAAGCAAAATAAAACAATTCCGCTCACAACTTTGAATAGTGTTGTGGGTCTCCTTCTTGGGTTCTGTTCCATGTAAGTGGCCATTTTAAAGTCCAGTGCTGCCTTTGTGTAAATCTATTCCAGAATGTCTGACCAAAGATTCAGATGAGATGGAGGTTGTCTTCTCTTGTTTCTGTCTTTGTTTATAATTGTTCATGATTTTTGGTTGTCTTGTGTAACTTGCCATTCTGTCAGACAGTTTTTCAAGTAGCCACAGGTCCCATTTTTTTTTAATGTTCAACAGTAAGCCTGCTTTTGTACTTTCTTCAGCTTTCCTTAGTAATCGTTCCAAGTCTCTGATATTTGCCACTATTAATAGTATGGTCTCGTCTGCATAGCTTATATTGTTGGTCTTCCTTCCTCCTATCTTGACTCCTCCTTCTGAGGCTAAACATACTCTTCTGCATCCTTTGCCAATTGGGAACCATTTAGTTTCTCCATATTCTGTTCTGACAGCTGCCTCTTTTCCTAAGTACAGATTTCTCATCGGGACCATCAAATGTAGGACCACTCTGATTTCTCTAAGAGCAATCCATAGCTTATTGTGATCTACGCATTCAAAGGCTTTGCTATAGTCCATAAAGCATATGCTGATTTTCTTCTGGAATTCTTTGGGGCACTCCACTGGCTAATGTAGCTAAGCAACATTAAAATGTGGTCAAGATTGCAAAAGTTATTAATGAGGAACAACATATCAGACACGAAAGCCTATGGCAGTATGTTTTTGTCCGAGGGAAGGTAGGATTCCTCCCGCTCTTGACTTTTCCCCCTTGCTGAGTTAACTGTGGAGCATATCCCATGAACAAATAAGCCGAATATTATAATACGTAAATCATGGCCTATCTGGCCAGGATGCCACTACCCGGATGCATCCCAGGTCGAAGACTCGCTCAGCTGGCCAATTTAAGTTGGAAGCTCCCTGACTTCGAAAAAGTGCTGGCTGAGTGAGGCTTCAACCTGGGATGCATGTGTGCAGCAGCATCCTGGTTAGATAGGCAGCAATTTAGGTATGATAATAATATATTCGGCTTATTTCTATAAGACACAACTCACGTTGTCCTTACACACCCCTTTGTCTTCCTCTCTCAGGAGTTTATCATACGACAGAATTTGGGGGTATAATGCAATGGCAATCCGAACACAATCATGGGGTTTCACGTATGAGTGTATCTCACACAATTTCGAGCAAAAGGGAAGTCATTCCGAACGCAATCATAGGTTTTACGTTAATGCGTATAAGACTATCTCACGCAATTTCGGGCAATGGGAGGTCATTGTCGGGAAATGGGAAGCCATTCTGAATGCATTCTGGATGCGATTAGATTTCACGTAAATTCGCTAAAACTAGCGAATTTACGTGAAATCGAATTGGCTCCATTCGAAACTGGGAGAAATGTGATAAACTCCTCAGTCATTTAGCTCTCTCTGTGTGTGTGCATGGCTGTCAATAGGGCTACCGAATTATGTATACACGTACATATGTATCTATATATTAACATATATTTATTTGTGTGTTAGATCCAAAACATTCATTTCTCTCACCTGTTACTTTTGCTCATTTCTTTTTTCCCCTAAGAAGAGGGGCATACTGTGCACATAATTCAGTAGCCCCATTGATACAGCCATGCGTGCACACATACAGAGCTGAAAGACTGAGAGAGGAAGACCAAAGGGGTGTGTAAGGACAAAGCGAGCGGTGTCTTATAGGATTGTCGTAAAGATTACTGAGCTGCGTGAAGACCTTTGTCACCTTAAATCAATCTGTATATCTGTCTACCCTTAAGCACAATTCTGCGAGGTGGTTCAGTATCATTACCCTTAGGGTTGACAGAAGAGTGGCTGGCAATCTTTTGAAAAATGTATTAGAAATTAATTGCCACTGAAACAATTAAAAATGCCATACAATCTTCCCAACAGCAGGGGGCTGTGCAGAAGCTTGTTCCCTAGGCTTAGTTTTCTGTATACGCCTTCAGGTTGCCTGTCACCTTATAGCAACCCCATACATTTCACTGTTTTTTTTCCTTAGGACGTTATCAGACGACGGAAACTGGAAGTATAATCCAGTGGCAATCTGAACGCAATCATGGGGTTTCACGTTATTGCATGAAAGCTGATCACACACATTTTGGGGCAATGGGAAGTCCTTCTGAATGCAATTGTGGGGTTTCATGTTATTGCGTGAGAAACTATCACACGCAATGTCGGGCACTGGGAGGCAATTTTGGGCAGTTCCGAATGCAATGCGCCGTCAATACGCAAACACGTAAATTTACTGAACTGGCGAATTCACTCGGTTCCGAACTGGCCCGACTTTCATTTCTTTCGAAATTGAGAGAAATTCCTCCTGTGTGATAAGGCCCTTATTCAAGGAATACTCAGAGATGCTTTTGCCGGTTCCTTCCTCTGAAATATAGCCAGGACTTTGCTGGTGGTCTCCCAGCCAAGTACTAACCAGGGCTGACCCTTCTTAGTTTCCAAGACCAGACAGGATCTGGTGCCTTTAAGGTACTGATATTATTTAATTCACTTATATCCTTCCTTTTTCTTCAAGACTCGGATTCAATTCAGCTTAAAGACACAAGTCTAAAAAAAATAATGCAAGGAGGTGCTGTTAAAATGCAATTAAACACCTCGTAGAATTAAAACCATTGAAAAGGCCATTAAAAAAGTAAGAGATAAAAATCAATAAAGCAACATGTTATTAAAAGCCCATGCGGTCAGTTCCTAAACATCTGTTGGACCAGGACCAGACAAGTTTCCGGGGTCGAAAGCACACTGCAGATATAATCCAGTTTGAGACCGCTTTAACTGCCCTGGCTCAATGCTAGGGAATCCTGGGAACTGTAATTTTGTGACACATTTAGCTTTCTCTTTCAGAGAGCTCTGGTGCCACCATAAACTACAATTCTCCAAATTCCATAATACTGTATCGAGTTACAGCAGTTAAAGTAATATCAAATTGAGTTATTATTTCTGCAGTGCCAGAACCACCAAAAATCCCAGGATTCCATAGGATGGAGCCATGGCAGTTAGGTCCAAAACACACTGCAGAAATAATCCAGGTTGACACCACTTTAAGTGCCAAGGCTCAGTGTAAGGGAATCCTGGGAATTGTAGTTTATTGTGGCAACAGAACACTCTAACAGAGAAGGCAAAAACTATAGTTCTCAGAAATCCCTACCATTGAGTCAGGGCAATTAAAGCAGCCTCAAACTGGATTACTTCTTAATCTTCAGTCTGTTTTGGACCTTATTGGTTTCAAACAGCATTGATTTTTCAGTGTAGCACTAGCCTTTCGCCATAATAAACTTAAAAAACTATTTTACCCATGAGATTATCACACTACGGTCAATTCCAGAACCATCCCACAATTATCCCATTGCCAATAATGGGATATTCACTGCCAATAATGGGATGCTTGTGGGATGGTTCTGGAATTGACCCCTAGTGTGATAATCATTCCAGAACCATCCCACAATTATCCCATTACCATCCCACAATTATCCGATTGCCAGTCATGGAATATTCATTACCAATAATGGGATGATTGTGGGATGGTTCTGGAATTGACCCTAGTGTGATAATCTCATATGTCAGGAAAAGGCAGCATATAAATAAAATAAATAAAATAAATAAAAATAAATGGCAAACAGACACATTTTCATTTAAGTGAGTTTTTAAATGGTAAAGCAGGCAAAATTCTTATTTAGATGTATGTCTTATGTGTTTTTAACTTTTGCATGATTTTTGTATGATTTTATAGTACGGTATTTAAGGTGGGAGTTTAAAATTGTTTTAAAAACTTTATTGTAAATGTCTTTATTTTGTTTCCTCCTGAAGACAGACACCTTGGGTCCAAATGTCAAAGGAGGACAAGGTGCAGCAAAATGTAGGACATTCAAGGAAAATTTAAGGCGTTGCAAAATAAAAAGCTTACAACACTCCTATAAATGCAATTTCATGCTTTTTAGGGTGCATCCGCATTGCGGAATTAAAGCAGTTTGACACCATTTTACGGCAAGTTAAAGTGTTGTCAAACTGTTTAATTCTTATAATTAATTATATTTTCCATATCTTCCAAAATAATCGATTATTAATTTAAGTGGAATGTATTTCCTCTGTTTGTGGGAGGAGAAAAAAAAAGCGTATTATGAATTATGGATCATATAATTTGTACTATATACTGCAAAAATAATAACGTTTAATTTTTTTAAAAGAAAAACTGTTTTAATTCTTATAATTAATGATATTTAATGTACTGTGTGTAAATAATATTTTTTTTAAAAAATGTTTATTTTATATTTTATTTATATATCCAAGCAGGAAAATTAAAGCATTTTTTTAAAAAAATATTAATTTATTTTATATTTTATATATATATATATATATATCGAAGCAGCAGAATTAAAGCAGTTTTTTTAAAAATGTTTATTTATTTTATATTTTATTTATATTATATTTTATTCCAAACAGCAAAATTAAAGCAATTTTTAAAAATGTTAATTTATTTTATTTTTTACTATATACATATATATATCCAAGCAAATTTTTTTAAAAAATGTTAATTTATTTTATATTTTATTTATATTTTATGTTATTATTTATTATATAAATATCTCCCAACAGCAAAATTAAAGTAATTTTTTAAAAAATGTTTATTTTATATTTTATTTTATTATTTATTATATATATATATATATATAATATTTTAAAAAATCTTTTAATTTATTTTATATTTTATTTTATTTTATTATTTATTATTATCCAAGCAAAATTAAAACAATTTTTTTAAAAAATGTTATTTTTTTGTATTTTATATTTTATTTTATCATGTTCAAAATGGAGGACTCCTCCTGAACAGAAAAGTCTGAAACCTGAGTCCTATCATTCTTCTGGGAGGAGGCCCTACAATAAATACATTAAATAATAAAATACAAGTAAATAAATAATCAAACACTTCCTATCAACCACCACTAGGGGCGCTAGTCCGGAAGGAGCTGAAGGAGTAAGGGACTATGAAGGAAAAAGAGGCGGGGCGACACTGATGCTGATGATGAGTGTAAATAGAGAGGCGGTTGCTGGGCAGAAAAGTTTCGCGCATGCTCCGTAGGGTAACAACGCCGCCCTTGCTGAGAGGCGGCCTCCTCCTCCTGAGTCCTACTGCGCATGCTCACTCCAGGGGCGAGGCCGCTGAGCGGTGGGCGTGGCTTCCTGGAGGGAGGCTCTGTGTCTGAGCTGCTCCTTCTTCATTCAGCGCCTGGCAGTCGGTGGGGAAGGAGGCTCTGGGGCTGCTCTCTGTCTCTATCTCTAGCCTTCTTCTCCTGTGGCCATGGAGGCTCAGAAAGTAAGTGGAGGGTGGAAGGGGGAGGTTTTCTTCTTTTTTAGAGGCCAGGCACAGGGTCCTCTCACTCTTCCTCCTTGCAAATAATGGGAGGCAGTTTGTTTTGGGGGTGGAGGCTAAATATGGCTCAGTAGCAATAATAATAATAATCATAATAGTAATAATGACAACAATAGAAGAAGGAGCAACTCAAATAGCCTTAATATGCTGTTAACAATAGCAATAATGTTAACAATAGTAATAATGGCAACAACAATAATACTAAAACTAATAATACTAGCAATAATAATAGTAATAATATTATTATTAATAATAGTAACAACAATAATACTAAAGCTAATATTAGCAATAATAATAGTAGTAATATTATTGTTATTAATAATAGTCATAACAACAACAATAAAACTAATGTTCGCAATAATATTAATAACAATAGCAATAATACGAATAACAGTAATAATACTAAAACTAATAATATTAGCAATAATAGCAATAATGTTAATAATAGTAATAATAACCATAATAATACTAAAACTAATAATTTTAGCAATAATAATAGTAACAATATTATTGTTATTAATAATAATAGTATCAACAACAATAATACTAGAGCTAATAATAGTAGCAATAATAATAGCAATAATATTATTGTTACTAATAATAGTAATAACAACAACAATAATAAACTAAAACTAATATTAGCAATAACTATAGCAATAATATTAATAACAATAGCAATAATAATGCTAATAATAATAATAAGAATACTAAAATTAATAATATTAGCAATAATTATAGCAATAATGTTAATAATAGTAATAATAACCACAATAATACTAAAACTAATAATAGTAGCAATAATAATAGTAATATTATTATTATTAATAATAATAGTAATAATAACCACAGTAATACTAGAGCTAATAATATTAGCAATAATAATAGTAGTAATATTATTGTTATTAATAATAGTAATAACAACAGTACTAAAGCTAATAATATTAGCAACAATAATAACAATAATATAACAATAGCAATAATAATACTAATAACAATAATAATACTAAAACTAATATTAGCAATAATAATAGTAATAATAACAATAGTAATAACAATATTAAAATAATAATATTAGCAATAATAGTAATATTCCCATAGCATTGAACCATGGCGGTTAAAGAGGCATCAGACTGGATTATTTCTGCAGTGCGGATGCAGCCAGAGGAGGCTAAATGTCTCGCAGAAACTGCAGTTCCCAGGATTCCATGGTCTTCAGCCATGGTGGTTAAAGTGGTGTCAGACTGGGTTATTTCTGCAGTGCGGACAGCCCTGTGACAGTTAAAATGGTGTCAAACCGGATTTGTTTCTGCAGCGCAGATGCAGCCATAGAAATATATATATTCTTTTCGTATAAATTATTTGCAGCTCTATTACATACATTGTATTTGTTACCCTTGTATTGTCTTTTATTTTATTATATTTCATTATCCTGTCCTCACTGCAAAGAGGATGGATCTTTCTAAAGTTTTCTTCTTTCCTAGGAGGAGGAGGAGGAGCAGCAGGAGACAAGACTCACACCCAGAACTCATCTGCACTGCTGAAATACTCCAGGTTGATACCACTGCCCTGGCTCAGTGCTGGGGAATCCTGGGAACTGTAGTTTAGCGTGGCACCAGAGCTCTCAGACAGAGAAGACTAAATGTCTCCCAAAACCACAGTTCCTAGAATTCCCTAGCATGGAGTCAGGGCAGTCAAAGTGGTGTCAACCTGGATTATTTTCTGTAGGCAGTGATTCCCAAAACTCTGGCCTGCCTGCTATTTTTTTTTTTTTGGACTTTAGCTCCCAGAAGCCTCAGCCATCTTGGCCAGTGTCTGGGATTCTGGGAGTCATAGTCCAAAACGCTTGGAAGGCCAGAGTTTAGGCATCACTGCATAGTGCGTATGCATCCTCTGAAAAGGACAGCAGTGGGCTTCTTATCATGCGCAAAATGGAGAATGTTTTGCAATTCCTCCCGGATGGAACGAAAGTTGAAATGTAGGGCATACCCCGAAAAAAGGAGGACATCCGGTCACCCGTTGAGGGGGGGTCCACTCCTGGCTGGCTGGGAAATGGCAGGGAAGGAGGGAGAGGTCCTCCTGCAAAGGGTTTTTCTCTCTTAGCCCTCCCTAGTTTGGCGTAAGTATGAGAGCGTCGCAATGTGGGCCACATTCCTGTGCATTGTATAGCAATCTGTTATAGGAACAGTGGCCTAGCAGCAGCAGCAGAAACAGCGATAGTTGCAACTTGGAAGCATTGGAAGCACATGGTGGCCTTTTTAAGGTTGAATGGCGGTGCCTTTGTGCGCATGTGTGGGAGCCACCGTTGGTGTTCCCTTCGCTATAGCCAAAGCTGACTCCAGGTGTGCAAAACGAATGTTTTTCTTTTTCTTTCTTTTTAAATGGTCCACCTGGATATTCCCATCCTTGGGGTGTAGTGGGTCGAACGTTGGACTACGACTCTTAGAGTTGTTGTTGGTCCAAAACACACTGCGGAAACGATCCAGTTTGAGACCGCTTTAACTGCCGTGGCTCAATGCAAGGGAATTCTGGCAACTGTAGTTTTGTGAGACATTTAACCTCCCTCTGTCAGAGAACTCTGGTGCCAAAATGAACTATAATTCTCAGACTTTCCTAGCCCTGAGCCAGGGCAGTTGAAGTGGTCTCAAACTGGATTATTTCTGCAGTGTGTTTTGGACCCTACTTGTCCTATGCTCATTGGTCCTACTTCTAAGTAAGTTTTAATCGTCGCTAGCAACAGCCTTGGAGGAATTTGCTTCTGAGTAAGCATGACCAGACCTTGGAAGGCTAAGGCTGCGTCCACACTGCAGGAATAGTCCAGTTTGACACCATTTTAACCACCATGACTCAGTGCTAGGGGATTCTGGAATTTGGTACTTTTGTGAGACGTTTGCGAGTTTTCTCTGTCAGAGAGCTCTGGTGCTAGAACAAATTACAATTCCCAGAATTCCATAGCATTTAAAGTGGGGTCAAATGGGATTATTTCTACAGTGTGGATGCCGCCCAAGCCAATTGATTTGAAAATAAACCCTACTGAGCTTTTGATTTCTGTGGGGGAAAAAACTAAGCTTTTTGTTTCTTAAGAAACTAACGATAAAATAGTGGTGAAGAATTTTCCTCTACCAAGATTGAAGAAAAACATTTTCAGGCTGGTAAGGAGCAATCCACAACTAGTGGATTATTCCCTTTAAGTCAGCTGATGGATAACCCTTTAGTTGTGAATTGATCCTTCAGCTGTTTTAGAGAGAGATCATTCATAAAATGAGATATCCACTTCTCATTTTCTCCTAGTCATATAGCTGGAATCTAACCAGGTATCTCAAAATCTACACCTTTGGGACTTTATTAATTATATGATCTTACTGGCATCTGGGCTTTAGCCCTAAATGGAAAGCCTATATCTGATTTGGACACAATATTGACCTGATTAGGACACGATATAAATAAACTTAAAAGTGTTTTATTAAGATATTTTTTTAGTGGGAGATGATTTTTCAACCATTGGTCGCATTCCTAGTTTTGTAGAGCAATACCGAAAGCACCAGATCCCACCTGATTTTGGGAGCTAAACAGGGTCAGCCCTGGTTAGTAATTGGATTCATTCCAGGTGTTTAAGGCTGTATTTCAGAGGAAACCACCTCTTGAGTAGTCTTGCCTAAGAAAACCCTATAAAATCTGTGGGGTTGCCATAAACTGAGAGGCTACTCGAAGGCACACACTCATATACCTAAGAGATTCTCTTGTGATCCTTTGACGTACCAAAGCAATTGTGCAGGGCTGGCCCTTTTGTAAAGCCTTTTGAATAGTTGGAGACAGAATTGGAAGTTTCTGGGGTAGGGGGAAAAATCTAAGCCAACATTTTTCTGTCTTAACTGCTTTTATTTTTTAAATCTTACCAATTTTAGCTATGCTTAGGATAAGAATAGAATACAAATACCATACATTAATAATATGACTTATCTATAAAGTAAGTTTATGCAATAGCTTAGTAATATTCCTACTGATCAAGCTATTTCAGAATCCTTCATTGAGTTCATGGCAGAAGATGAAATTTCAACCAGGTATTTCTTGTCTTAGTCCTCATTCTTTTAATTAGTATACTCATCTAGTCAAGTCAAATTATTAACATGCTTGTATCTTATTCTGCCTTTAAACATTTGGGAAAGACAGCGGATGTTGCCAGCAACCATTACAGCATGGGTGGGCAACTCTAATGTGTCTGGGGGCAATTTTCCTGCCCTGGAAACTGCTTTTGGCTGCATATGCTGTCAAAATGCCAGTAGACGAACGAACCAAAATGACCAGCAGTTGACTTCTGGGTTTGGGGGAAAAAAAAGTTATTTTTCAAATGGAGGAGGGGATGCTTTGAAATACATCAAGCAAATCTGAAGCATGCACACTTTGAAGTGTGACTGAAATGAATGGGGTTTACTTTCAGGAAAAGTCTCCTTCAACCCCGAACATTGGGTTTGCATTGACTATAGCCCCAGTAAATATAATCGATATAAACACAAGTAAAAGTCTTAAGTCAGATCACTGTTCCTAGGTAAGGTATATACAGTGGTCCCCCGCCTTACGAATCCCCCGGGTTGCGAAAACCCCGGGATCCGAAAGGCGGCGGACCGGCTTCCTATCCCCCGGGATACGAAATATCCCCCGGGATACGAAGCGAAAAAAGCCGCGCGGCCCCTTTAAATGGCCGCGCGGTCCGTTGATTTTAGCGGTCCCCCGGGAAACGAAAGCTTCCGGGTTACGAAAGGTAATCCGGAACGGATTACCTTCGTAACCCGGGGGACCACTGTAATCGAATTAACATTCAACAATTATATAAACCCATTGATTAATTCTACTCTAGTTGGGATTAGCTACTGGATTTAGGCCAATCTGCATAACATTTTTTTTTTGACTAGGTGACACCAAGGTAGAAATATGTTCAGCATACTTAAGGAATGGTTTAAAGTGCACAACTATCTTTAGTTTTGACGGCTAAGAAAATGGACAGCTGCATTGACTTACTTTATACCGAACCCAAAGGGTGCTCAACAATGGCTCCTTTTCAACTTGGAAAGAAGTGACCAGTGGGGTCCCACAGGGCTCTGTCCTGGGCCCAGTGCTATTCAACATCTTTATTAATGATTTGGATGACAGAATTGGGGGCATACTTATCAAATTTGCAGATGACACTAAACTAGGAGGAGGAGCTAATACCTCAGAGGATAGGATCAGAATTGAAAATGACCTGAATAGACTAGAAAGCTGGGCCAGTGCTAACAAAATGAAATTCAGCGTAGAGAAATGTAAGGTACTGCACTTAGGGAGGAAAAAGGAAACGCACAGATATAAAATGGGGGACACCTGGCTGATGAAAAACAAAACAAATACCTTCATTTATATACTGCTTCATACTGCCTAAGAAGTGTCGTAAGCGGTTTACAACTGTAAGCTACTTGCCCCCAACAATCTGGGTACTCATTTTAGCGACCTCGGAAGGATGCAAGCCTGAGTCGAGCTTGAGCCCTTTTGCTGGTCTTGAACTCACAACCTTATGGTTTTGAGTGAGTGGCTGCAGTACAGGCATTTATCCACTGTGCCACCAGGAATGAAAGTATGTGTGAAAGGGATCTAGCAGTCCAAGTAGACCACAAGTTGAACATGAATCAACAGTGCAATGCGGCAGCTAAAAAGGCCAATGCAATTTTAGGCTGCATCAATAGAAATATAGTGTCTAGATCAAGGGAAGTAATAGTGCCACTCTATTCTGCTTTGGTCAGGCCCCACCTGGAATACTGTGTCCAGTTCTGGGACCACAGTTCAAAAAGGATGCTGAAAAACTGGAGCATGTCCAAAGAAGGGTGACTAAAATGGTGAGGGATTTGCCAACCATGCCCTATGAGGAACTGGGTATGTTCAGCCTGGAGAAGAGAAGGTTAAGAGGTGATATGATAGACCTGTTTAAATATTTGAAGGTATGTCACATTGAGGAGGGAGCAAGCTTGTTTTCTGCTGCTCCAGAGACTAGAACGTGGAACAATGGATGCAAATTGCAGGAAAAGAGATTCCACCTCAACATTAGGAGGAACTTCCTGACAGTAAGGGCTGTTCGACAGTGGAACACACTTGTTCGGAGTGTAGTGGAGTCTCCTTCCTTAGAGGTCTTTAAGCAGAGGCTGGATGGCCATCTGTCAGGGATGCTTTGATTTGGAGTTCCTGCATGGCAGGGGGTTGGACTGGATGGCCCTTGTGGTCTCTTCCAACTCTATGATTTATATTATATGCATTTTGCTTCATAGTGAGCACTATTAAATTTGTTGAAAGAAATGAGTGAGACTTAAGAGTCAGTGAGTGGGGGTCCATGAAGTAATAGTAGAGACCCATGAAGCATTTGGTTGACTAAATTTTGTTAGTTTTGAGTTCTTTGGGTTTCAGATTTAAAGCAGTCATAAACTAGCAAGAGGAACAATTAGATGTGTTGGCATTCTTCCAGTATATTAATTTGCTAGCACTATCTTTAACCATGTGATGTCATTTCTTAGAGTAGATAATAGTTAATTTCATGGCAGATCCTGTGATAATTTTAACATTTTGACTTGATGAATTCAGTATCAGATGAATTCCAAAATGTTCCTTACAGAACTAAATAGTATTGATTTTATTTCTTCTTGTTTGTAACCGTCCAAAAGAGTGAGGGATTAATTAATAAGAGTATTACAGATTCCATTTTTTGAGTTGCGAAATATTCTTATAGTCCTGGTATAAATTATTATTTCTGTGTTATTTGCCTGTGTGTGGTGTAGTATTTCCTTGCTACTAGTGGCATAACATCTTCCTGTGCATCATAGCAATCTGGTAATGGATTAAATGCCTCACTAAAGGATCCTTTCTCTCCCCAGCGCTGATGGAGTGACAAAGAGCAGAGTTTATTAGTGCAGAGAGATCTCAGAACTGGAGGGTATTCTTATTCTAGTCAGGAGAAAGCTAATCCTTTAGGATGGCCAGATCCTAATCCGTTTATACTTCATGTCAAGCTGCAATAGTAAAATGAATAAACTGCTACCTTTGTTTTTCTCCAAAACATATAATAAACAACTGTGTTGGTCTGTTAGAAAATTCAGGAGCACAATAAGAGTATGCTTTTCATTAAGACTAACCTGCTTTGTATTTGTTGGTACTGTATTACTCTTCCTTGTGTGTTTTGACATTTATCAATATGATGTCTTCCCTTTCTAATACTTCAACTCCCCTCCCTGAAGTTGCAGGTGGCTGTTAGGAGACAAAAGCCCAAGCATCTGTTCTTCTCTCCTTTTATAGCTAGCATAAGCTTCTCAGAGTCATTTTGTCCTTGTAGTACAGGCCTGTTGCAAATGTGAGAAATCGCTGTATTAGTTGGTAAAGAAGGAGCTGGAAGATTCATGGGTCTCCAACATCCTATATACTTCAGCTCAGAGGTGTTTTGGGGAAACAACTATATATAGCTGTGTAGCATAGATTTGAGATGGTTGTGTCATGCACTGAGGGAGACCAGTGTGTGTATATATAATCCGAAATCCCTTTAAAGCTGGTGTTTATATGTCAATATGCTATTCTGATAAAGTAGGACAATGTGCTAGGGATTGGAAGAGGCTCTTATCAATAATTCAGTATGTAGCAAACTGAGCAAGGTTAAACGTGTACCTCTGGAAGAAGTAATATGCTGCCATCGCATCACTGGAAGCAAATGCAGATTATCAGATGCATGGATAAAATAGCATAGGTTAATCAGATTATTTAATTTTGGATGCTAGTTCCATGACTTAAACTTTTTTGTTTAGATCTAGTAGCTTTTCTGAATTCTAGCGAAGGGCAGGGAGAAGAACAAAACTGTATAGTTTTTGTTATAAGAGATAAGTATGGGCTACCTATAAATACTGGTTTAATGTAAGGAAACTTTATATTTATTGTTGGTAATAGATATCAGAAATTTGGCTGTTTTTTTCCAGCTACATGCAGAGGATAGAATCATAGAATCATAGAATCATAGAATCATGGAGTTGGAAGAGACCACAAGGGCCATCCAGTCCAACTCCCTGCCATGCAGGAACTCTCCATCAAAGCATCCCCAACAGATGGCCATCCAGCCTCTGCTTAAAGATAGTTGAGACAGATGCCATGTGGATTTTCAGAGAAATAAATTGTTTTTTTTACTAGCACTGCATAAATAGTAACAGATCATCTTAACCAGAAAGAGCAGCTTTGTTCCAAAACTCAGCAAAAGCTAGTAAGGCCATCTTTTATTTATTTTATTTCTATACCACCTTTCTCCCAGCATGGGACCCAAGGCATCATGTTAATATTGGAAGGCAGAGGTTTCTTCCTGCCTTCTGCCAAGCACCAAGTTAGAAGAGTTTAAAACTAATTAAATACACTACCTCAGTGTTAAACAATTAGTAAAGGTTAGTTTAAAAGTAATTGTATTCCTATACTGGGCAGGTGAGGAGTCACAGTAACTCAAGTGAGTTACAATTAAGTAAGAGCAACTCCTGTATGTACACATGTATGAGTCTAGAAAATTTAGTCAAAAAGTGATCCCAAAAACTTGAGTTGACTTATCCACAAGTCAATGTAAGTTGTGTACTTTAACTCTTATAAAAAGGGAACCATCCCTTGGTGAAAGGCAAGTGTGTAATCTGTCCTGAAAGCACTGACCCCACTCTGTGCTCCCACTAAAGGCTGGATGGACAGGAGATTTTGTTAAGTTCTTTGGCATCATTTTTCTTTGCTTCATCCTATAGATCCTTTGTCACATGCCCTCAAATTTTACCCTCAACCTATACATGGGTCATATCAAAATTCATCATTTTAGCCCCCAAAATCTGACCTTGACTTATACACGAGGTCGACTTATAGTTGAGTATATACAATATGTAAATGTGTCTTCATTAATGGGACTGTGCTCACATTTGCTTTCATTTTTTAAAAGACGTCATACTCGAAACAAGTTTCCTTCTCAAGCTTTTGTTTGTGGAGATGTAATTGGTTAGTGTAAAATAGCACAGGATGATATGTGTGTATTTTAGGAGTGGCTATATATTGAACTGTCTTGACACCTTTCAGATAGAAACCTTTGCCCTCAAATCAGTTATTGCTTCTCTTTTCTTGGAAATAAAATGGTTTCCGTGTGGTGGCACTAAATGTGTCCTAATCCAAGAAAGGGAGGTTTTTTTTTCTGACTTAAACAAGCTGACAGTTATATTTATAGGATCTAAGGGTTAGCTGCAGGCCAAAACACACATTGCTCATCTAGAGGACTGGCTGGTGGTAAAAGCACTCTGTCAAACCCAAACTGGGGCAATGTGGTAAAAAATGACAAAAGTGGCTATACTGCACAGGCATGGCATATAAAGTCTGAAACTGAATGGGCTGTGAAGATACAATATACCCGAAGCAGAAATTGTTAAACAGAGCAGAGTGGGCCATTCCTGAATTTTACAAAAGCCTTAAGACAGTTGTTAAATTTTGGATATAAGCATATTAGCTCTCTCTTTTCTGAATAGTTTCACTGCTAGTTAAAGGGTGTTATTTTGGGGGGGGGGGGAGGGGGGGCTCCATGCAAAAATTCAGTTGATAATTTCTGAAATACGAATATTTATACTTGCCAAACATCAGTATTTATTTTTTCCCTCATGAAAAGGAATTTCCCAGACTTTTGACTACAAGTAAAAAATGACTTGGAGGCACATAACAACAACAACAAACTGTGTTATATACAATGTTATATACAACGTTGTATATAACACAGAAATACAGATATGAAGAATTTCCTTGGAGAACTTAGAGTTTCTGTGTCACTAGGGTAAGGATTGACAGAAAGTACATTTGGTATTAGATATCTGGGTGATAAGTAGAGCAGCATGGGTTTCTGACCCCTGATTTAACTACAGCAGCAACAGAATTACTCTTCTCCTACTAGAAAGGCAGGTAAAAATATATTGGATAAAATATCACTTTGCTATATTGAACAATGAAAATGCTATGGGTAAGTCTAGTAATATTTCGGTATATTGTGTTGGCATTGTGCTTATGGTTCGAGGAAGTGTATCCATATTGACTTTGTTATATTACTTCTTCACAAAGTTGCAAGTGGTATTAACATGCATTCCTGTCTTGCAGGTGAGAGAAAAAAATGTTAAAAATACTTCCAACTTGTCTGCCACTGCACAGTCAAACAAAGTTTTCAAACAAGTTGCTCATTAATAATGCCTAGGTGGATGGCTAACAAGGAACTATGAAAAAGGAGTGTGCAATGAACCTCTTCTTACTCTTTTAGGAAGCTCTGCAAAGGATTATCTCTACATTGGCACACAAAAATGATGAAATCCAAAATTTCATTGAAACTCTAAATCACACTCTAAAAGGTGTACAGGTATGTTGTAAAGATTATGTAAAATTCTATGTTCACAGCTAAACAAACTTCTCTGAATTGGTGCTAAGTTCGGCATATTTCAGGCAAAATAGTCTGATGACCAAACTACCCATGAGCCCTCTGAGTTCATTTGCATATTTGTCTCGCATATAAAGAGGGGAATTAGGTTTCAAATGGTTGGTGAGTTGAACCATCCTTGATTTTACATGGAATCTGCCATCCTGAGGAGGCAACAGTGCTTTCTCTGCCTGTCTTGTAAACAGGTAAAAAGCAGGCTGGCCACAGAGTACCTGAATGAACATTAGTTTAAATAGATTTATGTGGCTGCAATATGGCCCAGCTAGTTTTGAGCTGAAAAGGATTGACTTTCATCCAAGTGTTTCGGGGACATTGGAGGGTGGAGTTTACATCTACCCCAATTTTACTCTGTATGTGCTCACAGGGCTACTGTATCTTGCATTTGTCGCCTCTTAATACTGGTGATAATGTTGTGCTTGAACTGGGATAAAATGGCTCCAAATATGTCATTAGCTGTGTCTTAGCTACCACAAGAGGTAATTGTAAGTATAAAATAGAGTAGTATCATATACAGGATATAAATGAGGTAAATTCTGGAAAGGGGGTAGCAAATCCTACTAATCCAATTATTCTGCTAGGTCATAATTTTCTCTGACTTGTATTTGGGCCAGACTTACTAAAGCCTCAGATGAAGTCCTATGCATATTTATATCAGTATTAACTTGTGGTGCTCTTAAATTTAGTGTGATGTTTAGGAAATGTAGACTGGCTACTGTTTACAGTTGTGCTGAACATATATATATCATAGTGTAGTTCTTATGCAACTTAGTTTATATTTACAGGCTAATTCTTCCAGTGATTTATATTTACAGGCTAATTCTTCCAGTGTAATTGCTGAGCTGGATGAGGAGTTTGATGGCTTATATTCAATACTTGATGAGATGAAGGAGAGCATGACAACTAGTATCAAGCAGGAACATGCTCATAAAACCCAAGAACTTCAGGTAATTAATCGCATGAAAATTTCACAATAAAATTGTCATGATTTGATAATGCATTGAAATCTTTGCTAATTCAAGTAATGATTTTAATTATCAGTAGAGTGGAAGTTTGTTTTTGAAATACAATTCATCCATCTTTTTCTAAGGTTATGTAAACATTCAATTTGCTTTGTATTTCCTAAGCATTCCTTGACTGTGCTTCTAAGTGGGGAATGATACCATTTTTCCCTGAACATTCAACAATTTCAGTTAGGAAAATAAATTTTGAATTGAAAAGCAGATACAGCAGATCAGCAGAACATCTGAAGAGCAAAAATTGATGTCTTGAAAAGTTGCAAGATATTAAAAATGATTTCTTCATGTTTCAAAAAATAAGATGTTTAAGATGCATCTGAGGTAGTAGACTGAAATCTATGAAAGCTCATGTTGCCAACTTCTTTCTTTCAGTTAGTCTCAAAGGTGCTACAAGAGCTGTAACACTTGAGTGAAAAAAAGTACTTGATGTGCCTTTGAGTATGACTCTTTCTTTTAGACTGAGAGTTTTATTTCTACTTTCATTCTGCTGTTGCATGTGGAAAGAAAAGTAAAACACTGTCATTCAAATTTTGCCCGATGTGGCTCACATAAAGACCTGTCAGCTTCAGGTAGGGCAGCAGGAATTTTTAACTACTACTTTTGTCACTGGGCTAGGTTTGTGCACTACATTTGTTTTACCTTTGTGGCAGATGTGAAGAAAATTATTGGTATTGGTATGTACAGTATGCAAGATATCTATTGCTAGACCCTAATGTATATTATATTCAACTACCTCAACCCAGAAGAAATGCAGGAAAGTATTAGAACAGACAATAACACTAACATGCCTCTGTTAGATAATTGAAAACCCTTTGTCTGTGGTCTTGCTTTGTACCATGCGTATGTTAAATCCTTATGTCAGCACATTAGTTAAATGAAACGGAAGCCAGTAAGCTTGGATAGCGTGGGCATTCAGAGTAAGATACATGAAAAGTAAATGTTTTATCCAAGGGTTGTTACTGCACTATCAACTTGGAGTTGACAAACATGCTCAAGATGTTGATACGTTGTGCTTAAATTTGTTGGCTCCAGTTTTGTGCAACCCACTGGACAATAAAGATACATATGTAGCTGTCCTCATCTGTTCCACAAATTTACTGCGATGAGTTCATTTTGGTACTGAGTTATGTAGCTTTGTTTGGTTCCTTTATCTTATGAAAATGCTTACATCTCTAAATATAGACAAACTCTGGCTAGTTGTAATTTAGATTTTTATATAATACAGACTGCTATATTTTTCTCCAGTAATCAATGCAAGTCTGAATTATTTTGAAACATGAAGCAGAACTATAGCATTTAGTTACATAGTGATGCTTCTGGTGGGCTGACAAAGCAGTTAAGTAGGGAGAAAGAGCTTTGCTTTGTGAACTGACAAAAGACTTTCTGACACTAGAAACCTTGTTTGTCAGTCCTGTACTGCTGTCTTGAGGAATGTGACCAGGATACTTTAATATTGTATGATTAGATTGTCATTTAATAGCACATGGCATTCCCTGAACCCTTAGAGTTAATACAGCAAATGCAGCATAACTGGGCATAAATGCTGATCTTCTAAAGCTGAACAAACTTAAGAAGAGGCATTCTCAACTGACTCGCTTCACAGTTAAAAGCCACCTTGTACTGTTATACTGTGATCTACCAGGAACAGATTATACCCTTACTGGGTGTAACAGTTAATTTGCTTAGATAAGTAGTGTACTGTTTTCCTTCGTAATGAATTATTAACTTCAGTAACCTGCAGCATCTGTAGATTTCTCTAGGCTGTATTTGAACACAGCAGACCAAAGTATGTTGCACTCACCCAGAAATTTATCAGGTGTGTCTTGCTATGTTTACATTTACATGTACAGCACTATGGTTGAGTTCTTTTTGAGCCGGTTACAGGGTGCATCATTGAGTTGTAGATAAAGGTTCACATGACTGAGTGCTCTTCCGCAGAGAGAGGAGATGCCAGTATTTTAGATAAAAAATCACTTGGAGAATAGCTTTCTGACATGCTGGTTTTGTGTGCATATGGTTTATTTTACATGATGGAGTGTTCTTTTGTTTACCAATGAAGTTGACTCACTCATTCTTCAATATAACAGCGTAATAGCACTTCCCCATCGACTTGTGGAAAATGGATGTTCTCCATCGCCTGTTTCTGTTAATTTAGCATCCTTCTATATATCACTAAAATAATGCAGTCTTGTGGCTTCTTTGAGACTAACTGTGTAGAAGAAGGTGTAGCATAAGCTCTTGTAGATTTGGCCTACTTCCTCATACTGATATTTCAGATTGACATGGCTATGTCTCTGTAAAATACTTGAGTTTGGGGTATGAAGCTGACACTGAACAGAGACATTTTAACATTATGTGGCACGGTAGGTAAAGGCGTCAACATTATATTGCACAGTAGGTGAAGGTTATTTAACACGAGCATGGAAGAAAATATTTGGGAATTTCAAAATTTGAGGTCACACTTGACCAGATACATGTCTTAGTTACATGTAGGTTTGATCACTAATTGCAGTGGTTTTGCATGGGAAGTCTTTGAAAATCACAGTTACAACCAGAGTGGATTGTAAAACTATCAAAGCTTGGAGAGGGCAAGGAAAAAGAAATCTACACTACATTCCCCATCTCGGGACCACTTATAGCTAGATAACATTACCGTATGTGCTGATGCATGTGTGGTGGGACCTCCAAGCTAATGAGGACTCTAAAGCATTTCTTCTAGTTTGCTGGTTGTCCCAGGTCTTATCCTGGGAGAAAGATGGCATATTAAACAAACAAACAAACAAACATAGTTTTGGGTGTAGTAGCTAGCAGTTTCTTCCCAGACACAAATGGAAAGAAATATGATTACCTTTAAAGTTGTAAATAGCTGCGTTGGAGGATATTTTACAGGCCACCTCTTTTCATAACAGCCAATCAGTGCCTTAAGACCTGATAAAATAAGCTGTCCTGGGTATCTGAATTATGGTGGAAGCATATGTCTTTATCCAGTATTTTGGCCAGTGCTTGTTTAGATGACTTAAATGGAACAGTCCCATGGCGAGTGGTAGTCTGTGTTTTATAGGTGCTTGAGACTTCTGGCATATGTTACTTTAGAACAAGTCTGCAGATACCTGGTGGCTATGTATAGAGGAGGTGTTTATCTTAGTGCAACAAAAGTATCTTGGACAGACCTAGCATAGAACAAGGGGCAGCAGACATGATATAAGATGTTGCCATATTCCCAGTTAGACCATTTGTCTATTTGGCCCAGTGTTGATCATTGTAGTGGTAGCACTTCTAGGGTCTCAGACAGAAAGTTTGTTTCATGTGCTACTTGCTGCTTTTTCCTGGCAATCAAACCTTGTACCTTCCCAGTGTGAAGCATGCGCTCCACCGCTGAACTATGGACTCTCAACATAGGTCTGAACAAAACATATAATTGAGAGGGGAGAGCTTTAAAATGAGTTGTCTAATTAATTAATCTGTATAATAAAAAGTTTGTATAATAAAGTGTTCTGTTTTTTCCCCTAGAGTCAACTTAGCCAATGTAGTAGCGCCCTAGAGAACTCTGAAGAATTGCTAGAATTTGCCTCACGGTCACTGGACATAAAGGACACTGAGGAATTTTCAAAGGTATAAAAATTGCCTAATGTGAGCAAGAAAGGGAATGCTACCTAATAGTATGTTGCCTGTCTGCAACTAACTTAATATTTTGTGGTAGAACTGTGGGAATTGAGTGGAATGTCTTTAATGTTAAACATTACACGTTAAGTATTTCATGTGGCTATAGTAACAGAACCACACAAATGATGATTTTGTAGCCACGTTTAACTTCCATGTCTGTACATAAAATAAGTTCTGTAGCATGTACTGTATTAAAAGCATCTTATAGCTGCAAACTTCTAGGATCAAATCAATATTACTGTTAAATATATATTAATAATTTGCAGAGAACTACCATTGTCTCTGTAGGCTCCAAAGGTAGAAAGCATGAAAACAATAAAAGCATCAGTGTTACCATATAATAATGTATTGTTGAAGGAGGAAACCTACAAACCAGGAATGAAGTAGAAAGAGTAATGGGCTGAGAGGTGAAGATCAACAAATGCTTGCAATAAATATATAAATAAAATTATCAGTTAGTTTCCATTACAGTATGGTGCCATAATTCTGTAACGTGTGTTTTTCATGTTGGCCTTTTAATTGTTTTGGGCTGATTTATACTAACAATGCCTATCACTTGTTCCTTCTACTTGTTGCCAGATTTTTTTTCTTAAATATGTTGGAATGGGAGGTGGTTGTTCTATTAAATTATGCTTTAAAACTAATATTTGAAGTAATTGCAAAGGATCACTTGGAATGTTGGCTTCAACTGAAGTGAAACCTGTTTTAAAGTTAAAATGTGATTTGATATGTTTGGCCAGCTTCTTTGGAGATGCTTCGGGTACCTTACCTAGAAATTAAACCAGAGCAAAAACACAATAGTAAAAGTTGCTTCTTAGATACCTTTTGTTCACATCCCATCTGGCAGCCCATTGTTCTCCATGATTGTCTATCCTAGTTTTTGATTCTGGTTAATTGGTCTTATTCTCTCCTAGATTATAGTTCCTTTCCATCTGCTCCAGTGTTTCCCCTGGACTTTGTCCAGATTCCTGGCCTCCAGTTCCCTGATTATTTCTGCTTTTCTGAGCCTGACAACAAATCCTAATTCTGCTTGTTGCTCCATCCTTTTATGCTTGCCAAATGATCATAGATCCAAAATAATTTGGATTGGTCAATCTTAAATACGTGAGTGCTTGAAAGATTGCTGTTTCATCACTTTTTGTATTGAAAAGTTCTTTGCTGAGCACAGCCAAATGAAGCTTATTTGGTTTTCAGAACTCATGAAACCATTCTCTTGGTGTTCATGTCATATTTAGGTTTTCAGAAGAAATTCTAAAAGTGCCTCAGTTCAAATGAGGAAAGAAACAAGTTGGACAAAGCAGAATCCTGATTGCTGCTGGTCATAGCCAGTTTTTATCATGGCAGTATACTCAGTTTCCCTTTGCTTCATACAGTTTCTATTCTTCATTATTCCGTGATGATCAAAATTAATTACATAGGTTGTTAAATTAGCCATGAAAAGTAGTTCATCTATACGTATGGCTAATTGCTGAGGTAGCAGAATACATACAGCAGGAGTTCATTTTCCTTCTAGCTAAATATATTGAGTAATTTAATCTTTGATCTATTTTCCATTAAATATTTATGCAGTAACCAACTTAAGCAATCGTCATGTCGTCTAGGAATATCTGTGGTCTGGTTGAAGACTGTAGAAGAAAATAGCTTGGAGGGTTTTGGTATAGTACATAGAGTAGCACTGAGTTTGAACATAAGAAATGACAAGCAACTGAATTGCAATTATGTAAAGTTCAATGTGTGGCCTTGGGGAAGTCACTGTGGTTTGTTGTACCTTAGATGCAATGATTGTAGTTAGAAAATTCTTCATATACTGAAAGTATAGCAATTATTATTTTTTCTCTAGCCATTACACAGTCTGCATCTTTGATAAATGTCATATTGCCTTGTTGCCAGTGCAGGCCTTCATCATGATACCTTTCAGGGAGAGATGCAAGCAGCTCTGTCTTTATATCTGACGGTTGAAAACATTTCTAATAGTTTTTATCACCAGGATCAGTTTGTCTGTGAAGCTAATGGGTTTTGCGTAGTCAGGACCAAGCCATCACTAAATATTTTGATTGCAACAGAGAGAGCTCTTACAAATACATTATGACTAAGAAAATCCCTTTCCTCTCAAGCTTCTGTAGGGATTTCCCATTGATTCAGAAAGAACACAGGGCCGGTGTATGTGTGTATATGAGATTAAGTCTGCCTCTGCTAATCAAGAAGTTCCAGGGCTTCAACACTATAAACTGTGGCTCTGCTACACCATTACTTGTTGCATTATGCATTTAATGCTGAAAGCCTTGTCAGACATCTGAAGTTTCAGTCAGGAAAGCTGTATCTTTAATAATCCCCTCCATCTCACATGGTTATCTCATGAGCTAAGACACTGCAGTATGGTTATTGTGGGGTATTCAGTCCACCACATACTTTGCTCTTCTGTTTTGTATGTATGTATGTATGTATATGAACTAGTTGCTTGATTCACAAAGGGCCACTGATTTTTTAAAAAATCAGAATTTTGTTCTGGGGGAGGTTCTGCCTTTTTTGGCATTCTTTTTGGCTTGGAAAAACCATAGCAAGAAGTTGTGACTAACAGGATTTTTGTTTACTGTATATACTCATGTATAAATCTAGAAATTTTAGTCAAAAACTTGACTCAAAAAACCCTGGGTTGACTTATCCATGGGTCAGTGTAAGTACTTTACTTCAACTCTTATCGAAAAAGGAGTCTGGTGAAAGGTGAGAGCATAATCCCTTCTCAGAAAAACCTAAAAGAAGCATCAACGCTCTCTACTAGCTCATTCATGCAGCCTTTAGGCTGAGCAGAAACAGTTATGCCTGCCAAATATTAAAAAGATCTTCAGCATTGTTTTCCTTTACTTTATGCTTTATGTCCTTTGTTACATGTTGCTAAATTTTACCCTCGACTTATCCATGGATCATATCAAAATCCATAATTTTGCCCCCAAAACTTGCCCTCGACTTATACATGAGGTCAACTTATAGTCGAATATATATGGTAGTTCTTTTGCAGCACCCTACGACAAGAGGCAATAATATTTCATAAGATTTCCCTCTACTCCAAGGAAATTATGTAGCCTGGCTACTATCTTCCTTTTAGAGTCTGAACATGCTCACTAGATTTTAACAACTTTTGAGGGTATTTTTCAGCGTCTTACAATTTATAATGGCAATCTGCCTATTCTGAGCTACTAAATTATTTATTTGATTATTTTATTTATTGAATTTAAATCTCACTTATCTCCCAGTACATGACCCTATATCAGGAGATAAAATTTAGTTTACCAAAAAAACCCTATAATTTGATTAGAGGCTTTGGAATTTTAAAACATGTAGGGAGTATCCAATAAATGCAGAGTTTATATGGTTGCATTAGGTGGGAGGGCAACTGATGTCATGTTTAACAGCATGTCAAATTTCGTTTGGCTGTTCATGAACTGAATTGATTATTTTAATGTTACTGTTCAGTAATGTGTTCTAATGGCACCTAACCTAGAATTGGTTTGTGGATTGTTGAAATTACTTTGTTTGCTTATTGCTGAATTGCTAATAACCATGAATTAACAGTGCTTATAAGGCAAATATTTGATAAAATTCTGGTTGACATCTGAGATTCATATGCTAACCCTTTCTTGCATGTTACTGCAGATGAAACTTGCATGAAACCATTAACTACCTTCTCTCTCTTCTTCCTGATGCACCTCAAGGCTGCCAGACAGATCAAGGATAGGTACGGTACAAACTTCTTTGATTCTGTTCCTACTTTTTCTTAACTGGAGTGGAGAATTCAAGTTTCAAGCCACTCATCTGATTGTTTTTATTTGGCACTCATCAACCAGAATATAAAAATGAGTTTTTGCATGGTAACAAAATACAGTGCTTTTCACTTTATACTTCCTGCTGCCTTTGTGTGTGAACTTTCTATTCACAAAGAAAGTGGTCACACTTCAAATAGAAATATGGTTGTCATTATTGTAGTTTTTTAGGTGCAGTATAAGAGTAGCCCTGAAACTTTTGGCTGCTAGAGCTCAATAATAGTGTGTGTATGTTTCAGTGTATGGTAAGGCACTTTGCCATGATCCATCAAAATTCAGATTTAGTACATAATTTATCCAAGACAACTTGATTATTATGAAAATATGAAAGCAGAAAATTTGTACACCTGTCTATTACAGTTGGCCCTCCACATTTGCGGCTTTGACTTCTACGGATTTGATTATTCACTTATTTGATTAATATCTATTGCTAGGATATTCTCTCTAGGAATCTCTAGGTCCTCCAGTATGACTCTCTGGTCAACCTCTGCCAAAAGTCACGCTGGAGGACCTAGAAATTCCTAGAGAGAACACCTCTCTAGGCATTTGTAGATTGTCCAATGCAATTTCATGGTCAGCATCTGGAAGATTTTGATCACAGACAAGTGCTGGAGGACCTAGAGATTCCTAGAGAGTTGTTCTCTCAGATAAAAAATAGTGTTTTTTATTTGCAGTTTTTCCTGCAAATGTGGAGGTTCCACTGTATTTCTGTTGCCAAAATCTGTTCCCCATAGTTCTGATGTGATATAAGATACATAGACACCCTAAGTATACAAATGTTTAATTTTCACATGTAGCAATTAGCCTGGCCCAGAGTTTACACAAAATACAGACAAACATAAAGCAAATCATATGTGAGAATCCTAGTGTTCTGAGATTCATCCTACATTGGTACCTTTCATAGTTCCTTAGATTAAGGTTATGAAACCTGCAGTGCAAGACTGAATATTCTTCAGAAGAAAATGGGTGGTAAGAGCCTGTTTAGTTTCTGTAGTGTGGTTTTGAAGTATGTGCTCCTGAAGTGGAGTAAGGGTGACAATCTAGATGAAAAAGCAGTAGAGTGTCTTCGTCACAGTGGTGATTTGGCTGAGAGGTCTGAGAAGCTGCAGCAGGAGCCCTGGAAAGCATAGTCCTGTCCTCCCCACAACAGTAGTTCCATTTGAAGAAAGACTTAGCAGTCTGATCTTCCTTGTTTTGAACCCATTTCCTTCCTTAGCTGCTGCTTTGAGGAAGCCTAACTGTTTATACCCTAACTTTTTCTTTTAGTTAAGACTGTGACTTTATAAGATTTTAAGCAGATTTGGTTTATTCAGAATGAGTAGAATTAAACAGAAGTGTCATGTCCTATAATTCCCAAACCATATAATATGTGTTGAGTAGACATGTTACTGTTGTTGTATGCCTTCAAGTCATTCCTGATTTACGGCGACCCTAAGGTGACGCTATCATGGGGTTTTCTTGACAAGTTTCTTGGGGGGGGGGGGTGTTAACTACTGCCATTCTCTGAGGCTGAGAGAGTGTGACTTGCCCAAGGTCACCCAGTTAGTTTCAGTGGCCAAGCCAAGAGTCAAACCCTGTTCTACCAGTGTCCTAGTCCAGTGCTCAAGCCATTATATCACTGGTAGACTCTACCCTATGAAAACATGTTTTTGAAAAAAGCTCTTGAACTCTGTAATGCTATAAGGCTGTTTTCCAACAGCACATTAAAGTAGTAACTGTTTTTTAGAGTTCATTCACTCCAGTGTTACAGATTTAGGATATGAGTCTAAGGTTCCCTTAAATGAATTGAAGTGCATATTATACAGGAGAGGCTTCTGCCAACCGTAAGGGGAGGAACTATTTTTTTGATGACGAAGAATTTGATTTTTCTCTACACCACCTCCTTTTCTGGTTCCTTCCATACAGGCTTTCCAAATGCTGTATTTTACCCCCTCCTTCAAGGAGGTGGTTGCTTCATCCTCTTCTATTAGAGAGCACTGTTAGTACACTTTCGATAACTGGAGCTTACTCACATGATTTTAGGGCCCAGCTCTTCTTGTCTCATTTGATTAATTTGTAAGTCACACAGGACAGTATCCTCGCTCTGAGTTAGGTTAATTGGTTATGCTTAATATTTTGTGAGCCAGATAGTAAAGCAAGTAAAGATTTGGATTTTTGTATTGGATTTTGTATAATATGTAGTTTAAATACTGAGGTTAAATAACTTTTACAGGTTAGAAACTTGGCTAGAGACACTTAAATAAGCCAGGTTTACTTGGTACATCAAATACCAGAAAAGATAGTGTTCATTAATGTATATTGATGTTCATTAATAATAAACCACACTATCAGTAAGCGATGTAAAGCTGATATTAGAATGCTATATATTCTGAGACCTTTTTGTAAAACAAGTGCTTATTATGCTCATTATCCTAATTAGTACAGATGGAAGCAGCCATTCTTTGCCAATTCTACCATTTCCCCCCCTACAATAAGGAGTAACCACTGAAAGATTTAATATTTTCCAGTTACTTCCAGACATTTTGCTGTTGTCACTTGACTGGCTTTAGCATTTTCCTACAAAAATGACCATTGGAGCGTGCATCCCTAGCTATCAAATATCAACATTTTAAGTGGATTATGCTTTTTAGAAATGGCCATAATCAGTTTGCATATTATGAATCAGTGGTAAAAAATGAATGTTGCATCTTCCACAGCATGACCATTGTCTGTTCAAGATTTAAAGAATTTTTCCTTGTAATTTCCATTACTTTAGAGTCACAATGGCTCCAGCGTTCCGCCTGTCTTTGAAACCCAAAGTGAGTGACAACATGACGCATTTGATGGTGGACTTCTCTCAGGAAAGACAAATGCTCCAGGCTCTAAAGTTTTTACCAGGTAAAAATAGTCTGTGTAGCAGCAAACAAGGAGTTGACTTTCCCTTGCCAAAAAAGGGGCATATGGATGAATGCAGGACAGTTACTGCTGCTTGCCACTTTATGTCATTATGTAGTACATATTCAAGCTACAAGAGGACTGGGCACTTTCTCCTACCTGTGGTCATGCTTGTATACATCATAACATAAACTGCATTTCATTTTTTAAAAATGTCTATTGACTTATTGGGTGTTTTCACACATCTGGAGCTTACCTGAAGCCACTGATCAAATAATGAGTATTGAAAAGTAGTAGCTAAAAGTAGTGTCTGATGTGATCTAGGAGACTTGGGGCACTGCCAAATATACATGTTCAGAGGCACAGTTTTCCCTGCCAAGTTAGGAGCATTCATTTTTAATTGCTAGTGAGTTTTGCCTTTTAAAAAATTCTATCCTACAAAGCCAAAGTCCATGTAACATTTTGGTAGCCTATTTCTCTTCATGCAAGGATAATCGAAAACTTTGTACCGAAATGTCAAATTAAAACTGTCAGAATATCAAACCTGATTTATCTTGTGAATGATGAATTGTTTGGAATCTGCTGCTATAAAGGTCCAAAACACTTTAGGCACTTTTGAGTTTTCACATTGGACATTGTTTCTGACAGATTGCTACAAATAGTTGAGCTTTAAATGACTTCTGTGATGCGTAAGTGATTCTTCTTTCTGACATATCTAACTTTGGCACTTGTAACTGAATGACTTGCTGGTACCTCACTCCAGAATACTCAGTTGGTAGGACTGGTTTACGTCCTTGTCAACTCCTTTATTTGTTGCTGCTTCACTTTGGCCTGTATTCTCTGATCCTGAAAAAATAACAAAAGTAGTGTTTTGCTATAGATTTATAAATCATGTGCAGATTTGATTGAAGCAATTCTTTCAGCTTTCCTGAATTACCACATATATTTATGTACAAGCCAATCCTCATGTATAAGTCGAGGGCAGGTTTTGGGGCGAGAATCCTAGATTTTGATATGATCTGTGGATAAATTGAGGGTAAAACTTAGGGGCAGGTAGAATCATAGAATCATAGAAAGTTAGAGTTGGAAGAGACCGCAAGGGCCATCCAGTCCAACCCCCTGCCATGCAGGAACTCCCAATCAAAGCATACCTGACAGATGGCCATTCAGCCTCTGCTTAAAAACCTCCAAGGAAGGAGACTCCATCACCCTCTGAGGGAGTATGTTCCACTGTCGAACAGCTCTTACTGTCAGGAAGTTCCTCCTAATGTTGAGGTGGAATCTTTTTTCCTGCAGTTTGCAGCAGGTAACAAAAGAGAAAACACTTCTCCCTCTTCTCCTTCTCTGGACCTCTCCTGACCACCTAACACCACTTCCCTGGTGCTGGAGGAGAAGGTTTTACCATTGGATTGAAAAGGAAAGGAAATGGAGTTAAGTGGGGTGTTTGGTGGGGAGAGAGGTATTTAACACTGGATTGAGAAGGGAAGGAAGTGGAGTTAAATGTGGTGTTTGGTGGGAAGAGAAGGTTTTAACATTGGATTGAGAAGGGAAGGAAATGAAGGGACATGGGATTTTTGGTGGTCATAGAGATCTATAGAGGAAGGAGGAGTAGGATGGGGAGAGAAGGTTTTAACATCGGATTGAGAAGGTTGATCACTTCTTTCACACACACTCCCTGCCTTGGCAGCTCTTTCAGAAACCACTGCTGAGGCAGGCAGAGTGGGGCATCGGGGCAGAGATTCTTTCAGGACCTTTCTAAGCAGTATTACTGTTGACCCAGGGTTTTAGGGCATACATTTTTTTACTTATAATTGAGTATATATGGTTGTCGTATTGATGCTGAAATTCAGGATACTTTCTTTCATCAGGCTTTGGATAGTGGAGTATTAATATGGTGAATGGAGTTGAGTTGGGGATACCTTTGTCTAGACTCTCAGTTGGCCATCTCATGTCTTTTGACTTAGCATAGAAAAAGTTGTTGCTAGTTAAAATGGGATGAAAGCTGTGAACGGCTTTCAAAAGTGTATACAAATGAGCTGAACTCTGCTTTTTAAGAGACATATGCATTATAGGGATTAACCCTTGTGTTGTGGGTTGTTGTGTCTTCAGCCTTGCGGAGAATGTAACCATTGTTACGTATCTAGAACATGTATAACACTTGAGGAAACAGAGGTATGGGGCATTGTTCAGTGCATAATGAGAAATTCCATCCCCTCAGTTAGAGGAGAGGGAGGGGATTCTCATTTTGTGATTTGATACCTGTAGTGTGAGGGACTTGGTGTTTCTGTCAAAAGAACCAGAGCAGAATGAGATGCCCAGTGTCCCCACATTCCATTAATGTTTACACAAAATTTAGAGCTGGAAGGGTTTGTGTCAGTTCAAAAGTTGTAGAATACATAATTCACAAACTGGAGGTGCATTTATCCCAGAGTATAATAGTATGATATTTATATTTTTAGATAGTCTTCCAGGACAGATCTCCCCTAACTTCAGTTAAGGACACTTTAAATTCTTAGAAATTGTTAATGACATAGTATATTTGATCCATTAGGTCAGGGTTGGGCAAAGAGTGGCTCCTCCAGGGCTATTTATTTGCCCCAGAATGCTCCCAAATTTTCTCTAGGGAAGTGGTTCTCAACCTTCCAAATGCCGGGATCCTTTAATACAGTTCCTCATGTTGTGGTGACCCCCAGCCATAAAATTAGCAGTGTCTCCATTCCTAAAACCATTGGAAATATGTGTTTTCCGAGGGTCTTAGGCAACCCCTGTGAAAAGGTTGTTCGACTCCCAAAAGAGTCGTGACCCACAGGTTGAGAATCACTGCTCTAAGTGGGAGTGGATATATTTTCATTACATGTTTGCCCTTCGAGAGCCAGTTTAGACTGAAGAGAGGCTTCTGCACACTTTCTGTTTTGTTTTTTTAAAAAGGTCTATCTTGTGCCTAAAAGAAAAACATGGCTGAAATCCCACCACATCTCCTAGCGGTTCTACAGTGCAACACTTTTACCTTTTTAACTATACAGTATTGTATTATTTTAACAAAAATAAGAATAAGAAAAGAATAAATAAAAGAATTGGCTCTCTTTTACGTTAAGTATGTGCTCAATCATTTGGATCTTCTCAAAGCATTCCATATGGATAAGCATCGTACATGTTCAATACTCTCATTTCCTTTTGTTCTTTTCCAGTTCCTAGAGCTCCAGAAATAGTTCTATCAGACTGCCTCGTAGCTGACAACTCTGTAACAATATCCTGGCAAATGACAGAAGAAGACAGCAAAATTGATCACTATGTACTAGAATACAGAAAAACCAACTTTGATGGGCTTCCCCGAGTAAAAGATGAGAGGTGCTGGGAAACTATAGATTATATTAAGGGCACAGAATATACACTATCAGGTAATTTCATTTTTGTTTTCTCTTCCAGTTGACTAGAATTCTGGTAGAACTTCCTATAGCAGGAAGGTAATCAGCCCTGGTGGCGCAGTGGTTAAATGCCTGTACTGCAGCCACTCACTCAAAACCATAAGGTTGCGAGTTCAAGACCAGCAAAGGGCTGAAGCTCGACTCAGGCTTGCATCCTTCCGAGGTCGCTAAAATGAGTACCCAGATTGTTGGGGGGCAAATAGCTTACAGTTGTAAACCGCTTAGACACTCCTTAAGGGTATGAAGCGGTATATAAATGAAGCTGTTTGTTTGTTTGTATCATCAAAGTCAGTTTCTAATAATGTAGTAATAATCTAATAAAATGTTATTGACCAGAATGATAATTCTGAAAATATTTTATAATAAGCCTGCTCTGTATTTTTGGAAAATATCAAAGTTAAATTTGAGTAACCGTTACATTGTAAAAATGAGTCTTGATGCCCACTAAACGGGTACAGTGAGCCCTTGGTATTGGCTGGGGTTTGATTCCAGGAACCCCTGCTCCTTCCCTATGGATACCAAAATCCATGGATGCTCAAGTCCAATTATGTATAATGGTGTAGTAAAATAGTGTTCTGAGGCCTGATCTAGATTTGCAAAAAGAAGTGTGTTCATGGCTGCATGAAACTCTAGCATTTAGATGAGAAAAAGGGAAAGTGTGCCATGAAAACGCTATTTTTGCGTTTTAGGGGAGAAGAAGCGCCTTTAAAAAGGTGCTGGTTTTCCCAGCTTCTTTTTTAAAAACTGCGGAGCAGCGCAGCTCCATCTAAAGGCTGTGGTGCAGCTGCTAAGCATTAAGGAAAAGGCAACTTCATGTCACACTTTCCTGCCAATCTAGAAAGCCCCTTTATATAAATGACAAAATCAAGCTTTCCTTTTTGGATTTTTAAAAATATTTTTAGCCCACGGATGGTTGAATCCATGGATATGGAGAGCTGACTGTATAGTTCATTATTATTGCTTCCAAGTTTAGTGCTATTAACATAAAATACTCATGTAAAAGTCTAGAAATTTTAGTAAAAATATTGACTCCAAAAACCTGACTTTAGTCCATCCCAGAAACACTTAAAAGTGCACCAACCCCCCTCTACTCTTTCTACTGTGGCACTACATCTGACCTTTTTGAATACCTGAGCAAAAAAAAAGCTTCCTCTTCATCCGTCAAGCCTTTACGGTGGGCACAGTTATGGCTGTTGGAATTTTGTAAGTTCTTTGGCATCCTTTTCCTTTGCTTTATCTTTTACATCCTTTATTACATTCCCCCAAGCTTTACCCCAACATATCCATGGGTCATCTCAAAATCCAAATTTTTGGCCTCAAAACATGCCCTCAATATATATGTGAGGTCAACATCGTTGAGTGTATATGGTATTTCATATGTTTCTAACTAAATATATGGAGTACCAAAGAGTAAACACAAGTCGAAGGCTTTCACATCCAGAATCTATAGTTTTTTGGGGGTGGGGGGTTGGGCTGTGTGGCCATGTTCTGGAAGAATTTATTCTGGAAGAGTAATAAACTCTTCTGGAACATGGCCACATAGCCCAAGAACCCCACAAAAATCTACAGTAAACATAAGCCTTTTAATACCCTGTATATTTCTCGATATTTAGTGGAATCTGTTATTCCATAGCATTTCACCCCATGATACCTTTCCAGTTTTGTAAAAAGATTCTTTCCTCAAAGAGAGTAACTCATCAAACAATTGGGCATATGGTTTACTCCTTTGAAAGAAATAAAAATTGTAAATACCAGCACCTTATGTGACGTGAGTGACTTCACAAAAAAGGATAGGAAAATAACTAATTATATGTTTATCATAAATTGATTACACCACTTTGGAAAGTGCCAGAGTAGATTTTTGGTACATTTTTTAATATCAAAACAAAACAAAACAATTACAATACAGAAGGTTTTATCCCAGCAAGTTGATTCTGTTCCAGATTGACTTTATTTTGACATGAGGTTACAGTTGCACAGTGCAAATTTGGTATTTCATATTGCTTTCTTGTAACACTGAAGAATCTTAAAGAATGGGCTGCTGGAAAACATTCCTTTATTCATTGTTTCCTATGTTTTTCACCTAAGCATTTTTGCTTTTGTTATATTTTTGTTCTATTGTAAGCCCATTATTTCATCTATACTGGACTTACTGTATTTTGTGAAAAGTAGAAAAGAGCGTGCATTTACCAACTCAGTACTTCATACCATCAATCACTATGAAGACTCTCATTTTTCAATGCCCCTACTGTACAAGCTGCAACTAATGCTACTAAAAATATGCCTGTCCCTCATTGTGTTTAAAGAACAACTTTGCCTTCCCTTTCTCCCTTCTCCCCCATTTCTGATAGGTGGACTGCCCTGATCCATCAACCTTCACCCCATTCTTCACACAACTGTGGATTCCCTCAGCTAGCTTGCCTTCCCCCTCTGGGACCATCTCCCTTTTCCTTCACCCCCCAAATTGCTATATTTTTTCTCTCTGCCTGCATCCCTTCTCCTAGTGGGGTGAGCAGGAAGCGAAGAAGCTGCAGACATTTTACAAGTCCCCTGGCATTTTAAAAATCTGCCCAAACAGAAACTTATTCTCTGAAAAAGAGGATATGTCCAGTAAAAGGAGGAAGTATAGTAACCCTAATCTTTACATTTCTTCATTTTCTAGTGTGTCCTCATTAGCTTGGGTATTACACTGCGTTTTGGGAAAGTAATACCAATAAAGCCACAATATCAAATTGATATTTTAAAAAAGAGCAATGTATAATGAGAAAGATGGGTAATCTTCTTAACCTGTCTATTGAGTTTTTCTTGTGTAATTTTTCCATTAACACAATATTTTGCAGACTAGCCCACCATTTTTAATTACTATGTACTTCATACATAGTAATTACTTCATATGCTTTTTAAACACCCAGTCCAACCCTTGTGTATACAGTTGTTATAAATCTCAGTCCTTTGACAGAGCAGAGTCTTTGGTTGAGCTAACAATTATAATCACATTCAGTTGAAGTTTATTGGCTGTATGTATTAGAATCAACTGATCCCCCCCCCCCTTATTTTATTGTTAAGTTTGCTAGAAATAAGAAGACTACATTCACAAATACATTACGCTTCCAATGTGATAATACAGAGGTTCTATATCTCATGTAATTTCCATACCATCCAATATCAATACCTGAATGTACATGGAGTCAGGTAATAGGAGGAATCCTAAAAATCTGTCTATTCTTTTCTTCCTCATGTTTGGCATAATAGTAGTTTGTGAGAAGACTTTTCCTTCTTGCAGGTCTGAGGTTTGATTCAAAATACATGAACTTCCGCATCCGAGCTTGTAACAAGGCTGTGGCTGGAGAATATTCTGATCCTGTGACATTAGAGACAAAAGGTAATCACGTACTAACATAATATAGTTCTTCTGGACAACTGTGACCCCATTTTTTGTTCTCCATATTTTGCTATAAGCATGAACAAGAGGAATGTCCAATTTTCATTTTTGGGTATTTTCAGGCAGGTAGTGGTCTGGAGGATTTATTTCAGCTGTCCCTCACTCTGGAGTGGGGATTTGTTAATTGTGGATGTCTTCACTACTCCAGATTTGGATGATTCTCACCGCTCTAGATTTGAGGGCTTGGGGGGGGTTGGCAAGGGCTTGAAGGGACAGCAAGGGGAGGGGTGCATGCAGTCTATGGGCCACATGCTTTACAATACTGAGTGGCCTGCAAAGGACATTACTCAAGTGAAAATAGAAAACCTAGAATAAGGGTCAGTTATCTCAGACAGCTTTGGAGTTTATTTCAGTTTGGGACATCTCTTGCCAGCCTGGATTAAATGTGAGTGCATACTGAAGATATCATCTGAGCGGCCCATACAGAGATCAGTTTACTATGAAATGACCTGTTGTCTAGGTACATAAATGCAGGTGAAAGGAAAACCCTAGAAAGCTACTATAGAGGGTTCTGCAAAGAGACATCTTTAAAGCCTTGAAATATAAAGTTCTTGAAAGAAGTCTCACTTTCAGATTTAAAAAGAACCTGGCTCCTTGACAATTGAGTTTGCAGATGCCCATATGTGTATTTGTCATTGGTTGTATCACCACATGCTTCTATTCTAAGATTAGAACTACTGCAAAACATTTTTAGGAAGCTGCATTGCTCAGCTTTGCATCAACTATGTTTGGCCTTGCCTTGGAAGATGCATTAATCTGGTGCTAGTAAACTATCCTTAGCTACTGTATAACCAGCAGTATCACCCATGACTTCTCAGCCTGTGCTAATCTTAACAGATGTCTTTTTTCATTTTAATGTTAACTTAAATATTTCTCTCTAGAACCGGATTGTGTTTACATGGGCTTGATACTTTCTTGTTACAGTCTTCAAGTTGAGCATTGCCTTGTTGACCTTTCCTAGAGGAATTTCAAAGCTTATGTTGAAATAGCGAAGAACTGCTTTTAGTGCAGTCTCATTGAATAGGGTCTGTTTAGTATGACAGCTATTGTTTAGCTTCCAAAAGTGAAGGCAAGCACAGAAACATAGGCTCAATTATTCTGCTTAGTTGGCAGTAACAAAGATTAAATTTGCACAAAAACAAATTCCAGTGAGGGAACAGTGACTCAGTTCTGACTGCTGGATTGTATAGTAACATTCCCAGAGGCCAGAATATTATTTACCTTATTGACATTGACTTTGTAGCAGTAAAAATTGGAAGCCTTCTTTAATGACTTATACATACTGAAAAGTCCTGTATTTAAGTTAATATTGGGAAAGATCATGGTAGAAATTGCTCATCTCTTCCCACTTGGTGCATTTGGTTTTACCAGTTAAAGATCTGGTGGTGGTAGCATTTTCCTAATTTCTGTCTTCTAATGCTGTGCCAGACAAATCACCCTGCTCATTTTGCCTTGTAGCAACACTTGTTTAGTAAGCTTTTAAAAAATCCACATGTTTTCCATAGCATTTTCATTCACAATGTTTAAATGCTTTCTGAAGCAGACAAGCTACCATAGAATTATAATGACAAATTGGCTCTTACCATAAACAAACAAACCTGTTTTTAAGGTTAAACTAGGAATAAAGTCGTACTTTATATCATTTTGATTAGTAAACTGGGGTGAACTCACTTGGACCAAGGCCACATCTTTTACAAGCATGATAAACCATCTTCTCTCACTTTGAAGAAAAAGTGAGAGCTTTCTTCTGCTGAAAAATCATGCTTTCCATGACATTTTGCCCCCAAAGGTGTTGCTTATAGTAAACAGCAGATTTGAAAGGAGTTATTAACAGGAAAAAATAATGAAAGGGTCTGACAGAGTACTCATATCAGATCTCCACAGTCATTAAAACAAATCAAGCAGGCAAGGAACCAAGTTGAGCATTTTTTTTTTTGAAAAAAAGAATAACATCATTTGTTTGACTGGTTAACCTATTTAGAGAAATTGGCTTTCTTTACATTGAAAAAAATGCTGTGAATAACAAGATCTGCATCTTGTTTTTGACCAGCTCTTGTATTCAATCTGGATGGTTCTTCATCTCATATTAATTTGAAAGTTGAAGATTCCTGTGTTGAGTGGGATGCCACAGGAGGCAAAAGCCAGGAAAACAAAATAAAGGGGAAAGAGAACAAAGGCAGGTAAGGAAAACTGAATTCTTCCTCAGAAGTAGATTTACATATCTTACCGAAGTCCTACATGGTGAATAGATGTTTGTAATCTATTAGCTGGGAAGGTTTTGTGGGTTGAAGGTATTTAAAGTGCAACTATAATCTTAAATTTAATAAACATGTTGGCCATTGATACTAAACCTTCTTGCCACTAGTTTAAGAAGCTTTCAGAACAAATATTATTGTACCTCTGTTGATGTAAGTTCTTTTCCTCTGGAAAAAGTGGCATAATATACGGTACAAAGGAAGTATTATGACAAAGAATTTTAAATTGATAAGTATTGATATTAAACTGGATCCTGTCTCATGAAAAGAAAGTATATACTCAAGGTTAAGGACTTGCCCCCTTTGTGATATGGCTCATGCATGAAAGCCGTACTCCTTGGAAGCATGTTGTAGGTATAGTGTATGTTGTAGGTATGTTGTAGGTATAGTGAGCCCTTGGTATCCACTGGGGTTTGGTTACCACTCTAGCTTGGAGACCAAAATCCATGGATGGTCAAATCCCATTAAATACAGTGGCATAGTAAACTGGTGTCCCTTATTGGAAAAAAAACGGCAGAACCAATGTTTGCTTTTTGGAATTTATATTTGTAAAGCTACAAACAAGAATGAATTGCGACAATGGAATTAATTGTTTTTTAAACATCAGCTAGAGGTTTCTAGTAAGATAGATAGTTTTAGACATAAAGAAAGTCTCCTTTATAGATGGTTGCTGTTCTGTCATCATGTGAATATCACATCCGTAACTTTTGGGACTTCTCTAAGTCTAGTCTGTTAGAAAAGTAAAGCTGTTCTTTTAAGCACCTTTGTAACCAACATCCTTCTGAGTGCTTACAAAAAAAAAGGCTGAAGGTACTCAAGTTACAATCTATTGGCATGCAGTAAACTTTCACACTTACAGCTAAGGAACAGCAGGCTTCAGGGGATGGTCAAATAGGTAAGCAAAACCATTCTTTCATTCAGGTTAGGTCCAGAACACACTGCAGAAGTATTCTAGTTAGAGACCACTTTAACTGTCCTGGCTCAGTGCTGGGGAATCCTGGGAATTGTAGTTTATTGTGGCACCAGAGCTCTGACAGAGAAGGTTAAATGTCTCACAAAACTACAATTCCGAGAATTCCCTAGCATTGAGCCAGGGCAGTTAAAGCGGTCTCAAAGTGGATTATTTCTGCAGTGTTTTTTGGACCTTAGTGGAGCAATTGGTAGTCCATAGGGGAAGAAAAAAAGCAGTTGGGGGAACCACAAGGGTGTGTAAGAGAGAAGTATACACAGCAGTCCACAGGTGTGTGTTGTGAAATTTCAGGCAAAGCCGCATGCTTACAGCGGCTAGTGAAATCATTGTTATGGTCAGCATTTCTGTATTGACTGTTTGTAATTGAACAAGGCTGTTCAGATGCTGATAGCCTCCTTAATTAAAGAGAGTACATGAGGATTGTATAAAAAATGTTTCTGGCCTGTCCTAAAGAACTCTGGGTAATTCAAATTGAGTACTTCTGCCAACAGAATTTGGTTCTGTAAAAGGCACTATAAGTATATGGTATGTATTCATACTTCTCTGTAGTTTTGTATGTCTAGCATTAAGCATTTGCTATAAACACTCTCCATGATTAATAGAAGCAATCTAATGCCTACCATGTATGTTAATGCTTTTCTGAAAAGTATCTCCTGTGTGAAGGGGAATATCCTAAGCCTGTTCAGCTCCATGGATCCCTGATCTCAATAGTAGAAGATTCCACCACGTGTAAAAGAAGGTGGTAACAAACTGAGTGCAGTGGAGGAAACTTGGAAAGGCCTAAATACCCTAAAGGCATCAGATTCTGTCAGATCTTGGAAGCTAAGCAAGGTCAGGTTTGGTTAGTACTTGGATGGGAATTGGCCAACAAATACCAAGTACTATAGACTACATTACTGAGGAAAGAACTGGCAAAACCACCTCTGAGAACTCCTTGCTTATGAGAAATTCATGGAGTCGCCATAATTCAATGTGCGACTTAGAGACACATACACCCAAAGATGAAACTTCTGTAAAATTCCGTGAAGGCATAACACATTTAAAACCTGCTGTGAAATATATTTCTTAAAATATTTGTCATTATATTTTAGTTTGTAAGCAATGGGAATTTTTTTCAAAACATGTATAGATAATACTCAGTGGCTACATTACAAAAAAGCAAATATTGTTGGTTCTAAAGAAGATATTTCTGCTTTTTAAAAAAACATGGCTGTACATAGCCATGAAGTAGCTTTTAACTACCTATTTTTGTCTAACAGTGGCCAGATTACCCTTCTGAAGAACAATACAAGGTGATAATGTGCCTCTTCCAGTCATAGGATTTAGCCTCCAGCATTACTCTTTAGTGTTCTCCTTTCAGTTCTTGCTCTCTAGACTTAGCATGAATCAATACGACAGCCTTTACCAGTAGACAAACGACTATGTTCCATTGTGGACCCTACAGTTTTGTTATGCCATCTTTTGCTTTAACTCTTAAACTCTTTCTGAAAAGCGTATAAGGTACTATTGAATTTTAGCCTTTTACAGCTTGAAAACTACAAACAAAAACTGAAATAGAAAGTCATCAGTTGTCAGTAAGATAATGTTGGCCTCTCTGATATTTATGCTATGTAGTTAGCCATAGCCTTCATAATGGGACTGTAACTCTAAATTGTCACTTTTTAATTTGAAGAAAATGAAAGGCTCTTAATGGCAGTGACTATGGTTTGAGTGATGGGTGGGAGATCATCCCATAGCCAAGGATTAGATATTCCCCTGCTACTTAAAATATGGGTTGCCACTGGGTCTTATACTGCCAAAACTAATAGCATATCTGCTCTTTAAAATCATCTTGAAGAGACAGTTTACTACAGCAGATTTTATTCTTCCTCACCCTGTCTCCTTGTTTGATACTGTATGGATTAATATATCTCTTTCCTGAAAGAGCTAGCTGAACAGAACCCCAAATCCTAAAAACTGAGGTGGAAGCTGCAATAAAGGTAATGGCAAAAACCAAGAGTCCAGGAACAGAACTGTTGCAATTCACATCTCTAGTGCTAACCAACATACGTCAACAGGTATGGGAAACAAAACAATGGCCAACAGATTGGAAGCAAGTAATATACATCCTCATCCATAAAAAAGAAGACACAAGAGACTGCAGCAACTGTAGAATCATAGCAGTAATCTCCCATGCAGGCAAAATCATTCTCATAATTCTGTAACATAGACTCCAGCCATACATGGAGAGAGAAATCCCAGAGGTCCAAGCAGGGGTCAGGAAAGGAAGAGGCACCAGGGATCACATTGCAAATATATGATGGCTAATGGAGCGTAGCAGAGAGGTCCAAAAGAAAATCAGCATGTGTTTTATAGACTATAGCAAAGCCTTTGACTTCATAGATCATGAAAGGCTATGGAACACTTTTAAAGACATGGGAGTGCCAACGTATCTTATAGTCCTAATGAGAAATCTGTACTCAGGACAAGAGGCTATTGTCAGAACAGAACACTGAGAAATAGAATTGTTCCCAATTGGCAAAGGGGTCAGACAAGGCTGCATCCTATCATCCTACCTATTCAACCTATATGCAGAACAAATTGTAAGGAAAGCAGGCTTAGACACGGAAGAGGGAGGAGTGAAAAGAGGAGAAAGAAATACCAACAATTTGGGATATGCTGATGACACCATAATACTAGCAGAGTACCTCACAGACCTGGAACAACTACTAAGGGAGATCAAAGAAGAAAGTGCAAAGGCAGGCTTACTGTTGAAAATAAAACCCTCCAAAAATAATGACCACAGAGAAATTACACACATTCAAACTACACAATGAGGAAATAGAAGTAGTGAAAGAATTCTCATATCTGGGAATCAAACATTGACTGGAATGGGGACTGCAGTCAGGAAATCAGACAAAGATTAAGAATGGGGAGGGCGGCTATGAAAGAACTAGAAAAGATCCTAAAATGCAAAGACATAAATCTCAGCACAAAAGTCAGAATCATACAAGCCATTGTTTTCCTTATTACCATGTATGGATGTGAGAGTAGGACAGTCAAGAAAGAAGATAGGAGGAAAATCAACTCATTTAAGATGTGGTGCTGGAGAAGAGTGCTGAGGATTACATGGACAGCCAAAAGTACAAACAAATGGGTCCTAGAGCACATCAAGCCAGAAATATACCTAGAAGCCAAGATGTCAAGACTTAGACTGAAATACTTTGAACACATCATGAGAAGGCATGACTGGAAAAGACAATGTTAGGAAAGGTGGAGGGAAGTAGAAAGAGAGGAAGACCACATGCTGGATGGATGGACTTTATTAAAGAGACCACAATTAAGAGTTTGCAGGAGCTGGGCAGAGCAGTGGAGGACAGGGGGGCCTGGAGATGTCTCATCCATAGGGTTGCCATGGGTCAAGATCGACGCAAAGGCAGTTAACAGCAACAACAGACTTGGGATAGCTACCTAATACTCCATTATCTAATTTGCCCCCTTCCAGTAACTTCAGTTTAATAACACAGGATAATAATAATAATAATAATAATAATAATAATAATAATATTTATTTCTTACCCGCCCCTCTGTAAAACAATCGAGGCGGGGTACAACAAGGTTAAAAACAGATTACAGATTAAAATAATTCAAGAATTCCATCCCAACCTCCCCCCTTAAAATAGGATTAAATTAGTTAAGTTTAAAATTAAATTATTAACAATAAAAGTACAATACAACATAGTACACAAAACCGCAATGCTGGCCACAGCATGGGTAGCAATAAAATACAGAGGGGGGGGGGATAAGGAGTTGGGAGTTGGCTGAAAGATTTTAGGAGCCAGGTAGATTATACAGTTTCAGGGAAGGCCTGCCGGAAGAGATGCGTCTTTAAGGCTGTTTTAAAACAGTCTAGTGATGTAATGAGACGCATCTCGTCCGTCAGGCCATTCCATAGCCTGGGAGCAGAAGCAGAAAAGGCCCTCTGGGAGGTCTGCGCTAACCTAGTCTTTATGGGCTGCAACAGATTTCTCCCAGAGGACCGAAGCGTGCGGGGGGGGGGGTCATATGGGGAGAGGCGGTCCCTGAGATAAGATGTTATTATTTCTTTCCTCTGGTAGGAGCAACAAGTGAAGTGAGGTAAACAGGTTGTCTTGGCAGTTTTGCAGTTGCCTAGTATGTCTTCTTTCACAGAGATGCAGTCTAAACTATTTACTCTTTGTTAGCTCAACAAATAAAATACCATAGACATGGTAATGGTACAAATAGTTTGCTTTAAGAAATCAGTGCTACTCAAAGTGGTGGTCCATGGACTAGGGCTGGTCTATATGCTATCAGCTCCCAGTCCCTAGTGAGTTTCTAGGAAAGCAAGAAATAGTTGCAGTCCATGGACATAAATATAGTGCCAGTCCACCACAACAGAAAGTGTAACTGTTGTCCCCCACAACAGATGGCTTAAGAAACACTGATGTACATGGTATCCTTGAACCATACAGTTACAGAGAATTTGGCTTTTATTTTGATGTGAGCAATCAGATGCTTTAAATGCACCAAATATTCTAAAATATGGTACATGTTTTTGTATATACTAGTAAAGGCTGTTAGTGTAACTGTTGTCTTCTGGGTGAATGGAACTGTGACCACTTACCTGAAAAATAGCATGACAACATTTGGGTTGTATTTGCTGGGTGTGTGGGAATGATTAATTGCAGTCTGGCCTGTCTTGAAACAAATGCATTTTTGTTAATGAGCATGCTATTTTTCTACCTTACCTGGCAAAAACTAAGGTTGCTTTTATGGTAGAAATCAGAAGGGCCTCATAGTAAAGATAAACATAGAGTAAGATCTAGTGCTGTTATGTGTTCCCTCTTTTCCCCTGAAGATATGCTTTAATTTCTTGGCTTTGCTATCTTTTCATGCTTCACTTATTTCTCTTTTTCTTTTGGTAAGTAACTTTTCTTTAGTATGCTTTGTCTTTTCAAAGCACCTTTTCAATGTTGTTGTAATTGTATTCAGCCATCCACATTAGGACTTCATTCTGAAAATAATAATGCAGTTACTTTGATACCATTTTTCTGCCATAGACACTCTGCTTTACAGAATAAACTAATCCACTTTAAAATTCCCCCAAGATTCAGACTAGTCTCCAGAAATTTCATGCAGTCAGCATGATACCAAAGAGTGGTAAGATTATGCCAGCATTGCAGGGATAGTTACTGATGTAATGAGATTGGGGAGCCGTCTGATTTTAAGATTCCCACTTCTAATCAGACTGGCCTTGGCCCCTTTTTTAAGGTGTCATTCCCACTCCCTTGTGGATATACAGAATACTCATTTCAATCTTTCCCATCCACCTACGCCATCTAATCTTCTGTAATAGCAGCTTTTCTGTTGACTCAGCATGACTTTATCTCCCATCCTAGTAGCATCTTTTGTGCATGGCTGTTCATATTGACTTTTTCTTGACTAAGCATGGCTAGCTGAACAAACGCCTCTAATAGTACATGAGTCATATATTACTCTAAATGCTTTGGTTTTTTTTTCAAAGTGTTCAAGCTAACTTTTCCCATTATTCACATACTGTAGTGTCCATTGCTTGTGTACTGCAGCATGGTACCAATTCATTTCTTGTCATCTTACAGAAGTGGCACTCCGTCTCCAAAGCGGTCATCAGTTACCTCACGTTCACCTTTGATAAGAGGAAGCAGAGATAGATTTACTGGGGAATCGTACACAGTGTTAGGTAAGGTGTTTCCAAGCTTTCTTAATTGCAGTTGTGGCATTGTGGATAGAAAACACTAGAATGATTTTTATTTTCACTAGAGCATAAAATTATAAACCATATTCAACAGTTTGAAGTCTGATTTTTGAACAGTTTGTGTGTTTAAACTTACCTGAAGTGTTCACTGATGGTTTTTTTTCCTCTCGTTTTTTTACAGGTGATACTACTATTGAAAATGGGCAACACTACTGGGAAGTAAAAGCCCAGAAAGACTGCAAATCCTACAGTGTAGGAGTAGCATATAAAAATATGGGGAAATTTGATCAGCTGGGAAAAACTAATACAAGCTGGTGTGTACATGTAAATAACTGGCTCCAGACCACATTTGCTGCCAAACACAATAATAAAGCAAAAACATTAGACGTCATTGTTCCAGACAGAATAGGAGTCTATTGTGACTTTGATGGAGGTAATTCTGAGTCCTCAAAACATATTATATTATAAGGAAGTTTTATGAACAAATCCTGGAAACTTCTATCTTTGTTGATTTGCTGGGTGCTTTTTTTTCCAGAGCAAGACAAGAGCATTGGCCTAAATGCAGTTGCTAATCCCAACTAGTGTAGAGCCATTGAAGCATTGGCAATTATATGCCTTTACTTCAGCAGTTGGATTTAGGCTGTTGCACACAACAGTGGTTTGAGGCTCTAGTGAAGTTTTGCAGCCCTATAGATGTTGGACTGCTGTTTCTATCGTAGCTATTGATAAGGAACTGGGAGTTGTAATTCAACAACATCTGAAGGGCCACACAATTCCCTCTTGTGTTGTACTTGTGCTGGGGAGAAAACCTGGGTTAAATGGGGTTAGGGGGACTAAAACTGCAGGTGATGCTCTGGTGGCTTTTAACACAAAAATGGGAAAACCCTCATTGCTTATTTCTCCTTGAGTTTGGAAACAGCAACTGGGTGACTTCTAGCCAAAAATGTTCAAAGGGAAAGACATTAATATCCCTAACCCCACTTTCCTCCCCCCAATTGCAATATACAGGGCTACACTGGGTTTTAAAACTAAGTTTGGAAGGGGAGACTATACATGCCTCATTGTGATATGTAGATTAGCTGTGAACTGCTGGAGGGAGAGGACACCACACAGGGTTTCTAAAGTTTGTAGCCAAAACCTGCAGTTTGACCAGTACTTTGAAAAGATTTGTTTTTTTTACTCCTTACATCAACTGTTTTATATTCCATAAAAATCCATCCAATGGGACATGCTGAAAAATGGCTCTTTGCCAGGAAAAATAGAAAAAACAGGAACATGACAAAGCAAAAAGAGTGCTAAACTAGGGATGGAATAAAGTATAATTTATAAAGTCCTAAAGCCAAATAAAGCTTATTATCACTAGATGTAACCTCATCTATTTTTCAGATGTACACATAATGTGGATTTTTTCCCAGATGTATACATAATGCGGATCAGTGTAATCTGAGTCATGATTGTGAAAAGTAAAGATCTTTGAGTTTCTCTAAGCTAAAGTTCCCTCAGGATGGCTGTTGTGGTTCACTTATATTGCATTAGCTTATGAAGCTACATCATGAAAATCATGAAGAATGGGTTGAACCAGAGTTGTCCAATGAAATAGAAGAGTCAGGGCAAACAAGAGGAAGCATGTTTGTATATCATCAGTTTATGGAATTCTCATAAATTCAATACTAGCAATGAAAATAGTATTTCTGAATTTTCAGGAAACAGATCTGATTTGCCAGATGCCTGATTCAAATCAGTTGTAATCTAAGATGTATTTGTAAAGTTTCAGGGGCTTTTAGCTAACCAGTGTTGCAGACATTATGGTCTAGAGTAACTTCCTTGGAACCAACAAAAATAATGCTTAGAAGCTACTGTAAGAGTTAATACCATACAGCAGAGATGTATTGAGCTCCCTGTTTGAATTTTCCACATTTTGTTTTTATAAAATCTGGAACTGAAATGGATTTAATTGGAATTGTTTCCATTTGATATACTCTAGGTACTTGACACTGTGAAGGTGCAAAATATTTTTATTGTAGCACAGTAGTGAAGTGAACAAAATCAAATTGGCACATACACACACAGAGAGTGAGTCCTTGGTAGAAACATCTTTAGCAGCAATTACAGCTATGAGTCTTCTTGAGTAGCTCTGTCAGCTTCTGGATCCTGTGATTTTTGCCCGTTCTGGACAAAATTGCTATTAAATTGGGTGGGGACTGTTCATGAACAGCAACTTTTAAGTCTTTCAAACAATTTCTGGGTCTTCCCCTGGATCCCCAATGATGATGATCAGATCTTTAACCAGACTCAGGTTCTCATTTTTAAACCACTCCAGTTGTTCCTTTAGCTGTATATTAGGGTTACTGTCCTTCTGAAGGTTGAATCCATGAATCAATCCCAGGTTATTTACAGACTGAAACAGATTTTGATCTAGAATTGACCTGTATTTAGTTCCGTCAATCTTACTTTCAGTCCTGACCTGTACCCTCACTTCTTGATGTTGTCACCATGATTCACCATGCAGATGATATTCTCAGGGCAATTGACTTCATGTGATATGTAGCGTTTTGAGGCAAGGCCAAAATGTTCACATTTAACCTTATGAGATGAGAGACCATTTTCACCACTTTCAGCAATGGTTTTATTCTCATCTCTCTTTCATAAACCCCAGATTTCTGGCACATCCAGATGTTAGGTGTCCTACAAACAGTTTCTCCCATCTCAGCTGCAAATTTCTGCAGTTATTTTAGACTTCATGGTTGTTTCTCTGATGAATGCACTCCTTACCTGGTCATTAATTTTGCGTAGATGACATTGTTTAGGCAGAATCACAACTGAGCCATGTTCTTTCCATTTTGTAATAATAAATTTAACAATGTGCATAGTTGGGAATAGTTTTACTAATCTAGTCTTGATTGGTGGTTCTGCAAAAATTATATTCTAGATTTGTTTGGCTAGCTCCTTTGACTTCATGATGTAGCTTGTTTAGATATGGTTTCCAACAACCTGGGACCTTCCATAAATAAGTATATTTAGTCTGAGATAGTATTTAGAAGTCTATTTAGTTTGAGATAGTAGTGTGGCAGTGTGGCCACTCCACCATTGAGGACAATGGGACTTGGACATACCTAGATTTTGGTATCCGTGGAGGAATCTGGAACAGATTCCCTGCGGATAGTGAAGGCCCACTGTATCTTGTGTACATAAAGTGACAACATTGTCAATTATAGCCTGAAATTAAAATGGATTCAACACATGATGTGATAAAATCAGGGGAGAACCCCCCCCCCCCCCCCGTCTAGATACATTTTACTGCAAACTGAGTAGAGAAATTAAAAGGAAAGCAAACTGGTATTTATTTGAATTGTCAGTCTGCTTTTTTTCTTCTCAGGTCAACTCTCTTTCTATAATGCAACTTCAAAGCAATTACTGTACACCTTCAAAACGAAATTTACCCAACCGCTCGTACCAGGCTTCATGGTTAGTTGTTTTTTGTTTGTTTTTTTACTAATCCAACTCTTTGTAATTACTGTTTTAAATACTATTTCCTGCGAGTAATATTTGAAAGGACATAAAGTAAATCATGTATCTGTTAATACCAGGGCATTTCTTCATTTGAATTGTGTCTTTGTATATACTGCAGAATTAGGACCTAGAAAATAATAATAATAATAATAATAATAATAATAATAATAATGCCTGTTTAATGCTTCAGGTGCCATTTTTCCAAAGGGTAACTCTGTTGCCTTTGGTTTTGAGGCTGTAACATTTCAAAGTTTCTATTAGATGCCTTTTAATGTTAATTGTCATAGTCATAACTTCTAGCAGGCTGTTGCAAAACAGGGTCTCCTGTTTTTTTTAAAAAAATATTCTGGATAATTGTGGAGTACCTCATACATACATTTTTATTTCCTGTTTTATTTTGCAAATCAAATGAAAGTAAAATCCAGAATGGTTTTTCAAGGGCTTATGCTAATTGTTTTTTTCAGGACTTATACAATATAGGCAGTTGAGGGAGGAAGAAACAAGCCACTTGAGAGCTAAGAGTTTACATCATTCAGTGTCATACAGGTGTCTGATATCAATGAATTCTCTCCAATCCATGTTAAAAATGTCTAAGGAGCTGGATTCCTTTTGAAGTTAAAACAGTTTATTAGCATTTTAGGGAAAGTGCATTCTTAAATTATAATAAATTGAGTCGGACATTTTCAGCCTATGAGCTCTTAATTTATTGTGGCTGACAGCATGCAGTCTGTAGTTGCATGTTGCAGACCATAAAATCAAAATGTAAATTCATACATCTAAAATTACTGCATTAACACCAAAGGGAATAAAGCAATATATAAACCAACAGCAAGAATATAACAAATTATTGTAAACACCCCAGTAGTTAAAATTAGTAGCAGGTACCAAACCATAGATTTGTATTCTAAGTATTATGATATTTATGATGCATAAATACCAGTGAAAAGCTAGTTTAAATCTTCAAAATACATCTTAAAGATACCTATATAGGCATGATATGTCCTGTCTAGAGAAGGAGTTCTAAGGGTGTGAAGTCGCCAATGAAAAAGTTCCAACTGTAGTAATTTCCAATCTAATACTATTTGTGGTGGACCTACAGTCGGGCACAGAGGCTTGGGCAGGCTTACACGGGTACAAATACCATTGAAACACAACATTTAGATCTATAAACATAACTAGGACCACTTTAAGCTAGACCTAGAAACTAATTGGTATTGGTACAAAATAAGAAATACAAGGTTCAGTTGCCTGCCCCCCACAAGTAACCAGGCAGCCACTTTCTCTGTCATGTGATGCCTTTTCAATAGCAGCCTCGTTGTTGTTGTTTTTAAAAATATTCTGCAATTTCATGCGGGTAAAATAAGATGTTCCATATATACTAGTTTATAGGTTGACCTCGTGTATAAGTTGATTTAAGGTTTTGGGGCCAAAAATCTGGATTTTAATATGACCCATGGGTAGGTTGAGGGTAATACTGAAGGGCGTGTAACCAAGGATATAAAGGATGTCCTTGCTTCCTTGTCCTACCATCTTATTCCCGTAATTGACTTGTGTATAAGTTGTCCCGGGTTTTTTGAATCAATTTTGTAGTACAAATTTTTCAACTTATAGACAAGTATACTATGGTATGTTGAACCAGATAACCCTTAAGCCAGGTTTTACTTAATACAGTGGTCCCCCGGGTTACGAATCCCCCGGGGTACGAAAACCCCGGGGAACGAAAGAGCCAGGGCCGCAAAAACGGCCCCGGGATCCGAATAAAACCCCGGGATCCAAAAAGGAAAAACCGTGCGGCCCCTTTAAATTTACCGCGCGGTCTGTCAAAGAAAGCGGTCCCCGGGAAACGAAAATTTCCGGGCTACGAAAAGTAATCCGGAACGGATTACTTTCGTAACCCGGGGGACCACTGTACTTCCATGTCACAGGGAAGGAGGTACCCACTGGCTGCATTCTGCCTGGTGGATTTGGGAACAGCTTAGTTGTAGAACAGTTGCACTATATGACATAAGAATGTATGAACAGAGGAGCGGGCTATAAATAAACTATTATTATTATTATTATTATTATTATTATTATTATTATTAAGAATGTTAAATTTTGGAGTTTTGTGAGCAGAACCTACTAGTTTGCCCCTCAGCCTAGCAACTGTGTACCATGTGGGAGAATTTCCAGGTTGTTTACACTCTTCTGTTATTTTTCGTGAGCCCCCAAATTTTATCTACCTGAATATTAACTTAAAGCTGATGATCACTGCTTGTCCATTTTAGACATCCTATTTTTAAAAATGAAAATGACTAGGTAAAAATGTATTTTTCTAAGCAGTGCAAGCTTTAGTTACTTTATTTTATATTCTGAAAGAAGCTTACAGTCAATCCAAAGCTGTATTTGAGAATTTTGGGTTTTGCTATTAGCATGAATGGGATCCAGAATTACAGATGTACCAGATCAGGGTTCCGGATTATGTAGAGAACCTCCATGGATTGCAGACCTCAAACAAACATCCTCTGTGTATAGAGGGTGACAAAACTAGCATTTCCTTTCTATGTTTTTCTTGGCAAGAGTTGTTCAGAAAAGGTTTGCCACTGCCTTTCCCTGAGGCTGAGAGCATTGACTTGCCCATGATCAAATTGACCCCTGGTCTCCAGAGTCATAGTCCAACACTCAAGCCATTAAACCATATGTGACTTTGTGTGTTTACTTACTGCACATACATTTAATAGTTCCCGAATAGGGCATGAATAGGTTGTTTAAGTGAGAAGAGAGTCCAAATGTAAGAAAGTTTCACTTTGCTGCTTCTTTTTTTTAAAGGTTTGGTGTGGTGGTCTTACATTGACAACAGGACTTCAAGTTCCTACTGCTGTGAAAACACTGCAGAAGAGTGAAAATGGATTAAGCGGTTCTTCTAGTAGTCTAACCAATGTTGCCCAGTGATGTTTCCACTTCTAGGTTTACTGCTTTTCTTTGCAGGTAGTTTTTGAAGGGTTTGTGAGCAACGGTTTAATGTGTCCCTGCTATTTCTAAGGCCTGAGTGCCACTACTGCAAAATGTTTGGGGCTGCACTGAAGTGTTAGCAGGAATGTACTGCGAATCTGCAGTGTAATAGGAAAATAGGCACCTTTTTTTTTTATAGAGGAGAAAGTATTTGAGGCTGTAGCAATGCGCTTCTGCTAGACTAAATTTGACTACTTGTCTATGGATGCTTATAACTGATCACTTCAACATGATGTAGAGCCAAGACAGTTATGATCTTACTCTAAAAGCACTGAATGCTTTTCTTCTCTCTAGAACCTCCAACACTCACTCCTGATGCTGAGCTAGGGAGTCATGCACTGACGCTTCACCAATAACCTGCTAAAGCTGGTCTATAAAGTTTTGTCACCCAGTAAAATAGAAAGGGGGAGGGTTAAAATACTCCCATTTTGATCAGTGTCCTTCAATTTAAGATTGCTACTAAACTGTTATGGTTAACCTTGAAACATCTACTTAGTCATGCCACGGACCACATTTTGAACGGGTGTTTGGACACAGTGTCCCATTAACCAGATAGAATATTTTGTGGAATGAAGAATGTCACTTTCATCAAATGCTGTAAGATCATGTTATTTATCTCCAACTTTTTGAAGTTCTTTCTTAATGTGAAATACTTGTAATGATGGAGATCAAGTCACATTGCTGAATTCAGTCAAATCTATGTTGATAAAACAGTCCTCTAGCTTTTTTCTGACTGACAAGCTCTCTTTGAAGCAACATTGCTCTCAGAATCTGCTTTGTCTGTAAACAAATGGATTGTTCCATATACACACTTTAGTTCTTAAGCCTTTAAAACTATGCTAGATGGAATCTGTAATGGTTGAACTCCCAGATAGTAAAATACTTTAATTCTCTAACGTGGGAAATACTCTGGTCCTAAATGATCCATTTCAAGGCTTTCTCCTTTAGGTATAAAAAGTAGATTATACATTCCAGTTTGAAGATGCATAACTCGTGTGCTCATATTACGGAGTCAGAAGCATAAATGAAGGTGGCATGTCTAGATTTCATGGTAATTTCCTTCTCACCTTTATAAAATTTGGTCTTGGCTTCCTCATTCTTCCAACAAAGCACTTAGTGTTGGGTTTTTAAAAAGTTTCTGTAGGTTTGCTGGTGGTTTCTGAGAAACTTCACAAAAGGACAGTAAAGGATATGTGTTTTTGTTTGTTTTGGAAAGTAGATACAGTCTTAGAAATGCAGTCATTAAGTCTGGATGTTTACCTTCTCAATGGAATTATGTAAATTGCTTCTACAGATTTCTTTCTGTGGCTATGTTTATCTAATCAGTGTTCTTTCTTGTCCTCTTGCAAAAAGTGTTCCCTACCAGCAAATCAGAGTAAGGATGCTCATGTCATCAGAATTCGGATCACTTAAAAATATCCTTTTCTGTTTAGCTTTACCATGTATTCCAATAATCAAAGAACACAATATTTATTCCAGTGTTACATTCTGTACTGCAATACTTCCCTGTACTTCTGATGCCGATTCTTTTTGTATCTGCCGCACTTAACCTCAAGTTTTTTATTCCTTGCACTTTTGATCTGTGAAATAAAGATGTTTTGATAACAGGTTCCAGGATCAACTAGCAGCTGCTGTTGGGGGAAAAACTGAGTATACGCAATACTTTAGTGACTATTTCGAGTACTGTAAACCAACATCCAGTTAGTCTGCACGCTGGTGAGATCCCCAAAATTCAAATGATACCATTTGGGTCTAAGTTCCTATTAAACCACTAAGTAAGCTGTGAAAGCAGGACTGAGGTCACGGTTCTTCCCCCAGCGTGTGCGTGCCCACAGTACATCTAGTTGAAACATCTTAAAGAATTTTCTACAGATTAACTGACCTGCATAGTATGCCAGATGGAGTTTTGTTAGAGTTTCCTAACATGTATCTGGGAGCATAAACTGATACAGAGCTGAGGGTTATTTTTTTTTTCTTTATGTGGAAGGATTACTGTGAAATTGTCTGTGACACTGGTGCTTAGTTCTGTTGCTGCTCAACCGGGTAGTCCCGTATCAGTTTATCGAAATAGGGGTATGATGATGAGAGGAAATGCCTTAAGCACTTTAGACATTGTTCTTAGATTATGAAATGTATGCACTAGCAACCCTGATTGGTTCTCATTCTGGAATAAGCATGCTGATGTTGGTGCAATTGAGAAAATGATGACTCAATTTGATTGTGTTGACTCTTCCAAGTTGCAGTTGTGGTTGACAAGGCATGGTATTTTCCCTGTATGTACATAATCTGTCCACTTACCCAATGTAAAATTTAAAGTATTTTTGTATTTGTAGCAAGCAAAGGTTTGTTTTGTATATTTACAGGAAAAAAACTTAAAGGTGTATGGCTAATTTAGTGTTCAGAAATTATGACCTTTATTATAATTATGTAACAAAAATTGGCTTCATCTTAGGGAATACAGTAGCAAATTGAATTTAAACCTCAGACGGTGTGAACTTGCTGAGAATTTCAAATGAACATTTTGAACACCCAAGCCACATGAACAATGTTCTGAATGGAATTTCAAGGTTTAATATTTGAATGTTATATAACTAAAGACTTAATTTTAAGCTTGAGGACTTAGCAAGACCACCTCTGGCCACTCTCTTCTGTTGTTTATCCTGTTTGCTAGGACTCTATTCCCTTTTGCGGTGTAGAACAGGTTGGAAGCAAGATACAATCTGGCAAATATTGACAAGTTAGTATTTTGTATAGTCATTTTTCAACTGAGTGTAGTAGTATAATGGTTGTCCATCTTGTCCTGGACATTTGTCCCCTGGCATTAAAATAAAATGTTCTGAAGGTTAATTGATTTGAAGGAGACCTTTACATTTGCTCACCCTCTCTGGCACCTCTTCCGCACTGTAGAAATAAAGCAGTTTGACATCACTTTTGCCATGACAATCCTACAAAATCCTGGGATTTGTAGTTTGGTGAGGTCTTCAGCCTGATCTGTTTCAGAGACCAAACTAAAAATCCCCAAATTCTGTAGGATAGAGTCATGGCAAAGTGGTGTCAAACTGCTTTATTTCTACAATGTGGATGCACCCCATGTCTTGCATTGGGCAGGTTTTGCCCCATGAGCTGTTCAGTTTTCACCTCCAATAAACACTGCTGTTTGTGCCTTCTCAAAATGGCTCAATATCATTACTCTGCTAGAGGCATAAGGTGTTGATGCTAGAATGCTTATTGCTGTTACATCACACTGATCTTACTAAACAGGGAGATTGCACATGGACAGTACCTCAGGTATGCAGTGCTTCATTCTTGTTAAGTATCCTAAGACAACAGCCCTACTTGCCATAGCAACACTGTAAAATCCGGGTGCCTTAGACCCCATGGAGTGTTTTTATTTGCTGTGTCTTTAAATCAAACACATCTTACAGGCGTTTTGTATTAATAAATAAACTTTTTAAAGACTGCAGACTCCTTGTGTTTAATATAATTTTATTAGAAGTATATACAACCTATCAAATATACAAAGGAAGTAGAAAAGAGACAATACATAAAGAACAACTCTGGGGAATGTTGTAGATAGGTTTTATGAGGTCCAAGGGAGTGATCAAGGCTTCTCATGTAAAGGCAAAAGTGGCCCTGAAGGTAACAGCACATGCGGACGAACACTGTATAAAAGAAAAAAAGTATAGAAAGTTAGAAATGGATTTTAATATACTTTATCTCTTTACGAAACCAATAAATTGAAATGTGGGCTTAGTGAATATACCATCTTAATTTTTACCGCTGATACCCTTTATTTTGTAAGAAAGATGTTCTATGAGTGCAGATCGCCAGACATTGTAACCAGGATTTGACATTTCATCTCATCAGAACTTTTCATTTGTGACCTCTCTCCATTGTCTCTGGCTCCTAGAAAGCATATATTGTCCTCATAATTCAGGTTAGTCATTCTTAGTTTATTTGATCTGGGAGATTGGCATTTCCCCCTCTACTATGCCAGGGACCAATGCCATATTTGTGCCCACTGGCTACTCCTGTTTGTTTCGTTCCAGTAAACTACCTGCAGAGAGACAGCTGATGGCACCAGTCCATGGACCAGAACCTTTGAATAGCACTGGTTTAGGTGGGTATAGTCTTAATAAACAAATACAGTAATAAGACTCCACATATTTTTAATGTCTGTTTCGTCATCTTGGCAATTACATATATCTCCAAATGTGCTGCAGGACCAAGAGATTCTTAGAGGTTGCGTTCTCTAGGGCAGTGGTTCTCAACCTTCCTAATGCCGTGACCCTTTAATACAGGTGACCCCCAACCATAAAATCGTATCCGTTGCTATTTCAGAACTGTAACTTTGCTAATGTTTTCCGACGGTCTTAGGCGACCCCCCCGTGAAAGGGTCGTTCGACACACAGAGGGGTCGCAACCCACAGGTTGAGAATCACTACTCTAGGTTTAAAAAAGTATCTGTAAGCTGCATCCACACTAGAGAAATAACCCGGTTTGGGACCGCTTTCACGGCCCTGGCTCAAGGCTATGGGATTCTGGGAGTTGGAGTATGTTGTGGGGTCCCAGAATCCCATAGCCTTGAGCCAGGGCCGTAGGTTTGTTTTTTCCACTTTTCATGGGAGCCCTAGGTCTCTAACCTCAGCAAATGTGGAGAGCCCACTATCTCTAGACCAGTGGTCCCCAAACAGTGCCCTTTAAGAGATTTTGGACTCCCATCTCCCAGAAGCCTCAGCCATGTCGGCCAATAGTCTGGAATTCTGGGAGCTGAAGTCCGAAAATCCCTTAAAGAGCACAGTTTGGGGATCATTGCTCTAGACCATCTCCCATAAAGAACCAGTCCGTTGTAGTGGTTTGAGTGTTTGGTTCAGTTCCCAGGGTTCATGATGAAACCCATTGGGTGACCTTGAGGAAGTCACACTCTCTCAGCCTCAGCATGACTAAGAAGTGGGGGTTTATATTCATAGAAGCGTTTTTAATTTTGTAAATTTCTTCCTTCACCGTTATGACAATCCGGTCACCCGCTTTTAACCGCCGCAGCTCAGTTCTATGGTACTGGGAAGTGTAGTTCATTGAGGGTTGTCATGGTGCCACGGCAAACTACAATTCCCAGTATTCCACAGCACTGAGCCATGTGTTTGTGGTGGTGGCGGTCAAACCAGATTATTTTGGCAGTGCGGATGCAGCTTGAAATGGGCCTCTCAGGCAGCCATTTTGTAAAAAGTGCTGGGATTTGTAGTTTCCACAAGGCCCTCGGAGCCTCGCCTGCCAAAGAGTGCTGGTGGTGGTACCTCACCGAACTACAAATCCCAGGCATTTGAGAGTTTAAAGTTTTTAATCTTAATACCGTTTAATCATTTTTAAGGGGGGGGGGTTGGATATTGTATATATTGTATCAATTTAAGGTTGTATGGTGGTTTGATTAACAAAAAGCAGGATATAAATAAAAGTTTTATTATTATTTTATATAAAGTAGTATTTGTACACAAAAGGAAGGAAAAAGAAAAACGTGTCAGGACAAGGAGCTTTGCTTGGAGACTTTAAGGTGCATCCACACTGCAGAAATAACCCAGTTTGAGACCGCTTTAACTGCCCTGGCTCAGTGCTAGGAAATCCTGGGAATTATAGTTTATTGTGGGACCAGAGCGCTCTCTCTGACAGAGAAGGCTCAACGTCTCACAAAACTACAGTTCCCAGGATTCCCTAGCATTGAGCCAGGGCAGTTAAAGCGGTCTCAAACTGAGTTATTTCTGCAGTGTGTTTCGGGGACCGCCAGGAAAGGAGAAAGAGGAGGAGCCGTTTTTAAAAAATTCTTTGGGCGGGTGACGTCACTCCAACCGCCCCTCCCATCGGAGAAGCTCAACGTTCGAACCCGGACCGGAAATGACGTTGGGACTAACCATAGAGCTGCTTACGGCCAGAAGGGCTCCTGTGCTGCGCAGTGGGGCTGGTGGTTCCCCTTCCTCCTGATCGCCTTGGTTTTTGCAGCAGCCGTAAAGCAACTTGCACAACAGCCGTAAAGTAGCACTCCCTGCTCCTCCCTTGCTCTTCCTGGCAGCAGCAGCAGCAGCAGCAGCAGGTAAACTATTCTCTTGTTGCCCTCGTCCTCCCTACCCTCTATTAGTAGTAGTAGTAGTAATAATAATAATAATAATAATTAAAAAAAATAATATATTAAATAATAATAAGCCCACCTTAAGGCTTGTGCTTCACGCAGGAGGGGCCAGCACCATATCCAACTGCATTATTCTATTATTATTACTATTATTACTATTATTATTTTAACTTATTAAGGTGGTGTCAAACTGCATTATTCAATTATTATTAAATTATTTATTATAATATTATTATTATTAAATTAACTTATTAAGGTGGTGTCAAACTGCATTATTCAATTATTATCATCATTATTAAATTATTTATTATTATTATTATTATTATTATATTGAATTATTAAATTAAATTATTAAGGTGGTGTCAAACTGCATTATTCAATTAATATTATTATTATTATTATTAAATTATTATTATTATATTAAATTATTAAATTTAACTATTAAGGTGGTGTCAAACTGCATTATTAAATTATTTATTATTATTATTATTATTATTATTACTATTATGATCATTATTAAATTATTAAGGTGGTGCCAAACAGCATTATCCAATTATTATTATTATTATTGTTATTAAATTATTTATTATTATAATATTATTATTAAATTATTAAATTATTAAAGTGGTGTCAAACTGCATTATTCAATTATTATTATTTTTAAATTATTAAGGTGGTGTCAAACTGCATTATTCAATTATTATTATATTATTAAATTATTTATTATTATTATATTAAGGTGGTGTCAAACTGCATTATTATTATTGTTATTGTTATTTATCTATTATAATATTATTATTAAATTAAATTATTAAGGTGGTGTCAAACTGCATTATTCAATTATTATTATTAAATTATTTATTATTAGTATATTATTATTATTATTATTATTATTGTAAATTATTAAATTATTAGGCTGCCTCCTCACTTCATGAAATGATCCAGTTTTGACACCGCCTTAACCTCCCTGGCTCAGTGCTGTGGAATCATGGGATTTGTAGTTTTGTCACACATTCAGTCTTCTCTGTCAGAGAGCTCTGGTGCCACAATTGAGCCAGGAAGGCAATTAAAGCAGTGTTTTAAAAACTGGGTTATTTTCTGCAGAGCGGATGCAGCCCAAGTGTTGTAGCTCTGTCCTGTGGAATCCTGGGATTTGTAGTTTTACAGGGTCTTCACAGCCTCCTCTGCCAAAAAGTGTGTCTGCACAGTGGAAATAATGCAGTTTGACACCACTTTTAAGTACTGAATCTTGGGACCTGTAGTTTTACAAGGTCCTTAGTCTCCTCTGCCAGAGTGTGCTGGTGGTGCCCACCAAACTACAAATCCCAGGATTCTGTAGGATGGAACCACGGCAGTTCAAGTGGTGCCAAACTGCGTTATTCCTTCTGTGTAGATGTTTTTGGTATTGTATGTAAAGCACAAAGAGAGACAGCTTGGCGCAGTGGCCTGAATAGTGGACGGACTCCAGAGATCAGGGTTCAAATCTCTGGCTGAGCCATGGAAACACACTGTGGGCAAGTCACACTCTCTCAGCCTCAGGGGAAGATGATGGCGGCCTTCCTCTGACCAAATCTTGCCAAGAAAACCCTGTGATAGGTTCGCCTTAGGGTTGCTATAAGTTGGAAAAGACTTGAAGGCACAAAATGACAATAACAAGGATGAATTCTTGTAACTCTTCCAAACGTAAGACGGGATAAATGCCTCAGATTTGGTTTAACTGGGTTTAGTGTTGCCCCCACAAACCACATCTGAGAAATTCGGCTCCATCTTGCTCTCTCCAGGTTGAGTCTTCCTTACTTGGGATGCCGAAATCCGAAATATTCCAAAAACCCAAACATTTTTCATGGGTGGTTGAGCTAGTGACACACCATTGTTTTCAAATGCTTCAGTGTATGCACATTTTTGTTTCATGCAAAACATTACTTCTAGTATCCTATAAAATTAGCTTCAGGCTACATGGATAAGGTATGTGAAACATAAATGAATTTTATGTTTAGATGTGAGTCCTATCTGCAAGATGTCTCATGTATATATATGCAAATACCCATATTCCAAAATCCAAAAAATACCTGAAATCCAAGATGCCTCTGGTCCCAGGTATTTTGGATAAGGGAAACCCAACCTGTCGTTGTATTTTAAAGTTGCATTTTAATGGATGCAAAGACTTGTGTAATGGATCAGCCATATAAAAACAGTAAATTAAGCGGTTTGTAAAATGCATACGCGTTTTGTAAGACTTTAGGATATTTTTTGTTGTTGTTGCTTACATTTTCCCAACTTTGTTTTGTGCAGCGAAAACGTAACCCGTTATCCGAAAAGATGAGAAGAACTAAGTTGCTGCTTTTCAGTGACAGCCAAGAAGGTCTTGAAGACTAATGCAGAGAATTAACAAGAACGTAGTTTTGGGTCTTCTGACTTTAACCAGTTCAGTCTTCCTCTTGTTCCAGTTGTACTATTATAAGTATTATTTGTCCCCCAAGGTAAGAATTGTTGCAGCCCTATAATGAAATAATAAATAAATAAACGTAAATTCTGCATAACCAGACTTGTCTTGAGGTTTCATGAGTAACAAAACCCAACAATTTTAAAAGAATCATTTGAAGGAAAGTGTCTTCTGATGTAGAGCCCACTGCTATATATATATATATATATATCTCTAAAAACAAAAGGGTTGGACTTATAGCTAGTAATGTTTAGATTGAGTTGCTGATGACTAACTTGTCCTTAAATTATGACTGGTCTGTGTTCTGTTAAAAAAACATCATGTAAATCTGTGTAGGAGTAGCCAGGCAATATGTTTTTTAAGTGATTGGATGAGAAACTTTGTTAATTTTGGTATTTAGTAGCCCTTGGACCATTTTCTGGGTTTGTATTTATAGCATTCCCATATTGCATTTTTTAAAGTTATTTTTAAAAAAATCAGATACAGAGCTTAGCCCATCAGTACTTGCTTTCCTTGACACATGCGTTTTCAAAACAGATTTCTAGCTGAACCTGCCTCTTACCACTTTTCCATTTGACGCTCTCTGTTATTTCCGTTGTCTTTCTTCAAAATCACTTTTCCAGCAAGATTTTAGATCACTCCCTTAGTCTTTATACCTTATTGTAACTAAATTAAAGTCGGGTTTGAACATTAGACTAGGGCTCTGGAGACCAGGGTTTAAATCCCTACTCAACCATGGAAACCTTGGACAAGTCACACTCTCTCAGCCTCAGGAAGGCAAAGGCAAACCCCATCTGAACAAATCTTGTCAAGAAACCCCGGTGGTAGGTTCACCTCAGAGTTGCCATAACTTGGAAACGACTTGAAGGCATACAACAACAACAAAGATGCAGTTTCTTTCTTTCTCTGCTTAGCTATTCCACCATTTCACTCCCTTTTGTCTGTTGTTTCCCTGGGTCAGTTTTAGACTGTATACCCCTCAGTATAGGAGATCAGCCATGCCTACTGTTATGTTCATTGGCACCATAGAAGGGCAAGGTATCAAGAAAAATGTCTTTGGCTGCAACTGCACTGCAAAAATAATGCAGTTTGATACTGCTTTAACTGCCGTGCTTCAGTGCTATGGAATCCTGGGATTTATAGTCTGTATTGACACCTGACAGAGCAGACTAAATGCATTGATCCACAACAGTTAAAGCGATGTCAAACTGCATTATTTCTGCAGTGCAGGAGTAGAGGTTTGACTGTTGAAATTGGTTCAAATAAAGCTTGGGAAGGTCACCTATTTGGAAGACAGCTCCCAGAAGCCTCCAGCCGCCATGGCTACCGAGACCTATAGTCTAAACCTCTCTTTAAAAAATAATAATAATATAGAAATGCCAAAAATGCAGTACAGGTTGCATAATATAAGGCAATCAAATCATAACTACCATTCATGTATAAAATTTTAACACCAAAATATGCTAACACCAAAACTAATGAGCAGCTTTCTAATCAGTTCAGGTTGTCTTCCCAGGTGTGGCCTGGGTATGGTTTCTAGGACTTACATCATCAAGAAAAGGAGATCAGATTTTTTAAAAAAATACCAGTTTGGCCCAGTTTTTAAGGTACAGATTTGACACGTGAGAACTAAATGTCATACTTGGATCTTCCTTTGTATGAGCAGGATGGTTAATTACCCCGAGATTTGAAACCATCACCAGACAGGCTGCTAAACAAAGATGACTGGGTCCTGATAAAAGATACTAAAGGGAAATAATGTTGTCGCTTCACTTTTCATTGCTCTCTCTTTGTGGTATTGCTGAGGTTTGACTCTTTTCTTTTTCCTTTTTGTTTTTAAAGAATGGAGCTGTTTTCCCCAAGATTAAAGGGACCAAAATGGGGCAAGACAGCAGTCGATGGGTAAGTTGCTCTGCTCATCTTCTTTTCCTTTTTAATTCTTGCTAGTTGTAAACATACCAGACAAATGCATATTTGATGGATTTTGTTTCTTCTGAGTTAATTCATTGCAGTATTCCCTGGAGCTCACCACCTCAAGAACAATGAGCACTTTATTTAGGCATAGACTGCTGTTGTTTTTTAACAGATCAGGTTATATATATATATGTGTGTGATCTTATCCCTGTTCCACTGTGATGTATGTATGTATTTATTTATTTATTTTTGCAACGCACTTTGCAGATAAAATCGTTAACATCTAGTTTTGGTTTGGAACAGTTTATTTTTGGATTTTAACTCTAAAAATCCTTCAGCAAGAAGCCATGGTGACTGGAGATTTAGGGAAGTGTGGTCCAAAATAACTTTGGCTTTGTAAACGGTACAGAAACCGGATGCTCCCAAGCTTCTGATCTGGATTGCATAAATACATTTCATGAATAAATTCCTGTTTTTTGCAGCATGCCAACAATTTCTTGCCACAAATCCTGTAGAACAAGAATCTTGTGCACTAGAAGGCAGCTTCCTCTGTTGCAAAGTTTTCAGCTTTTGAAAATAATCTTTTAAAAAGGTTCCTTCTTGTCTCTTTACACAGCATGTGGTTAGAAAATTCCTTAGTTTGGTGTCCAGTCACAACATAGCTGTGCATCTGATTGATCCCATGCTTCTGGGGTTGATTGATGTAGACTTGGAGCAGCTCAGGACCTCCCCTGATGGAAGCCAGTCAGAATGCAAGTACTTCTGTACTCCCCGGGACTGCACCACATTTGCACTACTGGACAAAGCTTGGAAACATGAGGTGAGATCATTTCCTGCAGCCTTTTCCAACCGTGATAAACTTGACAGCGGTCTTAAAGACTAAATATACTAAATGAAACAATGAGGTACTTGTAGCTCATAATAAATTTTCCAGCTGTCTTTTTGGCAAGAGGAAGTAATACAGGGATCTCATCCTTAAGGTGATTAGACTGATGCTGCAATAGCATCAGAACTCTGAGGATGCCACAGTAATTTGCCTGTGATGGTAATACATGTTTACTTTGGCCTTCAGAAAGAGATACCACCTCCAAATGTGAATTCCAAGAGCTCTGCTGCTATAGCAAAGTTCACCTAAGCATTAGTTACTTTTACAGTCCAATCATTGTGTGACTTCCTTTTGTCTTAAACATAGTATTAGTACTTAAAGAGAAGTTGGAGAGAAACTAAAGGGAGTGATTCTATGCAGAAACAACAAAAAATAAAGGCTAAGTGATACGTGTGATGCCAGGTGTGTTGGACAAAAAGAAGAGATTTGATAACTCTCACAACGTCCGTAGGGAAATGTTTCAATATATATGTATATGTGAGAGGGAGAGAGAATTCAACTCGGCACAACTTAACTAAAGAAAGATTAAGTGGAGGGCAGTTGCCCAAGACTGATTTGCTAAATAGATTGCATATACTTCAGAGGAAGAACTAGCAAAACCACCTTTGAGTTTTCCTTTCCTAAGAAAGCCCTATGAAATTCATGGGGTTGGCATAAGTCAGCAGGTGGCTTGAAAGTATACACGTGTGCACACACTCAAATTTGGAAAGAGTTTCAGGCATTAAAATCTGTAGTAATAAAGGAGAGAGTGAGTATGTGTGTCTCTGTCATAATCTCCAAAATTAAGAAACTTATGCAACTAAAGAAACCTTAAGGTTGTGCATCTCAGGTTTGTTATTGATTTGTTAATCTAAATTTGTCTGAAGCCTGCAGTACCAGCTTGCGTCACTAGATGGGAGACCTCTCTAACTAGAACTTTTTGGTTATGGTTAAAACCGAGTTAGCAGGGGAGAGAAAAGGTTGAACTTCTTGATTTTGGGGAGTAGAGAATGAATGAAGCAGAAAGCTGAACCAGCACATGGAAGGCAAAAGAAAAGGTCATGGTGCAGGGAGGATGTGAGACCAAACTCATCTGAACTGTGTCAGTGTTTTGGAACATCATAGTATTGTTTGTATTGAACAAAAGCAGACTGGTCAGTGTGGCAACGATTCCCTCAAGGTAGAAAACTTGAAAATGAATGTCTTAAAATATATGGCGTTGATGGAATAACATCTGTACACTAGTTCTTCCAGAAATGGTTTTTTGAGTTGAAGCTTCCTTAAGAATAGTTTAGTTTAACTAAGCAGTAGAAGAAATGACAGGTTCAGATTTTGTACTGTACAGTAGGCCCATGGTATCTGATGCGGTTTCATTCCGGGACCACCCCCACCATGAATACCAAAATCCGTAGCTGCTCAAGTCTCATTATATACAGTGGCACAGTAAAATGGTGATCCTTGCATAAAATTGCAAAATAAAGGGTCGCTTTTTGGAATTTTTGGGGTGGAATCTTTTGAAGCTGTCATGGAATCCTTGGGTGCGGAATCTGTGGATACAGAGGTAACCCTTTTCAACTTGAGGGCTGAAATTAGTTTCCAGTAAATTCTCAGCTGTATTCCAGTGGTGGATGTGGCCAAAGGCTCAAGGGTCAGGTCAAAAATACCAGCCTTAAATATCTTATTGCCAGTAAATAAGACAGAAAAGGCATTTTAACCATTTAGAATGCCAGTGTGAGACCTCAGGCAGAAGCTGGGAAACCGCTAAATGATGGTGTGTCACGAGGAAGGGGCTTCAAATATGGCCAGCTAGAAGGCTAGACTAGGATCTGAGAGAAGGTCACTTTGGGGTTTTCCATTGTGGTTGTAGCACAATGGTGGAATCACCTCATGATAGTTCTGTCTTGTTGGGGCTTTTTTCCACATCACCTGCCAAAGAGGGTGTTTTCCAAAGTAGTATGACGGTTATATGAGCAGAGCTATAACTAATGCCATTTGTCAATTTTAGGTGGGCTTGTTTCGAGCTGCTGAGAGAGTGGGCTTCCAGTGGCTAAAGATTCAGAACAAAGACCCGCGTCTGGACGGGATGGATGACCTCTCTGGAACTGAGATCCCCTTGCACTACATCTTCAGGCTGGCAGCTCATGCCATTCACCTGGTTGTTTTTTATGAGAGAAGTGGCAACTACCTCTGGCATGGGCCACTGCGGTTAAAATTACACATGGACCGGAAGTTTGTTCCTTTCCAGAAGTTACAGTTTGGCCGCTATCCTGGAGCCTATGACAAGTAAGAGAGGGCCGGACAGTAGGTTTCACTGTGCTCAACCACTGAGCTTTAGTTGTCAAATAAAAACTGCCATCATCATTGAAAGACCAAAAAAAAAAAATCAGATGGGGATGGTTACAAATGGGAAGGCACCTAGATCAGTAAAACAAACTTTTACATATGTTAATGCAAGTTATAAGACAACTTGATTCTCTTTCCTTTCTCATTACTGTACCAACACTGGAAATCATCCAGTAATTATTTGGCAATAGGTTTGGGACAGACAAAAGAAATGCATCTTTAAATACCTAATTGCCTATCAGCAGCTATTAGCTGTTATAATTAAATGGAATTTCTCTATATAAAGGCAGGCATACCTTTGAATATAGACAGAACATCAAACAAAGTAAGAGAGAAATAAATTAATGTGCATCTTGAATGTTGAAAAAAGCTATAATTCCTCAATGACGAAGCCACTCAAATACATCTGTCTTCTGTGGGGACTACGTTTCTCTCCTTTCCAACTGATGGCAACCCTCTGGTATGGTGGCATACCTATTGTATCAGGTGAAAACAGTTAAATTGGTTCATAATGTCATGTCACCTACCCTCCTGCTTCTAATTTTATTTATTTTTTACCTTTCAGCCTGTCACGGTCATTTGTATCATTTAAAGTAATAAACATTTCACAAGTCCAAAATCAGCTTTAACTTATATAATATATATATTCAGGGAAGAGGCTTAAAGTAGCGTACATGCGTTTCTGATTGCTGCTTGTTGGCACAGATGGGCTGAAAGTAATGTGGATGGATGGAGTGATACTGAGTGGTGAAGGACAGGATGCCTTTAGTGTTTATGTATCTGAGGTGATAGTGCTTGCATTACTGGGTTTTTTTTTCCTTCCTTTTTGTCATCTTAATAATGCAAATTGGAAAGGAAGTGATTAGTTTTGTCAGATTTTCTGACCTGGATAATGTAACTTTTTTCCCCCTTTCACAATAGATTAGAACTACTGAGTTTTTCCATTGATGGGTTAACAGTCCAGATTCCAAAAGAACCATCTGTGTTCCTAGAGGAAAGATCCCACTCTCGCTTTATTGAATGTAGGTACAGAGAAGCTCGCTCTTTCTTCCAGGTTAGTGGTTATCGAGTAGTGTTACTTTCAAAATGTGAATTATTTCTAGCTGTGGTTCCCTGGTTCTGTCCCTCCTACAAAGTTCTTTTGTATCTGTTAAGATCTAATGAGATTCAATTCAGACCTATCAAAATAGTAACTTAGAGTTTCAGTCTAAAAACCAGCCACAAGGTCCCATATTTTGTACTTGTAGTAGTTGCTTGTTAAGATTTGTTATGCAGCTTAACACTTGGTGGCGCCAAAGAATGAACATAAACTATGAAGAACATATTTGTATATGGAGAAAAAGAAAACCATTGCATTATGTTGCCACGAGTCAGAAATGACTTGAAGGCACAGCAATTTGTGAATCATCTGAGAAAGATAAAAAGTAGGACAGTTTACGAAAGCACTTTATTCTTTTCATAAAGCAGGACAATTTACAAAATAACCACCTTTCCCTGTTTTTCTTTTCTTTTTTTAAAGGTGTACCCTGATGATGCATCTCCTGATGCAGTGGAATTCAGGAAAAAGGCCAAGGCATTGCTGCATCTTGCTGCTCTGACATTAAATAGTTTAGGAGTAAAATTCTGGCTGAGCAGCGGAACTTGCTTAGGTAAGGAGTTTACTACCACTTTTGGAACTAGATTTTTTAGTTTTTTGGCCCCTGTGTTGGCTGTTGAGTGAGAACTGAATGCATCAAATGGATTAATTGTGTCAGTACACCAAAGAGTCTAAAATAGCACCAGCTTGCTGCAAGCCTCTTCTATCAGCTTACAAAGGTCTCCACATTTCCATTTTCTCCTCTCTAGTGCTTATTTCAAAAGACATATTCAGGGGTAGCCATGTTGGCCATGCAGCAAAATGCAACAATGTCCAAAAATTTACAGAAAGAGCAATACTCAAATGCCAATCAAAATGCACAAAATACTTGATGCAAGCTTCATCTGGCAAAAGATGTTTAAAAATCATACAGGAGAATAAAAATGATGGTAGAGTCACAGGCCTACATTTTTCAATGTGATCTTGTAGCACCCTTGAGACTGACTGAAAGAGCAACTTTTTTTAAATAGACGTGCCTACATTTTGTATCAGATGTTTCTATTGTAATTATGGAGGGATCTCAATACTGTCAAAGATTACTCCCCTTCTTGGCCATGTGGGACCAGGGACAAAGGGCAATAAAAGACAGGTAATAAAATTTCACCTCCATTAGCAACAGAAAAAATAACTTGAATAAATTATCTGTCTTGGGGTAATCTGTCATTGGAGGGAGGGGACTCAGTTACTTTTCAATTAGGTGTTTTTGACTGTATAGAATGTATGTATTTTTGAAATGCATTTTACTCCCCATGCACTTTTTTCACATCGCTTTTCTTCATTTGTGTTTCCTCTTCATTTTTTTAGTTATTTGAGATTAAGATGTTTGTCAGGGTAGCCCTCTCTCTGACTATTGTTGAACTTCATTTCTCATCAGCCTTAGCCAGCCTGGCCAGTGATGAAGCATAGTATATTGTACATCTTCCAATATATATTGGGGACAGGGGATGTTTCCTACTTTATGATTTGCTCTCTGTACAAGGCTTTTTAGTCTGAAAAAAAAAACCAATTCCCACACACTTCAGTGGCTTGAACATTATTCTGTGTACTCAGAGGGCAAAACCCCTTTCTTCTGAATCCATCCTAGCAGGGTAACTGGCTGCTGAGGAAGGGCTAGAACTCTCTACCATTTCTCTGTCAGCATTCAGTAGGATAACTAATTTTTAAAAAAAGTCTCTGGAGGAAAGCAACATTAAACCTATAAACTGTACCAACTTTCAGTTCATAGACGTTAGCCTTTCTATTTGCCCTAAAGCTCATGGTTCTGCTGTATTTTTAGGTTGGTACAGACAGTGCAATATTATTCCCTACAGCAAAGATGTGGACTTGGGGATTTTTATTCAAGACTATAAACCGGAGATTATTTCAGCATTTCAGAAGGCAGGATTACCACTAAAGCACAAGTTTGGCAAGGTATGTAGCTAATGTGTCTAACAGGTAATTTGCTGTCTTTATCATCTTTCTTTCTATGAAGATCTGGGGGCTAAACAGACAGACAAAAAGAGGTACTTTCAGGCTGGCTTGAAGGTGTGGCATTTAGATGACACGTGCCTTGAAGCCAGCAGGAAAGTGCCCTCTAGGCGTCTAATGCCAAGAAAAGCCATTTCAAAAAGAAGCAGCTTTTTTTCCGCTTCTTCCTGGCTTGAAGCCATGTCATGTGGTCATGACATGAGCACTCCAGCTGCCTTGGAAGCCGGTGGTGCAGTTGGTGGGGTTTCAATGTGGCTTCAGAAAAGGCAACTTCAAGCCACTTTTTCCTGCCCATCTGTTTCACCCCCTGGTTTCAAATCTCTCCTTAGCTCTGAGACCTGTTTGCACTGGAGGGCGGGGCAGCTTGGAGTAACCAGAGTTGTCTTGGCCTTCCTCTGTTGCAAAGCCCATTGTTCTGACATTGGGTGGTTGACTGCACACATGTCCTGCTGAGCTGCCCAGCACATCCACTACCTCTGCAGATTGCTTTGCTCTGAGGTCAGAATGAGGTTTCCTGCGACAGTCACATGGCCAGATAACATGGTCTGACCTCAGAGTGAGCTAATGGTGCAGATACGCTGGGCAACTCAGCAGGACACATTCCAAACAGCTGCCAAGTATCAGAACTGAAGATCCAGAGCAACTGGAGAATTTTTGAAATGTAGGACAAGAGGGGTGAAACCCAGTTCTCGTACTGAGCAGGCTGGACATAGTCTGGGTCTACTCACACCGGAACTCGGCTTTGGCCCATGCTTTGTTCAGTCTTCCTGTTGAGGGAACAGGGGAGGCCGTTGTATTTGGCCCATTGCAAATAAGGCCTGAGTCTTACTTGGGGTGACTTTGGGTTTTTCCTCAGCCAACCTATCTCACACAGTTGTTGTGAGGATAAAATGGAGAGGGGGACGGGAACTCTGTCTACTACCTTGAGCTTCTTGCAGACAAAGTTAATAGTTTTTATCCTAGTTGTCAGGTCTCTGTGCAAGCCACATCCCAGCATGCCCCTTGCATTGGAGTATAAATGAGAGGCAAAAGTTTTTTCTCAGTAGCTTGGTTTTCACTGACTGAAATAATTTGGATTTGGTTTAGTCATTGACCTAATTGTATGCCTTGGTGCCGTCTTCTTAATATTTCTTGTACAAAGGCTGTCAGGTGTATATTATGTTAAGTGCACGTAAAACAGTCACTCTTATTTTGAAGAAAAAGCAGTTATAGATTCTCAAACTAGAATTCTCTCCTGATTCATATCAGAGGCTGCACCACTTTTCTGACAAAGTCTCTTTCACCATAAGGTGCTGTCTGTTGCAAGATCAGGAAGGCATGTGGTTTTTATTAAATTAAGCTATATTTCTGTGTACTGCACTATATGTTTGTTTTGTTTGACAGGCAGAAGACAGTTTGGAGCTCTCCTTCCAGGCAGGAGGCGATGATGTGAAACTTGATATTTTTTTCTTCTATGAAGAGAATGACCATGTGTGGAATGGAGGAACTCAGGCGAAATCGGGCAAGAAATTCAAGTAAGACTTCATTGAGTCTTCTGCAGTTGGTTTTCTGTCTTTTTGAAGAACACTGTTGGAATTCTCAGTGATAACCAGGGGCTCGATGCTGTATAGCTAAACCTTACCTGACTTCTTTTGCAATGTACAGCTACAGGTGATTGCTTTTCATTTCCCTAGGACAGTTCTTTTCAAACTCTGGCCTTCTTTCCCTATTTTTTGGGTTCTCAGTTCCCAGAGGCCCCAACCAATAGTCAGGAATTCTTGTAACTGAAGCCCCAAAGGTCAAGCTATGCTTGAAATCCACATTATCTTGACCTGGAGATAAAGTAGTGCCCTGTGACAGTGACCAGTGCCCTCTCAGAACAGTGATTGCATTAGATCAACTTTTAGAATAATCTTTAAAGTACAAGGATGCTATCGTGGACAGACACAAGTTCCTTGGCAGAAGAATCAGTGTGTCATGGATTCCCTGAAAGTAGAAAGGTTGAAAATCATTGATTTGACTAAGGCACTTGCTGTAGTGATTCCTAGAGCAGCAGGAAGGAGAGCAAAAGTTAATGAAATGCTCTTAAACTAGGAGCACTGATTGAATTCTTGAGAGACCTGCAGTGGATTTGGAATCAGGTGGGTTTGGAGAAATGCTGTATATTTAAATTGACATTTCAAGGTAGAAGAAATGTGGCATTCTTGTTCGTTTTTTTTCTTCCTGAGTTTGTTTCTTTAACATTTTTTAACCCCTTAGTGTTTAACCCATGAAAATTGTGTTAACTGTTCCATGTGACAGGGAGGCTTATTTGCTTTCTCCAAAAGGTGTACACTTTAAAACAAGCTGTTTCTCTCCTATTGAGGCCTCATTTTATTTTAGCTATGCACACTCTATCTGCACCTTATCTTCAAAATGGTGTGTCTGTGTCTGGAATTCAGTGGCCAGAACTGTGTAAAGAGTGCCTTGTGGCTGGGCTTCACTTGTTTTAGAGTGCCCATTACTAGTCACAGTTGTTGTCCCTGATGACTTAACCTGCACAGAGAAAGTATGACCTGATCATGTTCTGATGAGACTACTGCAGAGTTCATGAATACATGAAACACTTTTCAAAGCATTAGTAAGCCAAATATAGTCATTCCAAGGCTAATAATTCTGATTAAGCGATTGGAATGCATTGTGCTAATCCTTAAACTGAAGGATTAAGCTGGACCTGGAGAGGCTGATAGTTCTCTCCTGAGCACAGTTTAGATTGGTGGTGTTTATTGCATCTGAAGTGCTGCTTTTACACTCAAAAACATTAACTTTATCAGATACCATATTCTGGATCATTTCTTCACACCCCATATTCTGGCAATGGGTGCATGGTGACTGTAAATGGGATCATTCTGAATGGGGACATTCTGGCATTACGTCCATCCTCTCCACTCCTTGCCCCCAGAACAACGAGTAGTTGCTGAATTTGCTGTTCTTTCTGTTAGCCTTTTGGCTTGTCATCTGATGTAGTTTCATTATTCTGATGATGATTTGTTTTAACTGCTCTTCTACATTTTTGCTCCCTGAGTCCTTTTCGCTTTGGATGTTTAATGTACTGTGAATTATGCTATGTTCTTTGTCATTGTTGGGGGCTGTCTTGAGAGTTGTGAAACTAAAAGGCAAGGTTGTAAGAGTTGACGTGCTTCATATTTGAACCCATGTCTCAGTTCTTAAGTTCAGCCCTCCAGCCAAGCATCCAACTAGTTGTCATGCTACATCGTGTGCTTAAAATGTTGTAATTAAGTATGCATAGAAAAGACATTCTGAATATATACGTACAGTATCAGGGAGTGTTGAGCTTATACAAAACGGAGAGGATTCCATTGCCATCGGGTTTTCTGGGACAGCATATTCAATTTTCACCTCCTCTAGACCTGTTGAACCATATTTTATCAACCAAGTTTTATCAGTGTTTTATTTCTGTTATGGAGTTCCATCTATTTATCCTGGGTAGTATGTAACTACATCAGTGAAAGGTTGCAGATATGTACTTGGTTTATAAATGGCTTAGGCTGGTTACAGAATTTGGCTGCCTGAAAATCTAAACTCTAACCTTTCTTCTTGCTTGTTTGTTAACAACAATGATAGAATTCAAGTCCTTGAGATTCCACTTTGTGATGTGATAGAAAATGCCTGTTCAAGTGTTAGAAGCCAGAGGATTTCTCAGATTTCGAGGTCTCGGATATCTCTTTGCTGCTTGAGATTTTTGAAAATACTCATACAAATGGAAAGTGAAGGGGGAATCAGAAGAATCCATTAGATCCTTTGAGATTAGCTGGTTATTTCAACATGACTGTGTAGATATTATTCCATTTCTCCAGATTCCAGTGCATCTGAAGAAGTGGACTGATATACAGGAAAGCTCATACTGAAATAAATTACAAATATATCTTAGTTAAGGAGTAGATTTGTTCCTGGACATTGCTTCTTTAGCAGAAAAAATTGGTACCAGAGGCAGAAATAATGTGAAAGAGCTGCCTGAAAGAGAAGGAGTTGAACATATTTCAATAAATCTTTCATTCAGAACTAATAATATACACACATGAAATGGAATAACTAGGTCAGATAAACCTGTCACGAGTAAACAAAAACATTTTGAACTTGTTCCAGACCATTTGAAGACTGCTTCCAAAATCTATCCAAGGATGACCTTCTCTTTCACCAGCCTCCACTTTCCTTATGATTTCTGTTTTGGTGGCCAAACGTATAAATCTACACTGCTTTAACATGTCTGCGTCGTATAAATCTATCTGTTCCCCCCTTTTATTTCTATTTAGCTGTGCACACATGCTCTGTAAGGGACTGTGGAAGGAGCTGATGTTTATCTTGCCTCTTGTAGGCCAACACATTAGACTAGAGTATGATTGGCTAGAGTAGAATCCCATTCATTCCTAGTTCCAGCTTGGATTGTATTATTTACTACAGACATGCTGCTGCAACTTGACACCAAAAGTCTATGTTTCTCCTGTGCTTCACCATCCTTCTGGAAAGGAAGGAAAAGGCAAGAGACTGGATGGATGTAAAAAAACATACAGCTAAATAGAGGACAAAGAATAAAAGGGAAGAGGTGGGTGTAAAAAGACATAGGCTTTGTTAGCCGAGGCACCCCTGCACTTAATCTCAAAGGTGCTCTAGATTCCTTTGTGTGTGCTGAAACATACTAATGAGGCTATCTCTTTGAAAACTGGAATAATAATAATAATAATGGGATGATTAGGATTAAAATATATCTAGAAAATAGTTAAGAGAGTACACATGACAGAGCTTTCACTGTAGTGGCACCTTGGCTGTCTGTCTCACTTGAGTCTTCAAAGCTAGGCATATTATTTCTAGGTCTGGCTATTCTGAATGTGTGTGTTTTTCTCTTTAATTTTTTTAAATAAATCTGTTTTCAAGTTAGGTTTTATCCATTTGTATTTAATGTCTATTGTACATCACTATAAGACTCTCAGCAGGCTGAGAATCTTTAAATAAATATAAATCATAAAGAGGTATTTAGTGTGCATAATTTACATCGGTTGCAGAAATCAGATTTACAGATTGCAAAATGTGATCTGACTGGATGCAGAAACATTTTCTTCATGATATTTTTTTTACCACAGGTTGCAGTGATTGGTGAGCACCTTACTTGCCTTATATTGACCCTTTTTCTACTTTCTGTAACACAGGTACTTGTTTCCCAAATTCACACTGTGTTGGACTGAGTTCATAGAACTCAAGGTACGTGTACCCTGTGAAACCCTCCTTTACATTGAAGCGAACTATGGTAAAGATTGGAAGATCCCTGTGCAGGTGTGGGACTGGAAAACGTCGCCACCCAATGTCCAGCCCAATGGGATGTGGCCTATTGATGAATGGGACGAAGTCATTCAGCTCTACTGATCTATTTGCAAGACGTTGGAATGTATCTGTTGCCAGTTGAATTGCACCTTGTCCAGAAGTCCTCCTCAATTCTGGGATACTTCATTCTAGTTGGAAATGGAGGTAGAACAAGCAAGAAGATTAGTGCATGGTTCTTGGCAGCTGTTTCTATAGCTGGGGAGAAGTTTTACAACAGTATAATTATGAGGAAAAGAGCACTATGAAGCAGGCTTTTTGAAATGATATTGCATCAGCATGGTGTAGTTGTTTGAGCCCTGGTCTATAAGTCTGGGGATTACGGTTTGACTCCCCATTTGGCCATGAAAACCCATTGGGTGACCTTGGGCAAATCACACACGCCTCAGAAAACCCCATGTTAGGTTCACCTTAGTCACCATAATTTGGAAACGACATGAAGGCACTCAACATTGTGTCAAACTGACTTAAGAAATAAATTGTCTGCTGTACTTTATGCCACACTAAAGCCAGCCAGACCTCACAACCATGTACTGTATAATGTTCCATCAGAGCTGCCTAAAGTTCACAAATTTTCCTGTCAGCCTAAAATTGTAAAAAATGAAAGAGACAGGGATAGATCGCTTGGTACAACAGCCCATTGCGTAAGCCTACGCAAGTCTCCATCATTCCACCCTCTCCTTCTACAGATTATTTCAAAAAGGGATTTGAAAGCATTTGGTGTCACTAAGCATTGGTACAGAGCTAAGATATGGATGCATTTGGAATGCAGTCTGATGTTTTGGCCACCCTGTCTTTTGAAGTATAGTGTAAAGCTGGAAGAGAGTTACAGGAATGGATCAAAGACTGAAGCTCCTTCCCTCCAAGAAAGAACTAGAATATTTAAGGATTTGGGGGGATTATGAAATTACTAATGGGTGGAAGAAGTTAATAGGGAAAAGGTGTTTTTTCCCAATAATAGTAGAACTCACAGGGGCATCTAGTGGCTATGAGTGATGAACAATTCAAGACAGAGAAAAGAAAAGCTGTTTTCCACAACATATAAATCAGAGGTGGAGAAAGTGTAGTCTGCAGGTCACATGTGCCTCGCTACCCTTCACCCAGCCCTGCAAACTCAGGTATCCCAATTTAAAAACAGTGGGGGGAAAAACACCTTTCAGTTTCAAAATTCTCCCAAACCACTCAAGCAGCTACAATCAGAATCACTGGCATGAGAACATTTTCTTCTCTTCATTCCCCAAAACTATCTCAAAATAAAAGGAGGTGATTTCAGCCAAAAGACCGAAACTGGAAATGAAGTGACTTCTGGCTGCTTTGTCTTCACTCCCTTTGCCAGCCATGGGGCCTACCCATTTTTGAGTTGCCACCCTTGGCATAATTAGTAGAATTTATTGGCCCAAGATGTACTGATAGGTTAGTTGGCAGTAAAAGGGATTAAACCATTGCTGATGGGACGGGCAGACTATCACTAACTTAGGCCAAAAACAGACAGCGGTAAAGGGGCGGCTTGCCACCTCTTTGAATGCTGGATCAGGACCACAGCAACCGCATGCTGAAATCTGGCATTTTTCTAGCCTCCAAAGATGCAGCAAAATGCAGCTATGTTCTGGGCTGGAAAAAACACCTTTTCTGTTGTGGCAGTGGCTTTCCCCATTTCTGTGGCGCAGTGTGCGTAAATGCCGCCTGCTGTATGGTCAGTGGGGTGGTGTGATACTGGCATGAGGCTGGCTCATTTTGTCGGTCTGTACCAGCAATTAGTTTTCTTGAATCTATGCTACCTGTGTACTCAGGGACTGTCTTTGAGTCACAAAGGAGCACTACCAGAATTAACAGTGTGCCCTTCATATTCTGTTTGTGAATGTCCTCGAAGCATTTGGTTGCCTACTGCATAAAACCATGGATGAGGCTCGATGGACTCTTGATCTGATCCAGCATGACTCTCATTGTTAAGTGTTGGAAGGAACCCCATTGTTCTCAGTGTAGTTCCTCTTTAAGGACATTCCCTGAAATCCAGCCTCAATTAGTTTTCATATGTAGAATCATAGAATCATAGAGTTGGAAGAGACCACAGGAGCCATCCAGTCCAACCCCCTGCCATGTAGGAATTTCCAATCAAAGCATCCCCAACAGATGGCCATCCAGCGTCTGCTTAAAGATCTCCAAGGATGGAGATTCCACCACACTCCGAGGGAGTGTATTCCATTGTTGAACAGCCCTTACTGTCAGGAAGTTCTTCTTAATGTTGAGGTGGAATCTCTTTTCCTGCAGTTTGCATCCATTGTTTCGTGTTCTAGTCTCTGCAGCAGCAGAAAACAAGCTTGCTCTCTCCTCAATATGGCATCCCTTCAAATATTTAAACAGGGCTATCATATCACCTCTTTTCTCCATACTAAACATCCCCAGTTCCCTAAAGCGCTCCTCATAGGGCATGGTTTCCAGACCCTTCACCATCTTAGTTGCCCTCCTTTGGACATGCTCCAGTTTCTCCACATCTTTTTTGAATTGTGGTGCCCAGAACTGGACACAGTATTCCAGTTGGGGCCTGACCAAAGCAGAATAGAGTGGCACTATTACTTCCCTTGATCTAGATGCTATACTTCTATTGATGCAACCTAACATATCATTGGCCTTTTTAGCTGCCGCATCACACTGTTGGCTCATGTTCAATTTGTGGTCTACTTGGACTCCTAGATCCCTTTCACATGTACTTTCATTCAGCCAGATGTCCCCCATCCTATATCTCTGCATTTCATTTTTCCTCCCTAAGTGCAGAACCTTACACTTCTCTGTATTGAATTTCATTTTGTTAGCTTTGGCCCAACTTTCTAGTCTATTCAGGTCATTTTGAATTTTGATCCTGTCCTCTGAGGTATTAGCTACTCCTCCTAGTTTAGTGTCATCTGCAGATTTGATAAGTATGCCCCCAATTCTGTCATCCAAATTATTAATAAAGGTGTTTAATAGCACTGGGCCCAGGACAGAGCCCTGTGGGACCCCACTGGTCACTACTTTCGAGTGCCACTAATAGTTCAACCTTTTTGCTACTTCCTCCCAAAAAGGAGTTAACTTGTTTTGCATTTGGTCATGGCATTGAAATTCATTTACAATGCCAATTTGTCACTTCACATTATTAAGAGTAGCAACTTTGGAAATAAGAAACAGAGCAAACTAGACCAAGAAACTCAGTTTCTATGTAGTGCTGGATGAAACTTTTCCTAGTATATATTATTAATTATAAAGTGTTAACATGGACTTAAAGTATGTTTAAATTATTTGGAGCTCTATAATACAAAGCACAATAATGTAACAGAAGGGAGAATGTGAATAGAATGTTTTCCAACAGATTCAAAATGCTCTTGGATGCTGTTAGAAAAATTAATAGAGAAGGAACTAATACATAACACGGGCTAACAGTATTTAATTGAGTTTTGTTTATTTTGTACATTATATCATCTAGTCAGCTGTGCCAATCCCATTGAAATGAATGAAGTTACCGTATATACTTGTGTATAAATCGACCTCGTTGAGGACAGTTTTGGGGGGCAAAATCATGGATTTTGATAAAACCTGTGGATATCAATCAATCAATAATGGATAAGTCGGGGGTCAAACACAGGCATTTTACAAAAGAGCTAAAGGGGGAAACAAAGCACCACTTCTTTTCATCCTTCTCCATCTCTGGACCTCTTCCAACGGTCACAGTCGCAGCATGGAAAATGGGGAAACATGCCTCGGCACACATGCACAAACACTCTTTCTGCCCCTTCCTTTATCACCTGCATTTCCAAGGCTCGTGGCTTGCAAAACGGAGTAGAAACCTCCCTCCCCCCCCCCCCTGCTTCACTACCAGCATTTCCAAGGCTCATGGCTTGCAAAGTGAGGTACACGTCTCCGCATACTCTCTTTCTCTCACTCTCTTGCCTCACCAGCTGTTTGTTAGCTCTGGCTACAAAGAAAGGCCGAGGGATAAGACATGCACACAGAGGAGAGTGCATTCGGGGACACAAACGGGGAGCTGCTTAAAGATCCCTGGCTACGAAGAAAGGGTGGGCACTTGTTTTAGGTACTTTATAAGCAGTATTAATGTATTGCCCCATATATAAGTCGGCCCATGATTTTAGAGCCCATTTTGAGGCATAAATTTCTCGATTTATAGTCAAGTGTATAGAATGTTTTTTGGGGATTGGGACCATGTGTTTAGTATATACTTGTCATGTTATTTAAGCCATAGTACAGTTTTAACTTGCAGTTTAAGATGTTAATAATTACAAAACAGTCTGGAGGCATTGGAGACTTCTAAAAGACATATTTCATTCTTATGGCAATTTTCTTTGTAATAAACATGTAAAAAATAAAGTCAACCTGTTTGTTCATTATGTGAAGTTATGATATAACCAGGGTGTTTCCGAGGAGTGCATACAGACACATCGGGAGGGGGGTTGCCTTCTGGTGCGGAGGTACCACTGCATCTCTCTGTAGGTAGACTGGGATTGCAGAGACCGAAGATCCTGTGAGGGACCCATTTCACCCATCCAGAGTTGGCAAAAGGCTGTGGGGATGCTGTCAGAATGCCACAGTGAACTGGAGTTGTGTCCTACCATGAAATAGCTCCTGGATCCCTGCAGAATTTGTGAACAATACAGATAGACTGAGACATGGACAGGTCCTTCAGGTGCCCCAGTCCACCAACCGTGGGCAAGTAACCATACCCTTTCTCTTCCATAGGATCCCATTCTACCCATTCTAAGGACCATTGGCCTGGCAACTCCAAGCCTGCGGATAACAGTATGGGTTACCGTACTGGGGTGACATCAGTGGATATGGAGAAAAAAATTGCATTCTTGACACAAGTCTACATGACCAATTGTTAATATGTCCCATTGAGAGAAACTGATAGGGGCAAGGAAATATGTTCTTGCATAATTTTGAAGATGATCCTTTGCATTATTATGAATGTTTAATCGGTGACAGCAGATACAAAACAAACACTTCCAGAAATCTGATCACCTGGTTGCCATAATGTTTTTCTGTACCTAAATATAAAAATTTGAATTTTTGCCTACATTTGCTCACTAAAAATTCTTCCTCTTTGGAATATCATAATGATGAACCTGCTTGTTCCAGGGAGGGAGGAAAGTATGCAAAACCAAATCCTTGGCAACAATGACATTTATCATGAAACAGATAGGCTGTCTATAAATGCAAACCCAGGTCTGTTGTTTTTTTGCTGTCAGGCCAAATTCTAATTTTGGTGACCTTTGTATCAGAGGCCTCTAAGAGCCTGTAATCTGTGGTATCTTGCAGACTTGCAATCGTGACTTCTTTGATTGACTAAGTCCATGATCTAAATATATGGTATCACTGGTATGTTCTAATGTGCCGTTAAAAATATTCTTGTGCTTAGCAAGTGAACTGAAAGGATAACAGATCCAGCAGCAATTTATAGCCGCCCCTCCATTTTTGTGGGGGACCCGTTCTGGACCTTCCCCGGCAAAAACGAAAAATTGCCAACATGGCTTGGTGTGTACCCCATTTTGTCTCCCCCACATTTGCCACTTGTGAACGGGCGAGGGATGCAGACTCCAAGCCCACAAAAACAGAGGGGCAACTGTACTTGGGGCATAGTTATGGATTATATTAATGTTCTTACAGACAGCATCCCTATTTCTACATTTCCTTTCCCCTTAGGTATGGGTGTGTTTACCATGATGATGTTGTGCTCTCATGTATGTTTTCTACTCTAGCTCCCAACTGTGTTAAAACAGGCATGAGATAAAAGTGCAATATAGGTGTCCGTAATGATTATGAGAGAGAATACAGCACAGAGAAGGTACTTTCAGCAGCTTCCCCCACAGTCTGCATTTAAATGGCTCATTCAGGACTCTGAGTCTCAGTGGAAGGCAGTTAGAAAAGTGGAAGACCACATTAGAGAGCTAACCAAAAACATCAGGGTTGGCTAAAACATGTTCTTTCCTGAGGTGAAGAAAAAGATACACACACACACCCATTGACAAGCAAAGGCTAAGGAACTGGAAGCTGACAATGGTGCAGTCTGAAGGCTATTGTACAGGGTAAGGCCAAGCTGAGTGTGGCACATAGATTTGTCTTATTTCATACCTTGCTGCCACACTCATCATTTGCCACCTAAGTCTTGGGATCTGTTCTTTTTTAAGAGACAGGTCTGCCTGTCCTCTTTTTCAACCTTTGCCAGGTGACATGTGTAATAAAAAAAAAATTGTTGATTTCAGTTCCATAGGAATGCATAGCTTTCATTAATTTCAACAGACTTGGCTGGGAATTCACCCTGAATGCTCTCTTTTGGATTGGATTTGTCAACTTGCTCACTCTGACTCCTTTTAACAGCACTCAGATCTACTACTTGATTGTCTTGCCTTCTTTGACGTTTTTCTTCTTAGCAGACATTACTGAACGTTTGGATTCTGGAGATCAGGGTTTGAATCCTCTCTCAGCCATGGAAACCACACTCTCCCGGTCGAAAAGGAAGGCAAAGGCAAATCCACTCTGAAAAAATCTTCCCAAGAAACTCCTCTGTTAGGGTCGCCTTAGGTTAGGCACAACTCGGACATGACGTGGAGGCACACAGCAGCAACAACAACAACCATTGCCACTCTTGGTAAGAGATTGATTGGAGTGCTACAAACATGAAAACCATCTTCAAGTAGCAATTAAACCTCCAGTACCTCAAAGGGAGTCTACTATTAGCCTCAGTTTTGAAGCAAATATTACTCAAGCTCACTGTATCTTTGGCTGTTATAAGGCCAACAAAGCCACTCTCAATAGGTCAGGGTTTTGATCACTTAAGGCTGATCATACCTAAGTGTAGGTCTCCTTCCAACACTATCTTCCACCTCCCCCCCTGGATGCTCTAAAAAGCACTCCTAAGAAAGCTCTCCCCCAGTTAACGTCTTTCCACTCTCGGGCTTGCTTTAAAAATAAATAGCCTCTCTCCGCTAAATTAGCTAATTAATGATGCATTTGGCCTTTCAGGCAATTGGAAAGTCAAGGCTCTTAAGTGCTACTATAGTACCGTCAAATTGCTGTTTGACTTTTGTAGCCTCTCATCTTGAACTGACATTATACCACTTAACATCGTGCTCTCTGTCAGCCGCTCGGTCTCTGTTTCCGTAGCAGTTTCTTTGGGATGAAACACGTCTCCGTGTTTACACTTTAAGACTCCTATTATTGGCCTAGGTTACCCGCTTTGTGATTTTTGGTTATGGCAGCAGCGTTCGTTTTCCCAGCTGCTTGGTAGAGAGTCAGTTCTGAGCAAACATTAATAGGTGCCACCGAAGACAAAAGGAAGGCCAAAATGTTTGTTCCAAGGCCTGGCAGTGTTGGCAGGTCTTAGGTTGGACTCCCTGACGGATCAGATATATGGGGCCAGGTCTCCTGGGGAACTTGTTTTCCTTTTAGTTTGCATTCACAAATTGCGTTCTCCATGGGAAACCATTGGAAAGCATGAAAGGGAATAATCACGTCAAGGTGGACAGCTGGCATTGTCGTCTCCACCTTGTCCATGTAATGTTAACAAGCCAGGATACAGTGCCTCTGTGGCTTATTTTACTATTTTTAATTTTAATTTTTTTGGTCTGGGTTTTTTCACTGTGTAGAAAGTAAGTGGAGACATGGTCTTCAACTGCCTTTGCGATGGGACTTGCTTGGTTTCCATTGTGAGAGGATACGTGGAGAGCCCAGAGGAGGATAGAATAAAAAGCAAACCCATTTAACCTTTATTTTAGTATTATCTCGGTCTCCCATATGCCTTTGGGCCAGCATGCCTTCACATGTGTAACTTGCTAGTGTTCCAAAGGTCATTGTGACTTCTTAAAAGCATGCCTGGCACTAGTTATCAAATATGAAAATATGAAACCCCATATTCAACAAGCGGGTGTAGGGTATGGTAACAGCTGCTGCTTCTGTCACAGGAGATACATTCTCAGTCTCACTTTGAACCTTCAAATCTGGCTCTGACCCTGTACTTTTTCCATAAAAACATACCGTGTTTCCCCAAAAATTATTTATTTTAATTTTTGCTCCCAAAGATGTGATAGGGGGATGTCTTATTCTTACATAAAGAATAATTCACATTTATTTTTGGAAAAAAAGAACATTTATTAAATACTGTATATATATTTATATACAAAAACTTTGCTAGGTCTTACTTTCAGGGGAGGCCTTATATTTAGCAATTCAGCAAAACCTCTACTAGGTCTTATTTTCAGAGAATGTCTTATTTTCGGGGAAACAGGGTAACAAGCATGCTCTCTGTCTTAGCAGATTGTCACAATCAATCTGGAGCTCCAAGTTTTTCCTTGCAAATTTAGCCATTGGTCCTTTAGTGATAATATATGCCTTTGTATTGTATCCCATGATACCTCTAATATCACAGCATAGATCTCACCTGGCTTTCTCCTTCGTTTCTGTAATGTTTGTAGTTTTGCGAGGGATTAAGATCCTTTTTTGCAGGAGACGAGGGTGGTTTAGCAATTAAGATGCTGACCCTGACGATCACAACACAGTTTGAGACCCAAGACAGAGTGAGCTCACATCACTAGTCCCAGCTTCTGCCATCCTAGCAGTTCAAAAATATGTAAAAAGTGCAAGTAGAAAAATAGTTACTACTTTGTTGGGAAGGCAATAGCATTATGTGTAGTCATGCTGGCCACTTGATCACAGAGTCATCTTTGACAATTCTGGTTCCTTTTTTGCTGAGTGAGATGAGCACCACCCCCTGCAGTCAGACATGACTTTACAAACTTGCTAAAGGGGAAACCTTTGCCTTTTAACCTTTTTTTGCACGAGAAAAGAAAGCCAAAATGGAGTTGAAGAGTAGCAGCTTTTTCTGTGCCTCTCCACATGATGTTGCAGCACTTCCATTCTCTTCCCAAGGGAGACAGTTGTAAAAGCATGTCCTTTGTTGAACAGATTTTTTCCAGAGTGACAAAAGATGCTTTTATGATCATTTCACTCAGGAAGAGAACATAATAATAACAACAATAATAATTTATTTATTTATACCCCACCCTTAGCCTTAATAATAATAATAATAATAATAATATACAACATTAAAAACGCCATACAATTAAAAACATACAAAAATAGTATGTTAAAATAGAATTAAATTGCAACAATAATGAAAACAAATCCAATACTAAAATCTAATTTAAAAGATTAAAATGCTTAAAATACATTAAAACAATATAACAGCACCCCATCACCTTTTTAAAATTAATTTAAATTGTAAATGTTTTAAAAGCCTGTTTAAACTAGTAGGTCTTAGCCTGATGGTGGAACCATAAGAAAGAAGGGGCCATCCTGGCCTCTCTGGGCAGGGAATTCCAGTCTAGAGGCAGCCACGGAAAAGGCCCTCTCGCATGTCCCCACCGACTGTGCTTGTGATGGTGGTGGGATGGAGAGAAAGGCCTCCATTGAAAATCTCAGAGCCTGGGGTGGGTCATAGAGGGAGATACAGTTTGCCAAATAGCCTGGACCTGAGCATAGAAGTACTACCACATCATGCCTAGAGGCACGGAGAAAACTGCTCCTCTCCTGCTCCATTTCAGCTTTCTTTTCTCGTGCAGTAAGGTCCAAAGTCTGAGATAGAAATTAAGCTTCTTTTCACTAAAGTAATTTCAACTCTAGTGTCCAAAGTACCCCAATAATTATTGCTGTTCATTACTTCTTTGACTTTGATATCACATTTGAAATCTGTCCCTTGAGGGAACATCTACAGCTGTATTTTAACTGTGGCTGGAATATATGTTTTTCTTAAATCTTCCTCAGGCATTCCGCAGGCATTTTGAAAATCTGGTTTCCCACATTTAAAACAGGTATTTCTTCCGTCTGTGTTCAATGCAGGCTTAAATTGTGCCCCCCTGCCCCCGCCGAAAGGTAAGGAAACTAAGCTCCATTTATGCTCTAGTTTTGCTTTTTATGATCAATCGGTTTAAAGCAGTTTTCTCTGGGGAGTTTGCCTGTCCCTTGCCATTTTCCCAAGGTTCTTGGGAAAATGGCTCTGCAGCTTCTTCAACTATCAGCAAGCCCTTGTTCGTCACAAGCAGTCTGATTTTTGAGTGCAGCAGAAACACAAACTGATCTAAACCCATTAATTCCTTATGTCCTCTCTATATTTGGCTTTTGCATTTATTCATCCATTTATAGCGAAGCTCCTAATCTATGCGTGTCTTGCCAGGGTGGCAGTTTCTGAACTGTTTTCTGAAGTGGTCTGTCCCCAGTTTGAATCTTTAAACAGACCTTTTCAAAGGTCATCTTTAAACAGTCTCTTTAAATACACCATAAGTTAAAGAGCAGATTTGTGGTAAAACTGATATACTTCAGCTAGTTCTGCTTCAATAAAACTTGGAATATGTTCCATGTAATCAGTACTGCATTATTTCCCAAATCTGAAGTCATTTCAAAAGTTGATAAGAATATTTCCAAATCATCACCAAGTGCATAAGCCACAAAATCTCTGGGGGATATTTTAATTTTTTTTATTATTCCCTTTTCATTATCTTCTTGCTTTTCCTATCCACTTTGTTCACCAACTTTCTGTTTCTGTCTCCATCTTTTCATACTCCCACTTCATCTGTATCTCTGTATCGTGCTTTTCTCTTTCTTCTACCTCTATTTTCATTCTCTTAGATGACTTGTCCTTGTATTTAGTATTTTTCTTTGGATTTTTCTCATTTTGTCCAGCCTGAAAGCTCCTTTCCATTTTCCCCCATTCCGAGATTTTAATCACATTTTGTTCCTTCAAATTTTCTAAATGAATCAGATCAGTGATTGAGGATTCTGGGTTTTTACTTATGCTTGCCTCACCAAGGCCTGGAATTTCATGCTGAATCAATATTCTTTTTAATTCATCCACAGGTTTTTTTTTATTTCATAGGTCAGGTTTAGTATCCTGTACCTCCCAATCAGTGCCTTTCTTTAAAGTACAAGTTTCTGCCATTTTTTCTTCACACCTTCCACTTCAAACACACACCTCTGTTTAAAATCATACTTTTGTATCCGCTACATCTTTTGATTTGTAGAATATACTTCGGTTTGTATCCACTGCTCTTCAACCAGTTGTGGAGGCTTCTACCTTTCCCAATGCTGCCCCCAAAAGTGAAGCCAGAGTTCGATTCCCAGCTCGGCCACAAAACCCACCGGACCTTGGACAAGTCACATTCTCTCAGCCTCTGAGGAAGGCAATGACAAACCTCCTCTGAACAAATATTGCCAGGAAAACCCCATCATAGGTTCACTTTAGGGTCACCATAAGTTGGAACCGGCTTGAAGGCACACAACAACAACAAATAGTACTGTAGTACTATACCATTGATAAATTATTTTACAACATTGTTCATGTATTTTAGCTCAAATTGAGACTTTCCATCTTTGGGATTATAAATAATCTTCTGTTACCAATCCTAGATCTTTTTCCATTGCCATTGTAATATTGTTGTATTGTCAATTAAGACAGAGTACATTTTTGGTGTTAATCCAGCAGATCCAGAGTTGTTTTGAAATACCAGTAACTCAAATTTAGTTAATGAATGATTTATGATAAGCTTTACTTGAGGAAGGGATATAACATGTAAAACCTGGTGAATCTGAAACCATGAAGCAAAGACATTACTCAGTTGTTTTATTTGAGCCTCTGACTTATGTTATTCTATAAATAAATCATGCAAATGATACATGCTTTTGGTTTCCCAGTTTTTATAGTGAGAAAATTTGTCTTCGTCAACAAGTAGAGGCTGACATAAGAATGGTAAAAACTATGGGATCCTATGTTTTTGCCACTTTTTCCATATTTGAAATACAGTTTTCAGAAAAGACTGTTTTAACATTGCAAGGCTGTATGTTGAATAGGTTTAAACTTTAACTTTAATTCCTCCAATAAACAAAACAACATTTTGTACATATATTCAGAACATCACAGTACTGTATCAAGTATTATCCAGTATATCTTCATGAATATAGGGGTGCTATTCAGTGTAAACAGATATTACAAAACACACCTGGATTAAACTACAGCACATGTGAAAAGGAGATAGGTCTTTGGAGGCCAGATCAGTTAACAGTGTGATATAATAGGATATAAAATAAAACCCAAATTCATCAACAGAAGTATCAAGTCCAAATCAAGAGATAGAATAGTATTATTGTGTTTTGTTTTGGCCATAATCCTGAATGCAACTGTTCAGCAACTTGTGTATGTGAAGAACTATTATAATAACTAATGCAAAGAAATAGCAGAAAACATCATAACGGTTTTGTAAGCTACCTCTTCCACAGGATTTGAGAAATGAAAAGGAAACCAAGAAAAGGGATGCTATATAACCAACACGGGAGCAAATTATGGGATCAGGACAAAATAAAAAGTTGATGGAAGCAGTACACTGAGGAACACTATAAATGATGAAATGTTGACAGATTTCTTCGGGGAACCTTTTGAAGATGAACCCACAATATGAGAAAGCAAAGTGGAAAACACTCTCGAAACACTTGGGTGCAATAAATAATCAGCAACAGATGGAAACAACCACAATGGTCCAGACATTGGAAATTCTCAGTATACATTCCAGTCTCCCCAAAAGGTTTGTAGTAAACACCCGAATATTGCACTAGTCCCCCATGCAAGCAATGTGTTGCTTAAGGTTTTACAAGAAAGGCTTTTACCGCATATGGACAAGAAAGGCCAGATGTCCAAGCTGGGCTCAGAAAAGAAAGACTCTCAGGAATCATATACTGGATAATGGAATGCAATAAATGATTTCAGAACAAAATTAACTTGTGCTTTACAGCAAAGCCTTTGTCTGTGGACATAATAAGAAATGTGGGTTTGCTCTAAAAGAAATGGGAGTGCCATAATATTGGATTGTCCTGATGTGTAACCCACGCTCTGGACAAGATGTCATGGTTAAGACACAATATGCACACAATGGTTTCCCATCGGTTGGGAGCATTTATATATAGAATATACCATATCAAAAGCAAAATTAGATTCAAAGGGAGAAGATGGGAAAACTGGGGGAAAGAATATCAATAATTTAAAATATGCAGTTGACAAAATATTGTTGTTGTTGTCGTATGCCTTCAAGTCATTTCTGACTTAGGGTGACCCTGAGGCAAATCTATCCCAGGGTTTTCTTGACAAGATTTGATCAGAGGGAGATTTCCTTTGCCTTCTTCCTAAGCAAAGAGTTTGACTTGCCCAAGATCAGTCAGTAGGTTTCCACAGCCAAGCATGGATTCGAACCCAGCTCTCCAGTTGTAGTCCAGTGTCCAGCCACTACACCATTCTAGCTAACAATATTACCTGTAGAAAATAGGAAAGACTTGGAACAATTACTGATACCATGGACTATTAAAAAGACAAACGAGTGGGTTTTACAGTAATTCAAGGCTGAACTCTCACTGAACATGAAAATGTGCAGGCTTTGGCAAGATCATGGGACAACATGAAGTATTGAAAAGACAATAATTCTAGGTAAGGTGGAAAGCAGTAGGAAAAGAGAGAGACCACATTGATTGATTCTATCAAGGAAGTCATGGTCCTGAGTTTGAAAGAACTGAGCAGGGTAGTTGATGTCCTGGGATCTTGCAGATCTCCCATGCATAAGATTACTATAAACCAAAGTCAACTTGACTGCAAACAACAACAAATTCTGTTTTGGTCACTTGTAATACTGTGTTAAACTCTGGGCATTGCTGTTTAAGGACACTGAGAAGCTGTGACATTTCAGAGGAGACGTCTGAAAACCAAACCCTGTGAGGAATGGTTTAAGGACTTGAGTATGTTTAACTTTGCAAAAAGAAGACTGAAGGGTGTTATCACGGTCATCTTCAAAAATCAAGAGGGTTGACATGTGGTAGCTGGAGCAAGCTTGTTTTGGAATGCTTCCGAGATTAAGCTCAGAACCAATGGATTCAAATTACAAGAAAGGAAATTCTGACTAAACACTAGAAAGATCTTCCTGGTGGTAAGAATTATTCAACTGTGGAATTGGCTATCCAGAAAACATTGAACTCACCTTCATTGGAGGATTTTAGATAGAGGCTAGATGGCCATTTCTTGGAGATACATTAGCTGTGAATTTTTGCATTGGCAGGGGGCTGGACTGGATGATTTTTCGGATCTTTTCTAATTCTATGATTCTATAACTCTATTAAGAACTCCAGTTCTTTCTACCTTGGATCCGCCTGTCACTCAGGGAAATGAGAGTGCGAGACAGTCTTCAGCTTTTGCTCTGTTATAAAGCTCTGAAAATAAACAAGAGGTTAAGAATCTGCCCCTTTCCTATAAGAAATCTAGAATAGCAAAATGATTCAAACAATGGGACAAATGGCTGTGGCTGAAGGATTTGACGCATGTGTCTGTTCTCTCCTCCTCTTTCCAGCTTTGGTCTTCCTCCCCCCCACCAGTGCCTATATCATCCCTGTGTAGTTCAGCTACAAGCAGATGATTTGTGTTTATAGCGAAAATTGGTGACGGTGACCATGTGTGTGAATGGATAATGAGTTCCAGTGATAAGGCCTTTGACTGTATATTTTACTCTGCAGAGGTTCTTAACAAATAATCTTTCCGCAATGCGAGCTGTCCTTATCAGGCGAAGGCAGATTGTCTGAAAATCCTTATCTCTCTGGGCCAGTTAGCTGGAGTGATCCCCATTTCACAATGAATAGGGAATGAAGAGCCAGACACAAGCCCTCCTCTTCTTCCAGCCCCTCCTTTTCTTCCACTCTTTTGCTCCTCTCTCCCGCCCTCGGCAAATCCCCTAGCAATTCTGCCATTTACTGGCAGGGAGCTGAATGAGGATTCTGATTTTTCAGCTCCCATTGTATTACACAAGGGTTGTCCTATGGTTTCTGAACTGTTGTTTAGCACTGCAAGCAAGGTGACTGGAAGGAATGAGACATGAACCACACGAGGAAGCACACACTTGTATAGCTAAAAATGTGGTTTTTAAGTATTCCATTTAAAGTATTTTGAATGTTTGGCTTTCGTGGTAATACAAATCCACCTGCTTGATCACCGTTGTGATCTGGGCTGGAATCCTGTTGTGATTTTCCAGGGTTCTGCAACAGTGATGACGGAAGACAGAGGAGTTTATCACATGGGAGGAATTTCTCTCAATTGTGAATGGAGCCAATTCGCAATTACAGGAATTCGCGAGTTTAGCGAATTTACGTGAAATCTGATTGCATTCAGAATGCGTTCAGAATGACTTCCAATTACCTGAAAATGATCCCCCCATTGCCCAAAATTGCGTGAGATACTCTAATACACAATTACATGAAACCCCATGATTGCGTTCAGAATGACTTCCCAGTGCCCAAAATTGTGTGAGATATACTCATACCCAATAATGTGAAACCCCATGATTGCGTTCAGATTGCCATTGGATTATACTCCCAAATTCCATCGTATGATAAACTCCAGACAAAATCTGCTACTCTGAGCACCCTCCCTCTCCAGTTATTCTCTCCATAGCCATTGGGCTCATGGCCTTTTCCCTCCTACACTGACTGCCTGTCGCAGCATACTTACACAAACATAGTACACAACAAAATTCTAGCCTTGGTGTGTGGTACCAAAGGGAACCAAAGCAAAGACTGTACTCAAAAGTTTGGACCCAATCGATCTGCTACTTCAGCTATCTCCTGAACAAACACTTTGGATCTATGTAATTCCTCCCCACCCCCAGAATGCATTTTTATGAACTAATATTAACCAAATGTAGTACTTACATACTACACACATCCATACATTTTTGGGCTGACGTCCCAAATATTTTTGTGCTGGTCTGAAAATTGTTGTTTTTAAGCCAAGATCTTTGTATAAAACACATTTTGAAGGATGATGATTGGTCAAACATCTGTTTCATCCAGCTCTTAAGCAAAATCCTCAGGTTCAGCCTAGGCAGTGCCAGGTAAATTTCCTGCTAGGTATATAACAGAACCAAAAGGGATCTCTGAAAGAAACTTCAAACGAATTACACAATCATAATTTCTCCCCAGTGCCTCTTCAGGCTGTTGATAGTAGTTTTTCTAGGGGTGTTTTCATGGTGTATATAGATACATTCAATTTACCTCACCCAAATCTCTGGTCTTTTAGTGAGGGATCATCTCAGGGACCTGATCTGGGGTCTCAGAAAAGGGCAAGAAATTTTTGTATAAAGGTCAGTGGAATTTTCTGTTTCAGGTGCTATCCAAAATAATGTGACAGGTCTTTGGTACAATGCATCTCAACTTGGAGGGAGGGCATCATCTGCTGTTCTGCAGTTATTATGGAACAGTTCGATTAAACCTTCCCAAAGCTGTTTATCAAAGATGAAGGTGAGTTAAATGTAGACATCACAATGACCCTCTTAAAACCTTCTGTTAGTGTTGCACTTTGAGGGAAGGAGAGGTCATCTGATTTTGTATTTACTTTTGCCAGTATCACAGTTGACAGTTTTTGAAATACAGTACCTTAAAAACAACAACAGGGTTGCAAACTTTGCTGAGATTTTGTCACCATGCTCATTTAGATTTAATTCATCATTCAGTTTTTTAATAATGGAAATTCTTGGATACTAACAGTTGTTATTGTTGTTGTTGTTATATATATATATACACATATATATATATATATATATACACACATATATATAAATTTATATAGGGCTGTAAATTTACACAGCGCTCAACATACAATCTTTTAATTAGACAGTTCCCTGTCCTCAGGCTTACAATCAAAAAAGACACGACACAAAAGGAGAAGGGAAAGGTGGTGGAGAAGGGATCAGGTCCAGCAGTTCCTCTCTCCCTCTGAGGCCTGGACCAAGGTAGATGGAGCTCAGGGTTCACATAACTATTAATATTTGGCATAAGATTCTGTGAACTGGTGTTCACTTCATCAGCTATGTATGGAGACATGAATTTGATGGAGTGGCCTGGAGTTCTTAAAAGCTTATGCCTAATACTTATAACTACAGTGGTCCCCCGGGTTACGAAGGTAATCCGTTCCGGATTACCTTTCGTAACCCGGAAATGTTCGTTTCCCGGGGGACCACTTTAAGGGACGGACCGCGTGGCCGATTTAAAGGGGCCGCGCGGTTTTTCCCTTTCGTTCCCCGGGGATTTCTTCGGATCCGGGGGGCTTTTTGGCGGTCCCGCCGGTTTCGGCTCCCGGGGATTTCGTTCCCCGGGGGCTTCGTATCCCGGGGGACCACTGTAATAAGTTGTAAGATTCTTGGGAGGGGGGGTTGCAACAGATGAATCGTAAATATTATTGGTAAGTCATACCTTCAGTTTGTATGCTTGTCTGCACAATGTCTGTGAATTTTCCATTTGCCACTTTGTAAAAATGTGACGTTTCATTATTGGCCAAGTCATACAGAGGCCTGTGAACTGAACCTTCATTGGATAGGAAATTGCCAAGTGATTGTAAGGAACTATTGTGTCTGACAGATGTATTACATACATACGGAAAGCAGCTCTGGCCCTATCTCACCAATGCTCCCACCACTCATCTATTTGATCATCCTTTGGTAGCATGTCTCTGGGTGTGTTTTTGCAACTTCTAGTAACAACTGGTGAATTGTTGTGAGGATGCCGCAGACAGCCAAAGAGACAAACAAATGGGTCCTTGAACAAATAAAGCCTAAAATTTCCTTGGAAGCCAAGATGATCAAATAGAGGCTCTCATACCAAGATCCATCAAATTACTAACCTAGGTAGTTTTAAGAAAGCTGTCAAGATGGATCTCTTTCAGCAGGCCTTCCTGGAATAGCACCCTGGCCACTCTCCCGTATTTGTGATGATTCTACCCACCGTTCTTGATTTTAATGCTTTGTAATTTTAATCTTAAAATGTTTAATCCTTTTTTAAAGGGGGGGGGATGCTGTAAATATATTAATTATCATTTTAAAGGTTGTACACCACTTCGATTGTTTTAACAAAAAGCGGGATATAAATAAAAGTTTTATTATTATTTATTATATTTTGGCCACATCATACTTTGGCCACATTCATTAGAAAAGCTCCTGTCAATATCTCGCAATAATGCAAAGATTAACACACGACGTTACATGATATTGTGATTATCTCGTGATTATCTTGTGGATAAAGTGGAATTCTAGCACCATTTTTTATTCACGCGATATTGACGGGAGCATTCCGTTATGCTCCCATCTTTTTTGCCCATGTGATAAAGTCCATAGATTTTCTTGTTGATGATGCTATTCTTATATCCTACTTTTTCTCCAATAGGTTTAGAGTGGTGTTTCCCAGACGTTGGTCCTCTGGGTGTTTTGGACTTTACCTTCCAGAGGCCTTAGCTAGTCTAGGCAACAGTCAGAAATTCTGGGACCTAAAGTCTGGAGGATTAAGGTTTGGAGAACACTGGTTTAGAGAGACAGTTAAGGTTCACAACATCCTTGTGATGCGGAGTGAACTGAGAAATGGCCATTTCCTCAAGGCCACCCAGTTTTTGTGTCATAATCAAGCTGCTTATTGAATTGGTATTGCTTGGTGCCAAACTCAAAATTCAACCATAGTAGGCTTAAAGAGAGATTAACAAGTGATTTTATTTCTAGTAGGTTCCTGCAGCACAAACTCTCTTCTAGGCTGGGAGAATAGCAGTCTGCAGTATTTACGGTAGCTCTGTTTAATAGAAACGGTCCCTGAATGCTCTCTTTGGCAGATGCACTTTCAAATTGTCACCATTTGGCCTGCTGCTGGATGGGCTTCCTGGCAGAGTGATCTCGGTTCCTTGTGCTTTTATGTGTGTGGTGTGTGAGGAAGCAATGGGTGTTGACTGCAGGCTTTCAGCGGTTGAGAATTTATGGGTGAGAAAAATACCTGCTGTGCAAGTGAATCTTTGCTTTATCTGCTGTGGGTTTTGTGCCTTTTGTGCCACTTCAAGCTAAATCAGAGGTAGGAGGGCAGGTGGTAAAAGACATCTGAGGGCTTCCCAGAAAATCTATAATACACCTTCCGATCACATTTATATAAAAGCAATGCTGTTTCAGCGAGGCTGACATTTAACAGAAAAAAAGGGGGTAAGGATGCATGTATTAACCATATCATGTCCAGAATTTAGAATATGTACCGTTTTGGATTACAATTGGCCAAGATGGGTAGAGGATTCTGGAAGGTGCATTAATATTTTCAAACTCTGAGCATCATCCATCTGCACGTATCTAACTAGTAGGAATTACTTATTTGAATGCAGTTTTATATGTTGTTTTGTTATTTAAAATTCTATCTTGCCAGAGAGAGGTTCTTTTCAGTGAAATGCTTGTCCAGATTGCCTTTTGCTTTTCAACAACTGTTTTTCATCAAAAGGCTTGATGAGGTTTTTTTTTTGTTTGTTTTTTAAGGAAAAGGGTTTCGTCACACAATAAAATCAAAGGTTTCCATTCCTTAACATCACACACCCTGAGAATTGTCTCTCCACTTGTATACCTGAGGAAGCATAGCAGTTCTCTGACATTTCAGCCATTGCTCTGAGACGTGGCACCTGCAATAAAAAATGTAGCTTGATAAACAGATATCTTCTTCTTCTTTATGTATAGTTTTATAGTTTGACCACAGTAATTGCTACACTTTATCTTGCTCGCATATTGCAAAGCAGTGTATAAGGATCTGTCTTTGAGGACTGCTCAGAAGCAACACTTTATGTAATCAATCTGGGCAAAAGGATGACATTTGTCATTCTTTGCCACTTCTTTACAAGAATTCACAAAAAGTTATTTGTGAGCTGCCACAAATCAGGACAAATCTCCTGATTCACCCTAATCTGTCCAGCTACTCAAGGAGTTTATGAACTTTATCGCACTCCTTCCTCCCCCTCCTTATGGGAATGGGAAGGGGATGCTCATGTGCGCACACAACCAGGAAATAACGGATTTTATCGCACACCAAAATGTCCTCAAAAGGGCCCCATTGTGTCCCGTGCTGCCAAGCGTCCCCATTTGGTGCTGAGGCATGTCATTTTTTGTCCAACAGAAGTTTTCCATTGCAGTCGGTGGTGACTGTCTTTTTAAAATTACTGCCAAATTTTATTAGAGGAAGAAGGAACCAGGGAAGACACAAGAGGCAACAACAAACACAGGATTTCAAATATATATTTTTATAAGTCTGTCTGCCTTAGGTTACTACATCTTGGCCGCGTTTCCACTATGATTTAAAGTGAATTGATGATTGGGTTATACGACTGTCGTTCCCATTTGAAACTGGTTCCGATCCTACTGTGATCGGTTTCAATAGCGATGAAGTGAGGCAAACACAAAAAAACCCACTCTTTCCTGACATTAGTTCTTTGCCTGCTCTTTTGAAAAAAATCAGTTCCGAAGTGTGTTCAACAAATGGGAACGATAGATCTGAATTGCATCATTCTGGAGGAGAGGGACTAATGGCTTAGGGATGTTTACCATCCCTCCTCAGTTTTTGGTAGATCCACCATCTTTCCCCTCTCAGTGCTGATTTTGTGCTTGTGTGACTTACGATTTTTTTTTTAAATGATAGAGGATTCGATTTATTGATTTTGCAACTACTTGCAATTAGAAGTAATTGCTAAACCAATGAATCAAATCTTCTATCAATTTTTTTTTTAAAAAATATAGTTCCCAAGCTGGGCTGCCATTTGCGTCAGAGATGATTGACATGCCTTTTGGAGTGGCACAAACTAGTGGGGATGACAGTCATGCCAAAAAGGGGATATTACAAGGGGATAATGAAAAGATCCGCTTTCATAGTGGGAATGAAGGACCTTTTGGAATCGATTCACTGACACGGAGCAAAGGCGAATTGCAAACCTGTTTAAATGTAAGTAAAAATGGGGCCCTTATTTTCTTGGGTCACAGAACATATGCAGAATCTTGGGTCACAGAACATATGCAGAAGTAATTGAACAGAGAATAGACTGAGATGAAACATCTTGGACTCCAGTTAGATGTGAACAGGAAAGGCCATGAAGAATGGGAAAATGCTTGCTTTTACAGACGTCTGAGTTCAGCAAAAGCTTCCAAGACTGTTTATTTCATTATCCAGTAGTGTGATCACCTCCATTTTTGATATCAGTGATCTAGTCAGCAAATCCAAAAAATTAATTGAAGGCTGAACCCACTTTCTTATTATCCAAACTATGCATATCAAAAGACCTAGCTAATTGAAACCAAATTATCAAACCCCCTTATTCCCCTTCCCATCTTTATTTTTTTACGGTTGTGTCTCCTGAAGATGACCAAATATAGAATTCAAAGATATAGCCATGTTAGTCTGTGGAATCCGTATGTAGGGAGATTTTGTAGCACCTTTGAGATTAACTGAAAGAAAGAAGATGGCAGCATGAGTTTTTGTAAACTTCAGCCTACAGTAGACTGAAGTCTACAAAAACTCATGCTGCCATCTTCTTTCTTTCCATTAGTCTCAAAGGTGCTACAAGATCTCTCTACATGACAGAATATAGTGTGCCACGTAGCTTTCCCTAGACCCTCTAAAGAAGCCTCCTGCACTCAGGTGTTGTTTGTTGTTGTGTGCCATCAGATCAATTTTGATTTATGAAGACCCTATCCTACATTTTTCTTGCTAAGATTTATTCTAAGGAAGATTGTCATTGCCTTCCCTTGAGGCTGAGAGAGTGTGAATTGCCCAAGTTCAGCCAGTGGGTTTCCATGGATGACAGATGATTCAAACTCTGATGTCCTAGAGTCCTTGTCCAGCATTCAAACCAAAGGTTTTATAATTGTTGAATCCAGCAACATTCATTTCTATCCCTAGTTGCAGTGGAAGACACTGTCTCATCCTCGAGTTTCAACAAATACAATGGCTAGTCCAGTTTGTTTATCTGTGTTGAGTGGAGTCCTGGGAATAATCCGATCCTTTGTCTCAGGCAGCAAAATATCTGGGGTGATTCTGTCTTTTGGTCCTTGGGTTGATGAGAAAATGCTGTGACTGTGCAAGAAGGATATTCTTCATGTAATATTTGCAGAAGTCTTGAACAGGAAAGACGGGATTCAAAGGTGTTACTTGCTTACTTCCTTGCCATAGCATGACATTTTCTTGCTTTTGTTTTAACATATATTTCGATATGGGAATATGAAACTATCAACATTATAAATCACAATTAAACAATGGCTGCAAAATATTCAAATGGCTAAAGCAGAGATGATAATAATAATACTTAAAAGGGATGGCAGATTAATGCTAAAATCTTGTATTATTCAGTAACAGGGTTAGCATCTTTTGTATTTCACTAAACAGTATGCTTTAACAGATTTCATAAAGCTGGTTTAGGAGTAATATATATCAGTAATTTTCTTTTAAATAAAATCTCTTCTTTATTTGAACTAGGATCTATAAATTATTCAATTAGTACTTATCAACAGAGGGTTCTAGCTATGTTTATCCTTGGAAGCTTATCTGAGATTCCTCAGCTTTAAAATAAGCAAAATAGCAGACAAGGTTCCTTTGAGATTAACTTGCCTGTCATTCCCATGTTTGCATTCAAATGTGTGACTGAGAATGTGTTGGAAATTGCTGTCACACTTCAATGTATGCTTAACATAGAATCAGTTCTTGGCACTGAAGAATTTTGAAACACTTGGACCTAAAATAATGGAAGATCTCCACCTCTTCATCAAATAAAGACATAACACTCATATTAAAAAGCCAAACTTTAACCTGAACAAGCATCATTGCTGCCTTTTCTTAATGTGGGTCAGGATATATTCTGAGATCCCCCCAGCAAGAGAAAAGAGAAATCTTCTTAGCCTCAAGATTTGCAAATGTGTGTGCTATACATCCCTGCCCCATTCATTTCTGGAATGCCAAAGGCTATTTCTATGCACATAGAAGAAAAGTACACCTGTGTGCAAAACATGTAGAAAAGCAAATCAAAGGAACAAGTGTCCCACTGGCAGATGCAAAAATGCGTTAACAAATTGCTTTGTAGGTTCATCCCCGGATGCTGCAGGTGTGCTTTGAACTACTGTTTTGGATAATGTTGACCTCAACATATCTTTCTAGGTCATCTTCTGCTTCAGCAAGCAGGTATTCTGCCTCACAGGTGGAAGATGGGTTAGCAGGAAAAGCTGAGATCGGGGCAATGAGGAGGCTGTGGTTGCCTCATCTCCTCTTCGAATGTATGGGGAGAATTCCCAAAGGGAGACATGGCAACATCCTAATGGCTGAGGTGAAGAGCAAGATGGCATCCCCTTCTCATGTCACACACATAAGGGGAACTGGCCTGGCAGTTAATCTCACATCAACAGTGGTGTTGAGGTAGCATACTTCACCCTAACTAAGGGTAACAAACCAATTTAGGGGAACAGGACCAGTAATACACTGGGTACACCAACCCTGTCCTCCAATAGTGGGGATTGGCTGGAAATCTCCAGATGAACAGCTAGGTAACTGCCTCCCAGCACCTGCTTCCGGAGACACTTTCTTCACTTTGCTTCATGACAGAATCAGTCCTGGAGCATGGTTCATGTGGCCTTCCTTTCTTTAGCTGGTCTTCCAACCCTTTCTGTCTTTGCCTTTTATTAATCATAGAGAATCTGAACAGTTTTTTTTTACCCTTCCTTGGACGCTGTGGCATAGCAGTTAAGATGCTGACTTGTTGGCAACTTGAGACCCACGTGTTGTGTGACGGAGTGAGTGCCCATCACTAGTCCCAACTTCTGCCAACCCAGCCAACCAAAAGCATGTACAAGTGCAAGTAGATAAATAGGTACCACTTTGGTGGGAAAGTAGCAGTGTTCCATATGCCTTGGCATTAAGTCATGCTGGCCACATGACCATGGAGTCGTCTTTGACAATGCTGGCTCCTTGGCTTAGTAATGGAGATGAGCACCACCCTCTACAGTTAGACATGACTACACAACCTTGTCAAAGAGGAAACCTTTACCTTTTACACCTTTACCTTCTTGTAAATACACCAAGAAAGAGTCAGACACCCAGGTTTGGATTTAAACTGTCCGCTGCTTTTAGGGGGCAATCAGACTGATGGCATTAACACACGAGCCCATTCTTGCAGCAATTGCATCAGTTTTAAAAAATGGAAACATAGCAGTTCCAAAGCAGCTATTATTGCACATCTTTGCTATTGCATGGCTGGGCTGTTACCACCATTGTGCTCTCTTCTGGACTCCCCTTTAATCCCATCTCCCTGTCCTAGCATGCTTTTCGGAATTTTTTAGTTATAATTTTAGCCAAGTGGAAGGCCCTTCTTTGTATATTGATGTTTGCCTCACTCACCTCATGCATTGTCGTTTGTGACAAAAGCATCACTTTTGGCTTGTTCGCACACTATCTAGCAATGTACAAATGAAAACAAGAACAGACGTGGGTAAGCAACTTGTGAATACTCAATATGGCAAACATTAATTAGGAATAATAGATAAACTAGGAGAGACTGCAGAATTTTGGTTTTGCCTGAGTCTTCTGGGAAGGGCAACATTCTGCTGCTCTTGTCCTTTCACTTTGCTGAATTAAATGAATGCAAACGACTTTTGCACTTTGAACTCAGTTTTCAGCTGCTGAAGTAAGCCATGGGGAAAGTGGGAAGAGGAGAAAAAACTCAGACATTTTAAAAGCAGTGTGGAGTGTCAGATTATGTGGGACTGCTCCTACCAAACCAAGACAGCTGGTTAGGTATGTAAACAATGTTTGTAAAAAAAAGGAGTGAGCCATCCAGAATCAGGTTTGCCAAATAATATATCAGTCTGACAGCAGAAGAACAAGATCTAAACAACAACCTAACCAAGGGTATATCTTGGGTAAGGCAGAAAACATGTCACAATTATAGTAAAGAAAAGATCCTTCCTAGCCCCTGCAGTGACCAGCAATTGCATGGGGAACCCAAAACACGAATGGCACATGAATATAAGGTTCCATGACATCTTAAAAGAGCAGGGTCTTCATAAGATTTTGAAATCTCATGAGTCTATAAATTCACAAAAGGAAGGCAGATCTCACAACAGTTGTGTACTACAGCCATCATGAGATCTTCATTTGTTGCATCTTCTTGACATTGGCAGCTTTGGCACAACCAAGCCCCCTTGGCTAATTGCATGATAGAATGGTGTTTTTGAGACTCTGCAACAGAGACAGATATTCTATCTTGAACTGGTTGTGTTTGTTACATGCCCACCAATCTATCCAACCCAGTCAGGAACTAGTTTTGTGAAAAAAGCAGGAAATAATGGTTGAAGATTCCACTCCCCTTGGCTTGCTTGTTACTTGGGGTTGTATAGCTGTATGTTCCTAAATACAATGTGTGTGTGTTTGTGTGTATGTATGTCTTGCCACATAACTTGGCACATGAACATGGAGCTGGGTTGAGTCTTCCAGTGGTTGATACTTCCAAATAGTATATGATGCTGCACAAGGACACTACAACTATATTGTTATTAAGACCAGTTGTATGGTAGGCGGACATTTGAATTACACAGAATTCTTTCTTAGGCAGGGTATCACAAATGAAAAATGAGAAGGACACATTTGCAGGAGGGGATATGGGATAAGTAGATCTTCCTGTTTTTGACATTTTAGTCTTTCCTGGAGAAAGCATGGCCCGATTTCTCATTTTAGAGAGTGGAAAGTGAGCGAGGGTGCGGGGTTTGAAGGATGAATTTGCATAATCTGATTAGCTGGGGATTATCCAATGGCTGCTAAACAGCCTCCATGTGCTTGAGCTAAAAATCTTTACTATTCATAGCTCTCACCATGCTGGAGAGAGACTGCACCTGCAGTGATGCCAAGCCCTTCAAGAAGGGATGGGGGAGCAGAGCCAAAAGGGAAAGGAGGTGGCCATCAGCGTCAGACTATTTTGTGTGTACACAACTTTTATTTGATGAGTTTGGATTATCTTTGAGGATGGCACAATAAAAGCTTGGACAAGTTTAAACGATTGGGGAGAAGGCGAGATGTTGTGATACCCTTGAGAGTTAGTCTGGGTTCAGACATTCATCCAGCTGGTGACTGGTTTTACCCCTCACACCACCCTTTACCACTCGCATATTATAATATGTGATACAGAGACTGCATTGGGAGCCTACAAGGGATAAAAACATGTCCAACATTTTCTTTCTTCCTCTCTTCTGGGGATGGAAGAACTGTAAACCAGGTATCCATTTTAATAGGTCACAGCAGGAAAGAGTTGGGATTATACATCTAGGAGAGACACATGTCACTCCACCATGCAATATCTGCCATTGTCGGACACGGACCAAATTTTCCATTTTTTATTTTATTTTATTTTTTATTTTTTGCACCTCGAGGCAAATAATGCTTTCCCATAGCTATAGAATATAGTTATTGCAACCCTACCATAACTGTCCCAACTTGGCAGGACAGTCCCAGTTAATCATCTGTTGTCCCACTTTTTCAATTGATTTTAAAATGTCCCAGTTTCTCTCTCCTCCTCTCATTTTCTCCCTCCATCCTCCATTTATTTTGATCGGCACAAACTGAACTTTGGTTATTTGTTCATCGCCTCCAGAGCCCTTGTGGGCTGGGAGGTGATACAGCAACATCTATAAATAAATAAAATGCAAAAAACAGTTTCAGTGGGAGAGAAAAGAGGTGGAGGTGGTATCTTGCCACTCCCAGTAGGCTCAGGATAAAAGAAACTACTACAGCCTCTCCTGGCTTGTGATTCTTTTTCATTAATAATTATTGCCATCTTGGCCACCCTCCAATGTTATTTGGCAACAAGTATCCCACTTTTTGGCTGTGAAACGTTGCTGGGTATGCATTTATGGCCATCTGAATGATTACCAGAAATTTGCTACCAGAAATAGACTGATTGTCTCACCACAAGATTTGAATTGGGCCTAACTGGTTTGCTGTGACATGAGTTTTCGTAGGAAACAGCCTATTTCTTTACATGGATAAAATGGACTGAGAATACTGTATAGAGCTGCTTAGTGCTGGAAACTGGGTGATCTTGAGCAAGTCACATTCTCTCAGCAACCTCCTCTGAATAGCTTTTGCCAAGAAAACTCTGTGATAGTGTCGCCATAAGTCCAAGATGACTTGAAGGTGGATACCAACAACAATAACAAGGGTTGCCATGTTTTTACTGACCTCACGTCTCTGCAGAAATAGAGTAGATTAAGATTTTAGTGCCATTTCTTTCCATGCCACAAAAAAACCTCAGCCTCCTGATTTAAGCATATTTCAGATTGCCATGAAAGATGCAAGAGCAGATCAGGATAAAATGGTACCAAGCATGGAAGTATACAGTAGAGTAATAAAACAAATTGAATTTTAAAATAACAAGAATGCAGAACCTACTTTGATAGTTGAAGCCTTAAATATATGGATCACGTCTAACTGAATTGTAGCAAATTACTTAACATAAGGCACCTAGTTTCAATGCAGTCCTACACACATGAGAGGAGAGATAAAACGAATAAAAGTATGTGAAGGGTGTGGGAATTAATTGGAAATATATTCTAATTTTTTTCCTCCCTCTTTGTCATTACTGTTGCTACTCTGACAACCTGCAAAAGAGAAACCCATATTATCTTCTGGAAAATTTCCTAACAGGGGGAAAAATAAATGAAAGTAGAGGCAGAGGATTTTAACCCTGTGCAGACACATGAAACAAGGCACTATCATCCCCTCCAACTGTCCTGATTTGGAAGGGAAGAGCCATATTAATCCTCTGTCATTCCACTTTTCCAGCTGTTTTTAAAATGTCTCTGTTTCTTTCTCTTCCTCCCACTTTCTCCCTTTGTCCACAGTTTACTTCAGTTGCTGCAAACAGAGTTCAAAGTACAAAAGTAATTTGCACTCAATAAACTCAGCAGGAGGGAAAAGAGAAGAAACGTGGATTCTTGCCCTTCCCAATAGACTCAAGCAAAAGCAAACTGTGGCAGCTTCTCCTAACTTGTGTGTTCTTCCTCATTAAAAACTTTGAATAACTCTTATGTGGCTTGGCCACACATGTCCTGGTTTTCATCTGTGAAATGTTGGCAGGTATGCACTGTCTCGTGCCTTGGAAGAACAGTTTTGAGGATAGGTGGCAGAGAGGGAGAAAGAGTAGGATATTATTTTAAAGAATCTACTTCTTCCTTGCTTTTCTACTTCTTATATTTGAATTGGTTCATTTAGTGCTGTTTCACACATGAAGCCAAATCATCATTTGGCTGTTATTAGGCTTGCATACTCTCATCTCTTTCTTTTCTTCTTGTCATTCCTTCTCTGACCTCTAGTAAGGAGCAAATTATTCTGTGCGATGATAACTGGAATGTCAAAGTATGATATTTGCATTTTTACACTGAACCAGAATGAAAAACTGTATTTTGAAATAAGTTTCTATGTGGGTCTGCCTTTAGAAGGAGTTTAGAAATGTCAGTGAGACAAAAATGCTACAGCTAAAATGTTGGCAAGAAATGGTTACAGGCAACATTTAAGTTCCTTGTTGCAACAGCTTTCCTAGCTACTGGTCCATTTACAGGCACAATTCAAAATAACTGTGAATAATCCATACAGTTCTACAGGGGTTGATCTGGGTGATCTGAAGAACTGTATTTTAAGATCATTAAGGGAGGCTCTTCTCCTGGTGCATCCAAATTCCCAGGTATGTTTTGTAAGAACAGAAAGGAAGATCTTCTAAGTGATTGTGGAATGCTCTTCCAAGGGAAACCAGGTTGCCTACCTCATTGTCCTCCCAAAAACAGGGAAATGATGGCTATTTTAATAAAATAATAAATTTGTGAATTTAAATTATAAATTATCATGTGGTCAAGTAAGAAATGGATGTGTGTATACTGGAATTGTATAGGCCTAATGCCTGATGGTTGCACATTATCACCCTATTTGTTGAACTTGTATATACAAAATATCATACGAAGAGCAGATTTAGATGTAGAAGAAGGAGGAGTAAAGATAGGAGGAAGGAACACCAACAGTCTAAGGCCTGATTCAGAGGGCTGTCTGTGTGGCAGGATTAGGGTTAGGGAAGGCGCAGCATTTACACCCTCCCTAACCCTAGCACGTTTTTTAAAATGGCACCGTCCAAATGCACGCACCATGATAACATCATGACGTGCGCCATGTTTATACAACGTGGCATGAGCCTGATGTCATGGCACCACTGAAGGGTGCCTAGGGTGCCCTTTCAGCAGCACCAAAAGGAGCTCCAAAATGGAGCTCTTTTTTGCGGCTGGTCCTTGGTGCGGCCTTTACACAGCCGTGCCAAGGACCCTGAGGGGAAAGGGGCCGCAGCAGTGGCCCCGGCCCCTTTCTCCCCTCGGAACCGCCAGGGATAGTGGGGTGCAGAGGCTGAACAGGGCGCCTGCTGCACCCCGCTTTCAGGTCACAGAGAAGCAGCAGTGTGCCGCTTCTCCATGGCCTGGAGAAGTGCTGGGATGGGGCCTCTGGGGCTGCTGGTGAGGCAGCCCTGGCCCCATCCCGGCACTTCTTTGGGCGCCTACAGACCGCCCCTTTTGTGTGGTCTGTACAGCCCCTAAGAGATGTTGATGAAACCATACTGCTAGCAGAAAACATCATGAACTTGAAACAATTACTAAGGAAGGTTAAGGAAGAAAGCGCAAAGGCAGACTTGTTGCTGAACATAAAGAAAACAAAAATAATGACCACAGAGGATCTATATAAATTCAACTTAGACAATGAGGAAAGTGAAATAGTTAAATATTTCCTGTACCTTGGCTCAAACCTTGATCAGAATGGAGACTGCAGTAAAGAAATAAGACTAGGAATGGAAAGGGCAGCGATAAAAGAACTAGACAAGATTCTAAAGAATAAAGAAATAGAACTGAGCACTAAAGTTAGAAATGTCCAATCCACTGTATTCCCCATCACCATATTCAGATGTGCAAGCTGGAAAGTAGGTAAAAAGAAAATCAACTCATCTGAGATGTGGTGCTAGAGAAGAGTGCCGAGAATAATGCGGACAGCCAAAAAGATAAACAAATGGGTCTTTGAACAGATCAGTCCTGAACTCTGCCTGGCAGTCAAAATGATTATATTGAGGCTGTTCTGCTTTGGCCACTTCAAGACTCATTAGGAAAGACAATAATGCTGGGAAAGGTTGAAAGCAACAGAAAGCGAGGAAGACCACACACCAATTGGATACACTCCATCAGGTTGGTCATGGGCTTGAATATGCAAGACCCAAGCAGAGCAGTGGAGGACAACGGAGCTTGAAGGTGTCTCACACTCAGGGTCACATTTCAAAATTGTGTCTTATTTATCTTTCATGTATGAAAATGACATCATCAGTGAGGGATTAAATTGGGGCACTGCTCCTTCTTCTTCCCCTCTGCCTGAGTGTTGTGTTTATGTTTGTTACTTTCACTCTTCCTCCTTCCTCTGATCTTCCCTCCCAAACATTCACCCATTCACTCATGTGGAGATCTCACTCATTCACTCTCCTGTCCCCCATACGTACATTGTAGATCTCTTCACAAGTGAGCAAACCAGTGAATAATTGAAGGGGAGAGATCAGAGGAGGGGTGAAGAATAAAAAGAGTAAACATGAACACAACATTTAGGCAAGAGGGATGGAGTGCCCCGATCTAATCCCTCACCGCTGATCTCATGGCTGTATATACACTGCACTGGGGTTGCATCCACTCTGGAGAAATGACCCGGTTTGGCACCGCTTTAAGTGCCCTGGCTGAAGAGTATGGGATTCTGGGAGTTGGAGTTTGTTGTGGGGCCCCAAGCGTTTGTTGTGGGCCACCTTCTGAAATGTATACTCTACATTTAAGGACAGCCTTTTGCTACATCACTGGTATAATAATAATAATATATAATAATATAATTTATTTATATTACCCGCCTCTCCCTATGGATCGAGGTGGGATTGCAGCAGATAAAACCATACAATACAGATACAAATTAAGCAATAAAATGTCAACATTACCATCAAGTCAGTAAAATAACTAGATCATCATCTAGTTACCAATCATTCATACAATCATAGTCAGAAGTGGAGCAGTTGAAGTGCCTTTTTGCAAGTGCCTTTTTGAAGGTAACTAAGGTAGTAATAAGACGGATCTCTTCTGGTAAACTATTCCAAACTATAACCCACTGGTATAATGAGAATAAGGATATTAGCTAGGTAAGCCATATTTTCATCCTATGCATAATTACTCAGAAGTAAGCCACAGTGCATTGAATACTATTTATTCCCAACTAAGTATGTACAGGATTATCCCTGTTAGAATAGGTAGGGACAACACGGGTAGCAGTCATGGACTTTTAACTTCTATAGGTATTACTATAAGGATAACTACCCTTTAGCTTGGTGACTGATATGCAGCACAGCCATTCATTGTGTGAGTAAAACAAAACCCATCACGTTGTACCCATCACATTGCAATGCTATAATTGCAGGCTTTCAGTTATTTTCCTAATTAAATACAGAAGCAACCTTCCTTGTAGGGCAACATCACAACAAAGAAGAACGAGGGTAATGTTGATGCAGTTGTTATGACAGCGTGTAGATGGGTGCATTCAGTTTATTAAAGTGTCAGATAGATAATCTACGATTTGTTATATGTGAAAAGTACACTGGTATCTATTGAGATTTAATTTCACTGTGTATGCTATCCTTAGCATTCCTCCTGTGATGAACACAGCTTCCACATGACTGGGAATTCATAATATAAGATGATGCCAATTACCTTCCTAGTAGTATCTTCACATTATAAAGGGAAATCATAATTCTTTCCTAAAACCAATGGTTGGAGCCTGAATCTGAGGCAGTTCAGAATGCATCCCATTCTGGGGGAAAGGTGGAGTTTAAATCCAACAAACAAAGAAACATTATGAGGGTCCTTTCCTCATTCAGTAACCAGTGCCCATTCTTGCACGTTTGTGACGGAAGAGTGATGTGACCCATTGCAACTACTTTGTCTAAACTCTTTAGAATGTAAGCACTGGTTATAGTCTTGTAAAGAGCATCTGTTTTTGGAATAAATTTCTAATTGGTTGAAAAATCAGTTTCCTGGCATTCATAAATTGATCTTTCTCAAAATAAGAACTAAATGTAAAAATATTTACTTAAAAGATTTATTGTTCATTAATACAACTTTGTGTTATACAGAAGCTCCCAGCCTTGTTGGAGGTGTTGTTGTTAACTGTCTTTGGGTTGACCTCAACTCATGGTGACCCTGTGAATGAGACATCTCCAAGACCTCCTGTCCTCATCCGCTCTGCTCAGGTCCTGTAGGTTCATGCCCCCAACCACTGTGATTGTGTTGAACCATCTGGCATGCAGTCTTCCTCTCTTTCTACTGCCTTCCAGCCTTCCCAGCATCATCGTCTTTTCTAGTGAGTCATGATGTGACCAAAGTACAACCACCTCAGTTTAGCCATCTTGGTTTCTAGGGTGAGTTCAGGCTTGATACATTTTTGGCCATCCATGGTATCCTCAGCACATTTCAAATGAGTTGATTTTCCCCCCATCAGCTTTCTTCACTGTCCAGCTTTCACATCCATACGTTGTAATGCAACTAGTGATCCACAGTACGTAAGTTTGAAACTTAACAGTCAAGGGTATATGAGAACAAGGACACAAACAAAAGGCTTTTTGCATCACATCCAAAGCCCATCGACGGAAGCATTTTATTTCTAGCAGTGCTCATTCAAGATTACGAAAGGCATATCAAAATATGATTTATAAAGAAAATGGATGTGATAATCAATGCTGCCTTGCCTCTGAATATGGAGGGTCCACACAGCTATCACATATTGATGGAATGAATCCAGTTAGTCAGGGTTTTTTAAAAAGAAAAAGAAAAGAAAAGAGCCACTTTGATTTATTTAAGCATTTCAACCCTACTTCTAAATTAAGAAAGGAGTTCAATGGCAATCTACAATGAAAGATGAAATTACAATGTTTCAGGTCCAGTTTTTTCATTCAGATTCAACATTTCATTCTAAAGAAGAGAAGCTGGGTGCTTATGAAAGACATGGCATTCAAGATCCAAATCATTAATGATTCACCATTAATATACCATTCTCCAATATGGTCATTTAGAAGGGTGATGAAAACTTATGAAAACTTCAGGATGATAATGTTTTTACTTGTTTTTATTCCTTGTTTTATTGTAATCTTTTATTGTATTGTTTGAAATGTTTTTAACTGTAGATGCTGTACACCACCCTGATCGCAGGAAGGGCGGTATACAAATAAAAGTTGTTATTGTTGTTGTTGTTGTTGTTGTTGTTGTTGTGAACTGCTTTATTTAAGTCAAGATTACAGACTGAAAATGGATTTTTAAAATGTCAGCAAGGAAATATGTTTTCTCATGTGTGCTGTAGGAGTGATACCTTCTCTTTACTCCAGAGATGGGAGTCATGCGTAGATGCTGGAGTGCATCTCCCAGCGTTCCTATCATTGCATATGCTGTCTTGAGCTCCTGGGATGTGTAACCCAATAACATCTGGAATGGGGGGGGGCATAATTCTAAGCCCTGACTTTATTTCATCATTTGAAGATATAGTAGAGCTGAGATTTATATCTGTTTACATCCCTGCAATACTGTGTGATGCCATCCCTCCGTATCAACATGTTTTTTATCCATGGATTCAAGCATCCAAGGCTTGAAAATATCATACTGTATATATATATATATATATATATATATTCCAAAAGCAAACCTTGATTTTGCCATTTTATATAAAGGACACCATTTTATTATCCATGGTATTTAATGGACTTGAGTATCCCCAGATTTTGGCATCCCTGGCCCTGAAACCAAACCCCAAAGGCCCACTGTATAGGAAAGCAGGCAGTGGGTGCTTTCATTCAAATATGTACAAAGGGCAGTTGCAAAAGAGGGGGAAAAAGATTATCAAGAACTCGTGCATCCTTATTGTTTAAATGGCAAACTATTTTTTTTTAAAGAAGCAAACACATTCACATTTTTTTTCCTATTAATAGATAGCGTTATACAGCACTTTTGGAATGTTCGGTGTACTATATGCATATTATCTCAGTAATCGGTAATAAGTATGATAACTATAGATCCAGCACATTAAGTCAGGTAGCATTGTTTTTATATTTCAATGATTGGAAGTGATGGGTGGGGCGGGAGCTGAACAAAAATGGCTAGTTCCAGGCTGCTCATGGTGGAGGCAGATCTTCCCACTTCACAGGCCCATCTCTAAGCTTATATAGCACAGTATGTTAGCCTTTGCACACAGCTACAAAATGGCTGGGAAATCTAACAACTAAACCCTGCACATTTCTACTAATAATGGTTCCTGCTGATATATAACCAAAGAGAGGTTGATGTTCCTTCCTTTTCCTCCTTTCTCTCCTCTCCTGTCCTCTCTGTACAGGATCCACTGAGCAAACCTTCTCTCCCATATTAGATATTCCTGGCTAGAATATCTCTCTGTTGCAGGCTGGTGGGTAAATAATGATCTGGAGGAGGTGACACGGTGGAGGTGCTTTTGGCAACCTTCCAATGTAAATGATATGGAAATGAGGCTTCTGCGAGGCCAAAGGCCCCATTCAAATTGGGTAGTGGGGGGATTTAGTTAACATAACACTTGTGCTAAATGAAGCAGTTGACACGGCATTCAGAGGGGAAGGGCTGGCTGCTTTAATTTGCCATGAGAAAGGGACCAACCTCCAATTTAATCTTGCAGGAGAAGGAACCTGCAATCACAAGAATGTGTGGCGCATTTTTCCAAGACATGAAATTTTGTGTGTTGACATTCTAGGCAATCATAAAATGAAACAAGATTGGTTAAACCTTCTAATATTTAACACCTTTAAATCGTCTAGGTAGGTGAATTGGATTTTCAGGTTTCCTTCCTTCCTTCCTTCCTTCTTTTCTTTAAATTCGGTAGTAGGCAGGCAGTCACTGAGGTCCCAATTCAAGATAAACAAACTAAACAGAAGTATCCACAGGAGCTATAAAGGATAATTTTTTTCTTGGAAGTAGGAACTGATTTAATATTTTATGTACCTTTTTTCACTCATTATGACACTTCTTCCTTTTGCAGTTCCACCAGAGAAGCATATTTTTCTTATTTTTCGTTAATTCTATCTGAAAAGAAAAGAAAAATGGTATCTTTGACAGAGCTGCAAAAGGAAGATCCTTTTTAAAAAGCTTGAAATGTCTTGGATCATTTCCCAGAACACAAAATAAATCTCTGACCCTTTGTTGTGGGTCCAATGGCAAACTTTTAAATGCCTGAGCCTATTGTGACAGCCCCTATAGTTACAAATGGAAGGCCAGTCCAAAAATGCAGTCAGCTGCTTTGATGTACCCCAAAGAACAGCAACACACAATATGATATTCAAATTATTAGGATTGGCTGGCATTCATAGTGTCAGTAAGCACAATGTAGTGGTTTGAACTAGGCTTCAAACCCATTTTTGGCTGTGGAAACCCACTAGATGACCTTGAGCAAGTTATATGCTTTCAGCTTCATGTGAAGGCAAGGGCAAACCCCCTCTGAACAAATCTTGCCAAGAAACCCCTGTGCCAGAGTCACCTTAGAGTAACCACAAGTCAGAAATGACTTGCAGGCACACAAAAGCAACAACAACAAAAACAAACATTTGTCATACTGTAAGCATTTTGGGCTTTGGCTCAGGAGAACTGAGTTCACATTTCCATTTGGTCATGAAGTTCATTTTCTGAACATGGGCCTGTCACTATCTGAGCCAAGCTTACCTAACAAGTGGATCATGGCTATACCTTTCCTGTTGAATTGCAACACTGTCAAATACCTCTCCAGGAAATGTTGTCCATTCCTGCTGTTGAAATACTATTGGAGTTCCAGTCCCTCACTTCTGCTCCAAAGCACAACTGCCATTGACTTATCTCACCTCATTCTTCACACTTAATTCAAGATATCCTTTAATCTCATGCTTACTTCTCTTTTGAAGCTCATAGGATTCACCTATGTATTGAAAGATACATTTCTTAAATGCAGTCAGCCTGTCTTCCTTTCCCCTCAGTGTGACTCACTCAGTATTTATAATCCCATTTCATCTAGGCAATGTGTGCAGGAGCAACCAAACTGAGAAGATGCGGTTTGCCAACTGTCCCGCTAAAGAAGATTTATGGAAGTAAAGGTTACAGGGAGAAAGAGGATGCATACAATAGATTAGGAAGATAAATCCTAAACTAGTAATACTGATCTACTTAAATTCTGTCCTGAGTAAAGTGGGAGAACAGTTAGACTGTATGGATGGGCCAAAAGGCATGTGTTCTTCCCAGCCTTGTGCCATCCTGTTTGTTCGATGCATGCCAATAACCACTAGCTGGGATCACCCAGACTGGATGCTGATCTGGTGGTTCTGGTCCAATCTTGGCTCAAAGAGACCTTAGAGCAGATCAAAAGGATGCTCTGTTTGCAGTGGTGTTTCTAGGAAATTCTGTGGCAACAGCCAACAGAACAGATGGTCCCGTGTGCCCCCTCTTACTTGCCTCCACCATCACTCTTCTTCTTCCCTTAGCTAGTAGGCAGACACAGTGACTAACAAAGCCGATGAGCTTAAGCTATAAGTGGCCCACTTGGAGCACTGTGGCCATAAATGGTGAGCCAGTGGCAGTATGCAGTTGATGTGCCTATACTGAAGGGCCTAGTAGTGCCTGCATCCCTGCCTGCTTATGGCAGAGTTTGAAAGATGCCTCCCGAGGGCTGCCCTGCTACCTGCTCCCCAAACTAGAAGCCAGTTCACAGCAGAGCACTGGGGTTGAGTTAATGCTGTCTTGGTGTTCATCTGTGCTGCATGTATATAACAGATTGATATCACTTTAACTGCCAGCCTCTATTCCCCCCCCCCCCCCTTTTAAAGGTGAGATCCGAACAAGGATCTTCGAATGTACATCTAGTTTTGGCCTTCTCATTTGAAGTTCATTGAATGGATTGATAATAATGAAAAACAGGATTTTGTGATGGAGCAATAAATGCATATTTATGAAGTCCATGAACCACATAGGAGTTTATCAGATGGGAGGAATTTCTCTCTATTTTGAATGGAGTCAATTCGAATTCACGTAAATTCGCTAGTTTAGCGAATTTACGTGAATTCTAATTGCGTTCGGAATGTGTTCAGAACGACTTCCCATTGCCCGAAAATGACTTCCCATTGCCCGAAATTGCATGAGATACACTCATACGCAATAACGTGAAACCCCATGATTGCGTTTGGATTGCCATTGGATTATACCTCCAATTTCCATCGTCTGATAACGTCCATAGTGTTTTCTTAAGCAAGGAATGGCCAGAGGTGGTTTGGCCAGTTCTTCTGAAATATAGCCTACAGCACCTGGTAGTCATTGAAGTTCTAACCAGGGCTGAATCTGCTTAGCTTCCAAGATCACACAGGATCCTTTAGGATATTTAGGACAAATGAATGAGGAATACAGAATGCTCAAAGTAGCATTTTGATATGATAATTTGTTAATTGTGTTTTAACTTTTTTATTGTCAGGTTTTTAGCTTTTTCTTATTTTAGCATTTTAAAAAATTATTATAAAATTTATTATATAAAATACAAAATATAATAATAACATAAAACAAAACTAATACATATATTTATATATTTACATTTTAACAAAAATAATATTAATTAAAAAATCCAAAAAGCGGTGGAAGGGGAGACAAATTAAAAATACAGCAGCATTTTTCTTTATTATTAAAAAAGAGGAAAGAAAAGGAAAGGAAAATAAAAACATGGTTGTAAACATCATTTCATGGAATGAAAAAGGTATAAATTCTAAACATAAATGCAGCATTATTTTCCGTCAGTTAGAAAAACTGAAGGGTGACATTATTTGTATTCAAGAAACACAAATCAGGCACAAAGAAATGAAATATGTGAGAAATCCAAAAGTAGGACATTGGTACACATCAGCAGCAGAAAAGAAAAAGAAAGGAATAACAATATATGTAAACAAAAAAATGAGTCTAAAGAAATTTTCAGTGACAAGGAAGGTACATATATCGCGGTAGAGGTGAACTTAAAAAGCATACAAATGGGGCTTTACAGACCGCCCAAAAAGGGTGGTCCGTGGGCGCCCCTTTCAGAGCCGGATTGGGGCCAGGGCAGCCTTACCGGCAGCCCCAGAGGCCTCAATCCGCCACTTTTCCAGACCTCGGAGAAGCGGCAAAACACTCCTTCTCTGTGGCCTAGAAAGGGCCACAGGCTTCATGCCCCAAGGACAGCCTGACTGGTGGAGCCAAGGGAAAAGTCTCCCTTGCTTCATTCCCACAGCAATCTGGTTTGCCATGGGAATGAAGTGCTTGAGCGCCCCTGAAAGGGTGCCCTAGGTCCCTCTCCAGAGGTGTGATGACGTGAGGCATGCGGCAGTACATCTGGATGCAGTGCATGCCATGACGACATCAGCGCAAGTGCATTTAGACAGCACGATTGTAAAATGGCACTATAGGGCTGGGGATCTGTGCGCTCTCCAGCCCTACTTAAAGCATGGGGACAGCCCTTTTGGGCCATCTGTATCGGGCCAACATTGGTAATGGCAGTCTATGGAGTTTATCAGATGGGAGGAATTTCTCTCTATTTCGAATGGAGCCAATCAGAATTCACATGAAATCTCTAGTTTAGCGAATTCACGTGAAATCCCATTGCGTTCGGAAGCCATTCGGAATGATTTCGTATTAGTTGAAAATGACCCCCCCATTGCCCGAAATTGCGTGAGATGCTTTAATTCGCAATAACATTAAACCCATGATTGCGTTCGAATTGACTTCCCTTTCCCCTGAAATTGCGTGAGATGATTTAATTTGCAATAACGTGAAACCCCAGATTGCGTTCGGATTACCATTAGATTATACTTCCAATTTCCATGGTCTGATAAACTCCAATGTGCCACATGAGAATACAGTACAGATAAATATTTCACACAGTTAGGTAATGAAATTATGAACACAAACTATGACAAAATATTATTGCTTGGTGATTTTAATGCTGTAATCCAACCTGAATTGAATAGTGCTTCAAACCTGGAAAAAAATATTAGGAAAAATCAAGGTAAACTTCCCAAATCCTATTTCAAACTGTTGTTGTTGTTGTTGTTGTTGTTGTTATTATTATTATCCTTTATTTATATAGCTCTGTAAATTTACACAGTGCTGTACATACAATCTTATAATTAGACAGTTCCCTGCCCTCAGGCTTACAATCTAAAAAGACACAACACAAAAGGAGAAGGGGAAGGTGGTGGGAAGGGGGATAAGGTCCAGCTATTCGTCTCTCCCTCTGAGGCCTGGACCAAAGCAGATGGACTGGAGGGAGGGCTTGGCTTCTTAAAACATAGTTAAAAGGAGGCATCCTGGGGCAGACAAGGGCACAATCCTGGGAACACTTCCTTTAACAATATAGTCTTTAGCTTAATTTTGAATCTGGTTAGAGAAATGATGAGGCGCACATGTGGGGGAAGAAGGTTCCAAGAGTGCGGGGCAGCAAGCGAGAAAGGATGAATCCGGGACAGGGCAGTGGAAATCCTCGGCTGGGACAGGAGACCTTGACTACCAGAACGGAGGGTACGAGAAGGAGTGTGAGGAGAAAGAAGTTCAGACAAGTAAGGAGGGGCCAGTCCGTGGAGGGCTTTGAAAGTCAACAACAAAAGCTTGTACTGGATGCGGAAGGGGAAAGGGAGCCAGTGAAGTTGGATAAAAGAGGAGAAACATGGTCAAAGCAGCGAGCAGATGTAATAATATGTGTAGTTGAGTTCTGGACAGAGATTAAAGGATGGAGGTGAGAGGAAGCCCTGTCAGAAGGAGGTTACAATAATCTAGTCGCGATACCACTAGGGCATGGACCAGAGTCTTGGCAGTGGAGGCTTAGAGGAATGGACGGATTTTAGCAATGTTGTAGAGAGAGAATCTGCAGGTCTTGGCGGTGGCCTGAATCTGGGGAATAAACGACAGAGAGGAATCAAAGATAATGCAAAGACTGCGGGCTTGCTGAACTGGTTGAATAGAAGTGCAGTCAACAGAAACAGAAAGGGAGTATTGAAGGGTGGGCTTAGGTGGGAAGATGACAAGCTCTGTCTTAGACATGTTGAGCTTCAAGCCCCGATGCCGCATCCACTGAGAGATGGCAGCCAGACAAGAGGAGACTTGCTGTTCAAGCCCCGACGAAAGGTCAGGGGTGGAAAGATACAGCTAAGTGTCATCGGTGTACAGATGATAGGAGAAACCAAAAGAACTGATGAGTTTACCAAGGGACAATGTGTATAGAGAAAACAGAAGGGGACCCAGGACAGAGCCCTGGGGAACTCCAACAGATAAGGGAACAGAGGAAGAAGTCTGACCACCCGTGACCACTGCAAAAGATCTATTTGACAAGTAAGATTTAAACCAATCGAGAACAGAGTCGGAGGACCCGAGGTCAGAGAGTATATTAACCAGGAGATAGTGGTCCACGGTGTTGAAGGCCGCAGACAAATCAAGAAGAATGAGAATAGAGTAGAGTCCATTCGCCTTGGCCCGCCAAAGATCGTTTGAGATCTTGGTGAGGGCTGTCTCTGTAGAGTGCCGTGGACGGAAACCAGACTGAAAAAGACGGAAACCAGACTGAAACCAGACTCCAGGATGGAGTTGGCTTCGAGAAACTCAACACAGCGAGAATAAACGATCCGTTCCAGGACAATGGCTAGACAAAGAAGAGGGATCAAGAGAGGGTTTCTTCAGAATTGTGGAAACGAGAGCATGTTTGAAGGGAGGGAACCTGGAGAAAGAGAGAGATTCTGCGAGGGCAGAATAGAAGGAATTATAGAGATTAGAAGATGGGAGGGGATAGGATCAAGAGAACACGTTGTAGGTTTCGAACAGTTTAGCAGTGTACAGAGTTCATCCAGAGAAACAGATGGAAACACAGAGAGTTTATTAGTAGAGGGTACCAGGAGATTAGTGGTAGGGGGCAAATCAGGAGGAACTATTTCAGATCGAATAGTAGTGACTTTTGTGATGAAGTAGTTGGCAAAGTCGGTAAGGGAAAATGAGAAGAAAGGGGGAGAGGAAGGTTTGAACAGTGTATTGAAGCAGGAGAACAAATGCTGTGGGTGCCTCTCGTTGGCCTGTTTTGCCATAGACAAGGCACGTGAGAAGGACAAAAGAACAAATTTATAATGAATAAAATTGGCCCACTCCCTGGACTTTTTCCAAAGACGTTTGGCTGCTCGAGAGCAGGACCGAAGAAACCTAACTATGGGAGAGAGCCAGGGCTGAGGCCTAGACATAGAGGAGGATGTACAGACAGATACAGGGGCAAAGCTGTCAAGGGTTGAAGGAAGAGTGGAATTAAATAAAGACATTGCTGTATCAGCAGAGTCCCCGAGATTTAAAGAAGAGATAGAAGAATCCAAGGTCTGACTGAGATGATCAGAATTAACAGACTGAAGATTATGAAAAATGTGTTGAACAGTGTGAGTTTAGGCTTGATCGGTTGATTTGAATGACCCACTTGTTTGTCTTTTTGACTATCCTCAGCACTCTTTTCCAGCACCACATCTTAAATTTGTTGATTTTTTTTCTATCAGCTTTCTTCACTGTCCAGTTTTCACATCCATGCATGGTGATGGGAAATACAATGCCTTGGATGATCCTAACTTTAGTGTTCAGTGTTACATCTTTGCACTTCAGGATCTTGTCAAGTTCTTTCAAGGCTGCCCTTCCAATTCCTGATCTTCTGATTTCTTTCCTGCAGTCTCTGTTCTAATGAATGTTTGATCCAAGGTATGGGACTCTTTCACTATTTCAAGTTTCTTGTCATTTAGGATGAATTCATGTAGATCTTCCATGGTCATTATTTTTATTTTCCCAATGTTCAACTACATTAGTATTTTCTTCTTTGACTTTCTATGTTCAGCTAGATGTAATGACAGCCTGCTACTTGGAATCTTTTCCAGGGCGCCATTCATACTACACAATTATAGTGCTATCACTTCAGCTGTCAAGGCCCCATCCTATGTAGTAGTTTTGCACTAGAGAACTCTGGCTGAGAATTGGAAACGTCCCTCCCTAAACTGCATATCCCAGGATTCCATTGAACAGAACCATGGCGATTAAAATGGAATCATAGCACTATAATTCTGCATTGGACTCCTGTTCAGACAGGGTAATTAATCATGGGGAAGGCTGTGACTATGTTCAGTCAAATGCATTGTAAAAACCTCCCTTCAAACGGTCCTGTTCAACACTTGGTTGATTTGTATTAGACTTTTTCCTATACAATTGTGACCTGGCAACATTTGAGCAGAATGAGGAAAAGCTGCTCTTTGTGCACTGTAATTCCCAGTATCATTAAGGGTTGTAGTTTGAAAAAGTAGCCTTTTCAAGTTTTGCATTTTAAGCTGTCTCTTAGTTAAATGTGATCATAGCACTGATCTATGATCTAGCTCAGTTAATATTTACTTTGTTTGGCAGCAGTGGTTGAGTGCCATGGCCCAAGGTTATGCCCAGCGTTGAATTCTTTTTATTTGGGGGAGGGGGCAGAATCTGGGAGTTCCTACACCTAAAACATTTGTGCTGTTCTAATCTGGAGACTTTGTCCTTCCCTTGTGTTTTCTTATTTGTTGCAATTTGCTTGCCATGTGTACCAGTCGTTATGTGAATGTGCTATGATTCCATTTTAATTGCCATGGTTCTGTTTATGCACATATTTTGCATTCAAAACACAATGGTCATAAACAGAGCCTTTTTCGTTTAAAGGGTCTGAAATATATTTTTAGGGAATTAAATTTTTCGCAAGGCCTTTCACTTGTGCTGTGTTCTGCTGATTACTTTCTAAAAAAAAGGTAAGTACTAGTTTTCACACTTGTTTAGAAGCTCCTTATGCTGACTATTTCCACTCCTACCCTCAAGTGCATGAGCGTGGGCTGTGATTACTTAGTGGTGAGCAACACTCTGCGTGTGGTCAGTGATGCTTTTCATGCCGTTCTTATTTCCCTTTGGCTATACCTTGACTCTTGGAGCTCTGTTCCATGGCTGAGGCCCAGTTTCCAGAGTCCAAACTCTGGACGTATGACGTATCTTAAATTCCGCTGCATTCTTGAGACATCCTAGAATTAAAACAGTTTTTCTAGCCTTTCCATTCCCGTGGATCTACAATAACTCTTACATTTCAGGACAAAGCACAGAGCTGCCATTTCCACCTTAGCATGGGCTAGAATTCTAGCAGGGCGGAAGATGGAGCATGAAAAGAATCTCCCTGGAGATGCCGAATAAGCTTCCTGGATCGCTAGCACTAGTGGTGACACGCGCCAGACAAAGGAGCTGGCATTCTATAAATGAGGCAGCAGACAGGGATTGGCAATTGTCTGGATTGTCAGGAGAGAGCAGCACTTGCATTTCGGAGCAGTGAGAACAAACTGCTAGGAGGGGCATAGTCCTACTTCTGTTGCATGTGAACACTTCTGCAGCATCGGCTTGCATCGTCTTTGGAAAAGGTAGGTCACAAACACGATCCTTTTCTTGCCCTTTTCTTTGAGCATGTCAGTCTTTCTGCCAACTTTCCTTAAATGTGTATTTAGGTATTTGTTTGTCTTTAAAAAAAAAGGTCTGTGACATAACAAGAATTTATAAGGACTATCTTCTCCTGACATCGTGCTGTGTGTTCCTTTGGCATTCCTGTTCTAAGACACTTCATACAAAACTCCAGTTCTCCGCAAAATGCCACTACTTTACACATAGCTAAATTGAGTAATGTAGTAAGAATCCATACCCTTTGCTTTTGCTGCTGCTGACAGTGTGTAAGTGCTACAGCAGGATTCTGGCCATGGTATGATCCATTAATTTTTGTTGGTCTGAGTAGCATTTTTTTTCTTTTTCATGTTGTAAAATAGAATGAAATATCAATGATGCTGCAAAATCCAATGATTAAGGTTTGTAACAGTACAGCAAGCCTATTATATATTTTAGCATTCCTTACGTTTAACACCATGAAATTTTGGGAGGAAGGAGGTATTAATCTCTCGTACCACAAAATTAATGGGGGGAAATTGTACCCACGGGATTTAAAAAATGCCACACTATGAATATGATACCTTTTCCCACACTCTACATGCCACTACATGATAATTATACAATATGCAAGCTTCACTCTCTTAAACTAATTTCATCATTTGTATTGCATATATATAATATATATATATATATGTATGCATTTTACCAGTGTTCAATAGCAAAACAAATGCTCACATTTTAGAACGGAATGTATGCATCTGCATATTTCCCCAGCTTTTAAAACAATCGTTTTCCATTGTTACCTCAAGAGGCAAATTTACTTTGTATTCTTCTAATTACTATAAAGGCACACTGATCTTGAACACACTATATGAAAATAGCTATTGGAATCAGTAGATGTATTTCCCTATGAACTATTTCAATGAATATTTCCGAATATAGAATTAAGGTAGGTTTCATTTAATTTTTTCTAAAAAAAATTACTTGACAATGTCAGTCATACATTTCCTTCTCTGTTCTGCAAGGTGTTTGTATGCATAAACATTTATGATTCATGTAAAAATAATAAAGTTTCATTGGAGGGAATGTTTAGCTTTTATTTTTTTTTCCTGGTTTCTCTGTGTGACATTATAATAATAATAATAATAATAATAATAATAATAATAATAATAATAAGGCTACCGTCTTAAGATGTTTGTTCCACTAATAATAATACCCTAAAACCATCACATCCTATCTGATGTTGGAATCTACACAGGATCAGCCCTGGTTAGTATGGATGGGAAACTGCCAACAAATACCAAGTGCTGTAGGCGATATTTCAGATGAAGGAATGGGCAAAATCTGAGTATTCCTTGTCTAAGAATACCCTATGAAATTCATAAACTGACAGGCAACTTGAAGAAACACACAAACACACAATACATTATCCAGTAGAAACACCAGGTCAAATTGCCACCTTCTTTATTTAAATAGCAATTTATTATTATATGCAAATTTCAATTTCCTTAATATATGCGTTTGCTTTACTGAGGTGAGTACAATCTGATGAAGATTAAACACTTGTGAGTCCCACTGATTTCAACTGGAAAGATTTAAGCACATGGTCAATGGGACTTACGTAAGAAAGATTTATAGGAGTCCCATGCAAAACAAACAAATCATGTATATTGCTAGATCTCACTATTCCCTTTCAGTGGAAAATATCAGACGTCCCTTTTCTCAAACTTAGGCCAGGCAAAGAGCAGCAGCACCTGAATTCGTAGACTGAACTGGATCTAGAGCATATGGGGAAGAAATGTTTAACTCTTCCCATTTGCCCTGTTCCTGATCTAAATTCCCTCCCCCGGCTGCTATTTGCCTTGTCAAGAGTACTTACATTTTCCGTATGTAAGTGCATGGCAGCCACAATTTTTATAGAAGAAAAGTAAAGAAGGAAAAATTATTTCTTTCCCATGTTACATTCTCAGGATGTGCCCTTCACTTTCCCAAGCTGCTGGTTGCAATAGTTCAGGGAGACAGGAGAGCGATTTCTGAACCTTTGCAAATCTGCATCAAATTTGGCCCCAACTAAGGATGAACCTTGATGCAATGTCGAAGATCCTTTGGGGGAAGGGAAGGTTAAATGGCAACTGTGTCCACCTTTATTCTCATCTGAACTGATACTGCACTTCCAGGGAGAGTTCCATTTATCTTTGGACCACTGTTTTACCCTGGTCAAGCCAAAGAGCAGCTGGTGGAGAAAGGGTTGTTTTGAAGATCCTGATTTGGACTGGGAGTCCTTGGTGACCATATTTATCCTTTGCAGAAGATTCAGTCATAAATCTTCTGCCTTTTGCTGTCTTTTCCTAGCTTCGTTCTTTCTTTCTCATCCCCCCTCGCATTTCTCTAATTTTTGTCTCTGCCCTTTATACGAAATCAATATCAAGATTTTTTTTTTTTTTAAAAAGCACTCAAATTGACGGATAACTCTTCTTTGGATAAGTGGATTCCAACAACAGCTATCTTTTTTCCAGTCCTTTTAAATAACAGCATTGATAATTGGGGTGCTGATCTTAGCTTGTTTGTTTGGTCCCATTTCTAATTGCTATGTAATGCAATGTATAAAAGCACACTTCATTAGGAGACCTAAGTATTATTTAGAATTCAGCCCCATTAATTTCATTGGTGCTTAATTGCCGCCTAATCACTCTAATCCAAAATTCCACAAGGATTCGCAGAGAATAAGGGACGTCCAGTTCATCTGGGAGCCGTCTTTGTGTGTGATCACTGGGGTCTTCTTTTTCCCCATGCCCTGAAACCTCTAAGTCAAGAGTAGTGAGTTTAGAAATGTTCCAAACGTCACTAAAAATGTGTACTTACACATGCCCATTTTGCTCTTATTTTTTCAAATTAAAATGAAAACAAGAGTAGGTCCTTTAAAAATATTTTCTATGGTGCTTGTTGTTCTCGTTCTTTTTTTTAAAAAAAAATAAAATAACGAAAGCCTTGGCTTCTTCCTTTACATACAATAATAATCATATTGCAACAACTCTGGGTAAAACATTTGTTTTGCTGAACAGTTTTCTAGTACAAATAAGAGACTAGACAGCTGAATATTTGATCAGTTTGAAAAAGGATTAGGTATTGCATGTGGTTTTCTTTTTGTTTCCTGCAAATATGCTTTTTATGAATTTATCACATTAATATGAGCAATAAAAATGGGAAAATGGAAACACTAGGTTTATCTCCTCAATAAGCTTTATTTTGCCAAATTAGGGAAACTGCTACTATCGGCATACATTATTTTGAGCTCCACTGATCTTCACTCCTTTAATACATCTCTCTCCCAGTTAATATTTGACTCCAGTTGAAACAAGTCTTATTGCATTGAGAAACCTCAAGTAAATCTTAATTTGTGACAAGGTTCAGCACGAGATCTTTTTTTCCATATCAAGATGTGACACAGTATAAAACAACACAGTATCTTTGAACCTGTTTAATAGAACAAAATGCAAAACCCGCAAAAGATTAACTCCTTTATTGGCCAACCAAAATGCAGAAAATGCATCATGCAAGGTTTTGAAGCTGCACAGGCTTCTTCATCAGGCAAAGATGTTAAAATCTTACAGAAGAGGGAAAAATGAAGATGTTAGAGTCACAGGCCTACATCCTGTCTCAGATGTTAGTTAATTGATATTGAAGGATTTCAGTGCAGGCAGAGGCCACTCTTTCCAGGCCATGTTCAGGACAAAAAACAAAAGATAGGTAATACAATTCCATCTTTGTTAGCTACAGAAAAGTAACTTCCCTTCTGATCCAGCTTTCTCTGCCTTGTGTAAAGCTAACTGCTCCTTTCTTAGGCAGTTTTGCATTTTGGGTTTCGTTGTATTTTGCTGTATGGCCAACATGGCTAAATATATATGTTCTTGAACATGTTTAGAATGCCTTAACTTAATTCCTCGTAAATTGCAGCCAAATGTCCTACAAATTCCTTCAAATGTCTAGGATTAGGAGGCAGGGCTTTCAAAACCAAGAAGGTCTGGTTGTGTCCACAAGATATAAGCCTTTAAAATGATCTCCATAGACTTCAGTTGATAGTGGATCCATTGTGTCCGTGAGCATTGCATAGGGCAGGATGGACTGTAAGCTTCTGTATGGTTTTACTGTTTTTATTGAGATAGTAGATTGCAAATTACATTTTAATTACCATTTGAATGATTGGTGATTTTAAGGAAACAAATCCATATACAAATCTCTAAAATACATAATTTAGGTACATCTCAGCTATATGTCTGGGTACCACTGAGCAAATTTATATGCCATATATGTGCCAGTGAGTGAGCAGAAATAATTTTGTGTTCAGGCTTGTTTCATGATAGTAGATTTGGTGTGAGTACCGAGAACAAAAGGAGCAAGGCAGCATTCTTGCATGTTGCGTAATGCAAAAATCTTCTAGAGGAATCCTTGCTCAAAAATCGCACCTGACAATGTTGCAGCCTTTTGTCCCATCATTGTGTTCATTACTGCTGCACCTAGTTCTAGATTTAGGGGGCTGGTTTCCTTCACAAAGCTTAGTAGAGAAACCCATAACATGCCTTCCTTGGTTAGGAAACATATAACTGCTAGGACCTTGCTTCCAGTGAAGAAATCTATTAAATTGTTGCTCCTGTGTGCCTTCAAGTCATTTCTGACTTATGGTGACCCTAAGGCAAGCCTATAATGGAGATTTCTTGGGAGATGTTTTTCTTGCCTTCCTCTGAGGCTGGGAGAGTGTGACTTACCCAAGGTCACCCAGTTGGTTTCCATTTCCAAGAAGGGATTTGGGCATTGGCCTCCTGGTGTCCTAGATCAACACCCAAACCACTACACCATGCTTGCTCCCATCTATTTCATTAAAGAAAAGCAAAAGCTGCTATGATTTGCAGTAGGTTGTTAAAAAATTGTGTGTTTATTTTTATTGTTGTGTTCTTTGTCCAAGGACCTCAGTCTGACACACATGAGGTTATTCCGATTTGCCCTCTCACACTTAATTGTTGTCAGGATCCGCAACTACTATGAGATATGTTTGGACAGTGCGATAGTTAGGGCAGGTTCTTGGGGGCCCAAATCCATGATGGGTGGGACCTGGTTTTCTATTATTATTGTACTTTTTAATTTGATTTGATTATTTTGCTCATCAGTCAATTAAATTCTGCATATTCACTCTGCACAGTTTTAGCAGTTTAAGACTTCTTAAAACTGTCATGACTCTCTTATCTGGAATGCTGGGATCTGTAATTTTGTGTGCAGATTACTGCATGAGGAAAGAAAGCGGAAGTTCAGATGGACAGTAGCACCATAATGCCATAATTCTTCCATTCTCTTTCCATGGGAGACAGATATAAAAGTGAGGCTTTTGCTGAAAGGATTTTTCCAACTAGAGAAAAAGACTCGCTTTAACAACTGTCTCCCACTGGAAGAGAACTGAAGAATTACAATGTCTTGTGGTAAGGCACATTGAAAGACACTACTATTTGGCTGAATTTTTGCTTTCTTTCGTCATCTGATAAGCTCCATACTTGGAATTCTTCAGTGCAGAATTACAATTTATATTGTTAGAGCTTTCTGGCACTGACATCTAAGTACCCCACAATACTATAAATCTCAGGAGTCCATAGTAGATAAAGTGGTATCAAAGGGCTATAGTTGTGCAGTGTGGATTCATCCTGTTTCCATAGAGCAGATCCAGTGCCAACCCAACTGTGCTGCAGATGAATATGGCCCATTCTTTTATTATTGTTATTTATTTAAAGAATTTCTGTTTCACCTCCCAGCCTACAAGGTATCCTGAAGCAATGAACAAATAAAAACCAATTAATAGAAGATAAATAGAAGAATAAAATAAACAGAAGAATAAAAGATAAAAACATTTTAAACACATTAAAACATTCTTGGAAAAACTCCCAAAAACTGTCTAAAAGCAACCCGACTATCTAGTTTTGAAACAGTTAAAACAGCAGTTTCAAACACTGAATGCCATGTAGAACAGCCTAACGTCTTTGGGTAGGGAGTTCCACAGTCGAGGCACTGCTACAGAGAAAGCCCTGTGACGTGTACCCCACCATCCTAACTTCACAAGATATTGGGGCCCTCAATCAAGTTTCCTCTGAAGATCTCAAATTTCTAGCAGGCTCATATGGAAGGAGGCAGTTTTTCAGATATCTTGGCCCCATGTCATTTAGGGCTTTGTAGATCAACGTCAATACTCTGAATTGAACTCTCAGAAGCAAACTGGAAGCCAGTGCAGTTCCTGCAAGATCAGTGTTACACACCTGACACTAGACTGGCTGATGCATTTTGCATTGTCTGCAGCTTCCAAATACTTTTCAAGGGCAGCCCCTGGTAGAGGACATTCCAGTAGTCTAACCGAGAGGAAACTAAGGCATGAATTACTGTGACCAGATCTGCCTTCCCCAAGAAAGGGTGCAGCTGGCGTACCAGCTGAAACTGTGCAAAGACACTCTTGGTGTCTGCAGTAACCTGGATTTCCAGAAGCAGTGTTGGGTTCAAGGGCATCCCCAAAGCTATGAACCTGATCTTTCAGAGGGAGAGCAAATCCATTTAGAACAGGCTGAATATTCCCAAATTGGATTTTTTACTGTCCAGCAGCACTTGTATCTTGTCTGGTTTAAGACTCTTGTCTATTTACTCATGGGCAGTCCTTTACTGCATCCAGATAATGATTCAGTACTACCACAGCCTTCTTGGCATCAGTTGTAACGGAGAGCTAGAGCTGGGTATCATCACCATACTGATGAAACCCAACCCCAAAGCTCTGGATGACCTCTTCTAGTGGCTTCATGTAAATGTTGGAAAGTATAATTGGCAATAATGACCCCTGTGGAACCCCATAGGCTAACGGCCAAAAGGCTGAACCTTTCCCCGCACTATCCTCTGTGAATGTGCAGCCAAGAAAGAGCAGAACCACTGCAAAGCAAGGCCCCCAAGTCCCATATCAGCTAAATGACCCAGAAGGATCCTATGGCTGATGGTCTCAAATGCCACTGAAAGATCCAGTAGGACAACAGAGACATACTACCGCTGTCCAGCTCTCGTCCACCAAGGCGACCATGGCTATTTCTCTCACGTAACCAGGCCTGAACCCAGATTGGAATGGATCCGGATAATCCATTTCATCCAAGAAAGCCTGGAGCTGTGTTGCCTCTATTCACTCTAGGATCTTATTTAGAAAGGGGAGACTGGCGGATAGATATTTAAGGAGACAGGGTCCAATAAAGGCTTTTTCAACAAAGGTCTTTCAACAATTGCTTCTTTTAGAGAGGTTGGAGTATAGCCCTCTTTCAAAGAAGCATTTATAACTTCCACAACTCAACTGGCCATGGCAGTTTTAACTAGCAAGGATGGACATGGGTCTAACGGACAAGTAGTTGGTCTCACCTCGCCAAGCAACTTTGTCCACATATTCATTTTGAACAAACTGAAATGCATCCATCAAAATCAGCCAAATACATGACTCAGTTACCTCCGCATCTCAGATGGAACAACAACAATAATAACTGTCTGAATGGAAAAGCATTTTTAAAAAGGTGTTAGCTGTGCATGTATGTGCATGTGCATGTGTGTATGTATGTATGCATGGGTTTTTGTTTTTGCATATGCATACACACACACAGGACCTTATCAGATGTGGGAAATTGGAAGTATAATCCAATGGCAATCCAAATGCAATCATGAGGAATTTGTTTAGGCGCTACTTCAGACAGCAAAATATCTAGAGCAAGACCATGGTCATGTCTTCAGGTTTATGATTAGCCTTTGGAAAATAGGGTCTTATTTTCCCCCTTCAAATTTATGTCTGAATATATGAATCCAAAAGACCAGTGGTTTTTAGGAATGGTGAGAGGCTTCATTTTGGAGCTGCTATTCGCGAACTGATGCCCTCCAATTGTGTTGGGAAAGATCTCTCATACAATCTCACAGCCTATGACCTCTTCTAGAGAGCATTGGTTTAAGATTGGTGAAGGGCAACCAAGGCTGCATGTACACTGCAAACGTAATCCAGCTTGACACCGATTTAACTGCTATGGCTCAATGCTATGGAATTCTGGGATTGGTAGTTTTGTGAAGTATTTAGCTTTCTCTGTCAGAGAGTTCCAGTGCCAGGACAAACTACACCTTTCAGGATTCGATAGGATGGGGCCATGACAGTTGTCAAACTGCATTAATTCTGCAGAGTGGCAGCAACCCTAAACGAAGAACATCTTCTAGCATTGCCCTCCATGAACTTTTAAGCTGTAAAATGGATCTTTTCTTCATGACTTAAAGAATGGAGCTGGGGATTCTGGGGAGGGCTAGGCTCAGAGGAAGTCACTTCATTCCTTGCAAGCTGTGTATGGACAATCCTCCTTCACAACTGGGTAACAGAACAGCATCCTCCACCATTCTTGAAGGCAATACGGCAGCTTATGCTGCATACATCAGGCTATGTGGCAAGTGTGGTACCCAGCATGTTGCCACCATACCCTTTGCCTGAGGAAATTGCCTCATTCTGCCTCACGATAGTCAACTGCAGCTAAAAATGTGACTCCACTGAAAACATTGTGTGCATGTCTGCACCAGACTTCCATTTCTAGTATGTAATCTGTGCCGGCTCATTCATACGCATTAAATACTACTGCCAAAATGAGAGTTATTGATGTGTTTTTATATCCTCTGAATCTCTTTGAATTGTATTTTTTCATAACTCATTTCCACCAGACTATGCAGACTTCTTTGTAAACCTGTGAATAATATTGCTGCTCGAAAAACAATTTCTGGTGAAATGCCTGGCACAAATGTAGCTTTTTGTGAGGAACTGTTAGGGCTACTACCTTTCAAAAACAGGCTGAATAGATTTTTTTACATATCCTTGAAAAAGACATAACCTTAACCAGCTTCTCCTTGCATTGGTTTAACTTTTGTACAGTAGCTTTTGAAGGATTTATATGCACCACTGGACTCTTTCAGACGTGGGAAATTGGAAGTATAATGCAAGGGCAATCCAAACTCAATCCTGGGGTTTCACGTTATTGCGAATTAATTCTTCTCACACAATTTCAGGCAAAAGAGAAGTCACTCCGAATGCAATCATGGGTTTTGCGTTATTGCGCATTAAAGGTTCTCACGCAATTTCGGGCAAGGAGGGGTTCTTTCCGGGTAATAGGAAGACATTCCGAACGCCTTCCGAACGCAATGGGGATTCACGTAAATTCGCTAAACTAGCGAATTTACGTGAATCCGAATGGGCTCCATTCGGATTTGGGAGAAATTCCTCCCGTTTGAAAGAGTCCCCTCTCCCCATCTTCTTGGCATTTTGAGAGATAATTTAAAGAGGGTAATGTGGTTTTGAAGGTGCTGTTCTGGACCATACAGCTTTCTGTGTTGTAGTTTTTAAGAGCAGAAGATAGTAAGATGGAGATATTCTTTCACATTGTGTACACACTGGCATTTTTATTTTACTTTGCTAAATCAGATTTTATAGGTTTTTGAAATGAAATAAAGCTTGCATTTTGGCAATGGATAATATGTGTGCATACACTACAGTACATCAGAGATTTTCAGTTCTTGCAGAAGAGAGAATTTACTCTGGGTTTTACCTCCTTTGTACTAAAGGCCATCTTGGCTGAGAGTGTATTGGGTCAGTCAGAATCTTTCAGGTAGTCCATCTTTGCAAGATGATATTGGACCAGTTTTATGATACAGGTTGAATTTCCCTTATCTGGAATGCCAAACTCTACTCCAAAATCCAAAATTGTCCACATGGATTGATGAGATAGTGACACCTTTGCTTTCTGATGGTTCGGTGTATACAAACTTTGTTTCATGAACAAAATTATTTTAAATATTATGTATGAAATTACCTGCAGGCTATGTGTATAAGGTGTATATGTAAGATAAATAAATTTCATGTTTAGTGATGGATCCCAGCTCCAAGATATTTTATTATGTATAAGTAAATATTCTATAATCCCCCCAAATAAAAATTTAAAAAATCCCAAACACTTCTTGACTCAAACATTTTGGATAAGGGTTACTCAACCTGTGCAAGTTTACTTTTACAGAAAGGCTCTGTCCTGGAACAATTCCTTAACACAGAGGCATATTGTTTGAGTGGCTTGTCTATATTCCTATACTGATATGCAAAAATGCAAAGCCTAATCTCTAAATTTTTATGTAGTTTGGTGATTTAAAAGGGGTGGTGGTGTAAAGTGCTAATAAGTATCACCATCATATACAACTGTAAGCACGCAATCTGAGCGGAATGATTTTGGACCTAGGATGTGATTCAAGATTTATTGCACTGTTGTGGAATATATACTCTAGAGATTCATCTGTTTGGAATGCAAAATTAGGCCGCAGGACCTGATATAACAACAACAACAACAACAACAACAACAATAAATAGACAACAAAACATCCTGACATATTAGTAGGAGAAAGACATGTTAAGAGGAAGCAAATAGACTAGCACTGCATTCCTGTGGCACGTTGTTGTTGTGTGCCTTCAAGTCATTTCTAATTTATGGCGACCCTATAACGGATTTTCTTAGGAAGTTTCTTCAGAGGGGGTTTGCCATTGCCATCCTCTGAGGCTGAGAGAGTGTGACTTGCCCAAGGTCCCCTAGTGGGTTCCATTACCAAGCAGGGATTTAAACCCTGATCTCCAGTCTCATAGTTCAATGCTCAAACCAGACTGGCTGTCCCTGTGACACATAGATGCCTTTAAACCCAGCTAAGCACAGTGTATCTCAGGAGGGGTAAGCATGCAGAGGACTGAGCTGCATGTTGCATTGCTATGAATGTTGTCCCTCCACCTTGTGAAATGGGAGACAGCACTTCTTTAAAAACGGCTTTCCAGGATGGAGAGGGCACCACTGTTTACTGATCTTGTACAAATGTCAAGAGACAGAAGGATCCATTTTTTAAACATGCCATCTAGTAGAAGGAGTCACAATGCCTGCTATTTGCTTACAAGGCTTCTGTTGACAAAAGGAGAGAGTAAAAGAAAGAAAGGCAGCTCTGGCTGTCCTTTCACAAATTGTGCTGCTGCTGTACTGCCTAAATATCCTAAAGCCACCTGATCCTATCAGATTTTGGAAGTGACCACTGATCAGTCCAGGTTAGTGTTTGGATGGGAGACTGCCAAGGAATACCAGGTACTGTAGGCTCTGTTTAAGGGGAAAGAAATGACAAAACCACCTCTGAATATTCCCTGCCTAGGAAAACCCTATGAAATTCATGGGGTTGTCATATGTTGACAGCCGATTTGAAGGCATATGCACATATACTGGAGTGAGCAGCCGATGACCTTTTCTCTATTGGAACATATCCGCTGCTTATTGAAATGGTGGCAGGTAGCTTTCATATCAAGGGGTCAGTGAGCTGGCTTTGGGGTTTGGCCTGTATTTTAAAACAGCTATCCAAGGTGTTAAACCATATCCCCAACAATAGGTTTGCCACCTCGGATTACTTCTTTAAAGTTCAAACTAAAACTTGAAAAGCCAGCAACTACTGCTGGATGCACATGAAACGTAAACAAAATGGAGATGAAATGATTTCTATTTGCAGTCAAGAACTGAGTTCTTTTATGTTTTTTTTAAATAAATTGCTCCTTTATTTACATACCTACTTTACATGATACACAAAGAGTGTTCAAAATGGAATTAAGAAAAATACAGAGCTTGGAAAAGTTAATGGCCATGCTAATGGAGGGGTTCTGGGAATTGTAGTCCAAAGAGGAACTTTTCCAAGCTCTGCATGAATATGTCTATGTTAATCTCATAGGTCTTTTAGTTTCTCTGTTGGGAAGCCCTGAAGAAATTTCAGAGTTACTACTTCTCCAAAGGTACCTTATAACTACCATGTCACTTGAGACACAATGCTTTTCAGCTCACATGTTCCATTGCATTTCAACAAATGTAGTCATCAAATAGTCAACTGAAGATAAATCAAGAGTTGTCAAAGATGTGGGATGGAAATTTTCTCAGTGCTTTATTTTTCACCATCAGAGAGAGAGAGAGAGAGAGAGAGAGAGAGATTGAGATTCGTTATCACACTAGTGGGCAAACGGGATCCAAACAAGAGTCAGTCCAGAGAAAACCAGGAAATGTCATGTGATAAATATGAGGCATTTCCTGGTTTTCTCTGGATTGACTCTTGTTTGGATCCCGCTTGCCCCCTAGTGTGATAACGACCGAGAGAAGAGTTTATCCACTGTTGAAATTCCAATAAGCAAACCTTGATTTTGCCATTTTATATAAGGGACATCATTTTACTATGCCACTGTATTTAATGAGACTTGAGCATCCACAGATTTTGATATCCACAGGGGGCCTTACAAACAAACCCAGCAGATCCCAAGGGCCCACTGTATTTGTCTTTTTAGCAGTTCATGGTACCCACAGAACTCTTCACTGTTTGAGCACCACATCTCAAAAGAGTTGATTTCATTCCTATCAGCTTTCTTCACTGTCCAGCTTTCACAACCATAAGTAGAAACTGGAAATACAATGACATGGACAATCCTAAATTTTGTTTTCAGTTATTTGTCCTGACACTTCAGGACCTTACCTAGTTCCTTCCTAGCTGCCCTTCCAAGTATTAGTATTTTGATTTCTTGACTGCCATCTGATTGATGCTTGAGCGAAGGAATTTCAATGTCTTTATTGTCTGCCTTAAAGTTATGTAAATAATCCATGGTCATTATTTTTGTTTTCTTAGCTGTAAACCTGCCTTTGCACTTTCTCCCTTGACATTTGTCAAGGAAAATTCTTTCTTGACAATCTTCAAGGAAGAAGTCCCTGCTATTTTCTGCAGTAGTATGGTGTCATCTGAACTGAATCTCTTAAATTGTTGATGTTCCTCCTCCATTTTCCATGCCTCCTCCTTCTGGATCTAATCAGCATATAAATTCAACAGATAGGATGATAAAATGCAGACTTGCTTGACCCCCTGGCCAAACAGAAACCATTCTTTTTCTCCATAGTCCTGGCAGTAGCTTTTTTGTCCTGAGCGCAGGTTACACAACAGGACAGACCTTTTCCATTTTCTGCTTCCAATTAGGTAGTCTATTTGATTTCTAGATTGGCCATCAGGCGATGTCCATGTATACAATCACCTCTTTAGTTGCTTGAAGAATGTGTTTGCAGTGAACAAACTGTTGGCCTCACAAAATTCAGTCAGTCAACTCTCTTGTTTTGTTTCTTGATCCTGCACCAAATTTTCTATAGACTTTGATTCTGCTCTGTGCCTTACCTTTACATTGCAATCACCTATGGTTAACAAGAAGTCCTGTTTTGGTGTGTGATCAATTTCCATTTCTTCTTCTTCTGCCTCTGTAATTAGAGCACAAACTTGGCTTGTGGTTATATTAATGGGTTTTCCTTGAAGTCTTATTGATATTATTCAGTCAAACTTTGCATTATAGCCTTTGAATGCTTTTGCTGTATCTCTCCTTACTATTAATGCCACCCCATTTCTCCTTAGATTTTCATTTCCTGAGTAAAAACACTCTGTAATTATCTAACTAAAAATGTCCCATTCCTGACCAGTTTAGCTTGCTCACCCCCAATGGTATAAACTTTGTGGCCCGAACTAGACGGGCACTAAAAGGTGCCTGGGCGGCGCCATTAGGGTTTGTGAGCATGCAGCTTTTGCACTCTTACAAACCCTAGCACATAGTGGCACCGGCGCCATTATGTAGCGCTGTTTTAGACGGCGTACATAATGATGGCGCCACAACTGCGCAGCTTCCTCATAGAGCTGCGCAGTTGCGGCAGTGCAAAGGCGCCAAATGGCACCTTTTCCCTAAATCGCACTGCAACTGCGCCACAAAAAAGGAGCGCGGTTATCCCAGGTTATCCCGCTCCTTTTTTGCGGCGGAGTTTTGCTGTGGCGTCAAGCTGCTGCGGTGAAGCTCCGCAGCTAAAAAGAGTGGTGCCAGACCACCCCTTTTGGGCGGTCTGGAAAGGGCCTATGTGTTCCATTTCTTGTTTTATTTGTCTAGTTTCCCCTGATTCATGCTTCTCCCATTTCATGTCCCTATGATCTATGAGCTCTGGGCCCACAACAAACTCCAATTCCCAGAATTCCATAGCCTTGAGCCAGGGCAGTTAAAGTGGTGCCAAACTGGGTTATTTTGCCAGTGTGGATGCAGCCTTAGTCTGGCTTGTCAGCAAAAGCCTGTCTGACATGGGAGATCCTACTAGCAGTGCTGCTGTCCTCACCATGACATCTTGCCTCACAGAAACATGCAATCCCACCACCATGGAGAAGACGTGCCATTGATGGTTATATAGATATGTAACCTTAAAGAACTATGTTCTTTCAGGTGTAGTAATTTTTTGTTAAATATAAGGAAAATATATGCTATACTCCAATTATACTCCAGAATATTGCAAATATTCCAGTAGAATAATTTGCACATAAAGCTTTGAATGTATTTGAATATACATTTAAACCAATATACATTTAATATTATTAAAACCACATTGTTATGTGTTGCATAAAACTATATGAGTTTCTCTAATTTTTAAAGAACATTTTGACAGGAGTACACCAGCCTCTATGGGGGCCGATCTAGACAAGCCAAAAGAGGCACGTCTAGGGCCAAAAAAAGGCGCGAATAGGGTTCGGGAGGGCGTAGCTTTTACACCCTCCCAAACCCTAGCGCGTATGGGCGCCACCATTATTAAATGGCGGCGTCCATATGAACGCCCCATGATGGCATCATCATGTGCGCAGCTTTTAGACGCACTGTGCACGCCATGACGCCTTTTCGCCACGGGAGGGTGCAAATCGCTCCCTTTCCGCGGTGCAAAAAAGGAGCTCCGAATGGAGCTCTTTTTAGTGGGCGGGTCTTTGCCGTGGCTTTTAGATAGACGCAGCAAAGAGCCTGGGAGAAAGGAGCCGTGGCGGCAGCCCCTTCCTCCCTTCAGGCCCGCTGAGGGAAGCAGAGTGCAGTGGGCGCCCAGGGCTCCTGCTGAACCCGACTTGGAGGCCGTGGGGAACCGGCAGTTTGCCACTTCCCCACGGCCTCTGGAAGTGGCGGGATGGGGGCTTGGAGGCTGCCGGTGTGGCAGACTTGGCCCCATCCCGCTGCTTCTGGAGGCGGGTGGAGACTGCCCCTTTTTGGGCAGTTTAGAATGGCCCTATATGAACATAACAAAAGCCAGGATAGACCAGACTGAAAGGACAATGTAATCCAGTATACAGTAATCAACCAGTTATTTATGGAAAGCCTACAATCTAAACATGAGAACAACTACAAGTTGCCCTTCATTTTCCCTAGTAAATAATAAACAGACTTACTACATTTAGCACTGGAAGGAATAGATATCTATTTTGCCTAGTAGTCACTAATAAACCAATCCTCCATTAATGCAGCCAAACACCTTCTAACTTTGTCCAATATGACAGCCATACTACTGCTTCAGTAGTGATGTCCATAGTTTAACTATGGAGTTTATCATACGACGGAATTTGGGGGTATAATGCAATGGCAATCCGAACGCAATCATGGGGTTTCACATAATTGCGTATTAGAGTTATCTCATGCAATTTCAGGTAATGGAGGGTCATTTTTGGGAAATGGGAAGTCATTCTGAACGCATTCCAAATGCAATTAGAATTCACGTAAATTGGCTAATCTAGTGAATTTACGTGAATTCGAATTGGCTCCATTCGAAATTGGGAGAAATTCCTCCCGTGTGATAAACTCCTATGTGCTGTGTTTGTTGGGCCATAGGCTGTTGTAATAGCTGCTGAAAAGGACATAGGGAGGCTAATGGGCCCATTTGAGAACCCGTCTGTGAAACCTGTATTTGTTGTTATTAAAGGTAAAGGTATTCCCCTTTAAAAAGGTTGTCAAGTTGTGGCCGATTGTAGAGGCTGGTGCTCGTCTCTGTTACTAAGCCAAAGACCCAGCATTGTCAAAGATTACCCTGTGGATCATGTGGCCAGCATGACTGCACAGAACACTGTTTACCTTCCCACTGAAGTGGTATCTATCTGTCTACTTGTATTTGCATGTAAGTTGCAACTGCTAGGTTGACAGAAGCTGGGACTAGGCACTTGGGTTTCAAACTGCCAACTTGCCGATTTTTTAGCCAACAGAGTCAGCATCTTAACCACATGAACCACCATATCCTATAGTGTTTGTTGTTGCTGTATGCCTTCAAACGAATGAGTCTTGAAGAGAAACGACAATGCAGAAAGAACCACAACTTGGAAACATCGTCCAAGGAGAGTTTCTGCTGTGCTTTCTGTAACCAGACTTGTTTATCTCGGATTGGCCTTTTTAGTCATCAACGCGCTTGTAGAAAGTGTGGGATGAGTCCTACTTAAATCTTCGTTAGCGAAGAAAAGCCAGAGAGAGAGATGCCTTCAAGTCATTGCTGACATATGGAGACCCTATCACTGGGTTTTCTGAGACTGAGAGTGTTTTAGTAGCCCAAGGTCACCCAGTAGGTTTCCATGGCTGAGCAGGGATTCAAACCTTGGTCACCTGAACCATAATCCAGTGCTCAAACCACTACACCACATTTGTTCTTGAAATCTGTGTACTTGAATTGTTTTTAAAAACACATTGGGATGGTTGCAGTGGCGGGTATCACCTGCTTAGTGTCTGACTTCTTTGTGTGCAAGTGTGAAGAAATGTGTGCTGACTTAATATTTTGTACTAGATGTGGAATCTCCTTTTAGAAGTCATGTTTCTAAAATAAGTATGTTGTTGATTTGTTTTCTTCAAAAGCATGAACGTACAGAACTATAAGCAGAAATTATCTGGGGGGGGGAGTGAGAATGTTTATTCAGTTGCTACAATTCAATCAATCCATTCATTAGGGGTGATATTGTATATAATATTGATGTATCATTTTTAAGGTTGAACGTCGTTTGATTGTTTTAACAAACAGAAGGATATTAAAAAGTTTTATTTATTATTATTTTATTATTAGGTTCTTTCTAATTTTGCTCTCCCTTGTCCTCTTTCTCTTTGCCTTTCTGTAGTTCTGCCTGTCTTAAGAATGACCAGGAAGATCTTCACCAACAGTAGGGAGAGGTGGAGACAGCAAAATGTCAACAGCGCATTTGCTAAGCTTAGGAAGCTTATTCCCACCCACCCTCCAGACAAAAAGCTCAGCAAAAATGAGACCCTTCGTTTGGCCATGAGGTACATCAATTTCCTCGTGAAGGTGCTTGGAGAGCAAGGCCTGCAGCAGACAGGGATGGCTCCGCGAGGAAGGATACTTGGGCTATTCCAACAGAGTCCAGGTTTGGAAAGCATGGAAGAATTGACTCTCATTGAAGACTCCGAGGTCCCTTCTCCCAACACAAGCAGCACCGTTCCAGAGTGCTGGTCAGAAACATCCTCTCCATGATGACCCACCAGCTGCGCCTGTCGTCCTGGTGGTAGTCATTTGATAGTCTCCTCCCTTTATATATAAGTTGTGGGTTGTTTGCCCTATGTATATTTATTTATTTATTTGCTCTTTTACAAAGTGAATTTGGTGTAATGGTTTCAATGGATGATAGTAATTTTCAGTTATTAGAAGAGGAATATTCCATTTCTGGAAGACAAGTAGCATTCCAATGATAGAATCTGCCTCCATATATTTGATGTCACAGTCAGGTATCTTTGATATGGGTCACACAAAGCCATTGACGGCAAGAACCGTTCACCACTCCTTGCCTTTATCACAGGGATAAAGAAAAGTGTGGGCTTTGGACTCTGTGGATTCTCTGAAGCTGTGTAGAAGATACCCAAATCCACCAGAAGCCCCTCTCATTAAGTTATTCAAGCAAATTTTGATTGCAAATGGCCCCAAATGTACCCTACAAAAACCCCAGCCTCCCAAAGTTGAAAAAAAAACAAACAGGCAAATTTGCCCAAAATTGTGACTGGAAATGACATTGTGCCAATTCTGGGGTGCCGAGTTGTGCAGGTTTGGTCTATGTTGGGTACCATAAGAGTGTTAATTTGCCTCAGCCCCTCCTGCTTTATCATGGTATACATTACCAGGGGCCAATAGCTTGTGGCTGATAAACAATATAACCCATAGAGCCCATTCATGCAATTTTTGTTTGGGTCAGTCCTTTCTTGTAGAAGTATGGACCCAAGAGCCTCCCTACCTCCTGTAATGCTTGACACGAGCACCTTAGATGATCTCCTAATTTGTGATACAGAAAAAAAAACACACAAGTTGGTTCATCTGCCATAGGAAATTGACTGAAATCCTAATATCCCACATTTGAGGACCCATGCAAGAGAAGGAAGGGCTGTCTACTCCCTCTTTTAGTAAGCAGTCGTTTACAAATTGGACCAGGGGAGAAGGAAACCACCTCTTCACTTACATTGTTTTAAATCCCCAAACGAGAATCAGCTACTGAATCAACAGAAAGTACTTGTCCTAAATCCAACTGCTATGGCCAATCTGAGTAAACCCACCAAATGAGGACATAGCCAGATACTCTTGCAATCTTGCCTGCTTCAGAGGCTTTCCAGTAACTTGGGGAGGGGTGCTTTGTGGCTCGGCCTAGCAAAGGTCCATATCCAGACCTACTACTTTATGCTGAGCCATACAGGATTACAGCCTTAAAACATTTTTTTTATAAAAAGGGAGAGAAAGTGTGTGTGTTTGTGTGTGTCCACAGCATCTGAATTTATCAAGTGGAACTGACCAAGTTAGCAATGAAACGTTCACTATTGAAAGCACAGCTTTATTAAAAACAACAACTCCTCATTGCTTTTGACATTTTATAAACCTGTGCATTCTGTTTTGGCAAGGAAATGAAGGTATGGGCTGGAAGCTTCTTGGTTAGTCCCAACTAGAGTAGACCTACTGAACTGGGGAATGATAAGTCAACACATCAGTAAATCCAATTGATGTGCTGTTTTTAGAATAGAATTTGAGCCACAGTCACACATATCACCGTCTACTTCTCAGCATCAAAACTCATGGAAGGCAGGTGTTTTGCAAAGAGCTGGATTAAAATCAAAGATACAATCCAGGTCCAAACTAGGTGTAATGTATATGCCTTTTTCTGTAGTACATGGCAGCCCTAATTGGAACTATGGTGTGCAGCTGGGCTGGATTGTAAAGCACAGACAGGGCACTTTTGGGGAGGCAGTAAACACCAATAAGCAGGCTTATGCCCTGTGTGGGACATCGGTTTAGAGTAGGTCTAAAGCAAAGGCCAATGGGCCACTGCTGGCTTCCTTGTCAGGAGCCTCTGAGTTTAGTGCTCTGGTGTTGAAGTCTGAAGGCACTATCTAAAGTGCTGAATCCTTGTAATTGAAATAGGTTTAACACTCCTATAAAACTCAGATTAAAACTCAGAAAAGATCCATCAGCCCTTTGATGTGGGGCCTTTTCACACTACAGTAGATGATTATCCGACATAAACGGGACCGGCTGATAGTCGGATAACTGAAAATGTCAGATAATCTGGAGGGTCCAAAAAAAGCCTTGAAATCACTATGAAAGTCTTGCAATCATTTTGAAAAGCCTTTAACTCACTGATCAACATTTTGATGTACAGCACTGTATACAGTAAACATTATTGCAACCTAATAAGCATCATCCTTTACATTGATGCGTTTCAATCTTTCATGAAGCTTGCAGCTGCCATTTTGGGGCATGTCTGGGGGAGTGTCCTAATTCAGTCGACGTTGGATAATGTTGGGTAATGTTGGATTATCAAATGTTGGATATTTGGGACTCTACTGTATATAGTTATCGTGCTGTGGTCCCACTTTAACTGCCCTGGAAACCTGGACTTGAGTGCTCGAGATCTCTGGCAGAGAGGTCTAAATGCCCTTCCCTGAAGCACAAATGTAAGGATTCCATAGGATGCAGTCATGGCAGTTAAAGAGGAATCATAGTGATGTGTGAAAGGGCTCACGGAAGCCACAAGACCCTACAAGATATTAACACCCTTCCTCCTCCCAGGTTTCAATCCTGGTATTTTTTTAAAAAAAACCTGCTTAAGAGTGGAGTTTGATCCTCTTTTTTGAACCTGAGATGGATCTTTCCAGAGTAAAAGCTGCATTTATGAGTCTATGGGAAGATCCCAATGTGTATAATCTGTCTGATCTGGTTGGGCTCCTGACTGGCTTTCAGTTAACCTCTGACAATTTTCAATCAATCTCTGTTTCTACAGCTGCCACTGAGGAAGGTTAGGTTTATTATGTGTCTCCTTTGAGAAGGACTGAATAAAGTATCTAGTCACGCCCAAAACATGGCCTCCATAAGAAAGCCTGCTCCCAGAGATGGTTGTTTGGAAGGAAATCATGCGGGCTGACAGCAAGTTGTCAGAGAGATACACAGAGCTAGTTTGAATACCCTAAAGGCACCAGATTCTGTCTGATCTTGGAAGTTAAGCAAGGTAAGCCCTGGCTGGTACTTTGATAGGAGATCACTAATAGTACCAGGTGATATAGCTACATTTCAGAGGAAGGAACTGGCAAAACCACCTCTGAATATTCCTTGCCTAAGAAAACTCTACGAAATTAATGAGGTCACCTTACGTTGATGGACAACTTGAAGGCACACACACACACACATGCATTTGAGCCATAGGAATCTTTAAGGATGTAATTTCTCGATTTCTCACAGCATGTTTATGTGTGTCCCAAAACATAATTTGGAAATTATTGACCTAAGGCAAGTGTGGGCAATCTGTGTGCAGCTGTCATGATTCTTCACAATGGCGATGCTGGCTATGGTTGGGGGGATTTGTAGTCCAGCAATATGGAGGAGTGGATGTTTACGTTTAAGGCATGAAAACATCCATTGAAGTCAGCATGAGTTTAGTGTTTTAGCATTTTTAAGCATTACCTTTATCTTCAAAGTATGAAGGACTCCTAATTCTCTTTAGTTTAATCTTTGACACCTCAAACAGGAGTTGCCATTTGAAATAGAAAGCTTGCCCACTCATATTACATTACCAGTTTTTAGAGAAACTCAACATTTTGTTGACACAAACTCTGTGGCTTGCACATTTTTAGATGTGTTAACAGCTCAGTGTAGTTTCCCATCTCTTTGGACTGGCTCTTGTAACTCCTAGATTACAGCTTGTGTTGTTGACATTCTGTGCATACCTCACATAATTGTAAAGCATTTTGCATACTGCAAAGTGATCTAGAGAATACTGAATATAAATGTGGTCGTAGTCAGATATTTTTGTTGCATCTGTCTATCTGTGTAGAGATACACACACACATACATGCATACATACTCACCTTTTGGGAAGATTTGTAGATGAAAGATTAAAGGCTGATTGGGAAGAACACCTGAATTGCTTCATACCTATACCATGTGTCCAAAGAAGTTTTCAATCTCACTCACCAAGACAGAGGGGCTGGACACTGCTGTAAATGGGATGGCCACAATTTTAATACAAAAAAATACCAACCAGTTACATTCGCATAAAACTTGCAGGTCTATATATAGGCATCCCAAGATCCCAGGAAGTCCTCTGATATTGAGTTATATAGACTTGCATGTCTCTATATATAGGCATCCCAAGATCCCAGGGATATTTTAAGTCTTGCAAGACTTTGCATAGGATCCAACAAGTGAATCACGCCAGATCTCGCTTTGAAGTCCATAATGGCATGTCTTTCAAGACTTTAGATAAGCTGAAACATCCAGCTTCCTTGAGAATTTTTAGGTTACCTGAACTTTGAGAAAACATTGAGCCCTATCATACACAGGTTTTCTTGAAGCTTAGAAGTAAGTGCCATTGAATTCATTGGACTCAGACCTTAAAACGTGTGCCTAGGAACTAAAGATGGAATCCTAGGGGAATGAACTGTGCCATGGTTGCAAAAGGCACTGTATTATTTTAGATGTGACTCAATACATTGTAGTCACATTTTCAAGCTTTTATGTATGAGGATTATCAACCTTATGTATGAGAACATTCAGTAAAATTCTCATATTTTCAGCAAAAATCTATTTAAAATATGAAGAATTGTTTAAGTTGTTTTAAGTGCTGATGTTACCACTTGATAGTGGTACAATTTCATTAGTTTTTTTTTTAAAAAAAATAGGTACTAAACTGACTATCCATGTTTGTGTTGGAACTATTATTGTTCTATCATTTCTTCCTAGTGGTTAAAAGCTATTGCAAATACAAATAAAAAAAATTATTCATTCCTCAAATACAATATTGTTCTAATGAAGATATTTACTACTTGTGTGGTGAAAGTTATCCTTCACTTAGTGATATTTCTAAAATGTTCTGCCAAATTTTATAGGAAAAAAGGAAAAAAATTATTAGCATCTATCTACTGTTAATCTACAACTTGCATTTTAACTAGACTACTCTACCAAAGATTTATTTTGTCAGCACTTTTTTATGTTTGTGATTCCTCTCTATAGCTATGAACAAATACGGTGTAACTGCTATCTTTTCCTGTACACTATACGATTTAATGCCTAATATATTAAGAAATAAATTATTTACAAAATGAGTCATTTCATTTCTTCTTTTAACAATGACAGACTGGGGAGAGGTTTGTCATTTTGTTATTTAACAAATTAATCGGTCTTCCTAAATCTCTTGGCTATGGAAAGCAACAGGAACTTAAATTGCTCAAAATGTGCTTTTTTTTTTTTTTAAGTCTAACAAATCAGGAAAACACACATCCATGTACCCACACATATTACAAGACAGCACTCTCACACTGAGATACCTTCCCCTAGCCCAAAGTAAAGGAAAAGAGGAACCAAACCCTGAAACTCTGGACCAGGCCCTGAAATCTGGGAACCCTAGCTCTGTATGATCATGTCTACAATTTGCAAATGGGAAGAAAGGAAGCCCACAAATGGTATTAATCCCATGGAAGTATCAGTATGAACTTCCTAGGTGCTGCTTCTGCATGCCAAAATGAAATAAGCAAATACAGGACCCACATAATTTAGCTTTCTCAATCCCAGTCTAGTTCAAGACTGCAAAAACCTATCCTTTCTGCTTTGCCTTGGGTGGTAATGAGAACGAAAATAAATTGGGCAAATGAAAGTCATGGCTGGTAAGTAGGCACTAGCCAGCAAAGTCTATTAATATACAGTTGGCCCACCTTATCCACAGATTTTTTATCCTTGAGCATGCACGGCTTGGAAATATTCCCAAAAAGTATCAATTCCAAATAGCAAACCTTGATTTTCCATTTTTTTATGTGGGACACCATTTTGTTGTGCCATTATATTTAATGGGACTTGAGCATACATGGATTTTGTTATCCACGGAGGGTCCTGGAACCAAACCCCAGCGGATAACAAGAGCCCACTGTACCTACGATGACCATGGGAGAGCAATTTTGCATCTCTATAGAGCATGTTTATCATTTTTATTTGGATGATCAATGCTTACATTGCAGTATTTTGTACTTAACTGCATTTCCCAATAATGCTAATAAAATTAAAGCCAACAAAAAGGAGTCACTGGCCAAGTTAGATGGGGTGTGCCAATTATTTTGCATCCAACATAACCCAGCCACACACACAAAAGGGTTGTATTGGCTTGGGATGATCCTGCAATATGCAGAAACACAGGGCACATTCCCACTGTGCTTTAAAGCAAATTGCTGATCGGGTTATATGACTGTCGTTCCCATTTGAAATTGGTTCTGATCCTACTTTGATAGATTTCTGTTGTAATAAAGCGAGACAAACACAAAAAAACCTCGGTTTTTTCAGACACTAGTTTCCTAGTGGTTCTTTTGAAAAGCATTGATTCTGAAGTGTGTTCAACAAGTGGGAACGATGGATCTGAATCGCATTGTTCTGAAGGAGAGGGACTAATGGTAAGGGGGTCTTTACCATCCCTCCTCAGTTTTTGGTAGATCCACTATTCACCACCTGTCTCAGCTCTGACTTTGTGCTTGTGACGTGACCTATGGGTGCATGATTTAAAAATAATAATAGAAGATTTGATTCATTGATTTTGCAACTACTTGCAATTAGTGAGGCAAGTAGTTTGCAATTAGTGAGGCAAGTAGTTGCAAAATCAATGAATTGAATCATATATATATATATATATATATATGGTTCCCAGGCTGGGCTGCCTGGGCTGCCGCTTACATCATTAATGACGCACAGATGATTGACATGCATTTGAATTGGCACAAACTAGTGGGGACGACAATTGTGCTAAAAAGAAGCGATTACAAGGGGACAATGAAAAGATCCGCTTTCATCATCCCTCACCAATACTGCCAATGTGGGAGAGATGATGGGAGTTGCTGTCCTTTAACATCTAATGGGCTGCGTACTCCCCATCTTCGAAGCAGAAGAGATGAGGACAGATGCAGGGCCGGGAAAGAGAAGACCAAACAGTTACGAGATGGAGAGGACTGGGAGATAAAGAAAAATGCATGAAGAAAGATTACAAAGGAAAATGGAGCAAGAAATGAAGCAAGGGCAGGGAAGATGAAGGGGGCAAGAGCGAAAGCAAAAAGGGAGAAAGACTGAAAGTGATTCAGATGGGAAGGAGAGAAAGATGGAGTAAATTAGAAAATGAAGGAAGAAGTGAGAAACGCAAAGGGGAAAGAAGCAGATACAGAAGGAGGGGACAAATGACAGGATAAACAAGAAAGGGAATAAGAGGAGGGAGAAGGAGGTAAGGCGTGAAATGGACAGCAGCAGGAAGGGAGGAAAACGGAAAATGAATGGCAGTCGAGAAGAGGATGCAAAAGAGATAGAGAATGGAAAAACAAAGGTGGTCTGTGGTATCTTAACTCTTCAAGATTCAACATAAAATATGTTGAAATTTCATTTATTTTTAAAGCAAGAGGAAATGAAACACACAGGACCAAATGTTCCATACTTTAGGGTAACATGGAGTATTTGGGAATAAATGTATATCCTCAAACAAGGGAGCTGTGGGGGCATTGCTTCAGAATCGTGAGGATTTTTAAAAAACCTCTTCTGTTTTTACCTTTTAATGTACAGGTTAGATCAGATGTGCTTCGGAAATAACTTTATGCTTCCTAACTTGTTTATTGAGCAGCAAAATGTAGGCTAGCCCTACATTTATGCCAGTGAAGTGGTCAGTGGGACAATGAATGCTATAATGTCAGCAAACCAACTCAAGTCCCTACAACCAAAGAACCCAGAATGTATAACCAAAACACCAACCAAGAGGGTTCTGCCAAAAATGATAAATAAACAGGATAACTGTGGTCCCACTTCCCAAAATAAAAAAACAACTTTATAAGGAATAAACAACTAATCTAGGGAGCAGAAAAAACAGTGTAATTTCTAAAAGGGTAACTACCCCACTGAGAAGAGTGAAAAATGTCAAAAGCAAATAGTTATATAATAATAATAATAATAATAATAATAATAATAATATAGCCAAACTTCAGGCCAGACACGTTTTGACTGAAAGTCTTCCTCAGTGGCCTGCCTATGAAATATTAATTATGTTTAAGCAAATTTAAATCAATACTTCAGCTCACACACTGTGACTCTGCTAAATCAAAAGGTAATAATATTCTTCCTCTGCTCCCAGAGTCTCTTATATAACCAACAGAAGTAGTTGTGGGAATGATCCTGCTAAGACTCAGGGGAAAAAAACTTAGGGAAAGTTAAGTATGTGGAAGGGCAATGAAAAACTCAAGCTAGCCAATTTATATATTCCTTTAAGCCCACCAGGGATTCAAGTGACATGACTCTGTTTAATTTCAGGATAATAATATGCTTCTCCTGTTTCCAGAGTCTCTTAAATATCCAGCTGAACCAGTAATAGGAATGATCCTGCCAAGACTTGGAAGGACAAAGAAAAGCTCAAACTAACCAGTTCACATTATCATTTAAGCCCACCGGGGATTCAGATTTCAAATGATGAATCCGTTTGAGTTCCAATATTTGTAATTGTTTTATGTTCTTAATATTAGATATCCCATCTATGCCCCAGAATTTGAATGAATCAAAAGGGTGATGTTAATCCAGAAAATGTTTCACCAATGGGGCCTCTATTTTTTGGGTTTTGATACAACTTCTGTGTTCAATAATTCGAGTTCTTATCGCTCTACTGGTCATACCCACATAAATTAGTTTGCAAGGGCATTCAATTATGTATATGACATTTTTACTCACACATGTAAAAAGTTTGTATATTTCATAACTTCTATCATCTGCAGTGTTTACAAAACATTTCAAATTACTGCTGTGTCTGCATACTGAACAATGTCCGCAGATGTAATGTCCCTTTACAATTGCAGTATTTTGTATAACAGGAAAATTAAAGTCTGCCCGTACTACTATATTCTTGATGTTTTGAGTACGTTTATAGCCAAACATCAGTTTGTTTTTATATCCAGGTATATCCTCCAGCAGATGCCAATGTTTCATAATGCTTTCTTTGACCCTCTGTGAATGTGTATTAAAAGTCAGTGGTATAACCACTCCATCAGGCTCTTTCCTGGGTCTGGAATCCAACAGAAGTTTCTTTCGGTCTAATTTATGAGCTTTGTCTTGTGCCTCTTTTATAACATTTAAGGGATATCCTTTCTCCAAAAATTGGAGACATGTAATGTCCGATTCCCTTTCGTACCCTTCCAATGTCCTGCAATTATGTCTAATACGTAAGAATTGTGAATATGAAAGGTTCTTTTTAAGAGGTGTTGGATGATAGCTGTCATATCTTAAAAATGAATTAACATCCTTCGGTTTTCTATACAAGTTCGTTTAAAAACAGCCCCTTTTTCTTTGTATGTTTATATCTAAAAAATCAACTTCACAGGAATTATATACCATACCACATTTGATGTTTTCATGGATACCATTAAGAAAAATCAAAAACTCATTAAGAGACGACTCAGATCCCAGCCATATACAAAAAATATCATCTAGGAATCTTTTCCATGTCTTAATATGGGGGAAAAACAACTCATTACTTAATATATAGGAACATTCAAAGTGGTCCATGTATAAGTTTGCCAGCTCTGGGGCAAACTTGCAACGCATTGCCACCCCAAAGGTTTGCCAGTAAAATTGGTTACTGAATTTAAAATAATTTTTAGTCCAAGTTATTTCTATAAGGTGTAACAGAAGAATATTATTATCCTGGAATTAAACAGAGTCATATCACCTGAATACCTGGTGGGCTTAAAGGAATATATAAATTGGCTAGCTTGAGTTTTTCATTGCCCTTTCACACCTTTAGCTTTCTCTAAGTTTTTTTTCCCCCTGAGTCTTGGCAGGATCATTCCCACAACTACTTCAGTTGGTTATATAAGAGACTCTGGGAGCAGAGAAAGAATATTATTACTTTTTGATTTAGCAGAGTCATAGTGTGTTAGCTGAAAAATTGATTTAAATTTGCTTAAATATAGTTAATATTTCATAGGCAGGCCACTGAGGAAGACTTTCAGTCGAAACATGTCTGGCCTGAAGTTTGGCTATTTTATTATTATTATATAACTACTTGCTTTTGACTTTTTCACCCTTCTCAGTGGGATAGTTACCCTTTTAGAAATTGCACTGTTTTTTCTGCTCCCTAGATTAGCTGTTTATTCCTTCTAAAGTTGTTTTTATATTGGGAAGTGGGACCACAGTTATCCTGTTTATTTATCATTTTTGGCAGAACCCTTTTGGTTGGTGTTTTGCTATAATGTCAGGACCCAAGAATTAGATGTTATGATAGGACAGGGAGGAACAGATCTTGGTTATGCTTGACAGGCAGTCTCCCATCCCAGTGGTTTAAAAAGCCAAACCAATGTAGATTAGGCATTCTCTAGGCCATCTCTCTCTTGTGTGATATTTGTCAGGACACTAGAATGTTTGGACTTTATAAAGTAACATGAAAATAACGAAATGACCATCTATCAGCATGTGGAGCTTGTCTCCTATTTTGCTTTTGTTAGAATGGAAGTATACAATTCAAGCCATGTGTACAATTGAGTTAGTTATGATGGGTGACAACTCTGTCTTCTGATACAACTTTTAGCTACTTGTGTTTCCATGGTGTACACTGAAAAGAGCTAGAAAAATAATCATTTTGTGTTGTGAATGTTACACATTTATTAGGTGAATTTACACGCACCATCAAGGCAACAGAAAGTGTACGGTGGATGTCTTGCAAAACCAAAATCACAGAAAGGCATTCCATTTGTGGTGACAGTTGGCAATAATATCAAAGTTAAGGTACTAGCTTAGCCTCCACGCCTTCATTTACCTTGCAGGCAGGATCAGAGTTCAGAGGGAAAACACACACTTTTTTGTATGTGTCATATCTCAGGTTCAGTTCCTGATACTTCCCTGTTTAGAAATGTTTTTCAAGCTGAGCTGGAAAATATTTGCAGAAACCATTGGCAGTTGGAGTAGTTCCAGATGGACAACATAAGGCTTTCCAAATGTTGTCGGACTGAAACTCACATCAGCCTAAGCTAGCTTAGCCAACGGTGACGGAAATGCACTTCAGCAACATCTAGAAGGATACACATTCCATACCCCGGAGTAGATAGTGTCTAGATAAGCCAATGCCTGATGCTGCATAAGGCAATTTTATATGTTTTGTAGGTTAAAGTATATTGAATTAGTGAATTTATGGCACTGTTGTATAAGTCAGAAATAAATTGTGAATTGTAAAAATAAAAGTAAATTGTGGCATAAATCAAAAATTATTTGGAGGCACACAACAACACCAAAGCATAACTCTGCAGGTGGAGTTACATATCAGTTGTGCTACAAAACCCTTGTATTGAACGACAGTGTTGTGCAGCTGAACCAAGGCACCAAATGTGCAACTGAATGCACAACCAAATGCTTATGCATGTCTGTGTAAAATGAATTGTCACGAAGAATGTGTCTGCATTTGCAAGGGCAACACAAATGCTTTGGTGTTGCATTGACATATGAATAATTTACATATGTGGGTCTGAATTCCTACCCACAAATTAAGTTAGGGTCACAGAG